>JAUNZM010000826.1:0-1332500 GCA_033459285.1 Clamator glandarius
CTTCCCTTCCCTTCCCTTCCCTTCCCTTCCCTTCCATTCCCTTCCCTTCCCCTTCCCTTCCCTTCCCTTCCCTTCCCTTGCCCTTCCCTTCCCTTCCCTTCCCTTCCCTTCCCTTCCCTTCCCTTCCCTTCCCTTCCCTTCCCTTCCCTTCCCTTCCCTTCCCTTCACTTCCCTTCCCTTCCCTTCCCTTCCCATCCTTCCTTCCCTTCCCTTCCCTTCCCTTCCCTTCCTTCCTTCCCTTCCCTTCCCTTCCCTTCCCTTCCCTTCCCTTCCCTTCCCTTCCCTTCCCTTCCCTTCCCTTCCCTTCCCTTCCCTTCCCTTCCCTTCCCTTCCTCCCTTCCCTTCCCTTCCCTTTCCCTCTTCCCTTCCCTTCCCTTCTCTTTTTTTGTTTGTGAGTTTTTTTGTTTAATTTTTGAGGTGTATTTTTTAATAAAAGCGTAATAGAAGTTTTTGCTCATCAATCTAGTTGGTATAAGCTTACACAGAAATTTAGTTGTAAGCAAACAGTCATCAGTGTATAAAATACATCCCTGCTTGAAGTCAAACAGCAGCTTAATACCTTTGCAGAAGTAGTCTCTACATTATAGCCTTTCTTGTAGATTAAATTTGCCACAGGGCAAGAATTTTCAAAGGGAGTAGATAATCCTATGGACTTCCAAGGTACCCAGAGATGTAATTAGCAGCTCAAAAGAAGCTGGAAGGGATTTTAAACATTTATGTTTCAGATATTGGTGGTCTGGATTGCATTTTGTATCCTGAGTTTAGGGAAAGAGCTTTATTAGGTTTTTTCAGGTGTCTCACTGCTGACAGAGACAGATTACTGAAATACACGGTCTTTAGGTCTCATTCAGTTCCTAATCACTGTATCCTGTGATGCAGTCAGCTAACATTTTTCTCTCCAAGCACATTAATATTTGTAGGCAAACTAAGTAACATTTTCCAAGCTTTTTTTTGAAAAATATTTTTAGGGTGGCTGACAGCTGACTTTTCAAATGTTTACCTCTGTGGTGCTTTTCACCTTCCTCTTGGTGAGTTTCCTCTTTGGAAGTTAAACCTACCCATGATCTTGTGCAGAGATATTCTGGTACTACTGATGAGAAGGAACACTGAGTTTCCTGAGGCCAGTTTATAGTTACACTTTGGAATATGAATGAGTTCATTCTCTGAAGATGATATTTCATTTGAATTTTTCTAAACTTAATTTCTTTTTTAAGCACCTTCATCCAGCATTCCTGCAGTCTATCCACAAGCTAAACAGTATTTTGTGATCATGCAAAGGATGAAGGACAGATGAAGCAAAGTGAACGTAAGACAAAGTCTGCATGATGCACGAGGTTAAGTCATGCATCACTGTGGTGATACAGAAATTGTAAATTCAGAGTTCCTGACTTGAACAGCTGTGAGTCAAATCAAAATAGAATAGGCAATAAATTGCAAGTATGTACTAACTCAGACCACCCAGAGTCCCTCTGATAGAGTAATGCTGTCAAGCAGTGGCAGTTATTATTAGAAATTCCTCACCGTGGTGAACCGCATCAAAAAATTCTGGAAATGTGGGATTGTTCCCTATTTCCTATTATTGTACTGTGATTTCAAAAGGCCTGTGTGCTAACTCCCTTCAGCAGTTCATAAGGGAGACTTCCACCACTTAATAGATGTCCTACCAGAAAAAAATGTTGCCACAAATAAATGGGGATTCTCTCCTACTTGCGTTCATACTTTTTCTCTTGCTTTTTGGTGATGTTTTTCTTTGTTTAACTACTAAAACACACTAAAAATATGCACTAGACAAGAGCTCCTGAGATCCTTTGGTCTGTCCCCCAGCACTGCAGTGTCTTGACTACCCCCACCTGGCCATTGTAAACATCTACAGAAGGACTTTCTGCTTTGTCCCCACAAAATCTGTGTCAACTCTTCCTTATAGTTTTAATACTGCGAGTCCTTTCACTACCCGCGTTTATATCCTTTAAAAATTTCTAATCATGATTTTCCAGCCAGTCTAGACATAAATAGCTCATTTTATCTTTCTGCACACTGCATGCTTTGCAGACCTGCTAACCATTTTTATAGCTTTTCTCTAAACTCCCTCCAAATTAGTCAACATCTTTCTGTTAATGATGCATTCAGAGTTAACCTGAAAGGTGAAAAAGCATCACTAAATAAGTTTCCTTCTACGCTAGCAGTCACTTAAATGAAAGCAAGTTCAAGTGAAAAAGCTGTTTTTAGTGGTACTAGTGGCAGAATCAAAGTCTGCTTAGATGTGGAGCCACTAGGCAGATGGATGGTTATATGAATTTTAACAGACCAATATGCTAATGTGGAGATGCCAATAAACAGAACCATTTGGATGAATATTTGATGGATTCAGAAAAACTTCATAAGTATTTGAATTTCATTAAAAAGGTCTTAGAAATTAGAGAAAGACAGAAAAGTTTCCTCTTTATGCTGCTTAAAGGGAATTGTGTTTTTTTTTTTTCAATCCAACCATATGAAATTTTTAAAGACAAAGAATAGTGAATATGCAGTCTCTACATCTATAGAAATGTCAGAAATGTCAGGCTTCAGGGAAGGAGTGAAATATTGATTCTGACTGCAGCAAAAGGGACATTTGAGGCAGAGACCTTGAGATAGAGAAAGAAGTTTTCAAAAATATTAGTAGGGTAGGGAAAGAAATGTGTTGTGATAAACGGTAACTATGTGGTGTTCCTCTGTATCTATAGATAACCATACAATTTCTTTGGACTTAAAACTGAGCAGTAACATGGAATTGGAAGGACTTGCTTGTTATAAAACACTGTTTGTTGTATAGGGAGATTTGTTTTAAAGTTAAAATTTTACGCAGTTCTGTATATGCGTTGCATGTAGTATAGTGCGGAAGTACAAGAAATTAGGTATCCAGTCCTTAAAAAATTCTGCACAAGGAAAACAATAAATCGAACGCTAAAAGATGAAATGCCAGAATATAGATCCACAGCTGCTAGCATAAATATTTAATCTTTTGTACCTTAGTTACATGGGTACTAATTCCATGACAAAGTGTCTCTGGCTGGGCAAAAATAATATGAGTAAAGCAGTTTAGAATCAACATCAACTTCAGATACTTCCTACAGCCCAGCATTAAGTTAAAGACACTTATGTAAATTCATTAGAATTTATAACTTCTAATGAAAAGGAAAAGTGTTCCTGTAAATTTTTAATATGAACTATGCAGACAATTACATTGATAAGACTTAATTATTCCATGAAATATTTAGTATTTTTCTCTATGCTAAATACTATTTTGGACATAGTTCTAGAGAGATTTGAAAGCTTAAGAGATATGTGGAAACAAGACATGAACAAATATTAAAGAAAATCATTTTGACAATACATTCATAGTATAGACTTTTATTTCCATCTTTACTTAAAAAATGGAAATATTTTGGTTAGCTGTAGCATTTTATTATCTTTAGAAATAGAGAGATAATGTCATAAATACTTTGTGCAATATGTTTAAGTAATAGAAAAATAGTTCATGTATCACAGATTTAATTTTAACAAGTACATCACATCATCTACAATTAGCATCAAAGTTCTTGCAGGAACGCATAACTGTTTATTAGTGCCTACACTTACTTTGCATTATGTCAAAACAAATCAGCTATATATTTACTATCATCCACATGCGACTAGCTAATGAATCCACTTGTGAAATACTAGTTCCTAATTTATACGCTTTTGCTATATTTTTTGCATTACTCTTTTAACACTTATTCACAATTACGCGGGCCAAGTTTCCTGCAGAAAATGCATCGCCTTCTCTTTATCCCAATCCTCAGCACTGATCCTGCTTCAATGTAGGCTACACTGATACTAAAACACAGCTGGGCTCCCATTCCCACCCACATGCTGGCTGCCCAGACTCCTGCTCGTGTGTGCAGGGACCTCAACCTGTAATTTAAACATATTCCCAGAAGCAGTGGAATACCCTTAGAATGGCTGTAATTGGATAAACAAGTTGTTGTTCTTTAAAACAGACGTTTCTAATGCCTTGGCAGTCTCCTCCGCAGATCTAAAGTGCTGTGCAACACCTCTGTGGCTCAGACCAACTGATTTTGCTAAGGTTCATAAGAATTAGGTGCCAGAATATCATCAAGGAAGATTGTTCTCCCCAGGCATGAACAAAATATTTTATGCATATAAAATGGGAAATGTTCAATATCTAGATAAGGGCCCCAAGGGTTTACTTGGCTTCCAGGTGAGTGCAGGGCAGGCAAAGCAGCCGGGGGAATATGTTGGACATCACCTGAGGCCCCATAAAATGTGCAGGAAAAGTTCTTCACGGGGCTGGCATCTCCTCCTGACTGGGAACCAGTGCTAGAGAGGCTGCCCTGAAAAATAGGAGTCTATTGTAAACAGGAGGTCTGTCTTTAAGTTTAATGCAGTTAATCCAAGTCCTAAAATATATAAAATATATATATATTTAAAATATATATGCAAAGCATATTCTCGCACATGCGCACACACCTATCTATAAAAGCACATATACACACACACATGCAATCTGTACAGAAGCAAATCCTCCAGTCTCTGCTCCTCCACCTCCTCACACATCAGAAACATAGATTATACTTTTTATCTGCAGGGCATGATCACAGTTTGTGGAAGAAAGGGGAAAGGAGTTTGTGACATTGCTTGGGCAGAGAAGGTGTCCGTGTAAAGACAACCTTTGCTTTCCACAGGCAAGGGTGTCGTGCGATTTGACAGCACGGGGGTTACAGCTTGCTCCCCTGCACCCATGGGTTTGACATATGGAAAGGAGAAATGGTACTCTACATATTCATCCCCAGCAATCCTTAAACTTTTATTTAATAATTTCTCACAGGAGGAGGCACTATTATTAATTTTTAACACAACGCGTGCATGCTGTTTCACTACAACAACCTGGTTAAATGTTCTACTTGCAGCACACACAAATTGTGATTCCCTGCTCATCTCAACCTGTGTACCTGGTCTCACATCATCTGGGGCACCACATTCTTCTAAATTTACCTTTCCATTCTGTTTCATAGATTTTCTCTGCCCTTTCTTTCCTCTACTTTCTCCTGCCTTTTTTTTGTTTGTTTGTTTGTTTCTTAAACTACCTCAGTTTTATGTCTTTTCCTGTTTTTCTGTAACACCTTGTTAGTTTTAACTCACTGTATTGCCTTTTACCTACTCTGGCAGGCTCAATTTTGTTTTGTTTCTCTCCCATTTTATTTAGAGACCAATATAGGAGGGAGTGGATCTACGTGCAGAGAGGCAGCAGAAGGGGCTGGCAGGTTGGAGCCCTCTGCCCCACACACCTTGTGATGGAGAGGCTTGTAAGAGAAAAATTACAGACAGGGGAGCCTGTAGCTCCTGGAGAGAAGCAGCAGTAAAGCACAGGGAGCTGACAGCCTGGACTCAGAGGAGACAAGCAAATAAACGTGGCTGGGGTTTGAGAGAGAGGACTGCACAGCTTGCTGCTGCTCAGGAACTCTGAATAAACTGAAACAAATCCCACAAGCCAGCACAGACCTGCAAGTGCATGGCAGTGGAGAGATGCTCAAGATGCTCAGAAACCCTTTTTTTTTTTTTTTTTTTTTATATTATTTCAGTTCATTTCTTTGAGGGTGTGTAATTTTTGAGTTTTGAATGTAACCAGGCAAATTTAATATTTGGAAAATAACACATTTCTTTCTCTTTTTTTTTTTTTAATTAATTCACCAAAATTTACCAAAACAAAGAGATGGCAAAGAAAAACAAAGGGAACACACATCAGATCATCTGCTGACAGCATGAGGTGTATCTACCCAGAATGCCATGATGCTCTACGCTTCTGGTGGATTTTAACTGCAGTTATATAATTTTTGTCATCAATAAAATCGTGGAAGCAAAGATAATAAGTGCAATGAAATCTCATGCAGGGCAAATATATAAGGGTGCCTCCTGCTGTCCCACAGACCTCTGCCAGGGAGGATGCCTGGAAGTTGCGGGAGGCTTTATGACTAGGGTGCAGGGTCAGCTTTGCTGGGCTTCGGGTCTAACGCAGTAGAGTTTATGTTCTGAAAACAGAGAAAGATGAAAGTCAGACAAGTGCAAGGAGGAGAATTAAAAACAGGAAGATTTTGCAATTAACAGAGGAGAAATGACAATATGATTTGGCTAGAGATAAGCTTTAACTCAGAAGCAAATCCAACAGGTGCAAGTGATAGCATTTAGCTATTATCCCTACAGTGACAGAGAAAAACAATAAAATAGATAATTTCTTTTGTGTCTGAAATAAGCCTTTGTCTTAGCTCCACACATTCACATCTTGAACTGGAAAACACAACCAATCTTATTGCAATGTTGTTTCTCTGACAAGGAGCTCTGTGCAGAAAGCAAAGGAAGGTTTATCACCATAGATCTAGTTAGAGGTCCCAAAAATACTTGAGTTTGGTCATTCAGATGGTTCCTTAGAACTAGGCTAAATATCATTTAATGCTTATGCTTTCCCTTCACCCACACCACTTCTGTGCTTTGAATTCACTTTTTGATAGCAAAGTAGTTAAGATACACATATACATATATGTATAAAAATGGCATTTTTCATACATAAAATTTAAAGAAAGCTCCGTTCTTTGCAGAAATATCTGAGGAGCGTTTGATAAGATATACTGAATTAATTTAAAATATTTTCTGCCATAACAAAAACACTTTTCCGGGGCAGATGCGCAGATAAATCAGCACAGCTCCTCTGAAGTGAACTGAGCCATGACTACATGTACTCCAGCTACAGATTTTGACCATAGTAGATACCTCTGCAGACTGATCCTGATCCTAGCAAAGTCAGCCATGAAATCTCATATATTTTCAGTAGGGCAGGATTGGTCCCGGCGTACAAACATAGTTGATTTGTCAAAAAGATGAAGGAAGAAGGAGACATCGTAAAGTTCCTGGTTTGCTAAGCAGATGGGAGATAGAAGACCAATTATAGTCTAAAGCATCATTTTACTAAAAGAAGCGTGAGTGCTGGAAGAGCTCTGAACAGAGGGGATTTCGCTTTGTCATGCGTAGTCTCCAGGAAACAAAAGGAAGGGTGTGACTGAAAGGAAGACAGGCAAAATGCAATATTTTCCTTTGATGTGTAAACAGATTTAATGCAACAAAAATCAATGAGGAAACTCTCCGAAGGAGAGTATTTTAATGTGTTATCATATTTCACATAGATTTCATAAAAATTCAATTTCAATTATAGCACAGTTTACAAACAGTGCTGTGCCTCCCTGGAAAACATATGGCCATCAAAACTTCAAACAAAATACTGCCAAAGTCGCTCATAAAAAATAAATAGCCATAAGCCAGTGTGTTATTGTCCTTTTAATGTTTGTTGAATGCCTATAATTCTTCTTGCGTCCGCCTCGGCTGTCAGCTTTCTGACACTCAGGTCTCCCATTCGCACACCCTCCCGTTGAAGACGTCTCGGAGCAGGAGCTGTGTTGTGAGTAGTCCTTAATTATTTTGGATATTATCTTACGTTTCCAGCTGGGCTGCAGCAGAAAAAGAAATTAAATAATCACAGGGACCCCCATAAAACAGCAGCAGCAGCAGGAGGCTGGGCAGCGCTGCAGTGGCTGCTGGAAGAGAAGAAATGGGCTCTGCCACTAGGAAATGGTTTCCTGAGAGCTCAGGGCTGCACACACCAGCTCCTGATTCGATAAATCTGTAACCTGCTCCTTGGCTTGGTTCCCCCGAGCTGGGTAAGGAAGCTTTGTGTGGAGCATCTTGCCTCCTGCCCCACCACAAGAGGCAGGATGGAGCTTAGTTCCAGTCCTGTGCAGGATCAAAGAGACCATTGTGCATGCAGGTAGGCACCTGCTTTTGTACTTTTGCCGAGGGATTAGATCAAAGTGAAGCACTCTTGCCCCCACCTTTATCCTCAAAAAGGGTGATTATATCACTCCATGCAGTCTCCGACCCATGGAGAGATGATCTTTTTTCCATTAACAACCAAACTCTGCTCTTAGTTCAATGGAGGCACTTCTTTTGTCCTTTAACACCTACCTGTTGTTGGATGAAGACCAGCATGGACAAGTGAAGGGATGTCATGGCTGGAGGAAGAGAAGGTGCCTTATCCCTTGCTGAGCTTTTTCTCCTGTGCAGTCCCTGTAGAGTGTGCAAGGGAGGGGTGGAGGGAACTGCTCTTGAGACAGGACTAGGGGAAACCACAGTAAAGAAAGGGTTCAATAAAGAGTCACACTCTAGGGCAACACTACCTAACATCAAACGTCCCAGGCACATTAGGGAATATGGTGGGGAGTTAGTGGTTGTAGAGGTGTTCAATGTACTTGGGCCAGAAAAGGAAGCTGGAGGTGAAGGGAGGTGAATAGGGAACAAGAGCTGATAGAATACCAGGAATGTAGTATAAGAAATAAAAAAAAAAATATATATGGAAGAAGGAGGATGTTATTGATAGAATTAGTGAGGTGTGAACGTGGGTGAAGAAAGCATGATATATGTTGGCAAGGGGGGAAGAGCTCGCAAAACCAATGTATTTCAGCTGTAAGAGAGTACAGTGTTTGGAGCTATTAATTATCCACAGTACACACCTGTCTAGCAAAGGCTGCAAGAAGCAATGGCAGGCAGCGGTGCTGGCTGCACCTCTGTGAGGATGTTACAGCTGACGCTCACAAATTTTGCTCTGTTTTCACTGAAACATGGGACAGACGTCATACATATACACAAAGAAGAAGAAAAATGATTTCTCTTTTCTAAACAGTAGCCTGCAACTAGGCTGGAGATTTGTTTTTCAGGTAGGATATAAAATTTATCATCCCTTCCCTCCCATTGGCATTAATGTATTGTCTCAAAATATGTCCAATTCTGACTGCAGGATGTGTACCCTTTGGAGTAAGACCAAACATTCACACATCTGCCTTCAGGATTTTACAAGAAAATTTTTAGTGGCAAGGTTTTCCCACAAGTAGTTTGTCTCCTCACTAAATGAGTCATTTTTGACAGCTTTTCGACCATCTTTCTAGGTAAGATTTTAGGGGTAGTCTGGTATTACGGCTTCTCAACATAAACAGCTGCCAGCTGTATGGGTTTGGGTCATTTCTAGAATAATAAAGACAAAAAGACTTTTTTTGGTTGTTGTTTTTCTTATTACAAGCTTTAGTAGCTGAGTTAATAGCAGACATCACAATATAGATCATGCCACAAAGGCCTGAGGAAGTAGCACTAATTAAATGTTAAATATAAATGCTTGGCACTTTCAAGGCAGTTCAGATCAGATTTATCCATAAATATCCTTATACAGAAAGATGAGTCTCATAGCATGTCCTGAAAGAACTCATAAATGATGAGAAAATTTCAAATACTATTACAAAAACGGAATTACCATGGTACACAGCAATGTACATTTCTGCAGAGTAAATATTCCCCTTAAGACCCGTTATCTGGGTCACTCCTGTGAGGCCAAATTTATTCCAATAATTTCCAATCATCTTTTTAGATATGTGTAATGTCAAGGTAGCTTGAACTTGTAAATCGTAAATTCGCATTGGGACAAAAGCCCCTGGAGGATGTTTATAAGTGAACATGTTCACAGAATCACAGAATAACCAGGTTGGAAGAGACCCACCGGATCATCGAGTCCAACCATTCCCACCAATCCCTAAATCATGCCCCCAGGTACCTCATCCACCCTCACCTTAAACACCTCCAGGGACGGTGACTCAACCACCTCCCTTGGCAGATTGTTCCAATGCCTAACCACCCTCTCTATGAAGAACTTTTTCCTAATCTCAAGCCTAAATCTCCCCTGGTGGAGCTTGAGGCCATTCCCTCTCGTCCTGTCCCCTGTCACTTGGGAGAAGAGCCCAGCTCCCTCCTCTCTACAACCTCCCTTCAGGTAGTTGTAGAGAGCAATGAGGTCTCCCCTCAGCCTCCTCTTCTCCAGGCTGAACACCCCCAGCTCTCTCAGCCGCTCCTCATGAGGCCTGTTCTCCAGCCCCTTCACCAGCTTCATTGCTCTTCTCTGGACTCGCTCCAGAGCCTCAACATCCTTCTTGTGGTGAGGGGCCCAGAACTGAACACAGTACTTGAGGTGCGGTCTCACCAGTGCCAAGTACAGAGGGAGAAGAACCTCCCTGGACCTGCTGGTCACACAGTTCCTGATACAAGCCAAGATACCATTGGCCTTTTTGGCCACCTGGGCCCCTGCTGGCTCATGTTCAGTCGCTGTCAACCAACACACCCAGGTCCTTCTCCTCCTGGCAGCTTTCCAGCCAGGTTTCTCCTAGTTTGTACCTCTGCTTAGGGTTGTTGTGCCCCAAGTGCAGGACCCGGCATTTGGCCTTGTTAAACCTCATGCCGTTGGACTCTGCCCAGCAGTCCAGCCTGTTCAGGTCCCTTTGGAGCCTCCCGACCCTCCAGCAGATCCACACTTCCACCCAGCTTGGTGTCATCTGCAAACTTGCTAAGGGAGCACTCGATGCCTTCATCCAGGTCATTGATAAAGTCATTGAACAGGGCTGGACCCAGCACTGAGCCCTGGGGAACCCCACTTGTCACTGGCCTCCAGCTGGATTTAACTCCATTTCCCACCACTCTCTGGGCCCGGCCATCCAGCCAGTTTTCCACCCAGGAGAGTGTGCGCCTGTCGAGGCCAGAGGTGACAGTTTCCGAAGCAGAATGCTGTGAGAAACTGTATCAAAGGCTGTTGACTCAGCCTCATCATTGAACATAAAACCCTAGAATCTGTAGCAGTTTTGGGTCAGCCATAATGTGCTTTTCCTTTTTGGTCTTTGTTTTCCACCTATTCCATTAGCAAAATACCAACAGTGGGCAGTGGTGGGGCTCACGCCTCAGATATCAGGAGGAGAAGGGCTTGGGTTTGTGCACTACAGAAGACAGCATGTATTTGAGAGTGATTTAGCGCATGTACGGGAAAGCGTGGGGCTAGTGTCTAAGTGCTCTTAAATATTTAATGAAGAGTTGTGAGGAGGAAATTGGCCACCTTGCTTCCCTTACAAACAGCCAAGCTGTATTAGCTGACAAATACAGAGAGCATCCAAAGTGCTAAAAGGAAGGGAAAAATAAAGAAAAACAAACACTGAGGTAATGGAGGCACAAAAGCACCTTTGTTACAGATAAATCAGTGGCCTTGCTCTGTATGGGGAGTGGGACTGGAGCCCTCCAGGGGACTGCATCATGAGCTGTGCACAGCAAAAGCACTTTGGGGGCTCCTCAGAGAGCTCTGCCTGTCCTCAGGACAAGGCTGGGGAAGAGGGGAGTGGATCAGATGTGTCACCTCCAGTTCACCTCCCGCTTCTGATAAAAATTGCTAAAGCGAGGGAGAAATATATTGTTTTACCTTCCAAAAAGTCTCCAAGGGCCCACAACAGTAAAATTTAAAAGCCCTGCCCTGACATTTATAAAGAGGAATGTAAGATATTGTCGGGGGGGGGGGTGGTGTTGTCCCATTGCCTGCCTGAAGTGGTCTGGCAGTCTGCACACAGTCTGCCTCAGGCGTGCATGGGCTGAAGAGAAGAAGGAGTGGAGGGCATGACCGTGGACCTTGAGGTGAGGAGGAAGCTGTGGCTTTGCAAGGCTAAGACAGCGTAGCACAACCTTGCAAGCTGTCACCCGGAGTTGATGCTGAACTACCATGGGAATCACTAGGAAGAGCTCCTGGGCATGAGATGACTTTTAGGGAGCTTCAGTAACCCAAGGAAAGGGTTGGTTTTGTACAGATCAGCCCCAGGCATGCTCCCCAAGAGAGAATAAAACAAGCTGGAGCTAGAGCTTCCCTGCCCTGTTGGAGCAGGTGGGAGAAGTTGCCATGAAAGAAAGCTGTGCTGGACTTTAATGAGGCTACTCATGAGCAAATGTGAAATAAATAAAACACGGTTGATGGAAACTAATTATTACTTGTAAGAGTTCAGTATAGATATGTTTAAGACAGTTATGAAAGACGGAATTTAACATTTAGTCCAATAAAACCTGTGTTGAATGACAGCCAAACCTGACACAGTTCATTAAAGAGCGGCATTGAGACACTCATATGCAGAAAGCAATAAACAGCCTTGCAGTTGATTAAACAGCAATGGCTGGGGTTTCTAAATTGGCATAGGAGATATTTGCTGTAAATACACCTCGGAGTCACAGGTATTATAGCTCCAAACAGAGAAGCGTGTTCAGCTTACCTTCCCCAAACCAAACCAAACCTCCAAAAGCGCGTAAAATCATTTGGAAATAGGCATTCATTTAGTTGTGGTTGTTTGGCTTTTCCTCTTCCATTTCACAAATGTTCCTGTTGGTTTCTAGACAGAGAAAAAAATGTGCCAGAGCTGAAAAATTACTTTGGGAATGCAGAAGCTCATTCTTAGAACACCTGGCTTTCATAGTTCATAGCTTTCAGCTATCATGCTCAGCAACAACCAGACATGTCATATGACAGTCAGGATACACAGGCACAATGACACAGTGTCTTAATCCAACTTATTTTTATAGACAAAGAAAGAACAATAGAAAAGCAAGAGAAGCATTATATGCATTTCACAATACCCTGCCATAAAAAACAGCCTTCTGCAGCTGCTGTTCCTCCACAAATAGTTTCACTGAAAAATTTACCAGGGCTATGAAGAACTGAAGTTAAGCACGGGTGAATTTGTTTTCCACCTCACTGGGTTCATTAGGCATGATTAAGCCTCTATATGAGAGTGTCACCAGCCGAGCCTTTCACTGCTCTTTTGTCTGCTATGACACAAGCAGCGGTGACACTGTTAGCCCGGAATTTCTGAGCATAGTTTGTATTACTCATTGAGGATCCCACACCTACAGAATATGTACATGAGTAGGATGTACACAGACCAGGAAAAAAAAAAAAAGGGTAAGGTGGTAAGGCAAAATTTTTGTTACCCATTTTCTTCCTCTGTTTAAGCAACATCATTGTGTTTCCTAGTTGTGTCTACGTGGTAAACAGTGTAGGAAATGAAATTGAGGAATTCTACTCAAAAAAATCAGCTGAAAACTCAAATAATAATTAATATAACTTAATACAATGCAATGCAGTGCAGTTCAATTCAAACTGGACACTAGTCTCAGAAGAGTGACAGTAAAGACAACAGAAGTTACTAGGGTAAGAAGGGGCTCATCAACAAGTTTAATTGTCCCTCATGAATTGATTATACATTTAAAACATTATTATTTGTATAGAATCTGAACTGCTGAAGGATTATAAAATATCTGGTTGTGCCAGAGGTAAGATGGGTGTAAAGGAAGGGTCACATTTTTAATGATCTTGTAGTGCTTTCAGCTGATGGTCTTAAGTTCTTCAGGCTTAGAAACTGAGCAGGACTCCCTGTCAAATCTGTAGCTGAGAAAAGCAGCAACTCAAAATGAGTTTTAGTAATGAAGCTGCACTTTAATTTTCATAGCAATGGATTTTTTAAAAGGTATGTCAAAGAGAATCAAATTTGGATCCACGAGTGCAACAGTAAGTGAAGTAACTCAAGTTAATTAAATTCTCTCTGTCTCCCAAAAACTAAATTTTTCATTCTTCCAGCAGATATAAGCTATACATTGTAGTCCTTGTTAAATCTAAGAGTCCACTTTAGATCAATGTTTTTTCCTAGTGAAACTACTATGAATATACTTCAAATGTATAAAATATTCCCATGAGCAAAAGCTATTGAGAATGAAGACAATGGGGAAGAAGAAAGAGCGTGAATCAGTTTGAAACTCTTTCCTCTGACATTTCAGTGTAGGTATAGGAAGGCTTCTCGACAAGACTAGCCAGTGCTCCAGGGGGTGAAATACTGCCAGTCTCTCCCCTTTTGACAACACTAATTATGGGACAGCAAAAAGCTCCATCTAAGCACAAAAGAGCCTGTGGGACTGATCACCAAATGGCCAAAGTGTTACTCGCAGCATTAAATCACAAGCTGTTCCAAGGTTTTCTCCTAGCTTTGTGGAGAAGATGGTGCTGCTCTGACAGAGTGATGGAAGAGCCACTCTCTTTTGGCCTTTGGCCTTTGAGTATCATTTCACATCCAGATCCTCATCATCAGCATAATAAACAATGCTCATTACAATGACATTATTTTCATTGTTTTTGAAAAATGAAAGCAAACAAGGTGCAGGTACTATCAGAAAACCTTAGGGCAACAGGGTCTTACAAGCACTTTAAAATAAATAATTTTTCAGTTTTTTCACTTAAGTACTCTCAATAGCAGTGTTGTGTGTTCTTACAAGGGTTCCAGGCTGCAGATTTATGCTGTAGTGTGAACTACACTGCTACCTTCAGCAGTAAACTTCGTTCAGGAAAAAAAAATAAAATGAAGAATCTCATGTGCCCTGACTGCACAGTGAACCTAAAAAAATATCTATCATTAAGAAGCAAGTTTGCTACACTGAATTTTGAGCAGTCTTTAATTTCCTCTGTACATTCTCACGCACACTGGGTGATGAACTCCAAGCTCACACACAAAACACCCAGAGACAGGATTTTAAATCCTAGAGCATAAAGAAACTGATTTAATCAGCTCAAAGCATGTTGATAAAATAGTTAAGTAGATTAGATTAAAATTCCACACTTGCAATGTTTTACGAGTAAAGCTCTTTAGTCCTATGGGTGACATTTTTCTTTGCTGTAGTCTAAGGAAAGCACCACAAACAGCTGTGTTATGTATACTGAATACATGTTACTTATATCATAATAACTGCTTAGGTCCTGGCAAACACGGAATTCAGAGTACTCATAAAAAGCAGGTTATGTACATATCCATTTCCTATTAGAAATGTAATTATGTAAGACAAGGCTTTGAAAACCAAAAAATGTATTTCTTGCCAATGTGCCTGGACTTTAGAAGTCATTCGCATTTTTCTGTTGCACAATGGTCTCAAAATTCTTACCAAAAAAATGCTAAAAAGGTGAGTGTCACCATACTGATGTAAAAAATACTTACAGAAGTGCATTTTGATGCTCCTGTACAAAATTAAGCAGCACCGCGAACAGTATCAAGTAAAGCAGGTCCATCCCCACAGAGACTGGTGCTGGTTCCCCACAAGCTCCCCAGAGCGACCACTGCTGGTTCCTCTGGTATGCAGAATGCTTTAAAGCATTCAAAACTGAAATTGCCAGAGAGAAAAGTAGGATAATGGAACATCTTGTTTTGCAAAGCTGTAGATTAGGTCAGACAACGTTTTCAATGGAAACAAACAACTTCCATGAAGGCACAGCAATGAAAGCTGAGACACAGTACATCTTTATTATCCTAAACTCCCCTTTCCCTAGGTATTTTTCAGAAATACAACTTTTCAGGAACTCTAGTACTTTATAAGTTTATCATGGTCCTTTGATTGCCTCAAAGCAAATATGTATCTTTGCACAAAACGCATAAGCAGCTTTTCCTCATGAGGGAAGTGAGCCATCTGAGCCAACCATCCTTTATCTCTGGTGCATCTGATACCCAGAGGAGATCAGCATGAAGGGGGAGTCAACGCAAGAGCCATCAGGAGGAGAAATGGCAGAGTTTCGGTTTCTTGGGGCCAGAAAACAGTGAGAGTAGTGGTGAGGGTGAAAAGGGAAAGAAGGGGGCTATAGTGCCAGTTAAGGGCTCCCGAAACCAGCTGGAGTGATTACACAGAACAGACTTAATGCTTTATACAACTACAGCATTTACACAGAAGCTTCTCCCAACTTCATGAAGGAAATGTGTGTTCAAGGCATTCCTGGAGTTGCTCTACACACCCACATTCACTTTTCTTACCTTCTTTTCTGATCCCCAAAATCCTCTTTGTGGCAGGGAGTGAGTGTGCACAAATTTTGAGGGAGTGGGTAAGGGAAACACCAAACAAAGAGAAATCTCCCCTCACTAGAAGACTTGGGCACATGACAAGACATTAGCTATTTGAATCATCATCCCAGAGAAAGCCCTGAAAAGAAAAGGTCTTTATTCCAGCTACCTTACGGCCTGAGTTTCTGAACCCAATAAAAAATCAAGTCATTATTGGCCATATGGGGAGAGTAATACAAACACCTTTTTGCTGTTATTGAGCAAACACAATGCTATTGTTTCCCCTTAAAAAATTCAACCAATTCTTAAATATAACAGCCCAAATCAAAGCTCTGTAGTGCAGCAAACTCCTGGGGCATTTGTGACTTTCCACTGCCAGCAGCCCCAGTGTGCTTGGTAAATACCACGGACTGCTCTTCCTCAGCCCTCCCCAAGTCTGAATCTGCACCAAAGGACATCTGCATCAGAATGGGCTTCAACTATTCCTTCCTTTCCTTTCATCTTTCAGCTTAATTGTAGCAGAGGAGAGGTGGGAGGTGTAGGGGAAACCTATGGGTTTTGAACCAAAGTGCTTGTAATGGGAGTTAGGTGGGACATGGGTACCAACCTCCTTTAGTAGCTGGGCCCCTCAGTCCACAGCCTGAGTGTTTTCTGCAGCCAGTGGATCTGCAGTTGTACTTCTTACAGTCAGTTAATGCTAAACTGCTAATAGACTCGCTCATCTCAGGAACTACAAATGGAGCATTTCATTGCTTTCTCGCGGATGCTATGAGTATCATCAGACAACTTAATCATGCAACATACCCGTGGCTCTGCATTTAAAATATAGTTGAATAATGTTGTGCCCACTAAGTGCAGCCTGATACACGTGCAAAATACGTGACTTGCAGCTTACTACTGTCATTTTCAACCCCCAAAATGAAATGGTACTATTTTAAAATAAAATATGAAAATTAGAGTTACTGGTGTTTAGTGCAAGGTTTTTATGGTGAATATCACACTTATAAATTGCTTTCACCTTGAGCCCATACCATTGTAGTCCCTGTGGCCTGAACATCATGAACTTCTAGCCTGACCTCTTGTATAACATAAGACCTACTTGATTTAAATCTCTTCTGAATTATAGAATAATCTTTTTAGTAAAAATATGGTTTGATTTAAAGATTTCCAGTGATGGAGAGTCCAACAATGACCCTTGATAATTTGACTTCGTGGCAATAGCCTCGGTAATCAAAACCAAAAGCTTCAGAACCAAACAAAAATATGTTTCTATCCTGAACTTCATCATATTTCATTCATATGATTCAAAATAAATCCCATGGATCCTAGTTTCATCTGTAGTCCTCTATCCTGTCTCTCAGAAGTTTCTGTAGACTCTGATCAAATGACCTCTTAAGTTGTTTTTTGTAGTAAGAAGTTTGCAAAGCTGTAGGTTTATTTTTTTCCAATGAACTATTCCACTCCCACAGCTTATCTATGCCCTTCCATCAGCAACCCTATTCAAGATAACTCTTAAATTTCATAGAGTTAGTATTTCAATTTATTACACTTCAAAGTTTTGTTGCACCAGTGGCATTACTGATCAATTATCTGTGTTACTGACCTGATGCTTCAATAGATGCAGCGTGCTACTATGAAGTAAGACAGGACAGGGGAGCCAGCAGAGATCTACTTTCCAGTTAATGAAGCTTAGAGGTTTCTCTGGCAGAAATTATTAGTAATTCTTTGTAGAAACAAGTCTTGGTTTTATAGGTATGGATATAATTAAATTAGTTCTGTTGGCTACATTAGATTAATTAGATACTGTCTACATTATTCTCTGATGTCCAGAGCTTTACAGAGAAGTTATCTCTTGCTTTTTTTAGATATAGCCTTGGTTTTTGGCTTTTTTTTTTTCCCAGTTGAACTAGGAAGATATTTGCGTGCAGTGCCACTTCAGTTTACTGTTTCTTACAGATTGTGCCTAACATAGTAAGGGAGCAACACATATCTTCATTTACAGAGTAAGATTTATAAGCAAAGAAGTGACAATTTAGAGCTCTGTGTTCATTTGGACTGTGGTAAGAAGGGGATAGGAAGAAAAGCATCTGCATGAGTCCCGTGTCAGTTATGGACATCTTCAGGTAGCAAGTATGGTCCAGAGCTGCAGTGAAAGAGGAAGAAATGACATTCCTGGTCTTTGTGCTACCAGCCATAGTCTGGTTAAAGATGTTATTCCAGTAGACTCTTCTGTACTTCATTTTAACTCTTCTCTTTTTAAGGAATTTAGAAAGAAGTATGTTTTGTCCCTGATGGATGGGACAAGCAGATTTACACTTCAGGAATTTAAATTGAGATGTATGCATGACCAAGAAAAAAAGGACAGCAATTACTGGAATTAGTTGTCACTCTTAAAAAAAATGCTGGGGAACTGCCTACAAAGGCTTGCTTAGCTATAGCTGATGCTGAGTGGGAAACACAGAGAGGGCAAGATGGCCCCTAGAGGTCCTGTCAAGCTCTGTGATTCTGTATTTGTTATTCTTAATTAAATAGTTACCTCCCTGAGTTTTATCTACAGGGATTCTGTCATCTGTAATGAGTCTGACACTGCTTCTCTGTCATTCAAATCTTGCCAAAAACTCACAAGTTTTTAAATAGCAATTCAAACTCTAAAACTGTAATAAGAACAGTTCAGTACTAAGGACCTTATTTCATATTATCTGTATCCATGGAAATCTAGTTCATTTCCCTGATTTTATTTTTCATGCTACCACTGAACTGGTTCACAGAGAATAGAAAGAAAAAAACCCTAAGAAAACAAAGAAATAGAAAGGAATTGGATCACAAATCAGAAAGGGTTGAAAATAATTAAGCAAATGAAGATGCTGCTAGTCACTGAGTCATATTGGATAAACATAGACGTTCTTAAAACAGCTGAAAACAAGAAAAAATAATTTTGCCTGATTCTTTTAATGCATGTAATATAAAACGTGACTTATTGGCTAAACTCTTATTCTTATTTAAATAGATTACACAGGTTGCCAAAATTGGTTGGCAAATAGGCAACTTCTGGGGTAAAACTCTGTTTATACTCCTCTGAGGCAGCACCTTTGGCCACAGTCCCTTCTCAATGCACAACACTTGCTCTTGAAGCCACCCACACTCTGTCAAGTCCCCTAAAGGCTCATTCCAGATTTAACCTTACTCTCCGAAACGTGTTGTTCTAAGATTGTGTAGGTGGTGTTCTTAATAAAGAAGCGCATCATTTCAGTTCCTCTGAGACACAGCTGTTGCTTTATTAGGTCAAGAACCATCTACTTTCCTGATGGAATAATTAACTGCTCCTTGTCCCGGTGAAGGGCAATGCTTCCTACTCCCTCCCTTTTGGAGGGACACGGGAGCGATGATGAGTGTGGGATGACAGACCTCAACTCTTTTCTCTTTGGTAGATTGAATTGGTAACAATTGTTCCAATAATAGCGATGTCCACAAAAATAGGATGTGATACAGTATTATGTGACAAGATTCAGGAAATCATACTGCATTTATTGGATATGGCTCTTTAAACAGAGAACATAACTGCTGCTTTTTGATTATGTTGTCAGTATGGTCAATGGTTTGCTATTTCTGTTTTTTCAATAAAATATTCATTTTTAAAAATACTTTTCTAAAATAAGTATTTTTTTAAGATAGGAAAGAAGAAAATTCTTTCAAGTTATTTTCAAATATTGAAATGTCATTCACATTTTTAAAAAGTTACAGCAATAGATATAAATGCTAATGGATGTATGAACTTTTTAGTATGAAAAAAAGGGAGTTTTTCCTGCAGATCATAACCCCTTAAAAGTAACGCAATGGTATATAATTTTGATATTTATTAATGGAGGACACTTGTCTATTCAGATGTGATTCTGAAGTAACGCAATGGTATATAATTTTGGTATTTATTAATGGAGGACACTTGTCTATTCAGATGTGATTCATTAGAACTATTCAATGACAAGAGATGCTGTTCAGTCCTTTAACACTGACTAATCCTACAGTAAAATCCACAATGAGAACACTCATATAGTTTGACAGATATATTGAAAACTGGGAAGACAATCTTTTGATTAGGCTTATGGACAACTGTAGGTGTCCAGTGTGATTCAATTTGAGAAATAATAAGGTAAACATTTAGCTGGTGTACAGAAGCAGGGCCAAAAACACTGGTGGTGGTGGTGTCCCCCTCAATCCTTTGCACAGCATAGTGGGACATGGTGACATGTAATCTGTATTTCTTGCACAGTCCTTCAGCGCACGACATTACTTTTTAGCTCTCCCCACAGTACTAGAAGCTTACTTTCAGCTCCTCTGCTTGCTGTGTCCCAGTGACCTTGCATATTTAATCATAATTGGAAGTCAAGTGACTTTTACGAGACATGAATGTTAATTATCTTTCAAATTGCTGGAAAAGGTACTTTGTCTGGAGTTCCTCTGATTGTGATAATTAATTAGTTGTGCGAGGTCAGCCTCCTGTCTTGCACAGTTCATTGAGCAGCATCTTTTCAAATATTTATAAAGATGTTCTAGTGCCTATCACTGAAAGCTACATTAATGTTTTAATTTTAAGCAGAAAAAAGGACAATTTAATATTGTCAGACACAACTTTGGTGGCTTATAGAATAGCCATTTCAAACTAGCCTTTTTGTTATCCTTTATGTTTTTCATGCTCATTAAGAACAGGGGAAAAATAGTTATCTGATTCTGCAATATGTGAAACAAACTAAAACAGTGAATTAAAGCTATAATTGCAGAATAATTTACATTAAAATACCATTCATGGCCACGAACTATTAGGACTTCAGGAATTTCAAGATTATTAGAATAGTGAAATGTATGCAGAAAATCATCACACATCTTTAACAAAGGCTTAACATCATCTGAAATGTGTCAGATAAGGCACATGAGGGCAGTACAATGTATGAACCCAATCACACACACAGACAAAGCCTGAAGAAAGTCACTGTCTTTTTATCATAGACCTATTTTCAGACTGCCTGTTGAACTAAGAAAGCCTACAGGGTAGATAATATTTTTTTTGAACCACTGTAGCTCACGAGAGCCAGCTGGAAGGCCACCAAAAGAGCATAGGATATCCAGCGTGGGGAAGCACGGGCTGCACAGCAGCCTTGGGGAGCTCACGTGCAACGTGGCTTTCACTGCTCAGTGACTCTGATTATGTTGTGCAAAGCCTCCAGGTATAATCTCACTACATAAAAGAAGTTCAAATGACTATCAAGGATCTATAATTGGAAGATTGTGACTCCTGCAGTAAGGACAACACTGCGGTGTTGCATACTTTCCTATCTTATGCTCTTTCAGCAAATGGGCTCAGATCGATGGAGAATGCACTGGCCACGGTAAAAGTACCTGGATGCTACTCTCCTCCTCCTATGAAAAACAGGAAACACAATCAGACTTTTAAAGTAGAGCATTTACGTGCCTCCAAGCTTTCAAGCACAGGATATATAGGAATGATATTTTTGGTTGGGATGAAGGAGAAAAAGAGGTGCTAGAATCTACAGACATGCCTGTAGAAGGGCAAACTTAACCTAATACACAAAAGATCCCTTATCCCACCTCACTCTCACCAGCCTATTTTTCCTTAAGCACATCTCTTCTGACATAATATTATAAGAGGTAGCAGACCCCCTACTAGTATGTGGGAACATTACTTGAGCATTGCTTCATTTTCCTTTTAAAAAGAAAATTGGTTATGGACCTCTATCAGCTCAAAATAATAACAAGATTCTAGCTGCTATACTTACAATTCTGTAAGTCTGAGGTTCTTGATTTACAAAATACTTATTTTCATATCATATTTCATCAAATGTGCAGAATTTCTATTGAGCATCTCCAAAATCAATATTGAGCTCCCCCTTCCAACCTTTTTCAAGGATTCCAGAACATTTACCAAATTCCTGCATGCTATGGGATCTAGGTCCCATGGGAGATGAGGTTTGCTGACTCTGTAGCAGAAAGTTCTAGACATGAACGTCAGCTATGTAACTAAAACCAAAGCTTTTAACAAGACATAAGTTTCAGAATCAACAAATATAGATCTTGTGGGGTTTTGGGAGGGGTGTTTTAAGTTAAAGCTCTCGCAATGGCAGTGTATAATTCCAGCAAAGGTGTATTTGCTGTGCTTCACGCTTGCCAACATTGCGAACTACTGTTTGAAATTCATAGAATAACCAGGTTGGAAGAGACCCACTGGACCATTCCTATCAAACACTAAACCATGCCCCTTAGCACCTCATCCACCTGTGCCTTAAACACCTCCAGGGAAGATGAATCAACCCCCTCCCTGGGCAGCCTCTGCCAGTGCCCAATGACCCTTCCTGTGAAAATTTTTTTCCCAGTGTCCAGTCTAAACCTCCCCTGGTGGAGCTTGAGGCCATTCCCTCTCGTCCTGTCCCCTGTCTCTTGGGAGAAGAGGCCAGCACCCTTCTCTCCACAACCTCCTCTCAGGTAGTTGTAGAGAGCAATGAGGTCTCCCCTCAGCCTCCTCTTCTCCAGGCTGAACACCCCCAGCTCTCTCAGCCACTCCTCATCAGGCCTGTTCTCCAGCCCCTTCACCAGCTTCGTTGCTCTTCTCTGGACTCGCTCCAGAGCCACAACATCCTTCTTGTGGTGATTCAGGATTCATATGAGGCACCAGAAAGCACGTATCCCAGTAAAAAGGATCACCTATGGCCTATATAATGCTATATGCCAACCTTAGAAGAGACTTAAACTGAGTTATCAGCATGCTGCTGTCACACACTGTGCAACAGTGATCACCGTGATATCTCAATGAAAACTCTTCATTAAATTATCAAGACCCACTCAGATACACAGACAGAAAACCACTCTGGAGGCTCACTCCAGCAAAACGCAGGGTGGGACATGCTCATTACAGCTAAACAAGATAATTCCCCACTTGAAAGAAATGTTACTTACCTGGCATTTGCTTTTTTTAAGTTGTTTTGCCTCTATGTACACTGCAGGCACAGTATCCATAACTACATGTCTAAGCTTTCACCGTATTTTTTAAGATTTCATGAAAGGAAAGTGCAGTAAACATTCTTCTCTTGTACTTTCAAATGAAGTAACAATGTTTGCCATACCCTGTTTCTTGGCAGTGAAATGCAGAAGGATGGGGCTGTGAATTTCATATAGACAGCATGACCCAGAAGAAAACCAGTGTTTATCCGTATCTGTATCAGTTTTTCAGGGGAAGGTGCAGGCTGCTCACCTCAGCGAAGGGGAAGAGCAGCCTCTTGGTCAGAGTAAGCCCGGTTATAAGCGTGAACGGGGTTCCAAGAAGCTGATCTGTCATGGGAGTTTTCACACTCTGCTGCAATCTGACACACCAGGCGAGATACAGTCAATTATAAAGCGAAACACTCTCCAAGCTGACATTGCACCTTGTAACCTCTCAGTCAGAAGAACGAACACTTGGTTATTCTTTTCAACACCATGAAAGAAAGGCAATGCATGATAATTTCTGCCAGGAGGGCGCAAGGTCTGGGACAGAAGACACAAATCTGCATCTGACACGCTACAGATTCCCTATCAGATGTGACTGCTCTGACACCCAGCAATGACAAGCACTCCAGTGTCATTCCTGCCTTTCTAAAAGAGCAGGACTCCATCACGCTTAGACTGGGATACCCTATCAGCCATGTAGGTAACGCCCAAACATTACAGTCATCAATGGAATTCAAAATTTGTATCTCAACGTTGTCTCCTGCTCTTTGGACAGAGCAAGACCATTGAGGCTCCTGGCCCGATTCAGGTGTTGGCTTCTTAGAGACCTCATACAAAACAAATATTAGGAAAAAAAATTTCACAGAAAGGGTCATTGGGCACTGGAACAGGCTACCCAGGGAGGTGATTGATTCACCTTCCCTGGAGATGTTTAAGGCACGGGTGGACGAGGTGCTGAGGGGCATGGTTTAGTGTTTGATAGGAATGGTTGGACTCAATGATCTGGTGGGTCTCTTCCAACCTGGTTATTCTGTGATTCTATGATTTAGACATCATGGGTGGAAACCCATTCCCTCAAGGCTCAAGTGCAATCTCTTTCAAACCTCAGGTGGCTGAACAATGATCTTGTTGAGCAGATAACTTCTTCAGACAGTGCTGCTGTGAATTTACATGTGCTTATCTTATTCTTTCTCTAACAAATAACCAAACACCAACTTCTGTGTCACAAGGTTGGTGCTCGTGTATTACTGACATGAAACTCAAATGAGAAACTATTTGACTACACAGTTTTTCCTAAAATCTTTTGAGGTACCAAGTTTTGTAGCATTCAGAATTGTTTAAGGTTCAGAAAAATTCAGTTGTATAATTCTTCTCCTCCACTCCCCCTTACCCTCCCCAGGTTGAACACTTACTTTAAAAGAGCTTAACAGCCATCAAAAGTGAATATATTTCCTGAGTTTCCATGGCAGTTTCAGACCTTCCTTTCTACTTACCTGTGGAAAATGAGTTTTTACTCAAGAGTAACTACACATCATGTCTGATACTGTACATATTGTGTATATGTACAGGTCCTGGTATTTAAAAATTACTTGCTTTTCTTTCAAAAATGGATCATTATTAGGCTTAGTATGGAAGTAGTATCATCATTATCTTCTTTCCAGAAAAAAATGCATTCAACATCTTCTTCAGGCCAGAAGACAGTTCCTTCTATTCAAGTAATACTTTGAAGACCACTGTCATAAGTCAAGAGTCGCAATATGCTCTAAGTGATGTGCAGCTGGCATGGGGACAAAAAATTTGCTTTATGCTTCTTTTTGTCACCTTACTAAATTAGGCACTAAATTAGAAACCCTTATTTTCATCAGATCTGTATTTCACACGTGTGGAGAAGGTAAGTGCAGTAAATTAGAGAACTGGGATGATAAATTACCATTCCCTCCATCAGTCATACTTCTGCCCATCTAAGACTTGAAAAATTCCAAATGCCTCAATATCTTTACAGAGATGCCCAGGCTTAGACAGACAAGATTCACTGTTGATCCACTTGGTCTACATGAAAAATATTTTTTTTTTTAGGGCTGATTACTCTGAA
Source organism: Clamator glandarius (assembly GCA_033459285.1). Lineage (NCBI taxonomy): Eukaryota > Metazoa > Chordata > Aves > Cuculiformes > Cuculidae > Clamator > Clamator glandarius. The sequence continues at coordinate 24,871 of JAUNZM010000826.1, forward strand.
GACTGACAATTCTTTCTTCTATCATGTTCTCATCCAACAAAAATGAGGAAGCGCTAGAAGATACTTGGGTTAATTCTGATCCATTATGCACTTTTATGTGAAAAAATATTTCTGAAATGTGTTTACATGAAATTTTATTATGTATGCGACCACACTGATTCTGGTCACTGAGAGTCCAATGAAAATAAAATAATTACTGTTCAATCAGAACCTTCCTCACAATCTCAATGACAGACAATAAACTTAGGTAAAAGTTTTAAAGGCATTTCACTAAAGAGCTTTCCTTCTGCAAACATCAAGCCCTGTGACTGTCTTGGAAACAAAAGACCTATTAAAAAAATGCACACAGAAATAGTCTCAAGTATTCTTCCTAGTGTGTTTATCAGCAGGACTGCACTCATGTTGGCAATATTGTGCAGAATGACTAATCAAAGTAGCGAGAACATCATCTATCTCAATTTGTTATTTAGAACTTTTCTTATCATAATTGAGCATTTATGCAAACCTTGCACAGAACAAGAAGTCTACCACAAGGCAGAAAGTCCACTGCACTGTTGTTACGTGTATATATACTACTATAACCTCTATGGGGGGAAAAAAAAGATCCATGAGACACAATTACATAAAGTTTGGTAAAAATGCTTTTTCATATGTTTTCATGGAGATGCTCCATTCAACAAATTTAAGAATCTAGTTTGTGATGGAGCACATCACATCACCCTTCAAACTTACATTTATGGTCTTTTCCCCAGGAACCTGGAGTCATTCCTTAGCCTGAGAGTAAAAAGTAAATGAACAGTGTATTTCAGAGTTAGATATATCAGAAGTTCAATTTCCCTGAATAATTTTAATACCTGATATTTATGGAACCCACAAATTGCTTCACGTTGCTAAGAAAAATTATTAGTACTGTGGAAGAAAAATTTTACCCTGATGAATTCAGTGAAATAGTACAGTACTAGCATTTCACATGAAATGTCATTAGAGTCTTCAGGAAAGCAACCATGAAAAGCCTTGCAACTATACCCCAAAGAGACAGATGTTTTTATCAGGGATATAGGCACATTTATCCATTTTTTTTCCTTTTAAACTTATATCAGCTTAAAGCAAACATGAATCTGTGGCATTAATAACTGCAAGGCAGCTGCGAAAAATGTAGAAAGTTAAAAAGTTTTGGTTTTCCTTGCAGAACTTTGTGGAATTTCCTGCCAAAAATTATTTTACTGAACTTTTGAAGATGCACAAATAGGTTATTGATCAAGTTCTTTCACCCTCCAGCTACTTCTGTGCTTTGCATAGCCTGGGGATTCTAGGGCTGTTGAGGGATTGTGAGATGCAGTTCCTATGGAGAACTTTGGGAAAATAAAAAAACAAACAAAATCCATTGGGGATTATTAAATTGATGTGTACTATAAAGATCTTTAAGGCATGGGAGTGGTAGAGCTCAGTATCCCCATCAAAGTGCTGCCTATAAGCTTAAGACCAAATTCTGATCTACTATCAAATATCTAATAGCTCCACTGACATCAACTGTATATTTCTAAGGAAATAAATCAATTTAATTTCCTAAAAATTAATTCACACTTAAGCAAGAGTAAAGTAAATAAAAGTGTCTCACTGGAAAGAAATAGTACATACATTTCATCAGGTCCATGTGAGAACTTGTGATTTCAAACACATGCTGCTTGCATACTCACTAGTTAAAACTGAGTTCTAACTGAGTATTAGAGAGATTAGATCCTCTTCCAGAAAATAAACAGCAACGTTTCTGAAAAGACCAACTACTTATGCCTCACAACAACTCAGAACAGCTGCAATTATGCAAAAAATTGAGGGCCAAATCCATCTCTGATGATGTCAGTGCAATAAAGGCGGAATCTGTGGAACCACAGCTGCATGGCATGAAACTATTTAATACAGTATTTTTATAGAAAATAAAATCACTCTAAAATTCTATTCACATAATATACAGCTATATACCTAAGTCATCCAAACATGGGCAGAGCTGCAAAATCATTCAAATAGAAATTGTATAAAAAGCAAAAATTGTCATTAAGAAAAGGAACTTAGCTGTTTGCACAAAGTAATGCACTTTACCTTCAGTTTTCTCTTTAGTTTTCATGTTACAATTTAAATTTAAAAATTAGTCAACACGCTGAATTAAGTATGTAGATTTTCATTTAAATAAATCAGTCAACATTTTTTTATAAAGTATTTAACACTTCATTGTAGAAACATAGGCAAAATGACTATTATAACCAAAATGAAAAATACTGTTCAATTTAAAAAAATGTACTTAAACAAGAACCCGAAAAAGTTTATGATATGCATAACATTGTTCAAGCAAAATTGCACTAGTATTACAGAAATCAAGAGTTTTATAAAGGCCCCAATATGGCAAAGTTTAGAAATAGGTAGTATGCATGCACAATAGTACAACAAAAATCTTTTATAAAACAGCAGTTATTTTTGTAATGCTTGTACAAAGGGAATAAAGAGCAACCACAAACATATGTAATCTGTTAGGTTAATATATTACGATAGCTAAAAGTCAGTCATGTCTAGCAGAGGAAGGAAGAGTCCTCCACAGCGTAAGTGTGAATAAGTCTTTTGTGCCTTTACAGTTATGTATAAAATATTTCGATTCAGTTCAAATCTGAAAGAAATTGTATTCTTTATTTCCATCAAAATTAAAAAAGGTGAGTCAAATTTTTCTTCTTAGCAACAACAGAAAGCAGACTGGGTCAGAGCAAGTGCTGGAAACTGATACTGATGCTTTTCACTTTCAATAACTGCATCTTGATATCGAACCCAGAATACTTGAACTAGGGTTTTGGTAAGGTTTCACTAATATGCAGTTTGGTTGTGTCTTACCTCAGCAATATCAGTTTATCTTCTTTTAAAGAAACTGCTGTGTTTCGTGTTCTTTAATATCTCTAAACAAGTATGACTGTTTCGTGATTGTCAAAACTGAATGCTGTGATCATCCGTGTGTGCTTAAGGTCTGGGGGTTGGTTTGTTTTTTTTCCCTACTGCTTGGTGTGTGTTGGACAATTATTAATCCATATGTAATGCATGAGATTAAGTGAATAAACATATAATGCATGTGTAGGCAATGCCCTCTTGTGCTCTAGGGTGGCTACTGTCCTACAGGACTGTTGGAGTTCATATTCTTTGTCCCACAGCAAGTAAGGTTTCAGCTTCCAAGATATATTGTTACTATGTTCTATAAGGTTTTAATAAATACAAAGCCATTTTACATGGTATATATGTTTAGTATATCATGTACAGCCACTGAATTTCTGAAACATAATCATTGTGTTCATGCAGATCATTAGATGTTTCATTTCTAGAGTCTTGTTTACTTCTTGGCAACCTAAAGCTAATTTAAAAGCAAGTTATGTCTGTTTGTGAAAAGTTATCTAGCTTTATCAGGATCTGAAGAGAAACTCTAATGGGCACAATGAAGAGAGTAGACCATTCAATCATTCTTTCACCATTTAAAATAAACAAAATTACACACTGTACTACAGCTTTCAGACTACATAATGAAAAAGTGCAGATACCATCTTCACTGATTAAGTAGAACCAAAAAAGTTCATAGAAAATAGATTGCTCATTTTCACGCTACAAACGAATATGTTGTTTGCAATTTTAACAAATTTAAAGGTGTGTTATTTCAGCAGCATTGTTGTAAATTGTACCGTAGTGCAGTTTCTTTTTTTTTCATAAAAATACCTTACAAATGGTCAGTCAAAAGTCATCAGCAAAAGAAAAACCCAGAAAACAATCAACCAAACAAAAACAGAGGTAATGCTGATGCCAAAACAATTATAATACTGTTGGTACATAGAAAAGTAATCCTTATATTTTATACATTTATACAGAGTATAAAAGGTAACAGCAGGCTATGCCACAGTCTCCCTTATCCCAATATCTATTTTCTTTGGAAGGAGTTCTCTTCTTTCATCAACACTTGCTAAGGAGTTTCGACAGTTTTGTCCATCCATGTATAACTTTGCATATACTGGATTGGCGTAATTTGTTGGCTGCAGAGAAATTAAGCACAAATTAGATCAGTCAGATTAAACCAAAATAAATATTTATGGAAATGGAAATGATGTTGTTAAGCCAGAACAAGAACACATAAAATATAATTGGACATACTTAATAGATACCTGGACTTCTGCAAATCTGATAATGAGTTAAGTACTTAGTCAAAAATTAAATTCATGATGAGACATGCTATTAAATTAATCAATGACACGACATGCAGCATATTATGATATTAAAACCATAAAAACCATGATGAAAAAATAAAACAAAAACCTTGAAAAATGTCTCTGAAGTTGACTTGTCCACCTTATTACACTGGAAGATTTCAGAATAGATATGAAGAAGTTTATAGAGAAAGTGCACTGTGAGACCATGTGACAAGTTTAACAGTAGAAAACTGCAACCGACAGTTTCCATATATTACCTGTTCTAAGACATCAGCATCCCATCAATAGCTGACCATGTTTTCGAATTCTGTGGCCCAAATATACAACATGATTTGACCAAAAATTCAATACTTTTGTAATAACTTTAATAATAAACCAGCATAACTGTTAATATATCATAGTAGTTACAGATTGAGAAGTACTCTCTCAACAGTTTTGGTAGTTTGGACTGTAATAGAAAAAAATCTACTGAAATGAGTAGTACTTCAGCATAGGACAAGTCCATTTTAAATTCTGCAAAGCGCTCCAATATATGAAAAATCTCCTGAATCTGACAGCAGAGAATGATGTACAACATGGATGAAAACTTACTCTTCTATCACTCCTGCTAAGGAGAAAGCACTATCCAAGGTTTATCATGTAAATCTCTCAAATAATGCCTTTAAACTTTGTGCCTTTATTCTCTCCTAGTGACCTTGACTGTCCAACTGATGTTCATCTTTTTACTTGTAATAAATGGAAAAGGTACCTTAGGGTCAAAACCTTCCTTTTCCTTATAATGAACAAAATAGCCCAGTTTTGCTTACATAATTAATGACTGGAACACCAGAGCAGAAAGCTACAAAATAGGTAATTTAATTTGCTTAGTGTGCGTAAGAACGGGCTAAACTTTAAATTACCCAGAAAAGAAGTGGGTAGGTTTTCTTCACTTGGAAATATTCTGGGTACAGCCTGAGTAACAAGGAACGAAAGATGATGAGAATCTTAGTTTCTTCCTTTCCCTGTTGGTCAATACCATTTCTAAACCCAGGGTTCGGATACTCCTTAGGCTGGATAGCTGTGGCACCTATTCATTTAATTAGGTAAAACCTGCCTATTCCGTTTATTACAAATGACAAAGTGACTGCCTCATGTTACATGCTTTCCTATAGTGGAGCCAAAAAAAGATAAGTCACATTTATTTAAAAAAAAAAAAAAAAAGAAGAAGCTACTGTTTCTAAATTAATGGTACATAAATACACAATAGTTCACAATCAACTGCTGCAGTAATTTATGAAAGCAAGTTCTCGGTTATACTTATCTGTCCCCATTGAATTAGATATCTTTACATCTGTCATAATGATTATAATCAGAAATTTAGGAAAACAAAAATGCAGCTTCATTTCAGCTGTCAGGGCTTTTCATTTAATTGACAATCACTGTTAAGGATGACAACCACAACAGAACAGAGATGATTGTCATCTATATAGTGCTGCATGGAGTTGTTAAAATTATATATAATAGTATTATTTGCCTCACGATACCTCTTTGAGTGGGCACTGATAGCCTAGTGCAGTACAGTGAGGTACAAAAAGTAACTGGAGTGATAAACAACAAAAAGACTTAATAGTAGAGATGGGTATAAACTTTAGCTTTCAACATCCATGGTTTTGTGCTCCATCAGAAATTTCATACCCTATACAAATTGTTAAACGTCCAAATTCAACATATTACAACCATGCAAGAATGCAAATGGCACAAATGATGAATATATAGAGGCAAACAAAAATGAATGTCATTAACGTCGCTCACAATGTTTTAAATTTCACTATTTTCAGGCATCATGCTAAACTGTAGCCAAATTCTGAAGTTTTAAAAGTAACTATTTTATGATAAAAATTGATTGAAAGCTGAAGAATTGACAATCTCATTGTAAATATTAAAGGAAACTGTTCATTTTAGTGTGTATCATATTTCTCTAAAGTAAAAGGACTTGTTTGTTTGGGAACTTCTTTCAGTTTGAAAAACTTCACTAAATGCCTGTAGTTACATGTAAATTATAACTATATCAAGAAAAATGGCTGTGAATGCTACACCAAACTTATGCTACGGAAAAGCATCATATTGCTCACTGGTTTTACATTCCTTCGCAAAGGCACATTTGTATTTTTAGACTGCATTACAATGATGGGTATGGATGAAATTTCTATGCAGAAAGGAACTCTTTAATTGAAATAGAAAAGGTATTATTTACTGTCATTCTTCTTGGTATTAAAAGAAGAAAAACAAAATTAAAACCAAACAGAAAATGCCTGTTTTCTAAAATGACAGACAAACTTTATTTAGAAAGGGGCTATGGTGGAATGAAATGGATTTGAATCATCATTTCTCACCCCTGTTGATAGTGGTCCTTTCAAGTCAGAGTTTATGTAGATTGATGGAGCTGTGTGGGGAAGCTTGAATGCAGTGGGCCCTCCCCCTATGTATCTGGCCTGTATAAATAGAAAATTTTAGTTTCTCTGCTGATAGAGCATCTCTCACGTGTACTTATCACTGTTAAATGAACAGTGCACTGACTAAAAACATTATTTTAGAGTGATCAGTGATTTTAAAAAGTCTACTTACAGGTATTCTTCAGCGTAAAATTTTTTTTGTATTCAATAAGAAAATAAAAGTCAGCATTTAAAATCATTTTCCATTAAGGATTAGAGCCAGATATTACAATATGCATTGGCTTAGTTGCTTTTCCTCCAGTGAGTAACTCCATTTTCAGCTTAGCTCCTGTACTCAGCACACTGACTATGTGATTCAGCGATGACATTCCTAGAGCTAACAGTAATCTGATTATTGCTTTGTCAGAAATGCCACAGAATGATGGCTGCCCTTTGCTGTATGTCTGATTACAGAGCTCTAGGAAAGATATCGCAGCATTACCGTCTTCATCTCATGTCACATCACACAGGGAGTTCAATCACTGAAGAGCAGTGCTGCAGAAGTGACAGCATCTTTTACAGGAAAATGATAATACTTACTAGCTTTGCATAAACATTTAATCTATCTATCCAGACAGGACACTGAATTCTTAAAGCTTTTGGAAGATTTCATATATGAAATACGTTCTCTCACATGTATGAATACGCTTTCAGGTTTCTAAATGTAAACTGCATGATAAAATATTTCCATACAGCTTTAGCAGCTAGACTAAAAAAGATAGGTTATGATTTTGCAATTCAAGTAGATGCATCTATGACAAAACCAACATTTTGTAGTTCAGATCTACCTCTGATTTGGAAAAATACAAGACCTAGGTATACTGTACAGCAGCAAGCATAAGACTACAAACCAGGTGTTCACATATTCATTAAATTTATTCTAATAAAATTTAACTTGCATTTATTCACTGTGTAGCTAAATCTAAACATCATTGGTTTATGTTTCTATTAATTACACCTAAAGACAAAACCTTTTCAAGACAAAATAGGCAGCAATTTTGCCATTATAAAAAGGAAAAGATTACCTTTTCTGCATTTATAGTAAAATCTGAGGCTAAAAGACCACCTTCACTGTGATCATGGCCCACCTCATACATGTTGTATGACGGATTGCCAATTTCTACATTGATTCCTCCATTTATAATGGGTTGTCTTCTGATAGTTTTTGTCCTATAATGCATAAACACACACACAAAAAAAGAAGCTAGTGACTTTTCAGGTAACTTCTTGTATGCTTTATGATAAAATACTACAAATTTTATTTTATTTCTATTTAATCATTAAGAGCAACAGCATTAAAAAGCGTTTCCTGCAGAGACAATCAGAAAATTCTTGCATTTTAGAAACCAAGTACAACCTGAGTCTATGTCTAGATCTCATATAATCTGGAAGTATCTTTTTTTTGTTTTTCTCAGTTTGGCTGTGGTGGTATGAATTCATATAAAGTGTTCATTCGCCGTCTATAACCCTGACTTCCCTCTACTGTTTCCAGTTTTCCCTCACTTCCCAAGGAAAGCCTTACAAATTGATTGCAGATTCCCTGCAGTAATAAAGATAGAACAAACATGAGTCACGTTCCTTTGCTCATTCATTTCATCTCAACTTTAAATTAGTTGCCCAAAGTCAGTTGTAATCCGAGGACAAGTAAACGGTTTCATTACGATGCATTGAAAATTTATGAACTTCTCATAGTTCCAGTTTGTATTTCCTGCTAGTGGTTACTGGAAAGCTGAAGTTCAACTTGAATTTTTCCAGACTTCGATAAAAGCTAGATTTTTATTGTTAACCTTGAATTACAAGGGTATAATAGGGAGGTAACAGGATGATAACAGTCAAGTCCTCTTGTTTTGTTGAGAAAGATGCAGTCTATGTCTGAAATCCAGTACACTAAAGGATGTGTATTTTTCAGAAATTACATAGAAAAACATTTCCTAAAATGAGCACTTATCTGCAGCATACAAGTGTTGAACTTCTATACCTAATTTAATACTTGACAGTCTCCTTTGAAGAGATTAAAAAAACCCCTAAAATACATTTTCAAATACCATTAAAAAAAAATAAATCTTTATTGAAATGAGTTCTGCTTCTCTACTGAAGATCTATTACTTAACAAGTTATTCTCAAGAACGTGTTCCACTTAAACAATTTTCATGATTTGGCTATCACTAAATTCAGTCCGTAAGTGCAGCAACATGTGATGACATCCATGAGCCTGGCAGGGTGAGCGTTAAAAACAGTATAGTCAGGGAACCTATTTATCATGTTGGCTTTTCAAAAAGGATTTAAAAATAAATGCTTATTAGTTACCACCATAGTTTGCAGGGGGGTGGTATGCATGACGCTAGATGATAGTAACTTAAAAAGATTCTTTTAGTCTGGAATCTTACCATTGCCACCAACATCACTTCCTCATTTCTCTGAAACTGAGAAAGTTTGCAGCTCTCTCAGATATCTGCATACAGTAGAAATACCCTTACTTTCCCTGCCACCCAATACAGCCTTTGAAGACATGGGCAGAGTCAAAATGTCTAGCAAGTCTCCCTAAGTTCAGCTCTAAGGCAGCTGAATTCAAGGGAATGAAATATTCACTGCTTGAATCTGGCTTCCTATGCAAGATACAAAAGAAATACAGTAATGATGACAAGGCTTGGGACTATACAGTAGGTACTTTGAACATTGTTTACACCTTCACTATAACATATAAACCTAATCAAAGTAATTAAATTGAAGTGAACTGTAACTAGAAAATGGACAAGCTCTATCTGAAATTATTTACAGACATGAACAATGTTAATTATATGGTTTCAAAGAAATTGGTAAATTCTGTTTATGGAGTTCACTAAATCTCTGGATAAAATTATTGACTTTTATAGCATCTCGGCAGGATTAAGCAAACTGGATAAGAAAAGAACTGCATTTTCTTATCTAGTGGATGTGAAATACAATCATAAACAATAGACATCATTATTTCAGCAAGAACTAAGATTTAACTAACTCTCTGCATCCAGAAACAAGTTTGGGGTTGTTTCTTTTTTAAAATGTCTGCTCAATGTATATGAAGCAGATTCCTCATATCAAAAATATGCACATACTTTAATTATTTGCTTTTTTACTTCATAAACCAGTATAAAATTACTTACCTTCGTTTCCTTTTGCAAAGGAATAGTCCAATTACCAGAGTAGTGATCAAAGTCACCAGTAAAACAAGAGGAACAATGATTGCAATGCTTCCTAGAGCAACAAAAGGAAATACCATTGAACACTCACAGCTACATCTAATAATTTTGTCGCAGATGTAAAACAGTTTAATTAATTTAAAAAGAATAATTTCCCTCATGATCAAATGCAATTTCATGTGGTGAGCTTCACTGATTTAAGATTTTGACATTGATTATTTTAAAAAAGTATCATTAAAGTGTATATTTTTATTTGTGCACACTGATACTTTTATCAAAAAAGAAGGAGCTTCTGGATACCAACATACTTTGGACTAGTTCCCTGCCCTCATTTGCAGCGACACCATATGAAGGAGAGTGGAACTGCTGAACAATTTGGCATTTCACTGCCATCATCATCTTCAGTACTTTAAGTTGCATAACTATTAATTTAAAATATTCAGCAGGCAAGGCTCTGATTGAAGACTTCCTTTATTAGCATTTATATGTACTTATGTTTATTTGTGGGAAAATGAAAAGTAGTAAGTAATATTTCTAGATGGTTTGTGCATTCCTGCATTTTACTGCCTTGTACTCAAGAGGCAATAATTTTGTTATGTTGATATAGGCAATCAAGGAAACTACAATAGTGCCTAATGTAGCAGAAAAACAGTGCACAGATCAGACAGTGATGTTAAAGGAGAGGAGGGAAGAAGGAAAAAACAAGGTCAGTAATTATACCCGTCTAAGAATTTCTGAGCTTTAATGTCAGTATCTGGCAATAAACGCACACATGCAACAAATAATCCTCTGTTATAAAAAACTGGTACTTTTCAACTACAAGACTCCAATATAAAGCCAACGTGGAATGACACACTTTTCCTTTAATATCACGATCCTTAACAGGTGAAAACCAAAAATATTGATGGTTGTTTCATTGGTTATGTTTACTGATTTATTAAAAAGAAAGCTGTTGAGGAAATGAAAAGATGCCTTGAAGGTGCCTTATTGAGAGCCAAGGCACATCGTCAGTAGCCCAAGATGAGGTACTAGTGAATAAAAAAGCATCCTGAGATCACTTCAGCTTATAAAGAGTCAGTATGTAAAGGACGTTACAACAATGCTAGTTTGAGATAAAACTTGATAAATAACTGGATGAAGTTCTACTTAGGAAGGGGAAGAAAGAAGAAGTTCATTTTCTCTTGGCAGGTAAATATTCAATAAGAAATTCTTAAAAAGAGACCACCAGACATGAGTTACCATCTCCTAACTGTGGTGCAGGCTGGGGTCTAGCATTAGGCACGAGAGGAATGCCCATTTCCCGTATTGTAGCAAGTAATCCTTCAACACGAAACACTGATCTAGGTTCTGGCTGGTCTTTTTTTTTCCCCATTTCCAGTTTGTAAGTGTTATTTCACTTCTCTGGATCACCAGGAAGATTTCATCTAAGCATCAAGATAACCTGAATAGTGGGTGATTCATTCTACTTGTCCAGTTGGGTTAAATGTGACTGAGAGACGTACAGCAGGGTACCATCAACAAATTCAATGTACCACAGGGAACCTTGCCCAGTTTAAACCACCAATAGTGTAGCAATACCATCTTTTTATGCTTATACACACGTTTAAAAAGTACAACAGGAGTTATTCCTACTGTCAGGATGATTTTCACAGTAGGTAAGATTCAAACCTCTCTAGACAGCCAGTGCAACACTCTGAACTACTTACAGCTCTATTTTTGATGCTTTCAGTAAGACTTAAATGGTCAGAGGTCTCATACTAGTTCTCTGCACAGCAGTGATATCACCAAGCTCTTGACACTTGATACACTCCCTTTAAGAAAACTGCAGGCTAGCCTTGAAGCAGGGAGTGCATAGCGTATGCCTTTTATCCGAACCACCTCATGACACACTGAATGCCAATCAAAAAGTTGAGAGATCCACATTTGTGTTTCGGTTTCAGTTGGTTTTATGGGTTTTGTGGGTTTTTAATACAGGTAACCAGCACATTTCATGACACAAACTCACATTCTAAAATATCACCCGGTTAAAAGTTCTAAACTGAGACAAATTTGACAAGCGATAGCAGTTATTTGAAGTACTTACTTGTACTGATATTGTCAGACTTGCTGCTTTTGGGAGCTGGCCTCTCACACTGAGTGCCTGACCAGTTGGCTGAACATCTAAAAGGATCCAATCAAGATAGTAAAATTAATAGATGTCGGCTGACAACACCCCAACCTATTGAAAAAAACACCAGCATCTTCTCAAGAGCTACACAAATGACCACAGTAATTCTACAAAATAAACAATAAGCTCTATGTGAGGGGTCAGCAGTACAATGCCATGGCACTTAAAACAGTCTGAGCATGTTTTAAGTTTCAAACCATGGCTTTGTATCATCAATTCCTCTTAATATTGCTGCAATCTTCATTCCAGAGTCCTTTTCTAAAATTCTTGAAAAATAGAACAGGCATATCCAATAGCACATTAACGTCCTATTAAACCAAATACCACCTACAATGTAATAAAGGAGGAACACATAAGCTGGATCCATGCATAGACAACACAGTCCAGCAAGGCTTATTTGCACTATATTGTTTTAGGGTCAGTTTTGAAAGTGAAGCTCTACCAGACACTCCTATATCACACAAGCCATACCTGACTGGACATAAAACTACTATATGCAAACCACAAAATCCAGTAACCTTCAATGTCCATATCAATTTGCTCCTTCCACAGTTCTAGTGCTGCCATTTCTCTGAACAATATACAGTTTACAGTGGACTAGATCTTGCAGACCTGATTGTAATAATTTACGTGAACAATTAAGACATACCTTTGACTAATATTCATAATTTAACTGAAGTTCCCCTTTCCTTTGCTTTCACATTTAAATGTTTTCCTGAAACTTTTACAGTTCAATGGCTTTACCACCTTACATTTTGAACTATACAACTAGATATGTATTTATAGAAATATATACACATGTGCGTTTAAGTAGGTGTAAGAGTTAAAGCATAAAGAGCTGTTCTGAAGGGACAAGAGTATTTTAAAGGCTTCAGAGTGACCTGAACACTGTTTATGTTCAGAATATATACTTCATGAGCTAGGTGACTAGATGAGCACAGTTATTCTGCTATACTTTCTTTTTGTGAATATCAATATGCAAATATTTTTCCAGTTGGGATTCAGAATGCTTTCCATGTGTGCGAGCCGACCCAGGAGCCCATGCATGCAGACTCAGTAGATCCATCAAAAATGGAAACAAATACCTGAATGAAATTCAACTGCTTATTTATCCTGCTGTAAATATGATTAAGTTTACTATAGTACCTCAAAATCTCCTTGCAGAAACGGTGGGAAGTAGTGACTTTTCATCTGCCTCTGTTGCATATTGTGCAACGAATGATATTTTTGCTAAGCATTCTTGAATTATTTATGAATTTAAACCTGTGTTATCTTTTGGAGAATGCAACAGAGCATTAGTTTGCATGCAGTTCTAAGAACTACTGCTATATGATTTAAGAATTTCTAGTGTTTGGAGGTGAAAATGCTTAGTGGCCAACCTGGTCCTGTAATAACAAAAAGGTTTGGAAAGGTACAAAATATTCCAGACAAAAAATTGCCGAATTCTTTCAGAATAGCCCTGGTCAGGTTTCCTGGTGATGCTTTTCATTTTCTTTTTGTCATTGCAGATACTGCAGAAGAATGGCTGGTTTCTCTCTTTGCTCCTTAGCACGTTTCTGAACAATCCAACATTCAGACAAGTCTCTTTACTGGGTTTGATACTAAGTTTGAACTTTTTGTGGGAACCTAATTTCATTTTTTCTGGGATATGTTATTTAGGTGCTTAACTCAAACTCTACAAATGTAAAGCACAGATATTCTTTAAAAATATGTTTATTAATTGGTAGTTGATCCAAAATTTTTCACACAATAGATAAATTGCATTATAATTTAGAAGTTCATGCTTACTGAAAGAAGTTTGCTTACTTACATAAACATGCTGAATATACACTTAAATTTTCTTACTGCAAAGGAACCACCAATTACTAATCAAACACTCATATTAAGGTTCACAACAATATATTTTAAAACTGAACACAACTGACATTTCACCTCCTGCTTACCATACTCTAGCACACTCTAAGTCACATGGGACACATGATTTTATTATTTTAAAAGATGTATCTGCTCCATTTTTTACAGATTTCTTTATCAGTTACATCAAATGGAAATTGGATTGACAGCCTACCTTGCTAAGATACTAGTCAAGAAATTTGTTTTTTCAAAAGATCACTATTCAACACACAGTTGCGAAATAAGTATCTCCATTCTTGTAGAGAAATACCATAAATCTTAATACTCAGAATATCCTATTGGGATCCAAACTGTTGGCATATGACAACCATGAAATGAAGTCTATATTTCTTACTGGAAGCTTTGCATCATTGCTGTTAGGGGATTCAGCTTATGTGATTAAAGCTTGTTATGAGAAATGATTTTCATTTAATACTACACTATTGAAAGGGAAAGATTTCCTTGAGAGTTAGACATATCTTAACTTTGTACTCAACTCCTTATATTGAAGGCTTTTAATGCTTCTGCTGTTTAAGAGAATCATTACTATAAATCTTCCTTAAATCAGTTTAAAGAATATAAGATAGTGAGATCAGCAAAAGAATCACTATGAAGCATGTAAGTATAAGCTTATAAGAAAATTGTGTATAATGTACAAATATGCTCTTCAAAATCTTACAGCAGATATGACACCATCACAGCTGGTGAAGAAAGAAATTCTACAGTTATGTATGTAGTAAAAGGAAAAACAACTCAAGGTAAGGATATTAGCAGTTCTCTACTTATCTTGGGATTTTAATTGCAAAAGTCTTGAGGCATTTGATAAAAATCTTATGAAAACATGATAGCAGTTGCCACCTCATTTTCTTTTTTTTTCCTGTCTCCAATGAACTGTGACAGGACCTGAAGCTGACAGGATGGCAGTCATGTCCTTCTGTGTTCAGAGGTAAAATGATTACCCTTTTATGGTCCAGCAAGCTTGTAAAATCTTGTCTTGGGCAGACAGAATAGAAAAAGAAATAAAGCCCAGGGGAAAAGTATGTTGTCCGCAAGGGACTTAAACACAGAATATTAGCCATGAGCAGGCACATGAGAAACACTGGGACTGGGACACAGGCAACTATTCATGTAAGAACATGAGAAAGATCGTGCTATAGGCAGAAATTGTTCTTAATAATAACAACTTCTGATATTAGGATGTTTAAACTTAGACTGCTCAGTGACTATCGTGGGAACTGACTTCTGCTTCTGTTAGATGGACAGTATTTTGTACCTCTCCAAATCATTTGGTACCAGGAGCTTTTGTTCCGTAGTAGTTCCAACAGTTGTACAGCCAGAGACAGTACATTGGCAGTAAGGGCAAACAAAAAGGCAATAATGAAGAACTGCATGAAGACACTGGCTTCATTGAAGGCACTCACATTGCTGAGAACTGTGAAGACAGTCAGTGATAATGCCTGATCTGAGTTATATATAAACACAGATGGAAATAGATGGGGAACTCGACAGTGAAGGACAGGCTGGAGTCAGCTGAGTGGTGCAAGATGCTACAGTAAATATCTTGCGTTGCAAATCTCCAGTTCCCAATAGAATTCATGAACAGATCAAAGAGCAACAACACCAAAGAGAACACCAATATAAAAATGGAAAGCCAAAATAATAAACAAAGGTTGTAGGTGGTCTGCTGCCAAGGTCATTAACAAAACTGTGCTACAGCTCTCCCAGTTACAATTTAGTTCTACATTTAGAATGAGATGACTGCTTAAGAAATATGTCCTGAGATACAGAATGCCTGTGTGATAGGAATTATTTACTGAAGGGAAATAGCATTACAGAAGAGAGATGTCTAAAATACTTCACAATTATAAAGGTGTCCAACTGGTAATGAGGAATATTTAGTATTAAGATATTTACATTTCAGAGGTTGACCACACGGCCGTTACAGAAAGTGCTCATGAGAGAAAATGTCCCATTCCACTTTTTTTTTTTATAACTCTTACAGGTCAGTACACTGAAACGCTCTAAACTCAATTACACGGACACTTGACCAAAAGGAGCCATTTGACTACGAAATGTCTGAACAAACAGAAAAATCTAGTAAAAAGGATAATTTGGTGGCAGTGTGCATTTTTTATTTTTTTTCCTTTTTAATCTTTTTTTTGTGCTGCACGCATTGTCATAAAAATATTATATAGCAGGCATAATATGCAGTTAAAAGTGCTCTTGTAGGCAACTGCTCTCCAACTCAATATAGCAGCGTGTATCAAAAAAAAAAAAAAGACAGAAAGTAGCACTGAAAGATTAGTATAGAAGAATTACAGAATCTGTGAGACAGTCATTACAAAATAGAAGTGGAATAGGAATAGAAAAAGTTTCTTACCTATAACTGATATTTTTCATTATACAATTTAATCGTTTAACTTTGTTTTTCTTTTAATCACAGCATAGACAGTAAAGTGTAGTAAAACATTAATTAAAGTATCTAACCTCATTATTTTAATTACACATTAAATTCCACTGGAACCTGTCTTATCATTGATATTAAAGCTATACATTAGATGAGAAAAAAGGATATCTGGTTTATAGTTATTTACTACCTGAAAAGTGGAAATAAAAATAATCTCCTTTGTCCCCCAAATTCTGTAGGATGATGTAGGATGACAAAATCCTTGCAGTAATCTAGATCTCTAAACTATTTGTTATAATAAATTTAGCAATGCTTTTGGAAATTTGCTTTCTCCATAATGGGAGTTGACACTATGGAGTTGTACCCACAGATAAACCCTTAAGGATACAAAGAACTTTCATAAAAATGAAAGACCAAAAACCCACACAGGCTTTGATCAACAGCACATCTTATACAGTCTCCTATATTGTAGGGTATAATTGATTTCAACTAATAATTTCTCCTTAATATTATATGCAAGAATAGACCACATTTTTGTTCTTTCATCTAGAGAACATCACATGGTTTCTTTAGAAGGAAAACAAAGTGAAGGAATTCAATGTAGAAGCTAAGGGGTATAAACAACATTACTCGAAAATGAAATACAGATTACTCGCAATCCAATAAATTAAGAATATGAAAACTGCATAATCCAAAAGCAGGCATAACAACAGAAAGTTAATTTTGAGGAATCCAAAGAATCTTAAACTTAGTAATAACATACATGGAAAAAAAAATGCGACTTGTGCATGACATTACTGTATACAAATCATTCACAGCTGGTGCAGTGTCCTCTGCAAAGGAACAAACAACTCAATCTTTATCAAGATAAGAAAAAGAATTAATTGAGGGTCTTTAAAACACATGCTATTAGTAATACGTGCACATGCGCTATCCAAATATTAGTGTTATTAACACAGAGTTAACACGAAAATTAAGCATGTCTAGATGACTACTACTGTGGCTGAAATTACACTGAGCAACAAAGCAAAAGGAAAAGAATAGATTGAGGTGGTATAAATGGGAAAAGAATGAGAAATGACTGGATCAATAGGCATATAACAAATCACATTTTTCCTCTCCTTCACATAGAGGCAAATTAAGTAGTGATGTACAGCAGCAGGTACATTTAAACTCATGGACAAAACACATCTAGAGTACAGCTTAGCTAGTAAACGTTCAATGAAAATACGCATACTCCTCTTTTACGAGATCTTTTTATCTCTTCCTTGAACAACCACTCTTCATATATCTGTTTGCATTTAATTCTTGAGCTAATACTAGTTTGCAATACAAAGCGAAAGATCTTCCATAATATGAAGTTATAACCTGCTGATTATGTTCAAACCCGAGACATTTATAACAAAAGTATTTTAGTTGAAAGAGCAAGCTCTCAGAGAACTAGTATAATACTACAAAAGGCCTGTTGTAATAATAATTGGGTAGCTCATTAAAAACATTTCTTGCAAGTTACTTGATAAACTTTTCTGTTCTGTGCCTTATACTGCCTGTGATGTTCACAGTTGCCTTCTACTCTTTGGCAGTCTTCTTAATGATGCAATTGTTCTACGCTGCAGTAGCTTTTACTACTCAACTTTCAGAAAATGCCAGTCAGGTGATTACATGATGCAGTCTCCTTCCTGTCCACACCTGGACTATGGATGTACCTTGAGCTTTCTGAGACCAGAGGTCTGCCACAGTTACGAATTTTATATTTACTTACAAATTTGCATGTACTTAAAAGCATTTGTACAAGCCATACATATACTTACACAAAAACCGTTCACATTTGAAGATTTTAGAATACAAAAGGAATGTAAAGAGATAGATATAGAATCACAGGAAGATGAGCTGGAAGGAAGTTCTTCCATCAAGAGGAATGCACTCTTTTCTTTCTAATTTCTGTGGTGCACGTGTGCATACATGTGTGTACACACAGATACAGACATACACAGTGTCTCCATAAAACCTATTGGAAGCTGGTAAAAACATCTCTCCTGTTCATTTTGCTCTACACTTTTGGGTTATGCTTTTTTTTTTAATTTAACCACATCTCCACTTCCAAGTTCAAGCTTCTTATTCTTACTATTAATAAATTTCACAACTTGTTCTCTCCCCATTTGCTCACTATGTCTTTAACATATTACTCAGCCAAAATTCCCAGTTTAGAAAGTAAGTAATTTATTCTTTCTCTGCCCTTCACTTTTCAGTTTCTTCTGCTAGCAAGTTTTGCATTCTTTCAAGCTCCTGTATGGTACGTGACTTTTAATTAATCAGAAAGGCCACTGAAAGACCACTGATTTCTTTATCTAATTTGCTCTCTAAGTCACGCATCTGCTTACTGCAAGCAATTAAATGATGTAGCATGACTTATTCTTCATTACAGAAGAAATTATGTTCATTCCAATGTAAAAATACAACATGTACAACCTGAAGCCTTCTGAACAGTCAACACATTTAGCTACAGGCAACTAATTTAATGTTGTACATTGTCCTCTGAATTTTTCTCTCTGTTTCTGATGAAACTTAGGAAACAGAGACTCTGGGACTGTAGACACACAGAACTGCACACACATCTATACAGAAAATAACCTAAGAAGCAATAAATTACTATCCTCTTAATTAGCTAGCATAAAGCAATCTTGTTTCATCTTAAAGTCCTCAACCACAGTCATCCAGCATTGCTCAAAAGCTCATTAGAGCACTTTAAACCTGTCTTTCAATTTAGTTGGTTTTAGATAAAGGTCAACATTATTTATATCTTTTACTGGTTTTGATTGTAAACTTATAACAGAAATATACTTCACGATAATTCTACAATGCCCTGTGTAAAGGAGTTATTTTATCCCATTTATTTGCAGATGTTAGTAAGAATCATAATAATACAAACAGATCGCATCTATGTGCAAATGCAAATTATAATAGTAGTAAAAAAGATGGAATTATAGCAACATATAGTTATGGTGAAGTCATGAAAGAACTCAAGAAACTGATAGAGCACTACCTGCTTAACAACCAATGACAATCTTGTGTAATTGAATATCTTAATTTTTTCAAATCTCTTCATTGTTATACAAGATATAACCTCTCCCTAAACCTTGCTGCTCTTGCATGAAGGTACATGCAGTTAGACAATTAGTGAGAAGGAAAGAGAGTGGCAAATAAAGGTAATTATTAATGCAAAAAACCAGACTGACAGAACAGATGGAACTGACAGTTTGGGAAACAAATATAAAAACATTTCTTGATTATATTCTGAATCTGACCTGTTCATTCTGTTTTGAATGAATTTGTAAAGTTAATGAAGCAATTCCAAAGCACCTCATATGCTTCCAACACATCACACGCTCCAAACTATTATTAAGTAGTACTAAAGATAACTGTAAAAAACTCAATACGTGAAATGCTAAAAAGACAGCAATTATATCTAAGATAACACTTCTTTAAAAAACACTATCAGTGTACATCTTTCAGAAAAGATCAGTAGCTAAAATTTTAACATTCTGATATTAAATACAAACTTTGTTACTGAGCAAGAATTACAATAATGGAGGTGGGGAGGAAGGAAAATGTTCTTTATATAACTAAAAATAATGCAACAAAGTAAAAATCTAGATTGTGTAGGACCTTAAATCCAAAGAGAAACCACAAAATATTCTGTACATTTTACAAAGCTGCCAGAGCATTTAATGAAACTGGAGACCAGCTTCACAAAAACTTCCTTTTTTGTTGGCTTATATGGCACACGGTGAGGCCTTAATTCATTCCCAAAGTGGCTAGGTGAGAAGCACTAATTCTGTTTCCACTGTGCGCTTATATTTAATGCATTCAAGTTTAAAAAAACTGAGAGAGGAAAATGTAATAAAAAAATATAACTTAACAGTAAAGGTTGGTAAAAGGAGAGTATGTTCTTACAAGCCTATAGTTTCTCTATATAATTATGACTTTAGGATTACCTTTAAGAACTGGTAAGTCTTATTCTGTATTGTCTTTACCGAATGACAATAGGGGCTTGATTATATATAAAGTTTACATTCTGAACTGATCTGGCTGTGAGAGTGTGAGGAGTTCCTGCTGCATGACAATAAACCCAGTCATTTCTTATTTCTTCTAAAAAATCACCACCCACAAACTGGAGGCTAGTTAAGAAAATCGTTAGCCCTTATCTAAGCACGTTTCAGATATGAGCATCAGATATCCTACATAGCATGGTCAGACATGTAGGTTGGAGGCAAAAAAGATTTAACCTAATATATTCTGAATATAACCAGCTGAATTAACCAGCATATACTCTGAATGTGAGGAAGTGAATAACGTTCTTACGCATGACACACAGAGATAAAAGCCCTTCCAAGCAATCATGTCCCACACAATGATCAACAGACCTACTCCATACGCTTCAAAGTTTAAGAAGCAGTAGTTAGAAGACTAATCTAATTTCCAATGGATTTATGAAAACTGAATTTGTAGAATTTAATTGCTTAAGAGTACTGACAAAAGAACTGTAACTATATTTTTTTAAAAAATACCTAGCCACTGTCATTGCTAGCCACCAGACAAGCAAATGACATCCCCACAGCATTTTATGTTTTCTTAAACCACGCACATAGATAATATTAAAGCTGTTGGAGCTTCATATTTTATTCCAAATCTATGCCTTTGGCTCACAACTTCAGTTCTGCCTTTCGCACCATTGTTGTTGAGTAAAGCTATATTCATCTGACTGGTATTTCATATCTCTGTGCATATCTGCCTTACAGCATTGTCAAAGACTAACACTGTTTCTTTCCCTGATAAGGAATAAAAATTTCTCTTTGAGAAACACACCTAAAATCTTTCAGAGTAACACAGCATACAAATGTATGTATTTCATACATTCTTTTAAATGAGAAGTTAAAGTTACAATGTACCTCAAATATTTTTGTTTCACGATTTCTATGTTACAGCATTATTTCTATGAAGTTAACAATGAGACTTATGAATACGAGCTTAACTCCTGAGGTGGTACCTAAACAGCTGTTCTGTTCCTTTCCCTGTGTAGGTAAGAATTAGGAAGTCAGTTTTGGACTACAGAATATGCAAAATGTCACTGTTTGCTAAACTTTATACTATGTAGGGTTAACTAGGTAAAATATCTCAAAATATGAACAATAAAATCCAAGTGGCATTTTCAATATTTTCAATTCACTTATTAAAAATAAAGCTCTTGATTCCTTCCTCCAATGATATAGGTACTCCAAAACTATGTTTAAATATACTCATCAGTGCAACTATCAAAGGGTAAGTGTGTATTATAGAAATGAGCCCCCAGATTCAATATATACTGTGAAATGTACGTGAATGTGCATGACTTGAACCAATGAGCTGTGGCCTGAAATGATGTCACAGAATGTGCAGCATTAAGTGGAAGGTCAAACCTACTTGCATCTTGGTTCATTAAACGCAGTTAAAGTGCAAATTCCCTCATTCTGACAGTAGTAATCACAAGGGTTCACTTTCTGGTCACAGCGCTGACTTTTAAACCCCACAGAGCATCTGCAGAATTTCAGTAAAATAGACCTATATAAATATTCTGCCTTTTGCTGAATAGATTTTAAATGCATTATATATAATGATGGCAAGACACGCACACATACACTGGCTCACACCCACAGGTAACAAAATTAATACTCTTTTCACGGAAGACCCAATTTGACTATACCAAAAAGTTTGCTTATTGGCATTGATCAAACCCTTCTAAAACAATGGACCGCTACTAACTGATGGGATCGGGTATTTGACATTCTTAACAAAGTATTATTGTCAAATGTACTATACATTTGTATTGATTCAGATTGCAATGGCCTTAAAAATGTTCATGACTATTTTATTAGCATTGTTAACAGTGTTGGTGTACATTGCAGCACTTATGTATTGCAAATCTATACACTAATTAATGTATGAAACTTGTTTTCCTTACGATGGTATGGTGTTCCATACAAACTTGTAAAATAATAAACCAGTTTTAGAAGGAAAAAGAAAGGAAGAATCACATGCTTCCATAATAGACATTCTAGGTGTTTAAGCAAATGAATCACCAGACTTAGTGATCTTTTTTTGAACATTACATATTAGAGATGTGATATTTTCTTTTTCTGAGATTTATGACTCTAGTTCTCAGCTAAAGGCATGCAGGGAGATACAAATAACAAGTAAAAAAGGCCAGACCAAAGTAATTATGAAAGAGACATAGGCGTTTCAAGCATTTTCAGCTAAATAAACTGAATAGAGACTGCATTCCTCTGTCTCTAACCCCAGAGCTGCAGACATCTATCGACAACTTCTTTTCAACAGCACAGTAAATACAGTTTTGTCCCTTTGGATATTCAGAAATGCTTGAGCTCTCACAAGGAGTAGGAGTTGGTCTGTCTCTTACACTGCTCAGACTATAAAGACTAAGTATTTCTCTCTTAACCGCCTCAACAGTCTGAATACAGGTACTCTCTTTAATATCACCTACCTCATGCGCACCAACAATATAAAGGGATGGCTGCAAAGTTGTAATGCCAGATCCCTTTGGACAATAACTTGTGTCACCCTGGAAACAAGACACTCGAGTCCAAATCTCTCTTCCAATACCTTATATGTTCCCGGAGGATGCTCTGACCTCCAGGTTGTCCCGAGAAGTGAAAGACTACTTCATAATGAAGCTTTTCTGCAGTGCAGAAAAGATCAGATAATTTTTTAGGCAAAAGTAAAAAAAAAAAAAGGAGTATGACTAGGTAGCTCAGTGTAACTGAGAGCAAGAAAGAAAAAATTCTTGCTACAGTAACTACTTCTGTATTTTATATTTAGCAACTGAGAAGGAAGATACACCATAGCTCTCAAGAAAGTGCTAGAAATGTAGGTTTTCCTACCTCTTAAGACTTTACTTTCACCATCCAGAATACAAAATCACTTTTCCTTTGATATTTCATGTCTGGGCTTAAGAAAAGCATCCTAAATTATTCTCTCAACAATGGTGCAGGTGCAAGAGAACAATCTCACCACAGAAAATCCAAGCAAGGCAGGCAATAATCCTGAATCTCTGGATTCCATTCCAGAACAAATGCCTAACTGGGCTCGAGATCTGGCCTGAAACTATTAGGAGTCTCTGAAGATATCTCTGTATCTATACGTACTGAGAGTATATATCTTAGTTATACCTTCTAATACTCATATCACAAAATGGTAGACAAATCATCAGGTTACAGAAATAGCTAGAAAAAGTATCGCAGAATCATAGAATGGTTTGGGTTGGAAGGGACCTTAAAGATCATCCAGTCCCACCCCTGCCATGGGGAGGGACACATCCCACTGTATCATGTTGCTCAAAGCCTCAAGCAACCTGACCATGAACACCTCCAGGGATGGGGCAGCTATGACTTCTCTGGGCAACCGGTGCCAATGCATCACCGCCCTCCAAGTAAAAAATTTCTTCCTAAGATCTATTCTAAATCTACCCTTTTTCAGCTTTAAGTACTACTAAGTCACAATTGCAAGCAGCACATTATACACCCCAGAGAGATCAAGAATACAGACACACGCACAATACTTTTGGTTTTTTGTTGTCAGACAGATATTTTAATGAACTATACAATGCAGGATACTCACAGACAGACAGGTATATTTGTCTCTGGGTCCAGTTGACATGTACCACCATTGTAACAGTAGCCATCACATAACTGACAGGTAGAGGCAATCTTCCCATTAGTGCAACTGTCACAGGTAAAAAAAAACCAAAAGAAGTAGCAATCAGTTTTTTATTAAATCTCTTGTATAATTATCTATTAGAAAATTGATTTCATGTTATATAAGCTCTACTGATTGCACAAATTCTAGATTTCCATTTTGAAAAGGTAGGACAGGCAGCGAGCTTATTACAATAAATAATTTTAATTTTTCCTTTTATGATAATAAACTCTTGTTATGCAAAATAAACACTCAGCAATATAGCAGCACATCTTACTGCACACGCTTTGAGTAGTATACTGTAAGTCTCTAGCACTGTCACAGATATTGCAGAATGAAAAATTTCAACTCAATTATTAACTTTATTAAATATTTAAATGTTTCCAATTTTCAAAGTTTTGCAAGTGAAGACTCACTCAGTATCCCACTACATTACACTTCCAGTGAGGAGTGCTCCAAAAGTTGGTTTTAAAAGGCAGGATCCAGTGGCTTTTGTGTGGGCAGGAGCCATGCAAAGGAACTGTTCTGATGTGACTGGCCCAAGGGCTAGGTACTGTGTGAGATATTTAAAGGATAATACAATCTAATTGCTACTAAACATATGATTTTAAACACGCTCACTCCCTCTACACACACTTACTTGCATACTATGTCATTACTCTCCTTGTTTATTATGCACTGTCCCCCATGACATCTCATACACTTGTCCACTTCACATTTTGGACCTTCAAATCGTACTGGACAGACACATTCTACACTCCCATCGTCAGAAATCGTACAGGATTCAGAATTCACACAATAATGGTGGCAGACATCTGCAATGAACATGAAAGCTAATTACTAAGAGACATTAAGGATTATTACATAACAAATAATAGCCTCCTTTTCTATGCTATAAAAGGTATAAAAACAAATTTATAAATGCAGCTGGTGCCTCATTGGCAACTACAAGAATACCCCATAAACAGGTACAAATCATATTAACCATGTAGTCCTGAGAAGTGAAATTAAAGGTAAACTAATAAGAGATTTTTTTTTCTTCCTAGATGTCTAACCATTTATGGCATCATCCCACATAATATAAAAACTATGATGAGGAAAAGCAGAGTAATGTTAATGTATTTAATGGGACATTGGCTGAATAAAAATGTTTTGCTATGTTCACATTAACATTAGCAGTACTATGCTAAATGAAAATGGAAACAGTATTCTGAAATAATTAAGTTTTATTTTCATTTATCCACATATTAAAATTTCATGAAGTTCTAATAATGATCTATGAAGACATAATCCATAAGCTGTACAAACCCCGAACATACACGCTTATCTTTATCGACTGTGCAAGACCCCATTATCTTATTTAACTGCTCAACTGTCAGCAGGATTGAGATTTCAAGCAGTGAGTTCTTTAACTCTTTAGAAGCACCAGTAACTGCCTTGATTCTTTGATATCCTTTTAAACAAAACTATTTGCCTGACTAACGGGAATTCCAGAGCTACAAGATACTGGCACCTTAGGATTCTGAAAAATTTCTGTTTATGTTGTACTAACAACTTTAAAAAAAAAAGTTATCATTTAAGCTGCTTAAATGGGACAAATCTTTCAAAGTCTCTATTTTTCCCCAGTTCTGTGTAGGCAATATGTTGTACTGAGCTTTTAGTGGTGATCCTGATGGACAGATGAAGTAATTTCTATGTAAGATATATCAATTCTGAACTAAGTATCTCTAATAGCTTAAACTGGTCCATATTGATAAACTACTACCTTTCTGTCAAAGCTAAATAATACATGGCCTTTGAATTATAAGACACAGTAGGGTCAGTAGCAGTGAGAAGTAGAGTATTATTAAGCTGTTCGCTAGAGAATGAAACCTTGGCTGAACTGCAGGTTGAACGTTGAGTCCAGAAGTGTAAACTCTCAAGCTACCATTTGACTGGGGGCACGTTGTAAGCAGCAAAGTGGAGACCACTAAAATGTATATATTTGACTGCGTGTATTCAAGATGGATGGTTCGTGAGGTTGTCTCATGAAGTGGTAAACACGTTCTGCTCATGCTTCTCTGTGCTTATTTTTTTCTTAGAGGAGTCTGTACTGACTGCAACACCACTGGTACTCATCGTGCTGGAAGAGCTCTGCTAAAAGACAAAACAGTTCTGCTGGATTATTGGAAGAGTTATTTCTGTTTGATTATTCATTGTATGTCCCACCTATATAGGCAAGCTTCAGACTCATCTGCTCGTGGAAGCAAATACTGAGCAACCAGAGAGGCTTGAAAGACACTAAATGAAGTAGTTCATTGTTTGCCAGTCCCCAATTCAAGGTACAGAATGGTAATTTGTGGCATGGGGGCTGTTCCTAGAACAAAAACTACAGTAGTTCAAAAGGTAATTTTGAGAGACATTCTGTGAAAAAAGCATTGCAAGGGGGAAATGTTTCCATCTACATTAGGAGGAAAAAAAAAAACCCTCAAAAGCTAGGCAGAGGAATTTTGTGCCCTAAACAAATTATTGGGTTTCAGTATTGATTGTAGTTACAAGCATCTTTAATCCTCTGATCTATCTAAAATCCATGTGCTACATTTGGACTGAAATGACACTAAAAAAAGTCTTTCCTCTCCCCCTCCTCCCAAAGAAAGGAATTTCAGTTCCAGGGAAAGTAACAGCTTGTGAGATCACTATAACCACTTTGAATGATCGTAACTGCATGAAAACGTTTTCTATTTTTTAGGTTTTTTAGATCTTAAATGATACAAGAAATGAACTTTAACTAGTCCATATGTCGTATTTCAGGAATTTAAAATAGGGAGTTATATTCAAATACATCAAAAGCGTGTGTATCTAATAACATGCACAATGTTAGTAGAATTCTATGTAAATTCATTCACTTAAATTTATTTCAGCAGTGCCAGTGCCTTGACACGGGGCACACATTTTGGTTATTAGCCCTTATGTGAACTAATCACAGGAGAAACTCTGCATTGGGTAATTTGAGACGATAAGTATGAGGAAAATAAGGTCTCTGCAATCTGGCAATACTGCAAGTAAATGTCTTCTCCCTGCCATAAAAAGTACTAATAATATTTTCAGCAAGGGAACATGAGTAAAATACCTATGCACCTTCATGCATCATCCTTTGCATATGAAATAGTTTCAATCACATCAAAGAAAGACTGAAAAAGATGTCATAGAGCCAACGAATCTTTACAACAAAGCTATATTAATATATTACAACATGCATAAAAAGTGAATGTGATTAATAACACAAAAAGCATACATACATGTGAATACATAAAACACCCTACAGATATGAATTTAAATGCAAATTATTAACGGTAAACCTGTATAATTTCATAAACCATTATTGACCACAAAAACCCCACTCTAAAATACCATCAAAAATATTTTCCCTAATAATACTAATGTTTAAATAAACAAGAGCTTAATTTTATTTTATATTTTATAATGGGTTCGAGTCTCTGTATCTTGGCATCTTTCCAAAGTGTCAGCAGACAATCCAAATCAGATAATAAGCACTGTTTAAAAACTACCCCTAAATTTATATTTAAATTAATTCAAAAAGAAAAAAAGATGTTTGCAGAAGCATTCATCTAGCAACAATTTGTTTGGTTTTGGGTAAGCCTTAAGTAAATATTTTTTCTTAATCTGTGTGTCTGTCTGTGCATGATTTATGTACTATACTGTTTTCAAATACCCAATTGTGTTTGCAGATAGTAATTTGTGGATCCATGCAGTTTGTTTAATACCAAGTGGGAGAGAATCACAATTACTGCTTTTTTTTCCATTCAAAAGGTTTCAATTTATTTCATAGTCTCCCAACTGGAAATACATTCAGTTTACTTCAGTAAAAATCCTATTTAAGATACATAACTAACCCTTTCCTTGTTTGACAGACCTTTCACTGAAACTAAATACTTCTTGTATCTTGAAGATAATTCTAAAGCAGTCATAACAGTTAACATCCCTTCTATTTTTTTTAAATCTAGCCAACTTCAGCAAATTCACTGAGTTGTATATAAACGAGATGATGGCTTTCACATTTAATGCTTTATTCTATAATAAGCACCATGACAGAGTGTTAGTCAGCAGGTCAAGGGAAGTTCCCCTCCCTCTGTACTCTGCACAAGCGAAGCTGCATCTAGAGCCCTGTGTCCACTTCTGGGCTCCCCAGCTCAAAAAAAAAAGGAAATACTGGAGAGTATCCAGTGGAGGCCACAGAGGTGATCAGGAAACTGATGCAACTCTCTTATGAAGAAAAGCTGAGAGACCTGGATCTGTTCGGCATGGAGAAGACTGAGAAGAGACCTTATAAACATCTAAAGGGAGAGCGCTAAGAGGAGGGGGCCAGGCTCTTCCCAACAATACCCAGCAACAGGGCAAGGGGCAACAGGCACAAACTGGAACACAGAAAGTTCCACCTTAACGTGAGCAAAAACTTCTTTACTGTGAAGGTGACAGAACCCTGAAACAAGCTCCTCACGGAGGTTGTGGAGTCTCCTCTGGAGATATCCAAAACCTGCCTGGAGGCACTTCTGTGCAACCTGCTGTAGGTGGTTCTGCTTTAGCAGGGGGGCTAGACTACTACTACAAGTTCATTCCAGCCTTGACCATCCTGTGATCCTGTGGTAGTCCTCTATTTTAGAGTATTACAGTCAAAGCAAAGCAGGACTAAAAAAAAAAAGTGAAGTGAGTGACCAAAAGAAGAAATTCAAGATTATATGGCTTGAGTCACTGAAAACCTGACAATGACGATCCATTCTAAAAGAAAGCATGGAAAGAAAAGAAAGAGAAATGAAATAATAAAAAGTCTATTGGTTGATAATCCTCTTTTCCCTTTCCACTGTAAAAGAAGAAAAAATTAGGGGAAGTTCTAAAAAAGTGAGAAGAGCCTTTCTAAAGGCTTGGAAAGCTTTGAAAACAGTGTCTCAGTGAGAAAAGACTGATGGGTCAGTGGAATGAAAAACTATGGAGAACTTCAGATCCAGAGGAATGAACCTAAGTCCTGAGAATTAAACACGAGTAATACTTAGAAATCCTGATGTTCAATACCAGGAGAGAGTAGAGATCATACTCGAGGTGATCTCTGAGTGAGATAAAGGAATAAAGAGGCGTGAAACTCAAAGCAGTTGTGGATATACTGCTTACTGGGGTTAGAAATATAACCAAAACGTAAGGTAGCAGTTCAAGACAAACATGTTGGTCTGCAAAGAAAAGGGATATCAGAGAAATTCTTTAACGACTATGTTAATTCACTATGTTTATGTACTCTATCAGCACAAGATAACAAATATGAGAAGCTGGAGTAGAAAACTTTGACAGTTATTTCTACCAACAAAGTCAGCTGTCTTGTACAGCTCCATTGTACATATTCATTCATGAAAATACTCAAACAAATCATTCTTTAAAAACCTCATTCTTCACCTGTGAACATAAATTGATATTGCAGAGATATGTTCAAAGATCACTTGAATACATCCGATTCCATTCCCTTAGCAACGCAAATAATTTTGGAGCTAAGTTTACCGAGACGTATTATAGAGAAATCACACGAATCACATTAAACCATTGTATAGATTTAAGAGTTCATGAAGATTACTCACAATACTGACATCTGTCTCCCGTATACTCAGGCAAGCAGTTGCAAAAGGGCTGATTCCCAGCAGTGACACTGCAGGTTCCTCCATTTTGGCAAAACCGATCACAGACCGTCTGATTGCAGTTTGGTCCAGTAAAACCCCGCGCACAGTTGCAGGTAGGCCTCCCTAGTCAAACCACAGAAAACTATTTTATAATAAAGATAAACAAACAGTAAAATAATATTCACCAACTTAAAGAATGATATGCAGCATAACAGTAGCAAATTTAAACGTATGAACCCAACTACATTGCTCTAGACACTAATAAAAGATGCTTTTGCAAATATTGCTTGAATTCAGAATACAGAATCCCTCTGTACCCGACACTGGTGAGACCGCACCTCGAATCCTGTGTTCATTTCTGGGCCCCTCACCACAAGAAGGATGTTGAGGCTCTGGAGCGAGTCCAGAGAAGAGCAACGAAGCTGGTGAAGGGGTTGTACAAAATGCCATAAGGTAGAAAGAAACTTTTTACGTATACACAATACTACTTCATAAGGGGTCAGTTAGCGAGCACACAAGAAAAATTATGCTTGACTTGGGCCTGATTTGGTTTAAAATATACAGAGAAATAGCATCTAAGTGTTACTTTTCCACAATTATTATCACTTATCTTCATACCAATGTACTAGGAAACCCTTACCATTGCCTGATTTACTGATGCATTACAACCAGGTCTCTTCCTTGCTGTCTTTGTCTCATTCACTGTTTCCTCAGTTTATTACGATGTCTGATGTAGGTATCCACAACTACATTCATATTTGTCTCCTGATGTGCACAGCTGCACCTAAAACTCCAAAATGTGCAACACTTCATTCCTTTTTTTTCCCCCCTTTCTCTATTCAGTTGGCTGTCTCATTAAAATAATGTAGATTAAACTAAATATGCCATAAACCCATAATTCTAAGGTTGTTCTGGTTTGCTTTTATCTTAATACTATGTAATAATTTACTATTATATATGTTGGAGAATTTTTCAATGCAAAGTGGTGTGTCCTAATTTTTTTCTACTCTGATTCATCCAGAATGATTTATTTACCCCTTTTCCTTCACTTACTTCTTAATCTTCTTACATGAAACCCCTCACAAAATAATTTTCTATATTTTCTATTTTAAGTTATGCTAATTTAAAGTGTTTTGCAAATCATCCTAAAGGCCATGAGATCAGTTAGTCTCTTCCTCTAATGACTACAGAAGGAACAAAACCATTGACTTAAAAATAGCAACTAGTTTAATATGCATCAGCCTGGTTATTCCTATCTGTCCCCTGTGATCTAAACATTAAATCAAAGATGTTGAATTCAGATGTTAGCAAAGACTCATTTTGTTTTTCCCCACGAATAGACTTGTATTCAAATTTCTTCTCCTAAACTGGGGAGTGTCACGTAATCCATTATCTGAATCAGTGTTTCAATAAAATGTTGGAATAAAATAGTGATTGAACATAGATCTAGAGGCCCGAAATCACTTTTTGTTATTAATATTTCCCTGTTTTTTAAAATAATGAGGCAATGATATTTTCTCAGTTTCTAGAAAAGATTATTCTATTCTTTGGTAATGCAGACTTATAAATATGCCAAACTGCTGACAGTTACATGAAAATTTAATCCAGTAAAGCCTAAACCCTATTTTTTTCACTCAATTTAACATGAATTTTAGTAATGTTAATAGTCCATTTATACAGAGCCTGTTGGCACCTAAAATAATACTAATAGTATCATTCTAATCTGCCTTATTCTCATAAATTATTTCTGATGCACAATGGTTCTAAGACCAGTTTAACAAAATTGCAGTATTAAACAATGACAAACAATGCCATAAGCTTTTGTATTACAGAACAAGAACATAGATTTATGCTTGCAAAGGAAATAGTCAAGTTAACCAAGATGTCACATATCCTAACTAACAAACACTGCACGGCAATCTCATGCAAAGAAAAGTTTCAGGGCTAGAGCTGTACAGAGGCAGAAGTAAAATTGCCTCTTAATTCTAGACTTTCACCTACACAGAAACAGTCACAAACCAACACAGTACATACACTTCACTCTCTACTATCTATAAATCAGCACTTGGACAGACAGAGTTTCTCATGATATGGATATGCAAGTAGAAACAATGCGTGTAAGCCCCATATCGATGAGAGTATTTTGCAGTTAAAATAATTCTAAATAGCACTCAAAAATATGAATTGCAGAGAATACAGAAAAGGGTGCCTGAAAAGACACATAAAACAAGTAATGAAAATAATAATAAAAATTCTCTGGGGAAACAATGTACTTAAAAGTCTCTGTTTTCTGAAGATTCCCTGTGTAGCTTCTCTCTTAAAATATAAGAACAGCAATTTACAGAATTTTTAATCTTAATTCTGGAACTGGTAGAACTTGAAACAAACATGAAATTCTTAGGTTTTGGTTTTTTTCCAAATGTTTTGCACAGACTTTAGTAAATTAATGGAGAACATTTTATGGCTACCCTTGGAACTTATTTTTGGCAGTGGGACATGAACAAATACATGAAATTTTTGGTATGAAGACGAAGTGCATAGAAAAATATTCCATTAGAAAATGGCAGGGATCAAAGTCCTAAGTGTTCAATTACATTTTGATTACAGACACTGTAGTTACTCCTAGTTTGACAACTTTTCAGATAATCTTCAAAAATAGATAATAAATATTTTAATGTACTGTCTCTAATATCTAGATGATTTTGTTTGGGAATTTACTCATATATTTTAAAATCCTATTTCCTTTTATTTTGTAATGAATGTAACTCTAAGATTTCATGGTATTACCTAATCAACAGAGAAATATTTTGTATAACCACATAAGGCATTGTGCAATTTAAAAGAAAAATCCTTCAGGGATATAACACTATTTTAGTAAGCTTTCTGTAAGTTCCAGAGAATGAGATCATCCAGAAGTATGCCTGCACCAAGACATAGATAATTTTTTTTTTCCAGTCAATGGTAAATTCACTGCCAGTAATGAGTGTTTTCAAGTTGTTATGTGTGAATACGTACATATAATTTGCACACTTCGTTTGCTGTCATTGTTAAAGAAAACAATGTGGCACTCCACCACGCTACTGTAAGTAGTATCACATCTTTGGGAGTAGTTATCAGCAGTTTGTGGGAATCACAATGATTCATTTCTGCGTGGTTGGTGAATCATAATTAGCTTTACTGAACCAACAGTAGTGGAAAGAAGCTGCATTACTGTATATAATTAGTAGGTGAGCTGATTGGGACCTATCCTATATACTCTCCATGTTGTGAAAGAACAGAAGAAAAGAGCATCTTCAAAATACATTAGGGTAGTCTCAAAGGCTGCTTTTATTTCTCAAATGCTGGCTGTGGTGGTTCTGTTGGGACCCTTAGATCAGCTACACACCAGATCTGGCAACCATGACATGTAGCTAAATATCACCTCTCTCCCCCTTCCCAAAGTCCTTTCTCTTGCTGAAATGATGATGTAGCATTCCCCTTTGAGTCTACTGAGACTGATATGACATTAGCAAAGTAAACAGGTTCTTCACTGACATTGTTTTCAATATGCACCACTGTGTCCACAAATCAATGTATTTTGCTCATAAAATAAAATATAAAATAATATCTACTTCATATATAATTTTTTGAGACTATTTCATCAATCTTCATTCAGCAGAAAGACAATTTTTTCAATCATTTTGATACAAACATCATATTTCCATTTGGTAGACGTACTATTTGTACCATAAGTATACAACAAATATGCATTTATCCAATTTTGTGAACTAGTAAGATCCAGTTAATGTGTTCAAGAAATTAAGTAAATTATTGATCCAACATATTCACTTTACACTGTAAGGAGAAAGGAGAAGTGTATTTTTATGGTAACATTTAATTTTTTTTCCAAATTCCGATTATTTTGGCATACTGGAAAGTGTTCATTATTATACCAAACTTTTAATTACATGTCTCAGATGTGTACTTTTAATTAACTGATGACATTTTCTTTGTTCAGTTATTGTAGTTCAATACAACTGTCATAAACTTATAAATTTTAATTAAAGCTGCCTCAATCTCTAGCTATATAACGTTCACATAGGAATTTGCCAAAAGGCTTAGTAGTAAGTAAACCAACAGTGAATAATCTCTGAATTGCCAGTGGGATTTGTTTAACAAATTAACATTTCTGTGCAGATAATGAGGTTCTACAACTTACCACATCCAGCGAAGACTAAGCACAATCTAGTTTTAAAAAATGAGTATTACTCCGCAATTTACTTAATTGGTTATCACATTGCTATTTTATATTAGGCAGTGAAAGAAAATGGGATTTACACATTCACCAGAACACACAGATTCACTAGGAGAGTATTTTATATGCTATGTCATTTTATTTATATCAGGACATGATGAAGTGTTTATTTTCAGGATATCTCTTCCTTGTTTTTTGAGCCAGAAGCCAACAATAAGGAAAGTCCCTGACTCCTACAGAAGATTCCCAGCAGCAGGGACCCTGCAGAAACTCACCACCCCGTGAGACCAAATTTACTGCCAGTCCCTAAGCTTCCCAAAGGACATGCATGTAGTATGACACTTGTTACATCAACTGCATCGAAACTGTTGGATAATGTACGAGAATCAATAAGGGCAACTAGAGCTTCCAGGAAAGACAGAGTCAAGCAAGCTGAAATTATCACAGGTCATTTATATTTTGCAGCTAGGATTTGGACTGACACTTGCACACATATGGCTTCTGCAACTTCCACTGGAAAAAGATTCATAATTTTGAACAAAAATAGATTTTTAAACAAGAGAAAATTAGGAAAATATGCGCAACATGATTGCATTAGTTTATCAGGGCAGTTTGGTGAGGCACAATGGAACAAAGTATAAATGGTGGTTTTTTTAGGAACTAGTTGCAATACTGGAGGTGGTACGCACAGACAGCAACAGCAAAGTAGAAGAAATTAAGGTGATATTGAGCTGACTTTATTTTAAAATAATTACTTTATACTTTAAGAAATGCAAGACAATTCTCTACCAAAAAGAACTAATCCCAACCACGAAAGAAAAAAAAAAAGTGTGCACTGTACCTATTGCTAGTGGACAGATCAACACGGCAGGATGCAATATTATAAATATTATAAACCTTATAGCAGGATAAATATTATAAACCTTATAGCAGGCTTCCAGTACTTAAAGGGGACCTACAGCAAAGATGGAGAGGGGTTCGTTACCAGGGATTGTACTGATAGGATGAGAAGGAAGTGTTTTAAGCTAAAAGAGTCCAAACAGGGAGTGATATGTGCATCTCCTGTATGTGCATACTTTGCACAGGGGTGAATTTCACTGTGAAGAGGAAATGGCTTGAAGAATTAAGCTTTGTTGATTTAATAACAGTTTTCAATACTTTTGGGGCATCCACTTTAGTTTTTCTCTATAAGGTACACAATGGCTTTAGTTTACCCTGGATTAGATTAAGCTAGGATAAGCGGACACCTCACTGACACAATAGTTTGTTTCTGAAACACACAATGATATATATTATAATATTTCTTCTTAATAGAGAATTTACAAGGTCTAGGGCATGCAAGAAAGACAAGATGTGGATCAGTTTGAAAGTTTTATCTGGGATGCTGGATGGTGTCACTTTGATTTAGAAAGCTCCATGGTTTTTTTTTCCATGCCACCAGCAAATAAAGTGATGGCATGGGCTTCAAGGGATGGGTACCGTCATGAATTGGAAATGGCAGATAAGAAATCCCGTTAACTTGAAACATGATTATGAAAATTTGATTGAACTGGGAAAGCGGACACAGTACTGCAGAAGAATATTCCTATTAGCAGGTAAGTCTAGTAAGAGTCATCAGAACTAGCTCTATGTTGGTCGCAGCTAATCGAGGCTTGTCACACTTTGGAAATGTGTGGTACAGCAAACTTTAGTTTAGTTAATGGTTTGGATACTGCAATATCAGGCAATAGTGAGATGTGGACTGTGGTGGCACCCATGCTAGCTCTCCTGATGCCTTTTTGATGTAGACACATTATGTTCTTCAGGTTCAAGCAGAAATAAGGCTAATGTCTGCATCTCCAGGCTCTCTGTAGCAGCTGGGGACCTGATTGACAATTCAGTAGAAGTATGTTGCAGAATCTGCTCATATATCTCCTTCGCTCACTGGTGACTAAATCTACTACACTAATTATTTCAGCAAAGCTGAGAGATTTCAGAGGCTGGATTTAGTAACGGGGAAAAAAAAAACCAAAAAAACCCAACTCAGACTCCAGGCAACAGCATAGATGTGTGAGCACAGCAAGTGTCAGCTGTCTAGTAAAGAAAATACAACCTGCTGGAGGTGAGTGAGCCCTATGGCTGCTGTCAAAAGAAAAGGATTAAATAAAACCCTGGGGTCTCTGTAGGGTTCAGAATGAAGCTGAATCCTAGGAGCTGAATTATTAATTTTATGAAGTCTTTTAACCCCAGAAAAGCATCAATTAAATGCCAGACATGTAAAGATGTGGGACTAAGCATCCTCTCCTCAGATGACAAGGAAGTTCTGCACATCATTCAAATCATCTGTGACTTAACTTTCATTCACTTGCGTGTTCTCACTAAACATATATTGATCTCACTATACTGATAGAAATCTCTGCTTATTATTTGTGTCAGTAGTTCCATCAGCTGTTAGAAGCACTTTCAAGTATAATTAAACAACTTCAAGAAATTCTCAATTCTAATATTAGTCATCGTTATTAGTCACGTTAACTATAAACAACTTTATTAACCGTCAAACAATCAGAATTGGAAAAGATTTGCATTCACTTTGATTTTTGCCACCGCAGCTCAGTAAATAAGAGGAAGCTCCAGAGATGCCAACAAGTGAAGGTAAATTACTAAACTATATAACCTAAACCTAATTAGTAAGGAGTGCTAAGGAAAACATTGAGATCTAAGCCCCCTTTGCCACCGAGACTAAGATACTAAGA
This sequence comes from Clamator glandarius, assembly GCA_033459285.1. Lineage (NCBI taxonomy): Eukaryota > Metazoa > Chordata > Aves > Cuculiformes > Cuculidae > Clamator > Clamator glandarius. Next base: position 61,580 of record JAUNZM010000826.1, read on the forward strand.
TTCTGCAACACAGGGTGTGCTTTTTGGTTGTGCTAAACAATCACAAACTCCTGTTACAAAGTCAGATGCCTGTACTTTTTCTTACAGAGATCAGGGGGTTGGTCATTTCATCATGTAGGACAAAATTATTCACATCATCTTCAACAGCTGATAGACTCCTGAGAAGAGACAAGACAGGAAACTTTTCTTCAGCTGATCTAGTCAGAATCAAATATTTAAATATTCCTTAGAGCAGAAAATAGAATTCCACTACTCCTTTCTCACATAATTACCAAATTTTAGGCTACTTCTTATCATACTTCCCTTCTCTAGCCCAAACACTAATTGTCTTATGCAAGCTACGACAGCCTACGTGATAGGAACAAAGATCAACTGCTAAATACCTGCACTTTGACAGTTAGGATAACCTCCCTGAATAAGAGAGACGTGTGTTGGAGAATGGCTTGATGAACAAGGGCATGGATCCTTGGAAAAGCTATATTCAAGTAAAGTATAGGCCTCAGTGGAAAAATACCAAGAGTCGATGACAGCGGCAAAGTGAAGAACACGGCGCCTTTTGTTAGTTGTTGTAAGCAACCCTGAAGCTAACTGCGTAAGAACGGGGAACTGAGCATAAACGAAACTACAAGTAGACTACGTAAAAATGGGGAATTAAGCTTAAGCGAAACTGCAAGTAGGAGGACGTATGTAAATGTTAATTTTTAGGCTTGGCCAATCATTTACTAACCCGTATGCATAATTATAGCATTGTGTATTTAAGAAAGTGTTTGAAGCTAATAAACGGAGCCTGCATTTAACTCATATTGAGTTGTACACGTCTTCCCTTCTCAAGAAGAAACAAGGGTCTGTGAACTCCCACTCTGCAACAGACGTGGTTTCAAATTCCTTCAGGATCTGAATTCTGATCAACCAAATCTTCCAGAGAACTTGATGAGTAAAATGCCTATTTTATGAATTCCAGTAAGACAAAGGTAAAAGACTGAGGTTGCACAAGCCTGTAATTCAAGGAAATATCACATTGCACCTAGAAATTTAGAGGGAGTATTGATATAATAAAAAGAGAGAGAAGGAGATGTAGTGCCATTCCAGATGTAGTTTCACTGGCTCTTATGCTTTACAACTTTATTTTTACACCTTGACATATGCATCTTTATACTGAATACTTAGGTGCGCCCTCTTGTGGGATGCTGCTTAATTCTGCTAAACCACTGATATTTGTGATTGAAAAGCACTACTGATTATGAAGTATATGGTGTATCGTATATACTCCTATAGTGCACACAGTTTAACTACAGACAAAGCAAATAATGTACAAAAAGAAATTATATCACAAGCAAGTAATAAATTTAAGCATATCAATTAAAGCAGGTAGAGTAGTAAGCTGCTCAGAAATATTTACCGAGGAGAGAGGCTCCACAGGTTCCTCCGTTCCGGCAGTAGTTGTAGCAATGGTTAGTTTCACACCTTTCACCAGAGTAGCTTGGCCAGCAGTGACATCGAGGATCCCCCTTCTCGTTTATAATGCACTTTCCTCCATTTTCACAGGTTAATTTACAGGTATCACCTGCAGCAAGAGCACACGCAGAATGCTTTTCAACAATTCCATTTCACATAACTGGCAAAAGAGATTCTGTTTGCATCTGAAATAGAGCTATAGATCTCTATCAACGGGGGAAAAAGATACCATTTGTCAAAAAGGAAAAAGTAAACCGTCACTTCTGTTTCCACAGGGCTAGAAAAAAGGATACACTTAATAGATCATAAGCCCTCACTGAGCGCTGCAGAGTTGGTAGGGAGTTTGCCAGCCTGTACAACAGTGATGTGAGCTTGTCCTGTACCAAGCTGGGGTAGTCAAGCTTCATCTGAATGCTGCCACAGGAAAGGGGACTTCCATAGAACATAAGTGAGTGAGGATAGTGCGAGTTCTTGCTTGAAACTATCTTTCCTAGTTAGTTTAAGAAATGAAAAATTGAATTCTGGTTTCACCTTGGAGGAACTCAGAAATTTCCCAGTCATTTTCTGGTGATCTCAGCCTTTTCTTATTTGAGTTTTGGGATCTCTCTTCTACTCTCTCTATTAACTAACACCTTTCTTAACTAAACCCTATACAAAGTTTTTAAAAATAAATTGTGCAGCCTTTAAATCCTCCTCAATACCTGATATTTGCATACTAACTTTTTGCTCTTAGAGCATATTTTCTGATTTATTCTTATTCTCGTCTGTTCAGTCATTAAAACCACTGAGAAGAGACACTGCTGCTCTGCATTCACTGAGCGCTTACAGCAGCAGTGTCACCACCTTAGCAGTGAGGCTCGAGGTGACACAAATACTGATTAGGCAAGATTCAATCCTTGTAATGTAGCTGCTTTACAATTTCAGTTGTGATCGTCTTGGAAACACTTGGAAAAACAAATCTCTGTTCATTTCAGTGAACAAGACATAAAATTGTTCAATGACACCAAGGAGAAATTAATTATAGACTAGCATGTATACAGTGTTCAAATATCCAAATAACTGTAATCCTAAAGACAGACAAGCATCCTTCCAGCCCTAAACATGTTTTCAGCAATAAGACATTTCATTTCTTACACAACAAAACAAATCCTGTGAAGCCAGAGTACTGCCTAACTAATTCAACATTTGAACCTGCATGGCTTTTCAAAAGAGATATGAGATACACTAAGAACTCTTCAGTCATACATCCACCAGCTGAAAATGTTTTGCTGAATTAACCTGTTCTAGTTGCATAACTTATAAAAAAGACTCAAGGTTCCCATTTGTCCTATATTTGTTGTGATTTAATACTGACTGACACAGGCACACCAACTCCTCCTTTTTTTTTTTTTTTTAATCTAGGAAAGAACACAGTGCATTGTAAGCACATTATTTAGGAATGTCAGATATCCTGTAGCTGAATATTTCCCTCCAACAAGGACTCTAGTCCAGCAATATAACTGTGCAACAGCCTTTTCTTTGGATGCACCAAGGTCTCTTTCTTGCCCCCTGTATGCTCCTCCTTGTCAGAATCAGGCTGGTCTTTGTTCATGGCCATTGCTGAGATGTTGCAGACACGTAACCTGGGACCAAACTCACTTAAATAAATCTTCTGGGAACTGATCATCTTTCAGGCAATTGCATCTTTCCCAAATTAATCTCAAACTAGACAATAGATCCAAATGTTATTGTGGGAAACTGACTGACTTATCATTATTTCAAATGTTTTACAATAAAAATATGAAATACCTATGTGCTTAATTATTTTGTATCCACCCCGTTTATATACATCTACTGTAACAAAGCTACTTTGTATTTGGGAGTTTCAGGATGCCTCTGAGTTCTATTTATTTGGGTGGTTCATTAAATCCTTTGATGTTCCATGAACCATTCTTCAGTTACTCATTATAGAAGTTGTTTAAATGGATAATGTGGCATATCTTATTGGATAGAAGGTCTATTTTTGTTTTGCTTATCTTATCTTATCTGTTTTACTTATCGTTAGTCATAAGTTTATAGAGCAGAACTTGGTAGAAACAGAATAAATAACACTGAAGTACAGACCAGTGCTCATTTTTATGAACCTTTCTGACAGCACATTAAGAACATGTTGGTTTTCTCTTCTAGAGCAATTCCATAGAATTAACATATAAAATCAACATAAAAAATTAACATATAAAATAAACATATAAAATTAAAAAAAAGAAGAAAAAAGGAAATTAAGAGTGAGCATGAATTCAAGAGAAACACCGACCTTAAAAGTTACCCTAACCTCACCAAGACATATGTGCCTTCATTTTTTCAGGAAAATATACTGAGTCAAAAGTTTGCCACAGTAATGATTTTCTAATCCAATTGGCTTTCAGAGACTGGGACACTCATGTCTTTACTTTTAAAATGCAATATAGAACTTCATGCAATAGTCAGCGGAGAAGGTTTCTAAAAAAGTACAAAATTTTGTAATATTTTGTATCATCATCATTAAAAATTTGCTACTGGTTTGGTTTCTATAAAACATTTTAAATTCAAGAGTTTCAACACAAATCTAATAGGAAAGAAATTTGGCTACAACATTTTTGAATTTTAAATAAGAAATGGGATTGAAAAATGTAATGGATAGATCAGTTTTAAAATACCATGTTTAAAATACCATAAATGAGTTTAATGCTGCTGCTTTCTTGCCTGAAGATAAATATGAGCTGATTCACATCAACTGAGTACAAAAGGGGATCAGATGCCTTTGTGAGAGGCACAGCAGCAAAACAGTCCCATAACAGAAGACAGGAAAAAAAAGAATACAGGATAGAAACACTGAAAAATTGTTATAAAAAGCTGAACACTCTTCATTTGAATTCTTGAATAATGAACTTCGAATGAAAAGTGGGGAACAACTCCAGTAAGTACCTGCTATTGGAAAAAGAGGTTTGGGTTTTTTTGTTTTTAAGAAAAAAACATCAGAAAAGTTTCTTTCTGGAGTTAGTTCAATTCTGGTCTGAGCTTGCTGGAACCCAAAGACCTCTCAGCTGCTCTTTTCACTTCTGAAATGACAGAAGTAAATAATTTCACTTGTTATAGCACTCCTAGTCTAGCTACTGAATCTCTCTAACATGAAAGAAAGGAAAGGGTTACAGGTCATGCAATCTTATATATTCTCTCCTAGCCTGGTTATTTAGTCTTCTGCAGCCTTGATTTGCCTACTTCAATCTAAACATGTCTTTGATAAAGATTCAAATGATTTGATTTGCACTTTTTCTTCTGTTTGTTACTATTCTTGCTGATATGACTCTTTGACACAAACATCAATGGACTGATGGCCTATTTGCTCCATCTTTGACTCTTCCCTTTAACTGAAAGCAAAAGAAAAATCTTACACAGAAGCAACACTAATAAAGCAGCAAAGTAAAGCTTTGTAAACTCTACTGGTATTTTTTCTTTCACGTGTTCAATTTTTTGATATTCCATCCATCTTCCCCAATCACACATGCACACACACATCTTTTATTTGCATTTGTGAAACAAACAACCCTTTCTTTCTTGAGAAAAATGCATCTTACTTTTTGCTATTTTTTTTTTTCCCCTTTGAATTATCCCCTGATTTCCAGACTAGGCAGTTAAACAGAGAGGTGAGGCCACGGAACACAAGGTTAATGAACTACATTCTTTGGGGCAAGGAGAGTTTCCCTTCCCCACAGTGTAAAATACTCATGTCGTGGCGGAAAGGTATTTGTTCTTGCCTACCCTTCAGACATGGGTGTAGCTCATTCTTTACTCAGCTGAATGCACCTTCTGAAGACAGAGTGCAGTGTTCTAACATTATGGTAAGGCTATATAAAACCTCTTGTCTTTGTAGATGAGGGTCTTGCTATCTGCAGTTTTCCATATGCTAAATCTTATCAGAACAAGGTGTAATCCCCAAATTTTGAATGCCATAAGACATACCCAGCTCTGTTTTCCCTTCACACTTTTTTTTTATCTTTTAAAAGTCTGTTTGCTTCACAATTTTAAATGGAAAAGAAGGTCTAACAAAAGGATGGACAGTGAGAAAAAACCTGATGCCTGCCATAATATCACCCTTTTTCTTTTGTTCTGGGAAATACCAGTCCCAGTGTTAACCCCTTGGTAAATACAGAAGACAGAGTTGTAAACAAAAGATTTCTTTCAAAACCCAAGCAGCTTTCTGTATTTGACCCCAGTATATTTGATATCTAAAAAGGCTGAAAAGCAGGACAGAATTCAAGAAGACAGCATGGATTGAACTGACATAGCTTTTGCTAGTACAGCTCCCTGAGGCAGACTTTGTGTGTGAAAAAACAGGTATATAAGGATTAACCTCTACATCCCCAGCCAGAGCACTTGGTCTGCTGCAACCTGCATGTGCAGTAGGTAAATTCCCACAGAATTGTTGAAGGAAACACTATGATAAATTAAATGTTTTAACTCTGTTCAGAAGCAATGTCAGATCTGATTCTTTGTAATCTTTCTCAGGCTTTTCATCCAGCCAAGAGAGCACAAATATTCCCTTCTTAAAATGAAAGTGATAAACACGCAGCTCCAGAATACTGAACTCTTGGAAGTGTTCATTACTTTTGCTCATTCATCTGTGGTACACAACATTGTCTTCCTCCACTGCAAGTTTCTGCATTTTCATCCTCTCAGTATGTTTCTAGCTTCACTACGCCACAGACAATTAGATACAATAAACCTAATGCATGCAAATCCAGTGGTCTCATTTAGGAAAATGAAGTGGTACTCTACCCATTGGAAAACCAAAGGGTAGCTTCAAAACTGGAAAAATCAGCCCTGCTACAGTCCATAAATAAACCACAAAAGGACCGTACCCTGTCTATCATAATCATCTAGGGAGAAATGAGATGGAAGCTTTATCTAAGAACACACAGGAACTCACTTTCATTCTGTTATAACAACATTCTGAATGGTACAAGACACATACTGCAATGACTTGAATTGAAAAAGCCAAATCAAACCCAAAAGCTGTTTCTTATCAGTTGTGTGAGATGCCGGTGAAACAGCTGTCTGAAACAATCTAAATTCAGTCTTACAGAAAGCCACTGAGGATTCAATAGCCAGAATTCCTCATGTAAGACTTAGGAAGTAAAATCAATTCAATGGGTCAAGCCAGTAGTAATATTATGCAGAATTTCAAGACTTACCTTAATTTTCTTTTGTTAACCAACAATCCAACGAACCAGAACCCCAGTAAGTTTTTGGGATATAGTCACAAGAAAGTCACCAATCTTAAGACTGAGTAATAAGGAATTTCACAAAGCATGCAAGGCATCTTTATAATAGTCATGCCAAAACCAACCAAGATGATGAATGGCATAGTAACGTTGCAAATAATCATTATATGTTGGGAGGCATTTTTCATAAGGACAGACACATATGCACTATCAAACCAGAATCTTCAAACAGAGACTCTCCTGGGGGCACTATTCAAGATGGATGAGAACTGCAGATCACTGTCCCATTTTGAATCTGTCTCTTTGAAAATCTACTCCTACTGGCTTCCTTACTGCATTTTGAAAGATCATTTAAAGTATTATGAATGTCCAAATATTTACTGTTTACTACTGTAACTTCAACTACATATTACTCAAAAAGTGCTGATGAGTCACAGATATTCGTGCCTCAAATTAAAATCTTCTGGATTTCATTCTTTCATATCTATTGATCCTTGGAAGCCTAAGTGAAGTGTTAGCAGAGACAAACACTTAACACCCCCTTCATGCTTTTTACAAAGAGTCAAAATAGTGCAAAAGCACACCCTTGTGACTGTGCTATGATACTGGGGCTTGTTTCAATTCGTAACTCGTAATTTGTTGGGCTACAAAACCTGCAATCTACTATTACAAAAACAACATGCAAGCAAAAAAGTGCAAAAAAGTACAAAAAACCCTTTTTATCCTAGACTTTAATTGAAATATAATGGTAATCAGGAAACTAAGATACACTTATCCATCTGCCCTTTAAAAATGTATAACAGATATTGCAGTTGTGGGAAGATACCGAAAATTATCAATATAATAAAAATGCTTCTGTAGGCATTTTCCATCTAGCCATAAAAATTTACAACCACCAGTGAAATAATTAAAAAGCTTTTTTGATCTATCTCTAATAAAAACATACCCTCCTGAAAACTCTGCCATGTCATAATCCTTTGCCCCGCTAGTAAAACTGGAGCATTATGGAAATTATAGTTTCAAATTATTACCAGTCACCAGTGAAAAACAATATTCTTTTATTTGTCCTTTCTTCAGCACCTAAGTGGTAACCATGGGTCATTTGAAATACTTTTTAGTGGTACTGTTATCAGCAGAAAATCTTGGTATTTTCATTGCTGCATTTCTGGCTCCTGATGAGAAGTCAGATGTAGCAAAGCAGACAAGTACCCATCTCAGACAAACAAAGAGCTGACGCGTGGAAGGGCAGGGAAGTGGGTGCTCGCTGATGACAGAGGGTGCTTAGACTTATTTTTATTCAAAGTGAGAAGCCTTGTACAGCATACTAATGTTTTCTAATACATCTATTTCAGTGACATCACTTCTCCCCTAACAGTGGAAATGGTTGTAGAACAGCTGTAAAGTACTTTGTAGTAGTATAACTATTTTATAAATACACATCAATAGATATTCAGCCAAGACGGTGCAGTAATAAAGCTTTCATTTACTGTGTTGTTGCTAGAGCATAGTGTAAGTATGTATAAAAGTTGGCACTGTAAACAAATTGCATACAATTTACTCCCACATAAGCAGAAAATATGAATGGGCTTGTTATGTAGGACAAGTTTTCTACTACTGTTTCGCTCTCTAAATGAGTCTTAATTTTTTTTGATATAGAAAGAGTTGCTGCCACACAGGATAGCTTTATTAATACTAAATACTAAAACACAGCTGTATTAATCAATAATTAAAGACTAGACAGTAGAAATAGGTGAGCTTTTCACCACAGAATGATGAGAATTCAGGTAAATTAATTTAATTGCTAAATTGAGCAATTTAAGTACTGAAGATCTCACCAAAATATATATCATTCGCACTTCCGAGCTTGGAATTGAACATTAGAAAAACATCCTAATATTTTCTGACTTCTCATACACATAAGAGATCCTATTCTGTGATTTCTAGAAACATTTAAAATTCAAGCTGGCTACAAATTCATTCCATTTGTCTGACCACCTTAGGTTTAGCCTCAGTTAGAGTAGAAATAGTTTTACAGTACTTAATAATCTGTGGAAAAGATTTTTATTCCCCTGAAGTATAGCAAGAACTGAGTAGCTCTTTTACCATGAAGTCTGGTTTCCTGTGCCTCAATATTAGTCATTACAGATGTTACTGTAAGATATAATTTTAGATAAAGATATTACAGCTGTTTTTTTATTTCCTTTTTGTTACTTTTTTCCTTCTCTTGAATCATAGAATCATAGAATGGTTTGGGTTGGAAGGGACCTTAGAGCCCATCCAATTCCACCCTCTGCCACAGGCAGGGACACCTCCCACTGGATCAGGTTGCTCAAAGCTTCATCCAGTCTGGCCTTGAACACCTCCAGGGATGGGGCAGCCACCACTGCTCTGGGCAACCTGGGCCAGTGCCTCATCACTGGAAAAAAATTCTTTCTAATACCACATCTAAACCTCCCTTTTTTGAGCTTAAAATCATTCCCCCTAGTTCTGTCACTTCCTAATGCTGGAGTCCTTGCAGAGGTGTTTCTTGATAGTCCTCAAGGTTTCTTTTTTTCCTCTTGAATGCCTAATGTGTCATTTGGAATCCAAAGCTCTTCAGAGCTTTGCAAAGTTCATTTTGTCAACGCATACACACATCCACTTTTAAATGTAATCTTGTATCGGTTCAGCTGAAAGCTCATTTCATATTCATTTTAATGAATATAAGCAGTTTTTCTGAATCGGGTATTTTGTTTCCTCATACTTAGTTACTCAAGCAGTTTTTGATACTTACCTAAGAGGCTCTGTTCAATGCATGTCCCATTTACCAATGACTTTCCTTCTGGACAAGCACATGTTGCACCAGAAGGGTTAAGTAAACAAATGAATTCACAGGTCAGGTCCAAGCATGGATTAGGCACTGTTTAAAAAGACAAGATATTAAAAATGTTATGTTTTTTCCCCAGATTTGCACTGTGCTCTCAAACAAGTTAAAAATAAAGTAGTCAGATATAAAAATTCTGATACACTTCCAGTTTCCAGAATATCTACAGCCTGTGAACACACTCACTCCAATGGCTGTACAAGACTCACAACCAGGACATAATTTATTCCAGTAACAAAAAATGTATTGGTAATACACAGTAAAAACCCTCATCTGCTTGTGGCTCCAGGTATTTGCATTCGGCTCTCATCTGATATTTTTCATACCTCATTTACAGTATGGGTACAGAAGGCAATCATTTGTCCAATGGCCTTTCAAATGAGAGAAAATGCAGCAAAAAACCTAAATTACATTTAGATAAAGAAACACAGCTAAATCTATTTTCAGTTCGTGCAATCTGGCTTTGCTTTATATTTAAACAACTTATTTACCCACCTCCCCTCAATATTAACTTTAAAGTCATTATGCTTACTCACAGTCCATTTGTTTGTAGCGGTGAAAAATCAAGGCACTTTTTGCTTTATCAACATCCACATTTAGATATTCTACAAGGCTTCTGCCAAACTTGTGTACTCTAAACGCACCATTTTTAGGACCTGCTCCATATATGTAATCCTCAAAAATGTCAATTCTATGCGGATGCAGTAAACCTTTAATACAAATTAATAATAAATACATATATTTATTCAGCTGAAATAATAAACAACTTCGATTTAATAATATCTTCAATTGCATTATTGCAATTACCATCCAAGATATTATTCAGATAGCTTTTTTTGTACCCACAAAGACTGCCAGTTATAAAGCTTCTTAACAGGAACTCTTCCCATACTACAAGCAACTGAAATCTCAAGCTCTGCATTAGCTTTCTACAAAATTCATTCTCAGAAAGTGGTTGAACATTCAAAATTAGGGAAATCCCACAGTAACAACTAACTAATTAGAACACACTTTAACTAGAAGTACGTGACAAGAAAGAAACAGATTATTTTGCTGTATATAAACTATTTTGACAGAACATTTCCTTAGTTCCTTAACAAGTTTGAAATGCTAGTCTTCATATCTCACATATTTTAATTCATAATTATATTAAAGTAATGCAAAATAAAATGCTACGCCTCTACCCATTACTTATTTTTAAGAGCTGTCAATTGGATTACAAACTTGGATTTCCTATGTACAACTGGCTGTAGAATTTCATATATTTACCCATGTAATGTGCTATGGCTTCTGAGTAAAACTTCTTCGCTAGAGATAAATCTATTTTGATTTGAAGCCGTAAGGAAACATAATTTATCATTCCTTTTGATACCTTGTTCCTACTATTATTCTCTTTTACAGTAAAAATAGTTTTATATTTCACTTGTATATCTCCAGTTTCAATTATCAGCCTTTATTTGCTCCTATTCTTTCTCCACACTATTGATATTTGGTACTCAGAATTTATTTCAATAAAAATATTTATTAATTGTAATGCACTACTTTATATTATTTTAATTAAATGGGATGAAGTTTTTAGTCTTATTGCAAAGCGATTTCTATTTTCCTTTGATTCTATTTCTCTAATTTTTCCCTAGTTAAGAAAAATGTCAACAGAGATGAAGGTGACATTGTTTTATTGATCTTGCATTTAAGTATTTAATGCTATGTATGGAAGCAAAAAAGCCTCTACATTCCACCTTCCCCTTTTTCCTTGGTTTGGCACAGTTTAGCATAGTCTTTTCATGCTAGAAAATATTTTGAAAGTCATCAACTTATGTTCCTTGTATTCTGTAGCACTGTTGTGCTTTTCCCTTGAAGAATAACCTCACATTTATTCTTCAAATACAAATGACTACTGAGACACATAAAAACACAATCTAGGATACTCAGCCAATCTTTGGATCAGTCACAAACACTGAAGACAAGCACCAAATATGTATTATTTAATAGATTACAGCCCTGCCACTGTGAGGCGCAAGCAAAGCTCCACGGATATTGATCCAAATTGTGAAATAAAATGCTATTAACCCAGAATAAGATTATTTAAATCTGGTCCTGCTTAATTTAGATTATGGGATTTTTTTCCTAGTATCTTTCAGAAACTCAGGGTGAATTTTAAATCGTTGGTTAAAACACTCAATAGCATTAGATGTAACACCATCCTAATGAAACTCCATTGCCTGCCTACTAAGAAATCCCCCTAAAAAGCCCGCTTTCAAATTCTCAATATTTTAATATGTTTTTTCTCTTTTCTATTAGAATTTCATAAATTGTAACATATATTATCAAATTGTTGAAAAGCCAGCATGCGAATCTACAAAAACAAAGCCTGCTTAACTAGAATCTCTCTCCTTATGAGAAGGACTTTCCTCATTCACATTCTGTTAGCAGAATTCTGTGATTACTTACTGGCCTGAAAGCCAAACCCATTATTTTCCCCAGAACTGATTCAGGTCAAGTGTTCTATAAACTATACAATTCCTGTGCTGTGCAGGCAGCTCTAATGTTCAACTTGTCAAGATCCTCCTGTTGCTACGCAAGTCCAGGTGAAGACAAGTATAAATATTAATCACAACATTATTTGTTAATACCTAAGCTATTGATTAGTTAAGAACCTTGGAGATTTGCACGTACCACCGAATCTTTGTTCCCCAATGTAGCTTTATTAGCTTATCTTTAAGTACCTATTGATTTAGATAACAATTGAAGTATTATGTAACAAAAGCGATGAGTTACTTAATAATCTCTATGTATTTTACGTAACTTCTCTGAATAGCGAATCTTCAGCCAAATAAAATAAAATAAACCAGAAATCATCATAAAAAAACCCCTCTCCATACCTTGTTTAGTGCTCACAGACACAACTGAATCGGAACCATCAAACAGAACGCTGCCAATAACAGATAATTCAAAATCAGCCCAAAACAAACGCTGACTGAAATGATCAACCACGAGACCTACAAAGAAAACAAATTGTAAACAGGTCTATAAAACCTGAAAAAAACCCTTAATATTTTTATGGAACTATACATTTTTACACCACTGCTATTCTCGTGAACACAAAATGTGGTGACAATGAAAAAGCATAACTCGAAACTAAGGACAATAAAATATAACACCTCCTGCTTAAAACTTCCCCTTGAGGCAAGCATGTTCTTTTACTTTCTTTAACTTACTCTTCCAAGGTCACTGCCTTTTCAAAACCATTATCCTCAGCAGGAAGGGATATATGCCAGGTGGGAATTAAATATAGAATCTAATCCTGTGATTTGTTCTACCAACAAAAAATCTATTATGCCAACAGATTTATAAGCAGTAGCACCACGTGTGACCACGTGTTAAAAACAAGGCATTCAGATTTCATAGAGTCTTCCTACCTGCCCTATTTCCCTAAGAGTATAATTGGGGGGGGAATTATGTTGTCACCAATACTTCACAGGTAGTAATTATTACAGATTTAAAAGTCAGATTATTTTAATTAAATTAGTGCTGCAAGACTTAAACTGCAATACTGACAGATGTATATATTCACGTATATATGAAAAGAAAGCACAAGAGCTAGTGACCATGAGCACAAAAGAGACTAAAAGACAGATAACGTTGTGACTACCCAGCCTCCAGGCAATAACCAAATAGTTAAACCAAGCAGCCCAAGTTTCAGTAGATGATGACTAACTCGGCATTTTAGGTCATGTCAAAAGCTTCAGTAAGAAAAAGGAATCTGAAACACAACATAATTTAATTCTGAGCTTTTGAAGTTCTGGTGTATTTTTAATAAGAATGGGGAGAAGTATTGTACTTCCTACTTATGTAAGTAGGTAAGTCAGAAAAAAATACATCAAAAGAAATTATACATAATAGCAAAAATTCTCCTTTTAAGGTCATAAATTAATCACCTACAGATAGATGAGAGGAAGGGAAAGAAGTCTGATGCATAGACCAGTAAAATATGTTTACATTTTCAACTCCATTTAAAACCCCCTAATCTCCTCTTTCAAAGAAAAACTGGTATTCAGGCACACAGCTAAACAGAATCACTCTGGTAAAAGTTACTCACAATGTGTCAACTCTCTGTGATACATGGTACTTGTAAGGGAGAATATTTTAGAAGCAGTCCCCAGTCTCTGGCTTTAAATTACTTGCATTTTAATAAGAATATTTAAATAGTAAATAATAAATAAATAGCATTCTCAAGATAACACCATGTAAAAAGGTACTTATTTTTGTTTTATGCAGATAGCAATCCTGTGATAATTTTTATGTAAATCCTGTGAAGTCAAGCCCAAATCCTCAAACTCTCACTCTCCTTTACTTGAAATAGGAAAAGCATATTTAGTAATAAATCTAAGAGCAGTTTAACACAGACGTTCAGTAAAATCTTAAATGTCATCTAAATAACACTTGTAATGTCTTATTTGGGGGGAAGTATTCAAGAAACAGGAAAACATGGCTTGGAGTCTTTTTTTCTCCATTTCCTCTATGAAGACATGGATCTGTGTGAAGCATCTTTCAAAAAATGAAAAGATTCTATAGTTCTCTACCTTCTACGATGAAGCAAAGGAAGAGAAGCACAGAAAAATGCCATAAAGCAGATTTCAGGCAGTAGGTACAGGAGAATGCAACACTGTGGTAAGGTATTTGTGAAATTTCCTCTTTGCAAAGCCAGCTCGTTTCTTTAATTCTGCTAATTTTCTTCATTTCTATTTTATTCATCCTTGCAAGGAGACAAAGTTCTTGTTGAGTGTCTAAATGAAACTTCTTTATATAAAACACATCAAGAAAAAATTTATGAACGAAAGTTCTTGCAGTTCTGCTTCTTGTCAGGGAAGAAGCGAATACGTGGATTTTCACACAGATTTGACGTCATTATTACCTACAAAACTCAATAAATTCCAATACTGATGGCGGAGGAGGGGTTTAAATGCCCTTAAATGACCAAGGAAGTGGTGTCTCCATAGGATGTAAACCTGGCCATCAACCAGACCAACAATAAGAGACAAAAAAGCACAGTTCCAGCAATTAGAACTAAATATAATGACTTGTATATCTCATATGTTCACAGTGTTTTATGTAAGAAGTTCAGGAATGAATACATAACAACTGTGACAAACAAAATTCTGTTCTCTTTCAGTCTGAATAATCAGAAGCTTCTTACTGAATTTAGTGTTGACTATGTTGTATTTATAATTATTGTTGTGCTTCTTACTTACCTAAGGACCATAAACTTCCTCTCCTTGAAGAGAAATCTGTCATTTCCTAAATTGCTGTATTTCAATCTAATCATGTCAATAAAGAAGGTTTCCTTTAGTGGATGAGTGTAATCTGCATACACAACGTCATAAACCCACCTTAGCATGGGACTTAATAGTCTGTTAAAATATTATTACTTGTTGCTGTGACAGCGGTAGCTTCTGAGATATTTAGATATTCACATAGCACGCTCTTGAAAAAAAAGCCTGTGTTTCAAAAGATACCTGCACCAAAGTTGGACAACCCCTAATTTGCAATGCAATAATAACAAATTATCATTGCAAGCCTGGAGAAACATCAAACATAGCATGAGAAAACGGAGTCATAAACAAGTCATTTGAGGATGCTGCTATTTAAGAGATACATTTCATTCTGGATTTATAGAATCACAGAATCATAGAATCACCAGGTTGGAAGAGACCCACCAGATCATCGAGTCCAACCATTCCCACCAATCTCTAAACCATGCCCCTCAGTACCTCACCCTTGCACCTTAAACACCTTCAGGCAAGGTGAGTCAACCACCTCCCTGGGCAGACCGTTCCATTGCCTAATGACCCTTTCTGTGAAGAATTTTTTCCTTATGTCAAGCCTGAATCTCCCCTGGTGGAGCTTGAGGCCATTCCCTCTCGTCCTGTCCCCTGTCACTTGGGAGAAGAGGCCAGCACCCTCCACTCCACAACCTCCCTTCAGGTAGTTATAGAGAGCAATGAGGTCTCCCCTCAGCCTCCTCTTCTCCAGGCTAAACACCCCCAGCTCTCTCAGTCGCTCTTCGTAAGATTTCCTTTGTCTTAAAAATTACTTTTATTCTGCCAATGCAGTCTTAATAATAATTCACAAGATCTCAAACAGGCTTCAATATAGTTCTGTAAAATACTGAGATGATTACGTTGTTGCTTCTTTGAATACCTAAACCTTGGTTTATACTATTTTGCAGTGTATTCAGAAAAGAAACTAGAATAGGCGGTGATATTTCATATGCAGTCTTAAAAAATATGTCTGACTACTAACCGGTGTTCTCTTACTTGGTTTTGCTTGTTCATTGTTATTTAACAAATTACATTTTAACTGATCATAGTCCTGTGGATCCACTTTATAAAATCATCGTGTTAAGGTGTGTTACAAAAGTTTAAGTCATATTAAGTTGTATTATTTGAAAGCAAAGCTAAGAATCTGATTAGTAGCTGCATATGAATAACCAGAATAATTAAAAAAAATATATATACTTTTTTTTGCAAAATTAGAAACTGGAATTCAGTCAGCGAATCTACAGACTTAGCAAGCACTGTGAAATTAGGAAAAATGGGTAAATTGTATACCTGTAGGTCTCTGCAGATTCTTTTGAACCAATATCCTTCTCAGAGTACCATCCATAGAGGATTCCTCTATGTGAGAACGATCCCCAATAACTGTCCAGTACATCATCCTAAAAGTATTAAACATAAAATATAAGCTGGATGCCTTATACAGAACCTCAAACTTACTTTGGCAAAGTAAGCAGGAAAGTTAAGTGAATGACTTGGAAAAGCATGGACATTTGTAGAAGTCATTCTCTTTCTCAACTTTGCATTTTTGTTTGAATTATCAAAACAGAATAATGTTTAAACACACATACCCCTTTTTAGGATTTACAGCAATTGCATATGGTTCTCCAGCCATGCTTGTAAGGAGCCTTGTACAGTTAGGTCCGTTCAATTGACCTACATTGATGGAGTATCTCAGACTAGTCCAATGAGTTGTGTAGTAGGTAAACCAATGCATTCTGGAATGATCAGTCCAGTAAATATTTCCAGTAACCCAGTCAACAGCGATGCCCCTAGGTCTTTTGAATTCTGGACACTAAAAGAAACAGATGTTAAAGTCAGAGTTTATGGAAATGATCATTCGCAGCAGCTGCACAGCCAAAGATTTATGAAACTTTTACACCTAAGTAACTTGTACCTTTAATATGGTGAAATATTTAAAAACACTGTATTGGAAAGACAAATTCCACTTGCAGGTTATAAACTGGTATCTGCTGATAGCTCTACGCAATGCAGACGAACAAGTCAATGGTTCAAAACTGTTTTCTCACATCTAAGTTTACATAGATTTTTTTTTTAAAAAGGCACTTAGGCATGAACTACTACAAGTATTGATATTGAAGCAAATAAATTTTACCAAATGTATTTCAAAAGGAAAGGAAAAGGAAGAATTAAGGCCATACTTCTATCATCCTCCAAGCAGAATATGGTATAACGTCCCATCCCAAATTCCTCACTGAAAATGGTGCTTGAGACCATCCTGAGACACAGCTACTCAGCAATTTGGCAAGGATAAATAAAATCATTTAGAAAACTGCACAAAATTACCTCTGCATTCTGACCAACGCTTACATGCAATAGTAAGGAAATATTAACAATGCTTCTCTTCTTATGCTCTTAACTGTTACGACGTTCCACCACCCATTAAACTAGAGTTAGTGCAATATTCAGCTTAATGTATATGAGGCTTGACTGATTATAAATTTAAAATTATAAAATCCAGTATATCTGTTAAAATTTAGAGCTACAAATTCAGCTTAGAGCTACAAATTCACACTCCAAAAAAGGGTCCTAGGGATAGTTTACATTTCAAATAGGAAATATATTTGACAGTTTTTGTTCACTATTTAACTTGATATCATTATAGGTAACCACACAATTGTGTGTGTATTTAGCTCATGCAAATCTTAGAATTTTGAGGATATGTTGCATTTTTTGACAAATGCAGTAATGAAACGCTACTATGCTAACTAAAACTCAAGAAAGAAAATCTAAACTAACTCGTTTTCCTCAGGTGTCAGAATTCCCTAATACAACAAGAGATTTGTAGACTATTTTTGTCATAAAATAAAGGTCATTTCTTTCTCTGCGTAAAATAATAGGACCATTGGGATGAATATGGTTGGTTCATTGTCCAGAAACATTTAGTTCAGCAAAAATGTCATTGAATGCATGTTCTAAAGATATACAGAAGCCTGATTTTCTATTTAGATGAGTATTAAAGTAGCAAAATCAATCACTGCATTTACAAAACAGTATGTCTTTTAAACCAGGGTTAGAGTAATTTCTTTTAAAGTTAAAAAAATAAATGCATCACAACTCTTCATTATAAAATAATAAGGCAGTATATGCTTCCAGAAATATCCGAAAAAATAAACTACTTCTTTCAAGAAATATAGTATCTGCATGCAAGAACTTCTTTTTTTGCTTTGTTACATTGTCCAAGCAGCATTTGTGTAAAGAACAAGACACCCCAAAAATCTGGGTATTTTTAATCCAAACTCCTTTTTATTCTGGGTCATATTCAGGTACCGGTGTTGAGAAGCCTCTCATATCTGGAGATCTCCACTTACTGCTTTGTGAACTGTCAGGATTAATGGCACCATCCTACAAGACTGGAAACAAATATTCCTTAAAAAGGAGAGGAGCTATTGTGGACAGCACAGTTCCTCGCCTTTCTTCAGAATGTTCAAGAACCACTGTTTATAGTATGACTTCTTTTTTTCTGGAACCTGGTAAGCGCATGATGTGAGTTACCATGCAGAGCAAGGTGTGGTTCCAAAAAAGCCAATAGCAGAAGCAGAAGAGACAATGGGAAATTCCGAAAAGATTCTAGATCAAGGCTAGTTTGCTTACTAACAAGGGCCCTTTCTCACTCTTCTCAAATATACAGAAATGAAATGCCACTAATGCTGGGGGCATGTGAAAGATCAAATGAACAAGGAGATAACCAGAAGAATTGGAAGCCATCTGCTCTAAGAGATGTAAAAAAGAGAATAAAAACCATTAGCTGATGCCGTGGCTGTGTAATTCTCAGTTGTGTTCATTAAGTTTCAGCCTAGCTACATCATATTTCTCATGCTTTATGCATCTTCTTGTACTGTCTGGGAAAATTACTTACTGTAAATGAGCTTTTACCTAATAGCTTATTTGGATTATGTTAATTTTAAAGGACGATTTTGCATACAGAATAAGTATGGAGATACAGGAACAAAATCACATGAAGATTTTCTACAGTTATTTTAGCCTACTTTGATGTTAAATATGTACTTCAACTTATTAGCAAAACTAGGGTTTGAAGCCTAATAACCTTCTGCAGTACAGCAGCTCCTGCACAACTGCTGAGCAGGTCAACTCATCAACTTTTGATCAGAACTGCTGCCTACAGGGAATGGGAAGGGGAAAGGAAAAGCAGAGGGGAAGGGGAAAAAAGAAGCTGCAGTAACAGCTGAAATTTGGAAACCATTATAATATAATGGCAAATTTCAGAGAAATTTTGAGCTGGAGAAAATGTGTTACACATGCAGAAGGAACCTTGCAATGCTTAGCATTTTAACACCAGAAGATTAAATTATAACTCTGATTTATATCATAAGCACATCAGAAGCAATAGTTTCTTTATTTTCTTTACAGATACCTTTGGCATTGCTGTGGAATAAAGTAAACCGATGATTTAGTGTTGCTTAAAATATTTTCATTAAAAATAATACATTATCTAATAATACATTATTAGAACTGTAAAAATAAATGGGAAACAATAATATTAGAAAATGTTTAGACTTCTACTCGCTGAAACACAATATTATCCTTGAGCAGCCCAGTAGGTAGAACAGTTCACAAAACCATCTGCATTTCATAAGTAGGAACATTTAAAAATGTCAAGCAGATGATACCAGACAGAAAGGTCCCCCTAACTACATAATTAAACATCATCCATACAGTGCAATAGCTTTAGGGCAAAACCATAAGCTAATGCTATTACCTTTAAGTACACTAAAACATTTTGATGACAAGTGCAACTGAAAACGAAGCAGAAAACCTATTGGAAACAGACTGGTTAAATGAGTGAATAGCTGAAAGGAGCAGTGCAGATGTTCCTTAAATATTTCTTGGGTCTGAATACCTACTTGTCATCAGCAAGCACTCATATAGGAGCTCTCCCGTAATAACGGTATCATGGTGTGTACCTAGACATTTCAAAGTATGGATCTGAGCAGGAAATGCTTAAAAATAATATCTCTTCGTCCTCGGAAAACATCTTTTCCATAATTAACACAGCATGAGGCAAGAAATACTCAGGTCGGTTAGATTAATAGAATAAAATTTTATAGAATTTACACAGTGTCTGCAACTTCAGGTAAACACTAAATCACCTGCCTAATTCATGCAGTGTGTACTAACAGAACATATTTAGGCTATAATCTATTTTAGCTGAGGTTCACAGAAACTGTAAGCGTTTGGTCAACTCTTACCAGAAAGAAATCTCATGGTTTTAGTAAATGAGATATATTGAGTTAACAGATTTTTTTTTTTTTTTTAAGAAAAAGAGTAGTTAGAGAAAACGGTCTCAAAATTTTCTCCATTTGCAGTGATGCACTGAATTTCACTGGGCTACGGGGGAACATATTCCTGGATGTATCACATAAGTGGTTAAAAGCCCTTGTTAAGGTCCCAAAGCAGTGAGGCTGGACCAAGCTGCTAGTATACTGACAGAAACTATGTTTTTTTCTTCCTACATGGTACAATTATTTTAATGCTTAGCTTTGCGTTCTCTTCCATGAAACTGCACTTGAGTTTAAGTGGTACGTCACTGTGGGTTGAATATTATTCTCAGAAAAACCAAATCTCTCTCAAAGGATTATGCCAGTAAAGAGCTCCACCAGTTGTCACCAATTCACTTGTACTGTCTTATCTTAACTTGATTAGAATGCAACCCTCTCCTGCATCTGCCAATAAACTCTGAAGAGCTGATATTTACTGTTTTCTTTAATGCTTCAATTTGTTCTAAGCTTAAACCCCTTTTCACAAAAAAATACAAGAGATACTTAAAGCTATTCTCTGAGGAAGGCTCTTCATATGCTAATTCCATGAAGCAATTTTAGTTGAGATGGATTTTTGCATTAATGCAATTACCTGAAAATGCAGGTGACTTTGTTCAAGTTTACTGTCCTGATTTACATCTCAAAGTCTAGATATAAAATTCATAATGTAACCTATGAAAACTTATCCATTAAAAACTTGGGTTAACATTAAGGAATTCTCATGCTTTTCGAAACCAAATTTAAGTGACAATATTAAAGTAACACTATAAAACCAATTAACTTAGTGATCATCATTTATATATATATATTTATTTATACCATATCTTTATATAAAAGGCAATAATATTTAAGTATTAATGAGAATGCTGGGAAAATATTCCAAATAGGTTAGCTTGGTGAGAAGTAAATGCTTCACAGACAGAAATGAAACGTGTCCAAGATATATACGGATACAAGCTGTGAATTCTCCATATACATATTTGTACGAAAGCATTCTATGGCTTGGATCAAGCATCTTCACAAGCACCTACCTGCACTAAAAAGATAGCGGAAAATGGTGTATAAAGCAAAACATTTCTTTTCAACAATTTTGAATTAAGAGGAAATATTCTGATATAATGGTGAAACAGAGATATGAAATGCAAACAGTATTTCAGTATTTCAGGAAAAAAATAGAAATCCTAAGAGCATTTTATCTTTATTAGGTTAAACAGGGAAATAATGTCAAATCACCTATGAAAATTTCAACCCCTGAGTTATGAAGAAGTCTCAAGGAAGCCTATGTTCAGGTTTACGGACCTGTGAGAAAACAAAGATCCACTAGAGAGGTTGTGGGTCAGCAGGCTACACTCATCCTAGCAGAAAGCATTTGCATATTAAAAACCAGAATAATTAAGAAGAAAACACTCCAAGTCTGAATTTCACAAGACTTTACAAATTCAATATTTTCTAATAATGAACTTGATAGAGAGCCGTTTGTCAGGATTTCTTATGTATAGGTATCTGCCATATTTAAATAAGAAAAATGTCACAGCAGAATTACTCCACATCTTGAATACATACTTAGATTCTCAACATATCCTTCCCCTCAACTCAAGTGATATAATTAACCTTCTGGAAATGCTAGGAATAATCTTCTACTTCAGATCTGAGCTCCGCCAGGGGAGGTTTAGGCTGGACATTAGGAAAAAATTTTTCACGGAAAGGGTCACTGAGCACTGGCAGAGGCTGCCCAGGGAGGTGGTTGATTCACCTTCCCTGGAGGGGTTTGAGGGACCGGTGGACGAGCTGCTGAGGGACACGGGTTAGTGATTGATGGGAATGGTTGGACTCGATGATCCACTGGGTCTTTTCCAACCTCGTGATTCTAAGATTCTGTGATTCCTGTCAACAAATTCCAGACCCTCTTCTCCTGGGCAGATGGAAGAGTTGTTTTCCAACCATTCTTCCCATATCTTTGCCGTGACAGACATAAGGTATCATCAGTGTCCAATGGTGTCTACATCTCCAGGCTTTTTGCCTTCCTAGTATTAAAGGTCAGGCACGCTGTTCATTTGTAAAGGAAATATCCTTGGATGAAAGGTACTTAGAAGTGGTTTCAGATGTGTCGGGGCTGAATGACAGATGAAAGATTAGCCTGCTCTTGCTACTGCTGTTTATTCTACTGGGTGTATAAAAGCGTTCATGTGATATACGAGCTCATCCCTGTAACCTCCTCTAAATTTAAGGAAACAGCTAGACAGGTGTGATTTCTGACCTGATTTATTACTGGCCAAGAAAAAACTAACCACTCTTCCCTTACACCACAGTTAATGCAAAGTAAAAATAAAAAGAATTTATAGCATTATGGAAACTCTGATGCAAACATGATATTGTTATCTTCAATTCAGCATTAACGCTTCCTTAAAAATTCTGCAGAAATATATTGGGCAAAATCAGTATCAATCTGCATTTACTTTATTTTCAAGTAAAGACCACTTGAAATTGCCCTATGTTATAAAAATCCACATTCCCACTGTGAAGTGTGAAATGACATTTGTACTTATACTAAAGAAGATACTATGCAGTTCAACATATAAAGAACTAAATACTTACTGTTCTAATTTTTAAATGTTTGTCATAGCTTTGTCAATATTATTGCTTATATGGCCACTACAGAAATCAGGCTTCCCCTTGTCCTATCTACATTTTCTGTTTTCCAAGGAACTGAAATTCATGTCTTTCTTTAACCCATGTGATGCTTATTTATGTCTATTATATCCCCCCCTTTTTTTTCTTAAAATAAAAGATCTTAAAGTTATACAATCATTTCAAGTCTCTAACATACTGAGTATTACTCTGTAGAAAACTTCTTAAAATACAATAGAACACTGTACTTAGAGATTCACCCACATTTGTCATAGTCTTAAATGGAAAGTAGACAGTAGTAGACACACATATCAATTGAATAAAATCATTCTAAGATAGACATTTTGATTTACTAACTCAGCACATGTTATTATAGACAATCAGAAAAGACAAGTAAATAAAAAGAAACCTGAATCATGTAATCTTTGATTTTCATCACTTACTATCAACCCACTGTTACTTTGCCTTCTCTCTCTGTCATGAAGTTTTCTGTAGAAAATCCCTCCTGGATTAAACTGAGTACTCCAAACAATCATGTCCCCTTGAAAATATGCATCTATTCCAGTTATCCTTGAATTATGTTCAATATGTGATATTTGCTGACGAGCATCACTGTAGTTGAATGGATATGCAAAACCCAGGATGTCAGTGTCATTAGCAACATAGAGAACTTGATCTTCAGAGCCTAGGGATTATTATAATGAAACAAAAATAAGGTAAATGTTAACTAATACAAAATCAGTATTTTTCACTCAAGTAGATCTTTCATGGTTACCTGATATAATTTCTTATGTTAGAATTGTTTTTCAGTTGTTGAAGAATGCAAAATAACTAACTTTACATTCACTGGACCGTGACCTAGGCAATTGATTTACTTGAGGAGTATAATCTTAGGTGACTGTACGTGGAAAACTGCACTTAAATGAATTCTATAAGATTTCTCAGGAAGACAAAGCAAAACATATTAACTCCAACTGCTACTTAATAAATTCCTAAAGTTCTGAAACACGTTTCTATAAAAGAGTCTGTTCTTCTCCCACACTTCTAAAGTTTCACCGGAATGGTTACTTGCTTTATAATACATGATCTTTGGGTTTTTTTATTTGTGTATATATTTTGTAAATGGAGAAAGATAGAGTTGGAAATGGACTTTCATATTAATTACGTTCATTTACATGCACGTGATAATAATTTACTGCTTACTGAAATGAAAGGTAAATCTGAGAGGCCTTGAGAATTATTTTTGTGCACTAGTCCAGATAAATATATCAGAAAATAAATTGTATATGCAACACATTAGTCTTGTCAACCATGTACATAACAAATGATGTAGGACTGTCAATTTTATTCTGATTTGTATAGCCTTACCTTTTGCTACGCAACTGTTATTCCTCCCCTTATAATTTTTCTCACACACACATTTGTAGGACCCCTTAATATTGTAGCAGTGTTGGGAGCACAAACCAAACACCATACATTCATTGATATCTATGAGGAAAAGAATCATACTTAATATTCCTATAGTTTAATACACAATTTGACACGATCAGAACATCATGGAACAAAGCAGATGAACAAGAAGAATTCATAAGCATATCTACATCTTGCAACATGAAAAGGAAGACTTCTGTGATTATCGCTGATAATCTTATTTCTGCTGCAATTAACATATATCAAAAATATATTTCATATTATTTCTCCTATTTTATATTACCAATCTATTATCATTATAGCTTGAAATTAAGATTGAGAATGAAAACACCTGCTATAGTTCTCCCTATCATACCTGCCTCTTACAGTCAAACTATGTGACTGCCCCTTACTGGAAAATCTCCTGTGTGTACACCCTTTTCTTAAAAGCCAGGCAATGAAGTCTTTGTGTGCAAGTATCTGTTCCTTTCGATAGTTCCACTGAGGTGATCTCCACTTTTCCTGTAACTTACTGCTTACCAGCAAGAAAATTATTCACAACCCATTATTTGTGTTTTCTCTTTTTGATCAACTGTTTCGTAACACCTGTCTTGTTTTCTGACCAGCACAGAGACTACATTTTCTAAGATATTTTGTCTTTCAATACACTTATTTTCATTTCAGTTTTCAGTTTGGTGCATCTTCATTATCCTAAGCATTTCAAAATAGTCTCATATACCAATTTAAATGCCAATCTCAATTGCTCAGCCAAATAGCCTTCTAGATCTTAAATCACCCATTTACACCTTAAATTATAAAAACATTTCATGGCCTGACCTGAGCCTTTCTATACACAAAACTAACGTCGATCTTTGATAACCTCTCAGGCTAAAAAGCATAAATATACATCCTGTAAATCCTTTCAGTTTCTTTTCTTGATTCCTTAATCCCATAGCTCTGAAATAGTTTTTAGTCTGTAGAAAAAAAGTCTGTGATATGTATCTCCTTCTCCAGCACAGAGAATTGACTACACTGTTGACTTTTAATAAAGCAAGGAATGATGGAAAAGATCGGTACCTTCACATTGTCTATTCCCCTTGTTTCGCTGAAATCCAGGTTTACACTGACACAGGAGGGATGTTTTTGTTTGATTACAGTATGCATCGTCTCCACAAGGATTCACATTATCTTCACACGTATATTCAGTGACACCTAACCATAACAAAATGTCTAAAAAAACTGCCCGATAGGTTTGTTTAAACAATAACAAATATATTATTCTGTTAAAAGAGCATCAAGGTAAATTTTAAACAAATATATGACATGAATTTATTCACCTACTTATGCATATCGATTGACAGTATTTAATTGAGATACTTTATTTCACATAAATAATTTAATACTAAATTTTATCTTGCTGCAGATAGGAAATCAAATGCAATAAACGTCACTAAACTACTTCAAAAACTCGAGAACTACTCTAAAAGCTACTGCTGCCTGAACTACTATAAAATTTGTGTTCTCCTTGTGTTATGTCAAAAAACCCTAACTCTTTCTTTAACTATAACCCATAACTTTAACTAACTTCTACGTTGTTGAGTATGTTTTTCAGGGATGAAAGTCTCAGTTAATTATTCCTTTTCTGTTGCAATCACAAAAACATATCAATCAAACTTACTTATTTTGCAGTCTTCTTCATCAGAACCATCTCCACAGTCATCAAACCAATCGCATTGTAGCTCCATTGGAATACATTTCTTATCATTACAAGCAAACTCATCTTTTCTACACGGTCTTGCTTTATATGTGATTTTATCTACATAATTACAAATTAATAGGAGAAAAAGAAATCAATATTTAAGATTCTTAGCTTGTTTTAGACACAAAGATGGGAATGACCACGAAGTGCTAAGCAACTGGAGATTATTTCAAGGTTAATTTCTTTCAGTTTCAATTTCTGATCTACTAATCTCCAGTTAAGCTTAAGAAGGACAAGCATATCTCTAACAAAGTTTGCCTTCATGTTATTTTCTTTGATTTGAATTCCTGGAAAGGTAATATCACCTACCACAGTGATCTTCATCCGAGTTATCACCACAGTCATCAACTTCATTGCAAATCTGCTCACGTCGCAGACAAACCCTGTTGTTTCTACATCTGTACGGCCTTGTTGGAGGGCATGGAAACTTTACTGTATATTAAAAAAAAAAAAAAAAATTCTGCTATTACCTAGCTAGTATTCTCAAACTTTCTTTAATGTCTCCTTATCAAAGTAATAAGCAGGCATAGGAACACCATTATACTTAGCATATGAATGGTACTTGAATTTAACTTCAGGTACCTAATGCAATAACACTTGAACAATGTTTACAGTATAAATTTGTCATTTAAGGAATGAAATAATTTTGTGTGATAAGGGTAATTGCAACTCTTTTTGAGAATCCATGAATATCACAGAAAAAAGGAAGTAGGAAATTTAATGATGACCAATATTTCAATACAGAAGTAATGCTTTCCCATCTGTGCAATTACCATGAAAAGAATAATTTCTTCCAAATATCTTATCTGAAATTACATGAACAGCAATAACAACCAAAAGGTATATCCCACACGTCAAGCTAATCTTACAAAAGTCAAATGAAATAAACTCAGACACATATATCTTTATATATTTATGCATGTTACACATCATTTTTTGGTTTAATACATGAAAAGCACTGAAAAAATTAATTATCTTACCACACATTTCAGCAACTTCATCAGAGTTATCTCCACAGTCATCCTCACCATCACAAACCCAAAAATGTAACTTGCAGAGGGAATTGTTGCACAAAAATTCATCAGCTCTACATATGTTTCCCCCTAGGATGATGAAAAGAAGACAGAAAAAACCCCAAGAAAACAGAAAGAGAAGAGAAATAATGTCAGTTCCTGATAAAACCAGTACAATCACTTATGAAATACTGTACACAGAGAATGACACACATAGCAAAACTAAGTGAACAAATTCCACATGAAAGGGTTGGAGAGGCAGAAAGAAACACTTATTTAAAAACCTCTTCCTTGACCATACAATTCTTTCACTTCCTTTTCATGACTGTTAGCTAGGAATTACATATTTGGCTTGACTAGAAAGGGCACTTAAAGGCAGACACCGAGAACTCACTAGTTAGGCATATTTCCCTTGCATTTAGACAGGAGATGCTTAAACTTTCTGTCTATAACTTTCTTTGGTGACTCTACCTTTCAGAAAAGACTCTGAATCATCTAACAAAATGAAACATTGGGTGAAAGAAAATGTTCTAAGCATGGAGGGCTCAAGCTTGAAAACTTGGTTCAAACTGGATTCAATTTTAACGCATGTAGCAGTAAGAGGGCGTTTTGCTTCAAAATTATAACTAAATTTTACCACTACTAATCAACCAGGTTATGAAAACTTCTTGAATTTAATTTTCTACATAACACATTTTCATGGCAGCTGGATTCTCAGCTTCCTGAGAGTAGTAGGGTAGAAAAGAAATAAAGCTGTGTACCTGCAGAGGAGGAAACAATGAAATTTTATATGATAACACCAAAACTCTCACTGTGCTTTACCTCAATGCATTATACCCATCCTAATAGTTAGAGCAGGCTCCAGTGGCTTTCTACTTATACATTCAGTGCCCTGTTCACACTCCATTAAAATCAACAGAAGGCTTTCTTTTGATATAAAGGGTTCAGAATGGCTTATATTTCATTTTTTTCCAGAAAATTAATTTGCATGAAATACCCACTGTGTAAGAGGATGCTGGGAACTCTCACGCTATGTTACCAAATATAATTCACTCCCACTGCAGATATAAGTTATGAACATTAACAGAAGTATTCTTTTTTATCATTCAACAAAAAATATATAAAAATCAAGTATTCCTCATGATGAAAAACATGAATATAAATAATTGTGTGGGTAATCACAATAAACCCCCAATTCTAGTTGTATAATAAGATTGAAAAGAGCTATGTTTATAAACATGCACAGCAGGTTACAGAAAAATATTATGGAGATTGTTTTAGAATGCTGTAAAATAAAACTCCATTTGTGTTTGCTGTATTTCCAAAGAAGAGTAAACTAGTTATCAGCAAGATAAACTGGCATTTTTTTCATGTGATTGCTCTGCCTGTCATAATTCCTTTATATAATAGATTTCTATAACAGAAATCATAATTGTGACATAAATACAAAGTATTATAGCAATAACCAACTAGGCAAAAGGCTTCTTATTGCATTATAAACAATTTGCAGTTCACAGAAGCTCTATTATGATATCCAAAGAATATTGTGGGCTTCAGATAAAGTAAGTGCATTACTAGTTACATTTCATTGGTTTTTAAAGAGACACAGTCTAGATATTTTAAAAGCAGTTTTAAAATGGACTGGAAGCCTTTAAAAAACATTTTTATCTCAGTCTTAAACAATTCCTTCTTGAACACTTCCATACATGATGTTTTTCTCTTTGCATCTAAACATCTCCTTAAGAGTCTTCCTGTTTTCTTCATTTTCTGGTCTCTCTTTCAAACTTAATCAGCACATATAACTTCTTTTTCCTACTGGTAATTGTTGCTTGATAGACTTACAATAAAATAGGGGAAGGATATTTTACTCTGTAATTGCTTGTTTCATCTCTAATTATTAATATTTATTTTTGTACTTCATTTACATCATGACATATGATTGTGGATGAACAGTACACAGAACCACTCAATTTAAATAAAAAACCTGGAAAAAACCCCATGAAAGTGAGAAAATGCTGAGTAAAATTTCTTGAACTTGAGTGAAAAGTTCTTTCTTTGTTTCAATTACTGTATTATCACTGTATTACTGCATTAAACTGTTCCTGCCTAACAGCTGAAGCAAAGTTCAGTTAAAAAAAAAAATCAGAAATAAAGACTTCTGCATGGTCTTATCCTCAGAAGAACTAGTATGAGGAATTTGTTTAATAAGGTTTAATTGCATGTATCTATGTGTATGTATACGTAGATATGTATGTAAATATATATAAAACCTCAGTTATATATTAGAATAAGAACTGTGAATTTGCAGCAACTACGAGAATTAGACCAACAAATGTATTTCTCAAACACATATTTGGAAGCTTAATCAAAAGAAAGTCTAAACAGTGTTTAGCTTCATGTGAATCTGCTTATGTGCACAATTGTGCTCTATAAGGAGAACAGAATTCAAAATGTCGTTTTATGGGTTCTTGCTAGTTACAACACTACATCTCTGTGAAATAAATAGAAAACTAGGGTCTTAAGAGTACTTATTTAGCAATTTTTTGCTATATATTGCATGACTTTGTAATTTATTGTTGTCTATAATACTGTAAATTAACTGGGCTTATTACTGATTTCTCTGATGAGACAGAATATGCTTACAGGAATAACACAACCTTTTGGCCTTCAGGGAAGGAAACTTAAAGAAGAAACAATAAGCTGTGAGTTATAAGCAATTTAAGTTTTGCTTCGTCCTGCAAATCACTTATGAAGCTGCTACACCGTCTTTGTTGAAAGAAGTGACAAAGCTTTGATTTCCTAACTCAGAATGGCCATGGTAGCACAAACTTACAATATGTGTTAACACAAAGATAAGTTAAAGTAAGCCTTTTAAAAGCATCACTCACCTTGGTCACAGTTTTCTTCATCACTGCCATCCACACAGTCATGGATCCCATCACAAAGCCATCTGACAGGGATACAGTAGGCCTTATTTTTGCATCGAAACTGACCTTCTTTACATTCTGTTACACAATCCATCTGCGTGAAAGTAATGCACTAAGTATTAATGAACGAGAAAAACAACAACATACTTAAAACCAAACCCAACAAAACCGATCACAACCATTTTTATTGACCTAAATATTTAATATAATAGAGCTGTCCCTAACAATGGAATGTGAAATCTAAACAGTTACTTAAGTCCAAGAGAAATTGAAATCATCGCACTGTATATGTTCTGATATTACTTCTTTATGTTATTTAGATTTAGCAGTCAAAAAAAGGGTTACACTTACATTTCTAAAGTCAATCACCTTACAAGAAACAACCCTGCATCTGAAGCCAGTTAGTGCAAAGGGGAGACCTCACTGCTCTCTACAACTACCTAAAAGGAGGTTGTAGAGAAAATGGTAATGGCCTCTTCTCCCAAGTGACAGGGGACAGGATGAGAGGGAATGGCCACGAGCTCCTCCAGGGGAGGTTTAGGCTTAACATTAGGAAAAAAATTTTCAAGAAAGGGTCATTGGGCACTGGAACAGGCTGCCCAGGGAGGTGGTTGAGGCATCTTCCCTGGAGGTGTTTAAGGGATAGGTGGATGAGGTGCTGAGGGACATGGTTTAGTGTTTGATAGGAACGTTTGGACTCGATGATCCAGTGGGTCTCTTCCAATCTGGTGATTCTATGATTCTATATCCACATTGATCAGTGAAGTTGTTCACGAAGGTGATAATACTGTAAAAAGATACTGACAGCATGAAGGTGCCTGCTAGGATTGTACTAGGTGAATTTGGAGAACAGAGGGAGCCAAATTTGCCCATGCTGCCAGAATGGAGCAGTCCCTGAAGCAAACTTCCCCAAAATCACACTCAGGTTTTAACTCAGGGAAACAAATTTGTCTCCTCCAGGTAGCAGCTACAAAGCAAACAAACACAATGCGCTGTAAATACCAGGGAACCAAATTATGGGGCTATTACCTCAGTGTTCCATAGATGTATAAAAAATCCCAATTCCATTTGACCTTTAAACATATCTAAAAATACCATCAAGATTCATGGTAGACGGCATCGAGGAGGGAAAAAATCAACAGAAATTTTCCATGTACCTCATCAGATCCATCAGCACAGTCATAGTCTCCATTACATTTCAAAGATGCTGATATACAGCCTCCACTTGCACACACGTACTCACTTGAAGAGCAGGTTGGAGATGCTGATTACAAACAAATATCGTAGCATTAAGAAAAAGACAATTTATAAGTTGTTATATAATTTAACGTTTTAAGCTGGTTAACGTAGTGAGCAAACACATAGCTGACCAAAGCTTTTCCGGTCATTTGCAAACTACAATGAAATATTTCACAAAACTGAACTGTTGACTCATAAGCAAAGTGTTAAACGATAGTGAGAAGGCATTCGTGTTTTATCAACAAAGATTTTTTTTTCTGTATGTTTTCCTTATGGTTTCTAACAATGGTAACATCACATGTACATCTATTCATAGCATGAGTATATAGAAAAAATAATAAATAATGCAATCTTTAAAATGGTCTTAGGTTTTACATAAAGTTATGTAAGTGTTTATAATTCAACAAGCTTGATTTTTAAGCACCCACGGTTTTAGGAAGTATATATTATTACAATTAAAATAAATATATATTAATCAGTTTTATTTAAAACATAGGTGGACTTTTTTGTTGCATTGTAAATCAGAGAAGTGTTGTCATACACCAAACAAGCTTCATATTGTACAGCTGTACATAAGTTGGTTTTTCAAAACATGATTAGGAAAACACAGCATTACACATTAAAAAGATAAAGTATTTCAGATTTCTTCACACTCCCTTCTACCCCTGGTGCACAAGGAATATTGATTTGTTGATTTATTATCTCCTTGTTCATTCTCATTTGTTCCTTGCTTCATTTTATTTTTCAGCATTATTTAAAACAGTACCTGGTTCACAATTTTTCTCATCATCCCCAAATTTGCAGTCTTCATGACCATCACATCTCCATTTTGCTGATATGCATTGACCATTGGAACACTGGAACTGATCTCTCGAACAGCCTGTTTCGCAATACCTCTGGTACAATAAAGACAACATATACAGGAGATCAAGTGTTTAATATAAACATTGGTAAATATACTATTGGTCAAAGTTATAACATATACTCCTCCATGCTATGAAACACAGTAATGCCTTGTGAAATAAAATGTTTTAGATTTGATATATGAAAGGTGAGAAGGTTGGGAAGCACCCAAGGTCCAGCATTGGCAGAAAATAAGAAGGGATGAAAAGGACTTCAAAGAAGAGAAAAGCAGCAAAAATATCCAGAGAGCTCTTGCTACAAAAGAAACAGTCTACATGGTGTTTTCTCAAAGCAAACAAAAAAAAACCCAAAACCCCTTACAAACCAAACCAAATCAAATCAAACCACTGCTGTGTGTAGGAAGAGTGGTTCCTCAATCAGGACACAAAGTATATCCAGGATGGGAAGAGATTCAGATCATTGCTGGGCCATGAAGAGGTAGACTGTTGTTAAATATGACTTGATTTCATCTCCATATTCTCATTTTAGGATAACTATTTCAGTAGGCTTAGTTTTAATTAGGTAAATTAGACATTTGCACATACGGATTCATGTGTAGAAATCCCATTGCTGCTCTTTGAAATATTCATATACTGGAATCCATTTTCCGACTATATAAAAACTAATTTTCTAAAGAAACATTTTTCCTGGAAGAAGCCTACCTCATCTGAGCCGTCTGCACAGTCATAGTCTCCATCACACCAGAATCTTGCTGAAACACAGTCTCCATTTGCACAAAGAAAGTCTTTCAAAGTGCACGTTTGAGGCTCTGAATAAAGGAAAGTAATAACCCTAGGTTTATTAGCATTTCTATAAAATATTTTATACATAAGTCCCCTCAATTGATCAATGAACAGCTACAACAAAGTCAAAATCACTTGCAGACTTTCTGCAAGAATTGTTTCACAATACTTTAGAAGTAGATTTCCTTCACATATAGTAATTTAGTAATGAAAATGCTTTAATTTCACCTGTATCAAATTTCTTTGGAAAATTATATGATGCTGACTATATAAATATTATTGATTTCAAAGCATTTATGTATTAGACGTTTTGTGAGATATGTACCACAGAGTAGAAATTAAGTTTGCACCAGTGTAATTAGAACTAAGGAGATCTTTGACTTTTTGTCACATAATAGCATACTATTTATCACAGACCTTTTAAGATACCCGTGTGTGTCAGGAATCAGCTTCCCCTGGGCTAAGCATTCAGGGGAACAGAATTGAGATAGTAAATGGAGTGTCTAAGAGGTAAGGTTTGGAGTTTCAAGTGAAACCTGTTTTCCAGAAATTAAGTATGGGAAGAAGCATGACAATTATCCACTGACTTAAATACTGACAATACTGCTAGAGATTTAACAGAATGAGAATACAGTGAGTTGCAAAAGTCAATGCACAGTAAACTTTCATAAAAAAACCTCTACTGCCAATTTGTTAGAAAACACAGAAAAGAAAAAAAAAAAAGGTGGAGGGAGATGTTAGATGAAAAGAATCCAAGGAGCTTACAGATATTACAGATAGATGGATAGGAGACTAATGGTTGGAAAGGAAGTGGGATGTTACATGATAAATGAGCATGTTGTTCTACTCCCTGCGAAGAAAAATAACACAGGGTGGTCTGAAGTCATTATAAAAAGTGGACACAATAAAGGGGAAGAATAGACACAAAATTAATTCAAGGTACAGGCAAAGGCAACAGGAGAAGCAGGCTGCAGGGAGTGATGGAGTAATGCTGAGAAGGTGAGATTGGCTGTTTCAGCCCATTTACTTCACTGTCTGAGCATCTCTGCGTTTGTGCTGCTGCTGCCACAAAAATACTGGCAAGGGAATCAGTGTGGAAGACTGTCCCAGTGGAATACTATGTGCTTTCCTCCTGAAAATGAGAACCATTACAAAAGACATTGGATAAAATGGAGTTAACATCTAGACTTTGGACTATGAGATTAAACAAAGGTAGAGAAGTAGTGGGGATCAAGTAGAATTTCAGCAAGTCTCTACATGCAATTTAGACTTTGCCTCTCCAAGAGCTTTGGGAAGGCAGGACTGAAAAAGCAAACAAAGACTATTCATTGGATTATTTCCAGCACAGTAAATGTTGAGTATGTAAATAATGTATAATCAAGACTAAGGATTAAAAGTAATACCTTTGAAAATGAGAGATGGGAAAGGACTTCAGGCAAATGGCAAGTGACAGTAACTAAATCAATGGAGCTAGGGTAAAAAAGAAAGCAGAGAGATAGAGCAGACAGAACAAATGGACTGGGTAATGTTAAAAGGTTATTTAGCTAATAATAGAAGGTGTGAGTTGCACAGATCTAAGGTAAAGCTGAACTTGGGGTATTTTTTCTGCATTTATAAAAATCAAGAACTGTTTCAAGAAAGGAATTGTTTTAAGGAACTTTAAACCTTTTTGGTTTTTACTTCATTTCATGAAAAAGTCCAAATTGCTGTGTTTAAAAGCTTCCAGAGAAATTTCATTTTTCAGGTAAGCATAAGTTTTCATTCTGAAGTTGTAGGAAAGTCATAATAAAAGCAGATCTATAGCAATTACATCAATTCTCCAGCAATGTGTTATTTAAGCAAATCAAAGGTTAGCACTTACAGGGACTCAGATTATACACAAACTAATTCTGATTTCTTTCATTCAAAGCAAAAGCTCATTGTATAAATGTTAGCAAATCAGTGACATTTGATTCTTTTTGTTGTCAACAGGCCAGGAAACATAAGTTCACAATATGGTAAATTATGTAAAGGAAATAATGTGTGGAAAAAGTTGTTCACATGCAAATAAACAGTACTCATGTTTTTGTATTGATTTGCAAAACATAAGCAAATACATTTTCTATACCGGTAATGAATTATTTATAAACAGAGATGTGATTCTGGAAAAAGGTACACAATGAGCTAACTTCTCAATTCTCTGTTTGCAGGAATATTTCTTCTGTTGCTGGAATACATAGCTGTGATTGAAAATATGAACATAGAAGAGTACTTTCCCATCAGTGCTCAGACTGTTAGTGAAAGGAATAAGTATTAATAGACTCCTGTATCACCAATGAAGCATAGTGTCTTTCAGCTTCCACTTTACAAAGACACTGAAACTCCTTCCCAAGAAAAGCATTTTTGAATTATTAGAAAGAACGTTATATGAAACACAGCGCATAAGATGATCCACTTGTTTTACATTTTAAAGTCTGAAAATAATCTGTAGAGCCAACAGACATTTGTCATCAACTTAAGCAGTAGCAAGGCGAAGATATTGCACAAAGTAATGAATTGAAATTATTTCTGAGGAGTTTGATGTAATGATATACAAGTCTCTGTTAATCTAGACTGGTAGATGTACACAGAAGAAGAAATCTTTGGTAGGCATCATTTTATTATTCTTGTTTGAAACATTTTCACTTAAACATTAAATAAATGTTAGTTCTTATTGCATTTGTGACACAAAGGACAATATTAACTAATTTGTTCTCTTGACAGCTTCTGAGAACAAAAGAACATTGAGAAGACACTTTAGCAACAGCAATATCTTTACACTGATTGAATTAATGTCTTTCTACAGCATCATTAGGTTTGCTTTTCAGTGTATTATATTTTCCTAAATTAAATTCAATAAAGCAATCTTGGTGCCTTCTTTTGATTTGGAATAAGATAGCTGTTACTATGGAATTGTCTATTTTGAATTTCCATGAAAAAAGAGTACTCTTCTTACCTTAATTTGCTTTTAAAACGTCCAAATAAACTCCAAAAGCAAATTCCCCTTCCAAAATGATAGTACATTCTTAAGAAGAGTTAAAAATGCATTCTGCTTCGTTTAGCACTAACTCATTATGGACCTGTAACCTTCCTAAAAATTCTTCCTCATATGGGTGGGTCAAAATGACGGTGACCTTCCTCAGCTTCAATGTTTTAAAAAGTTCTTGTGAATTTGTACATATTCACTGGAAGGCTGAGCTCCCATTTCATGATACTTATAGGAAGCATAGAGGTCCCATTAGTACTGCTTTCTCTGACGCAAACTCTGCTTCCCATGTGTCCTTGCCTAGGTTCCCATCAACATCGCTATTTCATCTCTTCCATGAGCTTATCTTATCTGACTGTTCCTGATAGAAAGTCATGGCAGAGGGTGTAATTTCTTCCAATAACTTTCTGGCATCAATTTTTTTTTTTTAATTAGCGCAACAGATTCTCATTCGACCATTTAAATGTTAGATAGGAAGTCAAAGAAAGTAAAGAAATAAGCTAAGAAGGACGTTTCCCACTACAGATTGTGTGACAAATATAGTTAAAGGTCAATAGATCATAAAGCAAATACACTTAAAGAATGAAGTCATAACAGGTACAACTATTTGCATTACACCACTAATTTTTTCACATTCATATGTAAATATTTTTTAACATGCACGCAGTTTCACTTCTTATAACTTCACCAGGATGCTGTGTATGCATGTGAAGAAACTATATATAGCACTGTAAATACTTGAGCTGAATTTATATAATTCAACAAATTCACTCTGCATTCTTGAGAAACAACTCATTTTCTGGTACAGCTGCCTGACAAGCCCTTTGTATATTCATGTATGCCATAAACAACTTATCATAATGTGAAATGTAATATATTTTGTCAAACGCTTTTGAAGTTCTAATTTCGCATATATTTGTTTCATTATATTTTATTCTACAAGTGCCTTGACAATCTATAAAGAATTTTATACATCTCTTTCAAACAACTGAACAACATTATGTATTTTCCAAATGCTTCCAAGACTTTGAATGTTACAGCTGTGTCAGCCTACTGTATTTAATTTAAACAGCAGAATATGGGATTTAACAGTTAGAAGTGAGATAATGAAAGTGATAAGAAAATGAAAAAAAAACCAAACCCAAACTAACAAAAACTACAGTTCACCTCTCCAGCCTTTGTTTGATGAACTGGCTGTGTCTGCACTAAACAAATCCCACTTCAGATATGGAAAAATTCAAATCAGGTGCTTGACACTTACTCTGCAAACAGCAATTAAGTTTTGTGGAAGCTATCTTTTTTATTTATTTTCAAATGTTCAAAAGATTATCTGGTCACGCAGATTAACATTACCATAGCAAACCCATATCTCTCTCCGTGATTTATACATGAAGATAAAAGAACATAAAATAATTTCTTGCTATTTGTAGTACAAATGTAAATGGAAAAACCCACTGGCACTAATAATCATTTCCTAAGTAAAATCTCCCAGAAAGCTACAAAAGCTTTTGTTTGAACTCCCCACTGCCCAAGGTACAGCAACGCTGGGCTCTGAGTGATTACTGAGCCATATGAAATTTTCCCTCTTAGATGAAACACTTATGTATGAAAACTATGGCACTGTTACTTGCAGTAACTCAGTATTTTCAAGTGCCGGTAGGAATTAAAGGGTAGACAAAGCCACTTTAATCTTTCATGCAGAATGAGCTAGTCTTCAGATGTCATGTACCTGTGGACTCCATGAATGAACTGGAGAAAGAGGCAGGCAGCACTTACTCAGCAAGAGAATGACTAATTTTTTAAGATTTCTAGGTTATGACCATGAAGATTCTAAATATACCTTCATGACGTATGATCAGAAATATGCATTGAAGGTTACCTACATAAAAAGATATTAATTTCTTGGATTTCTAAGTAAAAAAAAAAAAAAAAAAGAAAGAAAAAAGAACAGATACAATCAACTGAAGAGAAGGTGCTTCAGAATTATTTGTGGAACTTAGCTCTTGAAATACTTTATAAAGACAATGGTTACGAGATAAAACCATTAAGAATTTGTCATTTCTTCCCAAGAGCCACATCTGAATTAACTCAGTGAAAGTGGTTTTATAAAGACTTACTAGGCATTCGGGTTCCTCCTAGGTAGGAAAGAATTAGGTTAACGGAGCTACTTTGAATAAAAACATCTACTTCTTAAAATGGTTAAGTATTATAGAAATGGATGTTTAATGAAACCACACAAGGCAAAATATCTCAGAGTAATAGGTAGGTAGTGTTTGATTAAACTTTACTGTTAACATGTGTTTATCACTCTGTCACACACTAGTTTTTATGATTCCTACCCAGAGTTAAGAAATGCAGCGCGTAACTTACTGTCAAAGGTAACCTAATTGTAAAATTTATTTTGGACTCATCAGATTATTGAGAAGTGCATTTTTGCATATGATGCAGAACTATAGATTTTATAAGAATGAATAAAATTAGGGATTTTCAGGGAGGGCCATATTCAGGTCTGGTCAACCGATTTTCAATGGATCAGATGGCATTTTATAAAATACACGTGCAGCTTATCAGAATTAAAATGTTTCCTTTTACATGTTGCTAAACTGAATCCACTCCTTAAAACATGTACTTAGCTAAAAGTTACTTACTGCAGTTTTCTTCATCAGAATTATCACCACAGTCATTCTGGCTGTCACATCTCCAATGATCTGGAATACAGTTGTTGTTTTTGCATTGGAATTCATGAGGCCCACAAGTTTTTTTATCTGTAATTAAGATGAATATCACTTACGTCATTGCAGACAGAGTCAAAATGGGAAAGACTGTTACTTAACATTGACAAGACAATATTGATAGGTACTTTTAAGAAGAAGCAACCATAATACTCAAAATGCTACTTTCAGAAATAATTCATTTCTCATACTACATTCTTTAAGATTCTATTTATCCATTTGCTTCAAAGGATACATGCTTATGAATATAACAAAATTAAAATATGGACAATATACACGGTCAGTTGAAGTAAAAAATATGAAATTCAGAAGTGATGAAAAATTAGTTTGAAGAGAGAGTGTTGCTGCATTGAATCTCAAAAGCCACTTTGAATTTTACTAGAATTTAACAGTAAAATTGTTTTATAAAAGATCAGATCACACTAAACAACACTTTTATTAAAATATGTACAAAATCCATTTCTCAAAAGTCATGTTTGCATATAATAAGTTAAGACTAATCACACCTGACAGAAAACGTTGCATTTTGACTTATGTATTCACTTTCTGATGTTTTGGATTGGGAGTCTATTTATACAAAGTAAAACATTATAAAGTACATAATACTAAACTGAGATTAAGTTTCTTCACGCAGTAAATTTTTAATGAGCTTTCCTGTTTACAGAGTAGCATAGTAAGCAAAGCCTCTTGTAGATACATGAACACCCCGAACTACTCCATCAGCTAGGATCCATTTCTGTGTTTTATTTATACATTTTATTTCTCGAGTAATTATTTTTGGTTCTAAGGACTGAGATGAAATGAAATAAATTAAAAGGATATCAGTGACATTTTCTTGGGGAAAAAAAAAGTTTGCTGTGTAAAAGCCTCAATGACATATTTAAAATTACATGCCACTGTGATAATATTTCAATAGAATCTTTTAAAATTTCCATTAGGCTATTTCATAGCATGTCAGTTCAGACTTCATATTGCTATCACAACAACTCACTGAGTTCTAATAACTGACGGAATGAAGTAGAACTGAAACATTAGCTTAAATCAACCTGCATTCTCTGCCTGTGAAATGGAAAGGATGACGATGCAGAGGTATTAGATTTGATGCTATGGCCCTAACTACTGCTTTTTGTGCTTTGTTTTAGGTGTGGTTCTCGAACTAGAGTGATAAGCCAA
Organism: Clamator glandarius; assembly: GCA_033459285.1. NCBI lineage: Eukaryota > Metazoa > Chordata > Aves > Cuculiformes > Cuculidae > Clamator > Clamator glandarius. The sequence continues at coordinate 101,305 of JAUNZM010000826.1, forward strand.
AACTACCTTTGAATATAAACAAAGTGGAGGTAAATTGTGTTGTAGTCCAGTTGTGTACACTCAGAAATCTAGTCATTACACTAGTACCTTTTGCATTTATTTGCACTTATTCTCAGCCACTATCGTGATTGTAAACTATTATCTCCCAAAATACTTCTTCCTACCATGTTTCTCAAGATGACAGTCAATGACATTTCATTCGTGGCATTTCAAATGCTTGCATATACTGGCATCTACTTGCAAATGCTGGAAAGCACTTTGAAAACATTTAACATTATCTTACATAAAAATATCTCCCTTCCTCCAAAAATAAGGCACTCCTGTATTTATCTTCTGTAGCTTTGCAAAAGATAAAGTTTCAAACCAGCAATCCATCAAATGTTTATCAGAGTATTTCTAGTAAAATTTACAATCTCCCATTAACACATCTGCCCACAAAACGAGTCCTAAAGACTAATGACAGATTATATTCTATTTATCCTTCCACATTCAATAGAAATACCAAGACTGAATCAGTAATATACAGAAAGCAGAGATGACATCCCCTCATTTCAGCCACCTGCTAAGATGAGAGAACATGCAATATATCTTTTCTTATTCTTGATAAAGAATTATCTGGTTCTCAAGAATGCTAAATCCATTTTCTAGCATTGCTTTCTTTATACTTGTGAAGAAAAGCTGGATTCTTTTTTTAATTTATCTATGCTTGGTCTAAACTTATGATTACCACTTGAATGTTAATCATCCCGTTCTTACTCTACTTTTAGAAAACACAAAAAAATATTTAATTCTTTCTTTATAGAAAATATTTCAACATTTGTAAGGCTCTATCTTCTTCACTTCACCATTGTGAAAGCTTTACGCTTCCTTTAAGTTGATTGATCTCTCACAGCAGCTTACACTTCGCAATGTCTTAGAAACCAGACTTGCCCATCTTTTATTTCCTTCTTCATGCTAATGAGAGATGGGGAAGACCCTAGGATACTGGAACTAAGACATAACAAAGAGAAAGATTTGGGAAAGTTGTGCAACAAATACCTGATTTTTCAGAAAGACTGATTTACTCAGCTCTAAAGGAGAAAGTGCAAGACCTTAATTTTTGAATAGTGGAACCCTGAAAAGCTCACACATTTTGTCATTGCTGTATTAAACAATAAATTGCTTTCCATTCTTCTTACAATAAGGCCACCTTAAAATGTGAAAGTTCAGATAGGCATGGTACAAAGGCATAGATGTATGTCATGATCAGTTTTCGTACTTCTCTCTTCAAGTAATTATTGATATTCATTGATCTACTGCAACAGGCAGTGGCCTCTTCTCAGATAGTTGTGTGGCTGCCTGAGGTAGCTGCTGGTTAGTTTGGGTTTTTCTTTTGTCCATGCCTAAGTCTTCATTAATTCTCAATGGATATTAAATAAAGACGATGAAGGCTTAAACAGAAAATAAATCAAACACCAAAATATTGCACCCTAAAAGAGTTTTGATTCAAGTGTCAATCATTATGAATTAAAACACTATTTGCACTATATTGCTGTTTGGAGATTTTAATTCCATACATGAGTGCATTTCAGCATTTGTGTGTTAGTGTGTGTGAGCCTGAGAGTGATAAAATCCCAAATAAAAAGAATCTTGCTTTTCATGAAGCATTAGCTAGCTATTTTAGAGTCTGGCAGGCTGTCACTGATGCTGGAAATTATCAGCTTGTTGAAGGAAGTTTAAGTTTATATAATGGATAGAATATGCTCTCACAAAGCATATTCTTCATCACCAGGAAAAAAAAAAAAAACAACTTTGACTCGTTAGGCTAAAAATAAAATTAATATTAAAAAGTGAGGAAGCAGAAAGCAGTCATGCTAATGTTGACACATTATGCTAATAAAGACCTGATATATATATAACCTTTAAAGCAGATTATAATCACTTTCTAAGACCGCACACAGTTTTCTTCAGATTCTAGCTCAAAAAAGGTCTTTTGTGATGTAAAGTATTGAGTTTTAAGCAAGTATTATCATAATCTACTGGCTCTTTTTAATTGCCTGGACAAAAAAAGCATGAATTAACTCTCCTTACTTTTCTTTAAAAAACACCATGCGTGCATTAATAAGCATACATTTCGTAACTCCACTTCAACTGTCTAGGTCAGAAAGTAACCGTAGAAGACTAACTACATTCAGGCTGCTTCTGAAAAATTTACTCAATATAATATCTCCTACAACACACAGTAGCAAATATAGTCTAAGTAAAATATATGTGACTATGGAGCACTTAAGCAAAAAAAGAGATTATGCTTTACACAAGCTTTGCATTGTAAGCATTTAAAAAAATGAACTATAAATGATAATGTTAGTCATAGCACTAACGTATGCAGATCTCTAATATATTCAACTTGCAACTGTATAATTTAATTATATCAAATATTGTCCATAAAAATAACCATCTTTAAATTAAAAACAAACAAAACAACCAACAAAAAATCCCCAAACCAAACACCAACACAGAAGACCAAGCCATGTCAAAACTACTGCTATAATAAGGTAAAATAAACGTATTTCAAATGCTAAAATGAAAAACTTTAAAATGTGATTGAACCCATGCCATTCTTGTCAGGGTTCAGTTGTTCTATGTGCATGTAACTGTGTGTGGCATAGATTGTGGATGTGAAGAAATTGTTCTACTTCCTCCAACACTAAAAGTAAGAGCATTATTGAAGCTAGTAGATTTAAAATAAAAATATAGGTGTTTTTGCAGGGAGGTCTGTAATTGAGCCATGGAAGTCCTTGTTGCACCACATTGTGCAGACTTTACAAAGATTAAAGGAGACTGAAATCCATCGAGGGCAGTTGCAATAAGAGACATACTTGACTCACAATCTCTCTGACTCTCAAATTTTTAGAGGCTGTAAAAATACCGCAGGGAAGTTTTATTACAAGACTGCTCTGCTCACATATACTTCCCTAGGTACTAGCTTTCAGTCACTACTACAGATAGAATAAAAGGCAAGATGAGTCCTAGGTACAGTTTTACATATTGTGACTGAAAAAACCTACTTAATTTGGGATTGCAAGCACTGAACCTCTACAGTATTTAATTGTTTGAGTAATTTGGACATTATTCTTACTGTTAGCTAAAATTATGAATCAAAGTGAAGTACCTATTATAAATACAATTTTTCCTACTCAGTGTTAGCATGTTTGGTTGGTTGGCTGTTTTCCTCCCCGCTTTCAATCTCTGTGTTTTGAGGACATTATGAGATAAATAATTAAGGCTTTGTGCCATATCAGTTGGGCTTGCATGGGTTACTCAAAATAAGAATCCACAATTTGGAAGCCTGGAATGCTGTCTGGATTGTAAAGAAACAGCATGTTGGACATCAGGGTGAAGAAGGACAATGCAGGAGAAAGTATCTGTGAAGTGGATCAGAAGGTAAGGAGTGTAGGGGTTGTTCTACAGTAGCTCAGAATTGGATATAAAGTCTTTATGACAAAGGTTCGTCTACTTTGCACTCACTCTTTCTTCAAGCCAAATGATTTCTTGGACAGCAACTTCTCCAATTAGTATGATTAATTATTGTCCCCTTCTTGACAATTCAAATGACGGTCTTGGATTTTCAGTGCTGAGGATGAATTCAATTTCCCAGGCATATTTACGAGCTCCTACATTTTCATTTATTTGCTTGTGTCAATTCCTTCAAACATATCCATGGAAATTTGGCTGTCTCAGTGCTTTGTTCTCCATTACAGCCTGTAATTTTGTTATTTTGTTGTCCCAGTGGTAGTATAAACTTGTCCAGTCTCATGTGCCTGAATCAAAACATTTATCGATGTGTGGACAAATAACAGTCAGCTTTGAATACTTTGTTTTTCCTGTTCTCTCCCACCTTTTCCTTTAAAGACTTCTCTCAAAATTTCAAGAAGTATTTCTGCACTTGGAGAGTGCAGCTTTTGAACTGACATCCACATTGAATGATTTTCCAATAATACTGATCCAGTCATTCTGACTGATTATCTGTAATCCATTTCCCAGGTGGAATATTGTATTAACTGGTTTCTTTCAAGCACAATAAAAAAGCAGACTTGGTATTTCCCAAAAATGCAAACAATGACAGAGAACAGCTACTACTACTACTACACAATGTGATCTTTCTTCCATATGATGAAGAGCAAGCATACAAACCAATATCATATACAGACCAATGAAGAGCAAGCATATAAACCAATATCATATACAGACCAATGTGAGAACAGCTTATATACTTTCAACTTTCTATGAATATTGTTTATAAAAATAATTTTAACTGTTTCTGCAGAAACATAATAAATTCATCCTTTCTGACAATGACAAACATGCTATAACCTGTAGAGTTATAGTTTTGATCCAACAATAAATCTTAAAAAAAACAATGAAATTTCTTGGATTCAAAGCTAGTACTTATGTTCTAAAAAATCTGCCAAATCAAACCATCATATGTTAGTACAAAAGTTTCATAAGCATCAAGGTTCTTGGAGAAGTTCTACGGGGATGTAGTTTGTGGAGTGGTGTGTTAGGGCACATAACTCCTTGGAGCTCATAGAGAGAATTAACAGTTTGTCATGTCAAGTTGGAATCTGCTCTGGACCCTTCTGCAAAGCCAGTCTTAACTAATACAAATTGCAAATTATTTTATTTTTCACTATTTATTAGCTCCAACAGCAACAAAGCACACAGAGAATTGACAAAAACTGGATAACACTGTGAGATAAATAAAGAATGTCACTATATTTCAGGTGAGATATTAATTTACAGCTCTTGCCAATAAAGTAGTATGAGGTATATGAAGTTTATAGAGTACTCATACAAAGATTACCATTCAACAAGAACTGTATGAGCCACATACAGCTATCATATCAGATAGGTATTATCATATATCGAAAGAGGGCATATTCAGTGAGAAGAGATTTCCCTTTTGCTACTTCTTCTTTTTTTTTTTTTTAAACAAAGGTCAAGCTGCACTAATATATTCAAAACTATTGGCATACTCACCACAGTTAGCTTCATCTGATCCATCAGCACAATCTGGGTCTTCATCACAAACCCACAGTTTAGAAATGCAGTGTTTTGTTGTTTTACACTGGAAATGGTCTGGAGAACAACTGTTTTCAGCTTTAAATGAAAGAATTTAGAATTAAATCTAGAAATTTCTGCCAATATTCAAAATATTTCTCTCAAAGAAATGAATACTAAGTATTCAAAAGTCAGAAATCTGATATCTAGCATCACTTATGCAACATCTTTAAGAAAAGAGTATTCAGGATTATATTGCTTGTAATTTAATCTTCTTTTTATATCTTATTTTACACAAAATAGTAAGGTCAAACAAATCTAACAAACAAAGCATTTATTGTGATGTTCTTTTAACAACAAGTAGGCTTAACATTGATACAACTGAACCACTTCAGTAAAGCCATCAGTTTTTTTCCTTGCTTTCTAGGCCATCAGTTATCAGTTCTGAAGGTCAATTAGTTTGAAGAACTATGGCATCTTTCAATGCTTTAATTGAAAAGGTAATCAAAATTACATACAATTTTAGTAAATTCTGTGCTTGCTGTTAAAATAGACCATACTGAGAAATTATTACTGAGAAAATTTTGAGAATTACTTTACTTATCCATTCAGAAAACCACGTTTGTTTATTAATTGTACAACAAGATAAAGATGCAAAGACACAGATAGTCTTCGTCTTATTCTTTCAGGATGCTTCAAGTTAAAATTTAACTTTAGAAAAGCAATTTGAAAACAAAAATGAGGCTCAGTGAACTCATGTGAGTCTATATCAACTCCCTCACAAGTATTTATGCCAGACCTTCCTATTTCCTAATCTAAGAAGCAAGAACAATAAAGTGTATTTATATATGCAAATATGCACTGGACTGTGAGCTATCTATTTACGATCAGATATGTAACTATTTATTTAGAGATATGCATATATACAAGATTCTCAAAATTGTTCTAAACTGAATTGAACATAGGTGGAAAACATCATGATCTGGTTTTTTTATTATGTTTTCCCACATGAATGTTTGTCCTGCTTTTCACTAGAGAACTCCATAAGGTTCTTTTAATGAACTTTACTATCCATGTTGAAAAGCAATTTGCTCTTTGATACAATCGTTCTTGCCTCTTGGGTTTGAGATAAAAATGTTTATGTTTGTTAAAAGTTGGTGAATCATTTCTTTCAGGGTCATGTTGCCATAAATTTACAGTGCTCAAATAAAAAAGTATTTAGACTTGGCTATGCTGCTAACTATACCTATTAGAAATAATACAGATCCTCAGCTGGGACATCTCACCAGGAGATTTCAAACTGCTTTACAAGGAAAATCAGCGTAATCAAGTCCTTTTTACATACAGAAAGCTTTAAGTACAAAATATCTAAACCAAAATGGTGGTAGAACTGAAGAAAAGCTCTATATCTTATGAATTGTAGTCCAGTGAACATAGAATTAAATAATCTTATCTGTTACCTGTCTTGTGACTGGAGCCCATGTCAATATGGATTTTTTGGCCGACCTACTTAAAACATCCCCTTTTTGTAATCTCCCCAAAGGCAAATGAAGAGTTCTTAGAAGCCACGAGTGAGGTTTTATTAAAATATAAACTAGCACAGTTAACTTTCTTAAGAGGGCAGCTCATAAAGGCTCGGTAAGACAGAACAGAAATAAAACCTGCATATAATTAACCTTCCCAACTCCCCACTAGGTCTTTGCAGGTGAGTTGATATGGCTGAGCTTCAGACAATTTAAAAGCTTGCTTTATGTCACAGTACACTGTCCTATCCCCACTAACACCGAAGAATTTTTCATCTCTGTCACTACTGACCCTGACCCTCTCTCTCCCACAGTCCCTGAGCACTACTGTGCTGCAGACTCCGCTGCTCTGATTTCATCTGTGTCAGCTATACCTCAAGCTTTTGGGAACCTTTCATATACCACGTGCAGTTCTTTATAATGAAAAAAGCAATCTCCTCCACCGGAGTTTACCTGACCCCACTTAATCAGATTTTAAAGAAATGTAACATGCAAAACAACATATAACACCATCTGTCAGAGGCTACAGCTCTGCTGAGCTGTTTGAGAGATGGCCATTAAACATAATGATCAACAAAGCCTTTGTATCCTTAGCAACCTTTCCCTTGGAGAAGGCCATGCTCTTCACAGAAATGCAGCATACGCAAACCCTGAGAAAACTAACTCAGAAAACAGGAATAAGCACCTTAGATCAGCAGTAGACCTGAATAATGAATTGAGTGAAGGACAGAGTTGTATTTCAAGACAGCATCATAATTTTAATTACAAAATGATCAAAGACATGGGCTGCTCAATACATTTCCTTTCTAAATCTGAAAATAGTTTCTCTACTTATATCTAATAAATGCAAAGCGAAAATGAATTTATGAAAAGTAAGACATATTGAAAGTTGAGTAATTGAAAATCTTCAATTAATGAAGAACTCCCCAGAGGAAAGGGAGTAGTAAAGGTAAACTCCATCAAAGAAAAAGAATGTAGAAGGAGCCATGGATCTACACTCTTTTCAATAGAAGATGCAGAAAACCATCTTTTTGCATTGAGATGCATTGCTGCAAGGCATGGCAGATGAAAGCCTCAAGAAAACAAATCATTTGTGAGGTGGTTAAGAGTAAAGTGGGTGTTTCATCCTAAGTCAGCAACCCAATTAAATGCTGAGATTAATTGTCTTCTTTGCAATGACCTTTAAAAATGAAGTTAATAAATGACATTTTAGCTTTTTCTCTTGATTATGAAGCATTGTACATGAAATCATCCCAAGAGTTAACTGCTTTGCATGTTTCTCAAATTGCTTTACATAAATAACATTTACAGTATTTCACATTATTTACTTCAGTTGCCTGTTTAAAACCAGATAAGGTGTTCAGAGCAAAAACATCTAACGATTACTTACGACAGTCTCTTTCATCTTCTTCATCACCACAATCATCCTGTCCATTGCATCTCAGATTTATTGGAATACACTTCTGATTCTTTGTGCACTTGAACTGACCTGACAGACACACATGCGTGTCTGTAAGTGAAAAGAATAAAAATATCAAGTTAAAAAGATTAAAAAATAAAGATTAAAAGAATTAAAAATCCAACGGCATAAGAATAAAAATTAGTTTCTTGACAAAACTTATAGCAGGGCATTTAAATCAGTTTAGCATGTTTCTTAAGTCTACAATATTAATAATCACCTACCACAATTCAGTTCATCAGAATTGTCTCCACAATCATTCTCTCCATCACAGATAAAGGCTGGAAGGGCACAAAGTCCAGTTCCACACTGGAAACGTCCTGGCTGACATCTGAATTCAGCTGATTAAAAAGAAAACTGCTTATCAACACTATCATAGGAATGGTTAGAGTATCAATAGTATTGTTCTTCCGCTATGGACTAATCAAAACAACTTACAAACTATTGCCTTTGCCTATATAGTCTCAATCCGAGTACATATTCGTAACTTAAATGTACATGTATAATTGAAAATTAGTTCCAAAGTCTGAGATTTTAAATTCTCATAACTATGGTTCTGTATTACTAATGAAAGAGAATGCAACTGTCTACAGGTTGATGATATCAGCTCAACAGAGACTTGTAATTTAGGCTATAAACACTTGAGTTCAAGTCTGCATATAAGAAACTAATCTATCCCAGCCTAATTCTATTTCTCTTGAAACATCCAACATTTTTGTTCTTACAGCCACTGCCATTTAAGTGAATGAGCAATTATGCACCTCTATAGTGATATTTCATATAAACAGAGCAGCTTAAAATGTAATCTTATGCAGAATGGTTACATATGTTATAGCTTGCATCGAAGTCCTCTCCAGCAGAAGAGAACTAATTATAAAATGTATGGGTGAGAGATTCAACACAAAAAAAAATGAAACGAACTGTTACTTTACTAGAAGATTGTAAACACTTAGTAGAGCATTTTGTGTGTATGAGCTTGAGAAAAGAAGGCAACAGCCTTTTGATTTACGTGGATTTAAACATAGTATTAAGGTAGTCAATGACTAGTACTGAAACATATCATCATCAACTGATATTACTGTTTACGAATCCAGTACACTAGATAGATGTTTTGTGAACAAGTAAGTAAACTTGCAGTCAGCTGCCACAGCAACTGTCCTTTGTGATGCTGAAAACATCATTATAGTTGACTTTCACCTCTCTACGATTCAACAAGGAAATACTGCAGTAACCTACTATTTGGACTATGGGATGTTATCAAGAAATACGCAAGACCCTGACAGGCTATGGAGTTGAGCGAAGAGGAACCTAATGAGGTTCAACAAAGGCAAGTGTAGAGCCCTGTACCTAGGGATGAACAATCCCATGCACCAGTACAGGTTAGGTGTTGACTGGCTGCTCTTTCTGCAGAGAAAGACCTCGGAGTCCTGGTGGACAACAAGTTTACGATGAGCCAGCAATGTGCTCTCACAGCCAAGAAGGCAAACACTACACAGGGGTGTAATAAGAAGACTGTGGCCACCAGGTCAAGGGAGGCTCTCCTCCTCCTCATCTACTCTGCCCTTGTGAGGCCCCATCTGGAGTCCTCTGTCCAGTTCTAGGCTCTCCAGCTCAAGACAAGGAACTGGTTCTGCAAACCAGATCTTTAAGACCACCACCCCACCCCTTCCTAACATACATAAAACATTGTATTTGATTTGGACTCTACTGATACAAATGAGTTCCAAATCCAGAATGCACTTACGACATTCCTCAGGCTCGTCAGAGCCATCTCCACAGTCATCGACAGTGTCACATTTCCACCAAAATGGAATACATTTGTCAGTTTTGCAACGGAACTGTAAAAGGAGAGAAAGAAGGAAGAAAAACTATATGAATACTTACATACTTATTTCTAAACAGAAATAGTACAGGCCATGAAAAACTGTATTCAAAGTCATGGTTCCATTAACCAACTTTGGCTGTTAATTTCACAAACCTTATTTTTTAAATAAGAGTGCAAAACACTTCTTTCTTCTGGAGGTGTTTTGCACTGAGATTTCCACTGATATGAATCAATGCAGTTTTAAACAACATTGCTGCACTGACTTACAGTGCCCCGATAAGAATCATTCATTACATTTTGTTGCATTCTATGATTCAGTCCTTTAAGATCTTGTTCAAAATAGCCATTTCAATTTTTGTAGGCTGTTAAATTAGACTTAATATAATTTTTCCATGTAAACTAAAACACTGACAGTTACAGCAAAGAGCCTTAACACGCAGCGCTGTACTTGCATACAGTATTGCTTATTTGTTTGAATTAAATGAGAAAACCAGAAGCTAGGCCTTCTGACTTTCAAATGGATAAAATATTTGTACAAAAAAGAAAAATCCATTCTAAGACCTTGGCAGAGCCTCTACTGTGAGCTCAGGCAACATTGTACCTTTGTTCTGAATAGAAGAAGACTACGAAGAAAACATGGAGTAGTATTACTTGATGCAACCTTCTATGGCCAAACCTCAAATCAGAGTCATTATGTAGCTAATACAAAGGAGAAAATTCTGGATGAATTATCAATGTGTTTTAGGAAATATTTTTTCTACCTGATGTCTCTATGAGCATAGAAGGGAAAGAAAACAAAAGGTTTTAAAGTGCAAGACACTGTATTTCCTGCAACTGGGTATCATATTTCATTTCTTCACATTTTTATAATCACTGATCAGTCAATAAAACTGTATTTAAAGAGTATATTAAATTTGGTGCATTAGCTCCAAATTTTCTTTTATGACAAGACAATTCAGGATTTCATGGCCATTTACATAGTAGAACCTACACCATTCTGGTACTCCACTGAGGGACATTCTGCATAACAGATTGGGTTTGAAACACAGCTATTCTAAATTGTTAAACTGTTCCACAGAGGTATGCATCTCAGATTAGCTCAGTAGAAGGTCTCCAAATGTAGGAAATAAAACACTCAGACAATTCTGATTCTTAATATGTTCTATTTGCTAACCTAGTCTTCCATCTTTTTAATTGCTTGAAAGTGTTTAGATCCTGCTATGCTGCGCATGAAAACGCTTACATTCTCTTCTAAACTAACTCCATGCAGATCTGTGTTTCAAAGTCATATGAATGTGCCCGGAATGGCCCTGAATAACCTGAATCTGTGTTCTAAGGTCTGATGCGCTTTGTAATAAACAATTTCTCAGGTCAAATTAGCCTTCAAAAGACAGTTGAAATTCTGCAGATGTGTAAAATCAGACACTCAACTTCTTCAGAAACACTTAACGGTGGATGTTTGAGGGCAACAGAGGAACAGCTATGATCCCACAGCATAATCCAAAAATCTTAATTAAGAAGGTCTATTTTTGCCACTGACTTCCACATTCAATATCAACAGACTGACAAATTATCAAGCCGTAAACAGAATTCAAAATTGAAAAAAGTAAATAATAAACAATGTCAACCGGCTTCTTCTATTTAATCCTCCTATCCATCCTATGGAATCCAAAACTGATAAAATATTGCTACTGGAGGATGCAAAATATGTTATCCTTCAGTGCAGGTTACTAATGAACAAGGAATAGAGCCATTTGATGAGCTATTAGCACATAAGTTCACTGTGGAATAAGCTTCTAGTGGTATTTAACATAAATTTAAATAAAAACCGAAAAACCAGAAGAAAGTACTGGTTTTTAAACCAAACATGTTTGGGAAGCTAGATATGGGAGAAAAATATGTAAGGAATTCCTTGTTTTACAAGTGTCCAACACTTTGGTTTTGTTCATCATTTAATGGGAAGTAACAAGCAGACAGAAAATAGAAAACAAATTATGCACAAAGTAAAATCACACCCGACACTATGTTAAGGGAACAGAAGAAGACAGCAGGAAGACTTCTTAAATAACATTACTGCTTGAACAAAATTGCATACCATTTATTAAGATAACCACTGCTTCCCAAAAACTAAGGGTAAAACCCTTTCTCTAATGAGTACAGACAAAATGTGTCATGATATAGAACCAACTAACTTTCTGGGTAGAACAGTCCAAAGACTTTTATCAAAGCTGTTCTTTTACAAGAAATCAGCACAGTCTACTTATTCTACCTCATATTTTAATAAAAACAATAACAAGTATTTATTTTGAGTACTAGGGAATCAAACTCCCATAAGACCTTGTTGTTATAACTAATGAAATTGTTAATTAATTGCACATATTACTATTTCTATTTCAGCTACTGGGTTGCCTTTAATGTAACTCTATCTAGTCAAGTGAACTGAGCTCAATTTCTTGAATTAATGTAAAGTTCGTTCATGCATGAATACTCCCAAATCATTGTTATAAACACTCTCTATATTTATGTTCCATATTTTATATAAATGTTTTTTCAAAGCAATTTTTATGGGTTTTGTTGCTGTATTTGTTCTAGGGACTGGCAGAAACAACCACATTTGAAAGGGAACAAATTCCGCATTCTCCGGAAAAAAAGGCAATTGCAAGTCTATTTTCATCTAATAACCTTGAAGATGAAACACTAAATGCACCCATGAGTTACCTTGTCTTCAGCTCCTTTGATTGATGCTTCCACATTCCACGAGCACCAGCATTCATTATTTAAAACCATGTGGAAACTCTGTAATAGATAATTCCCACTCACTCTCCCCTCCCTATGTATGCACATACCTGACTGGCAGTACAGTTGGATAAGCAGGTCTTGTTATCTGCAGCGAGGTAAAAGTTAGTGGGACAGGCACAAGTAAACATCTTGCCAGGGGCTAGAAGGCATAAATGACTGCAACCACCATTGTCTACTGTACACAGATGCTTAGACACTGTGGACAGAATAGGAAAAGAATATCAGAGCCTATTATTTCAGGGCATCTGCTTTATAGAGGAAGAAAAATGTATTACACATCCTATTTTTACAATGGACTGTCTCAAAACAAAACCCCGTAGCACGCAACATTCTTTTTTGCCTTTAAGCTATTCTTCTTTTTTTTTTTTTGTATGCAAAAATTATTACTATGGATGTAGATTCAACATTGAAAGAATTAGAGGAAGAAAGAAGCGTTATTTTTTTTTTTTTTATAATGAGACAAAAAATTAGCTTATCTAGGTCACGTGCCAAATCGTATTCAGTTACAACTCAAATACAGGGACATCAGAAGATCAGACACAATCATAACACCTACATTATCTGACATTCTCGCAGTCCCACAAGTTTCTAAATAACATGATTCTCCTACATTATTAACTTGTCAAATAATAAGGTTAAATGTCTTCATAACACATTGTTCCTATCTTGAAAATTTGTTTCCTGGACTGTAATGCAACATAACATTCTGCACTTCTGGTCAGGATCTGAGTTAATTTTTAAGCACCAAAATTGGTATTATGTCACTGAACAAGATATATAATATTTATTTAATATCAGACATACTTACAACATTAATCATAAGCTTATGTTTAAAAATGCTACTTTGAAATCTTCCACAATTTGAAACAAAATAAATAACAATAAATCACTGCAGATAAACAAGCTTCCATTAACTCTGCAACTTGCTACTACTTGAAACACATCAATGGGCTATACAGAAAGTATAGGCAGAATAATTACCATCAGGTTGCCTGTAAGAATGATACACCTGGATGTCTGTTATGGTATGCCAAGAGTTAATCAGTGATAGTCTGTCTGATCCAGAAGTTTTGTGGGCACGGCTGAGTGATTTGGTTTTCCCATCTGTCCAGTATATGTAGTCTTCGAACAATGTTAGTGCAATCACCCCTGGAATATCTTGATTAGGGACTGTAAGAAGAGATGCTGATTAATGTTCATTCTTGGAAGACTGCCAGTTAAAAGATTCCATACTGCATAGGTTGACAGATACAACTGCTATATAATGTCTTGAGAATAATTGTCATGACAATATGTCAAGCCTAGAGGGTTCTTTATTACTAGTTACGATAAAGATGGATGGGGTATGAGCTCTGCTTCCTTAGCGTTAATTGGCCCGATCAGTGTTAAGGAAATGAAAGTATTTCAGTTGACAAAAGCCATCTCCAGCTTCTAAACCAATGACATGACAAGTTTTAAAGTAGAACATAACATAAATATTACTTCACCTATTCTTCACAGAAAGCCAACATTAATTTGCTGTCTGAGAGGAATAAAGGTTATTAGAATACATATAATATGTAAGCCATACATCTCCAGATGCACTGTCTTTAACACGCTTTAAAGCAATTAATAGTGCTTTGTTTTGGCAAAATATACTGACAAAAGAGATTGGTGAAACAGTTTTGCATTAAAATAAACATGGCATTAAGAGGGCTTACTGGTTATTCCTGTCATAACTAACCATACAATGCTTAGTCCAATTACTTTGTACCAGCAACAGAATCTTATTAATTAAATCTGGTACTTATTTTGATTTTCAAGACTCTTCCATTCTTATTTGCATAGTAAAGTGCAACATGGGGGTATATCCAACAACTTATTCAACAAATATGATGGACATAAAACACAGAATGCAAAATCACCACCCTAAGTAATTTGAGTAAAAACTCAAATTTGCTTTTACAATTCCTTTTCCTACCCCAGCCTCCTCCTACCAGAGCTGGGTGAGCCCCTTGCATTCCCTCGTTTTCCAACAGGCCTTCTACAGCCACTTACAGTTCTCAGTTAGGGTTTCCTTTTATACATAAATCCTGGCTTATCTTACACTGAATACTAATCCCGAACAGGGCGTGACCATGAAAAAGATGAGAAACCTGATAAGGAAGTGGAGGGAGAAAAGAAAAGAAAGGCACAGGCCTGTCAGAAAACTGCATAAAATAGGAGGAAGAAATATAATTTGGTAGTAAAAGGGAAAAACAGGATGCTTGCAACAGATCAGAAGCAGTGGGAAATAAAAGAAAATATAACACACTTGAAGACAAATGAAAATTACTATTGATAACATAGTAAAGGGAGATAAAGTGCTGCATGATCTTAAGAGAAGAACAGCCACACACAGTACCTCCTCAAAAGGGGGAACACAATTATGAAGAAATATGATAAGCATGCACGGACTTAAAATGTATGTCCATCCACCTCCTGTATCTTGTACTTATTTAGACTCAAGAATACAAATTTGTATGCTGTAAGTTGCATCTGGTATAAAAATGTGTGAACTCTTTTCCCTCATATTTTTTCAGTACTTCTACTTAAGTATAAAAAAAAAGTTAATTTGACTTCAGGAGTGAAAACCATGCCATCTAGGATTTCTTAATTACAGAATATGCTTACTGAAGAAGTCATGTTGAAGAAGTGAAGCCCAGCCTCACTCAGTAATTATTGAAATACAAATATTTCCAAAAGTAAAAGCAAATCCTCCAACTAAACCAAATAACGGCAACAACAACAAAAAGAGCTCATAGTCAGTTGGTAATATCCATGTGCCAAGAAAAAGTGTCCTCCAAAAGGACAAATGCTGGCTACTTCTAATCAATAAACATGACAAAAGTATCTCTACTCTATCACGCCTCTCAAGGTTAGATTTTCTTTGGCATTCGGCTCCTGTTTCAAGCTTAAGCTTACTGATCACTTCACTTGCAAGGCAGAAAGAGATCTATCTGTTCCCTTTCCAAAAAGAAGAGACTGCAGCCTTGCCATGCCCTAGTGCAAAGTCTACCAGAAGAGAAGGGGTCAAAGTGTCCTGTCATGCTTCTCGTAAAGATGCATTTACCCAGCTAGTGTTCCAATGTTGGTATCAGCTAAAGGTAACTAATTGTTGTTAAAAACATGATAAATTACCTTATTTTCCCCATGTGGCATTAGAGTAGTTTCTGCTTAAGGATTTTGGCACCCAGAGACAGAAAATTTACATTGATGAAAAAAAAAATCTTAAAAAAACAGGCTATGCTAATTTGCATTCCATTCTCTGAAACTCTTGATTTCCTGAACTTCAGTAAAATGAAAATAAAAAGCCTACTGACATCCTGACCCAAATGGAACCAGTAATGAACTCTTAGGAAGAATTAAGAATCCCCCCAAAGACAAACTACATCAAGGAAGGACAACACTTCACAAGAAAACAGCTTACAAAATAAACAAACTTGGAAACTGCTGATCTGTTCTTGTGCTGCAATTACTGGCCCATGCTGTTCTCTGTTCAAGCTCCCTTGCAACCATTTTTGCCTTATTTCACATTCAACTTGTAACCTCTTCAAGACACAGTCAATACTTTTTTATCTCTGCATAACACTTACTCCTGCTACCTGCTCCTTTTGATAAAGGATCTGAAGTGCTTGGACAATGCAAGTAATAATGAATAACGACAACAAGATTATTTTTATTAAACCCGTGAAAAACTGTGTAATTTTGACAGATGTAATTAAATTTAAGTATGCTACATTAAAACACTAATTTTTTAAAAGATGACACAGTCTATAATCACTATTACTTTTATTTGACACTTTGATTCAAAAAAACACTTGCCAAATTCAGTGAACAGAAAAAAAATATTCATGTAATATATTTAATAGCAACATGTGTATGCATACATATTTTTTGCTGAAAATGTAATATCTACATCACATACCCATACTGGCTAAGTACAGAAGATAAGCCTGACCAGTAAGAGGCAGGATATTTTCTCAGTCAAAAATGTTACTGAAATAGTGAAAAAAGAGTATTTCAGTATAATAAGCTCACACAAAAATTGTTATGCATCCCAAAACTACTTTTATGAAAGGCTCAGGAAATTTAGACTTAAATCTAAACATCTGAAGGCAGAAATGTATCAGGTATTAAAGCTGACAATTACACGTGACTTACAATAATACTTTGAGATGAATAAGTTTTCAGAAATCTGCCTATAAAATCATTTGATCATATCTAGGACTGAAATATTGTATCATCCCATTTTTAAATATTCTATATCCTTTTTAATTTGACTACCAGCAGTTGTTTATATGCCCATTAAAGTGTAGTCACATGGAGTACCATATTGTTACAACAGTGATTAAGCTATTCTTAAATTCATACAAGTCACTATTTGAGAGGAATGTCTCAGTGTGCTAAGAAGTTTCAGAGATTCTTTGATTAATTTTCAAATTTATAGAGACCATTTAGGTGCCTACCAGCATCTACATCTTAGACCTATATCTTGCTCCTGGTTTCAGTATTCATCCGCCTCTCCCCCCCAAACTATTCCTTCCTTCATATTCCTCTGTCCTCTTGCCTGGATTATCTCCTGCCATCATCTGAGGACATAAAGTGTTAAGCCCCTTTGGTTTCTCTCATTTATCTTCCACCAAAACTACAATTGCTGTTCACCACTCTGCAGCTTCCTCCATCCAAAACAAGAGGCTGTGTCTTGCTTTCCATTTTTGATTGCTTTCATCTGAACAGGCGGAGACACAGCAATATAAGAGAAACTGTAGTTTATCTTCTCTCTTCTGGTTGCTTTCCGATGGGAAAAAATACACGGGGAGCAATGCCCTTAATATTTGTGATGGCACACGTCCAGCTCATATGAAAGCTTTATAGAATTTACCAGTGAATGTCTACCAAGGTTTTGGTGATCATAGAGAAAAACTATTTTCAAAAGTTCATAGTCTAATCAAATTTGGGCATATTGTCACAGGAACAGTGGAAGATACAGAAACAAACTTGTTGACAGTCTTCATAAACTGGAGACTCTGGAACACCAGAATAACAGACGTGTGTGAGTTGCTCTGATATGGGTCAATCTGTGTACTTTTCATAAATACTATCCTTTAAAAGAGGCAGACTAGAATAAAATAAAATAATGAGATTTAGGAAGACATATGAATTGGGGAATTTTATCTGAACAATTATGAAAACTGAACTAGACTGCAGTAGAGGAGGTGAAGCAATTATCAGTTTGTGCTATCAGATGTGGCTATAAAAAGTAATTCCAAAGACACCTCAAAAGTCGGGAAAAAACTGTTGCAGTATCAGAACTCCTGTTTATTTCTCATCTGCTGTGAGAAAGCCTCTTTTCAGACTTCTGTAATTTTTGAGCTGTGAAAACTGCAGTATGAATCTGGAAGGAACTGACTTCTGTAATCTCTTATGTTACTTTTACCTTAGGGCAATTTGATAAATAATTGGATTTACTACTTCATAAGATGCTGGTGGCAGAGCTCAGAATCATACAAAATTTCTCACTTTCTACATACAAACCCCCATATAATTAGCAATTTCTGAAATAACAGGTGCTGAAAATGAAAAGAGTTTGCAATATCCCAAGGCCCTTACACAGTTTACTTTAAAACCTACATACATCATACATGTACACTGATAAGGAAGTTTGTAAACACTCAGACAGAAGTCAGTTCTGAAGACAAGGGTTTTTTCAAACTGAAATGCCATAGGAAAGTTCCTCTCAATTATATTACAACTAAAGATGTCATTTACGAGTACTGAATTCACATAAGATCCAACACTTTTTCATTGCTTACTTTTCATGCTCCTGTAAGATGAGGGAATGCAGCACTTAATTTTTGTTTTCACAGTATAAAACATCAAAGAACTCAGCATAGTTAAGGACTAATCTCAGCTCGGTGAATCTTCTGCAGTTCCTAAACTGGACTATGAGATTCTAATTTTATAGTTTCATTATCCTGAAATTCTCATCTTCAAAGAGCGAAATGGGAAAATTGTAGGCACCACTGGGTTTTTGGAGCTCTGAAGGATAGGGAAACCTGCAAGAGGCAATCAGATACCTAGGGAACTGTGAATTTTGCATCTCCTCTGGGCAGTGGGAACCAAAAACAGCTGTTAAGTCTGACAAATTCTTAAATGTGGGTTTTTTTTTAAAGCTCACAGAAGTAAACCAGCTTAGTGCTTATCCAGATTAGTGCTTCAATGCTTGCTTAATCATTTACTGTGCATAACATTTGTGAATGCTGCAGTGCTAAATTGTCTAAGCTCTAAAGACAGTTTACATAATCAAGCATTAAACTTCAAACAGATAAGCAAGGTCATTGCTGCCCCTAGTGCCAAGAAGAGCTCCCAAGTACTGTAAGATTTCTCTCCTAGCTAGCATCTTTTCAAAGTTCTCACTAGGACTCTCTTGACAATTATGAAAGCCCATTTCTCTATTGAAATGCACAGGAATTTTCCAAGAGAAAAACAGCAGATGTTCTCTTTTCCTCAAAATTCTTCATGACTTGTAAGAAACAAAGAAAAAATAAATACTTGTTGCAAAAAAATGTTAACACTAAGACTTAAATTTCCAAAATACAAGCAAGTTCCATTGCATGTAATAAACACTCCTTGTATGTGTAAAGTATGTCAATTAGTATAAGACTGTTTATCCTCAAGGAGCATCTAGCCCAGAGTACTGCAGCCTATTCATACAATAATACCTTTTTATGATACAAGTTCCACCTATTCTGACAAAATACTTATTGGCAGAATACTGTGAAAATCTCCATGGCATTTTCTGATACATTTTGTAACAGGCAATTTAAGATCCAAAAAAAAACCCCAACAAACCAGCTCTCAGAAAAACCTCATAGCAACCTGACTCCATCCTCGAAGGTCACAGAAATAGGTGAAAAACCACTTATAACTAGTACTTCAGGTTGCATCATTCATATGATTCTGATGTAGATTTTTTTTCTCTGCTCTGCAAGGAAGCATTTTATGTCCAGTGTATCTGCATCTCTATCATTCTCCATTTGAAAAGTAAAAGTGTAGAATAAACTCAACCTACCCTTAGTTAACTTTGACAATACAAAGCATCTCAAAATGACAAAGGAAAATGGACCATGTGAACAATATAACTTCAAGAAACACAGTTATCACAAAATGTGAAACTGATCTTTCTTACTTAAGTGCTTATCAACATGGATTACAGTGTCTCAAACCAGAATGTTAAAAAGAATCATAGTTTTGCTTCCTCTAAAACCCAACCACTGAACTTCCCTGCGTTTATCTTATTAAGAAAATTAATTTGCAATTCTTAAATTTTGTTGTCTGGCAATACTTCTAGTCTTGTGCTGAAACACAAAGACATACAAAACTTATTTGCTGGTTGATTCCAGGAGAAGGGGAGCAGGAGGAAAAAGATTCTAATGAAAGACAAATAGATCATTCATGTAGGAGCTTTGCAAAATTCTCAAAGCACCCTTTGGAGCACCTACAGGCATGTTTCATCTGTTTTAGACACCAAGAATTCTATCACTTCTTTATTAAATCCACACAAACTTTTCTACAGCTTGATTTTGGTTTTGATAATCACATTTTGAATGAAGCTCCTGACAACAGAAAGTGACAAACAGCACTAGCTAAGGAGAAAATCTTCCTCCCATGATTTAAATACCTTAGCATGTCCCAAAGCATGTTTCTTATTGCTTGAATAATTATAAATCAACTGCACTTATAATAAATATGTCCTCAAAAGATGTAAACCACCAGATTTACACAGTAACTGTCACTTTTGGAGCTTGCCTCAGATATTTAACTGGTACCAAAGTTTTACAAATTTTCATTCACAAATGGAAATGGTAAAACTTTCAGGCACGAAAGCCTGAGCAATGTCCAGTAATACTTTATTTCTAACACTTTCACTGTAATACCTAGAGAGTCAGACACGGTCATGAATGCATCTAGCTGTCTAAAACTAACAGTGGTGGATGTTCATGAATGAGAAGGAGAATTTGCTGTATGAAACACTGCTCCTCACTGGTACCAGCTGTGGAAAAACTGTGACAATTTCCTTCTTTCTAGATTCACATATCTTCAAGGGAAGGCGTGATTTCTGTGAAAATAAAAGCATTCAAAGCTGATTTTTACCCACTTGGGCAAGAGAAATCCACAGACTGGAGACTGAGCAAAGACAGCATGACTAGGATTTTGCAGATATCTTCTGAAATTTAGTGACAGGAAAACATTTTCTGAAGAAGAAAAAATTCTGAAACTTTCAGGTTGAAAGAGAAAATTGAGAAAGGTTTGACCACTGCAGTCAGGTGAGAGTTAAGAGGGACGCATTGGGCATCATTTACTTCATTCCTTTTAAAGATCCGGAAAGAAAATTAAGAGGATAATTACATGAGAACAAAATAGCAGGATAGCAGCACAGGGAATAACATCAAGAGGAGTATGCAGCTTTGCTTCATCTGTCTGAAAAATAGACTGTCAGCAGGAATGCAGCTGGCACTCAGGGGTACGTCTGGTCAAGTACTGCTTAGGTGAGCAGGTTATGACTCTCCTGTGTTCGTTACAAAAAACATGGAAGTTAGTGCTGAGATTAATGGGAATGTTTACAGCTCTCATAGCTATTGCTGCAGTTTCTCCTACCTACCATCTGAAATAACTGTCACTGAACTGTTCACTGTCTACTTAAAACTTACTATTCTTGAATAGAAGGCTATTAAACTTTCATTTGTTTGTTTGTTTTATTTCAGAGTGAAGCTTCAATCTGAAAATACAGTTATTTCATGAACTCTGATTTAGAGAAAAGTTGGAAGCATCCAGTATGAGATAAAAGCCTAAAAACCCCAAATACATGAAATTTTACCAAGATGACAGTAGTTCTGAAGTTTGGGTAAAGCTTGCGAAAGGGAGCTCAAGTAAAATTGTTTTACCTCAAAAAAGAAAAAAAAAAAACACAAAAACCAAAAAATCAACTCAATATACTGATAATGAGTATTTCCTATATGTGAATTAAAGTGAAAGGTCTTTAATTACACCAATTGGAACATGAGAACCAGTCATCAAAATGTGCTTTTATAAAAAACACTTTATATATAAAAGATAGTAGCTTTTTTATCATCTTTCAGATGAGAAGCAGGACACAAGGATAAAGATTACTTCACTACACTGGTATTTAAAAAGTTGTCATTTTATCCATCTACCAGGAAAGCTCCAAATTACATTTTCAATACTGGTCTCCTTATTGACTCATGCTGAGCAGACTAATGGGCGTTTCCAGGCTGGAGCCGTGGCTTGTATCAGAAACGGTGTGACCAGCAGGTCCAGGGAGGTTCTTCTCCCTCTGTACTCAGCACTGATGAGACTGCACCTCGAATCCTGTGTTCAGTTCTGGGCCCCTCACCACAAGAAGGGTGTTGAGGCTCTGGAGCGAGTCCAGAGAAGAGCAACGAAGCTGGTGAAGGGGCTGGAGAACAGGCCTGATGAGGAGCGGCTGAGAGGGCTGGGGGTGTTTAGCCTGGAGAAGAGGAGGCTGAGGGGAGACCTCATTGCTCTCTACAACTACCTGAAGGGAGGTTGTGGAGAGGAGGGAGCTGGGCTCTTCTCCCAAGTGACAGGGGACAGGATGAGAGGGAATGGCCTCAAGCTCTGCCAGGGGAGGTTCAGGCTTGATATCAGGAAAAAATTCTTCACGGAAAAGGTCATTAGGCAATAGAACGGTCTGCCCAGGGAGGTGGTTGACTCGCCTGCCCTGGAGGTGTTTAAGGTGCAGGTGGATGAGATACTGAGGGGCATGGTTTAGAGATTGGTGGGAATGGTTGGACTCAATGATCCAGTGGGTCTCTTCTAACCTGGTGATTCTATGATTCTATGAAAAGGTTGATTTTAACTACAACCGGACACATGGCACACAGGATCTATCCCTTTTAACTATCAAGTTTCATGGCTTTTTGAATTGGTCAAGAATGTATATTGTTAATAAACTATTATAGAGTACAGAGTTCACAGGACAGCCTCTGGTTGCCAAGTCAGCTCCTAGAGTTTCTGTTTTCCTTTGACAGTTTTTCCATGGACATCTATTACTGCTTGTTTAAAAATTATTCATATTCACAATAGAGAAGGAGTATGAAAAGCAGCTTTTCAGATATTGATAAAATGTATCAATAAAGGTTGCAAAACTGTTTTAAAGTACATTTTTTACATAACTACATGTAACATGCAAAACATTTTCAATATAAAAATTATTTTATAAAAAAAAAATACAAATTAAAAAAAAGCTGTTGACCAACCTTTATGTCTGTGAGATCCATCCATGTCAGAAAACTCGATATGATTTTCATCAGCCCAATACAGTCTGTGGTTGACATAATCTATTGTAAGAGCCATAGGTCTAGATATCTGTGTTTCTATGACAACTGTTTGACTGGAGCCATCCATCCCAACACGGCCAATGTGAGGATACTCACAGCAATCAATCCAGTACAAGTATCTATAAAACAAAATACAACAGGTGCTTCATTCAGAGAGCAAAACCAACAGAATTAACTTATTTATTTGATCTCAAGAGTAAATCAGTATTTATTCTAAGATTTTTCAGATAGCTTTTTGGATTTTTATAGACTTGTCTGTGAGTGGTTAAATGTAAAACAGCACAGTCATTATGTTCAACATGATTTTATCAAATTCCTTACGGACGAGTAAACAGTGCATTTAAATTGCCTAGTTTTGATCCCTTAGAACTTGAGGTACCGCTCAGATGTGGCCTAAATTATTTTGGAAACCAGTAAACAGAGTGTTAACAAGACTGTTCTCTTCAGTGAAAAATAAACCAAATGTAAGCATTGTCTTCCATGGAATACGAACATTTGTTATTTAGTAACACATTTAAAGTTTTTAAAAAATATTATTTCTTCCTAACAATAGAAAACACTTAACATAGTAGCAAATACAAGAAAAAATGGTTTAGTACCTCCATTCATCTTTCTATTATGACAATTTTATATGTAATGGTGATATGGTAAGCATTTTAGACTACTGATATCTAGAGTAGCTGGAAGTTAGATAATAAACCGAAACTAATTATAATTTCTTCTATTCTGTTTTTATAAAAAAATATTTAAACATTAAATTAGGATTAAATAGGAATTACTGCAAAATGGTTGCTTCGTACCCAGCTCGAGGATCCAAGGACAGATCTCTAGGAAACTTCAGTCTTTTGCTCACAAGGACAGTAGGGTATAAGCCGTTGAGTTTAGACACTTCAATAATTCTCTTTTCAGTGTCAGACCAATAGAGATTCTTCCCGATCCAATCAACAGCCAGTGCATTGGGAACAGCTGTATTGTGGACTACCTAGAAAAGTACAAATGTCATAAATTATTCATCTAAATACAGGGAAAAAGGAACAACAATTCAAAAATTAATAATACCAGAAAACTGAAATGTTGCATATATATATAATACAGAGACACACAACATAGAAAAATAGGTATTGTTGCTTATTAAATAATGACACTTCTGATGGAATAAGACTTCTTAAGTAACTAAGGCAATGTGACACTTTCCTTACAGTAAAGGAGAATGGAGAATATTATGATGTAGTAAATAGGAAATTTCCAATGTTCCTGCATTATGCACTAAACTTTAATAGTTTTCTGTCTTTCATTTTTCATCTTAAGTTTCTAATTATCTTTTTGGCCTCATTTTGAAAAATGTATTTTCTTTCCTTTACTATTTTTCATAGAGTAGGAGTGCCCTCAAACGTATCTGCTTATTATCTCACCAGTTCTCCCACCAGTCTACATTGGCATATATTTCATTTTAATATCACAGTGATGCCATGTGCCATCATGACAGACCATAAGGGCACTCAACTCAGGCAAACAGAAAAAGATTACTTAGTTGGAAAGTAAATACTGTGCTTTTATTTCCAACATTCATATGGCAGAAGAAAGAGGAACTTTTTAAGAATGACTCAAATTTCAAAAGGTTGACATTATTAAGGAATAAATTATGAGTCAGAAGCAATCCAGTTACCTACTGGAAAGCCTATGCACTAGTGACAGGGATGTGTTATTCTAAGGGGTTTTGATGACCTGAATAATCGAGACTTGAACAAACGCCTCTAGATACACGTGATGACAAATCTCGTCATGATTGTATGACTCAGTCTTGCTTGACTGCAAGTACTTCATGTTAAGTGTTGAGTGACATTTGAATGTTCCCAATCAGGAGAGTCCAACTTCAAGGCTCAAAAATTCTATTCCTGATAAGGTCTACTTTGAACTATTCTATGCCTGATTATGTCCTGATTAGATCTATGAACTAGAACTTACAGGCGGGGGCATGGGGAATAAAAATCAGAGAGTGTAATACTTGAAAATATTCACAATTTCTTAAGTACTAATAATGGTTTATCAGTGCCCTGTGCATTCTAATTTATTGTCATCTCCACCACTAAAAGCACGTGCAATAGACCATAAACTATAAGCCTGATTATGTTTAACTGAATGTGTTATTTTTAATTTTATTTAACCTTAGAAGATGCTGAAAAGCCTTCAAGATAAGAAAGGACACTGTGAGATTCTTTAAACCAATTTTTTAGTTATGTATATTAGAAGTACAGTTTTGAGTTATCATGCTATCTATCCCCTTATAAAATAATATTAAAATTAAACTCAGACATGCACTGATTTTCTAATATGAATAAAGCACTTTGTTTTCTAATACCTGAGCACTACCACCTTCACTGTTTTTAAATCTGTAATCGCAGCAACTGCTACGCTGTAAAATGAGAGATTTCATGTAGAAATGGATAGCTCTGCTAATTTAGTGGTTTAGCTACACTATCTAGAAACACTAACCAAAGTAATTAGTCTCTTTTCTGATGACTTTTCTTTTGCAGAGTTACTTTAAGCTTATACCAGTCATTGAGATCACCAGCGTGGCATTTAATATACACAATTCAGCTTACTACAGGAATTTCCAATAACAGCTTTCATTTGAAACTACAATACTACACATAAACCAGTGTGTTTATGTTTGAACATATTTATGTGACAAAGTTGTTGCTTCAATTATATAAATATCTCCTCCAAGATCAGATGGAAAAGAAAAATGAGATGCCATCAGGTTTCCCAGATCAAGAAAACAAATGTTAGTACACTGAAAAGACGCTATCTTTGAAAAGGGAAATGCTAAGCAATATATTAAACTGTATCCTTTACTGTACTAGTATATTTATTTATAATAGTATAACAAGAAGTATGAAGGGAAAGAAATAATATAAGAAATTAATACTTAAAGGGAAAAGTTGGGCAACTATAAAAATGCTTTCATGACAAAAAATATTTAAACACGTTTACTGGGAAACAAATTATTTGTAACATCAATTATTAAATATGTGTTATGGTAACATTAAAACCTAAGTCAAAGAGACAAAGTTATTGTAGGGCACTAGATAAAACACTGACATTATATCAGACAGCTGCAATATATAATTCTTAATGAATTTCTGCATATGTTTATCTTTCAGAAGCTTTGGGGGGGGAATCTTATGAAGATTAAATGTACTTATTTTCACAATTTTTATTTGAATTTGGTATACTATTTGACTAAAATGTCCATCAAGATGACACTAGATTTATAAATTGAAAAATATTAATGAAGGAAAAAAGAAATTCTATCCCTGCCTCCAAATCAAAATCTTTTTCTAAATGTTTGTTCAAATTTTTGAAACCTTTCCTTAAAACATGGAATTATTATTACATCAATGGAAAGCAACAGGCCTATTTTGTACTCTCCCACCTGTCAACTGCAACTTGTTGACTCGGAAAAATTCTTTGTTGTTCTTGAAATAATTAAGATGAGAAAGAAAAAAGTCTATGGTCTTTCTCAGTCTTGAAACCATTCTTTAAATATAACAAAATACAGATTCATCCAGAATGGACAAAAAGCTGAATAGGATGCTTTGTAAAATGTTTAAAGGCAAGAAATATGATTATTCAACAATCTACAGGATTTTAAACCCACACTTGCTCATCTCTGCTTTTTTACAGGAATAATCTTTGCTGGGACTCATTAGAATGTCCAAGTGAATGCTGGATTTTACTTTTACCCTAAAGCAACCACAATGCCATGACTTTTGCCCATCTACAGGGTTTTTTTAAGTGTTAAAACCAATTATTTCTGTGTGAAGGATGGAAACAAGGTTCACTGATGCCAGTTAGTTCCAAACCTTTACCCTCAAGAAGACTAAAGTCAGTGTTCTCTGAGGATATGTCAGTCTATGTACTGTGCTGCAAAGGAAGAAACATAAATATCTTCTCTCTGCATAATATTTAGGTGTACAACGAGGCAACAAAATTCACAGGATATGTTATTGCTGATTTGTTTCTTGCTTAAGAAGGTCAGAAATAAGAGAATAAGCACAAAATTCCCTACTGCTTATCAGAAATTCTGGAAAAATGTTCACATATGTCAACGAATGTGCTTAATAGTGCATTTGTGGATTCTTTCCATGACAGAGGCAAGACAGGTTGTGTAGAAATGGGAGCACAGTTTTATTCTGGCTTATTCACGTTAAAGACATGAGTTATTTTTGTTATCAGCATAGTAGAGATAAGTCAAAAACAAACTGAAGAGCATGGAAAGTTGTATACAAAGAAATAATACATCAGTTTATTTACACAGCTTAAATCTTATTATACCTCATTTTCTTTGGTGTCCTGTAAACCACAGTGAATTGACAATTTATTCAGCTGTCAAATAAGTCATAAGGAATTTAGCTCATTAATACAGTCCTCTGAGTCCCTATCTCTGCTTCAAATAAGAAACAAATACAATTCAATTTTACTAGGACTTGTTAGCTCATGTTGTGTGCATATACATATGAAAATCTCACAATCTGAGTTAAAAGCCTGAAGGAGCATTTCCCAAAATACTCAAATAAATTTAATTCTGGTAGTGACTTTATTAACCCCCAATCACCTTGATGTCACTTCCGTTCAAACACATTCTATTTATGCGACTGCCATTTGGTCTGCTGGAATCAATCCAATAGATGAACTCTTCTCTGTAGTCAAAGTCTATTGCAATCACATTGTTCAGACCCTAAAATCAGGGGGAAAAAAAACCCCAACCATTTATTCAAATGTTTGAATACAAACTGTTGGATAGCATTTAGAATGAAAAATACATTGCAGGTAATATTCAAATGCTTCATTTTACTGACTGTATATTTTTTAAGTACCTCTCTTTCATTTTTCCATACATTACTTGTAAAACATCAGAATAATATAAATATTGTAAAAGATATAAACAAGGCAACAAATAAATACCTCTCTTCAAAACTGCAGATGAAGTACAAAATTAAATGAAGTTTCTGTATTTTTCATTCGTATTACGAAAATGAACTTTAGCAGAAAATATTTTTACTTTTCTCAATTTCTCTGTTAATTACTACTTTTGACATTACTTTGGCAAACTAGGAGTTCAAATACATTTACAGGCAACCCCCACCTCAAATTCTTAATAGAGGAAATAACAGGTGAAGGAATACAAAAGCCTATCACAAATATATAACATATTAGAAATAAAGGTGAAAAGTTGGCCTTGTATCATCATATTCTTCAACATTGTAAACATTTCTTAACTCTCCAAACTAATAAAGAGGACTGACTGCCTGCAGGTCTTTGGTTTCAGGTGTTTTACTTTGGGTCAGTTTATTTCCAATATTTATTATAACATCAAATGTAGGTAAAATTATTTGTGTACATCTTCAGTAGTGTTCTCTCATCTTAAATTTGTGGTTTTATTTGTTACCGTTACACATAGCACATGGTATCCTACACTGTGATCTGCGTTCCCTTGGTGTCCCAATTGAAAAAAAATGTAGGTAAAAATCACAAATAATGAGGAGGAAGATTCTATCTACTCTCTCTGTGTAAACCCAAAGGACTTTTATGACTAGGAGCAAAGAAAATGCAAGGGAAAGAACATACATGAGGCAATTAAAACAGTTGTATGGTTTATGTATATCAAAAAAAAAAATAAAAGAGGGAGAAGAAAAGCTGGCACATAACTCAGAGAGGACTGAATAAGCTCCTACTTTCAGAACCTTTACTCTGAGTTTATATGAACACATGTTAGAATGGCAAAGCACAGATCAAATACAAAGAGAAGGGTGGGTTTGCTTCTTTGCCAGAGCAGCTCTGGTATTTGGCTTCATCTGGCAGATGTTTAAGAACGAGCTGATCCATCATAACATTACAAGGACAAAAAGATGTCCTTATGAGGAAGACAGTTCACCTGTTCTGCTGGTATAGCTTCCTATTTTACTTTCAAATCTGGATGCTTTTAGAAATGCCACGTTTGCAGGATTAAAGGCCAGGAGTTTCAATAGCAGAAGTATTTATTAGACTAGTAATTAATGCGTCATGGAAAACACAGATTTCTCTTCAGTGGCTGGAGCTACACAGTCTCTAATGTACTGAAGAGGAGTCCATTAAACTGAAGGCCTATGAAGCTCTGAGCCAATCTGTCAGCAGGAACCATAAAGAAAATTAACTGTTGTTCCTCTTTTTCACAGGCTTCTTTTAATAGATATACCAGCAAAAGAGGAGACAGGCAGCAAGATGTAACTGAGAGGCAGTCAAAAGCATTTCAGAAGAACAAAACGATTTTAACATCATGTTCGTTATGCTTAAATAAAGTCCACATTCAATGCAAGATGGTTAACTTTGTAATTATTGTTGTAAAGACTTGAACACCTCTCTTAAGATGCGCAGCTTGCTTACAGAAGTCGCAAAAAGCCTAATGCTATTGACTGGCATAACTGATTTTCTTCTCTTTCAATTAATCAAATGATTAATTAGTACTCGAGGAAACACATTTTTATTAAAACATATTTTGGAACCTTAAGCTATGGTAAGTAACTACACTTAGGTGAAGCATAGAAGCAGAGCAGAAACTGCTAAAATGACAGCTCTGTACTTACTGGGTGACTTTCTATTTTTGTAGTTTTTCAAGTAAGTTGTTTTTTTCTGCTATAATGATTTAAAGTAATTATTTACAAAGTTAGATTTAGCCAAAGACATATGTTCATGGGTTGTTACACTTTAAATCTTAGAATAGTGTGTCTAAATTTAAAAAAAAAAAAAGAGATTTGGATTATGACAGTAAATAGCCTAAATAACACATGCCCAAATAGGGTTTTTTTTCTTTTTTTTCTTTTTTTTTTTAAAAAAAAAAACACCTAAAATACAGAAATTGCGCAAAACATATTGCAATTGAAGAGGATCACAGAAAACATAATTCTTTTAGTACATCAGAATCACTGACGAAACAACTGCCTGAGCTTTAATCATGCCAAACTCAGGGAAATTTGTCAATTTAAAATATTATAAAAAAGTGAAGGTGCTGCAGTTGTTCTATTGTGGACACAATGCCAATTATAGGACGATGTTTCTGTTAGTTGCACACTTTAGAAAGGAATAAAATTATCGAGTTAAACTTAGAGCATGGTACTAGGATTATACCTGTTTCAACAAAGTGTAGTTGGATCCATCAGTGCTAATTTTTCTTATTTCATGATGATCAGCCAGAATTAAGAAAGGTTCCTCATCTAAACCCCGGGAGAGAGAATATATTAGACTAGCTTTTACGTTAATTTATGGAAAATCAGGAATACAATGCTGAAATACAGATGGTTTGAAAAATAAATGTTACATGCTCTGATCAATGTTATGGATGAAAGGAATATTTAAAACATTCAAATGTTCCAAGAAAGATCAATGATGCAGTATAAAAATGAACAAAGCCATCAATTAGTATATCTTTCAATACAATTTTTATTTTTGCCTTTGTAGGATGGGAACCATACTGTAGTTTATGCTAATTTAATGCCAAGAGATTAAATTTGAAATATATTTCATACCACTTCATTTAATTTCAATATTGTCTTCCAAATTATCATTAGGACTATTATTTGTTCAGTTGCAAACCAAGCACATTTTGATCATTGCTTGTTGAGGTTCAAAACTCTGAAAATCATAGACATAAAGAAACATCTATTTGGAAAAACCTTGATTCTCTAATTATGAGCTAAAGCCAGATTTGGGTTTTTTTTTTACTCTTGATTCTCTAGTTTATCAATAAACATTCCATCAGATACTCATTCATGCCACTGCTTACTTTGTATCATCTCTGATGCTGACATACTCATACGTAATAGTAAAAATATATATATGTATAAAGCTGTCTTCATTTTAGCTTTATTACCAGAGACCCTCAGCTAAAATAACAATAATAAAAAGTACTAATAATTCAAATGTATTTAAGACTTGTACCTACTGCTCACTTGTATATTCTGGAATGTAAGGAATGTGTTGTTCAACCTGCTCTGCTCTTGTACTGAATACATTGTACCACCTTGCTTGCATTTTACGTTCGACTCCTAAGACATTCTCCAATTCTTAAATTATCCGAAGCAGCATCCTCAGCGCTGACTGTTAGTGGGTTGTGGAGAATGGCTGTGATGCTCTGCTCTGTGTTACAGAGTTCAAGACAATCTATGCAAGAAATCGGCATTAGGCCAAACACTCGCATGTTGGCAGCTCCTCGCAGCACAACCGTTCTTGCCACGGCACAAACAGCTTTGTCATGATCACTTCTGCAGTTTGATATATTGCAGCTCCAATAAACTGTACTATGATGTATTCCAGCTCCCCTTCTCATCTGAGTGATCTATGGCTTCTAAATGTATGAGTGGCTTACAAGGCGTGATGTAGGAGTAAATAAAAAACCAGGTCCTATATTTCTGCCCACTCCTGTGCTTCGTCTGATCACTCAAGGAAGCACCCAAGAGAGGAATAGGATGCAGACTTCTTGTCATTTAGAAAGGAAATATAAATTTGTATTGATATTTAAAACCAAAACACAAACAAACAACTCTATGCTAGACTGGAATATGGAGGAGTCTGCTCAAGCTGAAGACTGCCTCCGTGGTGAAGGAAATGCAGCAAAATACAGTAATGGTTTTTTTTGTTTCTTTCCTGTTGACATTTTGCTTTTCTTTTCACTGATCTACTGAATTCTACTCACTGAAGCACATAAAAATAACATCAGACAGAGGGGTGAGGAAATAACCAGAGTTCATATATACCCTGTGTATTATTTATAAGACTTGAGGATTTCATATGCTATAGGAATAATGGATTTTGAAATTTCTATTATTTTTTCCTGTTCCTCCTTTCCAAATCAGGAAGTTTGATGCACATTCCAATATTCTAAAGTTGATGAAATGATATAGTAGAAGACTTCTGCACATTTCTCATAAATATCTCCTATCACATGACTCAAAAGCAGAATTAAGTGATGTATTTTAACATTCCTAATACTTTTTCTAATAAAGATACTAATTCAAACTTTCATAATCCCCTGTAACTATTCATTACAAAGGATTTGAGCACAATACATACTAAAAATAGAACTTATTACATTCAGACATTGAATCACATTCATATTGCTCATTGAAAAAGCAATGTGCTTCAAGGTAACTCTGACCTTGGGGCTAAAGTATTTCACATGTTATTTTGGATACAGCTGTGGATCAAAAAAGAAAAAAGTGATACCTGAAAGAGACTTGCAGCCGTTTAAGTTATCAGGCTGTATTTCATACCCATCTGCACACAAGCATTTGTAGGTTCCGTATGTATTGATGCATTGCTGGCTACAGGGAAATCCAGATGAACATTCATCAATATCTATACATGTTTTGCCATCATCCTTCAGCTGAAATCCAGGCCAGCATTTGCACTGGGAAATAAAAACCAAATATGATCATTTTGATTCTGTTAATTATCTTATGTGCCTCCTTCTGAATATGTTAACATCAAGCTTTTTTATATGCTCTCTGTTTTTCAGGTAACATCTTAATTGCATTGCTATTTATACTGTTTACAATCAGAAATATCTATGTTTCTTTTCATCTATTGCTGCCATGATACTAAGTACCATCCCCTCCCAAATAATCCTTTATAATGAGAAAATACTCTTTCATCTTTAATTGAAGAAAAAGACATCTTTTTAAAAATAGGGAAAAGATTATTCCATTAAAATAATGATGGATGGACCCTTTGGAGTTCTTTGTTTTCAAATACATATGTGTATTTTGGTAAGGACATACAGTTTTTAATAAATTTTCTTGAAGCACTGCTAGCATTCTGTGTAGTAGGTACAGTAATGTATAAGGAAACACCTGAAGCTGATTTTTATTGAGGTCTGATGATCACCATGGCAAGCTTATCAAATGCAATGTGAGTGATGCAAAATTCAGCTGGGTAGAAGGGTTTTGAAACAGGGACATACTTTCATAAATGGAAAATTTTCTGTCATGTTCTCTCCTGTATTCTCAGTACTATACTCTGCAGATACTCATAGAATCAAACAATTGTAGAATAATCGGATTGGAAGAGACCCACCGGATCATCGAGTCCAACCATTCCTATCAAACACTAAACCGTGTCTCTTAGCACCTCATCCACCAGTCCCTTAAACCCCTCCAGGGAAGGCGACTCAACCACCTCCCTGGGCAGCTTGTTCCAGTGCCCAATGACCCTTTCCATGAAAAATTTTTTCCTGATGTCCAGCCTAAATCTCCCCTGGTGGAGCTTGTGGTCATTCCCTCT
Organism: Clamator glandarius; assembly: GCA_033459285.1. Classification (NCBI taxonomy): domain Eukaryota; kingdom Metazoa; phylum Chordata; class Aves; order Cuculiformes; family Cuculidae; genus Clamator; species Clamator glandarius. Next base: position 134,671 of record JAUNZM010000826.1, read on the forward strand.
CATCTTGTCCCCTGTCACTTGGCAGAAGAGCCCAGCACCCTCCTCTCCACAACCTCCTTTCAGGTAATTGTAGAGAGCAATGAGGTCTCCCCTCAGCGTCCTCTTCTCCAGGATAAACACCCCCAGCTCTCTCAGCCGCTCCTCATCAGGCCTGTTCTCCAGCCCCTTCACCAGCTTCGTTCCTCTTCTCTGGACTCGCTCCAGAGCCTCAACATCTTTCTTGTGGTGAGGGGCCCAGAACTGAACACAGGATTCGAGGTGTGGTCTCAACAGTGCTGAGTACAGAGGGAGAATAACCCCCCTGGACCTGCTGGACACTTGTTTCTGATACAAGCCAAGATGCCATTGGCCTTCTGGCCACCTGGGCCACTGCTGGCTCATGTTCAGTCGCTGTCAACCAACACCCCCAGGTCCTTCTCCTCCAGCTTTCTAGACAGGCTTCTCCTAGTCTGTAGCACTGCATGGGGTTGTTGTGCTCCAAGTGCAGGACCCGGCATTTGGCCTTGTTAAACCTCCTGGTATTGGACTCTGCCCAGCAGTCCAGCCTGTTCAGATCCCTTTGGAGCCTCCCGACCCTCCAGCAGATCCACACTTCCACCCAGCTTGGTGTCGTCTGCAAACTTGCTAAGGGAGCACTCGATGCCTTCATCCAGGTCATTGATAAAGACATTGAACAGGGCTGGACCCAGGACTGAGCCCTGGGGAACCCCACTTGTCACTGGCCTCCAGCTGGATTTAACTCCATTTCCCAGCACTCTCTGGGCCCGGCCATCCAGCCAGTTTTCCACCCAGGAGAGTGTGCGCCTGTCCAGGCCAGAGGTGACAGTTTCCATAGCAGAATGCTGTGAGAAACTGTGTCAAAGGCTTTACTGAGGTCCAGAAAGATCCATCCACAGCCTTTCCCTCGTCCAGCAGCCGAGTCACTTTGTCATAGAAGGCGATCAGGTAGTTTGGCAAGACCTGCCTTTTGTATATGCTTTCTCCTCAATGATACTACTTCAACAAGTTTTTGTCATATCCAACCTAGTATCTAGCTCTCTAGTCTATGGACTTCCAACTAGGACAGAGTTTGAGAGGTCTGACTACGTTTAGAGCTAAGTTGTGCTGGACAAATCTTATTTAGTCTCAGTGAGCCAATATTCTATTAAAAAGATGAAACGTTTACAGGTGCAGATAGGGATACTTCAGAATTAAAACCCTAGAAGAAATACCTCTTTTCTATTCTCAGCTTCTATTTACAGGCTAGTGCAGTCAGCGGCCTCTTTACATCTCATGGCCAAAGAGCAAAAATAGGTAATTCAGCAAACACAATTACATGTAGACAACCAACTGTTTTATTCTGCAGCTAAGGCAGTTATACATTGTTTAAATATTTCTGTAAGTGTCTTTGACTAAAAAAAAAAAAAAATCGGGAGAAAACAGTTATTCCTGCTATTCATTCCTATGTGTTTTCCTTCTTCACAACTGATTTTCAGTGCTCTGTACACATCAGGATGATTTGTTATATATAAAAATCTTGTTCTTTTCCATAGTTATAATATATATATATTGTATCAGGCTCTTTTTAAATAAAATATATGGAAATAAAAATGTTAATGTTCTTAACTACAGTAGGTAAGCTACTTCATTACAAGGAAGTACAAGACATTGGAGTTCTATTATAATCATGCAGTAGTTAAACAGTTAAGAATCTGCATTATATTACGGCACATTTTGTAATTATTCACCTTGTATCCAACAGGAAGATCCTGACAATCTTGAGAACAGCCGCTCACTTTCTTACTGAGGCATTCATTAACGTGGCAGCTTTTCTCATCAGATCCATCACTACAATCTTCTTTGTTATCACAAACATCCCTTTGAGGAATACATTTGCCATTTTTGCACATAAAAAAAGATCTGTTACATGACTGCTCTGGAAAACAAAAAAGAGAACACAACTTGGTGTAGTCTATTAGCATTTGGAATGAATTTTCTCACAGACCACCTGCCATGAGTGCACGTGAGATGAAACTACAGTGTAAAAAATTGAATATTTATTTCTTATTGATAGTATGGTAATATCTTTTTCTTTTCAGTGTCTTTAAAGGTTATCCCTCTTCTGGAAAATATGTGAATATTTCGACTTAGTACTCCCTTTCACATACTTGTTCTCATATAATTTAAAACCCTTTACATTACCTCTGCACAAAATATAGTTCTAAGACTTACAAAACTTAAAAAGCATGGCTTCTTGCCCCTGATGTGTTTAGTAGCATGACTGACCAAATCCTGATGCATTCCTTGTCTGAGGACATGAATACACGTTGTTTTGGGTTTTTTTTCCTGTTTGGCAAAACTTGAATAAATCATCTCAGCTACATTCAGGTTCTTCAAATCAGAATCAGAACAGTTGTTAAACTAAGTATGTTGATTTACCTCAAAGCAAAAAAGAGTGATTTCAATCAAAATCACTACAAAGGACTGGGCTACTGTACAATGAAGTTGTAAGAGCTAGTCAAAATGGTTGGTCTTTGAAAAAGTCACAGAAGAGGATATTAATTTTCCCCTCAAAACCCAGTCAGATCTCAGCAAAGTTGTGCCAGGAGAAAAGAGCAATAAAGAAATCACATTTGGTCAGTAATTTGCTAATAAAATTAGACCAGCTTTTAATACAGGAAGAACAAACTCTTGTGTGATGAGTATATTAAATCACAGAATGCCAGAAAGGTCAGGGAAGAGACCTCTGGAGATCATCCAGTCCAAACCCCTGCTGAAGTAGGCTCATCCACAGCAGGTTGCACAGAAGCACCTCCAGGCAGGTTTTGAATATCTCTAGAGAAAGGGATTCTCCACACGCTTTCCAGGAAGCCTGTTCCAGGGCTCCATCACCCTCTAAATATATTAAACATTTTCAGGGCAAGCTATAAACTTTGACAATGATTATGTTAATATAGTCTTATTTTAGTACCAACAGAATTTATGCATTAATTAACTAGCAGCCATCTTATGTTATATGAATTGATGGCTTGAATTTTTTGAGCCGTTTTGGACACTAAGGACTGACAACGCCTTCTCCTTGCAAGGTATAAGGACATCACCATTCAAAAATTTAAATACAAACCTGAACTTTTGCATTTCGTGTTTATAGGTGCTTCATCTGAATGGTCTGGGCAGTCAAAATCACCATCACATTGCCACTGGGAATTTAACAGGCATCTCCCATCAGCACAAGTGAATTCTCCAGGACGACAGTGGCGATACCCTGGAAATACACCAATTAATGAGTTCATACATTGCTTTGTTCATGTAACTTATACTTTCAGTTCCTTACTTCTGCTCTGTAATGAAATACAAAACATATGCTTATACATGAGAGTCTATCAACAGAGAAACCAAATGTTTCATGCAGCACAGTACACTCACAAACCAAATCCCACATATGAAAAACATATTCATGCAGCTTTCAATCGCAAACAATTTTTTTAGGTCTAATTTAATTTATGCTGTTAATAGGAAATAGCTTCCTAACAAGCATTGCAGAAATGACTATGTCCAGCAAATATTATTGTGATACACTTTCTACTGTATGTTTTCCTATATGCAGAACCTTGATAATTTTAACCATACTAAACATGCATTTTCTAAGATGGCCACAAAATCACATACATGAAATTTACACATTTTAAAAGTTAAGTAGATTTCTAACAGAAATTAATAATGTAATAATAAAATAGAGAAAACCTGACAGGCATTTGCTTCTTACAACAACTATTGAGTCTAATGCAGAATCAAAACCAACAAAGCAGGAGAAAAAGTTAGAAAAGTCAACACAAATTTAGTTTTCTCTATGCTCTCTATTCGTTGGTGGTAAACGGAGTTAAATCCAGCTGGAGGCCAGTGACAAGTGGGGTTCCCCAGGGCTCAGTGCTGGGTCCAGTCCTGTTCAATGTCTTTATCAACGACCTGGATGAAGGCATCAAGTGCTCCCTTAGCAAGTTTGCAGATGACACCAAGCTGGGTGGAAGTGTGGATCTGCTGGAGGGTCGGGAGGCTCCAAAGGGACCTGAACAGGCTGGACTGCTGGGCAGAGTCCAACGGCAGGAGGTTTAACACGGCCAAATGCCGGGTCCTGCACTTGGGGCACAACAACCCTAAGCAGCTACAGGCTAGGAGAAACCTGGCTGGAAACCTGCCAGGAAGAGGACCTGGGGGTGTTGGTTGACAACCGACTGAACACGAGCCAGCAGTGGCCCAGGTGGCCAAGAAGGTCAATGGCATCCTGGCTTGTATCAGAAAAAAGTGACCAGCAGGTCCAGGGAGGTTATTCTCCCTCTGTACTTGGCACTGGTGAGACCGCACCTCGAATCCTGTGTTCAGTTCTGGGCCCCTCACCACCAGAAGGATGTTGAGGCTCTGGAGCGAGTCCAGAGAAGAGCGACGAAGCTGGTGAAGGGGCTGGAGAACAGGCCTGATGAGGAGAGGCTGAGAGAGCTGGGGGTGTTTAGCCTGGAGAAGAGGAGGCTGAGGGGAGACCTCATTGCTCTCTACAACTACCTGAGGGGAGGTTGTGGAGAGGAGGGAGCTGGGCTCTTCTGCCAAGTGACAGGGGACAGGATGAGAGGGAATGGCCTCAAGCTCTGCAAGGGGAGATTCAGGCTTGAGATTAGGAAAAAAAATTTCACGGAAAGGGTCATTGGGCACTGGAACAAGCTGCCCAGGGAGGTGGTTGAGTCACCATCCCTGGAGGTGTTTAAGGGGAGGATGGATGAGGTACTTAGGAGCATGGTTTAGGGATTGGTGGGAATGGTTGGACTCGACGAACCAGTGGGTCTCTTCCAACCTGATTATTCTGTAATTCTCTGATTCTGTGAATCTTGTAAGATGCTTACTTGTAAGATTCATTACACTAAACCAAATACTACAAAACTTATGTTCTTGATGGGACAAAAAAGTGTAACTTTTTCTATAGGCCGAGTGAATAAATTCTGCCTCAAATACTCTGTAGTCCTTTAAAATAACCCTGAAAGCAAGCCTTGATTTAGCTTAAAATTCCAGAATAAGAGAAAAAAAAAGTAAATATTATTATATATAACATTATATATATAAAAAAATGGATGAAGTAATAATCATTCTGATTTTAAAGAATGATTTTGCAATATTTTTTAAAATTATGCTGCACCGTTTAATGTTCTACATTTTTATCTTGAAAAAAAAAACAACTTCCAAAAACACGATTCTTCCAAGCAATAAATCCAAATTATAATAACTACTGAAGCTTTGATTTAACTACTGAAGCTGTGAATATCTAAAATAAGCACTCATAACTTTCTACTCTCTATAATTAGGAAGTTAATATTTTTGCTTTTTTTACTCCCCCCCTCCCCTCCCACTGTATTTCTTGCTGTGTAGTACAACATTTTTTCTGATAGCAGATGGAGACATAATATTTGACAGTCTGGAATGAGATATCCCTCTCCATCAAGAGCTTTAAATCTCTCATATGCCTTTAGTTGTGATTTAGAAGTGTGTTAATGCACTATTTTCAAAATGCAATATGTAATTACGTTAATTACAAATTATTAGAATTCAAATAATTCTGTGTTCTCATGAAGGTATGGAGTTTTTTCTGGTTTTAAATAGAGGATGCTTCAAAGAAGATAGGCTGGCTTGATTTGGTAAAATGGTGAATGGTCACAAACAACACCTTTCAAAACAATGTATAGTTTACATAAGCAAAAGCAAATGGACATATAATAGAGTAAATAAGCAATACAGATTATAAATGCACAAAACCACGCATGGTAATCAACAGCTTACTTGCCTTTTTGGACAGAACATTTGTTCTGTGCTTTCCATAAATGTTATTTAGAGATATTAATGCTTCTGAGTATGGCCTAGATATTCTGTATAGGCATTTATATAAGAAATCCTAAACTCACATGACTGCTAAAAATTAAACATTCACATATGGCTTTAGTTGATATCATTTAATTGCAGCAATAATCATGACAGAAGTGTTTAACTGATAGAAAAAAAAGTTTATAGAGACAAAGACAAAAAAGATATACATAATGAACAAGAAATTATAGACTGGACATTTTAAATTCTGCTACATGTTACTGGCAATGAACTGTAACTCAAAAGTATAGAAAATACTTTGTCATTGTAGCTCCATCCCCAAGTTAATATCAAGCTGCATTCATTAGAGCAGAATTTAAAAGTTAACATTAAAATCTTTTTAAAACAAGCTTAGCTTTCTTTTTCAATAGTGTGTAAAAGTAACAGAAAGCAGAGGGCCTTAGTGTCAACAATTTGCAATTTTTCTGTTTATTCTACTTTTGTTATACTTGCCACATTCCAGAGATTCATCTGATCCATCTCCACAGTCATCATCATGGTCACACACAAACTGTTTGGGAATGCAGACTTTGTTACGGCACATGAAAGCATTCTCGTCACAAGTGTTATTAGGAGCTAAGGAAAATACAGTACATAAAAAAATAAATTAAATTGAGAATGTAAGATATACAGTAATTTTCTTGCAGAAAGATGAAATGAGAAGTAGTCTGAGTGGATTCAATGGAAATAATGATAACGTTTGAGTTATGCAAAGAGCACCACATGATTCAATTGCAGAAAAAGATACTCACCACAAAGATAACTGAGGAAGTAAGGATACCTAAAATCACACATAACCCAGGGCAAAAAGCTTCAGAAGTTGATTCTCTCTGCAGCTAACCTAAGATCTGTCTCCGAGGAAAATAAATTCGGGAAGTACAGATGTTCTTCCTATGTTACTCTACCCTGAGCAAAACCTCTTCAAAATCCATAATCACTCAAAATTCAGTGGAGAGAATGTATTTCAATATATTTAACCTATACCATTTTTGTATACATTAACATATCAAAATCCTTAATGAAAGTACTACTGAACTCCTGATACTTTTAATACAACTATATCTCAGAACACTGGAATTCATGGCTTTTAGGGCACGAGATGTGACTATTTGGACAATCAGTCAAAATAAACTGTATCTCCCTTTGTGATGTGCAAACTTGCTGACACACAGAGCATTTTGTTCAGGAAGAAAAATAAAACTCAATAGTCAATGATGAGCTAATTTTCATTAGTGAACACGCTATAGTGACATCTATGATGTGGCACACATACTGATCTTCATCTGGTGGGCTCAGGTATATATTAACAAAGCCTGGAGATTTTAAGCTGAACAAAGCATTGAAGGATCCTACTCCGTAAGCTCACATGCAATCTATCAATCTTTACTGACAATACTGACAGCGTAAAAGTATAATAGTATAGACACAAAAAGCATCTGGATATTGTAAAGGAAAAGTTCATAAGAAAAGAAATATTACACCTTTTTAATATGCAAACATACCGCAGCCGGCTGTAGACAGTTCGTCGCTTCCATTAGGACAGTCTCTTTCACCATCACAAAGCCAGTGTTGGGGAACACAGGCATGGGAGCCTAAGCAGCTGAATGTATCTGCTGCACAGGTCACTGAACCTGAAAAACCACAACATCTGAGTCTTGAGCATGTTCTAATTGATTTTTTTAAGTTAATGGGTTAGGAGTCTTTTATTTTAAAATAAAGCTGGAAGAAGATTTTATTCTCCATAGTATGAAGTGTATACTGGCTAAGACTATATTTTACTTTACAATTTTTACAAGCTACTATTTCTCCCATTCTTTCCATTTGTTAAGTCTTCGAATTTTCTGTCAAGAAACTTAATTTACCATACTTCATCAGAACCATCCAACAGCAAAAACTTGTCAAACTGATTTTGGTCTTTATGTTTGACTGCATGTTTGGACTGATTGAACAAAGGAACTAATGCTGCACACCACGTATTTCTCACATCACTCTATTCTATGCCAGGACACTAAAGCTACTCAAAACTTGCATGAGTCAGCCCCGTGCAGAAGAGAACAATGTGCACCGAGTACAATAGTAGTGGGAGGAAGAAAACATCTGGCAGTTCTAATGAAAGTTACTCAACATATTGTTTATTTGAATATTTTTTTAACAGGCTTTTCTCCAGATAAGAATACTATTATCTAGGATTAAGTTTACTCTTTTTGGAAGGCAACTTTTTCACAATTCAACACTTAATATATTCTTTTAGGCAGGTTAAATGTACTTCACTAAAAAGAAGGCAGTGTATTTTCTACTAATTCTAATTAGAAATTAATAGAATAGTAAGACAAATTTTAAAAAAAGATATTATTTTGTGCTACTTATGCAAGAGAAAGAAATCTTTATTTACTTATTGGCCATTTTTTTAACCCTTCTGAAGTTAAGGTGAATAAATATTGACTTTGTAAGACTGAAAAATCTGAAATCATCTTGATCTCTCTTTTCATCTTGCAATTCAGACCTATCTCCTGTTCCTAAAGAGAAATACAGCCTTAAGACCCCTTTCTTTGTAACTGGTGTGGATTTTTTCCCTCTTGAAAAGATGGCCTACAATTTTATGTGCAGGCTTTCTCTTTCAATAAGAGATCTGCAATGTAAAAGGTATGTTGTAGTGACATGTTACAATTTGCTTTGCTTTCCCTTCCCTTTTCCTATTTTCTGCTCCAGGTTTCCAATTAAGCTTCAGGCCTTGATATTTCTTAGGGTTTTGCATTGTTCTACAATTGTCCCAGAGAAGATGCTTGTCTTCTCATTCCACATCATCTCCTCTTCCTAGGAGGAATCTTCCCTTTCACATAGACCTTGCCTCCAACTCCCCAGTCTTCAGCAGATGGATGTCAGCTTGAAGTTAATGAAGTAATTCATTCATATTTTACCATATTAGGACAGTATAATTTTTACCTTTGTCCTTTTCATTTGTTAGCATTTCTACATCTGTTTAAGAAACTACTTTAGCAAAACAAAACTCTGAACATAAGCTGAAGAGACTTCTTCTCTGTCTATTTAACACTTCCAGTAAAGTTATCAGCAATATTTTTACCATAGAATCACAGATGAAACATGGAATAAAACATTCTTTTATGAATGGACTTTAGGTAAGAGGATTTTTGAAAATTAGCAAATATTTAAGAGGTAATAGTTGACATTTTAAAAATAAAATCTTAAGTATAGCACAGATAAGGATGTAAACATACAAAATACCATGAAATTGTGACAACATGATTTGACGTAATGTGATATTCTTTTGAGAAGAAATCATTAACACATTTCCAGTCAACTGAGCCCTAGAATGAAGGAAGATTTTCAATTCCTTATGTGATTTGAAGGGACTGGGAATTTAAATGGAACGTTATGCAATAATACTTATGACTCATTAAAGGGAATAGGCAAAAGAGCCGGGCGAGAGGGGCAGGGAGGAACCAACTTCAGAGTCTGCAGGCACCTACCACTGAAATGTCAAAACCAAATACTGATACAAGGGTTTTACTTCAAGGATGGGAATTGGGTAAAAGTTTGGTTCTTCTTTCTGCCCACACTGGTGCACCTTTTATCTCTTCACTAGTAGGCCACACAGATTACGTTGGTCCCATAGGTATCTACCTGTTGGATGGATGGGGACTGAGGGAAGACATCCTTCTAATGTCCTATCCTCAAAGCACATTCTTTTCTGAGATGTTGCACTTGTTCCTTTTCCACCACCTTCTTGGACCACTTGGACTCTTTCAGTATGGTCTGACACAACATAGGACTGAAATTAATCTACTTACCACAAATAGCATCACTCTCATCTAAACCATCTCCACAGTCATCTTCACCATCACAAGTCCATTGTTTGGAGATGCATTTATTTGCAGAGCAAGCAAATTGATTCCATGAACAAGACGAATCTAGGAATGACATTACCCACTGCATTTGTTAGGGTCACAGCAGCATAGTGATTCCTGTATTTTCTACCATAGTTTAGGACTCCCCACATCCCTCTTTTCTGTCCTTCTGATTTTAGTATATCAAAACACAGATGAACCTAATCTTGGTATTCAGGACATTAACAGTTTGTCTAAGAGTTTGCATTGACTCATACATTTGTAAAAATAAATAAATGAATAAATAGTAAAACATTCAAAATGCTCACATTTTAATATTTTAAAATACTTTTCTAGCACGGTGAGGAAAAAAAAGAATATACTTGCAGTATATTTGTATTATGTTGTCCCACTCATACTTTACCATACATTGAAAATAAAAGCATGCTTCTGCATTTCAAAATCAGTATAAATAAGTGCTACTATTATGACCTTTCCTGAACGCTACAACTCATCTGCTTTTCACAGACTGCTTTCTTTAATAATAAAAATTATTTTGTTTTAACTAATGACAACAAATTTTAATATTAACCTTAGAAAGAGTTTTAGGTAATTCAACCTGAATTTAGAAGTAGAGTATTTTAACAACTAAAAGAATAGGGGAAAAGAATATATTAAACTCCCTTCCCTCTGATATTGTTGACATAAAACCTGATTTTCATTGTGCACAGTAGTCTAGAATTTTGAAGTTATAAGTTCTAGATAAACAATGTACACTACAAACGAAACATAGAAGCACGTTATTGGAAGCTGGGTCGTGAATGTATAACTGGCGAGTTAACTGGTAAAGAAAAGAAAAAGGAGTAGGGAGAACTTGATACTGCATTTGCTGTCCTGCTGTGCCTTAACTATAAAATAATCCATTCAGGTAATCAACACAAATTTAAGTTAAAAGAACAACTGTAACTATGAGCAAAATCAGCTTGCATTGCTTCATGATGAAGTAGTACTCAAGAATCTTGAAAGATCTGAGACAGAATGGACCCTTAACCTGGTTCACAATTCATGATATATTTTATTCGCATAACTTTTTTTTTTACTTTAAATAATTACATCTTTACCGCCTCTGATGCAAAGAAATGCCCCTTTTTATATCATAAAGGCCTATTTTGGTTATTTCCTGTTGGGGTCAGAAGATATTGATATAAACTGATTACATCTATAAAAATATAAAAACAATAGAAAAGTCTGCATATAAAAACACCTTTAGGAGAAAAAAAATAGGGCTTTCATTCTCTCATGGGATAGGGTTTAAAATACTGGCAGTGTGAAACAGGGAGTTGAATCTGAAAATGAACGTTTTCTGTAGCAATAGATTCAATCTCCAAGATAGAAATGCACACTTCTTTCTCTTTTAAAGTTGCATTAGCAATTTACAGAAATACAAATAAGATAAAATGCTCACCACAGTGCAATTCATCTACTCCATCCTCACAGTCTTTCTGCCCATCACAAAGCCAGGTGGTCAGAATACATCTTCCACTAGGACAACCAAAATAATTTTCTTCACATGTGGGTTTGTTTTGAACTGTGATAAAATAAAGAATGTAATGTAAAATGGTCTCTACTCGTATGATTAGGAACCTACTACATTTCTGATAAATTTCTGAACACTGATGGACAACAAAGTGTTTATATCTAAAAATTTTTAAAAATACTCTTGATATAGTGTTAATACAAATCAGTAAATAGTGGTAGCTAAGTAGTTTAGGGAGCTGAGATTATGTATTTAAAGGAGAATCAGAGCACAGCTTCAACCTAAATTAACTGATCTACAGAAGAAAGTAGTATTATAGCATCAAAGAACATCCTAGAGTTGGAAGGGACCCACAGGGACCATCGAGTCCAACTCCGGTTTCTACATAGGACAACCTCAGCATTCACATAATGTGCCTGAGGGTGTTGCCCAACTGCTTCTTGAATATTTTCAGGCTTAGTGCCATGACTACTTCCATGGGGAACCTGTTCCACAGGTTTTGAGCTCGGGTAGATCGACTTTGCTTGTTCTTCACTAGCTGAAGAAATTGTCCTTCTGATCCAACTGCCAGAATCTAAAAGATAAAGTAGCCTGTGGCAGTATTTTTGTCACATTCACTGGGATAAGCTACAAGCCTGATGCATGCACTGACTAACTGGAGTCAAAGCACTGATGTTGGAGCCAGCGATTTAGATTTCATCACAAATTAAAAAGTTGGGTTTTCTTGCCTTTTTAATCTGTAAAGCATGGAAGTCATTCTTCACTTTTATGAAGGCTTAGAAAACAGTTGCGAAGAAAGAAAACACTATGTATTTAGTTTCCTGATGTAGGAACAAACATTAGTCTAATAAGTGGTACAGGTTATTTTCAAAACATCAAGCAAGGTCTTTGCCTGGGAAGACCCAGACAATAAACACCAGTTCCAAGCATTGAAGATCATGGATGCTCTCTGTCAAGGTTTTTATTACTTCCTTAATGAACTGGGTCTATTGACACTGGTCACCCTCTTTATCTCTTTCAAATAGAAAGTTAGAGTTATCGTATTTCTATTCATACAGATGTGGAAGCCATAAAAAAAAAGAGTGGAGAAGGAAGTGTTGTGCCTATTGTGACTGGATAGGTACTAAAGTCTGTCTAACTACAGCCATGCCTAAATGAGTATTTAGCCTTAATTTTCTGTAAGAACAATGACATTCAACAAAGTTTGTTTATTTGAATTATTGTATTCATAATAGAAACGAGCCTCAAAACCTTAATGTGCCAAATATGGTCAGTTTTGAATGAAATGGCAGAGGATATAACATGTAAGTTGAATTGGAATGGTATTGCTTCCGAGTAAAGGGAAGAACAACTCAGGCAATTAGTCACACATTAGAGTGATGGATTTTTTTGGCACACATTTGAAACACAGAATAAAGTAATACAAATAAAATGGCAATGGAATAAAATGTAACATTAGTGTACTTATGCAACATTAGTTTACTGAATCTATAGCGTACTGTCCTCAATCTTCTTTGATATCAAAAAAGCACCCTTATAAACAAAGGCAATACAGTAAATCTAAGCTATTTTGAGCTCAGTGAAACACATACAAAGCAAATTCTAAAGAATTATTTGATAATCTGCAGAATATGGAGATTAGAATGAAAAACATAATTTAACATGCATCTGTCTTATAGGGATGATGAAAGTTCCTAATGTCAGGTTGATCAGCATTAGTGCTGAAGTTCTACATTCTTTCTGGATCTTGGTAATATTTTCATCAATAAAGGTTGCACAAAATATATGAGAATTCCAACAGAAGCTTTTGCTGACAGAACAGGCTTAACACAAACAAAACCAGAACATTATATTACCATCCAATTTTTGCAAGACAACATAAAATCAAAGTTTTATTTTTACTAATTAATAAAATGAATTAACTAGCAAAGATTTATTTTTACTACTTAATTCTTTGAAGAAAGAGACAAGTAGTGGTCACAGGAAGACAATTACAAGTTAGCATGAGTCAATTACGGAAACATAAATGAAATTTTAAAATATATTCTCATTGATACAAGAAAAAAGTAGGAATTCATCTGATAAACTGGATACTGGTCTGGTATATTTGAGAGAAATACAGATTGAGATGACTAAAATGACACAGAGAGATATCCCTGTCTTGAGAGCAGGAATTCCAAAACATCTTGGCTTATTTGCTGTTGCAAGTGAAGAGTAAGAATATGATTATGGAAGGGCTTCAAAGTTCTTTTTAGCATAAGAACAGCTATAATCTGGAATATACATAAACTAGAAATTAAGAGGGTATATGAGGTTCTGGAAGATGATAGTAATAACAATAGTTAAGGAAGAAACTGCTTATTTTTAAATGCATAGAGTCATAGAATAACCAGGTTAGAAGAGACCTACTGGGTCATTGAGTCCAACCATTCCTATCAAACACTAAACCATGTCCCTCAGCACCTCATCCACCTGTGTCTTAAACACCTCCAGGGAAGGTGAATCAACCACCTCCCTGGGCAGCCTGTTCCAGTGCCCAATGACCCTTTCTGTGAAAAATGTTTTCGTAATGTCCAGCCTAAACCTCTCCTGGCGGAGCTTGTGGCCATTCCCTCTCGTCCTGTCCCCTGTCACTTGGGAGAAGAGCCCAGCACCCTCCTCTCCACAACCTCCCTTCAGGTAGTTGTAGAGAGCAATGAGGTCTCCCCTCAGCCTCCTCTTCTCCAGGCTAAACACCCCCAGCTCTCTCAGCCGCTCCTCATCAGGCCTGTTCTCCAGCCCCTTCACCAGCTTCGTTGCTCTTCTCTGGACTCGCTCCAGAGCCTCAACACCCTTCTTGTGGTGAGGGGCCCAGAACTGAACACAGGATTCGAGGTGCGGTCTCATCAGTGCTGAGTACAGAGGGAGAATATATATATACATTTTTGCATAAAAGCTCAAGGTGTAGAAGAGGAGATACAGGCTTGACATCCCCAGAGTACTTTTGCAACTGCACTGTCTTCAGCTAGATCATAGGATGGGCCTAATCCTACAAATATGTATTATAAAATTTCATTAATTTATTCTCATACCAAATACTGTTTATCTCTTATTTATTTATAGGTATCTTTACATATTGTGCTTAATTTTATCAAACTCAAAGGAAAGATTCTGCATAATAAAGCAGCAAATAGATAATTGCCATCCTTCATTAACTAAGAATGCAATATTGTGAATAATGTAATGGTTAATATTAAATAAGGTATTAATGTCTCAACAATTGGGGTTAAGTATTGTATAATTCTTAAAAATTCTACAACCCCAAACAAATTAGAAACTAAATATTTCCTCATAACAGACATTTATATAAATTCATCATTAAGAATCTGATTTTGTACAACACTTCAGAATTTATTATAATACAAATAATGTATGAAATAATTAATGTTAAAACTGTGATTAGAAGATAATGAACATTTATCAACACTGCAGAAGAGACTTTCATTAAAGCACTGTACTCCTGCATGATGGATTTTTTTCTCCATTGCTACTAGGCAGGGTCATAAGGCAAAACTATTTAAACATTAAAAATATTATGTTGACCTCTGAAATTCATTAATACTTACTCTGGCCATTCTCACAAAAAATGGATCATAAAGCCTCATGAAAGTAGAGGATTTCCTTCAAATATATATACACATATATCTTGAAAAGGTATTTTTCTAGTGTGTAGTGTTCTGCCTTCTCATGAAACATTGTCAGATGAGACGTCAAAAAAGTAAGACCTTAAGACGTCGAGTAAGATTGTTTTTTGTCTCTTCCATGCGAGACATTTATTCTCAGGTTTTCTTGTTATTGGTTCTTTGCCCATGTCTATTTTAATAAGTTTTTCATGTGATTCATTTTCCAAGACACTAGATATATGACTTGTTCTCTTTTCATAATGGTGTAACATCTTTCCCATAGGGGAGCAGAAAACTGCAGAGAAAATCTAGAAAAGTAACACACTTAAGCGTACCACAATCTCTTTGTACTGGCTGAAAACCAGAATAATAACAAAAGCAATAACCCTGGATCCTACCCTGGCAGCCTACCGCAAGTAGTTCAACAAAATAAAAGAGAAAGTTAAAAAGTAAACAAGAGAAGAAATAGCATCTGGTAAAGCAGTAGCTAATAAATGTTCCCAAGTAATTCTGCTGAAGCTTGATGAGCTTGCCATTTCAATGACTGATGTTTTACTTAAATAAAAATGATTAATGACAGATCTTAACCTTGAGGAAATAGAAAGCCAGGCATTACAGTTTTCTTCAGAGAAATGTATAAGCAATTTGTAATAATTTGCATAAACTAATCAAACACAAAGTACAGAAAAAGAAAAAAAATTAAAAAAGCATTCATCACTCAACTAGTCTTTATGTCAAATGTAACAGTATTGACTGAATAAATATTTCACAACACAACTACAAAGAGAACCAAAAACATAGGAATATATATATTTTTTAAAAAGTAGATTTTTTTTTCTTTTTTAGTTTTTCACAGTTACCTGGGCATTTCAGTTCATCTGTATAATCTCCACAATCATTAGATCCATCACAGATCCATTCTGGCAGTATGCAAAGCGAAGTTGAATTACAGCTAATAAATCCTGAAGATTTTATTCCAAGTTTATAGAAGTAAGCACAGTTTGTATTATCTGGAAAGAGAGAGTACTACATCACATCTAATACAGACTGAGCGCCTTGTAGTTTGTTTTTCACATTTAGTTTGAGTTTGCATAGACCATGCAGGTGCTGGTATCCACCTAGTAATAACTAGGAACTGTATGTTATATAACAAGAAATAATCATGGAACAGATGCTATGATGAAGCACAGACAAACATGAACTTACTACAGTTCTTTTCATCT
Organism: Clamator glandarius; assembly: GCA_033459285.1. NCBI lineage: Eukaryota > Metazoa > Chordata > Aves > Cuculiformes > Cuculidae > Clamator > Clamator glandarius. The sequence goes on from JAUNZM010000826.1 coordinate 150,818, forward strand.
GAAGCATCTGCACAGTCAATGATCTGGTTGCACTGGGCTGATTTTCCAATGCAGCTCCCATCTGCACAGCGGAATTCTGTTGAAGCACACGTTGAATCTATAACATATGGTTACAAAAAGATATAAATTTGTGTACTAAATACACTCTTCAGATGCCTATCACATTTATTGTGTTTAAACCTCCTGCTTTTTAGGATGAGGCACTGTACCTTATATAGGTAAAGACTCAATAGTAATATAAGGTCTAATAAACTTGAAGCGATAAATTTCTAATATTTATATTTATTTTTTTGTGCCTAAAAGGCTCTCTCTAGATAATTTGACTCAATTTGAGATAACCACCAAGTGAGGAAAGGAGAAGCACTATCAGAACCATCTATGAATCTCAGATTTCTTTCATGTAACACTAGGCTGGTATTTTTTTTGCCTGCATACTGTTCTCTCTACTTATACACAGCTAAATGATTAAAAAAACATAGTGTTGTAAAAAAAAAAAATGCTACTTACTATAGCTACATAGATTTTAGCTATATATTTTGGAATAATTTCCCCTCCAATGTGTCTGAATTGTAGTTAAGGGTTTATGTTTTCTGCTAAGGGAGTCTTTATTCATTGGCTGATGCAGACATATAAATATTCATGTTTTAAGACATAAAAAGAAAAACAATTTTGATATAAAAGGGAGAACAATGCTCGTAAGTTTTGCAAAGGACATAGACATTGTCATGCTTCTGAGGAGCAAAGAACCAGAACAGTAGCTACTTCAAAGAAGAAACAGTACAGCAGATGCAGAGAGGAAATCCCTCATCTTTCAGCCTTTCCTGTGATAAAGATACTTTCTCATTTATTACTTCACAGAAACAGCAGCAACTGTATTTTCTGAGTTTTCCATAGCCAAAACCTCTTCCTCTAGAGGTATGCAGGTATAAATCAAAATCAGTCTTCAGATCAATGCCAGCATCTGCTCTCTCACACATACCAGTATGCCCCTACTTGTTTTTAAATTCTAACAAAACAAATCCCAGTACCTGTAATGCCAATAAAGTTACACGTGTCTGCTAGCTACTTCTACTTACATACTAAGTATTTACAGAGCAATAGTCTGAAATGACCTTGGAAGTTTCTCCCATTTACCTTTGCAATCAAATTCATCAGAGTTGTCACCACAGTCATTTTCACCATCACATACTTTGTTACTCGAAATGCAGCGACGATTAGAACATGGTTTGAAACCCTTCCGACAGCCTCTGTTTTCTGGGAAGTTAGAAACAAGCATATAATTTCACTGAGACACTTGATATATAATAAAAAAGAGCCTTACGTTAAAACCAGGCAAATATTCCAGAAGGCCATTTTAAATAAAAATGCATTTGAAGCTATGGAAAAAAAAAAAAAAAAGGAATGTATTAGTTTTATTTCCAGCCAAAGAGCTTAGACTGCTAAGCAGATACAGAATAATAAACAAAAGTAGGATGAGAAAGAATGAAAGAATGACAAAAAAACAAACAGGAAAGCCTAATCACCAACTTTCATTATCTCGTGACATGTGTTTGTTTAGACGTACTTTCATGAATCATCCCAAATTTGCCCTAAAACAAAGTAGGAATAAATGGAGAGTAAAATAACCAACCAACCAACCAAAAAAAAGCAGAAAAGTTTCTGGATTTCTGAATACCAGTACTGTAAGAGTTCTGCTTAAGCAGGTACGCTATTAAAGAAAGCACGATTCTTATGCATGTTGAAATGTTTGAAAATTCAAGAATGACTTATTAAAGCCCTAACCATTGTAGAAGTCATGCCACAATAATAAATAAATAATGTTCATTGGATGAGTTAATGAAATGATGAGTTAACAAAAATGAATTAGCATCCTGTACTTTATTAGATTCAGAAAATAATATACTACATATGACCTAGTGCATGAATTGCTATATTCAGGTGGTTAAGGAAAAAGGAAAAAAAGAAGGAAGCTCTTGCTTTTTTTTTTTCCTTTTTTTTTTTTTTTTTCAGTTATAAACCTCAGTTATTATTCCAGTATCAATCTTGGAGTTGTACTCAATGATCCTTATGGAGCCCTTCCAACTTAACATATATTCTATGATTCTATGAAACTGGAAGAGGTGAACTCCAGGAATTAAAGTAGACATTTTCGTAAAACTATAGAAGTGGCACATATAAACATTATGAGTGGGTTTTAAATGACATAAAACTGTTCATATAGGAAACAGAAGATATACCAAGGCTGTGATATGAACATACAGAAAAAGATAAAGGTCAAGAGTTACAGGCAGGATACATGAATAGATGAAAGCAACTCAGTGATTTAGGAAAACTATTTGAACAGTGGTGTTTTAGACACTGTATCAGGCAATCTCAGTTGGACACAAAAAACCTGGAAGAGATTCAGTTAGTGGTTACTACAGAATCTCAAAAAGAAAAAGAATTATAAAATTCCTTGGGAAAATTATGAAAGTCAAGAGTAGACTGCCTGGCATCTAACTTGCTGAAAGATGATTATTGATTGGTGTAAAGAATAATTATATTATAAACTTAAAAGGAAAATTTACGGGAAAGATTTTTAGTACAACAGCCATTTTTGTATTTTATGATACTTCTATTTAATATTTTCTATTCAGAATCAGAGAAAATCTTATTAAATACAAAAAACTAAATCAAAATTGTTAAATTAAAGTTGAAAATACTTAATTATTCAGATTTGAAAAATCAGCTCACTGTGGCTTTCCTTATTTTTGTTTTAGGGAAATTAGAGAACATTTAAGAAACTTTTTTAAAGTATAAGTGAGATTTTGTAGGGAAAACATTCTCAGGTATAAATAATTCTATCCATATAGTGTTAAGGTTTTCTTAATGTGCATGTTGGCATTTTTTCCTGTGCATCTGGTTGACCAGCTGGTATGAATGAGTAGAAAAGTCACAGAAAAACAATATAAGCATTTTTAACCAAAATAAGAACATAAAGGTAAAATATCTGGAAGTACTTACCACAGTAGAAAAGCTTCTCATCAGACTTGTCCTTACAATGAGTAATGCCATCACAAGTCAGTTGATAATCAATGCATTCACCATTTCCACATTCAAATTCAGAATAAATGTTGCAAGTAGAATTTTTAGCTAAAACCAGAACATATTGCACGCAATTTTTAACTGCTTGTACAGCTAGTAGAAAACTTTGGATACAGTTAAAATATCTCCTATGTGGTTTTTTGTAAACCTAAGTACAAAGGAACTCCACCACAGCATTAGAACTTAAAAGCTTCTACAGAATGATGGCCTGTGAGGCAGCTGCGCTACTCTGTGAATCTGTTGATATTATGCAGGACTGAGGGCAGATACTTAAAGAGCAAGCAATTTTCAGAATTTTTATGTGAATTCCAAATCAAATTAAGAGAGACAGTCCGTAAATAAAAAATATGTAGTCAAATATCCATGAAGGAACACATAGGGGAGCAACGTAAAGCCAGTGATTGTTTTAAGACGATGACTAGATAAACACCGTGCTTAGCTACCCTCTACCCATGTGCCTTTGCATAATTCCCAGCTTGTACACATCTAACAGTTTTGAGCTACGAGAGGGGAGATTTAGATTAGATATTAGGAAGAATGTTTTCCTGTGAGGGTGGTGAGGCACTGGCATAGGTTGCCCAGAGAAGTGGTGGCTGCCCCATCCCTGGAGGTGTTCAAAGCCAGGTTGGATGGGGCCTTGGGCAGCCTGATCCAGCGGGAGGTGTTCCTGCCCATGGCAGGGGGGTTGGAACTACATGATCTTTAGGGTCCCTTCCAATCCCAACAATTCTATGAGGAAAACCATAAAAGAAGTGTTGAAAATGTAGATTCTGGACAAGGTGAGATCTAATCTTGAAGACGATTTATACATTCCTTTAAATGTTAACTTTATCACAGCATTTGTTTTTCTTTCATCTTCTTCCTCTATTTTAACATCGCTAGAACTTAGATAAAATAATTTGGAATTTACTGCGACAGAAGCACTGTAATATAATGACATTAATAAAGACGTAAGGAACCGCATGCTTCCTGCCTCAGCTTCTCCTCCGTTCCAAGTTGAACCAGCTACACTTGTTGAGGGGAAAAGCAAAGTCACATTCCACATTATGACTGTGAAACATCCCTGGGGAAACAGCCCAAAGCTTTCCAGTTAATTCACTCCTGTTACGGCAAAGCATTAGCAAAATGACAGATATTTTCTCCAAATTATTAGAAAAGCTGCAAGAGTGCAAAGTGTGTATATCTCTCGCATCCTTCTGAATTACCAGCACACACTTCATGTTCATAAACATTAATTCTGCAGAGAGACAACGTGATCTAAGGAAGCTGCAATGGATGACCATATATTCTGAACCACTTCTGAACTATGAAAAAGCTGAGAAGAGGAGAACTTGGTGTCAATACAGAATGCTCTCCAAAAAAACAGTCACCAAGGAGTCTGCCAACTTAAAGTGACACATTCCCCAATTACCAAACCAATAGTTCTACATGGTTGAATACAACAGCTGGTTAATAAGTTACTATTATATTCTATGCCTAAGGACATTAAGTTAAAATATTTGTACTCAACAGAAACAAATTGTAAACATGAAATATTCAGTATAACACAACTACCAAAATGAGAATTTAAGGACAGTGTAATCATGAATGCTTTTTGACCCCCAAGAAGCCTTATAAGACATAAAACAGTTAAAAGCTTGATATGTGCTGAATTGCCAGATCAGTTTTTACAGTATATGGCAATGAAATAAATGGCTTGGGCCAGCAGTCCTTACTTATGATAGCCAACTGCATCACATCACAGTAAAGCATCGTGTCAGCTACTCTTACTTACTCACACATCTGTTATCATCTATCAGTATTCTATCCCCTCTACATGAGCAGTTCACTCGTCCGTCAGGAGTCAGAAGGCATAAATCATGACAGCCTCCATTCACTTGTGCACAAGGAGATAACTCACCTGAAAAATAAACAATAAAAAATTAACTCTGTTTTATCAAATTTGATTCAATAGCTAATGTCTTTGAGAGGGAAAAGATCACCGTATCTGAGATTCATGGGCAACTCATTCAAGTTTTATCAGTCAGAGGAAGATGCCAGCACATCTCTGATGCAAGCATACTCAATATAAACAAATGGAGTTAATAATTTTTAGACCCAACAACATTCAAAACTGCTGATATTTGGCAGGAAATGATTTAACTGCTATGAAATGAGGACAATGCTAACAGCAGAAAATGGTCATTCAATAGTATTTATTTACTTGAGAAAGAGGTTATAGCCTGTCTTTAGTTAACAGTTTCTAAAACACAAAGAATTTAGGAAACACCCTGAAATGCTTTAAAGTGGTTAAAACTAGGTAAAATTCTTGAAATGAATGATGCAGGGATTAATAAAATAGTATAATTTGCTTTGTAACTTACAACTGTTAGTATCATTGGCAACAGCGATAATGCCCATAGGCTGATGGGGGATATCAGAACGAAGAACTTTTGTATCCCCTCCTGTATATTTACTGGAACGTAGAATAGCTCTCCTCACTCCATCTGACCAGAAGATATAGTCAGCATAGACAGCCAGGCTCAGAAAGGTACCTGGTCCAGATTTGACAATTACCTAAAACACGGAAGTACAGAAACGAAGCATGAGGAGAAATGTTGTTGCTGAATAAGAAGTTTTAAAAGTGCAAACTGTGACTCACATCACATTATCGTTTTAGACAAAACAATTATTCTATACTTATAGCACCTGGAAAAATGAGATAACAGCACTTAAAACGCGTGAAGTGGATGGTACAAGGGTTCAAATTTGTTCCTTAAGTAAAAAATCAGTTTATCTAAATGAGCTTGTAAAAATATCTACTCAACACACTAGCTGCTTAATAGACTGAAGAGAAAAGAGAACAAGAGGTATAATACGTGGCTGAAAGTCTAAGAATTCTGCTTTTTTGACTCAAATCAAGAAGCATATTTGAGAAGTGAAGAGCGTTCACCATGTGATCACATTAGACAATTGAACCCAAGACAATAAGTGTTTTGTGTTTTCCAACAAAAAAAAATCTCCTCAGTCATCATAACTTTAAAACCTAGAAACAAAATATAAAATGAAGTTCACTATACAGTACCATTTGAATGAAAACTGAAATACAATTAATTAAATTCCAGTCTAAATCATAGCTCCTGATGCTTTCACATGTGTCATTTCTGTCTATGCATCAAAACTAAAAATTTATCATATACAGTTCCTGTTCTTAACAATCTAGCACATTTTGAGTCAGTTCTCTAGTTAAAAATTTAATTATTGCTGCACAGACTTATTTGAAAGGAGTTATAATTTCTCTATTAGATAATGGAAATAATATTCTGGACATAATTCTCGGATTGTATTCTTCCATGTTTCTCTGTGAAAATGAGAAAATTATGTATTTCTACACAGTGGGAACAATTCTGATCCAGGCTAGCAAACTCCTCTGTATGTATGTAGTTACTATTTATTATAGGGAAGTTGGGATAAAACCAGGAACAACAAAAGCAAAATAAGTCTTTCCCATTGCATTCCTCTGAATTATTGATAGTAATTTGATAAGCTTTGGATAAGGCATAACTGCTGCAGCCTTGCAGGGAATGCACGTGCCCAGATCCATAACACAAAGAAAGCCAATGCAGAATCAGTGATCACCATTGTATAATAAGGAAAATCACGTTTTCAAATTGTTTGAACTGCAGGACAATCAACTTACAGTGAGTTTTATATAAACTGGTGGCTGAGTAGCAACAAATGACGCAAAGCAGTGCACTCATTTGTGAGAATACAGGCAAAAAGTTCTTAATGTATCCCACATTATCAAGACAAGCATAATGCCCAGTTAATCTGCAATTTTAAAACTGCAGTTTACGTTGGCTGTTGCTTAATTAGGGGTACATAAACTGTGGTGGAATAAAAAAAGATCATCAAAAAGTCATTTTATACACCGAATCAGAGGGAAAAAGAACAAAGGCACATTAAAAAAAAAAAAAAAAAAAAAAAAAAGGGTGTGTATTACACAGAGAACCATTAAATTTGTACCCTGTGCAGGTGGGCAGTCTGTGGAGTGTTATCGGGTCCTGTGTGCCTGCGAAGAGGTTCTGTCACTTCCCAAGATTGAGCATCAGTCACTTCCACCCTACCCCGTACATCCAATACCTGGATCACGGCTTAAGTCGACTGGTCTGTTGCCACTAGTGAAAAGCTCCACTTGTATGGAAACTTCCAAGTGCAGCCAATGTTGAAATATCAAAATTCAAATATTCAGGTATCTGACAAAAGTCAATTATCTCAAAATCCTATAAGTATGCGATTATGTAGAGGACACTCTGAGCTCTTCTGGATTGCAGAAGGCTGAGAACTACCAACTCTCCTCAAGCTGGGATGCCTCTCAGATGTACTGCAAGGTCTCGTGCTAACATAGCAAGTGAAAATGCCTTAGGTGAAGAAAACTCCTCTCGAGAACCAACCTTCACCTACTGTGGAATGCGTGTGTTATAGGTGAATATCAATCTATCTTAAGAGAGAAATTTTCAGGCTAGCCTCTCTATATTTGTCACAACCCATGCTCCTTATGCTGAAATATATCTTAATATACTAATAATACACAAATATATATGTGATATATCTTTGTATGATATATCTTTATATATATCTCTATAGCTCTGTGCTTGCATATATACTTGTTACACTCTGTACTAAACAGGAGTGAATTTCATCATTTTTGCATCTGATTAAGTCACTGATTCTTTTGATCATAACTTATACGCAATTAATAATTTTTAATTGTTAATAATCATAATTGTTTATCAATTGATAATCAGGCCTTAATAGGAGTTTTGCAATATTACCTAAATAAATTTTAATTCCTTTGCACAACAGTGCCACAGGAGGTAAACAAGAACTATTATAGTCATCAACAGTAATTTTAATCACAGAAGAGAAATATGGTACTAAGAGAATTGTACACATTGAACAAAGCAAAGCATTGCCATTCTGCAGTTCCAAGGTCTAAACACATTTCCTTTTACAGAAACAAATTTTTAAGACATGTTTTAACAGTATTGAACAAAATCAATCACATAATAACCCCGCCTCGACATATTTTATTGCAAGTCTAAATCACTACAAAAAACTGCAATTTTAAAACATTTAAGGAAACCTCAACAAGACAACCCCCTACCATGTCTTCACCCTGAACCAGAGAAGTCAGGCACATCCAACAGCATACCATGCATTTCAATATTTAATGATACTGATATTCAGTTACAGCATGTACTTCGAGGTCTGAATAACTGATGAAATGTTTTCTCTGCTTTCTGTAAGGAGACAAGGAGACTTGAGGGTGGAGGAGGAATGTCACAAGCAGTAGGGCAATTGAATTTTAACTATGATCCTTTCTTTTTCAAGTTCTGATGTTGAAGTTCTCCAGACAGTTTTGTTTTAACATACAGCTGCTCTAAATTTAAGCTGTGTGTATTAGTTTCTCTAGAAAACCATGACTGAAAAGGGGAGGAACCAGTTGGGAAGACACGTCAAGTAGACAAGAATTTGTGCCAGAATACTATAATGTGAATTATTTATATAAAACACTTATTAGATTGTCAGTAAGAATTAGATTAATAATAATTCTTACCATGATAAAGCCTAACTTCTGTAGGAAGATAGGAATATTTTTTAAAAAAGAATACATGTAGTATTTCACGTCTAATGACTCTCTTAATTGATAATGCTTTTCTTCAAATGCTTAATAAATGGACAGTGCAGTCTAACAAAGCTTTTAAAAGCTTTTCTCTTTAAAGATACCCAAATCTACTTGTAGATCTATAAGAGAGTGACAAAGCCAGTAGAGAAAACTACACTTAAGATTAAAATTAATGAGAAATTAAAGTCACTCAAATAATAAATCATTACATGAGTAGAGTACAATATCAGTAACCTAAAAATAGATAATATTCTAGAAAACTCAGTCTGACGGAACTGACTTAGAACACCACATCGATCTAAATTAGCTAATATATTTCATTATTTCAATTGAAGGACATAAAACAGCATGGCATATTTATTATTCAGTTATGAATACTGTTTTTAAGAGTATAAATAGGGAATCTGAAATAAAAAAAAAAGAGACTGTGATACAGGAAAACCTGTGGCACAGTCAGGGTGAAAGCCAAAATAATCTAAGCTATAACTTTCATGTATTTGATTTGGCCACTTAAGAAAGGATACTCTTAGATTAGATTAGCTGTTTTCTCACTAGAAATGTAAAAATGCTGCCTCTCCCTGGATAAACAAATTTATCACCCTCGATCTGTTAGGAAAAAACCAAAACAAATCGGAAAGAAACCAGTTGTGGGAGATGGGGTGGGGATGGTGTGCGTGAGGTGGGAGGTGACATTAAAGACAGAAGAAAGAAATTTGCTACTGAATAGAAAACTTGTAAGTCTACTCATCCCTCATTCCTTTCGCCACAAAAGAAACTGAGAAGAACAAAGCCAATATATAGACATGTTTTTGTTGATTGGTCTGAATAAAGACTATTTTCATCACTGCCAAATCTTTAATGCATTGATTTTCTTTTCATTTATTGTACCTTTCAAAAATACATTCATAGTAACTTGAATTGCAATCACGCGGCAAAGGGTACAAAGGACATCCTAGAATACCACATTTACCAAGAACAGCAAGATCTGTTTCCACAGAACTGTCAAAGTGAGATGCAACAAATTCAGAAGTGCTTCCTCTTCAAGAATTTTTATTTGTTCTCCATGCTAGAAATGAATGTTTAAGACACTGGAAATCAAACTGCAATGCTAAATTTGCACTGTTCCAGCTGCTACTTAGATTTACAGCTCAGCTGAATGATATATTAAGCAACTGTTTATAACAGGCCTGTACTTTTCCATGCCATTCAAATGGAAAGTATACATCTCTGTAAAGTACGACTATATTAACCAGGTTCTTTGCAACTACGTGCATGTTAATTAAATAATACTTCTTTTCAACATTATAAATTACAATGACAAACAACATTTGTCCTCAAACATAGTTACACTACAAAGAAATATAATGAAATGTCTAAAAAGTAATTTTAGATGTGAAAGCCAAATATTTCATAAACGAACAGCTACACCTTTAACTTCCATTTCTGCATTTAATAATTTGAAGAACAGATCTGATAAGATGCTAGTGAAGATAATGGAAGTTAAACACTAACTTCAAACTTGTTTAATTGCCTAAATACACAGTCCCAAAAGGATAAAAATGTATATTCAGTAAATAGAATGTTATAATTACTGGAAGGTTGCAGTAATACAATCATTATAATAAGTCTAAAATCATATTGATTTTGAGTATCACACCAGTAGGCCCCCAAAAAACATAACCGAGACCAAGACCTTGTAACCTGGATGTTAGAAAACAACCAGATTTCTGTTTACAGGAAATTAACTATTTTTCTAGTTTCTTTATATGTAAAATGTTACAGAATATTCAACACTGAAGAACAAAAGGGAAAAAAAAAAGTCAAAATAGCTCATGATTTGTATGGAAAATAATATAAAAATATAAAATTAGCTTTATTTGCTGTTGGTTTAGTGTCTGTGCTCATGAGCAAAATGTTATCGTTAAATCACCAAGCAGCTAAAAAGAGTTGTGGCCACAATATTAAATCCAACTAAAGGCAGGAGGAAAATGGAAGGAAGAAAAGATTGTGAAAGAAACAATTCCCGCTTTTATTTTTAAACGGGAAGATCTGACAGAGCAAACCAAGAAATATTATAAAAATAAACCCTGCATATTTTCTAAGTAATAAAAAGGAAAAAAATAATAAAAACATTCTTCCAAACTTGAAAGAGTACTCCAGCAACCAAATACTAGTATTAAAATATCAGCTTAACACAAAATCAATAAACTCTTGCAATCCACTTAAAAGAGTCAATTCAATTCTGCTAAATTATTTTCTACTCCTTCATTGTACTAGATTATCGTGGTAAGCAGAATGAAGAAAGAAGCTGCTGTTACCTGGGAAGAAAATTCATTATGTCACATTAGCATTTCATGTTCTACTATGCAATTTCTACCTTTGGTCACCTAACTGAAACCAGGAAGCAACGAAGCAGAGAGAGCGAGGAAAGGAGTGATGTGTTTTAACTATTTTTGAGGGTTGGCTGATGGCAGGACCTTGTCAAAACACCCTAAAGAATCTCACATCAATGGAATGTAGGAACAATTACTCCTTGTATTATCCTGAGGTTACAGAAACCAGAGATCTTGTCAAACTGGACAGCACATGAACGAAGGAAAGCAACTGCCCTGGAAATATTATTTCTGCAGATCAATAATACAATTGCAATTTCATAGTTGGAGTCTGCATCTCTTGTATCAGTCAGAATGTGTCTCAGCAGTCACAAGCAACTATGCTGAGAGACTGCTAGTGAGGTCAGAACAGTTTAAGTTGTGATTTGAACAAAACAGCCTGATGTCTTGTTTTCTGTTTGTCGGGTTTTTTTTTCCCCCCTCCGGTATGACGATCTCAGTCTAATTAATTCAAGAAAACTGCCTTCAGAACCCAGGAAATGCACACAACTCTCAAGACTCACAGCATGTGAGAACTTGGATCAGTATTTTTCACCACAGAGTTAGTTGCTTCTCCTAAAACAGGTTTTGGCCTAGGATAACCAATGCTAGTATAGCTTTGTATAGGTAATTCACTGGAGGTCTCAGAAAGCCTTCAAAAGAGAATGCTGGAATCAGATTATTGCTTTCAGGAGCCTTTTTTGTTAACTGTAAAGGGGAGTGAGAATTAACATGACATAAAGCAAAATGATGAGATGATATACAAGGAAAGTTAGAAGTTTCAGCATTCAGTGGTTGAGAAAATTGACCAATTAGTCTTGCTGATACAAACGGGAATCCAAAGTCTGATAAAGGATCAGATCTTAGCAATTGTTTCTACAATTAAGCTGCATCATCACTTTCCCTGGAGGCGTTTAAGGCATGGCTGCACAAGGTGCTGAGGGACATGGTTTGGTGTTTGATAGGAATGGTTGGACTCGATGATCTGGTGGGTCTCTTCCAACCTGGTTATTCTATGATTCTATGATCACCAAACACAAATGCAGGCTGGGCAGAGGGTGGATTGGTGCAATGGTTTTAAATTTGCTCTAATAAAGAAATCTTGTCTAAAAAAAGTACGTAGAACTTCTCCTGGATAAGTTTCCAGAAAACACGTAATTCTTATTTAAGATGCAAAAATATTTCAAAGCTTTTATACAGTATAAGAAGGATTTTTTTTTCTACATTAATAGACGTGAAAGTGAGCTGATGTACCAAATGTTATCTTGTAGTGCTGGGAATTGAAAATAAAGCCAGAACATGCTCTTCATTTCTTTTATCATGTACTATGGGAGGTACAAAATCCCTCAAAGGGAGACTTGATGAAATCTGAGAAATGTAGAGCTAACTATGAAACAAAATTGTGAGCAGAGATCAAATGCCTTCATGACATTCCAAGTGAAAGGTCTACTTCAGCTGAAACTAATAGAGCCGTTGTCATACTTCAGCCTTAGCTGGAAGCTAACTAGTACACAGCTGGTCTCGCATTCCTTCCCACCTGGTGGGATGGGGAGAAGAACAGGAAAAGAAAAAGCAAACTCATGGGTTGAGATAAAGACAGTTTCAATAGAAAAATAAAATCACGATGATGATAATAATAATAAAACAACATATTAAAATACAACTGTTAACTGCCAGAAGATTAGCTCACTCTGAGCAGCAGTTTCAGAGAGGACGGCAACAGCAGTGAGTGCAGAGATCACAGTAAGCGCAGAACACTGAACATAGTACTTCAATTTCCTACCCACCCCCCAGTTAAATTCTCTTTTTTATTTTTTTTTTTAATTGAGCATAATATTATGGTATAGAATATTCTGTTGGTCAGTTTGGGATAGTTGTCCTGGCTCTGCATCTGTATACTAGAATAGCAAAACATGGGGAGCTGAAAAATTTCTTAGAAACAACTAAACCCATCAGTGTATTATCAAAACTCTTCTCATATTAAATCTAAAAAAACTGAAGAAGCTGCTGGGCAGAAAATTAACTTTATCCCAAATCAAGCATAAACATTACCTGGCAACAACTAAAACAATGTGTGTTATCAACGTTATTGTTGTATTAAATACAAAACACAGCAGGTACTGGGAAGAAAATTACCTCTGGCAACAACCAAACCAATGGCAACAACCAAAACTATGTGTGCTATCAACATAATTGTTGTACTAAATACAGAACACAGCAGGTACTGGGACAAAAATTAACTCTATCACAGCTGAAACCAGGATAGAACTCAAGGATCAAAACGTATTATGATAAACCAGTGATAGAGTGTGGCTGAATATATCTGAAAATGGATAGTTAGAAATGAAAAATAAAGGATTTGTAGAGTAACACTCAAGCATTACATAGAAGACATTCTAGTGCATTCAAAAAAGTTTGTTACTGAAAAATTGTACATTGTCAAGCAGAAGCAGAACATTTCTCCACCTTTTCTGCTGAAGTTGCTTTTTTTTTTTTTTAAGTTGATACAGACCATTTAGGACAGTGATGCTTCAGGCTCAATATCAATACAAATAGATTTTTGTGGTAAGGGTCTGCATTACTTATAGTTCAGAAGTATTTTTAGTTTTAAATCCAATATCCAATTGCTATTAAGAGAAACTTAGATAACTAATGATCTTTCACTTAACATGATCATTTTAAAGATGCTAACAAATGCAAATAAGCAGATTTACTATGAATATGTTTGAGATTTTTGTTTTACTTACATATCTTTGTGATCCATCATATTCACACCTTTCAATTTTTCCCAAGGTGCCATCTGAAAAGTAAAGTTTCTCTGCCCTATGATCAATTGTAAGTCCATTTGGTGTCAGAATATCTGTACTAATGATAACTTGTGCATTTTTGCCTGAGAGGGTAGACCTCATGATGCTTGGGAGCTGCTCATTCCAGTTAGTCCAAAACATTAAGCTGTATTAAAATTAAAGTAATAAAAGAATAACATACGTTTTAGAATTTAATTCTCTATGAAATAAGCAACAGAAAAAACATATGTCTTCATAGATAATTATGAAAGGCATCTATAATAACTTTGACAATCGGTGGTGAATAAGAATATGTGATATCCAACATCCTATAATTTATAGCAGTTTTAGTTCATTAACCTGTATACAGGCACAGAATTTTTTTATCACAGGTCTGCTCAATTCTGATCATGTCTCTATTCTAATAAACCATAACAGATACATACAAGCTGTTTAACAATATAAAACTAATTCTGCTAACGTTTATATTAGTAATTTCTAACAGTGAAATTAATCTGCAGCTTTTCTCATATTAGAACTGTGATGCAGACCAAAGGACTAGTATGCAGAAGAATGTTAATGGGTAATCAAGTGATCTTAATGTGCTTTACAGGAGGCACAATTGGCCCCTTGCTACTGTAAAGAATGGTGGACAAAATGAGCTGTGGATGTAATTTCCACACTGCTCAGAACCTGTCCATTCTTTCATTGACATCCTCCACGCTATTCAGTTTGGTTTATTTATGATACCTAAATAAATCATATTTTATAATAGAGCATAACCTCTTAATTTGCAGAAATTATATGTGGAGTCACAATTGGAAACAAACTCCTTGACTGTCCATGCAACTTTGTAGATTCACCTATCAGAAACTAAAAAAAAAAACCAAAAAAAACCAAAAAAACAAAAAACCCCCAACATAATAAGACAGAAATGCAACCTAACTTTTCCAAAGAGGAAACAATTACAGGCAGAAAAAAGCAGGTTGTCATCCTTCGAGTATAACAGAGAAGATAAAAAATTCTGAAGCCTTTTACTAGTGATGTAAAAAGATAAACCCTCCTTATTAGGAAACAGTTTTCTTGAGAGTAGCAGGAAAGTAACTAAACTAGACATCTGTACAGAAGTTGTCCACAAATACATAAATTTACACCTCTTGATATATAATTTTATAAAACACTGGTCTTTGTGATAAACACATGAGCAATTTGCAACACAAGAAACTCAGATTCCTTTTAAAAATGCTTCAAATAGTTTTATTTTTATTCATGCAATGAGAGTCGCATGGCTGACAGATATCAATAGAATGTTCACTTTTGATAATTTGTGTTTAGTGCACCTTAAAAAACATAATATTAACATTTGTCTCTCAAACTAAGAAATCTACTTAACCTTCTTAGAGTTCATGAGTTTTAGTTAATTGTGAAATAAAGAAGTGCTGCCGTGTCCTTGACATTAGGCAGAAATTAGAAACTGCACAGAAAGATATAATACATACTTTTGACATTCATCAAGAGCTAACACATGTGGATGGTCATCTTCAGACATTGTTATTACTGCTTCCTGGTTGAAAGCTCCTCGACGTCTCTGGTCAACAGTGTGTCTTGTGATTGAGGATGTGGTTGAACTGGTCCAATAGAGAGTGTCCCAAGCTCTATGGTAAGCAAGTCCTTCCACTGACCCAACATCTGGAAAACATGGTTACAGAGAGAGCAAATAAAATTCCCTCCAGCAAGACATTTGTTTTTATTTTTTTGTTGAAGCCAATCCTGCAGAACCAGAGTTCAGTTACTTCAGCTCATTGAGTGTAAACTATGTTATCATCTCACTCTTTTATGTTTTCATTGGAACCAAAGGCTTATAGTTTCTTCATATATTTAAATAAATAATAAAAATAAAAAAAAAAAAAAACAAATCCAACACAGGGTTGTGGCTGCCCCATCCCTGGAGGTGTTCAAGGCCAGGCTGGATGGGGCCTTGGGCAGCCTGATCCAGTGGGAGTTGTCCCCATGGCAGTGGGGTTGGGACTAGATGATCTTTAAGGTCCCTTCCAACACAAACTATTCTATGATTCTATAGAAAGCAAGATCACCTATAATGGCCCTGAACTATATTTGTCAACCCTAACACTCACTTAATATTTTTACTATACTGTCCCCAGACAATACATCAGAAATAATAAGCATTTATTCAAGAAAGCAATAATTTAGTGTCTTTCAACTTCAAACATCATGTAAGCCAGGTCTTGGTCATGTTTTCATGAACTACTTGTATTATTCAGCATTAAAGGCTGTGGATGTATCTTTCTGGACCTCAGTAAAGCCTTTGATACAGTTTCTCACAGCATTCTGCTTCGGAAACTGTCACCTCTGGCCTGGACAGGCGCACACTCTCCTGGGTGGAAAACTGGCTGGATGGCCGGGCCCAGAGAGTGCTGGGAAATGGAGTTAAATCCAGCTGGAGGCCAGTGACAAGTGGGGTTCCCCAGGGCTCAGTGCTGGGTTCAGCCCTGTTCAATGTCTTTATCAATGACCTGGATGAAGGCATCGAGTGCTCCCTTAGCAAGTTTGCAGATGACACCAAGCTGGGTGGAAGTGTGGATCTGCTGGAGGGTCGGGAGGCTCCAAAGGGACCTGAACAGGCTGGACTGCTGGGCAGAGTCCAATACCAGGAGGTTTAACAAGGCCAAATGCCGGGTCCTGCACTTGGGGCACAACAACCCTAAGCAGAGGTACAAACTAGGAGAAGCCTGGCTGGAAAGCTGCCAGGAGGAGAAGGACCTGGGGGTGCTGGTTGACAACCGACTGAACATGAGCCAGCAGTGGCCCAGGTGGCCAAGAAGGCCAATGGCATCTTGGCTTGTATCAGGAACGGCGTGACCAGCAGGGCCAGGGAGGTTATTCTCCCTCTGTACTCGGCACTGGTGAGATCGCACCTCGAATCCTGTGTTCAGTCATGGGCCCCTCACCACAAGAAGGATGTTGAGGCTCTGGAGCGAGTCCAGAGAAGAGCAACAAGGCTGGTGAAGGGGCTGGAGAACAAATCTTATGAGGAGCGGCTGAGAGAGCTGGGGGTGTTCAGCCTGGAGAAGAGGAGGCTGAGGGGAGACCTCATTGCTCTCTAAAACTACCTGAAGGGAGGTTGTGGAGAGGAGGGAGCTGGGCTCTTCTCCCAAGTGACAGGGGACAGGACGAGAGGGAATGGCCTCAAGCTCCGCCAGGGGAGGTTTAGGCTGGACATTAGGAAAAAATTTTTTACAGAAAGGGTCGTTGGACACTGGAACAGGCTGCCCAGGGAGGTGGTTGATTCACCTTCCCTGGAGGTGTTTAAGGCACGGGCGGATGAGGTGCTAAAGGACATAGTTTAGTGTTTGATAGGAATGGTTGGACTCGATGATCTGGTGGGTCTCTTCCAACCTGGTTATTCTATGATTCTATGATCTTTCAATGTATTTTCTAATATAAACACACGTTACATTAACAGGGAGCACAGTGTCCTTTTACTATTACTTGTATCACCTTTCTTTAAACACATGCAAAGTACCAAAAAAAAGACCAAGTCTGAAGGTCTCAGCATCAATACATTGTTTTAGGAAGCCACAATAGCACATTTCTTCATGTGAACTAGAAACAAAAGCAAATATTAATAAGCAGCTACAGCATATACTTAACTTCCAGAAAAGATAAATTTTGTCTGATTCTAATACATAAAAGTGGCAGACTGAGAAATAGCAGTAATTATTTCCTACCATTATTTTTGAATTACTACAGAAATATACATTGAATAGTTCACTTATTATTTTGTTAGAAACAAATAATTTTAGACCAGAAGGTTCACGCAGATTATTAATGAACTACACAGGCAAAAATCTAGAAATATAATAAGGATTACATTGTGCTTGTTATTACAATTTACATTTGATTTGCTGGAAGATGTAATTTTTAGCATGCCATTCATATACACAGACTAGAAATTCCCAAAATAATTTTGGTCACACTGAAAGTAAATCAAAACCATAGAGTAAATAAATCAAAACTGTGAGATAGATAGTTACATTTTACTTATATTTCTCTTTCTTAAGCTTTTTGAGATCTTAAGACTACATTTTCATGACATCAGTAGAAGGCTTAGTGACTTATCTTAAAAATAAAAAAAAGAAATAGGATAACACTCCTTTAAGTGAGGTGAATGCATGTAAAAAGGGTTGTCCTACTTAAGAAGGAGAATTTTTCAAAAACAAACAAACAAAAATAACAAAAAAATTCCAGCTCACTTACAAATAACAAAAAAGCAACTGAACTTAAGTTTAAAAACGGCAGACGAACAAATTGAAAATCACATGAAAATATTTTGACTACTGCAAAGATGACCTTTTGGATAAGAAAACTGGTTTTCATAAAGATCAATGCATAATCCTTCTTCAAATGCAATATTTAGTTGCCTTATTAATTTATTTTGACTTTTAAGCATCAAAAATATATTGAGATAAAGGAAAGGACTTTTTGTTTCAAAAATTACCAAGTCAAATCAAATACGAGTTCTTCCAAACATCATGACAGAGATGTGTAAACACCTACTAAAGTACTTTAAACCCATTTGGAACATGTCTGAATGTAAGCTTATCATCAACTCTGGTTTATGCAATTTCTGTGTCTGTGGGCCTGTATGATGAACGGAGGAATCTAGTTCCTTCATTCTTGGGTCTTGCACCCCCTGAGCACCCCCCACATGCATGCTACTTCATACCAGGTTGTTTTTCTGAAACAAAATAAACCATACTATTTCTGAAAAAAGATGTTCCTTTGGGAGCATATAAAAAAGACCATATCAGGTTTTGTTCCTTTTGTCTACAGAGACCTCCCAGCCACTAAAATATGCAAAAATATCCCTGTCATGAAGATCTTAGGACTAACATACAGCCAGCACACAATTTTAGGCAGCACGGGCCAGAAGAAATCTTAAAAAATAACGATTATTTTTAACAGCCAGAAAAACACAACATAGGATTGAAAAGAATCCCAGTCTGCCCAAATCACCCTAGTAGCACCAGGTCAAAGGCTGCATACATGAACACCTCTTCTCTCTGATCTGGACCCACAAATCACTCCCAGAGGCAGAAATCTGTGCAGTTTATTTTGTGGCCTCTGATATGCTTAATGCAGATTTCATGTAAATCTTCCAATAACTGTGGAACTAAAAGAAAACTTAGTTACTGTGATAAATGTTGACGTCATAAGGGACAATTCTAACTTAATCTTCTAATTCACACTAAAATTATATGCTGAATCCCACTTTAACACTAATTAAAACCATCTAAACTAAAACCAATAATCTTTAGATGCAATTTGGGTAATGCTTTCAGATACTCCATTTAACTCTTACGTTTCCCTGTGCGGAATCTGGAGTTGGTCTAAATGATGATCGTGGGTCCTTTCCAACTCAGGATATTCTGTTATTCTATTAAAAAATGACAGAAGATTTATTGATATTTTCTGACCAATTCTTCACTTTATTGCTAATTAACAAACCATCAGAACATTCATTGCACTATTTTTACCTTTTGCACATATGAATGTCAAATATTTCCTCATCTTTATTATGGAAGGTTTTAGAAAAATGGGAAAGTCTTTGTCTTGTGGTTAAAGATACAGCCTTTAGGAGGTGAGGATTGAACTAAGATGTGCTACAAATCCTGTTCTTCATTTCAAAGATGATTATCAGGAAAAAAAAAAACCCAAACAAACAAAACCTAAAAACCTTCATTTCCCTCACGTAACCCTTGACTTTCTATCAACTTTAGCTTTGTTCCTTGTCTGAATCTGTCAAGAAATTTGAAATCAAACTGTTTATAGAACATAGCCTAAAACTCTTCTGAAGTAGACAAAAGATAATGATGTTGTTCCTGCGACAGCTAGACGTGGTGAACCAGAACTTAACTAGAATGATGAAAATGCTCTTCAAATATGAGATGTGCAGGTTTACTTATAATTTCTACAGTAAAGAGAAAAAGTATGTTCTTCTACAGGAATCAGAGAGTTTAGCTTCACAGGTGGTTCCTCAAGACTAAAACCTTCCAGCTGCATTATAGTGCCAAATACAAGACACTGGAGAAGATTCCAGAGCAACTGCATTCTAGTCTTACATCATCACCAGTTTGTATTGATATTATTTTATATTTACTTATTTCATATTTCCTTAAGGAATATTCTAGAACATTTACTTTAATAAAGTTAATTTATCATTCAGATAACATAAAACATCTCAGAAACATGTAGTCATCCTATCTTCTGCTATGATGAGAAGATTCAGTACCAAAAATCTACTGACAGGAGGAAAATTAGTGATTTGTTTATTCTCAGTTTCATATTTTCACGACATTATATAATATTCTAAATTAGTAAAGCATAAAGAAACTAGAAATGAGAAGAAACACATTTGTTTCACTGACATATTGAATTAAAACAGTGATGGCATTAGATGCCTACAGCACTGATTAAATTTATTCTAGCCATGAAGCAACAGTTTATGATTTTCACATGAATAGCATACTTAAATGAAAGGAACATTAATACAATATGATATTAATATACAAATACTCACATTATTCACCTGCCACTGACATTCTGAATTAAATCAGTAATGGGGTGTATAACTGATTAAATATCTACACAAGAGAATGCAACAGCTTATGATTTACAAAGGCAATGGTAGAGTGATCACATCATTACATTGCCAAATGCTATCTATCACTTTTACTGAACTTAACGAAGATGGATTGCATCCCACAGATGAGATGCAGCCTATAAATATTGTCATGCTGATCTTCATCTGACTTTCCCAGGGAATGGACAAGCAACAAATCAATAACTGATGAATTCAGATTAGAATTCCATCACTATTGCAAACAAAAATAAAAATACTAAAGGACAAAGTTTAATTTATCCCACAGTTGTTGCCACTGACTTTTGCTAACGTATATAACGTTTCCTAGATTTTTACCTTATGTTTTCCACTTTTAAAAGTCTGTAGGAATTTTACAGTCAAATCTTTTTATTCAATTACCTTTTTCCTTTTACCTTTTTTTTAATCTGTGAAATAAGTGCAGTGTGAAAGACAGGCAGATGCCTAAGTAGTAGGATATTTATAGCCCACCAGTGAACTTATGAAAATCTAGACAAAACAACTGACGAGACTATTCAGAGTAGGAAACATCAAAATTTTGCATGAAAAAGACCTAACCTGAGGTTGATGTCTTTAATCATATTTATATGAATTAATCAACCAACCGAATAGCACATGATAGATGAGCGATATTTGTGTGCGATGAAGTGCATTAGCTATTGATTCGGTATAATTGTTGCACAACACTGGTAACAATGAGCTTGGAGCCAGACAAGGCAAGTCAGGACCTTTGGGCAAAGCTGGATCTTTGAGAGCAGGTGACCCATCAACTCTCTGCGAATACCTGCACACTCAATAACATGGGATTATAACCAGAGTGTCTACAACATAAATAGGATAGAGACATCAGAAGGAAAAACTGATCCTGAAACAATCAATCAACAAGTTGGACAGTGTTTCTGTAACATTTTGATTGCTTTTAATTTCACTATGGAGATTGACAGAACTACGTTAGTTACTCTTACAAATGTTTTCAGTTATTCAGGCAGAGCTCAGAAATTTTATACCAAAAAAATAGATAATTAATAGCAGCATTTTAAATTTTACATTAATTGAGGGTTTTTTTTGGTCCTCTAACTGTTTTTTCTACGTTTCACTATACAGTTTACCTTACAACTAGATCAAACTGATGAGCTTAGAAATTCATAATAAGAGAACAGAAGTAGCGCCTTTAACTTTGTCATTCTTACCTGAATATAAATTGAACATGTAATCAACTTTTCAAAATTAAGAAAAAATTGACTTGGAAAACAGTAATCTTGTCCCAGAACTATGCTTATGCATGCAAAAAAGATGGGTTTCTTGTTGGGTCCCTGTTAACAGCATTTAAAAAAGCACACAAGTCAAGTCAAAGTAGATAGTATCATCATCATTTGATGTCATAATCAACTTTTAGAAATCAAGTCTGCTACTAAACAAAATATGTATTGAATTCAATATCTACATTCTTACGGACAATAATATCTTGCTTCAAAGAAAGAATTAACACTTTTATCATGAGGGACTGAAAAACCACCAACTCTTTACAAGGAAATCTATATTCACCTCCCATTATTTTTTTCCCCAACAATGGATATAACCCTTCCATACTTGTTCCCTGACAGCTTGCTCAAGAAAACCAAATCAACAGATATAAACCTGCAGTATTCTGTTCTTTATCATCCTAGATATGACTTTCCCCGAGAGGTTTAGAGACTGTCTTGGGTTCAGCAGGAAATAATGTAACAAAGGAATACATCACTATTCCCCACCTGGATCACCTGGAGTCCTATGTCCAGTTTTGGAATCCCCAGCATAAGAAGGACATGGAACTGTTGGAATGGGAACTGAGGAGGGCACAAAGAAGATCAGAGGACTAGAGACAGGCTGAGAGAGTTGGGGTTGTTCAGTCTGGAGAAGAGAAGGCTCTGGGGGCACCTTATAGACACCTTCCAGTACCTGAAAGAGCTGCAGGAAAGCTGGAGGGGGACTTCTTACAGGGGCCTAGAGTGATAGGATGAGGGGAACAGCATTAAATTAGAAGGGGGAAGACTTAGATTAGACATTAGGAAGAAATTCTTCACATTGAGGGTGGTGAGGCAACGGTGCAAGTTGCCCAGGGAAGCTGTGGCTGCCCCATCCCTGGAGGCTTCAAGGCCAGGTTGGATGGGGACGTGTCCCTACCCATGGCAGGGGGGGTGGAACTGGATGGGCTTTAAAGTCCCTTCCAACCTATGGTTCTATGATCCCATAGTTAAGGAAACATGCAGAAGTCAACAACTTAGAAAAAAACACGATTATTCTGTATAACTGTAACCCTCCCAACAGATTCAATATCTCATTACTAGTTAACAACTTTTATATCATTATAACTTCAAAACTGTTAAAATATCCATGTAAAAGAAGCTTTAAAAGTAGAACATATTTTAGAATGGAAAGCTAAAATATAGAGAAGGAAGTGTTTTATTAAGTTTCAAAAAAAATAATCTCAGCAATTAGTATGGAAGATTATTTTTTTCCTTAATTGCAAGAGTCCAAATTATTGTTTTAGGCATTATATGTATACTCTAAAAAAAAATGTACTACTCAACCTCACCACCGTTAAATCAATACCATTAGAGTGACTAAACTAAGTCTAATAAGATTTCTAATAAATATGTATAATGACACATTTTTATTGTTATGGTTGAAGTAAAACCAAACAGTATAGAGCTATTAGAAGAATTAATGGCAGAGTAGCCTAATAACCTAATAATATTTGCTGTATCACATTACTCTTTAGAATAAAACAAAGGAGAAATGTCAAGAGATGTTCCTCTGCATAGCTTTTTCCTGACAATTCACTAAATAGTTCTGCATTTTATGTAATTAAGCCACAGCTACTCACGTAAAACTTTACATCAGCAAATATTTACATCAATAAAAATTTAAGGGCAACGTAGAAAGTTGAAGCAGTCAAACAGTACTAATTCTTCACGAATAATCTCAAATTTAATAGGATGAAGTACCTTCCTTGAATACTGAGATTGGGAATGCTCAAGATACACTGAACTGAAAGATAAGTGTATATCAGCTTCCATCATGAACACATTCTAGAGTTGCAAACCAGGAACATCTGAACAAAGCATGAAATGTGCAGAAATACATATTTCTAGAATAACTAACGCTAAATGTAAAGTTAGTAAACTTCACCCACTTACAGCAACAGGTCATAAATTTTACCCACTAATCATAGTATGCAGACACATTTGGAAACAAAATTCAGTGATCAACCAGACACTTTGCTTTTCACTTACAGAACTGCCGTTGAAATAAATAATTTTAGGGTTTTGTTACTTAAATTTTCTAGACTTAAAAATAGCCTCTCACTTTCCCTCCTTTAAAAAGTGAAAATCTCTGGACCCATATTCTGACAAATGCAATTATAATGAATCCAATACACTTACAAAATGAAAAGCAACAGTATTAAAATGTTTATTTTTAACAGATTAAAAATTTCTTTCCTTGAGCAGAAAGATCCAAAACTAAAATGATCTCATATAATGTACCAAATTTAATGCTCTGTAAGAAAAATGGGAACATAAATGCCTTTTTGACAGTTAAATTGGACCCATTTAGTTCAAAAGAATAGGAGCACACAATGGAACACCTTTAAAAGATTCAGACTGTAAAAAAGCCTTACAGTACATCACAGGATCTGACAAGTTATGCTATCAGTGATAAGATTTTTGCCTTCTATAGACACTAGCACCTCAAGTTCAAAACAGAAGTGTTTTTTCACATAACATTTCCTTTTGTGCTGTGAAAGACGTCACACTGGCAAAATGTCTCGGTGTTATTGTTTACACAGGATAAAAAACAGCTCATTGAGAGAATCTCATCTTAATACTTTTTCCTTTTTCATATGCTTTCTTTTCCCTTTCCTCCCACTTTTTTGCTCCTCTCTCTTCTTTAGTGTCTAACTTCTTCATTGGCATCCAGGCTAGTATCATACCACTATGCTAAACCTACTTGAATGCTGCACTGTTTTTCTATAGATACACTGAGGCAGGCTTTGGTTAATGAAGATATTGCCTCGAATTTCTACCTATGATGAAAAAGAGGGAATGCACTACTAGCTTAGAAACTGAGACCTAGGCTAAATTTTCCTTGAATAAACATCAGCTTTGAAACAACTTAGGACAACCAAAAGAAATCTCCAGAAATACTATGGGACAGTGCCTATAGTCATCACTTAGCATGTTATCCACTGCCTAAAGCTACTCTTAATTTGCATTGTTACTGGGATGGATGATAACTCACACAGATGGTTTATCAGTGAAATGGTTTAAAATGGTCCTCTCTCCATACTCAGTCGATACAGACTTTTTCAGAGCTGCTGATCCACAATGTGTTCACTAGGGAAAGAAGAAATAAAGCAGACCTTCCCCTGGCACTCTGCTTCTAGGCAAGCTGAGAAGGAAGGATGCTGAACTGAAGAAGGGAAGTTTAGCAGATGGTTTGCAAATTATATGGTAGAAGAAATTATCTTATAGAAGAAATAACCATCAATATGACAGAAGAAAAAACATATGTTCAACCCCTCCAATATCATGTACTTTTGGCTTAATGGGTCAATCCACAGTGGAAATCAGCTTACATGTAGTAGGAAACAAAGTTTAGCATACTGTTTTTCATGATTTTAAGACTCCAATTAGTAGATTGCTATATCAAAATTCCATGAAGAATTTACGTTGTGACTAATATGCTATTTTTCATTGCCTCCAAGTCAAACTGAGACCTCTAATTCCATGCAGAGGAAACCACTATTCAGATCATGACATCATTACAAATAAAGTTAACTCATTTATCAGTTGACAACAGGCAATGGGAGATGTGGTATGAAAGGAAATAATATATTAAAAATCTCATCTATCAAATAGATGCTTGCTTCTGTTGAAGCATTTTCAGTCACTTCAATCTACTTCAAAATTACTTGCAGATGGAAGATAGGTCTATTTAAATCTATAAAGATCTGAAGTACTTCATATATGTTTGCAAGAGTGCCTTTGAAACAGCTTCCAGTTTGAATACTATAGAACTGGTTCAGAAGTTTGAAATAGTGGTGTTGTGTTTAGAAGTCACTAACAACAAAGAAAATATGAGTAAAATTCTCCCCAGGCTCCCTTTGAGAGAAGAATAGACCCTATTGTTTCAAATCAAACTGATAAAAGCAATTTTGTACCAATCAAATTTCCAAGTAACTCTGTGTCTTCAACTGCTACTGATTTCTGTTCTTTCTTTCCATATACTGCTCCATTACCTTGTTTTAAAGCAGGTTTTCAGTAAAAAAATCTCCCAGAGAGACTAACAACCATTACGAGGTTTAGTTTTGTTAGGGGAGAACAGAAACTGTAAAGATTATTCAGAGATAGCCAGTCCAATATATTGATTTGAACTCAATGGCACTTTAATGTAGATTTTTTTACTTTTTTACCTCATTTTGTATTTACTGCTATGCCTTCTTTCAGTTTTCTACAAAGGCTGCAGTCCATCAGGGGCTAGAATTAAATCAGAAACTACTTCCAAAGTTCACATAACCTCCCTGGATCTTGTCTAGACTAGAAAGTCAGGATTTGATTTGTTGAGGTACTGGTTTTCACAACTTAAAGCTCCAGAAAGCATATGTGAAATGAAAAATTACTTCTTTTTCCAGAGTGAATCCTGTACGATTCCTCAAAATCAAAGAATAAAGAAAGAGTACAAATAGCATGAATCCCTGTGACTGTGTTTTGTTTTACAAAGGACCATTGACAATGAAAAATGGGAACATCAAACGTCCCACATGTTTTTCTTTAACAAGTTCATGAAGACTTTAGAATGCAATGGGATACAAAAGTACATGTAGGCATAGCAAGTTTAGCCTCCAGGTTAGAAGCAGAATCAGTCCAGACGGTGTAAGGTGAAAGGCTGATCTTCACAAGTAAAAAGTGGAAGATTACGGAGAAGCTAGTGGGTGGGTGGGACAACACGGTATCTGCTCTTTCCTTTGTAGCCTGATACTTCTAACAGTGTGTACTTACAGCAAGAAAGATAATAATATATAACCACTTACACTCCTTTTGGAAGAAAAGACTGAGATCAAAATGTGATATAGATGATAGTCTATATTTAAAACAGGCATTGCTGGACTGATAAGTTAATTTTCAAAATGTCTGCAGACTGGATTAAACTATAAATGATGCTAGAGCAACAAAATCACGAGCTATACTGAACTGTTAGCTAACTCATAACCCAAAAGAATATTTGTGGGAAATCACAGCCAAGAACAAGGTAAATTTTTAAAAAACTGTCAATCAAGAGCTACTATCCTCATGAAGTTACTTATAAAATTACTGAAGAAAACGTCCCCAGTGACTGACCAAAGGAAATAATGCTCATTTCATCATCAGAGCTCAGAGACAGGAAACAAACCGCTCCAAAAACCTATACTGCACAAAAAATACAAGAGTTAGAGTATGGCATACCATGCATCTGCAACGCTTTTTTTCTTGGCTTCATAGTTTTTTTTTCCTGCTGAAGACAGAACTTTAACAGGTACTGTGGTCCAGGTGAGTTTTGAATCTGTTTTTAGTGAACTGGAACAAGTTAAATAAAGTTGTTTATATGCTGTAAATCTACTCTGCCTGAGCTGAAAATGTGTTAGCTAATGGGTTGTTTATGAGTTGCAAATCTGTTCAGTGAGGTGAAAATTTGTCAGATAATGGGTTGTTTATGAATTCTAAATCAATATTCAGTGAGTCGGAACTATGTTAGATAATAGCTTGCGTATGGGTTGTAAATCTGTTTTCAGTGAACTGGAAACATGTTAGATAATGGGTTGTTTCTGGATAGTAAATCTGTTCTCAGTGAGCTAAAAACATATTAGATAATAGGTTGCCCGAGAGTTGTAAATCTGTTTTTAGTGAACTGAAAACCTGCTTAATAAAGGGCTCTTTATATGTCTTAACTCTGCGTTTAGTGCGCAGAAAAGTTCATGAATGTGTTAGATGGGAGTGGTATATCTGATCTCAGTGGGATAGAAATCCATCAGGTAATGGATTCTTTATAAGCAAATATACATTCAGAGAATTAAAAGTCTAGGACAATACTATATTGTATCTAATGAACTCTATTTACTCTATTTGAGTCAAATAGTAAGTAAAGGTTTCCATGATTTGTAGACTTAATGAGGCAGAAAGGGGGTATAAGGTTGCTTGAACCACACTAGATATTTTAAAAAAAAAGTAAAGGAAAATTTAAACTTGTTACAGATGCACACTAATAATTTTGGAGTAAAAAAAATAGAGAAATAAATAACAAATAGACTATTTTTTTTAATCCTGCAATGAAACATTACTAATAAAACCTTCCAGCTGGATTTCATTTATTAATTTCTAATCATATAGAGTTATGATAGAAATCAGAAATTTTAGAATCTTCTGTCTTCCAGTGAGTGGAATCACTGGTGTCAATCAGCCTTACTGCTGCTTTCTCCCTATAGGTATCCCTGTTGGTCAAATACTTCCACTATATTAAGCAGCATCATAAACTGTTCTCTGTTTACAGGAAGAGAAAACCACGTGCAGACTGTGGAAAGGGAGGACGTGTAGTACAAAAATAGCAGCCGAAAATAAATGACTCAACATAAAAAGAAGGGGTTTAAAATGCATGAAGGAGAATAATAAACTAACATATACTGTGATGTGATATCCTTTTTCATTTACAATGAAAAAACAACTGAAGCTTTTCAAGACAACAAACACCACTGTTCACAAGCACATCCTAGGCATATACAGTTGGTTTTTTTTTTTTTTTTTTTGCAAGGGTAGTAACTTTCATCTGACATTCAATTATTCAGACTGCTGACTCTGCTAATGAAAAATGAAATTGGGCGTATTAAGATTACAAGTAGAAACACTTCCTAACAATTTCTTAACACTATAATTCTCAGCTATGCTTTACAGAATGTCTTTAGCTTTCCTACAACCTACTATAAAGTAATGAGGAATACTTTATTGTTCTTTAAAAAGACCCAATTTGTATCTGCATTGGATTTAATCAGTATTTCTTTCGCTTGTCTGTTTTAAATACAAAAATATCCAGTGGCTTTTTTTTAATGTCTTCCTCCCACACCAGTGTTAAAATAGTCCTTGCATGTCACCACCGCACATTTATATGAGACGTCTGTCTATCTTGTATGGTTAACTTCAAGTCTGAATCCCTAGGTTTTCCTGCTGTCCTGGAAGTAAAGAGAATATCCTGAAAACATTGTTCAGTTTCCCTACCATATCTTGATACAGGTATCGTTAATTCCTCTATAGAACGCACATTAAAAATCTCGAAGGGAAAAAAAAGAAAGGCCTGGTTTCATACTTGAAAAAAATGCTTTTCTATTCCTTCTTGTCAGTGGTTTTCATGGCCAGCAATACCCTCCCAGAACCACAGCGCAGAGATACAATTATGCAATGTTAGTTGTAGAACAATATTTTGTCAGTTTGCAGTTGTTTAGCCACTTTCTTTTCTAAAACAATTTCCATTAACATGCAACAGCAGGAGGCAATACGTTCCACACCAGATGCGCTTCCATTTTTCCTAATCACTTTCTTTGGTCTTGTTATTAAACTGTTTGACCCAAACAAACAGCTAAATATAACAATGTCATAGGCAACATAATGACATCAGAAATGCAGATGAGAATTATCCAGAAGTTAATGAGAAAAAGCTATTCACTGCTTCAGACATTTTGAGGAAATGTTACTAAAATGAACTGCGGCCTCCCCCAAAAAGCATGTTGTATTCAAAAATGACAAGAAAAAGAACACAGTATATAAATCCATCTGATAACTGACTACAAACTAAGGAGTTTTGTTGCATATTTTAGAACAACGGGAACAGAAACGAAAGGCATCAGATGTTTTTAGAATTCAGATTTTTGTAGCATAAATTTTTTGATGTTTAGCACTAAGGATGTATTTCAAAGAAAACTGCATTCAGTTTTTCCTTGAATTCTAATTTTCCCATGATAAAATTTTGGCATACACCTTGCATTAAAGTTAGACTTTGTTGATAAATATTTCAGCTCGGAAGATTCTACTGAGGCATCAGCTGCAAATGTTTTGTGTTTGAAGACTTCGGTGATGATATTGACAGCAATTCCTTGATAGCAAAGCCAGGCTTCAGGTATTCAGAGGCTACAAAAATGTTAAGGTTCATACAACTCCTTCTCCTAGTGTGGTGAATGAAGGCATAGTGAACATGCAGAGCTGCTAGTAAGTCTCTAAGAGCAAACAGTTTTGTAGGTTGGAATTTGCCTTCTGTTATCACTGAGAGCAAGTCACTTCTCTAGGGCTCACTACAAGAAGGGTGAGTCAACTGGACACGCTGACCACAGTCCTAATATTTTTTACTGAGATATAGTTACGTCAGCAGAGATATCTTATAGTATTTCACCCCGCTAAATAGAAAACTAAACAACCAATACCTTTGTGAGGCGAGGGAACTTCTTTCATTTCCAGATATTGCACAATGATGTTTGGTTTGAACAGTAAAGCTCCTTAATTATTACAGTAATATAAATTAAGTTCTGTCACAATCACTTTTGTTATTTACTAATATGTTTCATGCACCGTAAGATTGCTACAAAATAAATTCTTTTGAAACTGTAATTCTAAAGATAACGTTAAAATGTATCTTACAGGGATATATTGCAATATTTGCGTTAAATTTCTAAGTACGGTAAAACTGTATAAAACAAAATACGCCCATAAGGTCAAGTGATTATCAATAAGTTTATTGAAATAAAATACGTATTATTGAAATATTTTTTACTTACTTTCAATTAGCACTTTTCTGTCAGCCCAGTTGTCTTTAATAACTTGTATATTTCCAAAGTGCGCATCACTGAAGAATATGCGATTCGTACCTCTTCCTTTCAGACTGTAGTCAAAAGCAAGAGCTATCACGTTTCTGAAGTACTCTGGATTTTCATATGGCCTTACTGGTGAATTTAAGTTGGTTTCATCTGAAAGATGTATACTTTTTAAGATTGTCCTTCCCGAGTACAACAGGTAACCTTCGTGTCTCAAGCAAGTAATTCCATCTTCTGCAAGGTAGCCATGTGCGCAAGCACACGTTCTCTGGGCGTTTCCCCGATAAAGGCAAAGTTGATGACATCCACCATTATTCTTAGCACAAACATTAGTACCTGTAAAAAAACCCCAAACAAACTATCTTTTATAATACTACACTTAGCTAACTTAAATCAAAATGTAATTTTATGTATTCTAAGAATTCTCCTCTTAAAACT
Source organism: Clamator glandarius (assembly GCA_033459285.1). Classification (NCBI taxonomy): domain Eukaryota; kingdom Metazoa; phylum Chordata; class Aves; order Cuculiformes; family Cuculidae; genus Clamator; species Clamator glandarius. The sequence continues at coordinate 181,716 of JAUNZM010000826.1, forward strand.
GTTTCTACGATATTCACAAAGGCCAAAATAGTAAAGAGTGCAAGGAAATTTGTAAGACCAAGACAATTTTAAAGAACAGCACTAATGAGCAAATACAAGCAGCACCCTTTCCCATTTACAAGAATATATATTTTATTAACACAAAATTATAAAATAGGTTATTTCTCCATAATCAACTGAAGACTTAGAGATTGTTTCAAGTGCTTTGAAAGCTGTTTGGTTACTTTTTTTTTTTAAAACACCTGTTAATGACAAAAAGTAAAATTTAGATATCATGAGAATATGATACTGGTTTTACGCAACTTCTAACTAAATGAAAACATATATCTTGACAGGTACAAACTTGTGCCAATTGACGCCCTTGCTTTTAATAAAGATTTTTTTTCCTAACATTTTGTTCTAATTTGTTTTAAAACCCACATTTAAAAGCTTGCCCCCCGACAAATGCATACCATTAAGAAATCATCATCAAATTAGTAACTTCAATGACTTAAACTGCACTTGTTGCAAGCAATATTTAAAATTACTGTAAATGTCAATAATCAGGAATTATTTTCCTTTGTCTTTTTTCGACTAGGTATGAATTACTATTATAGTTAGTTTAGATAATATAGTTTCTGAGAGCAGTTTCTGGATAAGAACTCAGGTCTTTCCATAGAGACATTTCCACATTTCTGAAAGTTTCCACAGATGAAGGAAAAGAAAACAATTTTAGAAGAATATTTTCAGGTAGAACACTATAATAATAGTTGAGGAATATGTAGTTTCTGAAAGTACTGTCGATTGTCTTTTCTAACTTCTACATTTCAAGTGAAGATACTTTTAAGAGAAAAATAATGGGATATGAGACTTAACTTGCTCTTAAAATTAGAAATGCTGACTTTTGTGTTCCTATGCAAAACTACAAAACATATTCCTCTACAGTGGAAGTTTATCCGTATACATTTTTACCTTTTTTTTTTTGTTCTTTTGACAGATTCTTTTAATGTTTTATTAGGCTAGAAAAGTTAATATCTCTTTGGAAGGATGGAGGTTGAGAACAGAAAAGAAGAGAGAGCCTTAAGCTTCTGAAATCTCTCTTTGAAAAGTTTAGTGCTTCCACAGTTCATCAGCTGTAAATATCTTTAAAAATGGCCAATTCTGAAATGAGTATAGTTAAGGCAAATATTTGTAAAATACACTGAAGGATAGGAATCCAGTTATGGATTATAACTGCAATTGCACTTGCCGACTATCTTGCCAGAAAGGGTAAAACAGGTGTTTGAAAAAAAAACATTAAACACAATCAGCACAGGCTGTGGTTTTGGTTTTGTTTTCTTTGGGTTTTGTTTGTTTGGGGTTTTTGTTTGTTTGTTTGTTTTTTTGTTTTAATAATTGAAGGTCAGGAAGCAGGCTAATTACAGCTAATTACATTCTTTTTTTTCGTAAAACAGTACTAACTTCTTGTAGTTCAATGAACTTAAAAATATATATATATAGAATAATGTGATATAGAAAAACATTCCAAAAACATTTTTCACCTGCTTTTTCCCTTTTGTCCTCCTGGCTCACTGACAGCCCCTCCCAAAGACATTAACCATTTGTTCCCTAGTAAAATTTGAAAAATGTATTAAAAAATCATTCAGTTATGTTTTTCAAGCTAACATCAAAAGATTTTAAGCCTCAGTAACCATTTCTCCTATTTCTAATGCGATCAAGTCTTTAAAGCTATCAAGAAAAAAATACATAAAGAAGCTTTTTAATCCAATTGTTCTATTTTCCTAACTCTATAATATAAAGCAGCCCTTCCAAGCAAGCAGACATTAACTATTTCTAGCCTAGTTAAAAGAAACAGGGTTTGTTTGTGTGGATTTTATTTTTATCCACAAAACATGAAGTACACAGTACGCTGAAATTACATGCAGAAATTCTTAGTAAAACTAATATGCACACGTTTGCAAGCTAATTTTTTTCCCAGAACTAATTAAAATTCCCTTGGAAAAAAAAGAAAAAGAGTTTTCTTTAGTAATTGTTAAATATGCTTTCTTTCAATATGTAGATTTATTTTACACACGATATTTAATGCAGTTATTTAGGAAAGTTGTATATAAAAGAAACAAGATCTTCAGGTATGTAATGCTGTGATAAAAGCAACTTTCGAGAGCTACCAACACCAGAGATATATTACAGTAACCTTTTTCATCTTTTAGTTTTTTGAATACAGTTATAGAAAATTTTGTCTGGCTGGCCTGGTAGCAGTTTTTTCTGAGGAAATCAGCATCATTTTTTTGTAGATTTGTATCCACCTTTCAGAACCAAAACTTTAGGAGGAAAAAGTTAGCTAAAAGCAAGATTATTCTTAGTCAGGTAGTTGAGGATAAAATTTAACCATCAGTACAATAAATCACTGAGAGTATATGCTAAATTTTGTCTCTTGAGTTCGCTAAACAAATTGAAAATAAACACAATTCGCATTTAGAAGGTCACTTCCAATTCAAAAATAAACCTCTAAGACTCAAATTCAAGTAATTTCAGGAAATAAATATTTGAGACAGAGGCTGGGAAATTGTAGCTGTGAAAAAAATCTGTTGCCTGTTTTCCAGTAGAAAACTGAGAATGCCTGAGATTACTACTCTATAAAGCACAGTTAAAGTGTCTCTCATTCTTAAGACTGGGGTATGTTTGGCTTTTTTTTTTAGGGGGGGGTGGAAAAGAGAAGAAAAACAACCAAAAACCACCAAACCTGGAATGATAGGAAGTGTTTTAGTTTTAGATTTTCTCGTTAAAACACCCAGGAGAATTTAAGTAGAATTTGTGCTTTATGATTTCTTTAGTACATTAATTTTATTTTAAAAAAAAATACTTTAAGAGTAAAAAGCGGAGGTAAAAATCAGTGATTACTTAACTTTTGGTATGCTTTAATATACATAAAAAAGTAGCAGGTGATATTGAAACAATTAATAGCATCCTTAAGAACAGCCAACCTTTCTCTCGTGCTCTATTAAAGACTTTCACTTCCTTCAGGTTTATTCCAAGGCCAGTCCTCATGGTCACAGCATCCGTGGCCTCATTCTTGTGGCCTCTTCTAATAGAGCCATTTGCATGTGCTCTGCCAAAAAAGTTGAAGATGTCTCATCAACAATCCTCAACTAATTTACACCAAACAAATGACTGAAGGGCAGTGGAAAGTTCACCTAACAGAAGGTGGAGAACCCTGTTCTCATCTACGACACCGATCTGCTTTAGCTTTCGGCGTCAGAAATGCCCTTTCTTTGCAAATTGCACAGCTTTCTGTGATTCGCTTTGTGGCCTCGCTAAGGAATGGCTAATCCTACAAAGGTGAAGCACCTGGCACTGAAATAACATTTTGAGACTCGAATACTTATGAAAAATAAATTACCTGTCAGACCAGTAGATGTAAGCTCCAAACACCGCGACTGAAAACATATCCACATTGCTCCCTGACAGCACAATCTCCCGATTCCCTCCACTCTCAAGGTCAATTCTTTCTATCTTGTCGGTACGAGCATCACACCAATATAATTTATTTTCCTAAAGATTAATTTTAAAGGAAACATCAACAGCCTTGTCCAAGTATTTAATTAAGATTTATTAAGATTACAAAAACGTGGAAGACCAGCTGGCTTTATTGAAACACCACAAATATTGTACATTTTAATATATACTAGAAGACATAGAAACCAACCTCATAGTCGATGGAAATCCCATTAGGCCATGCAATCCCCAAGCTCACAAGCACAACCTTCTCAGACCCATCTAAGTGAGCCTTGCCTATGCAAGGGCTCTGTCCCCACTCCGTCCAAAATAAATACCTAAAATAGTGAAGAGATTATCAATTAAGAGTCACATTTTTCAATTCTTACTTCAATGCTAACACTGTGCTTCAATGGCAAATAAAATGCAAATAGGTATTTTAAAAAAACACAATAAGGCTCATATCTCTAAATAATTTTGAAAGATCAAATGTATCATGGTACTAGTTTCATAGAACAACATTGAGAGACTTTTTTGCAAATTATATATATATATAAATTAATTGTTAACAACTGTAATCAGTCAGTCAATATGCACTTCTTTAAAGAATTCATCTTTATTCTTGGGAAAATAAAAGCAAATTAGAAAAAAATAATAGAACATAAGCTCTCAAATCTCATTACTAACTAATGTGATTATACAAGAAATGCATGTCTAAGGAATAGCCTAAATATTAGAAGCACTGTGTGAAATGGTAGAGCAAAGAGATTTTGCTTAGGAAGGACATATTTTGCCTATTCTTCTTAATGCTCATGGCAAAAATCTGCATCTTATTTATCTCATTTTGTAGTACTGTATACTTACTGGCACAGTAAAAACACAAAATAGTGTAAGACAATAGGTCAAGCTTCTGCCTTGACCTCCTGTTTCTCAAACTGTTGCTTCAGGTACAGCAAAATGAGGTCAGATAATTTTCTTTGCTGAACAGTACCATACAGAATAGTTTTAAGTAAATGTCTATATGTCCACCAGTCTTTATGTGTATTTCTGTCAAAGAATATTATACAAATATCTATATTCGTAGCAAGAAATTTTGTTATATGATAACATAACTGAGGTCTAGCATACTACTAATCACCTGAAGACAAGCATTTTCATAACTAATGTTCATAAGCACACATAAAACGTTTAATAGGCTGTTCACTTTTGTGTACAGAACCATACAAAACCATTCTTCATTTTTTTTTCTCTGTATGGAATGTAGGTATTACTTTTTTCTTAAAGACTACAAAAGTCTTCCGTGCATTACTAACCAGTTCTAGCCCCGAGTCTGGTGTTATCATCATACCAATCTGTTGTTAAATAGCTATATTTGATCAGATGACTGCAGATACGTGAAATGCAGAGGGATACGAACGGGACAGGGGAGAACAAATATGGATCTTACAATTAGATCATCAAATTTAGCTTCTGAAAAAATGTCGATCTTACTTTGGCTCTAATTGTAGCACTTTCTGGCTACAACAAAACCAAACTTGTTCTCACACTTCTTGACACAATAAACAGTAATATGAATACTCTACTACAAAACTTGTACTACATTAGGAAATGGAACTGCTACATTAGCTAAATTAAAAATATGTTTTAGAAATGTTAAAATAGGCAATATTAACCAGCTGTATGCCAACAATTACTTTTTAAGTTTAATAAAATTGACCAGATTAGCAACTCTGAACAGAACTAAACTTGCTTTCAGGCCTCTGGTCACAGAGACTTCCTTTAAAGAGGACATCAACAAATGTTGACTACAGAAAGGCAGGCATTCAGTATATTTTTATTAAACATTCTGTGCTCTTTCCTTAGACTAATTACTTTGAGAAAAAGATTAAATTAAATTAAAAATCATAATTAGCAGATTAAATCAATCTAAAATCCTCCCCCAAAAATTCTGCATCGCTGCTGAAAAAGTAAGGTAAGCTACTTAAAACTGTCTTAGAGCACTAATGACTCTGAATATACTGACAAATAAATTACTAACTACTATAGAAAAACTTCACCTTCCCATATCTTCCCCAGACGTCTGGGAAGTACCATCTAAAATATTTGTTTCCTGGACACTTGTAGGTAGCAATATGCTACTGACACATTTGATGTATCTACTGCAATGCTAGAATAACCATGACTCAACTTCATTTGGAACTATCCAATATGCTTTTTAAATAGCTGACATGGAGATGCAAGTGGCAGAAACATGATGCTGGCCAAGAATTAACTTTCAAAAACACTTTTGAAAAATTAAATCAGAGTTTAAATATTCCCCTCATCCCAAGCCGTAAACACAAATGAAATCTTCAAAATCTGAGAATTATCTCAGTATGAGCTTAACTTACAATTCTGAGCGTGATCAGAAAACTGTTATTTAATTGGGGCGGGGTGCTTGATGAGGGACAAAGACATTCCTTTGTAGTTCTATACATTAACATTTTCCTTAGTAACAATAAATAAAGTTTCCAGCCAGCTCAATGCTGGCTGCTTCATATCCTGGTATAACTGGCAGATTGAATGAGATCTAATAACCGCTATTTTCCTCTCCATTCTTACAGCTGTCAACTCGAGCTTCAAGAGAAATGAAGAATGTGAAGTCAGGGCAAGGGGAGGGAAGAATACCTTTGAAAGTTTTGCCTCATAAAGAGAAAGAGATGACAATAATGCAGAGGGTGAAAAGGCCTTTATCTTCCCACAGAAAAGCATACCTGCACTCCACTAGCAAAACATTGCTATGCTTTTCCTGAAGAAACTTTGATTGGAGACATCTCAAGATATCATTTTGTGGCACAGTATTAAAAAAAAAGAGATGAAGCTCACCTACCTCCACAGAAGGTACAGACATGTAAAACAATTACTAACTTGTGGCTCTCTTGCCCTATCTTTTCTTAAGTATTCTAAACATAACCAAAAAACAATTATAAAATTCATCACCATCAAACCATTCCAGGAAAGTTCCACAACAGAATTAATTTCTACATTTAACACTTCAATTCTTTACTGTTTTTTGTTTCAACTGTAATAATTTAAACTCTGTGAAGGTACATTTTACCCATGTTTTATTAATATCTGCTTTTTGGTGGCATTACAGTGTTCTATTTTAAGACCAAAGAAGATGGTTCAGTGGCAACTCTAAATATCCATTAACTTAACAGCAAGAATTGTTTCTTTCCAAAGAATCTTGTTAAAATTGTCAGCTATTAATCCATCTCCTTATGCGAACACTTTTTATTTCAGTAAAATAAAATCATGAACTGTTGAATCAGAAAGCATCATGTGAAAATATTGTCATTAAAATAAAAGAAAATCCACACTTTAGCAAAAAAGCAACTTTTCTATCAATAGTAATATTAAATCTTATACTCTCAAGGGTTCTTCATTTACTCTTTCCTACAGCAACTGTCAAACACTGGATCCCAGATACAATAAATCTTCCCTCTCCAAATACTACAGGATACTTGATTACACTTTTTACACTTTCTAGTTGAAAATAATGGGTTTTATGTATATAATTCATTTTATTTTAATATCTAGGTATTCTCCAGAAAAACTGCATTTGCTGCACTTAGTCCTCATAGACTTGACAGGGGCTCTCTGTTTATTTTGATGTAAGCAAGCAGTGAAAACTTATTAGTATATGCAAACAGTAAATGCATTATATACATATTGAGGAAAATAACACTGTAAGTTAACTATTACTTTGAGTAAGATCAGTCTACCCTTCTGTTCAGAAGAAATTTATCAATATATACTTACCTTCTTTTTTTTTCTTTTTTTTTTTCTCCTGCCCCAAAAGAAAAGCACAGCTATTCTAGTACATTAAAGACAAAACTGTAGTAATTAATTCAGCCAGATCCTCACTAAGATCTGGAGAAGATCTGGCTCTGAAGAACAGCATTAATCTTAAACTGTTAGTAGATACTGCCAAGCAACCAGTGGTGCCATAATAGAAAAAGCTATTACATTATGCAGAAAATAAAATCAGTTATTGCTTTCACCTTCATTCTTAAATACATTAAGTTGCAATGCTCTAGTCTGGAAAATACACAGTTCACTATGCCTAAATTCTCACAGATGAAATCATGGCATAGGTCCAAATAGCGTTTTGCATCAGTGATATCAATCTGGCCTCAGTGAGAAGGCAGAATTCTTCATTATTATAGCTCTGAGTACAGAGACTGCTTTCCTGAAAACAGTGAGATACTGATTTCATTGAATCCGGGAAAAATGAGCTGCAGTGCTATCTCTGGCTTTGGGGGCAGGTAGTTTCTCAAATATTTCTTTAGGATTTTGATATACACCATTTAGCGTTTCCGTTTTAGCAGGGTAAGCGTAGCAGTTAAACTCACTGAGTCTTGCTTACATGCCTTTTCCTCAGAAAGCACATTTCATATTCCCATGAAAAAAAAAAAAAAGATGTGAATTCTTTGCAGAATTCACTGCTGCTGTTTCAGTTCCGATAGCTTTGGAGCTGGGAGAGGACAGAATGCTCTCCATTTCTGTTAATGGTGCAGTGTAACTCCTACTCTCAACAAACACATGAATACAGAGATGTCATTTTTGACAAACCTTACCCTCTTCCCCATAAGTTTCACCTCAAGTTACTTTCAGGTACTGTGGGTAACCTGCTTGGTTTCCGTAGTGGGATGTTACATGATAATTTGTAACTACCAAGGATTACACTGTTCTATGATTTCATCATGACATTGAGGTCTTAATTAAATAACGTGACTTCCTTGGATCTGCTGGAAACTTAAGAAGAGATTTAAGCATGCTTCCAAGCAATGCCTAAATTTCAGTCGAAATGGTTGTCTTAGAAAATGAAAACTGCTTTGCAAAGAAAGTACAGTATGTAATGTATGCAGAGACCAACGAAAAAACTCAGCATATGATAAGAATAACACTTCCGTCTACCTGTGCTTAATTCAAGTATAAGAGTTTCCAAACAATCTTTTGGGGTTTGATTAAATTAGAATTATTATTATTATTATTAGAATTATTATTAGAATGAAGGCCTCTATTTACTAAGATAAGAGCTTCAGTGCTAGCATGCAAACTCTAAAAGAAATGCAAGTAGCCATGGTCATGTTACCCTTTCTCGGGGTGAACCGCAATAGATCTTGGCTGGTCCAAACCCTGGGATATAATTACATATCGGAATGAGCCGTTGAGCCTGGCAACTTCAATTAAGTTGAAGCCATGATCCGTCCAATATATGTTACCTAGGAAAAATACCTTGAAGTTACTGGACAAAGAAAAGACTGCTTTAAAAGTGTATAAGGTTTAAGTGCATAAGTTAGGACCAGAAACTAACTGCTCTATTTTAATTTATAAGTAAATTACATTTGTCAATTCTAGTTCTAGTCTAACTTTCATTCTGAAGTATAAACTTGTATTTGTGGTTGTCATAATCAGGACTGCCCATTTAAGAAACAGCATTCAAGATATTTATATATTTTTTCTATTTGTAGTAAAACTGCAAAAACAGTGGCAGTATCTTCAAAGAAAAATATCTAAACACTTGGAATATTAGAAATAAGAGCTGAAACCAAGCATTTTAGTCTTGAGATGAAGATGCAAGAACATACTGCCAGAAATCATGACAATTCCTGAAGTGGGTCAAGACCTACCTGCTATCCAGTCCACTGCAATGCCTTCAACTCTTCCCAAGCCATTTGTAATGATGTCTTCTTTCCATGTTTGGTCTCGTTTAGATCTGCTAATTTTGTTAAAACCCATGTCCGTCCAATAGACTGTATCATTCCCTATAAAATACACAAATAATTCATAGATTAATTCAGTTACTTCGGTCCTATTATCTACATCAGCAACTAAAACCTGCAAATATAACTTTATTAATATGCCTCAGAGTAAACAGAAGAGTGGTACCAAAGCTATCATCTGTAATTCCTCACTCTTTTCCCACTTTTTTTTTTTATTTTACGTACAATAACTAAATAAGAATTCGAGGTTTTCTACTAGTTTAGTAGTGCACATATACCACTATAGGGCCACAACAGATGGGAACCACTACTGCTATTAAAAATCACAACAAATATATTGTCTACTCCCCCACCCCCAATTGCATAAACATTTGAAAATCATTATTTTGTTTATTAAATCATCATTCCAAAACATACAGGAGTCTGAAAAACTACAAGGTAAAACTGTCTATACAGTCTTATCCTTCACCAATCATACAGACTGAATTTCAGCAGTATAAAAAATAATAAGGGAACTCTATCCATAATTCATCTTTTATTTTTAATGTCCTAACAAGCTTTCACTAAGAGTGTTTTTTGATGTTTTAAGGCATTTCAGCTGTCTTCCCTGCCCTTGTGCTGCAGTTGGCTTCCATAAGGCAGAAGAGAGGGACCACTACGTAGTCTTAGAGTATAAACCTATTTTTAACAACTACTTAAACTCATTAGCCAGGCTGAGATTTTGGAATGGCCAAAGCACAGACATACACTCCCCTCTGTTGTGAAAATGCACTCCTGATAAGAGATGGGGTAAAAACTCCAATGAGGTCCCTCAAGCTGAATTCTCTGCTTTTCCATTGACATAACTCTGAGTGAACAGCACAGATGTGCTGCAGCCCACATTCTTGTTTCAAAGTCATCAGATGGGGATCTCCTCAGTGAGCTATTTTGTCTGGGAAAGCCACTGCTCAGAGATAAATAAAATTTGTTCCTTCTTTATTTTTTCATAGCTTATATATCTCCTTTTAATTCCATGTATATAGCAAAAATTACTTTGTGGTGCTGTTTTCTTAAAATTGTGTCAAACAACTGAATTACATGGATTTGCTTGCAGATAATATCATTAAAGAGATAAAATAAATTTAAAATGCAATGTTTCTCCTTGAAATATATCGTTACACAGCAACCATTGAAAGTCTATCTAAATTACTAATTTGCTTTCTGTAAAATGCAGTATTTTATGGCACAGCTTTGTTTTGTTAGCGACGAACATTTTTCCTTAACACACAATATACTTGAACTGAATATAAACCAGTAGAAAGCAACTAGTGGTTATGTGCATGTACAATAAAAGAATACTGAGGACATACAAAATTATGGAGATATTTAACAATACTTCCCAATAATAAAGGAAAGAATGTTTTCAAAGTAAATATTACAAGAAATATTACTTTAGTGTCAGTCCAATTGTTTCTGTAAAATGGCTAGAATTTTTAAGCAAAATGTATCTGTTAAAAGAAACCAAACCAAACCATGTAAGTAGTTTTGGGACTGGAACTATTCAGAGAAACTCAAGTAACATTTGTCATGTTACAAGTTCACAAAGTACATGCAGTTCACTGCGTCTATAAAGTATCCTTAAAACTAAATGCTAACAGCTCAAGTATGCAAAGATAATAATTAGCCAACCATATTATACCTCAGTTAACACATCATCTCCTTTAAAATCTCATATTCTTTTACAGTCCTACGCCTTACTTGCCTATATTTTGTATCCTTAATTAAATCTTCATTAAAAATAGCTGTAAAATGCAAGGACTATGACATTTTGACATAATTGCTCGGAGTGGCTCCAAGTTGGGGGTGGAATTTTTTTTTTCCTTGAAGTACCAGTAAAGGTTATTCATCCACAGCAGTGCAAAATTTCTTAGTCACTATGTTCTATACTTTAGGTGGAAGAATATTTTTTTGATTTTTCAGGTACTTCATGACAGCTTCAGAAAAGAAAAAAACAACCTATACTCTTCGCTGTACAGTGCGAAAATATCCAAGGAATTATTTGTCACCAAACTAATAAAGATCCCCATGGGTTTCAAATACAGATAGTACTACAGCATTTGCTGAGTTTCAGTTTGCACTTGGAAACAGATGGTAAGATAGAAATTATAAACCCTTCTCATTTTATGGAGACTGCAATTGTTATGGGCTCCTTTCTTTTAATAATAAAAATGCTCTGTATCTCAGTAACACAAAGAGTCACATTGTCAGTGCAGTAAAGGACAGCTCTCCAGGGTCACCAGCTCTCCACGGGCAAGGTTAAGATTTGGGGCTTTCTGCGTAGAGTTGTCCTAGACCCTTCTCAGCTGAACTCAACCACTGAAGACCTGAGTCATGAAGACCAAGCTAATAGGAATTCAGATAAAGCGATTGCCCTTTATTTTTTTGTAGCCTGTTCACTTATAAAAACGGTTAATGTTTTCACAGATCTGTTCCCAATGCTGTCTCTGTCTCGTCACACTATTAATCTTATAAACGCACAACCTTGTATTTTCCCAGTTTCTCCGAAAAGTAACAGACAGTGAGACAAAACCTCCTTTCAGCATCAGGTTCCTGAAGTCAGCTCTGACTTCAGATAGCTGGAAAGAAGACCTATACTCAGTTCGGAGCCTTCAATATCTATTCACCTTTTCTGTGGCTGAAATGTGAAGAGAAGACAATTATTACCTGGGAACAACAGTCACCACAAAATGGGAAACAACTGTCTGCAACTTTACACAGCTTCTACAAGCATCTTGCTAAGCAGTGAGCATTAGTTACCAGGACCCTACAATGACTTCTACAGTTCACAGGCAGCTTATCAGCAAGCAGCGGAACTCAATTCCACTTAATGCATCAGTATTAAATAAAACCCCCTAACTCCAAATTCAGCGTACAAAGTATGTGCTGAATACTACCCCTTTCATTAGGCGTTGCCAGCTTAGTCTGTAAATGTTCAAAATGCTTATTTTAACAAAGAGAGTAAAATCTTTTCATCTCTGAACTATACATACTTGTATGTATATCACAAATGTTTGGATGCACAATGATAGAGTAAGTATTTAGTTTAGAAGCAAATATAAAAGCAAAAGGGGGGCAGGAAATGGTGACAAAATTATGGAAAAATATGTGATAGAATACCCCACTTTGGTTCCCAGCTCCCAGTAAGTTCAACAAAACTCAATGAGGGACTGGGATTCTGCTTTTCACATAGGCAAAATCTTGCAAATCTTATGCTATTCTGAGATGAATACCTGTGGAACTGATATGGACCTAGCAATAACATTATGTTATTTCAAAATTATCAACAATTTTAACTATTACTCCCCCTTTGTGGAGTCTTTTCAGCACAAACAAAAACTTTCATGTAACTACTCTACATTGTTGTACTTTAAAAAGACAGAAATGCTACTACTAGTTAAGTGGTTTGTGCCCTCTAGTCAGGAGGAGTTAAGAATGTGTTCCCTGATAAACAGGTTCACTTTCTTGGATACACAGTTCTACCCATCAATCTGAAGACCATCATTCTGCAAATTCACATGATCTAATTTATTCAACATTAGAATGCCCTTGAAGTCTCAAATACAGTAGTGTTTCTCCACCATGCAGATACTTCTTGAACCAGACCAAGCTTAAGTACAGAGTACCTCTCACCGCATGAAATAATGGTTTCAAAAAACTCAAACCAAATACTAAGGTAAAAGATATGGTGAGCTTCCTGGAATACTCTCAAGAGGAAAATAATAATGGGTATTTGCCTGACATGCTGTGAAGGAGTCTTCAGCAGCAGGGAAGAATCAATGCCATTGTATTTAAAAATACAGAAATTAAAGACTACTAGGAACACACTCAGTTTTATAAACCTATGTGTTAAATAACACTGGTAACTCCACTCCTGAGCGACCTCTAAAAAAGTCCAAAGGTCGAAACTACTCTTGTAGTTCTTTAATGATAATTATCAATACATAGGATAGTAAAACAGGTAAATTTATTTTCTAGGTCTTTCCCGTCTGCAAAACATATCTTCACTATGATACACTATAGTACTAGCACATGCTAATGTATTTTAGCCACTTCACGTGCTTACAGAACCATTTAAGTTGGAAAAAGACCTTTAAGATCCTTGAGTCCAACCATTAACCTAACTCTGCCAAGTTCACCAACTAAACTATGTCCCTAAGCACCACATCTACATGGCTTTTAAGAACCTCCAAGTATGGTGACTCAACCACTTCCCTGGGCAGCCTGTTCCAATGCTTGGCAACCCTTTGGGTGAAGTAATATTTCCTCATATCTAGCCTAAATGTCCCCTGGCACAACTTGAGGCAATTTCCTCCTATATTATCACTTATTACTTGAGAGCAGAGACCAACACCCGCTTCACTACTAACTCCTTTCAAGTAAGTATAGAGGCCAATAAAGTCTCCCCTCAGCCTCCTTTGCTCCACACTAAAGTATTAAACATTACAGAGAGGAGATGTGAATATGGGAATGCTTCACAATTAAGAATGAAATCCAAGCAATAGTCACTAAGTGAATAAAGCCAAGAGCAAATCTGAAAGTACCTCTGCTTGCCTTCTGAATCATATTTGATGAACAAAAGTTTTAGTAATGAATTCAGAAAATTCAAAGTAAGGTACGAAAATGAGAAGAAAAATCAATTGGTTTTTAAGCTGAAATGCAGTTGAAAGTTTTAGTGTAATGTTTTATAACACAGTATCCCCTTGTGGCTTCATTGCCACAGAAGATTTACATTCACGTTTAGCAATGCATTTGTCACTGTCATTCCCACTCAAGTCCCCTGGGCTGTAACTGATCATCACAAACTGGTGTGAACCCCATGCTATTTCATCTTTCTTGAAATCTCATTTTTTGGAAAGGCAAAATTTGTACATGCATCTTATTCTTCCAAAATATTAATTTGATATTGATTCATAAAGCCTAAACAAAACTCTCTAAAATAGAAGCTAGCATATTCTATAAGTAGACTATACTAAAAGAAATAAATAATTGAATATGCAAAAATCAAAGAAAACACAAGATGTAAAATCCTGAACAAAACCCTGAAACTAGTATTTCATAATGAAAATGTAAAATTTTGGATTTCTCTATTACACATCATAATTTTGTTGAGCTTGCAAGGCTTGAAATAAAAAAAAAATAGTATTTTTTAAGACAATGTTACTATAATAAAAAATATAATCTGTGGAAAATCCAGATGCATTGACTTAGTACTCTCTGTCATGAACATGCATAGCTACTACCTCTCTAACATCCTGCATCTCTCCAGGAATAGATGAAATCAGCAGTATCATAACCTTTCAGATCTAAGATATGTGTATAAACTTATTGTCTTGTAAGTGATTTTTATGTCTCAGTGGACTGTTACTGAACTATACCTATGATATAATGAAAGCTCTGTACGTCAGCTGTCACTGAGTTGAAAGCAAAATATACAAGTGTGAGGGCACCGTAAAATATTGAGTGAATTTTGCTAGGCAGAATAGAGGTGCAAGAGCATCAGTGAAGAAAGCAGGCCAAACGAAAAGATGATTTTAATGAATTTAACTCCTAACATGTTAATACCAGATCAGGGACATTTATGTGATGAAGCAGTAAAACACAATAAGTAGAATACAGTCTATTTTTAATTTGAAGGCATATATTATGTATATACTTATATTTATTTCAAAATGAAAAACAATGGAGTATGAAAAAATAATTTGTGTGTCAGGAAGCCAATGTCCAAATACAAGCATATATCTAACATAGTGTAAAAAAACTATCTCAGAATTACTCGTTTGTAAACTCTACGCATAGCAAAAACATCTAATGAGAAAATCAATTTAGAAGGAAGTCTGAGCAAAGGCCTCATGGGTTAAAAATATGGAGATACACGATACTTTCCGGTCACTACTTGGTCAGAGATTTCTTATTTTCTGTAAACGCATACTGAAGAAATTCAGAGACATTTTTCAGTGGGAAATGTATCCAATTGCTTTTCAGAATCTGATCTTTAATTTCTTTTCACCTTTTTCCAAATGCATGCAAAGGAGAAACCTCCTTATTTCACAGGAGAGTTGTGAGGCTATCAGAACTAAAAACTCTTTCCTATATATATACTGCTGTGGAAAGGCATGTAGTGTACTCAAGACAAGCGTCTCTTCTTCGGGTTGTTAGAGCATCTACTCCTAAAAGCAAGAAATGGATACTGGGTGGGCTCATATGCTGCAGTGAAGTGTCTGAGCATTAGTGGACAGAAAGAAAACTATCCCACTCAGCTGTCAAAACGACCTGCTAGGTACAATACGTAGAAGAAAAAAAAATCATGACAGGAACAAGCTTTATTTCTATGAAAAAGGAACTAATGAAAACTGCTGTCTTACAGATTTATGACTGCTTTCTGTAAAACTATCAGTTTCTTATTCAAGTTCTCAATAATGTCTTCACTGAAGAACAGATAGTGCTGCTAATGCAATCTGCAGATACATAATACATTTTTCTATTCACTGTAAATAATAAATAGCTAGAGCTTAACACTGTAACATCAATCAACTTCCAATTCCTTTAAACAGAGTTGTAAGTACTTAGCAGGTTTGAGAACTGTGGGTTTATTTAATTTATAAGTATAGTATACAATATTTATCATACGTACAATAAACTATACATAACATTTACCTGCATGGAAGTCTATGCCCACAGCAAATGAAGTTCCAGATATAGGCATCAAAGCATCCATTTTATCATTTGGATCAAGGGGAATTCCTCTAATTCCTTCATGAACAGAATACATAAGAAATGATTCGATACCTAGAAGAAAAATAAAATCACCAATGAGAGCAAAGTGAAGACTTTTCCAGTTAACAAGACTTGAGGAATTAACAGGCACTAGACATAGTTTTCCAGTACTGCTGCATATTTGTGTTTAATGACAACTCCATCTCTTCGAGAAAACGTACCTGGATTATTATGGTGTATTACTAATTAAAGTCTTACAAAGAAGAGGGAATCACTGTCCTCTTCAAGCATTACCTTGCCGTTAAGTAATTGCCAATTACAAACATGAAATATTTTTGAATTACATGAAATTTAATAATATTTTCAGTGCACATCTACACTTTCTGTACGTATTCAGCAAAAGACAATTTTAAAGAACTTGTGGGAAGCACAACTCAAGACTGCAAATTGTCTTTTGAGGCATGGGATTCATCTCACCTCACTTAGTCATGCACACATTTTACAGATCATAGAGAAGAATACATAGTTTTAGTGAATAATGCAGTTGATGCATTTTAAATGTCTGCTTTTGTGTTAGATTAATCACTCTCCAGATGCAACAATTTCTCTAAGGAGGAAGTAATTCTATGGTGTATTGGTCTTGTTATGTAGTCACTCTCAGCTGAGATGAATCACACCTAATTGCTGAAAACTAGAATTAGAAGAAAGATTTTATTCCTCTAATTTGTTCATATATGAGAAAACTTCTAAGTTTAAGGTAAATCACTCAGCATGGCAATTAATTCATATTATTGAAGCATTTTAACTACCATACAAAATATTTTTTTCTTCACACCAGTTCTTTGAAACTTCCTTTTCTTCATAAAGAGCTAGCCAGTATAAGACCCTAAGAATGCAGACTGAAAAGTTGCAGGTAGAGAACTACAAAGTTTTCTTCAAAGCAAGAACTGAGGTAACAAATGAAAAAAAAAAAAAACATTGCTAAACGATGTATAGGACAAGTATATCCGTAAAGAATTGTACTTGTCAGTTTTTCTCCATGACTTTTCAAGACAAAATAAAAATGTTTTTGACTCATGACCTCTTTAAAATTGAAAGGAAATTTAATCATTAAAAGCTTTTAGGATCTAGAAAGAACCATCTGTAGGCATAAAGGAGGAATGAGTTTCCAATACACAACCCACTACTGGAAGTTAAACATCTGAATAAGTAATTGTAAAGTAAAAATGAGTATTTTAAAAACATAAAAAGCATTAGAAACATGCTATTGTGACATGAAATAGGAAGGAAAATCACATTTACGTTGCTTAATCCTGCTTCCACGTATACACTACTATTAAATGGTGAAACAGCAATCCTTCATAGGACTAAATTTATACAAATATAAGCCACATTGACTGTTTTGTATTACTTAGGCAAAAAGGAAAACTTTGAATCATTTCCTACTCAAGCAAACTAAAGATTAAAAAAAAATAAAAATCGGGCCTTACTTCACGTGAAAGGCAAAACAATAGGATGAGACACCCAGCTTTTCAGATTCCATAGATTATAATTTAGATTAAAGATGAGATATATGACCTTGAACAAAAATGTACTGCTGTTAGGGATGGCTCAGGTGGTTTGCTTTTCTGCCTACATTTAAAAAAAATAAGAAGAAATATTCCTCACACTTTCCACAAAAATCTATGTAGAACTAAATAAAGAACCTAAAAGCTGAATTTACATTCTGTCCTAACCCCAACAGGCATTTCTCTGTTACTGCTTTAATCAATCATAAGTAGAGTTATTTAAAGTAAAATTAATAAAGTTTACTTATGTTTCCATAAAACTGAAATGAGTTAAAGTAAACACAAAAAGTCATTTTACCCTTGCATGCCATGCGGTTTTTTTGAAGGTTGTAGCCTACTGTACACACACAAGTCCTGGTGGTTTCTGATGTTGGCAAACAAAGCTGGGAGCATCCACCATTGTTTAACTGACAGGAATTGCTACCTATAAAATGTCAGAGGAAGAGATAAGTGGAATAAAATTTTGAACAGTGCAATCCTGAATAAAAAAAAAAATTGTTGGTATCAATTTATTAATACTACCAAAACCAAATTTTGTTCAGGTAACTTCTTTGAAAAATTGAGATATGCATAAACTATTTCAGGCTATGCTACCGTTCACATAACCTTCCATGCTTCACTTTTACAGTATTTTATCTGCACCTATAGAATAGTAGAATACTTTTTTAATATAAGTAAGTTTGCTGAAGAATCTGCCTATTTTAAAGTAGAAGCATTTGATAAAATTGAAAATACTACATTAACTTTGGAGTAGCAATGATGAAATCTCACTGACACTGGTCTAGAAGGTGTATCTTATTCCAGACCATGAGCGAATCATTGATCATATTGTGTTCATTCATTAAATGTTATATCAAGCTCATTATCTTCACAAACCAGCATTTGCTTATTATATTTAAAACACGCTCCAATGTGATCATGCAGATCCACGCTCCTAATTATGCCAATGCTTAATTTTAAAGAGTAGATGAAAACTTTTTAATAGGATTATTAATAAACATTATACACAGTACAATAAGCACATCTCAGAAATTTGAAGCTTCATGAGGAAACATTTAATTCTACCAAGACGTTTAAGGAACTAGTTGATTACAAGTCACCAAGACCATATGAATTAGAGTGCTACTTGTTACACTTATGTTGGCATTCATAATTTTAAAGTAGAAAGCTTTCTTCACCTAAAATTGTAGGAGTTTCCTAACAATCTAACTGTACAAATGGACAAGGCAGGTGAGGTTTCATAGTCTCAAGTATCCTCAGACAGAGGAAAAAACTGCACAGTAAAAAAAAAATAATCTAGGACACCATATTTGTATATACAGAAATTTGTAAGTGCCCTCACACCACATTTGCTTTCATGTTAATTTGATTTAATAAAATGCAAGATGCATACAAAATATGCAAAGATTCTTTTAAAAAAAAAAAGTGCCACTGTAAAGTTAAATCCCATTGACAGTGTTCAATTCTTAAGCCCAAATCCCTGACATTGCTCTCTCTTAAAATATAGATCAGCAAGGTGACATTTTACTACACAACATAAGGTCTCTCATTAAAGTTCAGTAGTACAAAAAGACAGAAGTGTTCCTTTTCTTGACCTTTGTACAATGGAAGATGCATATTAATGCCACAGAAACCAATATTGCTAACATTTAGGCACTCATGAGGCCATCTGTATGTTTCAATGGTGGGGAGTTCAAGCATTTTAAAATGACAGAAACCTTACTGAATGACTTTCTATTATGCTTTTGTTTTTTTTTTTTATTTTTTACTTATTGTTACACCACATTTAAGACTAAGGGTCACGCTGGCAAAGCATCTTTGGAATTTCCTAGATTAGGTAAAACGATAAGTATTCCCAGAAGTGCTCAATATGCAACAGTATTAACATACTCTGTACATAGACCATGTATAGTAGTAAACCATCCCGTATTCTTTTTGAAGCTTCTCCACAAAACAGAATAATTTTGTTTCACACAGAGCCCATCTCATCCCTTCCAGCAGTTGAAACTAGAAATTATCTGGTTTTAAAGATTTCCCAAATGTTTTCATCTCTGATCTCTAAATTCATAAAACTGTGCTCATGACCCCGAATTACACTTTTTCATATTATCTTGGCTACCACTTTCCAACTAAGCTTTGGCAGTATTAGCAATACTGCCTCATTATTCTGTTTTTGATTTATACTGCTGTCACTTCTGTCAATTTAGATGAATTAAAATGCCTTAACGCAAACAGATAACAAAGAATATTAATGAATTCTAGCATAATACTTCACATGTTTAAAATTTCAATAAACTGAGCTGAGGTTCACAGACTAAATGGTTTTTTTAACTAAAAATTTTAAACTTAGATTCTCTAAAAGTAATTCAAACTTCACTATAGAGAATACTTCAAAAACATCCAATAAATGATGAAGCATCAGGTAGATGCGCTATATCAACCATCCTATAAGTTTCAGTAATTTAAGCAATACTTAAATATTTTATAGCATTTTATCACTGAATTTCAATGCAATACATAGGTTTTTTGTTCTACTCACATTTGGAGAATAACATGGGAAAAGTTACCATGGAGTCTTAAAAATTGGTTAAACATGGTTAAAATTTAACATACCTTGTTGTGCTGCTTTATCATAGACTTTCATATGTACAACACCTGAAGTTTTGTTTCGCAGGACAGTTGGGTTTCTTCCATCTTTTTTGTTACAGGTACCGATCTGAGCTGAGTTCTGGTCTGCCCACCAAAGCTTTTTATCTGTAAAAATTTCAAGTTTTAAATATTAACATGATCACTATCAAGTTATATATGTTTGAAACTTAAGGTGGGAAAAAGCGTTGGAGGTTAATTCTCAGAACCACTTTAAGTAAACCTTCTCAAGGAGCAAAAAAAATAATTAATTAAACCCAGAAATTCTGTATTTATACATACATTTTTTTTTCTCTTTAGGTGATACATTTTCATACACCTTTAAGTGAAAAAAAAAAATTATTAAGCCCAATTTATAATGGAAAGTTTCAAAACCTTATTCAGAGAACACGTACCACTAGAAGATAGGTCTGGTTCTCAAACTTGGAACTCTAGTTCCAGGTTTTCATTATTTGATGTATTTACATTATTAAGTGTGACAATTACCATAAAAATAAAAAGAACATCATTGAAGTCTTATAACAAATTATTGAAATTGCCAACTTTCATTCATAGTAACTTTTTGTTTTAATGTACACAAGATTGTAAGATAACTGAAAAAATGAGACATGCAGCACACATACTACTATAAAAGTTCAAACTGTCTTTGTCAGTCCACAGAATGCAGAATGCTTCACTCATAGCATGAAGGACTTGTCAAAAATTCATGACAGAATTCTCACTCAATGCACAAGTGCAGTACATGCAAAATATTTTTAAAGGGTTGGATTTCAGCTGGCTTTACTCATTAAGGTTTCACTTAAATTCAGACAGGATTCTAATTGACATGAGGACAGAAACACTGGCTTTGATCATATTGTTGTGTCCACACTCATTACTGCGGAATATACATTTTCATTAAAAAAGAAATTAAGATACAAATGTCTGAATTAATTTGAAGATAACATTCATAACAATTTAAACAACAGCAGATGAAGACAAACAATTTAAAAATCACAAGAAACTGAAAATTATACACGAGATGCATATTCTCCACTTCATTTCACTTACCTCACTTTAGGAAAATATTATTTTTGAAGCCACATTATCATAATTTAAGTATCAACATTAGAGACTGCTTTAGTTTTGTTCGGAAATACACAGCCTTTATCAGTGTATGAGCTTGCCTTTTATTGATCTAAGAAAAGATAGTAACACGCCTCGGTGTGGATGGTTTATAATGTCTTTAAGGTAATGATCTTTACTACTTTTTCCCAAAACAGTGTTGGGGGGACGTTCCTGTGAAGTTTTTAATATTTCATGTTTCATGCCATCACTTGGCATTGTACAAATGGGGTATTAAATAAGTCACAGCAACAACAAAGTAAAAAGAAAGAAAGCAAAGACGACCTATCAGGAAACACGGCAAGAAAAAATAATGCAAACAAGAAAAAATACATTTTTTAAAACCTCCACAGCTTCTCTTATAGAACATTTCTATTCCCTATTGTAAAGGCTTGGAAGACAAAATAGTTTAAAATAGGGGGAAATCAGAAAACGCTAGAAATGTCCTTCACTCTTAGTATTTCTTTATACACCTATGCACATAAGCGACCACATTTATTAGCTTTACTGTAGCTCTGAAGGATGACATCAAGATCATTGAGCTGCTTTCTACAACACTTATGTCCTGCTAGTTTTTTAATGAAGATGCTAAGGTGATGATGGAAAAGCTCTATAGAATTATAGACTCATATAATAAATAGGTTGGAAGAGACCCACCGGATCATCGAGTCCAACCATTCCTATCAAACACTGAACCATGTCCCTCAGCACCTTGTCCACTCGTGCCTTAAACACCTCCAGGGAAGGTGAATCAACCACCTCCCTGGGCAGCCTCTGCCAGTGCCCAATGACGCTTTCTGTGAAAAAATTTTTCGTTATGTCGAGCCTAAACCTCCCCTGGCGGAGCTTGAGGCCATTCTCTCTCGTCCTGTCCCCTGTCACTTGGGAGAAGAGGCCAGCACCCTCCTCTCCACAACCTCCTCTCAGGTAGTTGTAGAGAGCAATGAGGTCTCCCCTCAGCCTCCTCCAGGCTAAACACCCCCAGCTCTCTCAGCCGCTCCTCATCAGGCCTGTTCTCCAGCCCCTTCACCAGCTTCGTTGCTCTTCTCTGGACTCGCTCCAGAGCCTCAACACCCTTCTTGTGGTGAGGGGCCCAGAACTGAACACAGGATTCGAGGTGCGGTCTCACCAGTGCCGAGTACAGAGGGAAAAGGGATAGGATGGCACCGTAGGTGTGACAGCCATACTGCTAGGGAGTATAATTGAGCGTCATAAACCAGGGGTACCAAGGATTCATCCGGGCTGGATGAGGCTTTAAGAATCCTGATCCAGTGGAAGCTGTCCCTGCTCATGACAGGGAGGTTGGAACTGATGATCTTTAAGGTTCCTTCCAACCCAAGCCATTCTGTGATTCTATGATTCTACAGCAGGTTACCCTTCCTACCACATCTGAGACTATCACAGCCTGAGAAACAGCATGCTGAAAATCAGCTTTTGTGACCTGCCACGTGCCAAGACAGGAAAAAACAAGCCTTTAAATTTCAACATATACAGGCACCAGCATTGCACACTCAAGGTGGAACCATTTGTTTAACGCAAACTAACACAGTCTGTGTTCATATAGGGTGCACAGTGATGGTTCAGTTCAGAGGAAACTAAAGAATGCCCTGCAATTGCAAAAGTGTATTTCTGAAAGGCAAAGAAACTTTTGTCATATCCAAAAGAAAAATAAACACAGTAATGCCGCTGTCTGATTTTAACAGACTAAACATTTGATAACTTCAACTTGCCTCCAGACCAAGAACTCGGCTAACTGATAGTGACTGAATGTTCACAGTGAAGATCTCCTTACCTAACCAATGCCAAGTCCTTCAGCTGTTTCCCTTATAACATAATCTTTTCACTTTTATCATAATTAATTTCAGCCAGCTTGTTCCCATTATTCATCAATCTCAATGGTTGCTGGAAGCAAAGCAAACCAGTCCTTTCCTGTCTGGGTGAGACTGAAACACAGAGCATACCGAACACAGAGAAAACACTTAGCCAATGCTAACTCTTAATGTCACCCTTCAGACATTGCATAACAGCATTATTTCAGTGAAGAGCTTTCCAACGTTTCTAGCTGTAGATAAACAAATCCAGTGCAAAGCACCGCCAGCAATTTCTGTCGAGTGTAATGGGAACAACACCACCCTGTATTCTACTTTTCACGGTAAAGACATGAGATGCACCTGCTAATTTTTGGTAACTACTTAAAAATGAGAAGGAAAAAAAAATAAAAAAAAAAAATCAATGTACAGAGCTAACACAACCTTTGTCAAAATACAGACTCCCTTTTGAAGTGAAACAAGAACATGCATATGTTGTATTTCCTTAATGAACTCAAAGGCCAGCTCATACAAAATCTTGTCTGATTGAGCCTCCGCATACGGCAAATTAGAGGAATGATTGACTGACTGGTTGCGTCCCTTCACTTTGCTGGCAGCCAGATGGTCATGTAACACACGTGCTCGCCAGCATTATCACTGCACTTGTAGTTCCAGAGTGGCAACAGCTCACGCTTTGTTTTGACACAAAGAAGATGGGGAATGGAGAGAAAAAAAAATGGGAGAAATTTAAGGACTATGTGAGGAAAACAGGGTACTGTGATAGCAAATGGTATGACTATGAATGGGAGAAGGCTCTACAAGTGCTTGCGGTAGAGACATCGATGGTGCAGGAGAGAAACTGGGATGAGGTTTTAGGATGAAAGATGTGGGGAATTGCACTGGAGGTATTACCGTGTTATTAAGATTCAGGGGATATGAAAGCAGTCTTCATCAGTTCCACTTTTGCTGCAAAACTAGCTGATTTGAGGCTACTTCCATAGAAAATCCTGAATTAAAATGCCTTGTTATACATGGAAATTCTACTGACTTTACTCTAGGGAAGACATTTAGTTTCACAAGTGAACAAAATTGCTTGTAATGCTAAAATACAGAATCTCACAGCCATGTTCTACATGAAGAAAAAAAGTGTGGGTATTTTTTTTTCTCCAAGCAGTTACATCTTTTTAACATCTTGAATGAAATAATTAAATGGGGCACGTGTGTATAATTGCGAGTTTAATATCATCAGCATTTTCATTTTAGACAGAAAAAATTATAACTGTAGATGAAAACTAAAACCTTAGATTGAAAACACTTCTCAACTTCAGAAACACTGCCTTTCCAACAAATATTGTGTATTAACTTCATTTTTAGTTCATTTTCTTTTCAGTTAAATGAACTGCGTCCTTGGCTGCTGTTTTAATATTTAATTTATACACCCAGACAGTTGAGTGGAAACTGCATGATAGAAACTGCAGATCTGAAAAATAATTTCCTTTGCAGCAACAGAAAAAAGTTACTTCACAAGAGAAAATAAACTCTGAAAATGTCAAGGGAAAAGAAAAATTAATTACTTAGTAGTCTTCACCGGTATATGACACGACAACAATCTACAGAATTCAAGTATTCTGAATATGAAGACCTGAAGATGCAAATGGAACTCTCCAGTGAAACCTGGGTAAAATTTAAAAGAAATTATCATTCTATTCATACAAAGGTGCTAGAATTGACTGAGTGAAAAGATCAGCCTATGATATCAGCCTGTGAAATAAGGATTAGCTTGCATTTGATGATTCTTTTATCAGACAATCCTTAGAACAAAAAATTTCTCTGCTCAATTATGTTAATGAAAATTATAACAGAAAGATACGATATAAAGTGACTATGTGATATAATCAATAATGAAATCTTGGGAATTAGACTTGTTAGCTTTTTTTTTTCTGTAAGATTATGATCCAAAATAATCAATTATCTGTTTTAATGGTTTAAGGTGATTTTTTTTGATGAAATGATTCTATGTGAAGAAGAGATTTCTGTATTCATATCCTCTGTTTGACCACGAACCAGAACAGCCCATTAAATAACTTCAGTAACGACTGCTGTCTCAGGCACAATACACTAGAAGTAACTATTTTGCGTATCTCAGGAATTTCTTTAATATTTTCTGCAAAATCTCATGCTTGGCTATAGTTTTGACAGTCTCCTGAAACTGCAATTTGCTGACTTACCTGTCTTTTTAGAGAAAGGAAACAAAAACCTCAGACAATTTTACATATTCTTTTACCAAGAGATGAAGGCATAGAAATATGCTTAATGAAGATGTACAGCTACCAATAATTATCTACACTTCAAATAATTTTCTTTCTCCCTTTTAGTATTATTACAGAGCCGAATCTTCTCCATGTTACCAACTGAATATTCCACCACGTAACTCTTTCTTACTGAGCTAGTAAAAGAGTCTATTGCTACTTTCATATACAGTTAACAGTATCTAGAGAATTTCCATCAATGATGTCACACATGTGAGACCATAGAGGAGTTTTTCCTTCATGACAGAAGAAAGAGAAATTGTCACAGCATAAACTCATTACTGTTCCTTGAAGCTCTTGACTGTGAACACAGAGCTTGAGTTGTTTCCTACCTCAATTATATCATTTCAAAAGGACAAATCATGACAAATCACAAGTGAATACTCAAAATACCCTTCAAAATGTTTCTTTCATCTTCCTCTTCCATCCTTGTTATCGTGGCACCTGGATAAACATTTAATTAAAAATCCAACTTACAAAATCTTACTGAGCTAGTATTTATTCTTCTTTAACAGGGCGGCACTACAAGTTTTAGAAAGAGATATAGATAGTGTATGGGGATATCTTTAAATGTCATACTGAAGATAAACGACTTATTCGCTTGATTATGCTAACAAGAGTGTTGTTTGATCACTAATTACAATCTTGTTGATGAAACTGGGTTATAATATACATTAAATATGTTGTATTTATCCATTTAGTTGGCAAATGAACATTAAGCACAGAAACACATAAGGAAGCAGCAATTCAAATGCCAAAAATGGCCACACTAGCATGGTGGACAGTCCTTTGGAGATTTCAAGCAGTACTCAGAATGCAAATTTTGATGGGCCATTAGTTTTCATTAACAATGGTTTTGAGTATTTATGGAAGACAGCTATGTAGTCTACTTAGAACCGGGCAAATTGCCTAGATATATTTCATATATTAATGCTAATGTAATGAATGATGTTACGGCAATTAGAAGACTGATGACTTAGAAAATTAAGGTGTATGTATTTGAGGTTTCCTGATCTAAGCATCCCCTTTCACTTCACAATTATATCCAGAGAAGTCACAGTTTCCACCATTTGAGTTACTAGAAATGCATTCTGGTATTATTTTTTAAATTTTATTTAGGATAAAACAAAAATCAAATAACCAATGTACCATTTAACCAGATGACGAATATAAATGTCAGCATGACTATATTTTGGTAAAATCAACCCGCATTTTCTGTCTGTAATGAAATACTGTAATTGTTACTGTCTATTTTGATTGTTTGATAATATACCTTGTTGACCGTATTACATACAGCTTGTGTTCAAAATACGTTGTTTTAGTATCTACATTTCTATTGAAAAGCTATTTTATGTCTAATTTTGTTACACTGCTGACTGAATATTTTTAACATGAATTTCAACAAGAATAGCACTTACATAGAATCATTCACTACATGAAGTCATTCCATTTCATACTGGTAAACAACTAGGAAACTATTACTACTTAGCATCACGTAATACTTCCTTTGCAGTTTCTACTGCAAGTATTTGAAAAAAAAATCACCAATGCACAGCAAATTCTATCCTTATTACACAAGCTACACAATATACATCATATTCCTACTTTGTAGTGAAATGAGCTGAGTTTTGTGATTTTGTGTAAATTGTATTTCTGTGAGGACTTGATACAAAATCCAATCAAATGCCTCCACCAAAACTGCTGAAAGAAGCCTTCAGTATCTTTTTCTTTTCAGCCACAAACTTACAGTAACTAATCAATACTTCTCCAGCAATGCTCAGTTTACAATTCAGAGCCATATATCATTCAAGAAAGATTACACTAGCTTGGAAATAGATCAGATAGTGCTACATGTTCCTTTCTAATTCAAGTCTTGTAATAGAATGACTGTTCACCTATCCAGAAATACATACAGTTCTCACCACTAAAGTAAAATTCCAGCCAGTTTCAGTTACAGGCAAGGAACCATTTTCATTCATTAATTTGGAAGGCAAGAAATGGGACTTGATGCAGAATATCAAATACTTCTATATTATTTGATGACACACACTGGCTACCAGGAAAACTACTACAATCACATAGTGAATATGAAATATTAGACTCAAACCTCAACCCATGAACAGAAAGCTTTTCTTTTAATGTTGAAAAGTTTATTGCTGTAATGTACAAGAAAATTTGATGTTCTCTCACATGGAACATCCTGAATTTCCAAAACAGTGGATATATTTGTTATCAAGTTTTAAATGGTGTTAGCAGAACCATGTGGGGCATAGAGTACTGAGAATTAGGTAAGCTTCTAAAAAAACAGAATAAACTTAACAGATTTTTGAGCAAAATAAAATGAACAGTTAGCATAGTAGCAGAAGAAAATTACTGTTGACTGAATGCAAAACAATAAACAGTGGGAGGTACTCAACAAAGCATTTGCATGCATTTTTAAATGGAAAATTAGCTAAAAATGGCTGATGCACTGACATTTTTCACAGTGTATGTGTCTTTGAAGAAAAAGTGAAAAGAGCAAAAAACTAGATGCGACTTCATCATGGATTTAGAGCAACATCTTCACAAAATGGGATAGAAGAGCAAAAATAATTTTTTGTATGCTTATGAGCATTGAAAAACATAGCACTTTTGTATATATTCAAATGCTTTATTTGAAAAGGAGCATCATTTTCATCCCATGTATACTTTGCTCAAAAAGATGTAGTGAAAGCAGGCACCAAAAGACTCAGAATTTTGGAGCTCAGTGTATGGAAAAAGTAGAAAAGCAGTAAATGAAAGAATCAAAATACAGAAAGATGTGAATTGATTCCATTTCTCTCAAGGACAAACCTGAGAGTCACATGTTTGCGCCAACTTGTTTGCCAATTTACTTTTTCATGTCTTATCTACCCTTTATGTGCTCCCACTAGAGGATATAACGGTAGGAGAATGGTAAAGAGAGGCTGGAAAGGACGAAACAACAATAAATGTCTGAAACAGGAATAGTAACTTGCAAACAGTTTACAACAGCTAAATCGCAACTCTAAAATGGAGGGATTGAAAGCAACGAAGCACCGTAAGATGATCTAGGAGTAGTACTAAAGGAGAGTGACATTCATCATTGCCTGCTGAAACTCTTCATAACTCTTCACAAGTAGCGGTGAACTACTCCATAAGCTATACTAAATAGCAAAACAAAACTTTACCGACTTAGCTAGTGTTATTTATTGTGTTCATATCACAGTTCAGAACCATGGAGTGCTTAACTGCTTATCATTGAACTGAATGTAATCAAAGATCAGGATAACGCAGGTATCAGAATAGCACAGAGATTACCAAAGCAAGAAAGGCCAATTTTGGACTAAGCCTCTGTCTTTATATTCTTCTGGAATATAAACTCTAAGATATAACAAAACCCACTGGAAACTGACAGAAGATCTGTTAACTTTCTGTGCAAAAGGCCAACCAGACAAGACTTGAAGATGCTAGTTCTTCTTGGGAGAGTATTGGGTTTTCCTCTGGTGTTTCTGGGAACTCATGCTTTCTGGCAAGGAGATGGCTGGGAAAGAGGACAGTAAGGAGATGCTTCACAAACAACTACAATTTTTTTTTTTTTTAATCAAGAATGACTAAGGTGCTAGAAGAGTTTACCAGTGAAGTAAATTCATTAGAAATTGAGAATTTTTTCTTCCAATCCTCTCTCCCCCAGTGCACTTACTCTTGGTAGAAGCAGGATGGGGGGCATGGGAACCAGAGCTATCTCACATCACATTATCCTGTCTCTTCAATTCAATTAGTTTCCCTCCACCATTTCCTTATTTTAGTTTTTCAGACCCATAAATGTTCTGATGATCAACAGCAACTGACCAATGTGAGACCTGGAGAGACTAATGTACAAAGAGAGTCTCAAAATACCAAACTCTATTTCCTCTTTCTGTCCCACTGGAAACACAGCCCGACAATATGACACGATCACATACTTAAAAACAAAACAAAACCCCCCAAAAAAGAAACACAAAATATAACTTATTCAAAATACTACTTTAGCTGGGGGGACACTAAATGCCAAAGAAAGAAAAGTACAAATGACAGCAGAAGCCTATGTGACTATGTAATACTCAGGAGAACCCACATGGCCCAAAACACCTAAGAGTGTCGGGCACAGACATCTTATCCGCCTCCTTCTCAGTCACCGATTAATTCAAATGGTAAGAATTGATTACAGATCTCTTATCTTGCTTTATATCACATTGGATTTTCTGTTCTGATCCATTTTAAATGCATGAAATCCTGACTAAAAGAAGCTAACATAAAGCCACCAGCACTTCAGAAAAATAGATGGCATTTGTGTTGCTACAGTATGTTCCACAACATAAAAACGTACAGGAGAAATGAAAATAGAAACTGTTCATGGTTTCAATCAGCACATACAGTGTTGTTTACAAAACTGTACTTGTCTGCACTTTTCTCCAACTGTTTTATATATGGAATCATACTGCAACATCATATTACAGTTTATCACAACTATGGCTCCAAAACAAATTTAAAAAAACAAAAGCATAATAAACAGAAAAATCTAAACATAGCATAAGTTTTGTTTACTGCTTTTAAGTAGGAAAAATTGTCGTCATCTGTGAAGGCAAAGCATCCTATACTAAGAATGTTAGATGCATATACATTTAAAAAATCACACAGTAGAAATTCTCACATCCTCAGACCTGCAAAAATTCAACAACTTTGAGACAAACAAGCATGAAACACTCTTCTATAAATGATTGCTATAAACTACTTATTGAATATCCCAGATGGATCATAACTGTTGTAAGCTTCTGTGAATCACAGATGAAGATTTAATACAAGATACCTAAGTAACAATGTGAATAAATAGTCTTTACAACATCTACTATTAAAGACTTCTGTAAGTTCCCTAAAGGTTACCTATTCGTTCTATTTCTAGTCACAATCAAATCAATTAAATCTATTTGTTTATATTAACCTTTATGACTTCTCCTGACATAAAACTTGCTTTTGTTTATGAATATACTCATAAAAGCATCCTCTCTCCAACAGATTTTGGCTTAATTTAGAGTTCAACACTAGCCAAATATGTGTATAATACAACTATTTAGTACTTTAAAATACAACTTAGTTTACACCATGTGCATAAAGTCTTTGGAGTTCATTTAGCGTATCTTTCACAAGTCCATCTATATGTACATTAAATAATCAATCAATCAATCAAATAAAACACTTTTTAAAGAGGCTCTAGCAGTTAAGGAGGCAACTACTGCAACAAAAGTCTACTTAAGTACTGAACTTTGTTTTGAATATCCAAGATAAATATATAAATTTTAATTCAACCAGGACAGAAATTGATAAAGCACTTGGAGGAAATATGGAAAGCTCTAAAGTTATCTCTAGAACAGTAAAAATAGTAGTTCCGAGTCAGATTGGAATTTCTCAACACATTGAATCCTAGCTCCAAGCAAGGGCCAAGAGCAGAAGATACATTTGTGAAACAGTTAATTCAAAACAATTTTCTCATAATATTCAGCAATCTGCAACTTAAGGACTTCTTGAATTTTTTAGGAATTTTTCCTCATGTTACCATTTTTTTTGTTTTGTTTCTGAAAATAATTTAGATGCTTTGGAACATTCTAAACATTTCTGATGTTCAAGGTATAACAAGGAGAATAACTTTTTTTTAAACAATTTAATATTAGCAGACATCTGAAAATCTAAAGCATCAATCGTCAATTCATAACCCAAAGCAGCCTTCACAAAATGCAAGCCAATTCAGCAAACTAGGGCTATTCTGAAGTAAGACAGCAGAAAGAAGTGAGCAGCAGAAGAAACAAGTCATAGATAGTCTTTATGCAATAAAGAGCATAACACACCTCCTTCAAATGTGCTTTACAAGTAACAGCAGTTAATATAAGCAATCAATCTGTTACCTTAGTCCTGTGCATATGTATATATGCAAGGCTATATTTAGAAATATATTCTTGTAACAGATTGTAAGCTGTCTGTTAAATAAATGTAAAGCTTCTCACAAACAGAACAGTAAATATACTGTAAATCTTATTAGGTTAAAAAAAGAGAGCTTCCCCGGGTTTAATTCATTACTAATTAATTTCCAACCATTTTAAAATTAAATTATTAACACTGGACTTACCCATAATGGTTAAAGCTGTTGCTTTTGTCAAGTCTTCTTTCATTGACTCTATTATTTCAAGATTTCCACCGTCCAAGTTACATCTATTTATGGTTCCATTTCCTGAACTGATCCAGTAAAGTTTGTTCTCTCCATAATCTATTGCTAAACCTGTAATTAATGTATACAATTTCAATTGTGTCTTGAATAGAAAAGATACATTTAGCATTAAAGTGTTTTCATAATAAAAGTATATTAGAAAAATGTATGCACATGCACACTTATGTTATCCACCCACACATCTACTCAAAATTACAGTAATAATAAAACAAACAAACAAACAAAAAATCAATAAACCCAAACAAACCTGGCCATGCTTTTAAAGTTTTCTGCCTTTTATTTTTCCCAATACCTATAGCAATGAATGATTGACTGATGAAGAAGCATTATCTGGTAAATAACTAACTACCTGTTTGAACTTGGGTCCCACATGAAGTTATTATCTACTAGTAAATGCAAACCAGAAGCCATCATTCATATTCCCAATATAAGAATTAATAAATTTTAAAAAACAAGCTACTTCTCGTGATTCAGAACTCTAAGAAGTCTTTTGTCTTATTACATACACAGCCCTCTGCTTAGAATGCTGGAATACAAAAATCTAACATGAATTCTCAGTAAATTTCTAGTATTAATTTTACTTTTGCTTCATAGTGAATTGACCTCATGATCAGTTCCTTGGAGTTAGAAGCAAAAGCACTGTAGAAATAAAAATACTTGCAAAACCACCTACTAAACAAACAAAGCAAATAATTTTCTGGAAGTAAGAGCATAGAACTAAGAGATAATGAGTTTTAGACTTCTATAATCCTTTAAAAGTGTTCAACTAATTGTAGCAGGAGATTTTCCACAGTGAAATACACTTGGCATAGCGACAAGACATGCCATAATAATTTGCTTTGGTATTAGACTTTTCCCAGAACTCTTGTGTAGGTTATCCAGCAGCAAGTTGCCAACGAGTATCGTATTTCACTCCATAGGGTGACCTCTAGATGTTGTACGGTACTCTTCTTCCATCCATTAAACCTCTTCTCTGTGGAAAGCCAGAGCTATTTCCAAAACCTTGATGGAAGAAAGCAGTGCCACGTGCTGCAGCACTTACAGCTGGCAGCACGCCACTACTTCTTTACGCACATTTGACATAGGAGGCCAATAGGTGTCTGCTTTCTAAGCTTTTGACAATCAGCTTTCCAGTTCTTTTACAATTACTTATATTTTTTCCCCCTCCCCCCCTTCTCTGCAAGTGTATTTCCCAGCAGAAATGAACACGCGCTCGAGAGAGGATAAGGATTCTGAGTGGTGCCTTCAGGAGAGAGGGACCTTGTAGCATCTCTGCACATTGGTGCTTGTACAACAAGCCTTGCTCAAAGTGAACAGTGCCACGGACCTTGGGGACGAGCAGCATTTGCAGTGCTTAGGCATAACACAGGAAACTTTTCTGTGACTATGGATGAACCTTGTTATGGGTTAACAGAGGTAATATGCAAGTATAAAGCTTTCCTTGCTCCAAGAGGGGTAGTATTTGCTGTTCTCCAACTCCTGAATGCTGTCAGCCAGCTCACTGATTTCACCTAGACAGATCTATTTATGAGGTTGCTCTGAATGCAATCTGCAGAGCAATTACAATGTTATCTTGTCAGGTTTTCTACTTCTTTAGATATTAAACTGCTGTTTCTACACATGGGTATTCCAATTACACAGGAGCAACTGACAAAAATACCATTTCTATCTCCTTCTACCCAAGCCTACCACATTTTTTTTTCCCCAAGTATTTTCCTGTTGTGTTATTCCATGTATTACAAATCTTTGTGAAAACATCTTATTGCTAACGTAGACCAAAAAATATTTATTATAGGGTTTGGTTTTTTTCAGGAACTGTCCTATTTTTACTAATGAAAGTAGGTGACACTAAGTTTGTTCACAAGAAAGGATTGAGCTCTATTTAAAATAATAAAATAAAAAATTCCCACAACCTCCTCCTAAAAAACCCACACAACACCTCATCCCCCATTACAAGGTCCTCTGCATATAGCTGAGAGGATGATCCAGTATGTTTTTAAATACTGTTTATCCACGCTGTTTCAGAACTTACTAGGAATACAATACTTTACAATTTAAAGTTACTTCAGCCACTTCCTTAAAAACAACCCACTGGATTGAGCCTTTCAGAACCACAGAACAGACTAACGAGTCTTATATTGCACATACTAGTTAACTTTAAAAGACCAAATCTGTAGTCCTGAGATTATCAGTTTCCAAAATCTCCGAAATATCTACTTTTGGTGTTAATATAAAATATTTTACTTGAAATAATCTCTTCTGATAAAACTCAAATTGAGACCAAAAAAAAAAAACCAAAACAAAACAAAAAAACCCCAAAAAATCAAAACATTAGCAGACTTAAGGACACAGATATAAAAACTACTTTAATTATTCAATTTCTGAAATTATGTCTCAAGAAAATGGAAACCCGCATCAATTATCACGATATCCAATTCTAATAAGCTGCCTTTTTCGTTTAACCACCTGCAAACAAACTCATTAGATCATTCACCTAGCTCCCCACATGCTCAAAAGTAATACTGCCTGAACTAGATTTTCGCCTATGCAGAAAGACAGTTTCTCAGTTAGAAATTAAATACTAAATTAAGGTTTAAGATCACTGGTTTCTGGCTCTTCAGCAGTATTTTCTTGTTCTTAGCCTGTGAATATCTTGTATTAATAGTAAGAATAATTTAAACCATTAAAACGGAATCTTGCATATACTTTAATTTGGACAGGTGCAAGTTTTATTTTCCCTTTACACTCCTGCATACATATACCTACATTCTTCACAAACTAGATATTCTACATTTCAGATGTTTTAGCAAGCTTTCAGACTGTCGGGAAGGGAAAAGCAACTAAATCTCTGTGGTCTTCTTACTATGCAATAAGAATCTTCAGTGGGAATATCACCTATTCCAAGTAATTCTTATCAGCTAAAGGTGTTAAAAATTAATCCAATAATATAGAAAGAAAAAAAAAACGTCTCACAGCTCAGCAGTGAAGTAAAAAGCTTAACCTTTTGTCACAATCATCATTCCTATAAGGCTTAAGGCTAAGTTTAAGTGCATGAATAGTCCATCCGATACCAGTAAGACTGAAAAACATCACAAAACCCACATGGATTTGCAGATGCAGTCTTTGACAGCATTGATATGCTTACAGGGGAAAAAAATAAAAAACAAAACAAAACAAACAACCCACAAACAAAAGGAGTACTTACTGTTCTACCATGTATTTCATTCAGTGGTTTTATTGCTACTCAGAACAAACTCAACGACAGAAAACATAAGGAATGTAATTTAGGAGTTTGTAAGCTACGATCACAGGCTATACGGTGCAAAACGTTGCACATAGCTTTACCTCTTAATGTTGTCGTAATGCTATTCGATGTGCTTATGCTGCACCTTAAAATTAGTAGGTTTAACACTCTTTCTCTCCAGATAAATAGAAAATGGTCTCTTCAAGTGCATAGACAGAAAATCATATAAACAATAAAACAGGCACTGAATAATGTCTAGATTTTCTTTTATTTAGGATCCAAAAATTATGACATATTGCTCATTTTTTATTTATTATATTAACTCTAAGCCATGTTTGCCTCTGCTTTCTCAAATCACTCAGTTATGTAAACCCATAAATTAAAATTTAACCACATTATTGATGGGCCATTAAAAAGGCAACAACAATTGATGCAAACAGATTAATTCCCCAAAACATTAAATTATAAAAAGGAAGAGACCTAAACCAAAAACAAATAACATGTCTAGAGAGAGTGTTTTGGGTATTTTTTCAGAAGGTAATTTATGATCAACTATAATAATTCTCAAATACTGAAACTGAGGCAAAGTCATTATATGAAATGCATGCTTCAACTGCTGCTGC
Source organism: Clamator glandarius (assembly GCA_033459285.1). Classification (NCBI taxonomy): domain Eukaryota; kingdom Metazoa; phylum Chordata; class Aves; order Cuculiformes; family Cuculidae; genus Clamator; species Clamator glandarius. Next base: position 217,269 of record JAUNZM010000826.1, read on the forward strand.
ATTTCACATATGAGAAGCTAAGAACCAAATTAGCTTTTGATGGTGCAGATGGAATTCTGGTGGGGAAGGTTCTACATTTCCAGTCAAAACATCATCTCAAGTATATCCACAACTTATTAAAAAACTACTCTATTTTTTTTTACCCATGTTCTACAGAATGAGAAATATAGATAGGTTCTCCTTTACCTTCGATCAACAGTAATGCTAGAAGTTTATTATAGTATACTTAACCCACTACAGTAGATTGCAATTAGAATAGGCCAAAAAATTCTTAAAATTGTGAAACATAGAAGCATATCACTGTTTTTCGTGTTTTGATGCCTGTTCTTATCACTGTTGCATAGTATATGGAAAACATCATAGTGTACCTGAAGAGTGTTTCAAGATAAAACCCATAATAAAGCATTAAATAATAATAACAATAACAACAACAACAACAGGAAAAAAGGTATTTACCAACAGGATCTTTTTGGTTCTGAAAGAGTATTTTGCTGTTGCTGCCATCCATGTTTGCCATGTTAATTGTGTTACCATCAGTCCAGTAGAGCTTACTGAAGAAGAAAACAAACACATTTAAAATACTGCTTTCTGCACACAGTATTTTTAACCCATCAGTAGCGAAACCACTCATAAGTGTAGAAGCAGGCAAAATATACAACTAGTGTTTACATCATTTAATTGGCAGTAAGTTTTGGTAGGGAAGTAGTGCTCAGTTACAAAATTCTCAGTAAAATCTTTCAAATGTGTGAATTTACTTAAAATTTTAAAGAAACAGAATGGGCCAACTCAAAATCTGAACAAAGCAGAAGTCTTCTGACAAGCTTTACCATAGTTTATTTATTAAGACCACAGACACCTTACCCTTTTACTGGGTGAACTGCAAGACACTGAGGTTTATCGATTCCATGGATGATTGAAGTTTTCAAGGAACCATCTAAACGTGCCACGTTAATTTGTGTTTCATCAAATTCTGAGCTAATCCAATATAAATTACGTGATATCCAATCCACTGCAAGACCTCTGATACTCTGGATATCTGAAAAAAAAAAAAATGAAAGCATTTGTTCTTTTGATTTCCTTTCTGGATAAATCTCAGTCTTAAAGGAAAAAACAACAATAAAGGAAAAAAACAAAAAGCACCAAAACAACTACTTCTGCAGTTTGTTAACGATACTGTACAATATTATATTCAGATTTATTAATAAAATAGTCACCAAGAAGTAATGATCACTATTTTCTTCTTTGTCCTGATGCACTTGCAGTATTAAAACGAACATTGAACTGTAGCTTCAGGAAATCCTCCATAAATACTTCTTTACAAATTAGCATAAAACCTATTGTCCAAAAATAAACATCAGCCACACACTGAATTTTTGCAGTATATTTTTCACATCACCAGTATTACTCATGTTGTGCTACCTTAGGTAAGATATGGTTAGTTTGGCACCCCTGCAAGTGCAATATATTAATTAAGAAAAAGATAAATACGTGTTAATATCTCCCTTAAATACTGGGTATAAAAATACTACTCAAGATCAAGGTATCAACATGCCACTCTGCTTTGGCATTGCAATGGTTCATGTTAGTCAGCATCTTTGTAGATGAAGAAATAGGCCAAGGGTGATTTAATGAATTAACTATAGTTCCAAGCCTGTACACTATCTCTTTGTCAATGTAACACGGTTACTTGCACTGACAGAACTATTGACATTGACAAACTAACATGAATGTGGCTGTGAATTGGCTTGTATATACGTAAGGTCAAACAGTGATTGGGCATTAGGAAGTTTGCCAACTTTAGAGAATGCAAAAAAAGAGAACTGAATACATAGCCTTGACCCATTTTAGACTGATCCCTTTCCTTTTTTTTGGTTGGAGGAACTAGAAAACAAGCCTTTCATACTCTTAAAAAGATTAAAGTATGACTTTGGCATCTTTGACATTGGCACAAGACTTCATCCAACAAGAATCCCATAAGTATGGGCTTACAAAGCTTCTTATGTTCTTATAAGAAGTGCAAAAATATAACTAAGGAATGAGATAATTTACACTTAATAAGTAGTCTTTTAATGTTTTGATGTGTCGGAACATTGTAATTTTGCAAATTTTATAAATAAGTTATATCTGGCACAAAAAAAATCCCCCAAAACCTCAATCGCAGAAGCCAGTGTTGTAAAAAGAATATTAAAGAACGCTGATAGACAAAACCACACATAGTATGTTTCTTTTCATTCCATTGTTTCTTGATAGGTTGTGTGATTTTTCACTGTATATTTTATGAAGTAAACTATTTTTACCCTTCAAAGATTTACAAAAGTGGCAAAAAACTCCTTCTCTTTTAGGAATCGTGTAAAGAATTGCTCTAATAGGCACTTTAAACCTTGTCCTCGCTCCGGGTACTGAAAGATGTCTCTAATTGTTAATAAAATTGTCTCTGAGACAGCAGGGAGAAAATAAAGATATTCACACAAAATAAATAAATTAGCAATCTACATAGCCAAGTGAGGATATTGTCACATTTGTTGAACGATTTTCAAAAATATGATTATACAGAACAAATTTCATCTAAAATGACACTAGGGACAGAGATTTAATTATTTTTCCGTAGTCCCCAAACAAATTTTATTTTTTATTTGTTCTTAAAAATCAGATAAGGTTTGATCTTACAGAATTATTTCTTTTCTCCTCTTCCCCATTCAAACACAAATTTGAGGAACGAGAGTTTACAAAATTTGCCTCCAGATAGTCCCTAACTGACAGTTTTCCTATTTTCAAGCTAGTAGAAGTATTACAAAATAGAAGAACATCATGTGCTGCCAGGACTGCAACTGACAGTGGCTGGAAAGAATCAAACAAAGCCCCACCACTAATATTTTAATCCCTGGAGCTACCTACTGACACAAGATTTAAGCAATCAGGCAATAGGAAATACACATGATATACTTTATACAAACCTCCATCAGGATATTGTTATTTTTTTGATTTTCGTCTTTACCTTTCCCAGAGGACATAATTTCCATTGTTTATCACACATTTCAATCAAAAGCAATGTTGCAATTACAAGCCAATCAATTTAAATAAGAAAAATAATGGTAAATAAATAAAATGAAGTGGAATGCTAAACAGAATTGTGCTTTATTATTGTGTAGATCAATTATCTAACACCAGTGAAAAGTACATCTAACAAAAATTTGTATACTGATATTTTAGCATGCTTATAATGCGTATTTACCAATAATGAATTCTTTTTACTTCAGTGTTATGCTATTTACCTCTTGAAATAATCGTTTCTAAGCCAGTCCCATTAATGAAGGCACGCTTGATGGTCTGTGTTTTCACATCAGTCCAGTATAATCGCTCCTCAACAGCATCAAAATCTATGACCGTCACATCATCAATGTCAGGAACAGTGAAGGCTGTAATGAAGTTGAAGTATGGATTTTCTATGTCCACTCCTCTTATTTCTGAATGCCTTGCATAAAGAAGAAATTTCTTCCTTTCTATTAGAGAAAAGGAAACCATCACTCCTCATCCTTTTCATAACGTTCTTAACAGAAGTCCAAATAATTCAATTGCAATCACTTTACAAATGTGTAAATGGAGTTTATACAAGTGATTTAACATCAAAAAGCCTGCAGCCTAGTGACACTTTAGAACTAAATTGCTACATAGCATAAAAATCACCGTAAAAATATATTAATTCTGGATGATGACCATGAAGTTAGTACAACATTAGATGAATATGGACTTGTGACTAAGAAGAATGATAAAAATAGTACTTTAAAAGTTATCCCACACATCCCAATCAAAAAAAGTACTGCTTCATTTGCACGTCAGAACAGATATTAATATTTGTTATCTGAGGGGAAGGAAGTGCCACTGTAACAGAGAAGCAAACAGCAAAAACTCGGGAAGAATTCTGTAACGTGTTTGTAAGCAGCGAACAGCAAACACAGGGAAGGAAAAAGAACACATTGGAAATTCTGATTTATGTATCCACTAATGAAAAAAAGGATGATACTCTAAAGGCAAAAAAGAACTCAGAGTTTTTTATCTCAAAAAGTCTAAACTATTGAAGCAAGTGTCTGTGAATGATCAGTAAAGATAACTCTTTTTCTCTACATTATCCTTGATATGACAAAAGTTTTTTGGCATTTCCTAAGCATTATTAATCAACACTGAAAAGAGCAATGTAGTACAAGGTTTTACAGATAACAACACAACTATTTGACATTTCAAGGGCTTTTACAGCTTAAAAGTGTTTATTGTAATTTTTTATAAAACTTCCCTAGCAAGGCTGCGTGTCTAATATTTAATCTTCATTAAATTTTCTTAATCCTTGAAAATGAAACTAAAGCAACTTTAGAAAACCAGGTAGCGATTTAAGCATTTAAGCGATTAAGAACCTTTTTGTTATTCAGCTTACCTAACTCATCATTGTCTGATGACTTACTTTACAGTATAAGTCTTTCTGTTTTGCAGAGATAAATTTTACTAACACGTCATACACATAAGCAACAGAAAAAAAACGGCTGTGGTAATAAGTATCAAAGCTCCACACACTTCATATACTAGAACACATTATCAATTCTTAAAAAAAACCCCACAAAACACAGATGTCCCTTTAAAAATATCATAGAACCATAAAATCATGTGATGGTTTGTATTGGAAAGGACCTTGAAGCCCATCCAGTTCCAACCCACTGCCATGGGCAGGACACCTCCCACTGGATCAGGTTGCCCCAAGCCCCATCCAACCTGGCCGTGAACATCTCCGGAGATGGGGCAGCCGCAACGTCCCTGGGCAGCCTAGGCCAGTGCCTCATCACGCCCATGGGAAAAAAATGTTTTCCTAATAACTAATCTTAATCTCCTCTCTTTCAGCTTAAAGCCCTTCCCTCTAGTTCTGTCACTGCACTCCCTGATAAAGGCGCCCCTCTTCAGCTTTCCTGTAGGCAAAGAATTAAAAAGCACCGTAGGGATTATTTTTAAGGTTATATATATATATATATATTAATTCATCTAGTTCAAAATTCTAAAATCAATACCATTGTCATACTATATAAAGAAAACTTACCGTAACACGTTTTCTTGTCTAAAGACAGTTTCATCAGATGTGGGCAGGCACATGCAGCACTTCTGTTGTGATTGATCAGACACATGTGAGAACACGGACCTCTGCCCTGATTAGCGGCACAGGGATTGGAAGCTAAAATTGAATAATGAAATACAGGAACTATAAAAACACCACTTGGAAAACTGGCATAAGCTACATCGATGAAGAAGTAGTGAAAAAAGTAGTAGACAAACCTATCCCCGTTGATTAACTGATGTTGTGCTCTAATCACTTTTTCCAGGCTAAGATTCACTCTCATCCAAGCAAAAATTTTCATACATTTTTCGTTAGTACTGCCACAAAAAAATTATCATTGTAACTTCATTAAACCACTGGATAAGTTTTTTCCAATGAGATATTAATTTTACACTCTATTTATAACACTTAAATGTAAAGAATTGTAAAATTCCTAACCAGGACACCTGGGATAAAAAAATGTTAATATAACGAGGACCCGAACCACAGATTTTGTTTTGTGAAGAGTTAAAGATTATGAAGTGGATTATGGCAAATTCCCTCACAATTTTTCTACCTACTAGAATATTAGTTGTAAATTGAACATGCAAAGATAATTTGAAAAAAAAAAAAAAATCATGCCAAATTATTGATCATTTTCTCAAAATAAAACCTCTCCTGAATGTAGCTTTTTTTAAGTAGCTTCCTAGATTTCATTGACTGAAAAAGATACACTAAAATTGCTTCAATGAGCAGAAGGAAAGCTGAGCAGAGAAGATGACAGTCTTGCAAAACTTAGAAACTATCTTATTATTTCCATTCACTATTATACACATTCAGTTCCCAAGTACTCCTGAAAGGCATAAACAGAAAATAATGTTGATTTTTCTGTTTTCCAATAAAAATAAACATAGAAAATTAACGGTGATGAAAAGGGAATTGGAAATGACTGACACATAAAAACAAACTTATGATTAACGCAATCAGTTAGTTTAGAATACATTCCTGCAATGCTGCACTAAGCCTGCAATATAAGCAATTAGATAACTAGAGAAATTTGATATATGAATTTTTTTTGGGGAAAAAAAAAAGCTCAATCTCAGTCACTAAAATTTGAAGATAAACTCAAGGTTTGCTTCCATCAAACCACTTCTTTTTCATCAATGCGTGCTTCCTTAAAATTAACCACCGTTTCCTGAATCGTTTAACTCCTCACTTGTCTGACCAGTACTTCATTCAGGGAGAATGAAACTTTCAAAACCTTAGATAAACAGATTAATGAAATTCTACCCAGCATCTTCCTTCACACTGTCAAAAACATCATGGGCTTTTATACTTTTCTGTACACTCAACCCATTTGCCCCTTTCACACACCATCAGCATTGGAGACCAGTCAGCACACTCCCAGTCTTTGCAGTTTCTCTGATTCCAAGACTTATTAAAAAGAAGTATCCCATACTCTCTCTGCCAGCTCTTCTAAACCTCTGACAAAAAAGTCAGCTTAAATAAGCTTTAAAATACTTATTCTCAGTTAATAATTTAACATCATCTTTGACTAGTAATGGACTGTAAGCACCTTATTATCCCTATGTGATGACTACATTTGATTCTGCCTGTCCCAAAACTTACAAGCAGAAAGTTTATTTAACATCATCACTTCTCTTGTATCTGTGGCAAAAATGTGGGCTGCTCTCTTTTAACAAGTTCACAACTTTTCGTGGAAGACAAAAAAATGTGAAGCTGCGGAAAAGACACTGAAGTCAAGAACATTCCAGGAACCCCTCAAGATAAGAATCCACTCTTAATGGCTATTAATATGATTAAATACAAGTTTTTTATCCCCATGAACTACACATCAAAAATGAAACATAATTTAGGATTTTGACAGTAACATGAAGGAGGTCATAGAATCATTGAGGTTAAAAGGGATCTTGGGAAATCACCTTCAGCCTTCTGCTTTTTTTTTTTTTAACACTTTTAACACTACTGCTGCATGATTTAAAATGTACTCATCCATTTTGTAAAAAAAGCATTTCCTTTCATTTATTTACCAATACAAAGCAATACTACTGTAGACCCTCAACCTCTTTATATAGATACAATCATTCGTGGCAAGAATTTACTTAGGGCCTGAGAATAATATTCCCCATCTTGTCCTTCTGTGTGCCTAAAGCATGATGTTCTCCTTTACCAAAGTTGCTGTTTGACTGTGGAATTCAAACAGAAGTACATACTGGAGAAAAAAAATAAAAGCCATGCTGGTTAATGATCATGCAAATGAAAGAGTTATGGTTAAAGAGTGCTATATGCAGCAACAAAGAGGAGGCAGTACAATATGTGTATTATCCGTCAATATCCGTCTACTTCATGTACCAGGAAGCAAAAAAATGGGTGTAAAAAGAAGCTTATAAAGTAGATGTATTTATTGTCACATATATGCACAACCGGAAGGGTAAATTACCATAATCTAAAATTACTTACATCAGCACGTGTGTATGTTCCTTTCACATTGCTTCTGCTTTTACTGAATGACAGGTTAGTCTATTAATTCCTTTCTAATAAAACTAGTTGTCTTGAAGGGAAATAGGTACTGTGTCGCCTTGACTCTAAAAATTTGGCTCTTAATTGCTTGTGCTAGTTCTAACACTTCCTTCTGTTTCTATTGAGAACAACCATTCCTCACTCGCCTACTCAATGCCATTTATGATTTCACAGACTGCCATCATACAGCAACCCATCTACAAGCTGCATTTCAAGAAGCATCAGCTCACCTGTCCTCGTACAAAAACCTTTCCCAGCCTGTCAGGCTTTCACAGTATCTTTTATAAGATCAGTACACAGTATCTGAGATGTGGGAGCGATATGGATTTATACAGCATCACAGTTCACTAGCTGCGATTTTTTATTCCTTTCCTAATCATTTCCATCAATTTGTTTTCCTTTTGATCACAACAATCCATGGAACTGCCATTTTTACCAGCTGGCCAGCCTTTTGCATTATTTAATTCATTTCCACTTACGATTGCTTATCAATCTATTTCTTTTACAGTTCTAAGCACAGTATATACATACACTATGCCACATTCTCTATCATAATTCTTTTCCTTGACTGCTCTCTAAAACATGATTTAAACAAAATCTTTATTTTTCTTGGTAGGTAACCCTTACAAAAATCCTCAGAAATTCTATTACTGGTTGACGAATCAAGAGTCACTCTGACAGCCTCTGAATATACATTCACTGCGGACCAACTTATCCTCCATATTAACTTCATATTGAACCTGTCCCTCCTTGGCATCAGATTTTACCTAGGCAAAAATCTTAATCTTGGATTTTAATGGTGCGTTACATGATTAAATTCTGTCTACATCTTCAAATATATGCATTAGAGTTACATAAAACCAACATTTTTAAATTGAAGACAACTTGTTCCTGCTCACATTTAAAACTAGTTATAGCTCTAATCCTTTGCTCATCGTCAATACTTTCTGTAGCATTGCTTTTCATAGAGCCAGAAAACCTTTTGTTGTACCCAGTTGAGTGAAACTCTTAACTACCTGATTATATCTGATTATTTTAGCATCAATCTTTAGAATTTGCAAATTAGGATTGATCAGAGAATGCATTAAATACTAAAATACATATTTATTTCCTATATTCACTATTTCTGCTTCAGTTTTTAATAATTCACTTGAATCGGTCAGTACACCATTGAACAAAAATTTACATATTTACCATGAAACTAAATAAACAAGAACATTATTGGCTCAAAGTCTGCACAATTCTTTATGATGCTCTATTTTATATACCCCAGTGTACAGTTCCTAGATAAAAGGGTACTGCAAAAAACCCATCAAAACAGGAGAATAATAGAATTAATGATGCCAGTCAAAAACTAAGAATGCACTGCCTGAAACGACTGACCTCAAAAACCATACTTGCCGACTAGGCAGATAAGAAATGCAGATGTAAATGAATAACAAATGTTGGAATGCTAAGGTATTGCCATGTAGAAGGGGTAAAGGCAATAGCACCTTTAGAAGCAGCTGCTATGCTTTATATAAAATATTAAAAAATAAAAATCAGACATTTACTGTTAAATTAAGTAACAAAAAGCAGTGACAATGGATTAAATTAAATCTAAGTATGAAAAGTTACACAAAAGTTACATGAAAAAGCGACTGAGAAATAAAACATTTGATAAAATTCATGTATACTAATTATAAAAAGAAAAAAAACCAAAAAACTCAAGTTACACACACACGAGGATGAGCACTGAAACCATCCATACCTCCAAAGTGCTTCTCTGAATCAATAAACTGTATTTTTACTTATGAAATGGCTGCCCGATATCACTCTCATTAAAACAGCTAGGACACACTGAACAAAATTATCAAGTATTAGGGTCAAAATAAGCCAGACAAGGGCTTCTCTCACACAGGGCACCGTGAGCCTCCCACCTAGAAACTTGTAGATACCATGAGTTTGTGTTTAGCTCAGAAATCAACTAAAAACATTGATACAAGATCAAGCAGTCAAAGGCTTTAACACAATTAATTCAGACAGACTGCATATATTTTGTACAATTTATAATACATACACCACTCTTGCTGCTGTTTTTTAGCTAAAATGAATGTATACAGAGGTTGTGGTAGAATCTCAAAATAATAGTTTTTTTTTTTTAAATCCTCCCAAAATAAACTAGCCAAAACATTGTATCTTAAGCTATATTTCTATAAAAAGTTATTTATTTCAAACAGCTGGTAATCCAGGCTTCAATAGAATGTTTTAAAAGTGCTATGATGTAAAATGTTTTCTATGTTTTAATTACAAAAGAGCCTACTGGTACCAATATACTTTACACTCAGCAGTTATTATACTGCTTGTCCTGATTTTTGGTCTATAAAAAATTCAATCTGCAAAACAAAAAACAACACCATGGCCATGTGGTTTTCGTTGTTTTATTTTTTTAATTCAAAGTAATACCCTTGAGAAATTAAAAAAAAAACACCTCAGGAAAGTGTGAGAAATTCACAGCTTTCTAACTGTTTTCAAGGTGCAATCCTTCCAAAGCATCATATTTACTCCTTTCAGCACTACCCGCGGTAGTATTCCTTATGGTACAAATACCACTTCTTGTGCCTAAAATAGAATCACAGAATAACCAGGTTGGAAGAGACCCACTGGATCGTTGAGTCCAACCATTCCCACCAGTCCCTAAATCATGCCCCTAAGTTCCTCATCCACCCTCACCTTAAACACCTCTGGGGACAGTGACTCAACCACCTCCGTGGGCAGACCGTTCCAATGCCTAACCGCCCTCTCCGTGAAGAATTTTTTCCTAATCTCAAGCCTAAATCTCCCCTGGCTGAGCTTGAGGCCATTCCCTCTCGTCCTGTCCCGTGTCACTTGGCAGAAGAGCCCAGCTCCCTCCTCTCCACAACCTCCCTTCAGAAAGGCTTTCTTCTTTGCAGCAAGTGAATTTTTAATATATAATGGTAGATCAGAAAATATTCTTCCTAGAAACCCTGTGTTTGCTATGTTAATAGCATTCCTGACACACAGCTTTGATTCCATGAAGATGAGTAGGTCTTAAACTCCTGTTCCTGAGATGTGACATCATTCCACATTAAATGCACGAAGGTCATGAATCCTTACACAACCTCCAGTGGTTTACTGACAGATGAACCTATCATCCACACAAATATCTCAGTGTAACGTTGCTACCTTAAATTAGCATATGTCCTAGATTAACTGACATGATGCCGCTTTAGACTACAGGAACTCATTTAGATCTGCTCTACTTTATTTCAATAAAAATGAGTTGCGTGATATATTTTGAAAGCTAATAACCATTCACATGCACAGGTGACTCAGATGTATACCTATGGAGCTGATATTAACAAATGTTTATCCTTCACTGATATATTTAAACTGCCATTTTGCAGTGCAAGTCTACTGCTAATTTTATTTTGGGATTCTAAACTGCATGCCATCAGTTACTGCTACGAATTCAAAAGAAAAATTAAGAAATAATCTCATAGTATCATCATTTTCTCTAGCATCAATAAATGTAGGTACTGGAGTTTTGTAGAAAGAAATTGCTCGTGTTGAAAGAGAATAGTTTAAGAAGCACAACCATAAATCAGAATCTGGTGTTTTCTACATCATAAAATAAAAGATGCAATTACACAACTTGATACTTAAACTTCTTTATTCTGGCAAATAACACCTGAAAACTCTTCTACATCTTACACCTTGCCTTCAGGTAGAGGTTTCTGCGACTACGGAATACTGACTGATGTCTCCCCAGGCTATAGTCTCACTCCGAAGACATTGCCTGGCCCTAGTTCAAACAGAAAATAGTTTTGTATTTTATTTTTTTTTCTGACAGCTAGAAATAGCTAATGGGAACTCTACTGCTACTGCGGAAACACTGAATACAGAATAGGGTTATTCAGGAAAATGACTAATTACACAAATATAGCAAAACCTGTTACTCTGAAAGGGTGTGCAGAGATGCATACTTACTTCACCCATATTTTAATATCCTGGACATACATACTTCTTTGTCCAGCAGTCAGACAGCTTTGTTAGAAAAGTACCCTGGGCTAAAGAGTAAATACTCATAAGACACTTTTTTTAAAAAAGTAATAAAACTCAAGGAACTTGACATCCACTGACAAGCAGCAACATTTTTCTTTTGTGCAAGTTCATTACTATTTTAAAATAAAACCCATCAGAAAAAAAATGCATCCTGACAGCATATACCACATACTGCAAGGCAGATTAGCAATTGTTCACTGCGAGTCCTCATCACAGTTTTCATCATGCTTACACTCACCCTAACAGCAATGTCTCTCATTTTTCAATGCATACTATTAGACAGCAGTCGTCAAATCTTTTGACTACTAGTATGCAGGGAGAATTTTACTTATTTACTCACTTAAATTAGAGCTACATCCACAGTCTTCTATGTATAACTAAGGCAGAACTGGCTTCTAAGACACTTACAAAACCAAACAAAATTGTCAGCATCTAATGTTTTTAAACAAAGATTACTCAGAGCCTATTAACAGAAAATTCTGAATAGCTAACTGAGCACTACAAACTGTGGGTGAGAATTATTTAGGTCAAAAAAGACCTTAAAGATCATCAAATTCAACCATTAACGCTGTCAAGTCCACTACTAAATCATATACCCGCATGCCTATATTTACAATATCTTATTATAGATAACTATAAAATAAGTACTATCTACACCCTAGATAATCTGCATTCTTAAGCCCATTTACACTAAATAACAAACAGAAAGTGTACGACTAGTGATGAAGAATTAGAAATGCTGAAATTAATAGGGAAGAATGAACAGATTATGGGAGGGAGGTGACAGTAAGACCACTGCTGAAGAGCAAACATAAACATATATATATAATTTCTAAGAGGAAAGCTCACCACGCTGATTAACCATGACTTATTCCCTTCTGGATGATTTGTTTTGTTCTTTGCAAATAACCTACGAGTTGTTGACATAAAAGTATACAAAAGGCCTACAGAAAATTAATTCTTCCCTCTGACGGCTCATACAGAACTACAGCATGCCCTCAGTTGCAGGAGATCCACCAGGATCATCAAATCCAAGTCCTGTCCCTGCAACTAACAAAAAAAAATGTCACACATGTCGGAAGGGCTATATTGAAGATGTGGGCTACCTTGAGTAAGCTGGCAAACAGGCTGTTGTGGAGAGGTTCTAAGCTCTGTTCTCTTTTTGATCAATCCCTAATGTATCTTTTTCCAATAATGGGTTTTGAAATTGTCAGCATCAATACGCTAAAGTCTTCCTGGTTTATACTTCTCTTTGTAACATCAAATTTATTTTAAACTTCAATGTAGGTATGGTCACATCCAAACCCAACACATTAAGTACTTGATTTTACAAGGTAACCACTGAGAGAATTGATCTCCAAGTATCCTTCCAACAAAATAACTGAGGAAGTTTAATCAGGACCATTTTCTTCTGTTCAGTATCTTATCATACCCTTTCATTACTACTTCATCTAACCACCTCATCCTCATTATTTCACATTGAATGAAGTCAAGCATCTGATTCAGAAGTCCAAGGACTCCTACTAAATGACTACGTATTAACACTTTCTTGCTATTTCCATTAACATTTATGATTCCCAAGTCAGGGATATAGGAACTTTGAAGGGCTCAACTTTTGAAAAGTCAAAGAAGGAGAAACTATAAAACCTGATTCTCTTTTTTATGATGGTAGAAGTAGAGATAACTGTTAGGAAGAATATTGTCAGTTTTCAGCACTGTGCTAAGCATCTTGGACTCACATACCCTCATCTTGAGGGCAGCTGAGGAAGGAGGGGGTAAGTCTGAGAGGACAAGGGAAGATGTGCTCAGACCAGGAGCAGATAGTGAAAACCGGTACGTGCCAAGTCCTTCTACAATTAACTTGGATTTAATTATTCCTTATGCTATTATCAACATGCTTAGGTAGAATCTATATATCAGTGTAACTGAAACGAGAAAATTAGGATAGAAAATAACTTTACACCAGTTAAACTCTCTCTAATTGTAATCCTCATAATCCCCAGAGAACACACTCTAGAAAAATACTAGATGTGCAACTAGTGGGCTACTGCATTATTTCTTTCTTGATCGCCATGAATCTTCACAGGTATGACCACTAAAGTAAATATCTAAAATTTCTTGACTAAACATTTACTTTCTGAATGAGAGATTCACTCTTCAGTGATAAAATCATTTGAAGCTTCAGTTGCAGTTATAGGAAAATCATTAGTCTTATTACCTATATGACAGGCATTGTAAACCTGCCTCAAGGAGCTAATTTTTTTGCAGGTTCCTGCATTTTTCATTAGGAATGATAATGTGAAATCCTTTCAGTATTCAATGTTATCCACACCAAAATAAAGTTTTGATGCTACTTAAAGTTTCAAATTTCAAACTGATGCCTCTAGCAGGTTGAATTCATTCTCCCATGAAAAACATAGTGTTTTAGTTTAAAGTATAAGCTGTTAAGTGAATAGGACATGCTTTGGAAAAGCATCAGTTTAAGGACAACACCCAACTGAAGCAATTTAGGTAGAAAAATTGTGGTCTTCAGTGGTGAAATCTAAATTATGCAGTCATAAGTGTGAACAAGATGACTGACAGATAGATAGACAAGCAAAAGAATAAACAGAGGCAAAAATAGCACAAAGTGAATATTTACAATTAACAATTTCATACATTTTATTTGGCAGTAAAGTTCATGTTCCTCTAGAGAGAAAAAGACAGCTAGTATTGTTATGCTTCCTTCTGTCAGACTAGCTACTCCAGCTAACACAGTTAGTAAATTGGAAGCCTTTTAAATAAACGTGGTTTATTTTTAAGAGATCGAGAAAAGTCCAAATGGGCAATATTCATAGACATTGATTCCACGAAGCTTCTGGTTTGAGTAAAGATTCTATTACCTCCCAAGAAACACCAGTGCTGAATATGACATTTAATTAAGAATTATCAGTTTAAGGCAAATTCATATAAAGATGTTTATATTTTAAAATAATATGTATTCCTCACTTGTAAGAATAATAATTAATTATTATATAAAAAGTCACCTTGTGGTTGACGACTTGGATGATATATCTGAAGATCGAATGGCTGAGCACTTGTTTTTTGTATTACACTGACATTTTGGCCAGTCCATTTGTTGGCTTTTGCAAGCGTATTGGTCCGCCAATCTGTCCAATATACTTCACTCCCATACAAAGAAACAGCAAAAGGATGAGAAAGATATTCATGACCTCTTATAATCTCTATCATGCCGGTTCCATCATATAGTGCAGAATAAATGGCATCTGATCTACAAGACAACCCCAAATTCATGATTACATAAAAATAAAATAAAAATCACACAACCATTATGTCACTGTTGCAAAATGTATAAAAACCCCTTACTCTTACATACAGGCAAGACTGAAGAATGTTTACAGTGCAAAGATTAAATTCAGATATTATTTAATTTACTTTATTAATCTAACTAGGAATACGGAATACTATTTTGCTTGTATACTGTTTTTAAATAGTCAAATTTACCTCCATGCAGTGAAAAAACAGCAGGAGCATCATTTTCCATTTCAATGAACTTACAGAAAAAATAGTGAAATAGCTTAGGTCTTCCACACATAAGTATCAGGACAGTATATTATGGCTGATCGTTCTCCAATGCCCAGGGAGCAAGGAGCTGTGGATGATGCCACATCTGGCAGTGCAGTGGTTTCACCACCCAGAGCCACATCTCAGTGCCACCAAATGAGGTGAGCAGAGTAGTTGTGCTTGACCAAGAGTCCAAACAACCAGAAAAGTTTGTGATGACAAGAAAAGGTCACCTCAAGCCTGGTCAAGGCCATTAAGGTCTGCTGGTACAGATCATCAAGAAATGTATAACAGTAATGCAATTAAATAAACACACACACTTGTACATTTGCACATGAGAGTCTTTATGCACATAACTGCATTCCACTTACAATTTAGTTCACATTTCAGTATGTAAGAATAATGATTTATAAACAGATAATACCAATACTGTTATCACTTTACCTTGCGTCTGTCCATACTATTCTTTTCTCAAAGTGATCTACGGTAAGGCCATTAGGCCAGGCTCCAGTATCCATATCTTTATATATGATCTTTCTCTCTGCTCCACTCATGGAAGCGGACTCAATGCGAGGAAAATTTGCATCCCAGTCTGTCCAAAACAGAATCCTTGTGAGAGGAGAAAGAAAAGAAAAACAACAGAAGAAGATATTAAAACAGGCAGAACCATTTCAGGTGGCTCAGTAAAACAATAACTGGAAAAACACTTCAATCATACATGTTTTAAATTAAAGGAAGAAACAGATTAATTTGGGCGACTGTATAAATTCCTTGAAGTAACAGTGTAATATGGAGGCAATATTTCATTATTAGAGCAATCATGAAACTTAGGAAGTTTTTTAAAAACAAGAAGTTTAATAGCATTCCCCTTTTCATGTTGATTAATAGAATCTAGTTAAATCCATCTAGTTAAAAAAATAAATATAACGAGAGCTTTTAAAGCAATCCAAGGATGGGGAGAAACAGAAAAAGGTGACTTAAGGCAGCAGGGATTAAGAAACATAAGCTAAAGATTTCCATTTGTTATTAAGAGTGTCCCAATGAAGACATAGATTTTAGTACGTCACTACCAAGTTTTATACAGATTAGTCTTGCTAAGAAAACTGAAAAACATTTTGTACACCAGGCTCTGTCACTATTGTATCATCTACATTTTCCTTCAATACATAGAGCATTCACCTGTATAACCAAAGAAGTTTCTTGTTAAGTAACAGAAGTTAGGTCAACAAAAGGGGGCCCTTAAAGGAAAGACGAGGAGGGGCTCTTTATCAGAGAGTACAGGGCTAGGTGGAGGGGTAACTTTTTAACCTCAAAGAGGGGAGACAGATTAGATTTTAGGAAGAAATTCTATACTGTGAAGGTAGTGAGGCACTGGAACAGGTTGTCCAGAAAATCACAGAATATTTATGGTTGGAAGGGACCTCAAAGATCATCTAGCTCCAGCTCCCCTGCCAGGGGCAGGGACACCTCCCACTAGATCAGGATGCCCAAAGCCCCATCCAACCTGGCCTTGAAGTCATGGATATCCCATCGCTGGAGGTGTTCAAGGCCAGGTTAAGGGAGGCTTGGAGCAGCTTGACCAAGAGGAAGGTGTCCTTGCCTATGGCACAGGGGTTGGAACTGGATGATCTTTAAGGTCCTTTCCAGCCCAAACCATTCTACAATTTTATGATTCTATGAATTTATGATTCTATGGCAGCTGTACCTCCATTGGGATAAAGGACTTGTGCAATCCTAACGCAACCATCTACTTTAATCAATGTTTGTTTATTCATGTTTATTTGTGAAAAGACTGAAGAGCTGTTCCTATTTGTGTTAAAAGATTTTGTCTTTCCTTACTTCTAATAAAA
The DNA here is from genome assembly GCA_033459285.1 of Clamator glandarius. Classification (NCBI taxonomy): domain Eukaryota; kingdom Metazoa; phylum Chordata; class Aves; order Cuculiformes; family Cuculidae; genus Clamator; species Clamator glandarius. Next base: position 234,360 of record JAUNZM010000826.1, read on the forward strand.
TGTTTCACAGTTGCTTCTAGCTTTTCAAAAGACAGATTAAACTTTCATTTTCAGGACGGGTGGTGATTTGTTATTTGTTTTTTTCCTTCTCAATCGTTTCATTTCAACTTATTTACCAATTCTTCTGCCAAGAAGATGCCTCTTTCTAAAGACCTCTATAGATAAGAAACACACTTTGTAAACAAATTGCTAACTTCTGAATCGAGAGGTCAGAGTCTTTACTCATTCAAATATGTACTTCCTAATAGGGGATTTCCACTTTATCAACTTTTATTTTTATGTCCACACCAGTGTTTCTGAAAGAAATATTCAGTGGATATATCAAAGGTTCCTAAACAAAATTGAACATCATGATTCTACAAAGTCATTGTAATTTCTATTATTTTTAGCCACATTTAATTTGTGGTTTGGTTTGCTTTTTTTTCCTCTTTGAAAGAGTAGAGTTATGAGAAGAGGATGTAGCTATTGACCATTGCCTTTTATTCTCTCTAAAAGAATCCAAGTACACACGATATTGGGTAATGAGCTTGCAATTTCATATAGCTTCAAAACACCGCTCTAGCTGCAAGATTTGTAGAATTTCTCTAGCAGTAGACTGAATTTCATTACAGAATCAGAACCAACACCTAGCTCAACAGGGACATAAGGGCTCTATCAACAATTTTAATTCCTTTCCACTACATAATCCTATTGACTTAATTTTAAATATAAACAGTGTGTATGGGTCATTTTGGTCTGCCAAAAACTTAGAGGCTAATTTTAAAAGGAAGCAAAAATACCCTAAGCAAAGCTTCTATGTTAATGTTTCTATTTTTACTGTGAAGTTTTTAAAATGGAATTGTGAAATACAATTATATGTTTGATAACTGCCAAACCTGCACTTTATAGGAAAATAGTTTTAATTGTGTTAGTATATTACCAAAATTTGACAATATTTTAATTTAAAAATGCTTTTCAAAAACACAAAAATTTTGACTGTTTTATTAAATATTTTGTTGAATACTAAGTAAACATGCTACTATTTATTGGAAATATTTGATTCTTGCAGGCATTAGATAAAGGAAATATTTATGCCAGTAGGATGAATCTACTACAATCAGTTGCTCATAATTAATAATATTGCAGTTTATAGACTATCCCTTATGAATATGCAGAAAAAATACTGGCATAAGTTGGCAAGCATTATCAATATGAAGAATTCAAGAAAAAAGATGGGATTTACCTCACTTAAATTGTAGCCTTCAGTTCACTTCTAAGCTGTACTTTCATATTTCAAACAAAAGAAAAAATCAACCTCAAAATGAGATTAATCACCTTGGCAATACCTAGACCCACATCCACTGACCAAAGAGGAAGGTGGCATCAAAGGCTCTAGTTAATATCATCCACATTAAAAAAATAAAAGGAAACAATCACATCACAAGAGATGTAATTTGCCAACAAAGAGATTCTTGTGTCTCCAGACTTAGTTTTTCTTAACCCTGTTCACTGGCACAGAACACACTAATAATGGATTCTATTTCACTCAGAATATACTTTCAAGAACTATTAAAAACAAGTTAGAAACTATAATACATGGCAAAGAAGAAGATTACACAATCTCACATTTAAACGTTTATTTTTAAAATGCACTGCAGAATGAAAAATTGATCTTTTTATAATTACCCATATCTGGGATCCAAAGCAATAGCCCTTGGATGTTCCATAGCTCCTGCTATTAATGTTGTTCTTAAAGTGCCATCTAGTTTTGCAACTTCAATTTGGTCCAAATTGCTGTCTATCCAGTATATGTTTCCTGCAACCCAGTCTACAGTAAGACCTTCAGGTGTGGCCAGGCCATGTTGTACCACCACCTCAATGGCACTAACACCTTAAAAAAAAAAAAAGAAGGGGGGGGGGAAGGAAAAAGAAGTAAGAGAGTCTTAAAGAACAAATACAAACAGAGTGAACATGGACATACAAGCCTCCCATATGCTCTTGGAGTGAATTCTTGTTTAATCTGATGGACGACAATACTTTATTCCGTGTGACATTTTCTCTTTACAAATGCAATAGAGCTGTTGAAGATAAGTACGCTTTGGGGAATATACAAATGGACTTCATTCTCCAACAACAGACATTTTTAGCTCTCTGATGCTTTAGCAAGTAAAGGTCTGAAACGTTCGATAAAGGTCAGAGACCACACGCAGAGTAACACAGGAGACGTACTGCTATATTATCAGGGCGCTATTTGTGGCATCTGCGAGGGACATGCTCGTGCTTTGTCTCCCAGTGACTAGATATATTTGAATCAAACTCACATAGCTCTCTTTCAGTTCTTTCTCAATCAGAAAGAGAAAACGGAAAGATTGTGATGAAGAGAGAAATGCCATGGAGAACCCTGCTTGGACTATACATATTGAAAAGATCTGCAATAAAAAAGCCTTACTTTAGATCCTTCAAATTCCACTTGTACAATTAGTTCTTTCACTGTCTACAAACAGTTCTTCCCTACCAAACAGTTTCTGTGAAGGGTTTCAGTATCTTTCACTCAAATAGCAACTACAGAAGCATCCTGTTAGCCCTCAGGACTTCCAGAAGGCACAGTGCTTTTTGCAAAAGCAAGTCAGTTCTTGACAGCTGCACGACTGAAGCAGTACTTTTTTTTATTATTTTTATTTTTTTAATACAGCACAGATGCCATTTGGGTGCTGGTACAGTGTGATTATAATACAGCATGACAACAACACTACTTTCCTGGTTTCATACAAACCCCATAACTGTTAAAGACAAGCAGCAAGTCTTTGGCTACCTTTACATCCTTAGCCGTGCACGGTATTTATTTCCCAGTTTGGATATGTGGATATAAGAATACCCACAAATGCAATATACTAAGGAAACACACAATCAAACAAAAAACAACCACATTCAAAAAGCCCCAAACCCAAATGCGTTAGAGAACGTACACACAATGCTGCTTATGGCTTGGATGAGCAAATTTTTTTTTCTGGATTAAAACTGGCTGGATGACTGAGCCCAAAGAACTGTGAATAGGGTTAAATCCAGCTAGTGGCCAGTCACAAGTGGTGTTCCCCAAGGCTCAGTGTCGGGGCCAGGTTTATTATCTTTAACAAGGGGATTGATTGCTCCCTCAGTAAGTGTGCAGATGACACAAATTAGTGTGAGTGCGTGCACTGGCTTAAGCGAAGGAAGGCTCTACAGAGGGATCTGGATCGATGAGTCGAGGCCAACTGCATGAACACGAGCCAGCAGTGTGCGCAGGTGGCCAAGAAGGTCAATAGCATCTTGGCTTGTATCAGAAACGGCGTGACCAGCAGGATGAAGGAAAGGATCATCCCCCTGTGCTCAGCACTGGCCAGGACACATCTCTGTGTTCCGTTTTGGGCCCCTCACTGCAAGAAAGATATCAAGGGGCTGGAGCATGTCCAGAGAAGGACAATTAAGTTGAAGGATCTGGAGCCCAAGTGTTGTGAGGAGTGGCTGAGGGAATTGTGGTTGTTTAGTCTGGAGAAAAGGAGGCTTAGGAGAGACTTTACTACTTTTTACAGAGCCCGGAGAGATGATTTTGGTGAAGTGGGTGTTGGTCTCTTCTCCAAAGTAGCAAGGGATAGAATGACAAGAGGAAATGGCCACAATTTGCACCAGGGGAGGTTTAAACTATATACTAGGAAAAATTACTTTACTGAAAGGGTTGCCAAACATTAGAAGGGAAGTCACTACTCCTGGAAGTATTTAAGAGATGTGGCACTTAGGGACATGACTTAGCGATGGACTTGCCAGTGTTAAGTTAAGGATTTGACTTGATAATCTTAAAGGTCTTTTCCAACCTTAGCCGTTCTGTGATTTTGTGAACTCTTACAAAAGCGAGTTAAATATGCATATGTCTGTTAGCTCATGAAGGAATGAAAGCACACGAAACACTTCAACAAAGAACAATTCCGTGTATATTAAGAGATTATATTGAGTCATACACCACCAGGGCAAGGAACAAGTCTTTCCAAATGCTATAAAATTATGAGCAAAGTCTTTCACCTCTGAGAGCAGATTAAATTATCAGATGTCTGATAACTTCTTATACTTTTTTAATAAGGTTAATGTAAATTAAAACAAAATGAAACAAATAATTATTGCACTCATTGGACCAGGAGGAAATATTAGCCCTTTGCTATTTTCTTCCTCCTATAGCCTATTGTAAAAGCAAATTTTTAAAACAGATCTTTTCCTAGCCGTATATCAAGTACAATCTAGGTATATACCTTTTCAAAGGCAGAATGACATCATATTTCTGTGAATGGTAGTTCAGTTACAACTTAGCAGGTTCAACACCCTGTAACTGAAGGTGTTCTAGCTGTTAAGAGATTAAATATTAAAATCATACCTCCGGTATCAGAGAGCTTGCCTCTGTAAATTTTGTCCTCAACCACATCCGTCCAGTACAGTAAACTCTGACTGAAATGAAAATCAAGTGCTATTGTATTTCTTAAACCAGGAACTAAGAGGCTGTAGTCGCGTTTGTGAAGATCAATTTTCCTGATCTCATGTCGAATAGAAAAAATTATGAAAGCCTCAAATGGATCTGGAAGCAGAAGATTATACATTTCAAAAGAATAATAAAGAAGTGAGTGACACATATTGATTTAAATGACATCTGGAATAAAACCAACAGAATATCTTATCAGGAGAAACAGATGATTAAAACAATCCATTTTATCATAAGGAGTCTTTCAAATATATTTTTCATCCCAAAGACTTCCCACTTCTCCCTTCTAACATTATCTTTGATCACAACTAGAGACATTAAACATTAAATTTGGGAATATCAAACTCAATTATTAACTATGTTTTGTACCACAGGGAATCCATAATTAGAGCTTTCAAAAGTCTCATGCTATCAAAATTAAAATCTGTTTTCTGAAAAGCTTTCTGAAAAATTCATCCATTAAATTATACATTGCTCGAATGCAAGTTAGTTGAAAGAATCAATTAATACATATAACCTTTTGAATATATATAATGTACCTTTTGTTTTCAATTGAAATGCTTAAAAAAAACTTACTTAAACTACCAAACAAGGAAATGAACATTTTATATGCTTGTTTATGCATCCTAGAACAAGCTCTGCTACCACTACTGTTCTCTTTCCTTTGTTATTCAATTAACACTAGATTATTTGTGCCCCTGAATTTATATCAAATTATATATAAACATCCATAAATGCTTTCTGTATAGGCCAACCACACTATAAAATTGATTTTTTTTTATTACAGTTCTTGCGCATTGTAGATTAGAAAGAGATTTTCAAACAAGTAGCTGAGTTAATGAAACAAAAAAAAAGAAAGATGAAAATGGGATGATGTAAACTGTTCAATCAACTCAGTATATCCACTTTAACAAAGAAAAATTTTCACATCAGTCCTTTTCTGTGGGGAAGTAGCTGCTTTTCTTTTTTGTTTTCAGTTATTTCTCATAGAACGAAGCAAATGATACTGGAAGATTTGTTTTCCATAGAATTAAATCTCCGTTTCATATAAAAGGTAGATTACTGGCACATTATGATAATAAGTGACATTGCATCGTTCTCCTAAAATAGTCAAAGAAAGTTGCACAGATTATCGCCAAAGAGAAAAAACACTTACATACCTCTTTTCAAAGAGGTTAATTTCATGTTCTCTGGATAGCCACTGGACATACAGATTAAATTATCTATGGTGTTTTAAGGTATCTCAGCAGAGCTACGTTTCTGCTCTTGAAGTACTTGTTCATAATCTGGCTTGGATTTTCCAAATGTTCCTCTTATTTACTACAACAATTAATGACTTTCTGCAAAGCCAGTTTTTCAAAGCTCTACAGTACTTAATAATTTAACGAAGAACAAGATAACTGACATCATTAGCTGTTTCACAAGTACCAGTTATCTGAACCTGAGAAACAACTTAATGGCACTTTCCAGTCTCTGATAAATTGGCAGCTATTATGCAGGAGACCGCAGGCTGGTGGCACACTGCTGTTTAGGCGACTCAAATGAATAAGAACACACACGATGGACATCACCAGTAGTTTCTATTATATTTCTCAGTAATTAACACCACAATGGAAAAAAATACCTAATGAATCTGTGCTATGTTGTTTTCTTCTTTCCTTTGAAAGCAGACAAAGTTTAAGCTACATAACATATGTAGTTTAAGCTACATAACCTAAGACATGAATTATCAAGTTCACTGAGCAAAAAGGTGAGAGTTCAATGGGATCTCAACAAATTTAGGGTACAATACTTAAGAATGTAAATCAGCAATGAGAAATAGGTAAGAAGATAAGTGTAGGTAAAGTAAAACCACTTTGCCTATTTGGACATTTTGGTTTAAGCAAGTAGGTTGCATTCTGGCTTTTTTGCTCTCCTCTTTCTTGTCCTTCCTATAACAATGCCAAGATGTAAATTCAAATCCTTGGTTATTGTGGCTGATATGCAGGTACATCACAGACATGATACTACCTAAACCAAAACAGTAGTGCGACAAACTGTAGGCCCTGCATCACAGTGCAAAATTTCTCTGGAAAGAGTTCTGAGAGTGAACAGAAAGCAGTTTCACATGTTCTTCTATGATAAGGCTATTTAAATAGAGCCAAATGGATAGCAGTAATTATTGCCTTGCTGGTGAGTTGTGAGCCAGAGTCCAGCCACCGCTCTGCTTAATGTAGCTATCAACCACCACAGCCTGAAACCTGGATGACTGGAGAAGCCTAAATCTTTCTTATTACTGACTGAGCCATCCCAAGAACTGTATGCGCAAGTAACACTCTTCAACGATAAGAAGACGCATAAAATGCAGTATATAACTGATGGAATACCAGATCTCTAGGAAAGAATCTAGGAAATTAGATCAGCAATGGCATGGCACTGTAAATAACATCAACTCAAAGATTATGTTTGAAATAACTATGATATAGTTCTTCAACTCCCTCCTCGTAAGCTTTGGTACAGTACCGCGCCACTCATGTAGAGGAATGAAAATCAATTACAGGAATGAAAGAGGAAATCAGCAAGTGTTGCAAGAGATCTAGAAAGCATGGTCTGCGAGGAAAGAATTAATACGCTGGACTTGCTTAGTTTAAGAAACAAAGGAATAAGATTATGAGCAGAAGCATATAAAATTCTCCAAAGACATAAAAGACCATTGACTTGAAAAATGGGAAAAATCTTCTTTTCTATATAAATTACAAGTAGGACAAGGATTAAAGGCTTAAACTAGAATAAGAAGGCTCAGAAAGACTAGAAAGAAAATCTTAAGGAGAGTGAGGCACTAAAATTTCTCATCTCTGACAAACATGGAGTTCACCACTGCAAGTGTCTTGAAGGTCTTTGAAAGCAGATAAACAGCAACAGAGTTAGACACATTTTGATCTTCCTTCCAATGTTATTGTTCAAGGATTGTAAAAAACAAGCTGTATTATAGTGAATTAGAATTTTCGGACTTAATTGAATCGTCTTTACTTAAGGTTATCCTTCCAAAACCCTATAAAACAAAAAATTGATGTTACTTTGCCATCTGTTTCCTCTTCTGGACATTGAGTGCAAAAACTCTTTATTTTACAAATTGATTAAGAGTATTTTCATAAAATCTCACCTTAACTCCATTCCATGCAATGGCTACTGATTCATTTTTTTAAAGAAAAGTAATCGATAACAATTAATTAGAAAAAAATTATTTCACCACTACATCAAGTTTTTTTTTTTGATATATAAGTGAATAAAATATACAATACAAACATGAAGTATATAACTGCAACAGCTGTGAGAAAAAAAAATGTGATGGAAAGAAAACCAAATCTAAATAACTTAATCAAAAAAGACTGTAAAGCAAGAACAATGCTTAACTTGTTCCAGTGGTTTTAATTTTAAGTTCTTTCTTGGAGGAAATGCAGACTGAGGCTTATTATTACATTGAAGTTCACTGTAACAACAGTAGCACAGCAAGCTACCTACACTGCGCTTTTACGAAATTTACCTCAAAGGAAAAACATAGCTTCATAAGGAGTCTGAAAAAAACCTTCATTAAAAGTCTGACATTGCTTAGAAAGGATTGGATCATCCTTTTTTTTTTTTTTTTTTTTTTTTTTTCCCTCCAATTTACTCTAGAAACCTACATGGAATTATAACTAACATGAATTTAAAACCAGCTAAAACAGATAAAACACACAGATACATCATACTCTTTTCCAAGTGTATATCTAGGGATATAAAAGAGCTCCCACAGGCTAGGAAAGGTCGTCAGCAATTTTTCAACTGTTTAGCTAAGTGCTTCTGAGTTCATCTCATTTCTGTCATATCAGATTCTGAAAGGCTGAACATAAACATAAAATTTAAATATCTTTCCAGAGCAGGTTTTTTCCTCTATGTTTTTTTATCATCTAAAAGAGTTCCAAGCATCATATATCAGCACAACTTATTTGAAACTTGTTCCAAGAGAAACTAGGAGGAAGAGAGTGAAATACATGATTTATATTGACTTTCTATCTGAATAATGGAGCTCCGCAGCATACTTTTAGTTCAATCAATACAAATTTAACAGCGAATGAGCTGTTTAGTCTTTGGGAATTCTGTAATGTAACAATACAGGTGCCAAAAAGCAAACAATACATATGGAAAGTGAAGAAACTCCAATGGAGAGAAACAGAACAACACTTAAAACTCTCAAGAAATTAAGAGAGCTTAAACAGAAATAAAAGAAAATAAGGGAATCTAACAGAAAGTTGTTGAAAGGGACACTGAAAGAGAAACTAAAAAGAGAACAGCTGCTCGGTTCAGCAGTTTATTTCAATATACTTATTGTTCCAAAAGTCACCATATTTCTTGTGTTTGTCAAGGGAGTGAGATGAATTATTCAATTAATACTAATAGGTCACCCAAAAAAAACCAAACGCCAAACCAAAACCAATCAAACAGAAAAAAAAAAAATCAATCACATACACTACTGCATTTTCAACATGAGTATTTTCATTAGATTTCCAATAGACACTCTAGTAAATGCTTTCACACTACTCTGAGAAAGTGAAGTGCTGCATACTGTCTTTACACGTTATTGCTGTGCACTAGTGTAGTGTTTGTATATAGGAAGGTGCTATTTTAGATGGCAAAAAACGTAGCTAAAGGCAAGGTCATTGTTATAAATTGAGGCGAGTAATTTGATTTGGCCTTTACGGATCAATTAATTGTTTATTGATTACAGCAAGCAATGACAAGCAAACAGCGCTGGGTGCAGCCGGGGAGCCCACGCTCCGCCAACGGCTCACACCGACTTCCCCCCCCCCTTCAGTCTTTTATATGTTTCCATCTCCGTGTTCATGGGGTTCTCTGCGTCTGCGTCGCCAGTTAGACAGTTCTTCTTATCTGTGTGTCCAGGCTCGCTGCAACACTTCAGCAACTCCCTCCAAATTCCTCCATATACCCGACTCCCTGGTTTTCTGTAGTTCAATTAGTTTTAGCAAAAGGCAATTTTGACACAACTACCCTTATCTACAAATATATTCTGTCCTTTAATCTTTATCCATATATGGTTATACAACCCAATTTGTGCCTAGGCAAACACAAAACTTTCTCTCTTTTCTGTCTTGTAGTTTCTTGTTATCTACACAAGCTCCCCTCCCCATTTGATTTACTACTTGGTGGATAAAGGGTCGTATCTATCACAGTACACAAGCTTTCCTCCTCATTTGTTTTACTACTTGATGAACAAAGGGTCCTATCTATCACAGTCATCATATTCCTCTGAGTAATTTTTTTCTCCTGGTAAAAGTATTATTTGCTACTACCCTGATAGTACACGTCTACTCCCGGTTCAAGGCATTTTAAATCACTATGGCTATTCTAAGAATCACTTCATAACAACTAGCAATATTGAAGAAGTAGTTTGGCATTTGGGGGCCTGTTTATCTTCATAATATCACTTTGAATTCTGCTTGTAAGAGTATTATATGAAAGCTTTTTTTCTTTATTTTATGTTCATTTAAGATCTCCTGCACAGAGAATTCAGTGTTACGGATATTTTGAGGCTAATAGAGTCAACAAATTAGACCAAAACTATTCTCACTATACTAAAAAGCCATTCACAGAGTCAACAACTAAAGTATCAGAGGATCTGTCCGACTCTAAGGAGTGTTTACCATGTCTTTAAAATGAAATAATATGAAAGGGTCTAAGATTATTAGTGGCTATAAAAATCATATATTTAATATGGAATAATTTTGTCACAGCTTTAGTGGCATTAGGATAGTCTGGAAAGAAAGGTTTAATTTTTCTTTATGCTATCTGACATTTCCAGTCTCAGATCATATCTTTAATATCGCATTCTTTGAGAATACCTGTAAAAATCAATCTGTAACTTCAGATCCTTACCAACACCAGTAAACATTAAGCAGAAAGATCTCATGGGCTTAAGAAAAATTGAGAAACTGTAGTTTCACTTTTCTTACTTCTCAGCACAAGTGAGTACATTTCACTTTGGGTTTTTTTTCCTTTAGCTTCCAAATACCAGCCACTTTGATTTGCTTTGATTTAAAGTTTGTTTCAAGCTTTCATTCATCAAGCTACTAACACTGTCTTAATGGTTGTAATCCTCTAATTTCTGTAACCCAGTAAGAATATGCTTTTTGAATAGCTGAAAATGTCCACAATAAAACAAATTAGATAAAGCGAAAATCAATGAGAATAAGACTAAAGCAATGAAAGAACTTAAATGGTAATAAAATCAAGTTCAGCTATACAGAACCCAAGTTATACACCAGTGTAGCATGATTTAAGAGTCTGCTACAAACATGGCTCAGTAACATCTCAACAACATGTTCCTTATCTCATACGGCTGTAGCAAGTATTTACATGTGATAGTAACAATTATGGTGAGATAACAACTCAATTTGGAGATCATTCTGGGAATTATAACAAGTTATTCCAGCCTGATGAATGTAAAACACATACCTAATCAATTAAAAATGAGCTTGAAGGCAAGATGGTATTTCATGAGCTAAAAGCTCTTGAAGAGAATGCTCATGATATAAAACTAGATTTTAATTATCCATTATTTTGCCAAGAAAAACAATATTTTCATTACACACAACAGATACTTTGACTATAAGTAAATTATGGGCTTCATTACTACTGTAACAAACTCCTAAAGTGTTGTGTAAAATAGCTGCAACATTATCAAAGCAGAAAGATTAGAATTTGCCTTGTCTAAAATATCACCCATTAAGTTGGCTGCTAACTGCTAACTTATTTCAGGTGAATAGCAGTACGAAACTTGGCTTTTGTTTCTAGGTTACTGAGGTAGAACTTTTTCCTGTGATTCATCTGAGGTAATGGTGACTATATGGAGTAGATCAAGAATATCTTAACCACAGTATCTATTGAATTATGAATACTCAAGTAAATGATAGGCAGTTTGAGAGATATTTCTGATCAGTTTTGATAAGATACTATCAAGGAAGAAACATTGTAAAGAATAAAACTATCGAGGAATCGCAAACTGAAGTTTTGAAAATCTAGACAATGCTATTTTTAACTCCCTACAGGGGGCGTAAAGATATGATGACAGTTTATAGTGCACATACCTGTTTGTATGTCACACATACATTAACACTGCACTTGAAAAAAGTCAATCCCTAACATAATTTCTAAAACACACTTGAGTGCATATCAATATTGAACAACAATGAGAAGGCATTCCTCTCTCTCATCTTGCCTTACGTTAGGGTTCTTCTTGATTAGCGAGATGAATGGGCTTACTGATGTCAAAAGAAAAACCAAAAAACCCAAAACAAGTACCAGAATCTCCCAGGTGAAAAATACAGCTCAAATTATTAATTGTTGACAGTCAGTAGATAATTGACTATATGTGTGTGTATGCGTGTTCAAAATTAAACTTCTGAACCCTCAAGTAAAACTGACCAATATCATAGAACCATAGAATCACCAGGTTGGAGTAGACCCACCGGATCACCAAGTCCAACCATTCCTATCAAACACTAAACCATGCCCCTTAGCACCTTGTCCACCCGTCCCTTAAACACCTCCAGGGAAGGTGACAAATCATGTCACAGATTGATTTTTTTCTTCAAAACTTACAGAAAATCCATCATATTCCATACACACACATGTATCCCCCTTGGCCATTAAATACACATGAAAAACTGTATAAAATTTCAAACAAGATAGAAATTATTTGATATAAGCAATCTTAGTAAGTCTTATAAGCAAGGAACTAATATTTGAATACCACTTCGTCCTGCCTCAAGAATAGGGACAGCTTTAATGTGTTCTTCAGATCCCTAATGGCCCCACATGTGGATAATCTAAGCGTACTTTTTGTATTGAAAGAAGGAAATAACATCTTACTAAATGGAGGTAACAGCTATTAAGATCTGGAATACTGAAAACAGACTGAATTTCAGCTTACCGGTACTAATGCAGTTTTCTCCATCCTTACTGAGCTTCCAGCCTTCATAACATGAACACTTGACGGTATTTTTATGCTGTTCACACACTTGACTACACTTAAGGTGCTTGGTACAGTAATCCATAATCTCACAAGTTTTGTTGTCTATACTAAGACTGAATCCTGCAGGGCAGGCGCATACAATCCTTCCACCAGGAACCACAGAACATTGATGGCTGCATCCACCATTGCTAAGTGAACATTCATCTGAAATAACATTAAAAAAAGCATTAAGGGATGAAGGGTGTCAATTATATTGCATATTCTTGAAGTCACCGGGTCAAATAAAAAACATAAAAGGCCACTAAGAAATGTGAACTGAATTATACATTTGTTAAACAACTTTCTGTATTTTATTTTTAACATTATCTCATTTGCAAATATTGAGCATGGTAGCTTAACAACAGTTTTTCAGGACTGGAGCATGGCAGACAAGCAATTCATAAACATTTTTACAGAATTTCATGCATATTATCTCATTCACCTACTAATTATAGGTCAACCAACTTCAAAGATGACCAAAAGCTGATGCAAAGAAATAAGCCTTCTTTCCTCAGCACTTCTCTTGCCTCCAGCCCCTTGAGCAGGGAGAAGGCTCCAAATCTTAGTCCTACATATCTGCATTCCAAGCAACTTGTCAGAGAAATATATACAAAAAGCATTTAAATATCATGATTTCTTTCTGCTCCTTTCCCAGTAACAGCTACTAGAATGTACTACGTCAGTGTTCTCTGCGTCAGTGCTCTCACATTATATTCTACACATAACTGATGATTTGCAAAGCTCTGCTAAATGGATTGAAGGTGATTTGTGAAACCTTTAAAGCATCTTTATTAAATGCATAATAATTGTGCCTGTGAGAAATTCTGTGGCCCCTGGAGCAAAAAAGCATAGAACAACTACTTAGTTCATCATAGCTCTGATATACTGAGACTCTATGGGAGGGCCTGACTGGTGCATTATTACTCCATACAGTAGGAATCACTGATTTTGTAATTTATTTGTGCATCTTAGTTATTTTGTTTGATTCTGACAAGTCTCTGAAAACTTCACTAATTCGTGATAAGATGTATAAAACAAGAGTTTATCTACAGAATAATTATGTCTTTTCTACTTAAAAAAGTGCCCTTCTACTAACATTTTGTTAGTTCAGATTTCAATTTGATTTTTTCCTATGTTTTTATTTATCATGACAAAAAAAAAGGTTAAGCTCCCTAATATGTCCAATATGCAAATGTGTTGGCCAACAACCCATATTTGTCCTTCAGTTTATGTTTAGATATTTTTTTTAAAAATTAAATAATTAACAAGTGCTGAGATACCACCAGAAAGTTATAAGAAATAGTCATATTAGATACTAGGAAGTAATTTTTTACTGCGATGTTGTTGAGGCACTGGTACACGGATACCCCATCCCTGGAGGTGTTCAAGGCCAGGTTGGATGGGCCTTGAGCAGCCTGGGCTGGTGGGACGTGTCCCTGCCCACGGCAGGGGGTTGGAACGGGATGGGCTTCAAGGTCCCTCCCAACATAAACCACTCTATGATCTGTCATTAAAAACCAAGATTGGCCTGATACAGTATCCAAAAAGATACAGGTGTCACAACGTGCTACTACTAGTAGGAAGATAATTGTCCATACACAGAAATACCACAGACAAAATAAATAACCTTATAGTATAATTTCTTTTTCCAGGAGTCTACACAGTATGGAATTCACGTGTAGCTGTCAGACAGGGCTCACTCTCTTAAGGCTACAAGATAACCTTAACAGACGGCAAAGGAAAACCGAATTTACGATTCCCCCTCATGATACACTCAGCAGACCAGGACAGGGTAAAGATCTCTGCCATATCTTACAGCAGCTGCTGCCCAAGCCAGCAAACTCTGACTCCTATGCTGAGTGATTCAGGGGACTCAGCACAGCTCAGTGCAAACATCTCCAAATGTTTTACAATACAACGCTGGAGACTGTAAAATATCTTATGCAAAGCAAGGTCAGTGGGGAGAGGCAAAGTGCTACTAGAGTAAAAAAGAATTATAAAATTATCTAAATTTTACTTACCAACTATGTTTCAGTTCTTATCCCTAAACCATCACTATAGTACAATACTACTGCTATAGTATTGCAATTTCTTTTGACATCTATTAATTTTATCTTTACATGTATTTTATAATAATTCAATTAGGTTATCTCTACTTCTTTCAGATTTATACAATTATTTTTGTACACTTCTGCTGAATACAGTTTTGCTGAGATAATCTACACTGCCTGACATGCCATGAAATCCTTTCAACACTGACATCAGGGAGACACGTTAACTCCTCCTAGTCATCCCAACACATATCTTCATGAACTCCTACACAGCTACTGACAAGATCCTATCAACTCAAGCTTTTGTAGTTTGAGAACTGCAAATTAGCTTAAATCCTTTCATAGGTAATAAAGCCCTCTCCATTGTTTATCACGAGGAGTATTTTAAAGAGTTAGGAATTGAAATATTTGCCTAAAGAACCATGTTTTCCCTTATTTGAATACAGCTAATACTTCAAGCACTATGATTTAAATGAAATAAGAACTGTCACATAGGCTATTGTGACAAAATTTCAGTAAGATCAACGCAAGAACTGTTCTTTTCAACAGAAAGAATTCTGACAGACAATATCAAGAATAATCAGGAAAAGGTGTCTAAAAGAAGTACCACAAAGATCGCCTTCATCAGATCCATCAGGACAATCTCTTCTCCCATTGCAGAGCTTCTCAGGCTGTAGGCAGATGGAGGTATCATTAGCACAAGGGTATTTTGGTGGTCCACACATATAGCCCTCGCAATTATCCTCATCAGACTGATCCTCACAATCAATATCGCCATCACAAAGCCACGCTTTGCTAATGCATCTCCCTTGGAGAAAAGAGACAATAAACACAGGAAATCAGACTGGACGCAAACTTTAGGAAAAAACCTTCAGTAACATTAAACAGATTTTTTTTTTATTATGCTTTACTAGCAATGATATTCTCCTTTTAGATGAGCAGAAAGGAAAAGAACTTGTACTTATATTCTGAAGTAGCATCCACATCAGTGTTGACAGTAATTTTCCAAACAATATCAGTCCTAGTTATTTCTACACTGAACAGAACTGCATACAGGCAGGATGTATCCTCATAATCTGTTAAATATACCAAATTCTACCAAAATGTTAGGGGCTGGGGGCTGGGGGAGGTGCCTATTTGTTTATTTAATTTTTGTTTTTCTTCATCTCTCTTCCTTTCTCATCTATTCCAACAACCTTCCACAGGAGCAATATTGACTTCTGGGTTTGAGAAACAAAAATCTTTCTAGGAAGTACACACAATATATTAACAAATTATGTCAGATAAATGGTTAGCTTTTAGACAAAATAACTACAGCAGATTAAATTTCTTATTTAATTTCAGTTTTATCAAACCAGGGTTGGATAATTTCCTTCACTCTATAAAAACCAGGGTTGGATAATTTCCTTCACTCCTACAAGGCAGGAGGGGGAAGTCCACTTTTGTGGTGATCATCAGTGTTCAGAGATACAAGACAGTCTCTTGATTGAGAAAGAGGTTACAATCTTTAAAAATCATATAGGTATTAAATTAAAATCACCCAAGTCAGGGATTTTAATAGGTGAAAAATAACCAAGATTGTGAATGCTTCCACTCACGGGGGCGTGTGTGCTCCTGTCCCAAGCTATTCTTCAAGCCTTAAGCATAAACTTTTGAATTGCTAGCTACAGTCAGGAAGGGCTAGTTGTAAACTTTGATGACACTTGGACTGAAGAGAAGTGGTACATAATTTATTCATCACTTAATGAAGAGACAACAGGTAGAATCACAGGTCAGGAAGCTGATCCTGCACTGCATTTCTGTCCATAAACTATTTAGATAGAGAAAAATCAAGCTAGAATGAGTAAAAAGAACCTGGAAACGTGTGGATCTGTTGACGGAAATGCTGGTGGATGCCTGGGGACTGAGAGGTGATGCCCGAGACTGCAAACCGTTACACAGCATGAACTGACACAACTTTCTGCCCAACCTTCCTAGCCCAGGAGCAATCTTCCCAACAGAAAATTGAGCCTGACTATGACTTGAGGGGGAAGCAAGCAAGTAAATATGCAAAACAATCAGCTAGGGTAAAACTGTAGCGTCCTTGGTTCTTTAATACACCTTGGTGCCAAATCCAGTACAGGCTGCCTTGTGCTCTGTATCATTCATGGCACAGTTCCACATGAAAGGACCTCAGAAGAGATTCAATACAGCTGTCCACACAGTGTAGCAACTGGCCCTGACTGTAATTCTACTTGTCTGTACTTCTACTGTCTGCCACAGTACCGCCGCAGGTTTCCTTTTCCTTTAACGGAAATATTTGCTGGTTAGCTGCAGATTAACATTATGCTCTTCATTTGATAATTTAGCTTTCTTTTATGACAATGGAATAAAACACAGTGGAACGAGGACAATAAAAAATGTTTCTATATCATCTCACAAGGCAAATGTGTGAGCACTTTTGCTTTTCTTCAAGAAACTTCAGGAAACTACAGTGAGTGTGGTTTCAAACAACAAAACATCCTTTCACCAATGCAAAAAAATCATCTGGAAAATTTAAGGAAGGAGTAGTGTCATTTAAAATGAAGAGCTTTCAACATTTTCTGTAGAGGTCAAAGTTACAAATCTCCTACACTGAAAAGGCAGAATTGTACAGACACAAGGAAACAAAACTGCATATTCATTATTATCTTTAAATGATCATTGATTTTATATTACTACAGCACGGTAGTAGAATGAAAGCTAATGAAAAACACCAGCATCAAACTAACCAGATCCCAAAGTAAACAGATGTTGCTTCCAGTCAAGATCCTAATCTGTTCTTTAATATTTTACTCTGTAAACATTTGTATGTATAAATCAGTTTTCCTGTCTTTCTCTTACCTTAATGTAATATATTTTATAATAGAAGATTCATCTTCAGCTCTATCTTTGACATGTTCTTAAGCAGACTATATTTACGAGGAATCAATCTTTGCCAAAATTCTAAAGAGATGGACTTAATAAAGTTTTATGACTGTCTTGAATCATTACTTGAAATTCACTAGAGTATTTTTGCTTTATTGGCTCTTATTGAAATTCACAAATTTGATTTCCATAAACCCTTTTAGTAAAATTCCATCACAAATTAATTGCTTCAATAGATATAACTGTTCTTTTCCATAGCTCTGGTGTGTAACAGAGAAGAAATACGTGTAAAGAAGCGAACCAGAAGTTCTGAAGCAACAAGCACGTGGGGAAAGCCTGATCCAAATGCTCCTCCAACACTTTTCATTTCCGACAAATATTAGCAAGTACAACAGAATTAACCATTAATTTTTAATATACTGATCAGTCTTCATTGGGATACTGAGATCAGGAAGTTTTTCCACTGAGCTGCTCAGAGCCCCATCCGACCTGACACTGAACATTTGCAGGAATGGGGCATCTACCACCACTCTGAGTAACTAGTCCCAGTGCTTCATCACCCTCATTGTAAAAAATTTCTTCCTTATATCTAATCTATATCTTCCCTCCTTTAGTTTAAAACCATTATTCCATGTCCTGTTACAACAGGCCCTACTAGAAAGTTTGTAAGTGTTATCCAAATAAGGATCCTTTTAAGTACTGCAAGGACACAGTAAGTTCTCCCCAGAGCTGTTATCACAGAAAATAATACTATGAACAGAGGATAAAAACCAGTTTTGGAACAACATATGCCATTTTCTAGTTTACTTGTTGTGGTGATTTCTTATTATTTAAATTCTATTATTTTAACTGAATCCACCCCTCCAGTCATAGTACACTACTCTGAAACATCACTGCATTCAAAAAGATTATTAAAGTAGCTGTATGAGATGTGCAGCTCTCAAGTTCAAAAAGTGAGAGCGGAGACAGAGCAGGCAGAGAACAAATGGCAGTAACATTGTTAAAAATGTCCGATATTCATACCATCCATCCTTTGAACTCCTGCATCCTCCTAATTCTTATGTTCTTACTAAATCTTCTCCTCTTCCAAAACTCTCTGGACCTCTCTACATTAACCACTTCCACCTCATCAGCCCTCACAGAATTTGCAAGGCAGCCTTACCAGTTTCATTTTCATCATCATGTTTTTCAAAACCTCTAGATTCCCAGATGTCCTCAGTATCAACACGTCTCCACTCTTCTCAACCTGTCAGACACTTGCCTCTGGACTCTTACACTCCCCATCCAGACAATATTACCGCTGTTGCTCTCCTCTTTAAGTATCACTGTGATGATCACCCCTTGACTTTATTTCCTCTCTATGTACGTTCCTTATTTTTCACTCCAATGAAATCCTACTTCTTTCCCCATCTTATTTTCACTCTAGTATATTAACATGTAGAGAAAAGAGGTATGAAATAATGGCATACAGGATAGCATTAAAAATGGTGCAATACAAAATTAACTGCTTCTTGAAAGAAATATAAAAAGCAGTAATTATGACAAATATACATTACAGTTCAGAGCTACTCCTTACTAACTGAAGTATTCATGGCTCCTTGCATTTGTCTTCACAGAAGTACTTGATTATGATCATTAGAGTAATTAGATAACTTTTTAAGTGAGACTGCACAAATTCTGCCCTTGGTCCAGTATTACTAACTGCAGAGTAGGGAGATGGAATAAAAAGGATGGATTTACACAGTACATAAAACTGAGCTGAAGTGCATGCATGTAATAATTTTTAGAGGACAGAACCAGCATTTAAAATAGGAAGTTGGATCTGAGTCTAATCTAATTTAGTCTAGCCTGATTTAAGTCTAATTTTATTTAAAAGCAGAAAATAACTGGCTAGAAGCAGCCTAAAAGGAGTCAATCAGGTATGCTATTGCATATTATATCCTATTTCTCCAAAAACTCTAGTATATTTTTCATCAAACATCATCATAAACAATCCTGTGATGTTCTTGAAAAAATTAGAAACATCATTCTGAAACTCGTTATCTGAAGTGCCCTGCAGCATTTTGGCTGACCTTGGCTACCAAAGCTCAAGAACTGCACAAGTCAGACAGCTCCAGTGAGACCAACAAAAATACTAAAGGATTAAAAACATAAAATAAAAATAGAAGATACGTGGGGGGATTGTTGATTCAACAAAAAATGTTGTTGTGGAGACATATGACTGAAGTATTTCAATATTCAAATACTTTTTATACCAGTGAAAACAACTTATTAAGGAAAAAATGTTCAACTAGTAGAGGCAAATTACTAAAAGGCTATCTATACAAATTATAGAATTTCCTCTGCTGGATCTTATTCAGTAGAAAGAGGCTGGGTATCACGAGTCTTGAGACTATCATCACTTTAAGCAGAAAAATTGGGTTTGGCTGAATGAAGGCTGACAAATGGTGGAATTGTAACATGACACGCCTGAGGCGCTGTGAACGATTAACCAGAGCCAACAGAAACTCCAGTAAGGAAAGACTGTACTTATAATTTACAGCCACAAAACAAAAAAGTAAGCAAAAAAAGTGGGCAGTAACATTTCCCTATTACTGTTTCCACTAAGTGTCATTTCCCTCAAAATGTATTGGCTGCATCACCTCCCCCGAACACACGTTCCTGTCCATCATATTATGTATTAGACAAATCAAACTCCATCACCTAGCAGTATTTAAAGAGAGAACTGTCTGATTTCTCCTCACTCGAACAATTCTCATAAATGTGGAACCAGACAGTATTATTTCTTTAGAACAACCCACAGAAAAAGTGACATTTATTCTGAAACCTGAAAGGATCATGACAGAAACTATTTCTCACAAAATCATTATTACTCATGTGTCCCTCCAAACTAAGAAAATTTGCTTTTGCTGTTTTCTGTTCCAATGCATTACCAATGTGCCTCCTCCAGAAGAGCAGTTTTGCTCCTCCCAGGACTGATGGAAGAAAAATAGCGAAGAGAGAAATATTATGGAAGAAACTGTCATAATTGATTCCTAAAGAAATGTTGCCATATAACCAACAAGCATTATTGTATTTCCCTTTAAATCAAAGTCAGATAACCTTAAACTTGGCAAATATTTGATGAAAATAATACTTTTGCTGTTTTATATGTGGCAGCCAGAGAGGCCACATTTCATCCCGTAAACTGAGACATTGCGCTCCCCAGGGCACGACTGTAAAGAAAGTGTATGATGAGACAGTGTAGACTGGGACCTTTTCCCCACTTAAGCAC
This sequence comes from Clamator glandarius, assembly GCA_033459285.1. NCBI lineage: Eukaryota > Metazoa > Chordata > Aves > Cuculiformes > Cuculidae > Clamator > Clamator glandarius. The sequence goes on from JAUNZM010000826.1 coordinate 255,098, forward strand.
TAGGAAAATGACATTATCATCAAGAAGGGTATTTCCTTTGTCGGGGTTTCTATCAGTCTATTTCAGAAAGCAGGTCTTTCCATTAAAAGTTAATACTGCCTTTTTACCTAGTGAAGCTATTTCGTTTAACAGCTACTTGTTACGTACATCCTTATGGAAACTGTAAGGTCTTACAAAATATAGTACTCCAAATCTATTTATTCAAACTTTATGATTTCTACAACGTTAAAATCCAAGCAGCAGCAAAACTCCAACCATTTCTAATACATCCTAACGTAGTTCATGTATTGAAAACGAACTCTGTTCCCAATGTAGATTTGAGTAAAGTATCTTAACTGTATCCATACGTGTTCATAAACACTCTGGACCGAGCTCACATAACTAGACTGCAACATTTATCATGCTTTTCTATAACAGAGACATTAGATTGAGTTTACCTTTCCTGTACTGATTATAGTTGCCTAATGGCAACGATAATACGACTTATAATATCCTGAATTAAATTTTGCTTTCAAAGTTATTTTACCCCTAATATTTCACTAATCTTTGAAAGAAATTGTAAAAAGATTAATGCAATGCTGACATAAATTAATTTGTCCTTTAACTGTACTGTCCCTTAAGAAAATACTCCACCTAAATATTATTTTGTAAAATATCCTCATTTAGAGATTGTCACAATCTTTTCACATTTGTCATCAAGTATAATTAGCAAAATTTGAGTTTGAACATTCTCAAAGAATATTTTTTTCTTCCAATATTGTAGTTCAAATTTCCAGTGTGGTAGTTCTAGTTCTTTGAAGTCTTATAGCTATTTACTTTATACCATTTCAATCACCTAACTTCTAGGGCCATAGATGGAAACCAGAAGAAAATACTTTGACTTTGACATTTTATTAGACTCTACACTTAAGATTTGGTTTTATGTACTGTCATGCAAAACAGTTTCAGGTCTAAGTGATCTCAAAACCTATCCATTTTCTATTGTAAATCAGAAAATAGGCCAGCAGCAGCATATTAATACTCTTTTCCTGGTAGGAGTACAATAAGTAATATCACCTCCATAGTATCAAACATTTAAAGCAGTATTCAAATAGTAGGTACGTGATCACATCACACACACACACACTGAGTATAGGAGATCAAAATATATCTGCAAGCACATACCTGTACTCTTGCAGGAAAATTTTGTTTTTTCATCACATAGTCGTATAGTTCCATTACAGCCCTTTTCATCACTACCATCTTCACAGTCCTTTTCTCCATCACACCTCCATAACTCAGGAACGCAGCTTCCATCAGGGCTGCACTGAAATTCCTTCCCATTGCATCTTCCAGGAGAGGGAGTTTCTTCGAAAAATAAGAATTACATTGAAGAACTTGCTTATGTAAGGTTTGTCCATGACAAGTTTCCCTATACTATTACAACTTTATTTCTAGTATTTCATAACATACTAACAGTAATTGTATGTACTTAAAAGTAATGATAAACGTATACGCTCCTGTTTATACCCCAAACCATTATTTGAAAAATTTCTTATAGCTCTGTCTGTAAGTATTGGTTTATTAAAAGTTGCCTTTTTTCTCTTAATAATTGGCATTCTTGTATTCTATCATAAATAAAGCAAAGACAAGTTGCTGGTCAAGTATTCTTCATTTAGTAGGGCAGGCCATGGAAGATTCCTGAACTGACAATAACTGTGTAAAAGTGCTATTTCAGAGACAGTGGTGCAAGTCCCAATATAACATGGTACTGTGTAATAAAGACAGAGTGGAACTTTAAACTCTGAGATGGACTCGAACAAAAGGAAAATGAGTAGTTTAGTTACCCCCAAATATTTTTATACAGATAAATATTATTAATAAATAGTGTAAACATATAAAACCAAAGGGCTTCACAGTACTCATGCACAGCATTCTGCTAGTTCATCTGTTTGTATGAGGTTTGGAGCTAGATTTAAAATGTAAACTCATGAAAAACAACAAACAAAATCGTGAATAATTCCTTTATTGCCTTAAAATTGCTATAAGAAAAATATGAGTGAAAAATATTCCCTCATTCTTATCTGACTGTTCGTTATCCTTTGCTATAAGCATCCTCTGCCATGACTCCCCACCCCCAAAAAACAGCATATGCTTCCAAAACACTGCTGGGGAAAAAAAAAAAAAATCCATAAAAACGAAAACTTGGATTGCACAAAAATGAGATTGTTACTGCAGATGAATCTCAGAAAAATATTAACTTAAGGGATACCACCTGTTTATCTAGGTAGCACAAATCTCTTTTAAAGGAAATAACATCATGATTAGTGTAATTCAGTAAACTACAAAACTTCTCAGCAGAATACCCATTTTGTTTTCAAATGCATTCTATTTCTATGATACAGTTGTGTATCACCATAATACACTTGACATTTTCCAATCCAAACTTTACCAAGGTTAAAAGCATTTTCTCTTTTCTAACTGAAGAAAGGCCCTCGGTATTTATTCTCTGTGCTTATATGTATGAAAATGGGGAGAGGTAAAAAAAAAAAGTGCTAACCTTCTTTGCTGCAGTTCGTTTGGGTCTCATCACTGAAATCTCCACAGTCATTGTCACCGTCACACGCCCAATGAATTGGGATACACCTGCTGTTATGACATCTGAACTGATCAGCAGAGCACGAGTGAACACAGCCTAGTTCATCACTTCCATCACCACAGTCATCATCTGCATTATTTTAAAAGATAAAAAATCTGAATAAAAGATGTGAGGAGAATAAAAGATATTTCTGAAAAGGCAGGAGAAAAATAATGTGCAGTAAATAAAATAGTACGTTTACTGCCTATAGACATGTGAAATTATTTCTAATGTAGGTAAGTCCTTAACTCTAATTTACTGACAGAACTTGACTCTGTCATTTTGGATGGTATAAACCCTTACGCTATGCATATTCAATCACAGACACCAGTAAGCACGAGGAGGCTGTAGATTTGCCTCATTTCCTCAGTCACATGTAACTATAAAGGCTTCAAATGTAGTGGTTTTACTTTATTGTCAGTGATTCATTAATTTAATTAAGCACACACACAAAGCTTCATATTAACCAAAATGAATACCTGGTGTCAAAATTTCTTTCAACAGTTATAAATGTTTTTTCCATGTACTTGCAAGAGTGCAACATAGAGAAAGATATCAGCACATAAATGAGGATGAAATGTGGTTTATAGTTACTCTAATACGTAGTCATTACAACAATCTCAAGGCAACGGACACAATTTGGTCATGATCAGCAAGGGAGGGAAAAGATAATATGTTAGGTAAACATAAAAGGTCCCCTTGAAAAGAATTTCAGTAAGCACACTGTGATAATTTGGGGAATCTATCAATTTACAGCTACGAATTCCTGGTAGCCTCAAAAATTATCATAATCTCAAATGCTATGGTGGATGAAAAGCAAACTCAATGCTATTAGGGCTGGCACGACATCATTCCCACATCACAAGCTCTGAGAGATGATTCATTTGAAGTTCTTATTCAACTACGTACTCTTTTAGATGAAAAAAATCACTAAATTGTAAAGTTTTCCTAACCTTCCCTCTTGAAGGTTGCTATTTATTTTATTAGATTGCACTTGCCCACAAATAAACAAAACAAATCAAACAAAAAAAATATTCTAGTCACTGGAACCATTTCATTTTCTGAAAGCGGAAAATATTCTCATAAGCGATAGTTTAGGTGCTTATTTATTTATTTCTTATTTTCTAAATAATGGGAGTTTACATCACCCTTCATTCTACAGAACATACTATTTGTAACTATTACCACATCCACTGCATTATTCCGTTTGTGAAGCTTCACTATTGCTGCTTTCTAGGTCAGGTCAGTAATTTTAAAGTACCGTATTTATTCTCTGGCCACTAACAAACCAAACTGGCAATATCAGTCTCAGAAGAAAAGAGTGAGTATCAAAGCAATATCCATCATATTCATTTCAGAACACTTGATACTTGCCTGAGTCACATAGCCATTTGCTGCTAATGCATCTTCCATTCTTGCATATAAATTGAGTTAATGGCTCACATGTTGGGAATTCTGTGAAAGAGTTCAAAAAGAAATAAAAACTATGTAACGTATATACTTTTTAGTAATATTTTTCCACCCTCCCATACACATAAACTACCTAAGTGTATTGTATCAAACATTTGCACCTGCCTGATTTTTAATCTTGAGAGGAAAAAAAAAGTTAAGACATCAAAAAGAGAGGTAAAAAGCTTTTTAACTGTAAATACTGTCCCAAACCAAAACCTTCCCTCATCGTGGACTACTGAAAGCTGCATTCTGTGCTATATAACATGTTCCGGTATTCTGATCAGACCACAGATGTCTTTTCCCCTAAGCACGCTAATATTGATGACTAATTATAGCTGGACAACTGATATAAACCGCATTTTCAATGTGTTCGTTTATATACATAAGTTCCCCAGTGGCAGTAAGACTGCCAGCAAAATACAGAAAATGGATGACTATAAAATGAGAAAATCAAATACCAAGTAAAGGAACAGTTGAGAAATCAAGTTACTGTACATTGACATAATAAAATCCCAAGCAAAATGTCAGTATTTACAATAATTTCCTCCAAGTGTTCCTGTAAAAGTAGTAGAAAACTGAGGTTATATAATTCATAGTGGCTCATCTATATTACAGAGTTCTGTTTTTATAACTCCCTAACATGCTTCTGCGCAGAAAATTTGAATTTCTCTCAGACATCTTTCTTATAAAACCAATGACACAGCTTGATTTTATGTGCATTCATACTCTTAACATGTCAAACAGTGCTCGTATGCATTCAGTTTGGAAAACACAAGATCTGCTTTACAAAACTTGGCAATTCGTAAGTCATAATATGGAAGTCTAACTTGATTCAAAAGGAATAAGGAGGAGCCTAAATTCCCTACACAGACCATCAAGAGAATAAGGCACCTCTCAGAAACTGATAGCCAATAAAAAACAAAGATGAAAACATGAACAATCTGCCTGAACTGCTACTTCAAGGCAATTTTGTTCTCCACTGAAGGACTTCAGGTTGGAACTTCATAGTGCATTTGAAATGAACAGAAAGGAACATAAAAAGGTAACAATAAGAAATTTGTAATAATAACAAGGCAAACCTTGATTTCACTTTTAATATAAAAATTTGTGAATACAAAAATAATTTTAAACCCTTTCACAAAAGAAAATATACAGACCGTTACAAAGAACAGCTAAATAAATGTCATTAGCGTGCTCATGATCTGTCAAATTATAAGGCAGAATGACAAATGAAATATTCAACACATTTGTGCAACCACAGCGCCCAAGGATAAAGAAACAAGATTCTAAACCGTGAAACATATGTAAAGTTTGGTCACCCTGAAAAACAGCAGGTGAAATTAGCGCTGATTAATCAATCCAAAGACATATACCAGCTCAGCAGACAGGATATCAAATAAAGCACATGGGAAGAAGTTACAATGACATTAACATCTGTATATTCCGAAGGTGTCTAGGAACACAAGGCACAGCTAGTCACAAACTGTTCTGGTACCAAGTGCCATGCTGCACTATGAAATATAATGCTATAATTTTAGAGATCACAAAATACACTGAGTCCACTGGGGCCACCTATTGTAACTGTACGCAACAGATCTTACTTGATTTGAAGCATGTCAATTAGAACTCTACCTTAATAATAGTCTCATTTTTATGCACATAATTATTTTTTTTGATTTAGATTTTATTGAATATATCTTTTTTTTTGAAGTGGCTCATCAGATATCAATTACTGTCGATATAAAATGAGACTTCTTTTTCTCTGCTTTTATGTCACTATTACTAGAAGAAAAAAAAAAGGAAGAAAGCAGTAAGAAATAGAGCAAGAAAAAAAACAAATCAAGTGAATATTCCAGCAAACACAACCATTTACATTAAAAAATCCTGAAAAATCTTGAATGCAGCTACAGAAGAAGGAGATGCTGAGAATTAGACATGGAATTAAAAAGTGAAAATTATAAACTCAACTAGTGGGTATTAGCTGGTTGCTAGTCATGAAAAATTCAAAACTAAACAAATTAAAGAGATTACGGATGAACAGAATTTACTGATTAGATCCTACATGTGGTCTTCCACAGATTTCCTGGATAATTGAGGTCCTGGAGATTTGTGTTTATGGAACACAGGGCATCATGGTGTCAGCACACAACTTTAATTTACACATTTACTTCATAATTTTTTCTTGCTCTCCACTGAAAGTGCTTTGTAGGTATTGAGACTTTTTGGAAGAAAACCCTGTTATCTTTAATAAGAAGGTTCAAAAAAGCAAAACAAAGGTTATGTTCTATTAAGTATATTGCTATCGTAGTTTGATTTTCATTAAGAAATAGTATATTTTTACATAAGTTATTCAAGTTAGAATACCAGCTCTGGGAAAAATACAGGTCTAACTACCAAGTATCTCAACGGGTACAACTCATATTTTAATTTTTCATGATATAATCATGGAAGACTAATTTTTTTTCCTGAAAAACAGAACGTCAAAACATCCTTCTGCTCAGACCTGAAACAGTCTATTTTATTGAAATGTAGAATATGCTGAGGGGGCCCAAGAGAAGAAGTATGTGGCTGAGATAACTATCAGTTTTTGAGGGTGACAATTATTTGATAACAGGCTGTAAATTAGAAAGTGTTAAGCTGACTCATCTGCATATTTGGTATTGTAGTAGTAGTTAAAAACTCATTAATAGAAAATGCAGGCTTTGCTTGGGGTTTATTTATTAATCAAATAAATATATTTGCCATTTCAGTATTACCAGTTCATATAAAACCAAAAAGACTCTACATACTTTTGCTATCAGTCAGTTCACATGAAAAGAAGTCGTTGTATATTTAACTTTCTATAGAATTATTTTACTTTGCCCCTCAAAAAGAAAACTGACTTACCACAGGATGTCATTTCATCTGTTTCATCTCCACAGTCATCTTCCCTGTCACACAGCCACGATATTGGAATACAGCGTCCATTCCCACAAGAAAACTGGTCAACCTGACACGTTCTTGCTGTCAAGACAAAACACTCGAAAAATGCAAGGGAAATGGACTGAATCTGTTAGGTCTCTTGGTGCACGTCTGTACGCAGAACCTGCAAGTCTGGAAGATTCCTCCCTGCCTGCAGCTCATTTTACCTGATCTGACTGAACACCATTCGGTCAGATCAGGTAAAATGAGCTTTGTTTTCAGAGAAAACTGAGGTCATCTGCAGGACCGTGTTCTACCTCTGCTACGTAGAGTTCTTGGTGGTTTCTTCAACACAGGAGAACATGAATTTTTATATATAATTATACAGAACTAGGTTTTAGTATTTGATAAAATAACTTTAGTGCTAGATTTGAAGTAAATAAAAATCAAGGCATAAAAATGTCTGAATATTAACACATTGTATTGCGTAACAATGATCTAGTGAGATTCATAAATATGCAGAAAAATGGCAATAAAGCATGTGTGTGATGTCCTTGGCATCACAGATCTTAGAATCTTTGCCTTTGCACATATTTAACTGTAATGATCCATTAACAAAAACTATGGATGTCTTTATTCAGAAGAAGTAAAGATCACTAAAAGAAATCATGCTATGTAACTACATAAATTACAATTGAAAGCTGAGGAACAGTAAGAATTCAATTAAAAAAACCCTAAAATATAAAACTGACATTACTTATAATTTTGTTTACTCAAAATGTGAAACTATAACTACAATGCCAGTGATAATGACACAGATTTTGGTTTCAAATTTCAGCTTTTCAAGTTCATCTATATGTGATTACACACTTTAAAGAAAATGAGCGATACATCAGAAACCTCAATAATCAAAACAATATTTCTTCACTTGATATTCTCAATTACCATTACCCGTTTTCTTCATAGAGATAGCTCAAAATACAATAGAAGAACAGAAGCTTAAAATCTTCATAAGTAATATTTTTGTTTTTTCTTTTGTTTTGTCTTTTTTTTTTTTTAAATATGAGTAGTGTTTGCCACTACAGAACAAAAAGAAACTTAAGAATAGAAAATTCAACCCAGGTCCAATTGACATAGGGAGAGAAAATACAGTCTTCAAACTCTTATCTTACAAGCAAACAATTGAATATCAAAGGATATCAAGATGCACTATAATACACAATAACACTGTAGAGGTGATACAGACACTATAGATCTGCACGTGATCCAGAAGGCTTTTAGCCAAACTGATAAGTATCAAAGTGAAAAGGTTAATACACATACGAGAATTTAAATCAAATAAAATGAGCTCCAGGGTTAGTTTAATACACAACGTATCCTATCTATCACTGCATTTCAGTCTGAAGCAGTCATTAGCTTATTGATGTCTGATATTTTGTCCATCAGCGATTTAATGACTGTTTAGTGCACTCTACTGACCAGCACTAAACATCCCTTCCATACAAGCAAAGGGCAGGTTTAGAACTTCATGATTTATCACTGCGCAATCAGGAACCAATCTTTATCTTGGGATTTCCTTAAAAATCCACTATACAGTTAATGACTTACAAATGAAAACAATTTCAAGCTATCACGGGGAAACTGAATAGCTAATTATGCTTTTGCCAACATAAAATAAAATTTACTAGTGACATGGCACTCATCACAGCATGTTAGCAAGCAAAATTCTAACTGCCAAAAAAGATTTAGCAAGGACTATTTTGTAGCTAAGCAGTGCTTTGACAGTCACCCCATATGGATAGATTAAGTGCTGAATTACTTCAGAAGGCACAGTCAAGTCTAAGGATTAAGTAAAACATAATTTATATTCCAGCTTTAGTGGCTTCAAAATCTGAATAAATTTAAAATGGCAATAATCAGATTAATAGTAGCAAACTGGTTAAGTTCATTTCAGAACAGTCTTGTACTGTTCGTGGAACTGGAGTTAGAGCAACTGTATGCACAATCAAGTAAAATCTTTACCTGCACAGGTTTTATTTGATTCATCTTCATTATTACCACAATCATTAGCTCCATCACAAAGCCACCTCTTGGGGATGCAGCGATTATTTTGACACTTAAACTGATCATCAGGACAACTATGATTGACTGGGGAGAAGAAAAAAAAAGTTTTTTCCTAAGAAATTAATTAGAGAAAAATAAGTGAAAATAACATGTTAGATTGTATTCCCTGGTGATGCAGTTAGTATGGTTATCCTGTATGTATAATCATCATGATATAAAAATCATTCAGCAATCCAGTCAATTAAAAACTACTGCAGCACTTCAATCCTAGACTAAGCAATACACAGTGAAAATTCTCCTGCCATAGCATTCTCCTGTCATCCAATACCAAGATCCTCATCTATTAACGACAAAGGAGCAAAAGGTATCAGCATTTTACAATGTTGCTATTTCACAAAAGAAAAACATCCTTGATCGTGTTTAATCGATGTGATGAGGTTTGTAAAATGTACATATAAACAAAAGAAAACACCAAAGGGATCAGATGCAAGTGGCTAACTGCATATATGAAATATTCTACCACAGCAAACAGGGATTTGGGCAGGTTATAAAATGCTTCTAAAATGACGCACATTACCGTCAGTGGCCACATATATCTCTGCTGTTTACTAACCATGAAATTGTAGGTGTCAAGAAGTGAGAAAAGCAACACAGTGTAAAACTGACAAAAAAAAAAAATCTGGTATTCAAGATCGAACAAGGTAGCTCATAAACGTGTTTTTGCTGGCTACCAAGTATCATGGAACAGATTAAGAACGAATGCACAGACATGCACACACCAGAAGGATGGGATGTCATCCAGAGGGACCTGGACAGGCTGGAGAAATGGGTCTCTTAGAACCTCATGAGGTTCAACAGGGCCAAGTGCAAAGTCCTGCACTGGGCACAGGGCAATCCCCATTTTCAGTACAGGATAGGGAACAACACGATTGAGAGCTGCTCTCTGGAGAAGGGACTGGGGGTGCTGGTCGATGAGAAGCTCGACATGAGCCAGCAATGCATGCTTGCAGCCCAGAAGGCCAACCGTATCCTGGGCTGCATAAAAAACAGCGTGGCCAGCAGGTCAAGGGAATTGATTCTGCACCTCTGTTTCTCTTTTGTGAGACCTCATCTGGAGTATTGTGTCCAGTTCTGGAATCCTCAGCATAAGAAGGATATGCAGCTGTTGGAATGGGTCCAGAGGAGGGCTACAGGGACAATCCGAGGGCTGGAGCACCTTCCCAATGAGGACAAGCTGAGAGAGTTGGGCTTGTTCAGCCTGGAGAAGAGAAGGCTCCAAGGAGATCTTACAGCAACCTTCCAGTACCTGAATGAAGCCTACAAGAAAGCTCGGGAGGGACTATTCATAAAGGCTTGCGGTGATAGGATGAGGGGGAATAGGTATAAACTGGAGAGGGGCAGATTTAAACTAGACATTAGGAAGAATTTCTTCACCCTGAGAGTGGTGAGGCACCGGCACAGGTTTCCCAGGGAAGCTGCTGCTGCCCCATCCCTGGAGGTGTCCAAGACCAGGTTGGATGGGGCCTTGGGCAGCCTGGTTTGGTGAGATGTCCCTGTCCATGGCAAGGGGATTGGAACTAGATGATCTTTAAGGTCCCTTCCAAATCTAACTATTCTATGATGCTATATTATTGTAAATTCTACTACAGCTGCAAGAGCAGGCCAATAAGTATATATATTCTACTTCTTTTATGCTAATAACATGATCTACACAAGAGCAGTAAAATATACACAGTTTCAAATGCTGAGTTAAAAATAATCTCAAGATATTTTCCACCTACTCAGCCATCACAGTCTCTTTTTTTAAAGTTTAATGTATATTTGGCAACAAATAGTATTTAAAATGAAAGGACAACTTGCAGGCTTATCCTTGACATTTTAGTAGCTTTTATCTTTGACCTTTCTACCTATTCTTCCTGTTGAAAACAACACAGAGTGAGCACAATATCAATAGCATGTGAACGCTTCATGTGTTTTGTTAGAGAGTGAACACCATAATTAAAGATTAATTAACAATCTGAGCAGAAACGCATTTCAAGCCTCATCTTATGAACCACCTAGTTCACGATGTGTCTGGAGAATAAAACTGTTATCATCCATGTAATAAAATTAAAAGTAGAAGACTTTTTTAAAAAAAAAAATGACTAGCTGACTTCAATACTAGACATACATACTGTGTTAAATGGTAGCTAAGTTTTTGCTCATGTATATTTACTAATGTGTGCATATTCTATTCCTAATTGAAGATATTTCAGACTAACTTAAAAAGAACAATTGAAATTACTATAGTAATTGCTTTAAAAGATTACTGTTACCATACCCGTCACTTAATATATCACAGACAGATTTGGGAACAGATTATTATGTCATTTATATCTGCATAAATCCTTTGAGAATTACAAGCTTTGATAAATGGATTGATCTAAACTAATTTAAATGAGAATAAAGTCAACTCTGCCAAAAGATTATTTTTTTTCCCCTCATTGTCTTTATTATTTGAGCTCCTTATTTAAGTGTAAGAATCCCTGGTATTAAAATAAAAAGTACTAGAATTCAGAAATGGACAAATATTTCAAAAATAATTAGGACCGAAAGCTGTAATGACTACTATGTGGAGTTACCAAAATACATACAGGCAGGAAAAAGAAAAACTGGCTGTGACAGCCATACAGTTGTTGCTTTGGTTTGTTTCTTTGGGGTTGTTTATGGTTTTGTTTTGGTTTTTAAGAAATCCAACCTTAAACACTTCTGTGATTCTATGGTGTAAAAGACCTGTTGAGGTCACCTGGTCTAATCTCCTGCTCGAGCAGGGTCTACTAAAGCAGGTTTCTCAGGATACGTCTATCTAAGTTTCAAGTATCTCCACAAAGAGAAACTCCACAACCTCTCTAGGCAATCTATTCCAGTAATTGACTATTCTCAGAGTAAAAAACATTTTTTCTTGTGTTCAGTTAAAATTTTATGCTTTTCAGTTTGTATTCATTACCTCTTGTCCTGCTAGTGGGCAGTACTAAGAAGAATCTGGCTTCCTGATCTTCATTCTATCTTCTCCTATTGGATATTTATATATAAAGTTACACCCTCCTGAGCCTTCCCTTCCCTCCAGACTGAACAAACCTAGTTCCTTCAATTTCTGGAAAAGATGATGTAGGGATGCAGTCCCTTAATTAACACAGTGGTCCTTTCCTGGACTCAGCTCAGTAAGTCCCCATCTTTCTCATACTGGTGAAATCGGAACTGGACGTAGTCCTCCAGATATGAACACATGAGGGCTAAGGAGAGGGGAAGGATGCTCTTCCTAAAGCATCCCAGGATGCTCCTGGATTTCTTTGCCTTGAGGTGCATTGCTGGCTAACGGTAAGCTTATTGCACACTGAACCCCCAATGTCCTTGTCCACAATTCTGCTTTCTAGCTGAGTGGCCCCCAGCATATACCAACGTGTGTCGATATTTCTCCCCAGATGCATTTCTCCTTCCTGAATTTCACTGTATTCTTCTCTGTCCGTTTCTTTAATCTGTCAAGGTTCCTCTGAATGGCAGCACTCTCACGTGGTGCATGAATGACTCTCTACAGCTTTGCATCATCTGCCAACTTACTGCTGCTATTCCCTCATCCACCAAGCTAGTCACATCACTGTAGAAGCCTATAAGGTTGACTAAGCACGACTTCCCCTTCATAAATTCCTGTCATCTTCTTGTCCTTCATGACTTTGGAAATGTTTTCCAAGGGCTAATTACTTGATACATTTCTTAAAGATTGAGGTGAGGCTGGCTCTGCTTTGTTAAGGATGGACCAGAGAGATTCTGAGGCCCCCTTTGAATCTGAACTGTCCTGTGACCCACACAAAAAAGGTGCAATAGTGGGAAGCAAAGCAAAAAAACCAGCATTTAAATAATCATAAATGACAATGTCAAATTCAAAAGATGACTGCTCTCATACTATGCTATGAAATGAGTACGTGAGTATCATTTGAAAGCACTACTACTATTATATGCAGGAAAACAAGAAAACAAAAAGGTTTACATGAATGACTTAAGCTTTATTGCTTTTGGTTAACTCCCTCCAGACTTACAATGTTTTCTTTACAGTTTTCAACAAAGTATGACTAGTAGGTTAAAATATAAAAGTATACGTACAGCAAATTTCAGAATGCTCATCACTGCCATCCAGACAGTCATCATCCCCATCACAGCGCCAGCGATCCTGGATACAGCGCTTATTCTTACACTGAAACTGTTCAGCTTTGCACAACTGTGGTAGCTCTTCTCCATTTTTAACTAGGAAAAAAAACCCCAAGAAACACATCTATTTTATCAGAACACAATACTACCTCTACACAAACAGATACAGATTCTTCTTTTGTCCTGAAGAGTGATTTATTTTTTTTTTTTACCAAACCTTGCATATTTGAGGTAATTCCATCTGAAGCTCGTAGCAGCATGCATACCTGAGCATATGGTTGTGTAGCATATTATTTTTAAACAAAGAACTCAGAACAGAATGGCTCTCAAAATGCTTTTTTTTTTTAATTGCTGCTTAGATGATACTGCAAAAATTTCAGTTTTAAACATTGCAGTGTCTCATCAACAGCAAAAAGAAAATATTCTGACAGACACAGACCAATTTCAGTTGCATGTTAAAGGGGTAGCAAATTATTACTGAAGAGCTGGTTCTTGTATCCAAGCAACAACTCAAACACCTGCATTATGTACTTAGGAAGATTCAGCAAAAAGAAAGGACAGAATTCTGCTGAGGTAGAATTAAGTAGCAAACTACAAGCTTATCGATAAACCCAGGCAGACGCATTTCTCAAAATAAGGTACAGAATGTTTATTGTGTATATAAAACGCATCACTATGACTGGATGAGGAACACCAAAGCCCTTGGAATGAGCCAGGCAATGAAGTTTGTTGGGGAAAAAGCAGGAAACCTGCTTCATTCACATCTGAAAATGTCTAAATTCTCTTCCTAATGCTTACTTTCCATCTTACAAGTGATAAGGCCACCTTCCAGTATTTTCTGCTAAAAAGAAAATAAGTTTTCTTTAGTAATAGCAATGCATTTGGGTCAAATCCAAGGTAACTACAAGCCCAGTACTCCTTGAGCTCAATTACTCCCCTAGTCTACTGATTGCAGGAGACTTATGTCAAGATTTAGACACTACACTTAAAGAAATAGATTGATCAGATAAGAGTTTAAAAAAAAAGGAGGATTCTGACTAAGTTACAAATATTAGGTCTAAACATTTTAAAAAATACCTGTATTATCTGATGAGTTATTATTTTTAATTGAAAATCTCACATTTTATTATTGCACATTTTTATAATTGGCATTGCAATTAAGGTATCCATTGAAGAGATGCAAGCAGAAGGCAGATAAATTTGTGTAGTCTATGTCTGGATGTATTATATGTAAATATATGCTTCTTTTAAGAATAGTTTCAGCATGAACAGCTTTTCTCAGATTTCAACTGAAGTAAATTAGTTCATATAACAATCTGAAACCAATTCATATAGATTTAGTTAGAACATCTTCTGATATACTTTAAAAGAAGTTGGTGAAATACTTAAGTGCTTAATTGTATCAGACATTATGAACTATTTCCCAATGCATTTTATCCTCAAATGTTTTCTACTTAATGTTTTGTCTTTTTTGAAAAAAAAAAATCTCTTTCCTATATTTAATAATTTCTCTTCAACTAGAATCTTTATTCAAGGAATATTTCTTTGTCTTCCAGGTCCTCAAAAAGCCTCTAGGAGGCTGTGCTGTCTTGTTTTGTTGTCAGATTTGACTTGACCCCTTAACAGTACAATCAACTCAGATATTATTTAAAAATCTTACTCATACAGGTTGTAGTGTTTTCCTCCAACAGCTGATTATCAGCACAGGCACAAACTCTGCCTCCAGGAATGGCTAAACAAAGAGTGCTGCAGCCTCCATTATTAACACGACAAGCATTATCACCTGTGAAAATAAAAAAAAAAAATCAATTTTAAAACTAACAGCTATGTTAGAAATAGAATATTTTCTTTCAGAATGTAAACACAGTAAAACTGTTTTATAATTCTTTTCCTCTCATTTTTTAGACACATTATTCTCATAGTTTAGTTACTGCAAGTTATAATATTTAAACGACCTTAAATACTGTTTGCAGTAAGAATAAAAAACCAAACAAACAGACAACCACAACACTACACCATCAGCTCACAATATTTTATCTCCCCTTTTCTTATGAGTGGAACAAACATTAAAATATATTTAATATGACACAGCTACATACACTTAGTTTTAAGAAACTGAAGAGTGTATAAAGGAATATCCTGAAGTCTACAGGCATCTGCATATGTTAAAAGAACGTGACTACAAATGCAGAGTAGGAAAAAAAGAGAAGGAAAACATAAATTAGAAGTATGAGATCTATGGTGGATATTCTACTATCATTGAGTACATCTGCTGTTTCTCTGTGTTCTTTTTCTGATATATTACTTTTTTTCTCAAAAGCTCTACGCTGTTCAAATGAAGATACTGACAGCTGTCAGGTGTTTTAATCATCTGCCAAGGACCACCGCATCCTCACTACCTCATTTCTTAGGCAAGAAGATTTAAAACCAAAACCTACTGAAGCAAATGTTACAATTTCTGTCACTTTGGTCATGACCTAATTGCTCAGATGCGCACTGCTGAGGGCATTCAACCTCTCATGATCAAAGCTCTGCTAATTTCATGTGTTGGTGATAACTGACTATGATCAGGCAAGCTATAAAACTTCATGCCTGCCAAAACTTTAAATTATAACTACTTTTTCTTTTCCTCTTTTCCGAGCAAGAAGCAGGTGTTTCTTCCTCTGCTCCTCCTGTTTAGGTGAACATCAGCTTCCTGGGTTAAAACAGATTCCATCCTTTCTCCTCAAACCACTATGACTTGACTTGTCACAGAAAATATAACATTAACTTCTCAGAAGCAGCTGTAAATACACATTTTCAACTGTCCTATCACAGCCATACCTACATGTGGAGGGAAACTTTTTCAAATTATCAAAAGAACATCAGATAACTAGCAAATACAGATTTTGAAAATTTTCACATTTTAAAATGGACCTCAATGCATGCTACAATATGGACCTTGAGCATTTAATAATGACCTAATCATAAACTTTTTTCCTGATCCAACATATCCTATTTTTTAAAAGCAAAATGTGTCTACAGTCCATTAAAACCCCACAAAAATAAATTTGTGCGGTATAATTAACACAGAATGACATGGGAGTTCATTGTGGTACTTGTGCTTTCATTGTGCAGTGTAAAAGGGAGATGGCAAGAATTTAGCTGTATAAACAAGGGAAACCAGAAGGGTCTATAAAGTGCGAGGGCTGGTTTACAATTTTAGATAGAGCAGTTCCAACTTAGACTGGGCACTTAAAATAGCTTATTGGATATTGACCTTGTGTTTTAGACTACAAACCAAAATACTGTACAAAAATCTTGATTTACTTCATTACGTGTATGCACATCAAAACCCAAATAATACAAACAAAACATCAAAAGAGTAAGTATTTGTATCTAAATCTTGGAAAACTTCAGTTACAACACCACCTCAGCAAAAGTAGACTTGAAACTCTATAGCTTTACCAGGCCACCCATTATCCAAATCAAAGTATATCAGTAACATGAAGATTTAAGAAGATATCAGAAGATATCAGAAGCTACCAAAATGAACAAATAAAAATATAATATTCAAACGTGATTCCAAACTTATAGAGCATAAGCCAAGGAAATTTGCAGTGATTTAATTAAAGAATACACACGAGCTTGACAGACCAATAAAAAAAAAGAATAAGGCTATACAATAAAAGACCATTTAAAACAGATACCCACAATGATAATGAAGCCCAATACAAGCTTAAAAAAATAAAATAAAAATTAAAACACTAGGTCAAAGTCAATTGTCCGGTTTTGAAGATAAAAAGTTCCCACTTAACCTCATAATTGGGATGACAACTTACAGCTAAGTAAGTGATAAAAGAAAGGAAAACACCAAGTGTTAAGGATACAAGATCCCAGATAAAAAGGTTTACAAATTGAGCTTTAACAAAGTCTTCAGCCTGAATGCGCAATGAGAACTTCAGTCGCATCAGTCTTGCCAAAGAGACTCCTAGGCTAAAACTGTCTCCTGAAATGCAGTAGGCAAACAGGTTAAGTCTCTTTGAGCAAACTGTGCAAGTTTTTTAGCTACTAAATATTTATGAAATTAAATTTCCCCAGCTGCTGTTCATAACAGCTATTTTATATGGATGTTCCTAAAAAAATTCCCCAAAGTTTCAAAGATATTATCATATTTTTTATATTTCACCAGCTTTTCAAAGATCTGCTACCTTGCATATGAATATATTAGGCTGATTCCGGTTTGACTTGCTAAAATATTAAGCCAGAGTTAAGACAACAACATACGTGCAAGTCAGTTATTCTCAGGAAAAATAAAATATGGCAAGTGGATGCATTTGTTTAATCTTCTCATTTAAAATACACATTGAAGTATTTACTGCTGCTTAGCAAGCATCGTACCGCTATGTTTTCATGAGTGTTACTTTACATTTGCACCTCCCAATAAACCTCAAGTTTTGTAAGCCTACTTTGAGGACTGTACTTCACATACATAGATCAGTATCCCGGGGCTCAAGTAGCTCTTTTTGTAATCCCAGGAGTTAAAAATATCAACCGATTTCAAAACAGGCAACTTTAAGCGCTGTAAATGGACTTACACAAGAGTTACTGACATATGAAAAGCAATCTCCCCTTTCATAGCAGTGGAAATACCCACAGGCCTTGGCAGGTCTATACACTGATGGTAAATTCATTCCTGTGATTACCATGCTTCCTGCCATCTCCTCTTTTTTCAGGTACTCCTGATGCACAGAAAACAAAGACTATGCCTAAGAAGGTAAGATGAATGCTAATCTCTGAAAGCAGGAAAAAAAAAAAGACAACCACAAAAAACATTCCTCTGTGAGAGGATCATGCCTCATGAGGTACAAAGACAGTGAAAAATACCCCTTCCTAAGGAGATACCAAAGAATCTTAAAGTTGCTACTTAGAGTAGCTAAGCAAAGCAGGACTGGCATGGTCAAGGAAAAAAATTCTTCACGGAGAGGGTGGTTAGGCATTGGAACGGTCTGCCCAGGGAGGTGGTTGAGTCACCGTCCCTGGAGGTGTTTAAGGTGAGGGTGGATGAGGTACTTAGGGGCATGATTTAGGGATTGGTGGGAATGGTTGGACTCGACGATCCGGTGGGTCTCTTCCAACCTGGTTATTCTGTGATTCTGTCAACTATCCCATAAAAGACCTCCTAATAAAAAATGCCAGTCTCGATTCAACTATGCCAAAATGAATTGACATGGTTTCTGCTTGTGTAGACAGTGACAATAACAGCAGCATCAAAACAGCCACCTGAAAATAGCAGAGCCAAAGGTGTCTAAGGTACGTGCGCATACGCTATAAAATATATATCGTGCTATAACACTAACTCATTTGGTTTTCCCTGTTCTGCATATTCAGCGTTTGTTTTGCTCTCTTAAAAGACACACAGAGAGAATGAAACAAATTAGCTTTAGTTTCTTAAAAAAAGATGCTTATGCTCTTTTGGGAACAATGCAAGATCTGTCTCACTGAGAAGGACAAACAGGGGAGATCCAAAAGGCTGTAGTTAGCTTATGAAATTCCAATTGCAATTTCAAACAAAGAATGCACTGATGAGCCAAATTCTCTGTCTCAAGATTCAAGCTCATTCAGCTAAAATGTCTAAGAGTTAATATTTTAGTATTCTATTTCTAATGTTAGCTTATTGAAAAGGTAATAGCAACAGAATTAATTTTTAAATTTCCCTTTTTTTCCTAAAAAGCAAAGCAATTTTTCTGAGTATTGAATAAAGCAGTAGAAGTATTCAAAGCAATCGCTGTGTCCTCTCTTAGCAGACAGTTCAAAGTATTCCAGAATTTGTCTGAGTTGAGGGTAGATTGTGAAGCAGATTTTCCCTTAAAAAAACCAAACAAAACTAAAAAAAAACCAAAACAAATGCATCATGTTATCACATGACTTTGGAAGTAAGAGAGTCCCTGGAGAGCATCTGTGATAAGAGACACACTTTTACAAAGCACAGTACTACACATGCTACATGAAAATGTAGATGTTACAATATCAGAAAGAAGAAACTTCCAGCATTGCTTCCACGCTCCTAGAACCAACTACAAGTTTGCAGTCTGGTACTCAGAATGCATAATATCAATGGCTTTCCCCAAGAAAGTCTTACTGCACATAAAAAAAATACTATTCAGCAGGAAAGGGAAGACATTAACCTGTTGTAAAGAAAAGCACTAAGCTTTTCAGTAGGGCCTCAGATGGTTAAGAACGACATAGTAAAAAAGGTTTTTTTCCAACCCTGGAAAAATCTGGAAGACATACTTCTAGACAGAGAAAAAGTATTTGTCTTGCCCAAAGAATATCACCTGCATATCTAAGCCTTCATATACAGTAAAGTTTAAAATGAAACATAACACTAAATAACCCTACTCATTTAAATACTCTGAAATAAAACCTATGCAAAATATTTAATGAGTATATACAGGGAAAACATTCACTATACTTCATTCTCATATACACGGGCATCATTTTTGTATACAGACATAGAAACATGTATACAAATTCAGCATATATATATATGTCTGCGACAATTATAAAGGCTAAATATTTTTTCAATTGTTTGATTCAATCCACTCTGCACAAGTTTCATCGGTTGCTCTTTAAGTCTTTCACCGACTACCAATGACAGAGAGACAGTCAAATCTTCCAAGCACTAAGAATAGGTGGTACAAAGTACTCAGATCCTGAAAGCTTTAAATCATAAAACAATAATAATAATAAAATCACTGTCTTAACAAGCACATTTTTACAATGTATCTGTACTAAGTAACTTTTGGATAGATGATGATATTTACATTTTGTTACTTCTCTTGGTTTACAGAACCAAACGTAGTAGGAGTGCTGACAACCTCAGTCACTGATTTTCCTTTAGGAACTGTCGAACTGGAAGTGTTCTAACGTCAAAAAGGTTGATATATAGAGATGTGATGTATTGACATTGATATTTACTGTAGTCACTTTTAAACAGTATTTTATACTATTTGATACTTTCACAGCATCTCTTTGACACACAAGAAAAATGGAACTAAAAGCAGTGTAAATACAGAGAAGAAATTCAGACAGGTATAATACTTCGATTTACTTTTTAGTAAGTAGGAGGTGATCCATTTCAACACCAACAGATTAAAACATCAGAAAGTATCTTTCACATGCAATAAGTCATATCATTTTTTTTCTGTTCTTGCTCATCTAGTCACCTCAAATTTCCAGAAGACTGTAGTGGGAAACATCCTTTTATAACAGCCCTTTGGAGAAATCATATAAGTACCTTGCTGTTTACGTGGATCATATATCTGGAGCCCAAACAAAGGTGGCCTCTCACTTCTTAACAGTGTCACATTCCTTGTAACCAGATCCAACTGGAAAATTGACCCATTCATATAATCTGTCCAGTAAATATAATGTCCATGATGTGATAGTCCAAAAGGATGATTCAAATCTTTTCCATTGTAAACTACCTGCAATTAATTAGTGGGAGATGAGCATGATCAACATTAAAATAATTACTATTTTTTTTCATACTCTGCAGAGGACATAAAATGGGAAATAGGAAAACCGAGGTAAGAGGTGTGCCCAAACATAAGCCCTTAACGCAATAAAATCATATAAAGAGTGTGCAGCCACTCTGTGTGCCAGCATCAACATCTAACTTCAACATTTCATATATATTCGTTTGAAGTGTAGAGAAGCATGCAATCACTATGTTCAGTAGATATCTACCTCCTCCCCTGGCAAGGAAGCACTGTTCTTCAAATAACGTTAAGTGTCTGTCAAGTGTATCAAGTATCTGCTTCAGCAAAAACAGTGCATACGAGTTTATTTTTCATTAAGTGTGAAGTAAGCACAGAGATTGCAAAAATACACAAAACAAAGGTCATAGTTTGTTCCCAAAATAAGACAAACTTTTTTCCATGCATCTTCTATTTCTGTTTATTAACTCATACACCAAACTACAAATTACATTTGTTTTATTGGCTGTGGAAATATTGTAAAACCATGTCATTTTCTATAGCTTCAGTCTCAGGACTCTATCGTAAGAACTTCAGCTACCACTTCATAAGAGTTGTTTGATAGAGAGGGTTGTTTAGAAATATTCTCCATACTTATAGAATGAAAACACAACTTTGAAGAGAGTCTTAAATTTACCATCATGTAAATTACAGTAATTACAATGATTTACTTTAAAAAGACAGAAAACTGCAGAATTCTTAATCATCTACTGTTAGGAGCCCTGCCTTTAAGACTTCATAGCAGCTGCCATTTGGAATGAGTAGGTTCTAGTCATCATGTGCTGGCTGGGGTCCTTGCTTGACCTACTGCACAACAGTATTTCTTTCCTGCCTCATGCCAAAGAAGGAAGCAGTTCATCAGATAGCCTAACTTGTCTCTATTTACAAACACAAACCCAAGAGAATAAAGACAAAGCCAACTAAACCACAACTACTTTGAGGTGACAAACATCACCCTCTTTCTCCCTTCAAATTTCTTCTTTGGGCTTGGAATTATCAGTTAACTATCAGTCAACTACTGATCAACCACTAGTGAAACACTTGTAGGATCTCCTCACCCCCAAAACTCTTCACTATACTGATACAGAATTAAAGATGCTATTGACCCAGCTATATTTTGATCAAAATATTAACAACAAATTATTCAACACCAAAAGCAAGTATGTTCTAGCTATTTTTGGACATATATTTTTATCAAATAGGTATACGTTTCAATTATATCACGAGATCACAGAAAAATACTTTAAAAGCCAGAACCATTCTGTGACACTTCAAAATAAAACCTGTAGAGATGGGCACTTATTATTCACTGGTTCTAGTGGGAAGCAAAATCAGCAAATCCAGCAGTTCCATATGGAATCCAGCAGCTGCATTTAACCTTCCTAGACCTGTTTCGCCCAGGAACTTCTCAAGAAGTCTACCTTTATTTTTAGACAAGTATTTCCAATTAAAAAGTCTTTCTGCCAATACGCTTAGCTCCCTCTCCAGTACAGGACCTTAACGGATCCGGAGCAAAAGTAGAAGTGTTAAATGTAAATCCTATCCTAGTCACTATAGCGAATTACAATGCTACAGCATCAATACAAGCTTAACAACAGATCACTCAAGACAAAGGATTTTAAAAGCAATATCAAAGCAACATGAGCTTGAACAGGGATGAGTTCCAGTGAGGACTGTGTCTACAGTTACTGCTTTCAGTACTAGAGAATAGCATGTTGGTCCTATCAAGGACATCACGCAGTTGGAATCATGAGTGAAAGATAAATGAAAAGTCATAAGTTATGCGCATTTTGTGACAAAACCCTCCCATGCAAGGACTTAATGCCTGGCATTCTCAAGTAGCTGTGAGGTTTCAGTTGTCAGGGTACTAATTTTATGAAGCAGATGCTAAACCTTCCCTGAATTATCAGACTCCAGTCATAGCTTTATATGTTTTTCAGGTATCTATTCCGTGCACGTTACTTCTACAGAACAACACAGAACACCATATACAGACTCATACCTAGCAAGTATAACCACTAGCGACAACTAAAACAATCTCTTCCCCATCTTTGACTGCACCTGAGTGCTTCCCCTCAACATGTTACCACAAATGCTCAAATAAGGTGCCGATTCATCAAAAGCAGCTTATCCAGTGAAGTTAAATGAAAGCCTCTCTCTGGAAGAGCAAAAAGAAGTTCTTTTCTATTGAAAAGCTCTTTGTAGCTTTGTGGCTCAATCAAAATGTAGCTCATTGTCACATGAGAAAAATAGATTAAAAAAAAATTAAAAATCAACTTTTGTGTCACGTTCTAAAGATGAAACTTTTAAGCTTTATTAGTCTTCTACAGGAGACTGCCCACATTGTGTGGGCATGCTGCAGGGTTATACGGACTTTGGAAAGCTTGAAAAGTATTTTTAACATAACACAGTAAAACTCAAAGAAAGAGCATGCCTGTGGCAAAACAGCAGTATTTTTCTTTTACCTTTCTGTCAGTTCCATTCAAAAATATCCTTTCAATGTGATCATAATAGGCATCACACCAGTATAATACATTGGCTTGATAGTCCAGAGTTAAACCATTTGGCCAAAGCATCTTTGATGTTACAAAAATCTGCCGACTGTAGCCATCCATCCAAGCCTTCTCAATTCTTCCCACACTGTCATCTATTTCATCTTCTTCCCAGTCTGTCCAATACATCCAGCTATGAAATTATAAAAATGGACATTCAGATACGATTGTAATCACATGAATTATACTGCAGACTTTTAGAAGAAATTTGCAACTGAATATCCACAAGCCAGAGCAACGTTGGATTTTAGATGCTTCTTTCCACTGCAATTTCTAGAGCTATGTTTACATTCCCCATGTATAGGATGCTACTGAAATGACACTGTTTTGCTCATATTGTCATGAATTACATAAACAAGAAATGGGCTAATGTTTTAAGACCTTATTTAATAACACTAGAATTAGGATTTTTTTTTTTAAACCATTTTATTTACTTTGTCAAAAAGTACAATCTCTTACTGTTTATTTAGGTTTTTTTCCCAGGTCTAATTTGCCTTCTGATGCAAATCTGCTTTTCATTACACTTAATACTATCAAAAAAGCTTCAATACATGAATTAATTGCACTCTAGTTTAATAGCTGCAGGATAACCTTGACATTCTGTGAACTTCACATCCGCACGAAAGCAGCTAAATTACTCAAAAAACTGTTACGAGCACTCTGTCCCTCATAGAAAATGTTTAGAAAGATAGATGGCTATAAAAATAATTTGAAAAATAGCTAGCAGGCAGTTTTAGCATAGTTTATGGTGCAGCTATGTAGATACCAAAACAACTCTGAAAAATAAATACCTATGCTACTTTGGAAAAATTAAACAAGCATTGCAGTAAGTCATCTAAAACTATTAGCTCAGATGAGTTCTCTGAGCCATTTTTCACTTAATTTTATAGAACACATCTTACATTTCTTTTTTTTTTCCCTACAGAATTTGCTGATGGCAACTTTGATATTGGCAACTTAATATATACAACTTGAACTCATACAAAAATCTGAGGGTAGCAAATATGCAAAGAAGCACCTTTTTATTTTTTTTTCCCCACCCCAAAAAAGAAAAACTGATTCCCGGGTAAGAAATACTGAATCCTGGTCCATGAAGCGTTTAAATTTCAGATCATGAGATGCACAGTGACATCAATATCCTGAATACATTTACTAGTTAGTAGACATTCACTTTTAAAATAAAATCTAGGAATAACTATTAAGCATTAAGTAGAGAAGGAACATCATATGGATCTTAAATAGATCCTACTTGTTATACTTGTTATAATTTAAGTGATATTTATATGCCTTACCTGTGATTTCTGCATATTTACGTCTTTGAAATTCTACAAATACCTGAAATATCTTGTGTGATCATAACACACTTAACCTTTCAGTATGTTGAAGAATAAAGTCCTGGCATTTAAATACTAAATTTACAAAGGAATGAAACACCAGATTGAAACAGAGTTTTGTCATCAAATCCGTGTAAATGATGTGGAAACTAATGGCCAAAGTTTTGGCCAAACACACTTCTGTGCAAGCATAAATTTGGGATTTTGTATAAGAAACTGGAAAAGATAAAGAAAAAAATTGCACCATCATTACGTAGGTTTACTGATATGCAAATTAACCTTTTTTTGTTTCTTCTCTGTCTCTTCCAAATCACCCGCCAGAAAGCTGGTTTGGGTTCATTAAATATTTTTGTAAATATATGCTAAGAACATGAACCAATTTACTTTTACCCGTGAGGCTCGGAAACTTCACTGCATGCTTGACTCAAACAACACTAGGTTTAGTTGTAGAATTCTAAAACCTGAGTATGTTCTACAGCTCAGGCACAGATATAGGTCAATATGGTATTTATTTTATTGGAAGAACAAATATGTTTTACAAATATTTACATGACTGCTTAACAGCAATCGCTGAGCTTTTCTCCATTAACTTTTTGTCTGTACTCATTCTAGTTATCACGTCATAAGCTAAAACATGCTTACAGTAAGTTTAACATTAATGTTCTTTAATTGTATCTCAAAAGGCAGTTAATGTTTCTACATTGGTAAATCGAGACTAATATTTTCTAAACATAATTAAAACATCATAATAAACGCTATCCCTTGGGAAAAGCTTCCATGAGAAGTATAATCATGAAAGGCACACTATTTCATCACAGAAATGTTCTACATAATAGGCCTTCCCAGACAATAGATCTTCATGCACTATTTCCAGTGCCATGCATTTACTGAACTGGAAAATTTAACAAAGTAATTGTAGGTATAGTTATGCTTTGTGGTCTGATTTTACATCCTTACTGTCTGATCTTAATTAATTGTAGCCTTTCCACAGCCACTTCTGTTCAAAGGACAAGCTCAAAAGTGAAAACCTGATAGTATAAATATATTCTAGTAGTAGGAAGACAGTAATCAATGCAGCTACACTAGAATCACCTGCCTACATCGTTCACCAGTGATAATTTCCTGAATTAACAGTGAATTTTTAGGTAAATCACAACTACTCCACACTAATATAACGTTCATGTTATTATGCAGCCTATCACATTTAATTATGCTTGTGTGTAATGAAAAGTATCTGTCTCTTTTAGTTTATAAACAAATGCATACAAGGATATAGTTATAATTATTTTCAGAAATTGAGACTTACAAAGGGAGAAATAAAGGAGAGCATTATAAAGTTCACTTAACATACATACAGGTCTGAAAAACTCAATTTGATTCAGAATGAGGTGAATCACATTCAAATTAACTTGACATAGATTTAATGGTGTCTGGGCATACACATTCTTCTGAAGTTTTCAGGCAAGAATGCTGGGCAGGAATTGCAAATATTATAGACAACTGTAGAATTACAAACTACTAGATGACTCCACAAACCCCATCCCAAGCAAAATTCTGTCCCGTATTTATACTACAAAGACCCACATTAATAATGTAAATTAGTCTACTTCATACCCATTGATGGGATCAACAACAATTCCTCTAGGATGGGACATGTCTCCCTCCAACAAAGTTTTCCTGCTCTGAGCAGCTTTTTCCAGTCTGGCTACAGCAATAGTTTTCCTGTGGCCATCATTTGTCCAGTAAAGATTATTTCCAATCCAGTCCACTGCTATGCCTTCTACATTATCAAGGTCTGTTGAGAGAGAAGACAATAATAAGAGATTAATTTATATGTTTCTGTTGTAACATTATGCAGTAGTATAAGCAATGGACAATATACGGTCCGTGTGGCTAAACGAGACTGTTCCTTGTGTCTCAAATATATTTGCTGTGCTTTTTGGAATTAGTCTGTGCTGAAAACACCTTACAAAATATATAAAGGTCATATAAAAGGTTATATGACTTACATATCAAACCATAAGCCTTCATATGTAAATGAATGCTGTTCCTGGGCAAATCGCTATTTAAAAAGAACTCTACTTGCTTTTAACCCTAATTAGCAATATCTCTCAGTCAAGAATAGCTTCCAGGATCAGCTCTAGATTCTAAATTATCTTGGTTTCACCCGAATCGAGAGTTCCATTCTTATTGAAAAAATACTCACAATGGGCATTTACACTTGTTCCACTGTCCCACTGTCCCTTGACCTTGCAAAACATGGAAGCAAGAAAATGACAACAGTCTGAATTATTCTCCATAGCTAAGTATATAACCAAACTATTACTACAGTAAGCAACACATGAGCAAAGAACAATGCTACACCTAGATGTACCCATGGGCTCACGAGTTTGAGAGTGGTAGAGCTCTGTCCAGAACCAAAATGAGTCAGTGGTGTACATTCCATACAGCGCAGAGGTTTCCCCATTAGAGAAGTGCTGAAACAATTCTCCAAGCAACAAGTTTTCCCTCGAGCTTAGCCGCTACTCCAACGTTAATTGAACTCTGCCCTCTCCCACACGAGCACAACTCCTTAACTGAGAGCATAAGTTCTCTAAAAGGTTTTCCACCTCTTTTCATCATATCCTTCCCCTTCTCTTTCAAAAATATCTCGAAGTCCAAGGGTGTAGGATGGGATGTAGAGAATTTCCAGCTATGCTTTCCTGGCCTCTGTAGCGTTGTGAAGGTTGAGGCACTCCCAAACTTCAGACATCAGTCTTTGCCAAGCAGCTTATCTTACACCATCACGCTTCTCCAGCTGTGGTCACCCCCTCATGTAAAGTATGAGCCTGCCATTTTGCAGGTGATACCAGGAGACTGTTAATACTCATGGAAGTGATGGTGTGTGGGCCATGGCTTTGGTGGCCACCACCTTTTCTGGTCCCTCTACATGGTCTGTAAACAGGCTCTAGCAGCCTGAGCATCAGTCGCTTGCCTATCCTCTTTTCCCTAGTTATTGCAAGGAGCATTTATCTGGGCAGAATGGAGCTATACTGCCCTATGAACCCCTCCAGCAGCCAACACTGAAGCCCTCCTGAACACTGGGCAGTGTTCACAAGTGGCACCTGCCCCAAACCTCCTGAACCGCACCGGCAGCACCTCTGCTCACGCCCTGTAACAGGGCTGGTTCCTGCCTCCAAGTGAGGGCATGAGCCCAGCTTAGAGCACTCAGCAACAGCCCTGTTAGGGGACCATTACAGTTAATAAACTGTAAAATACAATCTAACACCTTCAGTGACCTGAATAGTTACAGGAATTAAAGGCAAGTAACATCTCCGGCAGATGCTTTCAAATATATACTTCTTTAGGCATGGGGACAATTGAAGCCTGGCCACTTTTGTATTCACGTGTTTAAAAAGCTGGCCCTTGACCGTCTTTGCTAACATTTACAAATAAGTAATAAATATAAGACTTTGAGACTCATAGCAACCCCAAACAATGTAAGGGGGATGAAGACAAGGATAATAAAAAAAAAAAAAAAATCAAATGCAGAGTTTGCATCTATGTTATTTCAACTTAACAATATTTAAATGCCTTTAAAAATGCCTAATTTGCTCCATGTTTTTAATATTAAAAAATGATTTCACATGCAAATTTGAAACCTTAATTATAGTAATTCCTGTTGCTGGTGAAAGTACACTGCTGTTGTAGTTGTGCCAACAACTGTAGGATAGGCCGTACTGTGGGCTGTCAAACAGTTATCAATACTACCCAGCAGTTTGTTTCCCAAAGTAAAAAATAAGAAATCACAGCCGAAACTATATATGGGAAATCAAACTCCAGCAGTGTTAGGTGCTCAGGGTTCTCAATTCCCAGTCAACAGCTCATAGGATCAGGCTCTCCTGTAGGCAAACTGTAATTATCTCACTTACAGTGTTGTTTGAGCTAGCACGTCTGTTCCTTCAAAACCTGATAGTCACAAAAAATGACAACTTCCAATCTGAAAAGTGACACCTACCACAGATAATGTTCCTTAACAGCGTGATATTCAGAGAGAATATTAAACCACCTCCTGACCCACCTGATTTTCTTTAGTAGCCTTCCACTAAGGAATGATTTAATCTGTCCTGCTGAGTTCTTGAGAGCTGACAAGAATAAAAGCTCTGGTGGTAAGGCTGGAGGCCATATTAATTTTTTAAATCATTAACAAGTGTTCCTTAAACAGACTTTAAAGTTACAAAACTACACAAAGTTCTGACTAACAATGTAAGCTAATGGGGCAGGAGTGAGGGAATAACAACAGTGACTTTGGTTTTTGTAAGAATAGGACCATCAATAATGAAAAATTGGATAATCCATAACTCTTTTGGTATTGCATTGGCATTTTTGCTATGTTGTACTTCTGAAAAGTAGCAATTCCAGTGGAACTTTATTTAAGAGTCTCTTCAGTGTCCTTATTTGGTACACAACGTTCATTCATGTTTGCATGTTTGATTAGACTGCTTCCAACCTGCTCACAGCTTTCAGCAAGACAGCCCTTAGTGCTACCTTGTATTGTTTAAAGCTACATACTGTCTACTCCTTCCTCTATTCCATGTTACGATTACTTTGCTGTAAAGTGCAATGTGAATTTAGTAAAAGACAGTCATCAATGGAAGTTCTGTGATGCATATTATCCATTTCCATATCTGCAGTAAAATGAAGCATTACTATATAGATAGCTACCTTTTATTAAGCAATCACCACTATGAAGACCCATCTATTCCTTGCAACTACTAATGAAGGGATCTTTGTGCAGTCTCAGGTCTGTGGAAAGACCTTCTACCAAACAAGAACCATACTACTGCAAACTGGAGATAACGTCTCTGAAATGAGTGGATTAAAATACAGGTTATGTATGACAAGGAATGAAAATGCCTGTGCTAAAACAATAGTATTCTAGTTACTTTCAGCGTCTTGAGCTTCAATTTAGAAGTAAAGACGTTAAGCTCTCTGAAGGCCAAGATGAATATTCATACTACTTATTTTCCTGGCTACTATAAAATAATTACTGTGGAAAGGATTTCAACTGAGGCAGTTGTTACCTCCTGCTGAAGCACGTTTTCTAAAAGAATAATAAATATAGGTTGATTAATTGTAGATTTCATCACTGAAACAGCATTGAGTTTGATGAGACTTTATTCTAGACAGGGGAAATTGTCAAGTGTGGTTAGAGAGATAGAAACTAGAAAACTGTAGGTACTTGCTTTCACTGTTATAATAAATAGTACAAACATGTTAATGTTCCAAAAAAAAAATGTTTAGGTCTTCCTGTTGCTTCTGCATATACAATAGAAAACACATCAGGAAAGACAATGTTTTTTTTTCCTAATGAGTTTGCAAGCACTACTGGAAGTCTCAATTTTGCCAAACTATTCAAATAAGCTCCAGAATCCACACTGTGAGACAGGTCAGAGGGAAGAAGTCCATAAAGTCCACAAGGACATAGGATGGCTCAGTGAACAGTCACAAAACTACATCATGGATCCACTGTATCTAACAACCGAAAGAATATAGTGGAGATGTAGGAGTTACTCACTGGTGGGTATAAGCTTAAATGGTAAAGTAAAAACTTCACAACAGAGCAACTTAACCAAACTTTATATTTCTGCACTTCAGAAAAATAAACGGGAAGTTTAAAAAAAAAAATATATATATCTCCAACTCTGTTCAAGTCTAGTTTGGGCCTGTTTTCCATGGGAGACTTAAATAATGCCTAAAATTATCTGCAAATGTCAGTTCAACCTCTCCTTAGTGACATTCTCTGAATGTCACTATCAGCATTGCCTACCATCTTTGAGGATTGTTTCTCGCTCTGTGCCATCAATTTTCTGTCGTCCAATTAGGAAACTGGTAGTATCAGCGAAGTAAATGTAACTGGTTTCAGCATGGAAGTCCAGAGCACGAGGATTGACCAAGTTTTCTATAGGGATCATGTATTCATCAGATACTTTGGTATTCAGGTCCATGCCCCGTATTATTCCTGGGCGTCCCTTGCCATAAAAAAGAAACAATTCATTCTTTGGTCCTGCAAAAGAAAGATTACAAACATAAACAATTGATGCTGCCTAATCTTCCTTACAGTGCATAATGTCACCGTTTAATTAACTGGCATAATTAGTGGGGGAGCAGGAGTGTTATTCAATACCAAAAATTAAACTTTCATATATATTCCAAAGGTATCTAAACTCAGGAAATCTAGCTAATTATACTACCTTAATTAAAATACAAATTACTTTAGCGAGTTGCTTACACGTAATTATGTTTTTCTCTAAAAGTTCACACTGAAAAGCCATGCTAGATCACCAAATAAGTTTGAATTTGCTTGAAATGGACATATATAGCTTTGTAGGCATTTAATTTTACAATTCATTAGGATTTATCAGGGTAATGTTGACCATGGCTGAAGCAATAATTGAATCTACCAGCACCATAAACTCCAGCAAATACAAAAGACCATTTTTTTTTCCACCTGAAGTTTCTTAGAAACAATTAAGACAAAGGATTACAGTAAATTTCTTTCAAAGGGAAAGGGATACAACAAATCAACATGCACAGTTCTTGCATACTGGGATACAAAACATAGATACCACTATTTCCCATTTCTGAGGAGATTTTTACAATTCAATCAAGTAGGTTAATTAAAAACGATGCTTAGTAAGGTAATTTTCTTTCCATAAAGATACGTATAAATATCATTAGAACTATTAATATACCTCAAAATTCACTAGGATATACACCTTTCCTAATGCCCCTCAGTGATATTTGTTGGAATTGCTGCTGAAAGTCATATGACATTTGACTGAGGGCAAATATATATATATATAGCAGCATCCAAACTTTCTAGTTGCAAGCCTTTCATCTGAACTAAATCAATACCATTTGATCAAGGAACCAGAAGAAGATAGGCATTTTCAAAAACTTTCAGGACTATTGACTGTAGGTAACCAACAGATTGTGTATAATGTTAGGCAAAACTGTAGTTTCACAAAGCATTATGAAAAACACTCTGCTTGATTTATTCACATGAATAGTCTTCTTCTAACTTTACTCATACAACCAGATTGTAACTCAGATATCTACCTACGCAATGGGAGAAGTCATAGTATGCAAAGAAAGAGTAAGACGGATTAACTTCAAACTTTTGATGATTTTCAAAATTCTTTAAAAAGCTTCCCAGGTTTAATTTGTGAAAACCAAACCAAACCAAAATAATTTTAAGGGAATGAAAGGATTGTATGAACAAAGTGTTGGGTACACGTTGCAAACCAATTTCACCCCCAAAGAGTCCATCTATTTTCTATTGTTATTGATAAGGATGTTAAATAACATCCAGAACTATGCCCTGATATATTAACATCTGCAACACACTTTGATTCCAATAACGTACTTTTGCATGACTTGCCATCACTCCCCAAGATGAAGCCAGTCCTGCAGCGACAAGTCCGTGCTTTATAGCTGCTGCTAAGCAGACAGATGTGTGAACATCCCCCTGGCATTCCATATGGGTCCACTTCACATGCATGGCTTCTGACTATGGCAAGTGAAAAACAGCACGATTGAAATCCATTTAAAGCAAGATAATTATATGCATCAGCATGTAGAAATTTAGACAGGAAAAAAAAAAAGGAAACTTATGTCACAATAAATCATTCCCCAGAATATAATTATACTAGAAACTAGGATTTTTGGTTTTTTTAAAGATGATACCCAAGCCAGACAAGTGATCCAAAGGGTCATCCTATATACCGATCATTGTATACAATCGCTCGTTTTTTTTGAATAAGCTTCTGCACAGCATTTGCCAGGTAGCACTCCCCTGGAGTGGCTGACACTTTTTCCCTTTTTTATTTGTTGCTTTGGTTCATTTGGATGGTTGGTTGGCTTTTTGAGAACAGAGAGGGAATTCTATGCCAACACAGTTTGCTAGTCATTCAACTCCATTAGACAGCAACTTTCCGGGGCAGACACCTGTGCACAAACTAAAGAACAGAATGAGTCTTAGAATATTTTTCAATATTTGTACAATTGGACTATAAATCCAACTGAAAAAGCCAAATAATTCCTTTCCCTTGATTTCATACTTTCAAATACATGGTTCTACATTAGCATACAAGTATACTAAATTCATTTTTTTAAATCTTTAACGTAAGTATGACAAGAAAACAAAGTCAACCATTCTATCCAACATTTACTAAGCTGGCTTACAAAAGATCAACAGTACCTTAGCTCAAAACACGACTTTGTCTTCTTCATCTTTTCCCTCAAGCTTTTTAGTTGTGGTTTTGTTCTTTTTTAAAAAAAAAAAAAACCAAAACCAAAAAAAGTAATCAAGTGGTTTTGGGTCGATATTGTTAAAGCTATACAGAAACTCTACCAAGCTGAGACAGCCTTTACAGCAAATCTTGACAAGCAACAAACACGTCCATTCAAAACAAAAGAACAAAACAAACAAAGGGCAAGAGGAATAGAGTAATCACAGGATGTAATAAAAGATTACACTGTGCTCATGTCTCTCCTCTACTCAACCTCTGTGACTCCCTCAGGGGCACAAGAGGGGGGCCAAGAGCAAGCAGAGAGTCTTTGCAGCCTCCTTCAGTCACCAACATCTGCAAATCAATGCCTTCAGCTATAGGGTGAAAATTAGTTCACTCGGTCTACATCAATTTATAGTTTGTTCCCACTTCAGAAACTTCTCTAAAGCATTCAGTCTGTTTAATAACATTGACGTTTATCATCAGAATTGATGCGTTAGCTTTTCTGTCCAAGCAGTCATAGAAATGGTTTACTGCTGTCAGTCACATCAAAAAATTCTCAGAAAGCATCACTGTAAAACATTTGGGATCTCACTATCTTTACACAAAGTTCCCCCAAATCACACCGCTTTTCTGAATGCAGAAAGTATGCGGCCACAGCCATGATTAGAGTCACACAGGACTATGGACCTCCGAAATTGCTATTTGACCAACAGCTCTGAGATTACGTAAAGTTTTTCATTTGACTCAAAAATGAAGAGTGCTTTCATGGAAGGCAAAGATGGTATTTATACAAACCGAGGAAAACTGCAATTTCTTATCTATTGCTGTGCTGGCAGTTCACCAGGCTACCTGCTCACATCTTTTTTGGCAACCCTGAAGATGAGGACTTTATTGAGGGTTGCCTGTCTGAAAAGCAAGCCCAGAGTAACCAGGAACCTCTGAGGTCTGAGACCAAATCATGTGGATGGCATTGGATGCCTAAGAGTTTTGAAGGTGTTAAATTCTGAAAGCTCCGAGTGTGTGAAGCCAAAAATCTTTCAGACCAGGGCTCCTTGGTGGTTCTCCAAGCTCAACGTTCAGGAAGCAGTTGCGTTAGGAACTTAGAGATGCAGGAAAAGTGCCATAAAACACAGAAAATGGGGCAGACCAAGAAGGAACAGAGTTTTGCCAGAGTGACAAATTTTCGCTTCATCTTCTGATGCGTTTTTCTGGAAGAACCTTTTAAACCACGCATCCACCTAATATCTGGTTTGATGTTTCCTAGAAAGAGGAATTTAGGTCTTACCCGCTGTTTGAATTCTTTTCTGATATACACGGATCTCTTTAGCATTGTCAAGTTTAGCAAGAGACTGAACATCAGTGCCATTGTATCTATTTATTCGTAAAATGCTAAGGTTATCTGAATTAACGGTATATAAATAGTTTTCAAACACTGCCAAACCATGAAGATGCCTAATCTGAAAGAGAAAAAAGAAATGCTTGATTATTTTAGCTGAATATTTCAGGTATATTTCGTAATTTGTAAACATCAAACATTACTGTCATTTATACATGCTAAACTGTACAAAAGGATTTCTGAATAAGGTAAAAAATATTTGTAAATAATAAACAAAGTATAGTTCACATTCTTGTAGTCTGAAGTTTATAAGCTTTGTACAAGAGAGGAAGAAAATTTCATAAACATTTAGCAATCCAAATTACCTTATCCTTTGAATTTCCCAGTTTGTTTTTTAAATAAAAAACTCCCACATACTTTAAGCGCAATAGCTTATTTTAGTAATAACTAATATTGACTAGTAACAACTAAGATAATGCTAGTTACTACTAGTTAACTGAACTAGTAAACACAGCACATACAGATGTTTAAAACACTCTTTTTATGCTGAATGGATTTATTTTTTCATTATGCTAAGCAAATAGCGCAAGAAATGCCCACTGAATATTTTCTTAAGTAAATGAATGAATGAAACAAAATCCCATAGCTATGACTGCTTTCCTTTTGTGTTTGTGTATTTGTACATGGCTGTGGTCACATGGTACTTTCTTAACAGCTGAATTCTAAAATAGTATTAATCTGCAATGTGTCTGGTACATTGATTAAAAACTACCTAACATTACTGAGTCATCTAATCACAGCTTGGGCATGAAGTGTTCCATAATCTAGCAGTTGTGCTTTATTTATTATTTTAGAAAACAAAGTATCTCATTGACAACTTTGAAAGCTGAACAAATTAAAGAGAATTTGTTGGCATGTGTTCAGATATTCACAGGTTGAATATTTTATTAGTGTAATCAATAAACTGGTCACCACAAAGTATTTTCTTAGCTCATTTACTCACAAATCCAGATATCTATTAAAAAAAAATGTATATATATATTCCTAGAAAAAGCACATATTTTGCCACTGTATTCTGCTCTTTCCCAGGAAAAAAAATACTAAGATGAGTGGAAGTGTTTGATTAAGTTCCAATAGAAATTCATTCTAATTATAATAAGATGGAAAACAGACTTGAAAATAAAGATACATCTGTACCAAATTATTGAATTCTACTCTGCATTATAACCTTGTTTTCCCTACTTCCATTTGCACTCAGTTTAAAGGTTTATTATTTAACTCCCAGGAGAGCTTTTCTATATTTAAACTACTTACAATGTATTTTATAATGACTTAATTATTTGTATTTAAATTATGCATATGTTGTTTATTACATCTCATGAAGCTTCCTAGCTATCTCATGCATGAATGGAAACATTGCTTGCTATAAAGAACAGTCTTGAAAATGTCCCAGGCTATCAATGTCTTTCCATAAGCTTGTTCTTCTGAAATAACTTCAATTCCTAAACATTTTTGAGAATGGTTTTCTGGTCTGCTGCTTCCTCCAACTAACGAGGAGTAACTTGGAGTAAGAGTCACTCTAAACCCTGCTGAATGCAGGCACAAAACACAGCAAATTTATCAACTTTCCATTTGAGTGGAAAGCCAACTATTTTTCTCCTTTTATGACAGCAGCAACCAAGTGAGAACCCAAAATGTTTAATATCCTTCATCCATATTGAAAGAAACAGGCACCTTTCCTAGCTAATTTAGAGAAGAAAAAAAAATCCCTCTGAACTTGAAAAAGAATCCTCTTTTGAGATGCATTTCAGAAAGAGGATAAAGGGCCCCTGTCCTGTGACAACAGTACAACTCAGTTACAAGCCTATAAAAGTATTTTTTTAGTTATTTCTGAAAATGGCTTTCGTTAAGTAGCTATTCCCAAATTTTACACAGGGGAAAAAAAATGATAACTAGTCATCTCTTGGTGAACACAGTGATCGTTTGGAAGAAAGCAAAGGAGTAAAACAGGTAGAATTTATTCTGTCTAGACACTTTTACACACTCTGTTTAACATCAGGCAGAAGCATATGTAACATAGTACTGATGCCAAGCTGTGGAAGTCCAAGTAGCAACCAGCTACTGGTTTTTGGTCTTTCCTAATTTTCCCAGGGAACTCTTCTTTTTCCTCGCTGCCTACTACTGTGCTCTCCAAGATGAAGCAACAATTACAGTTTGATTGATATAGACCTGCTCAAAGACTCGCACAGTCTCAGCAGTTGTATTTACGACTCCAAACATCTGGATTAGCTGGGAAAGCACCATTGTCATCAACAAAACATGATTTAAGGGCATCCAGATTGGTCTGAACCAATAGGTAAATAGCTTTTACTATTTTGCTTCTGTCATGTTCTTGTGCCTTTTAGTCTCTGCTTCCTGAATTGACAAGGACATCTTCTTATCATTAACTATTTATCTCCTATCATCTTTCCATCACTCCATACTTTTACCTCCTAAAATCTTCTACAATGGGCAGTGAGACCTCCCTGGTGCATTGTTAATGAGACACTGCATGGAAGTTGCAAAACAAATAAAACAAAACATCTTTTAACATCTAAGGCATTTGAACAAAAAAGAGGAAAAAAAAAACCCAGAAATTACTGTTAATGTTACATTATGTATATCCATTTATTGATATCATTACTATTTACTAATTGACTGATAAATACCTACTTGTCGGCCCGTAATTATTGTATGCCTCTTTCTCCCTTGATAGTCAACAACTTCCACGCTATCCAGATATATGTCAACCCAGTATACATATTTATTGATGAGGTCTAGTGCAAGAGCAGTTGGCTGTTCAATTTTAGAGTGTACTATCCATGTCCTGTTCATTCCATCCATGTCACATCTCTCAACCTTGGCAGCGTTCCCGTAGTCTGTAAAGAAAAGCTTTCTGTTGAAAGAAAATAAGATGTTGTAAGTTTCAAAAGGTGCGAGCAGAGTGAAAAGCTCGTGGTGGCTTTGTGAAAAGTCAGTTTTAGTAACTTATAGAGCCAATATTGATAATGGTACGATTATAAAAGAAATTGACCGTATCTTCTAACAAATTCTAACTATTCAGAATTTTCTTTCAAATGGAACACACAGAAGTGCTAAATGAAATACCTTACACCACAAATATACCATGTAATACTTGTCTTTTAAATGGATAATATTTATACAGAGACTACATTAGAATTTTATCTTTTTAACTACTATTTCTTAAAAGAATACAAAACCAAAAAAAAAAGCAAGATATTTAGAAATAAAGAGTGGCAAAACAAAAAATTTACATGATTAGGAGAACAATTCATTACATATTAGGTATAACAAACAGTATCCACAATGTCAGGTTTGTGAAAACATATTTCTAAACAAGATGCTTTAGTTTGTAGAGATCATTTATTTTGCATTCATATCCAATCTTGGAAGGCTGTTCAGGCTTTTAATGTTTCCACAAATCCAATGAGTCACCCCATCCAGGATTAATGGGAAATTATCTAAGACTTAAAATCGCTGCTAAAGCTTCCTAACCCAGTACTTGATTAGCAATCACTGGTTTACTACACACAAGTCAATTTTGATTAACCTGACAATATTTTAACAAGATTACCTATGTGTGAGACCAAATCACACTTGCAAGCTGATGACCACCTTGTCATGACTTCAACATGCTATAAAGAATAATCTGACTCCAAATTGAATGCTACTAAAACTACTTTGAGAATCAGGATTTCTTTTTCCAAATGAAGACAATTATCCCCTAGTTGTTACAACTAATGGGAATAACATTATAGATCAACAGCAGATAAACCTTAAGGTATCTTTATGTTAAAGAGCAGTAATTTACAGCCTTGTAACTTTTCATAGAAATTCAGCATTGTAGTGGGTTTTAGGCTGGAAAGAATATCTGTTTGCTAAATAGCCAGACAGGATCTATGTCCTTTGTTATTACCATCTTCAAATAAATAAGAATAAATTTTCAATGTAATTTAAGTTTTTCATGTGCAAAATATTAATGTTTAAAAATCATTTAAGGTATTGAAAGCAGGAATATAATCTACAGGATATGTACAGCAGCTGCCAAACGTCTAGATGAATTGATCACAGAATCATAAAGCAAGGTTTGAGGAGAATTTTAAAGGTCATGTAGTCTATCACCAGGCCATAAGGCAGAATAAACATTACTTACAAAATTCCTGAGGGATAAATCCATTCCTGACAGGTATTTCTATTTATCAGAATAATTTTATATTCCTATCTTGTCCTTCATTGTAATTCTGTATCCCAACTGTACTTTAAGAACATTTTAAAAAACACATACTTAACATTCAGGTCCATATAAATCAAAATGTGCACAGTACAGACGATACGCAAAGTAAAAATTACATCTGCAAAGCAAATGTTTAATTCGGAACAAAAATAGCCAAAGAGCACGTGTCTGTATGCATCTATTTCACATATATATGTATGTATATATTTCATCAGCAATAAGGAGGTCAACACTTATTACATTTAAAACAACTTCTTTAAACATTACATACACACTAGTCTACAATCCATACTTCTGGGTATTTGATTCAGGTTATTTAATGTAACTTGGCAACTCAAGATAAAATAATTCAAAGTAAGCTTATTTTGCAGTCATAGAACCAAATGTGCTGTCCTACGATCACACACAGCCAACCACCTTGCCCCATAAGTTTAAAATCACACATACAGAAACACAGAAATTACAAAGCTTGACTTCAGATTGACTTTTTACTCAGTTGCTCAGTGCACAATATTCTTCTACAAGACAACATTTCTACGTGAAATCACAAAACAGACTAATCCACATCTAGCAAATAATTATTTGCCTTTAGAACTATATTTCTTGTCTGATCTGAAAAGAGAAAGAAATGCTTCTATGTCAACAGCAAACAGAGACAGTAAAGAGTACTTAACTTAAGATGCTTTTCCAGCTTTCAGGGATGAGGAGCATATCTTTGTTTTCTAAATATCTGTTCTAGACGAATATTATTTCTGCTGAGGAAGCTAGCATGACTTCATGCATAAGTGACATACTTTTCAATTTAAAACTATAGACTCTTCTCTTGGAGACTGACACTAATAAAACTTCATCTTTGAATGTAGAAGCAATAGATAGAGCAAGGAAGTAGTTGTCTAACTCCTGCTGTATGATCAAAGCATACTGAAAATTAAATTAAGAAAATTAAATGCTTTACCATGTAATCTGAAATTCTGTATTTAAAGACTAATGTAGAGGTTTAAACCAGAATTGCATTTATAACACATGAAGCTGACTCACACTGTATTTCCTTTGCCTTGGGAGTTCTCAAGGATATACTATAGCAGTATTTATTTCAGCTCAAGACCAATTTTCCTGCTCACAAATGGTGCTGGATTTGCCTATCCATTTTCAGCAGGGGGTGATGAAATCTTTTATCAATTCACAGAACAATTTCAGAAGGAATACTGACCCTGTACCCACAGCCCACACACTCTGCATTAGTACTGACCTCGAGGGAGCAGCTCTGACAGGGACAGGGAGAGCCGTGCTCATTATAGCCTTTATTTCCTGCTACTACCAATGAGGATGCTATGAAGTACTAAACATTTTGGTACTAAATTGAATTTTATTAAGGTGTAGCTTTCAAAAGATAACATAGTCTTCTACATACATACATAGAAATTCTGAATATTCTCCTAGGTCTTTGAAACTGTACAAACCCCATGTCGTGCCTGTCGTTAATCAAGAACAAAGAGCCATCTCCTTCATCAAGTCCATGCATTCTATACCCCTCTTTTTTCAGATGTCTTAAATTCATGAAAGGACTCAGTTTTTTTGACCTAATGTTCCATCTAGAATGTCTTCCAGAACAGTTTCATTGTTGCTCCAACAGTTATGAATCTATATCTAATAATGATGTCTCCAAGGATAAATTACACCTTCTGATTTACGCAGCATCTTTATTTGGCTTACGCAGTTCTTTTCATCTGTCTTCCCCTCCAAAGGTATTTCTAGATGACAACCAAACTCATTCACACTCTACCCAGCAGCTAGAGATAAACAAAGAAAGCCAGTCTCTCTCATCACATAAGACAGGCTCTTTATGTTGCCCTTTTGTACAGTTATTCCAATTTTTGAAGAAGCATGGCCAGCACTAGATGTGCTTTTCCAGAGAGGAGCTCACTGGTGTCTGTATCGCATCATGTTTGTACCATGAAAAGTGACAGTGAATGTCCCAGTCCATGGTCTCATATCAGTGGTCACACATTCATCTTTCCTTAATTACCAGGCCCTGAAAATACCCAAGAAAAGCCTCAAAAGGATGCTTATTCCTCACAA
Organism: Clamator glandarius; assembly: GCA_033459285.1. Taxonomy (NCBI): domain Eukaryota; kingdom Metazoa; phylum Chordata; class Aves; order Cuculiformes; family Cuculidae; genus Clamator; species Clamator glandarius. Next base: position 295,705 of record JAUNZM010000826.1, read on the forward strand.
AGGACATCTGTGTCCTAAATAGAAACTTCTTTTCAGGCCCCAGTAGCTACTATCTTAGTTCAATTGCCAGATGTTATATGTTCCCATTAATATCACTGTTTTTTTCCAGCAACTTCTCCCTTTTCATTTCCTTTTGTTTTCCAAGCTTTCATTCATCACCTTTATAATCCACCTATTCCATTAGCTGCAAAAGTAGTATGTTTCCCTTGTAAAGGTACATTTAGATGACTGAAAACTCAATTTCTGATGTACCTAAGAAGCCAAATACTCTACAGTACAATCAGATGTTTGGGGGGACAGTTATGCCACTCTGAGGAAAAGAAAAAAACAACAAAAAAAGCCCAAAAACCCAACCCATCACCAATATATGGAACAATATTATAAGTTATCATGAAGTAGTTTTCAATTTCTTCCTGACAGATATAGCTACGCTTCACAGTTGAGTATATTCACATCATTATTATTATTTTTCTATTCTTTCTCTCCTCAGCCTGTCATTACTCTTTGTAATAGGAAAGAGGTACACTTACCACCACATCCATAAGCTCATGTGTTCAGCTGCCAGACTCTCAACTATTCCTTGTATAACTCACAAGCTAGCCTATTAACTTTTACTACTTCTTTAATTCCCAAGCTTGCTTTTAAACCACAAGTGATCCTTCAGTGGATGTATGAAAGCGGAATGTGTTATTACACACTAATTTCAACCCCGTAGAGGGAGGAGCAAAACAAAGTTTCAGGCATGCCCAAAACAGGACAGAAGTAAAGGAAATAAACATTCACACATCTGGTGGCATGGTGTGTTTTAAGAGCAAATTCAAGAGATGGGGCCGACTGGATTCAGGAATCAAAACTCTTTAATCACTTATATAGCCAATTTACAAACCCTCCCCATTCTTTGGGAGGCAAATTATAATAGCATACATACAAAGAAAGTTGCTTTCTTAGTCAAAGTTACTGCTGTGGAAGAGGAGGAAGAATGGTATTTAATTTTGAGAAATTACACTGTCAAGACAGAAAGCTACTAGAGAAAGTCTGTTGGTCTTGGGGTAAAAGAATGAATGACAAGTTAGAGGCTTTTTTGTTTTGTTTTTCCTTTTTTTTTTTTAATTTAAAAGAAGGATTACAGTGTGAGAAAAAGCACTGAATTCGAGTAATAGAAATGGAATGCACTTTAGTCTGTTTAAAAACAAATGAGAAGACCATTGGCACTGAGTAGTGCCAGACAGAGATACTCTAGGACACTAAACACAAAAAAACATTGTAGGATAACTAAAATGGCAGGACTGTGGTGAACAGGGAACATTCTTCAGAGGAGGTGATCAAAACACCTAATTAAAAGGACTATGTGAAGGCATCTATGGGTGTCTTTGCTTGTAAATTAAAGTTTATGGCAGCAGATCTACTGACTGGAATCTCAGAAGGGAAGTGCCATGCAGTCCTCTATGTGATTTCTACGGCATGTAATCAAAATCGATATCCTTGAAGATAATTTCCTCTTGCAAATCCATGCTATGTTAGAGGGGTTAGAAACCAGCAGGCTCTCCAGAAACATGCCTTAATTTTTATAACGGATTTTTGGAGGAAATACTGGGTGGATGCTTTTAGTACTACATAGGACTGAAATTCTATTAAAGCTCCTTGTGACTTCTGCAGTGTAAGGAAGGACAGTGGTTCTAGTATGTTGAAATCCTAGCAATGAGTGGATAAGACTTAATTAATAATGGGTTCTCCTCACAGACAACTGCAGATTCAGTGCCACAAAGGAAGCGGCACTGAGCTGAGCCGCAGATAAAAGTAAAACCCAGTTAGAGAAAGCATTCTCGCCGCACAGAGCCAAGCACCAATGACTGTTGCACAACAGAACAGAGGCAAAAATCAGCAAAAGCTCAACCCAGATGCCTCAGGGGGGACATTTGCAAAGAAATACCTTTCTCTTTAAACAGAAAGCACCGGTTCAAATAGGTTTTCTTATTTGCTGTTACAGAGATGGCACTCTGAGCAGCAGACAGGGTAAATAGCTGTGAATTTGGGAATGGATTAAAAGAAGAGCAAAGCTGGTTCACTACTAACGTCACTACTGACTGTCATAATCTGTGGTGTTCTTACTGAACAGAGCACGAGGGAAATGGAGTTTTTTTACCCCTACCAGAACTGTCCATCAGTAGAAATGCCTAGTATGAAACCAAATTATTTTGCCACCAACAGGAACTCGTCCCCCGTATAACTTCCTTTGACACACAGAAATACACATTTTCAGAGATGTTATAGAAATGAACGTAATACAACAATTCAGGACTGTGATCTGTTAAATTTTTAATGCTACACTCTACTATTGTTTTACCTTATAAAAAAAAAAAATATCCTGCACAGAACTTTTAAAGTTTGATCCTTGCCTCCTCTGAGGGGATAAAAGCCTTCACTTTCTTTTGCCTTTGGAATGACAGTCAAACATACACAAAATAAAGGTCAAAATGACCCTTAAAATGTTTCATGCCCTCCTTATCCACCCGGATATGCCTTCTGTGTGGGGAGTGAACTGCAAAAGGCACTCCAGTGCACTGATCTGGTTGTAGCAGGAATAAAATATCATAGCAAGATGTATGGCTAACTTTTTACGTTATCTTTTCAGTTTCAATTTTCTCTCACACGCTCTACTCCTTCACACTCTGAATAAACAGGCAGCAAACCCACATCAACCCTACCACGTCCTCTTTCTTGCTCCACTTATGTATAGTGTGAGTTTCTGTACATGATGAAAAAATGCATGCCTAGAACATAACACCAATAAGTCAGATACAATCACTGCAGAAATGAAAATTCAGTTCATAGGTCTCGCTAGAGGATAAAAAGAGTCTGTCTTACATTCTCGTCGTAACAGTCGCTTGTTCCCTCCTGCATCAACAATAAGATTGCAGCTGAGACACACTCTTGAAAACCTGCATCCCTTAGCACATGTCAAACTTACACTTGCTTAAAGTGCTTTCTATCTAAATACAATTCGATATCCTTTCATTAAAGCCACATAATTACCTTGAGTAACTCTGTGCAGCGATAGCGTATTTTCATGGTATTTCTTCTTCTGAACAAAAGAATGTTGTCTGAATTTCGAAAATGTATTCCCGTTATAAAACTTCAGTAGGTCGATAAAATTTTACCATTTACATGACTTTAAAAAATATATTTGCAAAGTTATAATAACTTATTTTTAATTGAAAGACATATTGCAGATGCATTTATGGTTTCCTTAAGGGCCCTAAATATGAATTTGTCAAGTTATTGTCATTCATCTGAAAATGTATTTAGATTTCAGATTTCATCTGTATTTAGATTTGGATTTAAATAGGATGCAGAAATCTGGATGAAGAGCCCTTTCAGACTGTACGTGTACTTCCTTAGATGTTACCACAACCTCATCAATTAGAATAACTAAAGAAAAATGGATTATTTTGAGTTTACCACAAAGCAGCTGTGTTGAACCACTGAGAAAATTCATTTTTAAAGACATTAAAACTGTCATCACCTGAGCCTGAAGAGAATACAGGGATGAATATAATTCTTGGATTATCTCAAGTAATTATTTTTGAGGATCAGAGGGTTAATTTCAACTACTGTATAATTTATCAAATACATAGGATGCAATGAAATAATTTTGCAATTGAAAATTAAAATTCTGCTTCTTCTTGGAAACTCAGGGTCAGACATACATACTACATGGAGATATGCATTTTTAATACGATATTTTTCATTACTCTGCTTCAAATTATTTCTGGAGCAACAAAATGGTGCCACTTGACCCTTTATAACATTTTAATGAACCAAAGTATGTAGCAGAATGGAAATAGTCAAAGACTTAGTTTCAAAGATTCAGTTAGTATTGTAGTGAAGTTCCTTCACAGAAAATAAACAAGGCACTTTTCTTGAAGCTATTCAATTTTCACAATGTATTATTATATGCAGTCTGACTTTTATTTATTCTTTATTCTTCCACTTAAGCCACCTTTTTTTTCCTTTAGTTGAAGGGAGTCCAGCGATTCCTATCAGACACTAACCCATGTCCCTCAGCACCTCATCCACCCATCCCTTAAACCCCTCCAGGGAAGGTGACTCAACCACCTCCCTGGGCAGCCTCTGCCAGTGCCCAATGACCCTTTCCGTGATTTTTTTTTTTTTCCTAATGTCCAGCCTAAACCTCCCCTGGGGGAGCTTGTGGCCATTCCCTCTTGTCCTGTCCCCCGTCACTTGGGAGAAGAGCCCAGCTCCCTCCTCTCTACAAAGAGGCAGCTGTGGAGCAAATCAGGACAGCAGTAGCAGTAACTCGCTTCTTAAAACTGTCTGTCTAGACACAGGAGGCTATTATTTCCCCAAACACTATCTCCCTTCTCCAAGGGCTTTTTTTCCTCCCAATATTTGAGATGGAGTTCTTTCAATTCAGCTTGAGAACCATTAGAGAGATGGACTGTTTGGCACTATGAAATGCAAAAAAGTACAATAATATTTTCAAAATCATGTCTTCTACATCGCTTACATCTATCACGATAGAGATGTCTGTTTTAAAATAAGAATGCTTTGTCTCCAAATTTGTGATTTCTGTCAACTAACTTTTCTCTAGTTACAGAGAATGAAAAAGGCAGCATTTTTGCAACACTAATTTAATTAAAATTTATTATTAATGTGAAAAATAAATTATAAGGGTTCTTGTGCCTTGGTATTTTATGACCTATACCAGTTTAAATGTCAGTAATAGCTGGCATTTGAGAACCTGCCTCATCCATCTTACACAGAAAATGCTACAATAATCATGATTACACAGAATTATATCAAAATAATCAAAAATCCACAGTTAGTGTACTTTAGGAATCTCAGGGCTCCTCCTTCAGAGGCAGACCTGAAGAAAGGCTAGGATTATATTTTGAGGCGTACTCTTTAGACTCCAAATGTTTCAGACCCCAGCTGTGAAAACTGATGACAAAGCCATGATGAGTTAGCAGTCGACAGCAAGGACCGGGATTTCTTCTCTCCAACAAATTCATAGAAGAACGTATTGGCAGCTATTAAATACAATGAAGTTTATAACTGAAAATCACAATATTGTACGCTGCTGGAAGCTGACGGGCTTCCTGTGGGAACTACTACTGTATGCCTGCTTTATTCTTACTTTCACACATAAGCATTTCATTTTGCTACAGTTAGGAAAACACACATCGAGAATGCTGTGCTAATGAACACAGCTCTAGTACATTCTTCAGCACCACTGTTTTCTAAGGTTTAGGTTTAAGTCATTAACTAAAATCAATGACATCAAAACTGAAGGTGATCTCAGATAATGGCATAAGCTATACTATAGAATAACTAGTTTGTCAATAACTACACTTTAATATTTTAAATATACATATAAAATTCTAATTGAGATAAAATATACCTTAAAGTCATTTTTACACGTGCTAATAATTTCACCTTATGCCAAAAGGGGAGCAAATCCATTTCATATTTGGTCTACACAAGCAAACAATGCTAACACAATGAAACCTTAAACTAGTTTAAATTAAGCATATGGTTATTTAGTGCGGTGTAGAATAGAAAGTAGAGAGCTTGTATTTTGCAGCAAGGGCAGAGATGATTTTTATCCCAACATGCAGCTTTCCTTTAGGATGAAGTAGGAAACTTTACAGGTTAGGGAATTACTCCATCCAATTGATAATTCCAATTATAAATAGTATTGGACGCACTCCGGGCTCATCAAGAAAGCAAAAAAGTACCTACCCAAACTCTAAGAACTCTACAAAATTAAAGAAAACTAAGATTCTCATCCAACATGTCTACGTTCCTGTTTAGAAATCTAATTTGTTTACTTTTTTTTTTTTTTGTAAGGTAATAAGCTTGGAAGTGAATATTAGAACTTGCCCTACATCTTGAGCTTCTGATCAATTGTCTTCTGATAGAGAGACCAATTTGGATGCTATTTCTCTGTGCAGGGCTTGTTAATGGCACATCCTTATGCAGATCTGCAGAGCCCATAATCCCCTCACTACAGATTCCTAGTTGGAACATTAAATAATGTCAGCAACAACCAAATTATTTGATGCCGTGCCTCACCTCAGCATTTGACAGCAGCTACAGAAAAACAGGCGGTTCTGCTTCCCCATTAACTGCCAACTAAATAAGCCGCCTTCTCCCCAAAATCGTACTTGCAAGTTAAATTTGAAAAAAAATAAAACCAAAACACTACAACAACAACAAACCCGCCAAAACAACAACAAAAAACCCAACAAAAGACATCACAAAAAGCCAAAGTTTTGTCTGAAGCAAAGAATGTGAAAAACAAATTATAAAGTTAAGGCAAAGAAAAAACATAATTTATACTGAATCATAATACGTGAAATTAGGCTGTAAATTTAGCATTTGCTTTAGTTTATGGTTTCATTATGGAGAACATTTTAGCATTTCTGTTGTTGTTACTCTACTCCTGATCTCTTAACCTTTAAATTACAGCAGTTAGCCCTACTGGGAAAGCAGAATTATTCAAAATACAACTAATAATCAGTGCCTAATCACTAGAACTAACATGAAACTGCTACAGAACTGTGAACACAGGCAAGATTTAAAGCCAACGTGTGCCAATTTGGAACACAAATATATAAACAACAGCAGGATTTCAATTGTGACTTCCAAAGGTTGCCACAACTGAGAGCCCATTGATGACCTGTGATTTTACTTGTTATATTTCCACTTTGGCAGAGAATTAACATAAATAATTGTCCAAAAATGTCCACGTGTGCTTGTCTAGTCAAAACTTTTCCTCAAAGCTTTACTGCATGCTATGAAGAACGCAGAGACAAAACATTTCTATATGTGATCATATCTTACAATGAGCAGATACTGATAGGACTGTAACAGTAAATTAATGAACATTATGTATTTTGACGCTTAAAACATTATTAATTGAGCTGGGTCTTGGAAACGTGGAAAACACATTGTATACTTTTGCATCTACACTAGTGAAAAGATGGAACAGTTAAGGTATTCTTACATTTTATGTCAAGTGACAAGATATAAAATAAAACATTATGTTAAGGAATTCTGCAATTTGAATAATTTTTTGTACTGAGAGATAGAAATGACAATCAGAAGCTGAGGCAGGAATGGGTCCAACCTATTCCAAGTGAAGTCATCAGAACAGGAACATCAGAGACAATAGATGCTTTTCACAGCCACACACTAAATAAACTAAATAGACCCTAATTCCTTGGGAGTACTTCCAAAACACTCTCATGGCTCTTGCCAAACTAAGAATAGCTCCCCCCAGCTCAGCACTGACACTAAGGTGGATTCCCTGCTCATGAAATCAGAAAGGAAGCAGTTACAGTACTTCTAAGGGGGAATTTAGACGTATTTCCAGACCTATATTTCCATTTCACTAACATTTACCATTACATAATAACAAATCTAAGGCTTAACTCAGCCATTCATGCAGCTGCTTGGAACCTGCAATATTGTCACTTTTCTTTTGCTCAGCCAGGCTGTGATAAGAGGTTATTTTTAAGGTCATTTTTTGGTCCTCAGGTATTTTGATACTTTTGAATTCATGGCAATGGCTAAATACACGCAACTTCCAAAAGCTACATTAAAAGTACTAACAACAACCTCATTGCCTATAAAAGTTATTTTTTTCTGAGATTTTACAGTCAGAGATTGCATTTACCACCTTAGCCTTGTCTTCCCTGACAATTTTCAGAGAAGAGTAACTGATTATTGATTAACACTGGTTCAGTCTCATATTAAAAACAACTGGTATATTGTACAAACTAGATAACCTATTTTCTGATACAAGTATTCAAAAGACTCTAGGGTAAGGCTCATTCCCTAATGACCCCTTACACGAATGAAATAGAGGAGGAACACTTTTTTTTTCAGTCTTTATGGGTGAGTTATGATTTGGTAGGCAAAGATCACAATATTCACTTTTCATTCATGTACAATGTCAAGCTACAGAGTCTACTTCAGTGCTGGGAAAGTATAATGCCATATAGTCCTGCAATATTCCTATTAATCTATAGGAAGAATGAAAACATTTATTACCCTCCATTTATATAGACTTCATAAGTAAGATATGGTAGCGGGTAATAAATCCTTATCCAAAATTTCACCTTATCATAGGACTGGTATGACTGTCAACTAGTCAGAGTCAGATTTCATTCACTGAGATAATCAACTGAAAGCTTAATAAGGTAATTTCCCTTCTGGAAGAAAAGAGAATCTGCATTTTCTTCATACAATCCTGATTAAGATCCAATATCTACAAACCACAGGTGTAGTACCTGACAGACAACTTGAATTTTTTTTTGTTTTGTTTTAATATATTTGATGGTGTTCACAGCTGTTCAATGAACAGCATATGGAGAATGAAACTGTAGTCCTACAAAACAGTTTAAAAATTCATACATTACTGTTCATTAAAAAACCGAGTGATTAATCTATTTATGACTTTTAGTGGACTTGATCTCCCAGTTATTCAAAGGTAGTTGCAAGTATTCCACAGGTGGATGTTTTCTAAATGGCTGTAACAGCACTTAACTTAAATAGTCTCGAAAAACAGTGTCAGTGGTTGCTCCCAAATATATCTTGCCAAACCATCCTCAACCAAACCCATGACCTAAGATGTTGTCAAAAAAATACATGTGGTTATTTTAAAATATCAGCAAAGCCAATTAGTGGCTTTTACTCACACAGAATTTGTGTGAATAAACTTCTAGCCCTGTGTTCTAGCACCCTTCCTAAGAATTACAAAAGCTATATTTGTTCTTAATTTTGCTTGAGAAACTCGTAGTATTCAGAATTAATGCATTTGGTTTAGGAGTTTTTTTTGGAAGCTATTAATAGCCATGAGTGTGTGGCATATCTGGAAGATGCCTGAAATGTTGCATATACATATTTATATATAAATAAAATGTATTTTATTTCTTAAAAAGTTTATTTTTGGCTTCACATTTCCCATTTCATTTGAGTGCATCATACTAATACTTATTTACTGATTCATCTGTTGCTATTTTCCACATGAATCTTGTCTCATTTCAAGAAGAGTGAAGACCTGTGCTGGCATGAAAAATATTTTTCTATAAAGCCATATCTGTGATACATTTGCCATACTTTTTACAGAATTTTGAACACAAGTAATGAATTGAACAAGAGACTGCAGGAAGCAGCTTGGGAACTGTGGGATTAAAGAGGCTGACAGCTGATTCAAAGGTGTTGCACTCACTTCTGCTCCAAACATCTCCTTTTCTTTTTATTCAGTGTTAGTAAAATTCATTAGCACAAAACTATATAATAAAAAACCCCAAACAAACAAGCCCCAGCACTCATTCTCTCCCTCACAGAATCCACAAAACAGCCATCCATGGGAAAACAGGGAAAACATCACCAAGTTACATCAAAATAATAAAAAAAAAAAAAGACTAATCCAGGGAAATACTGAACAAGTTTGTATTTCTGTATCTGGTAGAAACCTTCAGCTACATGATTGCAATGCCTGCTCCACACCTGCTGGTTCTTTGGGGGAAAAAGCACAGTGCAACAGCACATTCAGCACAGAAAGAACTCCAGAAAGTCACAAACCATTAATAAACTAAGAAAACAGGAAATAAAGGACTCTACTAACATGTAAAGTAATTGGTTATGTCAGCATGAACAGATGCATTGATAGCTGAGCTCTCAAAGCTACCTCACGAATTTTAACACCAACTCCTAGACAATTTTCAGACTCAAAGAAGTGATAGTTACAGCTTGTGTTGCTAAAATAGGTGACAAATGGCATTCCAGCATATTTATGATGCATCACACCTAGTCTCATAGGTTTTTCTATGCCAAACCTGCAGGAGTGGCCACTAACTCACTCTTCCCCCACTCCAAGTAATACTGATCTCCTCACTCTCCAGGCCACTGGGCATGAAGTGATGTACACATCTGCATTTTAGGTATAATTACTTATTAACTAATTAATTTTGGGAAAAGAAGAAAGAATATAAAACTTGATAAGAATGCCAAGTACCTTGTACCACATGTGTGTGGCGACAGCCGAAAAGGAGGTGAAAATCTCTTCTACACTGTGCAGGGAAGGGAGCACATACAGCAGGAAGCATGTACCAAACCAAGATGTATCAATGCAGATGTATTTTATTAAAGCAACCGATGCAGTTTGAGGAAAAGATTCCTTTTCCACTAGGCAAAGCTTCAAGTCTGAAAGAATTATCAGGGTGTGCCTGCATGTCAGGACAGTTTAAGGTCTTTATTTTAAACCAAAATTGGTACACGCTGACTTGAGTGGGGAGTGAATCGGAAAACAGCTTTGCAGGCTTTGGAGAAGGGGGGCAAAGGGCTGATTGTTTGCTTGCTTGCTTTACAAACTGAAAGCAATCATCTACAGGCATAAATAACAAAATATATTACAAGACTATTTTTGTTATAGTTATACATTACCTTATTTGTCATCAGAAAATAACTAATATCTACTTTGCATATTAATTGCAATAGCAGTTAATTTACTCTAATCAACCTGAGGTGAAGGCAGCACAGATTAACTTGAGGCTCTCCCCTCCCCCTATTTTGTTTCAAAATAATTGTCCTCCTCTAACATTACCCTGGCGAATAACCTTACAATCTCCAGCACTATTTTAATAACTCAAACTTCTCTCTGCTCATTGCGACAAGGTGGAAGATAACCTGCATTGGGATGTACAAGACAACACTTACTTCCAAACAGTTATTTCCTTTCTTACCTTCTTAAAAGATGTGTTCCTGGTGTTTTCACTTTTTATTCCAAACTAAGGAGGACAGAAAGGCAGTAAAGATACTACTTTATATTCTTTAAAGGTGTTCCCGTGTTCAGGAGTCAGTAATTGCTTGATATAGCCTCCTTCTTGATGGTACCTAGCAAAGGACATGCTTACTTGTCAAAGCACAATGGAGAGAGAGCAGCAGTGACTATCAGCACAGCAGATCATACTGTGCCCAAATCCCAACGAAACCCATGGCAATACACAGGATAAACACCTGGGAATTAGTTATGTAGATGCCTTTGAAAACCCCAGTTGATTTCTTCCTATGTCTAACCATCTTTGAAATCTACTCTTCATCTCTAGGAAGTCAGATACAAAGAAAAACTGACAAAACAAGTTGTGGACACCAACTGCCCACACAGCAACTAGAGAGGAGCAAAGCACTTTGAACAGGGACGAACAGTAGCAATATTCAATTGTAATGCGAATACATCCTTTCTGTTTTGTTTTTTTAAATTAAACTAGTAATTGAGGCTGTTCTATGTGCTGACCTCAATCAAATATGTCAGGGTATGTTCAAAACATGCTCTCTAAGTTATGTCCAGGCTGGAACATCTAATCTGCAAGTATTAGCTGTGAACAGGAAATAAACTACCATCTGAGCATCCTGCTATTAAACACATTTGTGAAAAAGTAGCACTCATCTCGCTATCAATATAAAATTGGAAAATCTAAGGACAATTGCAAAGGGGCAGGGGTGGATCAAAAGGAAGCACAGATTAGGGAGAACACGACACTTCTTTTGTTTATTGATTACATTACTCATCATTGGGAACTTTGTTTGAATGTCCTATCAAGTAGGGAGATGTTGGCATCACATGAAGATTTCTGTTAAATCTAAATATTTGACTGATGTGTTGGATGAGTGGAGATATCTGAACCTGGAAGCCCCAAGTATTATATGAGGATCTCCTTTGGCCAAGGCTTTCCTGAGATATTCCCTCTTTCATGGCAACTTTGAAAGTACCCAGGTTCACCTCAATATACAGCACAAATTCTTCTGCAGGGCAGAAAGTTTTCCCCAGCAGTTCTACTTTTGAGACACAAACATAAAAATCATTAGACTTGCTTTACAAGCAAACAAAAAAAAGTCCAACCCCTTTTGATGCTGAAAATCTTAAATATTAAGTTATTCTTTACTCTGAAAAGCTTTCCTTGAATCATATAGATAGCCCAAGAAAAGGGCAGTAAGTGTGCCATTTGATGCATTTTTGTGTTTCCCTAATGTGTTAAGGATATCCAGCTATTCCTATACTCAGGAACGGATAAGCTGCCTCAAATCAATGCTTAGTATTTTTTTAATCTGCACACCCCCATCACATATTTATGAAAGCACTGGCTATTTATAGAAAAAAAATAATTGGACATAAAACTGTTCAGTGCTCACAACAGATCACTGGACATTAGTGAGATATTCATTAATCTTTGTTTCAAATTGAATGGGAATGTATCTGTTTGAAGTACCAAAATGGGAGCAATAACAGCAGAATACACACGTTTCATTAGCAGTTGTTTTTAGAATGCATTCTCTAATGTCACATAACAAAGTCACTCAGCCAAGAAAGCTAAGAAAAGCACTGAAAGGGATGATATTTATTAAGCCCCTTTTCATGTTTTCCTAATAAATATACTGTCACTAATCAGTCATTCATAACAAATACTCATTAATTTTCACCCTTCTCAAAGCACTCAGGAAAAGAGGTATTTTTAGAGGTGGTGAGGTTGAGGTGTAACAGGGAGCTCACACAATTGAAAAGTATTAAAACAAGGGGAAAAAAAACCACATCAGGATTATTTCAGCTCTTACACTTGTGCCTTATTCATCTGTTTGTAGTTGAATCTCTACTAAACACCAATCTGGCAGCATGCCTGGAGCTTAAGTACATCATCAAGTGACAGAGATGTATTCACATCACCTTTTTTTTTGCTAGGTATAGCAAATATTTGCTTTCATTTCCCAAGCCCTTCATTGACGTAAAATAATTTCTACATCTATTGAGTATAAAACCTCAAAATTGTGTTGTTTGCTCATGCAAAATTAATTTGATGTGCTATAGAAGAGGAGAAGGAGTCTACATGGGTGTGACGCACAGCAAAAACTTATAAACATAGCTGAAGTGCTCAGTTCTGCTTCCGCCTAAACATGTAAATACAAAACTCATTAACAGTTCTGGTAAGGTTTCATTACAACCTACTCATACAGTTTTGGTAAAGGGTTTTGGCGATACTGCATAGCCACAATGGCAGCTCCGGTAATTCACAGAATCATAGAATCACAGAATGACCAGGTTGGAAGAGACCCACTGGATCGTCGAGTCCAACCATTCCCACCAATCCCTAAATCATGCCCCTAAGTACCTCATCCACCCTCACCTTAAACACCTCCAGGGACGGTGACTCAACCACCTCCCTGGGCAGACCGTTCCAATGCCTAAACACCCTCTCCATGAAGAATTTTTTCCTAATCTGAAGCCTAAATCTCCCCTGGCAGAGCTTGAGGCCATTCCCTCTCGTCCTGTCCCCTGTCACTTGGGAGAAGAGCCCAGCACCCTCCTCTCCACAACCTCCCTTCAGGTAGTTGTAGAGAGCAATGAGGTCTCCCCTCAGCTTCCTCTTCTCCAGGCTGAACACCCCCAGCTCTCTCAGCCGCTCCTCGTAAGATTTGTTCTCCAGCCCCTTCACCAGCTTCCTTGCTCTTCTCTGGACTCGCTCCAGAGCCTCAACATCCTTCTTGTGGTGAGGGGCCCAGAACTGAACACAGGACTCGAGGTGCGGTCTCACCAGTGCTGAGTACAGGGGGAGAATAACCTCCCTGGACCTGCTGGCCATGCCGTTCCTGATTTAAGAAAAGACACTTAATTTTATCAACACAGTGCATGTACATTCTTCAGTTTTCTCCATTTCTCTACCAATTTCCCAGAAACATTGCTGTGCAGAAGTTTCACTGCAAGAGACTGGTATTTTGCAGCCAAACTGCCCTATACTCACAGGTCCTTAGACTCATTTTTGCTGCGATCCAGTTGCTTCTTCCATGCTGGATTCATAGTTCACTTCTCAAGGACACACACTCGATGAAACTAAAACCTGTGTTCTCTGTGGGTTCTCCCACCAATCAACTTTTACACCACTGACTACAATAAATACCGAGGTGCACCACAACTTCTCCATGAGTTTTAGAACACCTGTAGGTTTAAGTTAAAGACTAAGATTGCACCACTTACCTGAGCCATCTTTTCAAAATCATTCAGTTTCTTTATATCTACTCCAAGCAGAAAATGACAACTGCTCTGTTCATCCTTAGCCCAAATTCCTGCCTCTTTCCAAGTCTTTCTAGCCATTCTTTCACATTAATGTTGAGTTCCCTAACTTCATGTTTATCCTTATCCCAGAAAGTCACTTCACTCCTTTAAAGCCCCTTGACTAAAAGTCAAGAAGGCTAAGCAGTCTCAGCTGTCTTCAATTGGGGGATAAAAGGCACTTTCAGCTTGTTTTTTTGATTTTGGCACTCAATATAGAGTAACTGCATAATTTTAAAAAGAACTCATGTTGCGCGTAGATAAATTCACTGTATTTTAGTCACATAATGAATTTAAAAAATGCATAGAATTATTACAAATATTTCTTCATTTCTGTCACGAAGCTGGTTTTTTTTCTTTTTTTTTCTTTAATCAATCATGACTGTAGCTATAAATCCACTGATGGAAAATAAGCATTTTTATTTGATTAAGCATTTTTAAGCAGCATTGAGTTTGGGGAACACTGTCTTGAAGCCCAAAATGAAAAACAAGGTCATACGGCAAAAGGTAAATGTCACCAATCTCAGAATTTACAATTAGAGAAGACTTCAGTCTTATAACAAATTCTGTGTATGATTTTTTTTTCTTTAAATGGTCTCACATATGCAAATATATATGCTACACAGAGAATTTCATCTATAGAGGCCAGGGCATGGTCAGCCAGTGACCTCTGACAAGCACAAGGCAAAACATCCTGGTGCTAACAGCACTGCAGTGTGACCTTCGCTTTGTCTATCTTATATGGTGTAAGAAACAAAATTACATCAACCAGAACTGGAACAACCATCTAAGTCACATCTAAGCCCAGCAGCAACGCAGGAAGGGTTGTCCATAGGGTTTCTTCAAGTATACTTTTTGCTATAAATGAATGAAATAATAGAGTTCTGCACAGATATCTAATGTTTCATGAGACTTCCTAGTCAGGAAAAGAATTTCACAGAATCACAGAATAACCAGGTTGGAAGAGACCCACTGGATCGTCGAGTCCAACCATTCCCACCAATCCCTAAATCATGCTCCTAAGTACCTCATCCACCCTCACCTTAAACACCTCCAGGGACGGTGACTCAACCACCTCCCTGGGCAGACCGTTCCAATGCCTAACCACCCTCTCCGTGAAGAATTTTTTCCTAATCTCAAGCCTAAATCTCCCCTGGCGGAGCTTGAGGCCATTCCCTCTTGTCCTGTCCCCTGTCCCTTGGGAGAAGAGCCCAGCTCCCTCCTCTCCACAACCTCCCTTCAGGTAGTTGTAGAGAGCAATGAGGTCTCCCCTCAGCCTCCTCTTCTCCAGGCTAAACACCCCCAGCTCTCTCAGTCGCTCCTCATAAGATTTGTTCTCCAGGCCCTTCACCACAGATAAAACAAACACAGATAAAAAATGTATCTGCAAGAAATCAGAAAGGTTAGTAAAAGCCACCTCCCAGATAAAAACTTAGCATCTTACCTTTTTTTTCCCCTGGTTTTATGGCATATTTTCAGGCACACTAGCTTCCAAGAAAAAACTAACCCTACAGAGAATCTGAAATTTGAAGTACAGTTTGCCTGACAATTAGATCAGGGAAATGGAGGAAGCAGAAAACACAGTCCATCAGTATCCCTTGAAGCTTGAGGGTTAGCTGCAACATCCCCAGTGCTAGTCTGTTTAGCATTTCAATAGATTGTGCTTGACGGCACTGGGTTTAAAATGATACTATTTACTTTCACAGAGAAGTAAACAAAATATGGAAACTATCAGGCTGAGTTCAGTGATGTATACATAATGCCATTACAGCTAGACTAAGTGTCAGCGCTACCCAGGCTAACAGGGCTGCTGAACATCATAAGAGCTAATTTACCTTTCCTTCTCTTCCATAATTCACAGTGGCTGATGCTAACCTGCTTGCAGCTTCCCAGAAAAAAAATCTGTCCCATGATGGTACCAGTTCCAGGAGCCAGATTAAACATTTTATTGTTATAAAAAATTGCTTGAGTAGCTCTCATTTTATTCATTTTGGTTGCAAACAAGTAGTGACTGAGAAGCGTTATGAATTGTTTTTTTCTCTGAAATCTTTCCTAATACGAACAGAAACATATGTCCTAAGACTTAAGGCACCAATGTAGAATCACAGAATCATAGAATAGAATGGAATCAAATCGTTAAGGTTGGGAAATACCTCTAAGGTCATCAAGTCTAACCATCAGCCCAACCACACCGAACACCTCCAGGGGTGAAGACTCCACCACTTCCCCAGGCAGCCTGTTCCAATGTTTCACCACTCTTTCAGCAAGGAGATTTTTTTGTAATAACCAATCTAAACCTCCCCTGGTGCACATTCTATAATTTAAATCATAGAATGGTTTGAGTCAGAAGGGACCTTAAAGGTCATCCAGTTTGAACGCCCCTGCCATGGGCAAGGACACCTCCCACTGGATCAGGTTCCTCAAAGCTCAATCCAACCTGGCCTCGGACAGCTCCAGGGATGGGGCAGCTACAACTTCTCTCGGCAGTGACAGTTACTCTTAATCCCGTATCATCTCCAAGCCCTATTAGATCTCTGCTTAGAAAAGGAATTCTCTGCTATTTTCATCTTGAGGTTTTCTTACTATTGGTAGAAATCTATATGACATAGCAGTGGCAAGTGGTACCTGTCAATGCCTGGAGATTTCAGACTGCAAATTAGGAGATCTATTTCTGTAGCATCACAACAGCAAAATAAAATACCATCCAGACACCAGATGTGAAAAATAAGCTAGGATTTGGCTCATCAGGAAAGACTTGGATGCCATCCCAGGGCAAAGGAAAATTGATGCTAGTAAAATTTTTTTAAATTGTTTTACAAGAAGTGGCCCATCCATTGTTCTTATTTTCTCTTTCCATAAACAACAGTGGGTTACTTAAACTGATATGCTGTTCAGCCAAGGATAATTAACAAATGGACATTTGTGTCATAGCACTGGAGAAAATTTTTTCCACTCCACAGAATTATATTCCCTTTATTTTCCTTTAGGAGTTCAGACAGATTTTAATTTAGGAACATACAGACTGTCTGTCTGTGTGACTATTTCTAGGAAGACATTAAGTAAATAAGCTGTTTACATAGGATCGTGGTTCCTTTCTAGCTGCTTGGAAGACTGAAATTGTTACCAAGGACTACTGACTACATGCACATTTTATAACTGCATTTAACTACTTACATGACATTAAGACAGAACTCACAGCTTCATAAACATAGGAAGCTACTGTCATCACTTTTCTACCTACCATATTCTCTTTTAGCAGATAGAAAATGGCTAAATTACCTTTAGCATTCATGGCAAACTGTTAATATGAACTCTCAAACCCACCACACGCTGAGGAGAATATACACACCAGGTGCCCCTGGTTATTACTAGCTGTCATATATTTTTATTCTGAGGGGCCTGGAAGACTTCATTATCAGATTTTACAGTGCTTCTTTACTGTTAATGAGTAAAATCCAAGTAATGAAAGCACAAAGAACTGAAATTGTACACCCTGGGAGGTGGCCAGTGACCACCTCAAGAGCAGCATTCTCCATAGCAGACACTTTGTCTTCAAACTGCAGCCAACTCGTACTAAAAGCTGTAAATCGTACTGAAACCTGTGCCCTGGAAACGATCCACAAACTGCAAGACTTTTTGAGGTAGTGTGGGTTTGCATCTTTTATTTTTCCTAATACCTATCCATGACATCTCCATCTGCAACATCTTAGTATTAGTCTTCCTCCTGAGGATTTCTTCTCTGTCTTCCTTCTTTCCCTTGCCTGTTCTCCCCGTTTTCTTCTCCAGGTACGGTTCCCCACATCCTTCTCACATACTTTTATCCCATCTTATCCAATATCCTTTTTTTCTTTTGTATTTTCACTTCTATCTGCTTGTCTGATCTCACATTATTTTTACTGCACTGCCTACAACCTGACATTTCATACTGTCTTTTCCACATCTGTCCATACTCATTTTAAGCACTAAACTGTACTTTCTTTTCTACAATACATGATAATAGAAAGGAATTGGAGCTTTCCAAAGAGATGTTTCAAACCAGAAGCTACAATGGCCTAGAGACACTAAAACCCATACATTTAAACTTGTTCGTAGACAAGAGCCCATAATAGTGAAGTTCACATCTTTTATTATAGTCTTTCTTCCCCTGAAACATCTCTGCAAGGAAATAACATGATGGAATAAAGTACCCATCATTAAGCCCCAGTGGGTGTGAATATGGAGGTAAGCCAAACCAGAAATCGATAGCTTATTTGGCTTTTGGAAAGATAGTATTTGGCATTTAACACATTAAGTGGTAATCTGAATTGTATTTATGGAGTTGAGCATTTAAGGTGCATTTACACGCATGAAGGATAAATAGAAAGGAGTTATACAAACTGCAATCACACCGTAGGCCTAGGAATTATTAAAATGAGATTCGATATGAAGAGAATTTTATGTGTGGGAGTATTATTATTAAGTATAGTAACAGTAATACCCCTAAGGTTTTATTTGTAGGTGCTTTGTTTTGTTTGTACTCTGGTTTCTCTTCAGATCGTTTTGTTTTGTTTTTTTCTCCCAGTGGAAAACCGGACATCTAAGGCAGCTGCCTTACAAAATTTCATCTATATATGGTACATTAGCCTATATATAAGTTTCTTTTTCTCATTCCTTTTACAAAACCTCTGATGCAATGCCAAACTTCCTGTAGATTGCTGGTTAAAAGCCAGCACAATAAACACAAACCTCACATATCAGGCACTGACTTAGAATAAACTCTTTGTCATTGTACCACCTTTATATTTTTTGGAATTTTATACTATGATATACCTATGCTCCAGCTCCAGTAATTTGTGTTCAGATTTGTTTCACTCCATTATGATTCTAGGTCTATTAATTGCCATATATTGACATGTTGTTTGTTATATATTTATATCATTATCTTCAGGGGACAGATGTTGAACAGCTGCAGAGGTGTACTAACTTATGTCTGTGTAAGTAAGTGATTTTCTATTCCTGCCAGGGATTCCAATCCTTCTCTGTAGGACACCCAAACTTTCTGCAAGATAACGTTTGCCATTTAATATATTAGAGGATAATCCATGTTGTATTTGTTTAGTGGTGCTACTCAGATTGTTAAAGTCTAGGAACGTTTATTCTGCAATGTTCTCAGCTAGTTGCAGAAGCTGATAGCAGAATTTTTTGGAGATTTTGACTGCAGCTGTTTGTCTGTTTTGCTTTATGTAGCTTATTATACATTACAGTCTGTGCTACAGCCCCATTATTCATACATTTACTTGAATGCAAATGCCCAAGCTTGTTTGCGTGCAATTTTTTACCTAGCTGATGCTGGAGCCAGCTGAGGCAAAAGGAAAAGAAGCTTCAATTTACAGATCATCATCACATTTCTCTAACAAGAAAGAAAGAAAACTGTCAGCGCACTGAAATCCTGGTTTGACCTTGCTGGTGCTGAGGGTACCTAAACTTTGTGGAATTCAGAGTTCTTCATGGACGCCTAAAGGTCAGATCTATTGCTGCCAAAAACGGAGAAGAACGTGTACAGTTTTTTGGGGTGTGATATCAGTATAAATTCAAGTAATCAAAACACAACACTGTCTGGTCCACAAGAGACAATTCTGTCAGTACACTGACAATACCTGCCCCACAAGACCACTGCCTTGACATCAGTGACTAGAAAATAGCTGTGGTACTTCAGCTCCTGGCTTCAGATCTTATGCTTTTCTGCAACCTTATTAACTAACAAGCTTGTTAGGGCTAAACATTGTGTCTTAAACTGAATACCACTATATGTGTCCACTCCATATTTAAAGTTATGTTAACTATTATGTATAATTTTATAATGAAAATGAAGAAAAGACCACATTTAAGAGCAGTACATTGTGAGGGATGATTGGAGCTTGCCTGTGAGTCCTTGCAGTCAGTACATAGTCACTTTGCTGCTGACATTTTGAATTACACTCCTGCTATCTTAGAATTCAAGCAAAGCTTTGCATTAAAATAATAACATTTCATATGCAAGATCACCTGCCACTTTCATCTGTTAAAGCCAATGCCTGCAAGGCGCTATACCTAGATGGTCTTTGGACAATAAAAAAAATCCAAAACATTTGAAATAATGATCTCTCTGAAAGCAAAAGTACCATCTGACACAGAGAGCACAGAAAGCACCGTGAGGCACAAGAGGCACCAAGGGCCCCATCTGGTGTAACTTGTACTGTCAGCAAGTACAGAGCCCTCACTCGTGGATACGTTACTGCTTACGCCTTGTAACTGGTCAATGATGTTAATTACAATTAGATGTTCATTGCTGAACTTCATAGCTTGTACGAGCAGATGAACATAGACTTGATTAACTAGCTACAGACTAAATGGAAATATTTCTGAAGCTAATGTTTTTGACAAGTATTAACAGAATTTAGTCAAGTAGTATTTCCTGCTACTAACTGGCAACAGGGAAACACATAATACAGTCATATCTCTACGGAGTATGTTAGGTGAGAGATATGAATATCCTTATTCAGCCTCATGGCTTGTGTGTGGATATTCACAGCGATAAACCTCTTGTGGAAAAGCTTTTGCATTGTATTTGTCAGCATCTGTACTTCTACTAAAACCAGTGTTACCCTGTATGGGTTTGCTTTTTTCCTTATTACAGAAGGGTCAAAGCTAGCTCATGCACTACCCTGCTGACAGGCAACCACTGCCAGCTTTGCTCTCCTGCAAGCAGTGGAACACTCAGGTGATGACAAGCACGAGTTCGCACTACCCACTCTCTGGCAGCTGTGCCTCTCTGTACCTTCCAGTGTTCCAAAAATGGAAGTGGAAAGACTGCAGAAACAGTTTTCTGCTGTTCTGCTGGGCAGAAGAAAACTATCTTTTGAAATAATGAAAAATGGATAACAGAATATGGAACATTTTGCTTTGAAAAACAGCATGATAAAGTAAGGGATGACAAGTGATATGGTGAATAGAGTTAGATATCACACTGTTCCAATTGAAATAGGATACAGATGAGTAAGGATGCATAGGAAAAGCCGCATGTGCACTTTGATTTCAACAGAGGCTGAACCAACCTAATAGCTCACTCCTGCGCAAAATGCCCTGGACCCTCTTTTCAATGATTAGTGAATCATCTACAGAGGTATAAGATATGGAGCACATGGCTCAGCAAGAGGTCTTCAGGAAAGGATCTAAAGGGTGGGAGGATCTCAGAGCAAACTTTAAGGTCTAGGTCCTGTTAGTCTTCTCTTGACAGCAACAGATACAGCTTGAGTTGGTCTTATTCTCACCCTGAGCCCATTGCATCTTCTCAGGCAGATATTTAACCACTTTGTTTTGCTAAATCACTTTCTGCTCTGACCATGTTAAGCACTATTTTAAAACTGGTTTCTTTGTGTATCTTGGATTCTTTTTCAGGGGTGGTTTAGAGTGTGTCAACACCAACTGCTCTCTGTTGACTTGCCTCAGTTGAGGGAGTGACAGCTGGAAGGACACTGAAAGAACAAATAAGAGCAGAAATATGTAACCAGAAGAGGTGAAACTGAATGACTGAATCACTTTTACTAAGGCAACACCTAACCCAGGATCTAGCCCCAAATCAGTTTTGTCACAGTGCTAAGGAAACAGTCCAGAAAAATAGCAAGAATTATACTGAAGTGTTTACAAGAGGAAATAAACAACAAAAAATCCCTACTTCCTTTTGTTTTCTAAGAAAAAAGAGACCAAACGGAGTCTATACAAAGTGCAGCCACTAAGTAATCAGAAGTTTGGATGAAGGAAGTACTGCATACGTGGATATGTGGAATATACAGCTAAACGTTTCACGAAGTGAGTTTTCATAGTCCAGATTAAAACAAGGTCTGTTAGCTATCCTGATGTATTTACCAAGTTACTACAAGAGGAAATAAATTCTTCTTCATATCAGTTCACAGTGCAATTAAAGGCTTAAGTTGTAAGAGGCAAGGAAAGCATAAGTTCATGGAATCTCTTCTCTGAATATTACAAAGCTTTTAGACAACCCCCCCCAAGGAATATCGCAGGCTAGTTTGTTCTGTCTCCAAACAAGGTGATTAAATAGATGACCCCCACAACCTCTAGCTCTAATCTCTTCTCTTTTTCTGTATGCACAGGAAAAGGTAAAGCAGGTGTGGTTTTATGTGACTGATCTCCACACTATGAGATAAGTAAGAACAAAATAAAAACTTGCATAAAAATTGTTACAAGCAAAAATTCCAAGCATCCAAATGTTAGTAAGTATTACAATTCCTGTGTGATCTTAAATTATTGCATGAAATGACCAGTCACTGAGGAGTGACTGACTGCTTTCTTACATTATGTTCAGCCTCATGCCCTACAGAAATGCATTTTGTTCACATCCTGCTCAGAATATAAAACTGTTCATTTCTGATGGGCACTTTACCAGTGTTCGCACCCCTGTCTCTTACTGTTTCCTATATATTACTGTATTCTCAGAAAATCATCCCAAGCCTCAAGTAATCTCTCATAGAACTTAAACCTGGAATTTCAAACCCACCCACTGACTGCTTAACTTAAAGTATGTTAAGCCTGATATGACACAGGCTGACTTTGCCTCTGATGCTGAGACATTATGTTTTCAAAACCTTATTGCGAATCACAGGCAGTGGAACACAGTGAAAACTTCTGCATACCAAGGACACAACTGGCTCATACCAGCCATTCAAATAATATAGAATGTATAATTAGCAGAGTCTTGTAGAGCAACAGATAGGAAACCTCTCCTAAAATCTTGGACAAAATACTAGGTAGAATTCTTCATACTATCTCTTCTTTGCTCTTGCCCTTCCTGCCAAATAGAGATAACAAATGAGGAAAGCTTCATTAAGCCTAAGAGTTACTCTGGTCTACAATGTGCAAGCCAGCTGTGGTACGAGAAATAAATGTCTGTGCGTGTGTATTTTATGTGTACATCATATACAAACACACATACTATATAAGCAGCCTAACTTACACAATTCTGAATAGTTCCAGCTGTTAACTGAACTGGGTACAGCCGGTAGGCATTCAATTCTTTCAAAATAAAGCTGCCAGGATATTGAATGTTTAAACATGCATTTAAGAGACGGTATTAAGAACGTAATGAAGCTGGTGAAGGGGCTGGAGAACAGGCCTTACGAGGAGCGACTGGGAGAGCTGGGGGTGCTTAGCCTGGAGAAGAGGAGGCTGAGGGGAGACCTCATTGCTCTCTCCAACGCCCTGAGGGGAGGTTGTAGAGAGGAGGGTGCTGGCCTCTTCTCCCAAGGGACAGGGGACAGGACAAGAAGGAATGGCCACAAGCTCCGCCAGGGGAGGTTTAGGCTGGACATTAGGAAAAAATGTTTCACAGAAAGGGTCACTGGGCACTGGCAGAGGCTGCCCAGGGAGGTGGTTGATTCGCCTTCCCTGGAGGTGTTTAAGTTACGGGTGGATGAGGTGCTGAGGGACATGGGTTAGTGATTGATAGGAATGGTTGGACTCGATGATCCGGTGGGTCTCTTCCAACCTGGTGATTCTATGATTCTATGATTTCACTTTTCAAAATGTTAGAATATATATCAGTTTTTGAAATGTGAGCTGTGTATTCTAAAGTATTATATAGACTAAAATATAACTACATTCAGAAATCTGCCTGCCTGACAAATAAAAAACCCAGTAATTTTTACAGGGAGAATAATACATGAAAAGAAAGAAAGAAACAAACAATATCCTTAAACTTTCAGAAGATGTAACACTTTCACATCAGTAAACCATGCCAAATACTCAGGCAAACAAACAAGAGCTTGGCTTGGCGTAGTTGACCAATTTCTGTTCCAATTTAAATATTTTGGTTAGAGGTCTGATATTTTGCTCAAGTCAGTTTAATCCCTTTTGGAAAAGCAGTTTGATTTTCCTCCTCTTCTTATGCTGAGACAAATGAGCATGTCCTTCTGCTGGATAAGATCAGCCAAGAGGTGGCGCTGTACAATATTTGTGCCTGAACAACTGCACAAACAAACTTGTACACCTGTAAAACTTTTAAAACTATAAGATTGCAAGCGGTTATTTTTCAGCAGGTAAAAAAGGCAGTGAGTTTCAAATATCCTACTATTAATACAATGTTCTCATTTAAATTCAGTTAAATATACCCCTTGAGTGTCTTGGTTTGGTGTTTGCAGATATGCTGTAAAATCTTAATGAATAAGAATTACATAAATCCAGTCAAAACAGAGTCAATAAGACCATTTTTTCTCCATGGGCTTTTTCTAGGGTTGTCTATGCTAAAAGCCAGTGAGATAATTACCAATTCATTCAACGTAAACATGATTTCAAATGCCGACTTGGACACTGTATAGACGCATAAATTCTGTAGCTCAGAAACACTAAACCAGAGGCCAACTGCAAACTTGGACTAAATTTTGTGATTGTGTATGTGTGTACGAGCATGTGTATATGTCTCTGTGTGTTAGCTCTGAAAAAAAATTAATTAGCTAGAGCTAACTGGTGATGTAAAACTTTAAAGTTAAAAAAAGATGTTTCTATTCGTACAGCATATATAAAATTAAAACTAAAATTAGAACTAAAACTAAAGAAAGCAAGAGATTCCCCACTGTCTATTATTTTGCTACATTTTTCAATATGGTAAAGCAGCAATTGATTCTGTTTCCACTGTGAGTTGACACAGCTGTGTATTTGGATAGATAAATTTAGACAAGTTATTTAACAGCTACTTAACTGATCAAACAGGAGAAAAAAACAATTTTGTCAGTAGGATGGAAACACTGATCTTTAAAGAAAAGCAAACCATCACCAACAATGTCCATAATGTTTTACCCAAGGCAGTAATTAGCCTTCTCAACTGTCATTCAAAAACACTGCTCGTAGTGTTGTACGGATGCAAAGGTGAACGTGACTTTTAAACTTAGAATTTGATTGCAGTACCTTTTAAAATAAAGGAAGTTCTTAAAAAGCAAGAATGCTACTCATGGACAGGAACTCTTGCAGAAGTTCCATAATGCATTTTTAATTTTGATATTAAAATCCTTCTACAATTTGCAGTAAATTCTACCGCTTCTAAAATAAAAGGAAATAAGTCCCTAAAATTTAGGTTTTGAGCGTTTTTTACTATATTGGCTTATAAGTTCTCTTCAGGTGGTGAAACAAAGCAAATTGTTACATTGGTACTTTTTATACAGACTCCCATACAGAGGAAGTGTAACACAAGGCTAGAACATCCCTGTCAGAATCAGTCCTAAGCATCCCTAATGACAGAGAGTACATCTTTTCAATAAGTCGTATGGTAACGTCTCCTCAGTCTTATAATTTTTTTCCTGTATCTATCAAAGTTTCTGCTAATTAAAATGCTTTTTTCTCCATCCTTTCTTTAACAAGGAGAATAATAAACCACCCTTCTACTTGAACAGACTTTTATAAAATGTAGTTACAGTTTTTCTGTCGTTTGGAGGAACAATATGAAAAACTAACTCTCCATGTAAGAAGCCTCGAGTGAAGAGCAGTTTTTATCAGGATGATATCATATTGCTGATTAATTAACTGAATAGGTTCCATCATTTTTCCCAGTTGAGGTGGTTCTAGTTAATCCAGGATCATTAAGCCAATCGTCTTACACTTTGAACCCTGCATATATACAGGTGGTGATTTATTGTCAGTGAGGAAGGAAATTAATGGCACAACAACTGCTTATCAGAAAACCTGTGCTTTACACAATTTTGTATCATTACAATAGAAAGACTGGTGTAAAACCAACCGATGTGTGGTTATCACTAGAAATAAATATTTGGGGAACTTTATAACATAATATAGTATCTCTGCTTAACACGACCATTTTCAGATTAATTTAATTTTGATTGTTTTACAGAAAAAGCTGAAGTCTCTCTCTCTCCATATACACACAAACACATACACACATATAAACCCACACTCTCTAGTACACGATACTGAAAGGTCAACTTAAAAATAAAAAAAAAAAAAGATGTGTCCTAACCTTATTTTTTGAGATATTTTTCTGTACTTCCACTCATGCAGTGCTCTAATTCTTACAAGAATCTCTGTTCAACATAAATGACCTTACAGAAGCTGGTTAGATAATAAGACAATCAGGTACTAAAAAAAATAAAAAGAGCAAATTCAGATGGACATGAATATAATGTACATGCATTATAAAGCCTTAAACTCTCATTTATATTCTCATTCAGAAATAAAGTGGCCTCAATTCTCTCCAGCTTAATTGCTTTCATCTTGAAGAAAATCATTGATCGGGTGATTTAAATCATGTAGCTTTTGCCTGGACATTTCAGTTATTAAAAAAAAAAAAAAAATACTTCAAGACGTTCATACTAGGCAGAATAGCATTCTGATTTTTCATCTCCTTCACAAATAACAAATTCTAATTCATAGATTCATAGTAACTGCAGCAAAAAGCTGAATGTTTTGATCAGAAGCTTAATTAGCCAAGGACTGAAGGACACAGATCTGAGGATAGGCATAAGAGAAACTACACTAATTACACAGAGACAGTTTAAAGCAAAAGTGAGAGGGCATGTGTTGCATCAGCTGTGAATTGCCCCAAGCAATCCAACTCATGGAGTTTTATTAGCATTGTTGCTGCTCTTGTGCTCAGCTTGGTTTGTTGAGGTGGTTCAAACAGCTAGGAAACAAATCACCAGGGACATCCCATAAAAACCAGGTTTGGGTAATAAAAACTCCGTAGTTTAGGCAACAGCTGAGTTCTTCAGGTGGCTTCTGGAGAACTTGAGCCAAGTGAGCTAGGCGTGATGCTGCATTCAAGGACCTCTGGACCAAGCAGCCGAAAGACAACTTTTATTAAGTTAAAAAAAAAAACATTTTCTGACTTACAAGCCATTATTTTTTGAAATCTATTGTAAACTACAGCTATCTTACGATTTCATCAGTGCTTTTGAAAAGTCCATCTATTGAAGCATCATATTTCCACTTAATTTCTTCCACAGTAATCAATACTACTCAAATACTCTTCCTGCTAGTAGCAACGTAGCTATGAATCCATTACTGGGCACATGCTGCAAGAGAAAAGGCCTTACTTAACTTCACGTGGTAATGGATGTTTCATCAGTATTAAACTACTTCGCTTTTTATTCTGGGGACGGTATTACTGATTAAAGATAATACTATCGCTCAGAACATCAGTAAGCTGCTCTAATAACACTGCCAGCATTTGCTCTGCCAACTCTTTCACAAAGTTCCAAGATTGCCAGAAAAAATGATTCTTTATCACTTGCAGATTATCACTGCTATTGGTTTCTTTTTGTTCTTTGAGTATTCAGTACAGCCCATCTTCAAATACATGCAGAAGACTGAATATGAATTGTAGCAATCTAGTGTTAATTTCAGGAACTTGTGATTAATAAAAGTATGCACAAAAGCAAACGCACTCACATAATTACTTGAACATATGCATGTACCAAACCTGTTCAAGGTCACTGTATTTCTTGCCTTGATTATTGTAGTAACTTTGATCCAACTCTGTAACTTGATGTTCTCTTTAATTGCAGTTCCATAAGGTGCTTCATATTTTGATCCCTTCAGTTTTATAACTGACTGTGGATACTGTGTGATCATTAATCCAGCTGCGTATATTTTTCATACAAAGCTGTATCTTTCTGCATTCATAATTCCACATACTTTTTAGGTTATTGAAGAAAATACATTTTTTTCTTCTGTTTTCTTCCTACACATGCAAACCCTATCATGTTATTTTGGGAAAGAGTGCAGATGAAGTTACCCTTAGCTCCTTTTGTTTTTAAGAACAGCAGCAGCAGCAGTTTCCTAGGGAGCAGACCAGTACTGCTGCACAAGAAACAAAACTTCCAAGGAGATAGGTCCAGGGGGAAGTGTAAAGGTGATGGAGAGAGTTTATGCCTTAGTTTAGTTAGCAACAGATACACATAAAACATGGCATAGAAAAGCACTGAAAGCAATTTTCTGAAAAGCTGACATCAGACAAAATATCTATATCTATCTATATTTATATCTGTATCTATCTTTATTCTGGAATGTTTAGCAAGCAATTGAGCTAAACAGATGGAAATGAAAGTAAACATAATTTTAAGATTCTTCTTTGTTTCAGTATCTTTTCTCCTCTCAGCCTTTTTTGCATGCACTATTATACCGTTTCCAACTGTTCACAGCCTGAAAGAGGTGGAGGAGGGAGGATAAGAAACAAAAGCTGAATTCTTAATGAAAACTTTCAAGTTACCATTAGTTAAAAAGTTTCTGATTTTTTTTTTTTTTTTATGAAGAGGATTCTTTTTCAGGTCACCTTTAAAACTTTCTAAAAGTTAGTGTGTCTTATATGTATCTTACAGCTCTTTGAAACTGCTTTGTGACAAGAAAAGAAACTGAGCTCTTTTAATTATGTCATGTTATTAAAATACTAATGATTTTGCTGTTTAAAAGTGAGCTCTAATGATTATAACACTCCTTTTTGATCAGCAGAAAATGGTGACTAATCTGAGAAGACTACAAAAAAAAAAGTTTTAAGACTTAGAGATCCTTCCCCAGCCTTGTAGCTGCTATAAATGCTCAGAAATAAGAGAGTAAAAAAGAGAATAAAAAAGGCAGCAGACAATAAGTGTAGATGTTTTATTTTTTACGCTGAAAGGCTCCCTTGCCTAAATAACAATGAAGCAAATAAAGAAAAATACATACTGGTTTGACCTCTTCTGCTGTTTGAATTTCTTCACCCTTCCTCCCTTTTAAGAAACTTGATCTCCTTGTTGATAACAAATTCCTTGACTTTTTCTTTTCCTTGTCCAAGAAATCACTCAAGTTCCAATTGCCTCTTATTGCATTGTCAGGGCATTCTGCCAGGTCGAGTTGTTTTTTCTTCCTCTCTGCCTACCTGATCACCACATTTTCTTCAGATACTGTCTGAGAACAGGCAAGAGACAAAAGGCCACACTCCTCCACAGCCTGGGCATGGCACCCCTTCACTTGTCAGGCTAAACATAAAAAATTATTCAAATTGAAACATTTCTAATGGGGAAACAAAACAAAAAACAAAAACCAAAAACAAAAACAAAAAAGAAACCCAAAAATTGGAGGTTTAAAATAAAGATAATTTTACCACTCTCTCTAAGGTTCAAAATCTCGCAACGCACAGCCCAGTCTGCATCAAAGAACCACCAATAGCACTCTGGACTCCAGGCACCAGCTCTTTTCTGGTTATTATGGGTTTCATAACAGAAGATTTCAGGATTAGCTCTATCTAGTTAGATACTCTTCCAAAGACTTTAGTCCCTGCAAAAGATCCCTCTGCCAAAGACCTCTAAGATCCCCAAAAGCAGGACAGCTCTTACCAGCTTATAAGCCTTCATATGCTGCCAAACAGGTTGTATTTCAGCCCAAAATTCATTCTACTTAAATCTTCACAGGGGGGGAAAAAAAAAAGAAAAAAAAAAAGAAAAAAGAAAATCCCTCTGACCTCTTAAGAGCTGTTTTCCATCCTCTGGCCTGGCTTTTCCATACCCCAGGCACAGTTCTCTGTGCCCAGCTCTCTAGCAAGAAAAAGCATTTGATTCAATGATGTGTAATGCCTTTACCATTCCCTTGGCTTTTTTGTGTGAACTGCTCAGCGGACCTTACATTACATTTCAATCTCACCAATAAACGCAGACGTCCCAGGAGGATAATCATACACAGCTTGATTAAGAATATATCCAACAACAGCTAATTGCTTTGGAAGATAACAGGGTTCACATGACCAACTTCCAATTCATTGTTCTTATGCCTACCAGGGTTATTTCAGAAGTAGAGTGCATTTACAGGTAAAAAGAAAAACTTTAAAAGCAAACCCAACAGTTTCTTGGGATTTTTCTCTCAAGCACAGTATTTTATGGATGCTGCTCAACTATGTCCTTATGCAGCATGCTGCATTTCAAAATGTCATCTTTCTCCTTGTTTTCTCATATTTTCCGAATTTTTAGGCTGAAGTAAATTTCCCAATTGTGTTTCAAGAATGTATTTATGTAAAGGAGTTGTTGTTAATAACAACAACAAAAAAACCCAACAACAATAATATTGCGGCTTTGATTTTAGCGACAGAAAAATCTGCACTAAGAATCCTTAGGACCTGATGAAGCTAACAGAATAATATTTTCATATTTTTTCCTCAGATCAAATTACTAAGATGAGGGAGGGGAAAACTTAGTCTATTAATTCTTCTGTTGCTTCCTTTGTCTCCTTTATGGATCAGAAAGGTATCAACTAATGCTATTAGAGACTGAAAATGCAACAGAACACTTTTTTTTTACTGTTGCGCAGTTGGGTTTTTTCCCCTCTGGACTTATTAACATTACCAAGAAATGGTACATAACACAATAACACATTAATAAATGCTCTTCTAACATCATCATGTCACGATCTCTTCCTCTATGCATTTACAAATGTTGTGTGAAAGAAATAAGCAGAGCTTCGGGGGTGTTATTTCTACAACACAGCAGTAAGAAAAGCCGATTAAAAGATTTATTCAAATATTTACATGACACACACTGTTGCAGTCTTAAAGTGTGAGCTCACTCCTTTTACAAATCTCTTTAGCAGTAAGTCTTTTCTCCCCATTGTTACTAATACAACTTTTAAATGGTAGTTACAAGCTCCTGTTTCAATGACTTCAGCCACTAAGTGGGCATCCTCTGTAACTCTTCTCTCTCTGCTCCTCTACACCCCCTCCTGTACACCCTGCCTTTATAGTGATTCATGTAGGAGGGATCTAATCCATTTCCTCTCTCCCAGGACTTCTCTACGCTCTGCTCCACGCATCCTCCCACATGCCAGCTTTGCTCTGCACATCCTCTTTGTAATCTCACCCTATGCGCCCTTTCTCTACACACTTCCTTATGTTCAGAACAGTTTCTGAAGTGGGTGCTAGATCAATTCCCTCTGCATTTCAAACACGCTCCTTAAAATTCATCTTTTACCATAAGCCTACAAAATATAGTAGGAAATTTTGACTGGCATCTCAAATAGCATCGGAGCTATCGTTATAAGTCATACATTAATGGAATTAGGAGTAACCCTGAGCCAAAAGCCCTATCTGCTATTCCTGCCTTTCTTCATTTGCTGGTACTCCCAAAGAAACTGGAAAATGGGTTCAAGGAGAAATTAAGGCACAATGATATAAATATATACATATATTACTCCATGTACGGTAGATTTCTAGGCAGTAAGTTGAGAGGGAAGTGCAATACATCCACATTCCAATGCATCCTTCTTTTGTAAAATGTCATTATACATTCTCCATTCCCATTGTGGTGCAGAAGAAGGCAACAATTTACTTTGAATGCTGGAGGTAATAAACATAGTACAAATATGTAGATGTAAACATCAGTCTATTCCATAATATTAACTCCTAATGTACCTGAATGCATCCAAATATCAGATAACTTGGACAATAGGCATTTTATTAATTATTAACTATTAAAAACAGGGGGGTGCAGAGACATAAAAAATAAAAATTACTTAGTCTATAGACATTTAGCTGGTCAGTGACAGATCTGGAAGAGAACCTAAATCTAATATATCCGCTTGTGAGTTTTAAATGTATTACCTTCCCTATCACACATGTACAGTGACCAAAGTCTCATGAATATGCAAGCTGATTGCCAAACTATCTGGAATTCTTTAAAAAGTATTTTTTCATGAATACAGCAGACCTACACTGAAGACCATAGGTAGAGATAAAATCCTAACTCAACTCATACTTGTTTCATGTGACAGTCCTCAGCACCATCATGAATTTTACACCAGTTTCAAGGTCCAATATGAGCAATAGCTTCTGTTTCTCAGTCACTGAAAAAAAGAAGTCTCATCTTAAAATGTATCAAAATTATGACCTGCAGACATGAGGATCCAAACATCTCACTTCATAAGCATTTAATAATACATTATTGCAAAATAATTTATTCTACACTTCTGTTGCTGACTGCAAATGTAATTTTCCACTCGCATTGTTTCAGCTTTCTTCAATGTATGTTTCACTGACAAGTTTGGACTCTGAAGTACTCACAGGGATCAGCAGAGACACAGCTGTTCTCTCTGGTAAAGGCCACCCTAACACAGGTTCAATATTTACACTGTACTAAACTTAACTGAAAATCTGTTGTTCTAGCACATGAGTATTTTCCATTAGATATAATCTGGCGTTACCAAAAAATTAACGACAGTAACATGCTAGAGTGTGTGCAGAGGAAGGCAAGAGGAAATAGCCTCTAGTTGCATGAGGGCAGGTTAAAAATAGATATTAGGATATATTGCTTCACTGAAAGGGCTGTAAAAGGCTGTCGAGGGAAGTGGTTGAGTCACCATCCCTGGAGGTAGATGTAAAGGACTTACATGATGCACTTGGGGACGTGGTTTATTCATCAACTTGGCACTGCTAGGTTTAGTGTTGGACTTGATCTTAAAGGTCTTTTCCAACCTAAACAAATCAATGATCCTATGATTCTATGCCTATATTACAAACGTAACAAACAGGTTTGTTCAAAAGATGTTTGAAGAGCACAATCCTTCTTCACTCAATTTCAAGTTCAGTCTTAGAAAAATAACAGAAGTTATTTCAGTCATTAAAGAGTGCTTTCACTCATTAAATGGTATAAAATACACTGAGTAGCTCAAGTGCCACTGTAAGCTCAAAGAAGAATAGATGAAACGATCACCACTAAACATCTAACAAAACTCCCAGGCACAGGTATGTAGAATTAATCACAGTCCAAATATATTCTTGACTGCAGTGAGGAGAACCATTTGAAATGAAGGTATTTTCCACCAGTGCTTTAGTTGTCCCAGTGATAAAGGCAGAATTTCTGGTTCACAAAACAACTAAATGCATAAAAAAGCAGATGTGAACATGTAAGAATAGCAGAGCTTGACCCTGTCCTACTACAGGATGTTTATCATAGGCATGAAGGCAAGTGATCAAGCTCTGAATTCCTCAGCATAAGAAATGGTCTTCTCTGTGCAAGTACCTGCAGCTTGTAGAAGAATGTTGTGGCCGATGAACATACTATGAGAGCAACACATTACATTTAACACCTGAATATGTAATTCTTATGGGAGATAAAACCTCCTAGAAAAGGGATTTATAATTATTTGTTTAGAGTGTATAGGCATAAACATAAACATTGCACACACACTTTTATGCATCTCACTCATTCAGTGCTCAACTTGCAACCTTTCTTTGTGATGATGGTTTTTGTGATTCTTTAAATAACATAAAATCAGTAATTTTCCTCGACAGCAATTCCATGATAATGCTTTGACTTAGAAATATTTCTCAACTAGTATCATGAAAGAGTAGAAAGAAAGCAAAATAGGAAAACCAAGAAAAAAAAAAAGAAAAGAATGGGACACAACATTTTTAAGAAAGTGGACTGGTTTTCATCACCTTTTTCAATTCTGTACCAAAACACAACTAATACATAAAGTGGGGCTTATCAGCTCAAATATATGTTAAATAGTCTATTAAGAGAACAATGTACAACAGATATTTAGTAAAATTGCTAACAAAAAAGGTAAAGAAGTAACTGCTGAAATGCAAAACTTGCGTCCTGGGAAAATTTTGCACCCAGTGTTTCCATCATGAATTAAATTGGTATCCTACATGAAGAATGACTTTGTGAAATATCACACTGGCTGCTGGGCTTTCCTGCAGACCAACACTCACACCTACACTAAACCAGACTCTATTACTCTTGTATATGGTACTGACAAAGTACCTAGATAAGAATTGTTTGTAGCTAGCAGATAACAAATGAAGGAAAACCAATCTCTCTTCTCCCATCCCACCCTTCCTCACAGAATCAAAGGGTTGGTTGCAATTCTTGCATTCCTGACAGACAACATGAGCTAAAGACAAGCTTTGGATTCATCCTGCAAATCTAGCAAAGAACATACAGGGCAAACATATAGAAAAAAAAGGCTGCTGTTGGCAAATTTGAAAGCTTCAAGTTCTTTCAGATCAGAATTTGCAGAAATTCATTTATATACAAATTTTTATTTTTCTTTTAAAACAATTCTGCAGTCAGATCAAGTCAAGCTTACCATCTGCTGCAGACAGAAATACAGCTACATGCAAGAATTACATTATAAAACTTCTTTGTAAACTTTACATGCAAGATGTTCTTGTCACAATTAAAGTCATTATGATAATATATCTTAATATTCAATCAGGCTTTATATAAATAATGACAAAAGTCCACATATGGATGACAAGCTGTTCTACAGTAAATGTTTTTGTATTTATTGAGAAGGCACTTATGGCAGTTTAGGACATATCCTGTCAAACACTTCAGTCTAAACTACATGCAGACTAATAAAACCAAGATAAAATCCCTCTTCTAAAATCCTCCCCAAAATTTTGGTTTTAAATTCCATTGATTATATTCCTGCTCAAATTTGATTATGCTTTTACTTTATCATTTGCTTGAAGACTTTTCCCACGTGGTAGCTGTCTGTAATGGAAGACTTTATTGCCCTGTATTTTAAGCAAGGCTTTAATCACAAATGATGCTGAATGCATCTATGGACAGTAAAAAAAACAAGTACAATGCAATTTAACCATTAGAACTGACCCTTTAAAGCTGAGTAAAAATTCTTCCACTTTTTAATGTAATTAAACATGTTGAAGCAATTTCCAATATTCCTACAACCGAGGCAATACAGTACAAAAAACCTCTAAAGTTCCTTGTCCACAAACTCTAATTAGAAGCACTATTCACTGAAAAACAGAAGTAAAAGTAAATATTAAGACAGGTAGGAATAAAATTGTTCTTGTTTTTTTTTTTTTTTTCACTTTTTATGCCATTTTGAGAACTTAAAGACACATTTTGCAATTAATATAGTTAACTACTTGCCACAAGTTCATCACACATTACTGTTTTGTTATACCAGCTATGCAAGTAACTCAATACCGGAACGAACAAATAGTTTCTAAAAGACCTGAGTGAAACAGATATACTATGTGCAGTCAGAAACAAGCACATACAATATTTAATAAATCCTAATGCAGATAAATAATCTTACCCTGATGTCGGATCAACAGCTATGGCCTTAGGGTTATTAAGATCGAGCTCGATGATGGTAACGCACACTGATCCATTCTGGCTGCATACGAAGATCCTGTCACTGACGTGATCTACGAAGTAAAAATTTCCAGTGATCCAGTCGATTGCTATTTGCTGTACATCTGCCAGGAAAAAAAAAAAAAAAAAAAAAAAAGAAGAAGAAAAGCTCAGAAGTGCTATTGAAATACAAATAACTGAACTATAGCTGCTTCACCAAGCAGGTGTTCTACAGTTAAGGAGCTCAAGCTATTTTCATGTGTATTATACGGTATATAATAAGGAATCCAATTGTCAACAGGTAAATATAGGTTGGAGAGAATTTTTCCATTTTAAATATAAAAGTCTGATTGTAAGATCGCGGGCGTGAAAGACACATTTTGTTGTAGTTCTCTTAAATATTTTAAACTTTGTCATTGTAAATTATTTATGAGATATTCAGGGGCAGCATCACTGACTGATGGTGCCTACATGAAACAGGGGTCTGAAATGCCAATGGGAAGGCAACTTCTGAAGCCTCTCAAGTTCTGAAGTTAGTGTTCTAGGATGTCTGTTACAATATGGGGATGCTACAGGTATGAATGTCAAAAACCCCTTGTGTGTAATAGCAGACAAGTGTGTGCATGCACTTATTTTCATGGAAATTTCTTAATTTTTGGTAGTTCTAGAAGGCACCAGATTTCTGATTCAACTGTCACAATAAGTAGCATTTAAGTAACTGTATGATACTTATATGGACATGTTTCTTAACAACAAGGCCAGGAATTTTCCTTTTTGGAACACTAAGATAGTTTCACAACTACAAAGCACAACTGCTTTAAAACATTCTGTTGTTTTGTTTTGGTTTGGTTTTTTTCTTGTGAGAATCAAGAATTACTTTTTGTAAATATCTTCTAAATCCTGGATATTTCATATAAGTCAGCGTATCTGCCCATATGTAGTCTTACTGTCACGCAAAGGAAAAAGAAGCATAATGAATGTAACTTTATTAATTTAATTTAACTGAGATTTTTTCATGCCATATTCCTGTTGACAGTGTTGTTTGATACCATCCTTTGAGACAGAATTAGTTATTCATAAATAAATAATAACTCAATTACTACAACAATATTTCTTGTTAAGTATTTTCAATATTAAATATTAATAAAATTCATATATTATAATAAATTTGTTGCATTGTATTACTGTGGTTTCAAAGTACTGCTTGAATAAGTTGAAATACTTTCATTATGAGAGAAGCCAGATGTGAAAAAATGTCATTTCACTTAGTAGCATTTCATTAGTTACTTTTTCTGTATTTCTATCATCCTTCAGAAGTTGAATTTTTAGGGTTTTTTTTCCCCATTGCAACAAGAATCTGTAGCTACCTTCACATACCTGCTGCACTGGAGAAAAAAAAAATGTAGTCATTAAATTTTTGACAATAACTGAGGGCTTATGAGTCACACATGTGCTAAATACTTGAGGGAGACACAGAGACTCATGCATTGTCCTTCAAAGTGCAGGTAACATAAACAAGATTTACTCAATAAAATATCAGGAATAGCTTCCAGCTGTATTCCATCTCAGCTATCCCATTACACAGTTCACTGCTGTCTCTCCTATCTCAGATTTCTCCCCTTCTGCTATTCATTTTCCTCTTAATTCAAAGTGAATATTATGCCTCTTCCCTTCTGATAGCTCCTATTACAAAGATATGCTGAGGCAGAATAAAGAAATGCTCCATTTAGTCCAGTATTCAACCTCCAGAGCAGGGCAATGTCAGGTGCATTATGAGACATATGTGAGCACTAATATATTTTAGACAATAAGGAGGAAACGTTTATTTTCCCCCTTATCTAAACAAAATATAGGACATTCTTTTAAATATCAGAAAAACCTCTGTCCCTCCAGAAATCAGTAATATTTTAATCATTTTCAATGTATTTTCTCGCCCTTATCAGAAGATGGATTCATGGAATTAAATCCTTATGGCTCGCTGATTCAATGAGACTTCTGAAAACTGAACACAGGCTTCCATGTACCAGAAGCAATTCTGAAAATGTTATTTCTCAAGAAGAAATGTTACAAAAGGGATTCAATTTGAAATATTTGTAGAAATAAAACTAGTAATTTAATCTTGCAATGAGAGCTCTGGAAGGTTGTTATGCTTTGGGAAGCGGAGGAAGAGGGATAAACTTCAGTAGCTGCCCACTAGAGGAGGGTACTGTTTTCTTCTTAATTTGTGGGAATTTTCAATAAATTTGACATACAGCTGAAAGACGAGATACAAAGAGATTATTAAATCTGTTAACACAGAATCACAGAACGGTTTGTGTTGGAAGGGACCTTAAGGATCATCCAGTTCCACCTCCCACTGGATCAGGTTGCTGATCCAACACAATAGTACTCACGTTCATAAAAGTCACCATCCCTGGAGGTGTTTAAAAGATGGGTGGATGAGGTGCTCAGGGACATTGTTTAGTGGTTGATAGGAATGGCTGGACTTGAAGATCCTATGAGTCTTTTCCAACCTAGTGATTCTGTGATTCTGCGAAAATGTTGGCTTTGGTTTTGCCCTTAGTTATTCATTAACATACCACAATAAATAGCAATAAACAGGTTTTACATATGGAAAACAAGGATAATTAATTGAAGGTTTGTACCAAACAGTTAAAACTGAGCTGCTCAGCAATCCAGGGAAGTGAGACATCTAGAAGCAATTCACACCATAACCTCTGTGTCAAAAGCATCAGTAGGTCTTAACACCTATTTATCTCATTTCCCTTCCCTGCAGGTTGTTTTTGGGAAGGGCATGGAGAGACAAAAAAACACATCTCTCAACAACAGACCTTCTGCAGCAGTACATCACTGTAATCTAGTACTGGACATTCAACACACAGTGACATTTCCATCCAACAGTTGTTACAAACACATTGAGTACTGTAGATACCATTGATCTGGTCTGAGGTTTGACTTTTTTTACCACACACCCTGCAGCTAATTGGACACATCCAATATAAATATAAAGAATTGTCCAACTCATGTAAAATCTTATTCTACATGAAAACAAAACAACAAAAAACACATATAACATACATAAACACAAAGCAGATAACAGTTCTTCTGAATCAAACTTTTAATCTCTATGGTGTTGCTAGCAGCTATGCATTAAGATGCTTTAAATGGCTCTGCAGTTATCACACAAGCTGAATT
The DNA here is from genome assembly GCA_033459285.1 of Clamator glandarius. NCBI lineage: Eukaryota > Metazoa > Chordata > Aves > Cuculiformes > Cuculidae > Clamator > Clamator glandarius. The sequence continues at coordinate 334,141 of JAUNZM010000826.1, forward strand.
TACCAGAGGGAAGGTTTTGTTTGCACTGTGGACTTTTAAAATGTATATTCTTGTACTCAGGAAGCTACTAAACTAATTTCATGCCTATTTCCGGATTCATATATTAAACCTCAATACGTAAAGAAGTCTAGCCCACTCACATCTTTAAGGCAATTAATCTTTTTTTCTTTCATTCACGTAGTTTCAGAAGTCTCTAAAATGAAATGCTTCCCCTAGAAAACACACATTTATTCTAAGGAATATTTTATGTATATTTGAGATTTTTTCTTATTTTAATAATACTTTCCTCAGAGCATTTCTGCCAAATGTGATCATCTTTTATTTCTTTCTAAAAAAACCTAGGATTTCCTCTCAAGGACTTCATAAAGAATAGTTAAGACATCATATAGTCTAAATTCCATCTAGTTAATGACATTATGTAGACCATGGGCAGTAGCAAAAGAATGGCTAGAGGTATAGCTTTTCTATTTCTTTAAACACAAAAATATTATTACCCCTTTAGAGAAAATTTTATGAGTGTGGCTAAATCTTCAAAGGGTCCTGGAAATATGAGTCTTTTGGCCAAAATAAAGCTTATGAAAATCAGAGTGATATTGAATGACTGTCTTCTTTCACTTTAATTTTCAAACATATATCCTGCACTGTATGTATTTCTACATTTATTTCTATTTCAAATCAATTCTTGCACAAGAAATCTTCAGTTACCAGAAGAGAGGGAAAAGCAACACCATATTCATGTATTTATGCTACTGTTTTAATTAAGGATTCAGCATACACACTGCCTATTAAAATCAATATTAACAGATTTCTTGTTTTCCAAATGTTGAAGAAAGACCAGAAACAGAAAAATACTAAATATAATTTTTGTCTAAAAAACTCATTCACACCACCCGTATACATTTCTTCTGAATAACAACCAGACTTCCACACAGAAAGTATTATAGGTTTGCTTCGGGTAGATAAGAGAATGGGAAATGATTTAAAGAGTGGTAGTTGTATCTTAAATAAAAGGTCTTGGTGGGCAGGTACCCTGATTCCCTATGACTGTAGCCTCAAAATCACAGTTGCAGGGAGAGAAGTGTTTGCAACTCCCACACATTGAAACATCAACTGTTTCTTTATAGAATTTTTCCCCGTTTGCAAAGAGCATCTCATCGTTGTCACAAGTACTCAGGTCTGCTAAGAGTCACTTGTTTGATTTATTCTATTACACAAGCAGGGTAGTTCTGAGGATTGTGGAACAGTTGTTTGGATGGTTGGCCATATGCTAGGGGAATAAACACTTCAGAGAAGCAAGAGAGGATCGCTGTAATAAAACTTTCAGGAGCTTAACATTTCCTTAATGAGCATCCTAACACAGAGAAGATGTCAGTGTAATCCCTCGTGAAAATAAAGATAGGAGTGCAAGGATGGTATCGCTCATGTGCCTCGTGCCAGGAATAGTCACCCTCTGGTCCTTCTTTCCGCAAAGGCCAGGAAGACAGGACTGAAGACCTCCTAGAGAAGCTCACACACTCTTACTCTACAATCTTTTATGTCTGCAACTGTTTGCCTCCAGGGCCCACTTTCATAAACTAGCCTGGAGTAAAGAAGACTTCTTTTCACTGTATTTTGACTAAGGAAGCATCTCATGGTTACAGCTGAGTCAAAAGCAGTGAGACAAAAACAAAAGTAAAAAAGAAAAAAAACCAAAAAAACTGCAAACCAAAACCAAGAAAAATGTGATAACATAAAATGTTAAGTAAAAATGGGACAGTATATTTTGAGAATTTTTGCTTTTTTCCCTGTATTTTCTTAATCTTCAGGGTGTTTTTTTCATGAAAGCTGAGATTTTATAAAGCCAGTCATTGTGAATAATTGTGTAAGGCAGGTTAATGATAAAAGTGTTGGGCATGGGCAGACCTGTTTCATTTAATTACTATCTAGTTTTTGACAAAAAGAGGAAAAAAAAGAGCTAAAATTACATATTTGCAAAGGAACCAACAGAATTTATTCAAAAGAAGAAGAGCAAGCTGCTTGAGGATAGGCCTTTTGCCTCCACCTGAGTAAAAAGACAAGTTTTGAATAACAAGATAAACAGCCTTTCTTTTTCCAAAATAGCCAGAAGTGGCAAGACCTATGTAAACAGCAGTTAAAACACACTTAAATGACAGGCTGTGAAATCTTGCAGAAGCACTGCCTTTGCTGTGCCTCTCTTCTGAGCACAATGTTCCTAATTAGCAGTCTAGAAAACCGTACAGTGACACAGTGGCTTGGGAAAGTTAAGCTGGCATAGATTTTTCTGTGCCCCCTCTACTGACAGCAGTTTGCTGTAATTACATCTGCAATGCCATTTACAAAATATGATTTTTATTAAAAATGTCATTCAATAAGTTAGGCACACTGGTGTCTAAGCTTTTAACAGCCACGTCCTGAGTGATTATTGCATATGTTTAAAATGAAAAAGCGAATCTATCTTTTCCAAATGGCTCATCCTCAAATATCTAATTCGTTTGAATTAAATCAGCCTTCTGAGATACTGTTTGTAAAGAGTATAATGCAAAACCTAAAACATATTTAATATAAATAAACAGTTTAAAGCATCCAGATTTCAAGTTCCGCAAGCAAAAAGAAAGCTTTTCCTCTGATTAACATAATTTAAATTTCAATAAATTTTACTGTTGAAAATACAGTTAGTATTCCTCCAGCCCTACAGGATATTAGAAGAAAGTGCTTTAGAAACCTATAGAGGTGAACATTTAGACAACGGCAGTTTCCCCAAGCTGAAGAGTTCTCAAATATATAAGCCTAATCTAAATATTATGAATATTTAATGAAAACATCCTCATAGTTCACAAATGCACCTAGTCTCTCAAAGATGTAGTCTATCCAGTCATAGAATCATAGAATCACCAGGTTGGAAGAGACCCACCGGATCATCGAGTCCAACCATTCCCACCAATCGCTCAGAGATTCAGGCATTCACCTTCCAGCTACACATAGAGAACACCTTTAGGCACTTATTCTATATGGTTTTGGGTTGTTTTTATCCCCTGTTTAAAACCAGACTTCTATCATTCTTTTGGATACAGCCCTCCAGCGCTGGAGTCCTCAGCACAGGGAGGACACGGAGCTGTTGGTGTGGGTCCAGACAAGGGAAACAAAAATGATCCGAGGGCTGGAGCATCTTCCATATGAGGACAGGCTGCAAGAGTTGGGGTTGTTCAGCCTGGAGAGGAGAAGGCTTCATGAAGTTTTTATATCAGCCTTCCAGTGCTTAAAGAGGGCCAATATGAAAGATGGGAACAGACTTTTTAGCAAAGCCTGTTGTGACAGGACAAAGAGTAATGGTTTTAAACTAAGGAAGAGTCGATTTAGACTGAATATAAGGAAGATTTGGGTTTTTTTACAATGAACATAGTGAAACACTGGAACAGTTTGCCCAGGGAGGTGGTAGATACTCCATCCCAGCAAAGATTGAAGGTCAGGTTGGATCGGGCTCTAAGCAACCCAATGTAGTTGGACTGGATGATCTGTAAAGGTCCCTTCCAACTCAAAGCATTCTTTGATTTTATCGAGAAGAGAAAATTCGATGCCTGAAACTTCACACAATTTAGCAGTTTCTAAAATTAGCAGTTCCATGCCTTTCAAAGGACTTGATGAAAACCATGACACAGTCTGGCCTACAAGAACCCTGTCAGTCCTCATATCCATGAATTAATATGTGAACACTAATGATAAGACACAGTCATATACGCCGGTCTGGAGCCTCTATAGCAGTACAGCAGACAGCTATGTAAGTTTGCGGTTCAGTTCAAAATACAATCTTAGCCTATACAGTGACCCTGTTCTACCTACACCTTGCCTTGCAATAGCCTTGTGTTCACTTCTATTTCTACCGAGGCATTTTCAGGGGTTTTATGGCTTAGTTTCTTAACAATGAGTCGTGTTACTACAGGTGGAAGTAAAACAACTGAGTGCTATTAAGACGGGTGTGCTGCAGTGCATTGGTTGAGGTTGAACATTGAGCAGGTACCAAATGCATGCTTAACAATAAACTTCTTCCTTCCATTGGAATCTACAGATTAATAATAACAGAACCCCACATCTATTTCTTCTAATAAATCACTCTGTTTACAAAGCATTCAGAGGAAAGGTGATGATGGCAGGCCCCATGTATGCTTGGGTCTACGCCTTTGCAAAGAATTTCAAAGCAGTTTAGGAAAATCAAGTCCTTTTATTTTATATTTTTTAAAGCATATTTCTTCTTATGTTATAGAATGGTTTACCACACAAATACATAAAGTTTCAGGAATGATTAAAATGAGTATAATATTTTGTTAGTGGCTCTTGAGTCACAGACCTGGCTGTGATGCCAAAAGATTAAACGAGCAAGGAGAAAGTGTGAAACAATGAAATAAGTGCCTTATGAATGGCTCTATCTTTTAATCCTGAGTATTACGATTTTTATAAGGAGTGTATTTTCTGACACAAATCTCATGTCAGAAAGAAGTAAGAGTAGTCAAAAACCATAACATTTCCAATTTCTGCATTACTGAGTTTCAAACACATTGCACAGTGATTCTAAACTTGTAATGGGGTCCCAGTAGCCTGCATACACGCTGAACAATAAAGACAGATTTATAGAGGTACATGGCTATAAGCGTCTCTCTCTCTTTTTTTTTTTTTTTTAACTACACATTTAAAAGCTTCTTATAAATCTGCTGAGACTGTAAATCAAACCCAGTTATTTACTTCAAAGCAGTTAAGTCATCCATTGTTAAAATTAAAACATAATTCAGCTGCAATAGGCATCCAATCAAGCATGTAGACTAAGACAACTGCTGCAGGGAAAATGCTATGGCTACATTAGGCTGTAACACTTGTCTCCTTTAACCACTCTCCATCAAAGGCAAACTTCTACAACCTTCCCCCTTCCTAGAACTGCCTGTCGCATGTATTATGAACTTCACGAGCCACCACCACGCAAAAATAAGGTTGCGTAAACATTTTCCCATAAAAATACTAAGCAGTAGATGATTACAATTTTAAAGATACATCAATAAAATATGGAGTTACTTTTACAAAACAAAGTATTTAAGGGAAATGGCTTCCAGAAAAAGTTTGAAGAGTTTAACAACAGAGGTAGGCAAAGGTGCTTTAAGGGGGATAATGTAGAAGCAAATTATCTCCGTCAGTCTTTAAAGAAAGAGTCAGGGAACAAAGGAAGTACATATTGTACTTTTTATGTAGACAATAATATTTGTAAGACAACACAGGATCTGGACTATGCTGTAGTAGTTTCTTGCAGGTAAAACGTAGGTCATAATTTTGTAGGATAATTTAATTTTGAGCCCACTATAGTTGCTATTAGCAATATATGGTCCAGACAATATGAATATGCAGTATATGACACGACCTTGTGCTATAAATCAACCTGTTTCTTTTCCCCAAAGGGCCTTATTATATCCAGTTTTAATGAGAAGGTAATACGTAATACTGACCATAGAATATTTCATTCATATATATAGATCTATTCATATTGAGCACAAAAGTCTTCATCTTCATCTCAAACATATTAGGGGAAAAGAAATTATACTTCCTTTTTTTTTTTGGCTAAAACGAATTTTATCACAGAACTTGTACATACATGGAACAAAATTTAAATCCAGACTGAGAATTATAAATTAAAGAATTCTAAAAAAAATAAAAATACCTTCAACTGTATATAAAAAAATCTACAGTTACCAAAGATATACTTCATTGATCCACACAATATCTCTCCATTAATGGAAGAAATGAAAATAAAACATGAGTTCAAAGTTGTGCATTAATTATGTTTTTAAACATTATCAACCAGACATCAAGACACTGATTTTTTGTTTACTTTCTATCATCACTGTCGTGGTGAGATCCAAGTACTGGTCTACCTAAGCATTCCCTTAAAAGAGAATACCACCATATATTCCATTAAAAAGTCAAATAGCTGCTGCTTCCAGTAATATGGCTCAAACTCAATGTTTTTATATTTGCAGAACTTGAACTTTGCTTTCAGAAAGCTTCCAGCCCTTTCCAAAACTACCCTCTTTAGAACAATACGAGGCCGTAATCCCACCTCTTCTCACCCACAGGAGCCTTGTGTACTTTGTGCTAACTACTTCTACCTTTTGTATCTCCTATCGTTTTAGCATTTCAGGCTTCAAACTTCACAGCATCCCTATGCCATATGGAAAATACTGTTACCCTCGTTTTATTTTTAAAGGGGAAAAGACAAGATTACCTTTAGAGGGGAAAATTGAACTCATCCTGTTTGTCTCATGAAAAATGATGCTCTCCTGGCTAGCAGCATATTGCCTCTTTTCCCAATTCACTTCTCCTTTCATGTAAATAGTAAAAAGAACTTGTCCCAGTCCTTGCAAAGAAACACAGAGAGAAGACAGGAACTTGCACTGCATCCCTCCGGCAGTTCCATCTGCAAGGTCTTCTCTTCTCTTCCTTGTAGTAATATTTTTTGCTTCCCCTCATGTTAAATTACTTTTGCAACAGGTTATCCCACAGGCAGCAAGATACATGGTGAGACCGCACCTCGAATCCTGTGTTCAGTCATGGGCCCCTCACCACGAGAAGGATGTTGAGGCTCTGGAGCGAGTCCAGAGAAGAGCAACGAAGCTGGTGAAGGGGCTGGAGAACAAATCTTATGAGGAGCGGCTGAGAGAGCTGGGGGTGTTTAGCCTGGAGAAGAGGAGGCTGAGGGGAGACCTCATTGCTCTCTACAACTACCTGAAAGGAGGTTGTGGAGAGGAGGGAGCTGGCCTCTTCTCCCAAGTGACAGGGGACAGGACGAGAGGGAATGGCCTCAAGCTCCGCCAGGGGAGATTTAGGCAGAACATTAGGAAAAAATGTTCACAGAAAGGGTCATTGGGCACTGGAACAGGATTCCCAGGGAGGTGGTTGATTCACCTTCCCTGGAGGTGTTTAAGGCATGGGTGGATGAGGTGCTAAGGGACACGGTTTAGTGTTTGATAGGAATGGTTGGACTCGATGATCCTGTGGGTCTCTTCCAACCTGGTTATTCTATGATACTGCGGTGCTAATGCTCTCTGTGCTTAAGAGTAAAGCAGGAACACAGGACCAGGTGATGACTAGGTGATGCCCAGGCTCTGCCTTCACATTACCCAGCACCCTTCCAGCCTGCAGTCGGCTCTGCCTTGCACAAGGTGCTGCTGAAAATTTTACAGTTCATGCAAAAGTGTATTTCAAATCTTTTCAGATCAGCTATCTTCAAATACTTCTTTTTTTTTCAGTCTACTTCATGAAAGAAACATTACTTGTCCGATTATATATTTTCAAAATTAAAAAAAATAAACCCAAAAAACCAATAAAACCCCAAAACTCTACAGTGACCAGTTATTCTGGAAGACACAGAACACTGACTACAGTGCATTCATAGACCACTATAAAATGTTTCCCTGCTACTTCATCTTACTTGAGTCTCTTATTCCCAGTGGGTTCATTTCTGAAGTGAATGGAAGATTTTGACTATTTAAACAAATCTGAATTTTGCAATCAGTTGGACAGTGATGCCCTGTTGGCTACCGGCCTCTCCTTGCCTTGTGCAAGGAGCTTGACCCATAACAGAGCTGAGAATGGCACGTTGTGTGACTGCAATGACAAGATGGGGTTGAGAGGGGACAAGAAGGGACTGAAGTGAATCCAAACTGCAATCATGTAACCTCATGTAACTGAAAGACGGCAGATTTAGATTAGATTATAGGAATAATTGTTTTACTGTGAGGGTGGTGAGGCACTGGAAAGGTTGCCCAGAGAAGTCGAGGATGCACTGTCCCTGGAGGTCTTTAAGACCTGGTTGGATGACGCTAAGAGCAACCCGATCCAGGTGTCCCCACCCATGGCAGGGGAGTGTGGAATTGGGTGATCTTTAAGGTTCATTCCAACCGAAACCATTCTATGAATCTATGATTCTGTGACACTGTGAACAGACTCACTGACTTATCATTATATCCTTGAAAGAGTTGTAAAGTGAAAATAGATATTGTCATTATAGTTATAACTAGTAGAGGAATAGCACGGATCTTTTAAAACACATTATATTTATCTCCTTACATATAAACATAAAAATACTCCCCATATTAAATAAATCAAATAATATAATTGAGTAAAATATCAACATACCGCAATGCAAGCAAGTCCAAAATGCCCAAAAAAGCAAGAGTGTCTGGAAAAGTGGATCATGGCAGGTATCCCCACTGACTCCTCAATCAGCTCATTATTTTTGCTTATATAGTGTGACAGACATTTACGGGAGGACACACACAAAACTCTCCAAACTTCATCATCACCTCGTGGGCTGTCATGGTGAATGCAGCTGTTCTGAGACATGTTGATAAAATGCAGGGCTTTAGGGCTTCAGCTTTGCGCAAACAGATCAACTTTTGTCTATTCTCCTCTTCTCTCCTCATTTAATTGCTTAGATTGATTAAAACACCATTTTTTTCCCCCCCGGAACTAAGGAAGCGACATAGTTTAAGTCTGGCTTTAGCAAAAGTGATTTACTTTGCTTAGATGTCTTAGATGTAATTTTCTTATTTCAGAGTAAGTGCTTCACTAAAACAGCCATTAAAAATTGCAAAGCCAACCCAAGATTTTATTTTATTCAAACCAACTGAGAAATAGAGGGAAGGATAGGATTTGTCCTTCCATTTTATTCATTTCATAAAACTGACATGAACCATAAGATTTTCAGCATTTCAGGTTCTACTCCAAAGCTGAAGGCAAAAGAGAGTTTTAAATCAAATTTCTCTCATACTAAGTAGAAATCCACTATGTAAGTTCTGTGGATTGAAAAGATAAATATATTCCTACAAACTGGCGATAATATTTTTTGAGCTAGCCATTGCTTCTGCTATTAAAAACTGAAAAAACCCCAGAAATCATATATTAAACCTCCAGACCAGACGGTGTTTTTAAATTGCCACGTCCACCACAGTGCAAATAATAGCCACAGTTTTATTAACTTTTGCAAATACATCATTCCTCTTTCTGTAAGAGTTCTTGATAAAATGGCAGAGTAAAGAGCAAGCCCTTTATTTTATTCTGACCCATACAGAGTCTCTGGTGAGTCTCGGTACAGAAGGCTGTAGTGAGTGCTGGAAGCAAACTAGCCCAGAGCTTATGAAGACATAGCTTACAGAATTTCTTAAAAAACAGTAACAAAAGTGCTGCAACTGTTTGTTTGGGTTTTGTTTGGGTTTTTTTGGTTGGTTTTTTTTTGTTGTTTTTTGTTTTTTTTTATTTTACCAGACAAGTAGCTTCTGATTTCAACTTTACATGTATTAATGCAATTTCTTATTTACTTATGAGAAGCATGATCTCTACTTACCCTTTACCCTGTGGCATTACAGGGCATTAGAACAAAAAAAGAGCTAAAACACAACAATCAGTAGAGGCCACGAGCTAGATCACAACTTGCAATACATATGTTTTTTGTTCTAGGACTCTTCCTTGCACAAGCCAAGTAAGATGGTTTTGTTTTTTTTTCTTCCAGCTGCTTGCTTGCTCAAGTAATTAATAACTGATATCATATTTTTTTTAACAAATTATCAAGTTATGTTGTTGGGTGTAAACAAACAGTATTTTGCGTTTATAATTTTTCCCCTTCTTTCCTATGAAGACAAAAGGATTTCTGAAGAAGCCACAGACTTTTTTTTTTCAAATTTATTACAATGTTTGTGCAACTTCTGTCCCATGATTTGTGTTTCAGAGAAAGCTCTCTATGAAGCAGGAGAAATAGTTTTAATTACATGATCCAAAGTTCATTACACAAAAGAGAAAGTTTTTTTTTTTTACTTCCTCAGTTGATTTTAGTAGGGTTTTTTGGATGAAGTCTTAATGAAATATTTGCATTAATAAATTACTATCTGGAAGTAAGTGACAAATTTGATGTCAATTAGTCTAACTGAAGCAAACTTGATTAGTATCATGTGTGACATGAATTTAAAGAATATCTCTTAGGAAGAAAATCACTAGCTATACCTTAAAATGTGTGAAATTTATAAGTAAAATAATAAAGAACCAGTGGAAAATAAAAAAAAAAAAGAACATGCATATAAAACTAGTTGATGGTATCTAATACTAAAATATTAAATAGCTATTTTATTGCCATTGGAGTTAGTTCCTAAGAGTGTGTAGTACCTGAAGCCTCAAGTTCATAACCAACTTTACTGAAATGGGATGGTTACAATATATAGCTCATATAAATCCCCTCTAGATACCTCCTTCCTAGAAGAAAGGCAGAAGAGAAGGTTCCGTGAATACTGAGGACATCTCAAGAGCCTGAAAGCTGTAGCATAAGGAATGGAGCACTTTTAAAAACTAGTGTAGCTATACAGTTGCTTAAATCCTGCTTGGGATCAGAAGGAGGTACCAGGTTTAGATGTAAAAGTGAACACCATTCTGATCTTGTTTCATTTGCAGCCTGTAATAGAAAAAAAGGACTTTCTAGTTTCAAAGACAGCAAAACAATCTACTCAACCTGTGCTGGAAGCAGAGGAAGAAAGGACCATCTTTCCTGATCTCCGAGAAGGCTGTGCTATGCAAATGTCTGCGTCTCCCTGGACATTCGCCCATTATTGAAATCCACAGTGAATTTTCAGAAGCAGAACAAGTTTTTTTTTTTTTGTGAATATCACATTACGAAGAATAGTTTCAGTGGCTATCATGTAAAAAACAGACTGAACCCAGCATGGTGCATATACACGTCAAAGCCTTAAGGGAAGAAGTGTATCTAATCCCATAAAATATGCATTATTTAATTCCACATTTTAGAAAGATATTACTTGTGATTCATAGAACCATAGAATAGTTTGGGTTAGAAGGGACCTTAAAGACCATCTATTTCCAATCCCCCTGCCATGGGCAGGGAAACTAGAACAGGCTGCCCAAGGCCTGATGTTTGGTGGTTTGGGTTTGGTCGTTTTTTTTATCTTTTTCCCAAACTGACATTTCATTATTCTTTTATCTGGGGATATAAATACATTTGTAAAATATTCATTATAAAATTGTGCATTTATATCTGCAGCGACCTAGTTATCTGTACATTAGATCTTTACAGCCCCTGTAATTATTTTATCTTATCTTATCTTCAAACATGGTTAACAAAATAGAAATGTTACTGTTGTACAAGGAATACAATAATTCAAGTTAGCAGAGACCAGAGTCCATCAGCATTATGCCTGATAAAGATAAATTTCTATGGTTATCGATATTATGACAAATTGTCCTTTTTTTTTTTCTCCCCCCCCAGAACTCCTCCTCTGCTGTGGGAATTAGTCTGTTTGCTCTTGGATTTTCTCCCTGGTACAAGCATTGCTATCAAGGAAGAGCTGGGATGTAAGGAACACAGAGAAAAGACACAGTCATAGCCCACTGTTAGGATAACAATGAAGGTAATAAAGATGGAAGTCCAGAATAAATTGCCAGCTAGGAAGCCAACAAATCAGGGAAAAGAGAATTCAGGAATGCAGAAAAGAATATGGACACAAAAAGAAGAGACGTGGGCTTTGCAAAGACAACGTTCAGGAGACTGTCCCAGGCAGAGTCTAGGAGTTTATAGGGTAGAAAAAAAATGTCACTAAGAAATGCCATTGAGCTGAGACATTTTATTTCCTGTGTGCAGTCTGAAAATTAACTGTCCAAGGCATGACTAATGAAAAGCATATAAAGAGAAAATGGGCAGCATGCCAGCTCTGATAAAAAGAGAAGCATGGTTTCAACTGACGACAATGAAAGATCAGTTGTGGAAGCCGGATAAGTAACAAAGGTTGAAGAAACGGTAGTACTATACCTGTGAATGACTGAAAAATTTCACTCTTCATAATTAACATGCAGTTAATAAATAGCTCTTACGTCAAAAGGAATTAAATGCAGGTAACCTCACTTTGGACACCAATTCAGAGCACCAGCCATGAAAGCTTGTGCCTCAAAATGACATAATGCAATGTTACAGGAACACCATCTAAGCCAGCTGCACAGTCCTCCAAGTCAAAGAGAATGGACTGTATCCAAAAGATCATAGAAACACCAGGTTGGAAGAGACCGACCGGATCCTCGAGTCCAACCATTCTTATCAAACACTAAACCCTGTCCCTCAGCACCTTGTCCACCTGTGCCTTAAACACCTCCAGGGAAGGTGACTCAACCACCTCCCTGGGCAGCCTGTTCCAGTGCCCAACCAAAAGCAGACTGATCCTTCACATCTAACAGAAGCTTCTAATATATGCAAGGCCATCTGACAGACAGATCTTGACTTTTCTGTAAACAGCATCAAACATTGAGTTCTACGCATATAAATCAGTACTAGTCATAAAAAAAAAAAAAATGGAGAATGGATTTGTAATACCCAGCATGGTCAAACGATGAGATCCAACTGGTCATGCTTGTTGAAACAGGAAGGTTGAATGAATGTGTTTATCAAAAAAAGACAGGAACTACCCTTTTAGAAAACATATGAAAATCCCAGAAGCCATCCAGGAAGTCATGTAGGAACAACCAGGAAAAACGCAGTCTTATATATATGATGTTGATGGATTCTTGTATCTTCCTAAGATGGGGGCTGCACCTGGTTCCCTGTTAAGTATCACCTAGTACCATACAGTGGCCTGTGATGGAACCTGCATGAGATAACATTCACAAGTCACAGAAGATGACGTGAATAATAATCTGTTAAAGGCCAACAATAAAAATAAAGTTTCCATAATAGTAAAAGGAGGGTCAGATGTGAAGAACCGCAAGACCTCAAGAGACTGAGTGACTGGGCAGTAGGAGGAGATGGGAAGTTCAAGCTGAATTAGCACGAAATTCACGAGAAAAGTGTCCTAGTTCTGTATATTTAATAATGGATCTGTCTAGAGCACTTAAGAATGAGATACTGACACTATAAAAAACCCACCTTTGGACAAAGTAAGAAAGGTCACTGTCCCAGAAATAGCATTTGTCCAGTCTTCCCAGAAATACAAGAACAGCAGTGCAAGATCAGCCAGAGCTCTAGCTGTGCCAAGTAGATGCCATATACAGGACAAGTGTCCTGCAGCATTTCTTTAGGATACTCTTCTTACAACCTATTCTGGCTCCTATTACTTTAGGGGATGATCTGATGATCTGATGCATCTGAGGTGTAAATGATCTTTGTAATGAAGCCTTCTCATTTCTATTTGTCTTCTAGAAGTACTGGAAGCATGGGCTGTCTATCAAAGAATAAAAAGAAAAATCACAGTCTACAGCTATATGACAGCTTAGAATACCTGTCTGGAGACAAACTTGGGGCAGACTTTATGTCTCCCCCCAGGTATTCACATTTGTTCTCCTGAGTAAGCTAAACTTTACTTTGATTTCTCATGAATATTCACAGGAACTTCTCAGGAAGGTTGCTGACAGATGCCTCATCCCTAGTACTTAGTGTCACCTTCAGTGACGGAGCCTCATCAACGTCAAGTTAAATGGCTGTAGCTTTTCTAAATAGCAAAGCTCTAGCAGTTGTGGTTAATCACAACTGGCAAGTGTGGCAACTGGTCACAGGTGGAGGAAGAGGGGAGAAATTAGGGAGGCAAAAACCATACAAGGAAATAGAGACATAACCAGATACTGCTGGAGGTTGGTCACATCCTCTGGGCTCTCTGTCTGATTGTCTCCACACCAACCACATGCAAAAAGTGGGTGCACCAAGGAGTCAGCTTTGGCTTGTGCTTGCAAGGAGAAGGACAAAGCTCTGGGTTCCACAAGCAGAGAGGCCAGTACTTCTACCCACTGGAGAGTACTGACTCCCCATGAGAATCACGTGTTCCCCACTTTGGCATGACTCTTCCCTCATGCTGCAGTAGCGCAGGCTAAGGAAGGCAGGCAGATTAAAACTGAATTAGTCCAGGGAAAGCAAGATGCCTTTTTTCATCCAGATCAGTCCCATGCAAGCATGTCTGCCAACAGAAAAGTCTGTGTGCCTTCCAAGGCAAGGTATGATCAACTGTCTAGAGGTATAAAATACTACACAGTGGCAAAGCTAAACACAAGCATCATGGGTCTTGTACTGGTGTAGTGTGATAATTGAATGCCAAGAAAACCTGGATGCCAAGAAAACCTGAATCAAATACCAGCCAAGCAGAAAATATCATGCTTTGATGCATCATTCCAGAAGAGATTTTGTTATAGTCTGCAGAAGAATAGCAGCTAAAACCCAGGCTGTGCTGCCTTGTGCTTGTTTGAAGAGCACATAAGGTGATTGGTACTTGTCATGATGAAGACGAAAACTGCACATTTAAATGGGAAGAAGCAGATTCTGTCACCTAGAAGATGCTGCTCTTTCCGCTCCCTCCTCCAACAGACAAAATTCTCAGATTGCACATCATGGCTTGGGAAGAGCAGGAAATCATGAGATTCTCCACCTTCTTGCCATTAAAAATAATTTGTGCTTTAAATTAACGATTGTTCCTGGAAGTCTTGCTGTACTACCTCAAAATGGACAGTGAGCTTGTAGAAAGTGTCAAGAAGCACGCTCCTTACTATGAGGAGTGGTTGCACACGCCTTCCTTATGCAAGGCTCTTCCCCGAAAGCCTGTTTGACTCTGCCACTGTCTATGTAAATCTTTCCAAGAGGAAAATTTCCAGCATCTCTTCCACAAACTTCTTGGTCTTAAAAAGACAAAGATGGAACAACACGTCATTGCTTGGCTTTGGCGAAGACAAGAATGCCAGTAATGGTATTATCACGTTTACAGAAACTTATCCTCATTTAAAAGGATAAGCCTATCAAACCAAACCTATCCAAACCCTCTCAAATATCTGCGAAAACAAGTTTTACTCAAGTTATTACAGCAAGAAAGAAAAAAAATATTATTAGTGATCAATCAGAAGTTAACAGCAACAGCTTGAAAAGGCAATATGTCTAATCATTACCATAAGAGAATAAGTACAGTAATAAAGAAAAATACATCACCAATTGCTTTAACATCATCCAGATCCACAGTCACCGGGGGTGGCCCTTTCTTTTTTCACAGCGAGGACTCCAAGAAAGGAAGAGCCCAGACAGTGCATCCACCCATGAGTGAAGTCTCCCAACCCTTGTTGTGAGGGGCTTAACCTTTATACCACTAAACAAACAAATTACAGCATCCCAAAGAGCAGAGACTGGCTCCAGCCACTTACCCCCCTTTCCCCGCCTGGGATGTGGGCAAGGTCTCAGGAGGGGAAAGGAGGAAACAGCTGGGTATTTCTTATCTTTAAGCTAAAGGGCTGTAGAAATACAACATTCCTGCCCAACTCTTCTTTCTTTCACACAGCACAGTTCTGCTGATAATGAAACACTTTTTCACATCCCTATGTATTAGAAATAGCATAGTACAACCCTATTGATGACAGTAGCACGGGAATTTACAGAGTGAGTGATGCACATAGCAATGGAATATGGATCATCCATGGGTCATCCATATCATTTCAGGCCCGTCGATCAGGCCCTGTCACTTCAGCGACCTATCATGAAAACAAAGTCATTTTCATAGTTCCTGCTTTTCTAAATGTGGTCTTTTATCTTAAAGTGTGATCTAAATTCTTTATTCCTAACTGCAATAATTACTTGCCTTCATTAAAATAAATGCTTTGATAAAGTCCACTTCAAGCAGTTCCATTCACTTTCTATAACTGACTTTGCTACCCCTTTATGTGCCATATGCAGATAACATATGTTTTTTTCCAGTAACAAAAAGAACAGATTACAAGTCTGTGGTAAGAAAAATAAATATTCCACAAACGTTTCTAAGAGCACATTTTCTTTTTTTTTTTTTTTTTTTTCTTTCCACCCCCCCTCCCAATACTTTCAGGAATATCCTCATTCTGGTTACACACAAACACAAAATATGTTTCCGATGAAGAGCAGACCTTCCATTGTTATGTGCATAACGCCATGGGTGTGCCAGAAAACACAATTACACTTGAACATGCTTAGGCTGAAATTCTTGACAAAGAGTTAAAATTAATTAATTTGCCTCATCAGATCATAGAATCATAGAATAACCAGGTTGAAAGAGACCCACTGCATCATCGAGTCCAACCATTCCCATCAATCACAAAACCATGTCCCTTAGCACCTCATCTACCCGTCCCTTAAAACACCTCCAGGGGAGGTGACTCAACCACCTCCCTGGGCAGCCTCAATGAGCATGAGATGTAGCGCTATATGATGAAGAGAAATAGCAGAAGTCACATGAAGGGTAACAGAAGGTGGAGAAAAGGAAAGGGAGAATTTAAAATTAAAACTCAATTTTGCAGTACCAACAAAATGAACTATACATGTTTGCCGATACATATAATAGATACAGCAACAGCAGACTCCTGCCACGTCCCTGCAGGCGTAATTCCAGATATATGTCTGGAAGAGAGGATATTAATCAGGTGGATAATTTCTGAATTGAGTATTCAAGATAAAAAAAAAAAAAGTCAACAAATCTGCAACAGATGAGTTCAGATTGAAACTATGGAAGTTATTATTCCCACAAGGACCAGCATGTTGCCTATGCTGTCTCATGTGTTAGATCTTGAATTACAGAATCATTAAAGTTGCAAAAGACCTCTAAGATCATCCAATCATCAGCCCAACACCACCATGCCTACTAAACCACATACTGAAGTGGCACATCTATGTATTTTCTGAACACCTCCGAGGACAGTAACTCCACCACTTCCCTGGTCAGCCGCTTCCAGTGCTTCACACTCTTTCAGTAAATATATTTTTTTTCCTATTAGCCAATCTAAAACTTCTCTGATGCAACCTGAGCCCATTTCCTATCATCCTTTCAGTTGTTTCCTGGGAGAGGAGATCGGCACCTACCTTCCTTCAACCTCATTTCAGGCAGTTATAGAGAACAATAAGATCTCCCCTCTGATCTCTACTTGTAACCAGCCACCAACTTAATTTAACTCTGTTCATCACAACTCCCTCGGCTCGGCCAGCCAACCAGCCAAAATCTGCTAGATGTTGTCAGTCAGACCTCCAAACCGAACTACAAGAAACGTTTCTCTAAGTCTCCAACCACTTTTTCCCAAATCAAAATTAAACAAGAAGACGGAACAAACCTCTGCAGTCAATTCATGTCCATGGAAATTTCTATGCTTCATTTGAACAAGATTGAACGATTACAGTGAAAATATTAGAGACCACAGGCTGATGTGTACTAGCACTATGAAAAATTATTAGCTCATTAATTCCAGGCACTGTATTCATTTCAAACCCATCACATAGCCTTAATTTTGCAAACAGATGCACTAATGCAGACCCAAACACCACAGAGATTAGCAATCATCTTCACATGCAGAGAACAGAGGGTTAGGAACACAGGAGAGAACTGGTGGAGAACTATAAAACTCAGTGCTAAGGTCAACTCTGACGATGGAGACAAATGACGGAGCAGACACATGCACAGTTCAATACAAAATAAATTTTGCTAAGGACTATAGTTAATTTGATTACTTACTAAAAGGAAAACAAAATAAAATATCAATAACAGAGTGAATTAAAAAAGCACAATCAAATATTAACACTAAGATTTTTAGGGCTCTCAGATATCTGAAGTATGAAAAGCCCTCTAAAATACTGCATCAAAAAATTCTCAGTAAAATAAAAAGACCAAAAAAAACCCCATTAAAATTTATTTTCTATTTCAGTAAATATATAATTAGGAAAATTGATAAAATGTTCACGTCTTACAGCTGCTATGTTGACAGTCTAAAGCTAAATCTCTATGAAGAATTTATCACTTTGACATGCACCTCTCAGTATTATAATCAAATTTATGATTTGCATATTTCTGAAGTGGATGTTCAGATAGTTTGTGATCTGTTTAGAGCTATTGTTTGATGTCCACCTCTACTTAAAAAGACATTTCAAAATCCTAGATGCAATATAAAACAGTGGAGGTTCCAGTTCTGACTTTTTGAAAACCCATTACTAACATCACCATTGCTTGCCTCAGTGCTGTAGTTCATGAGTTGATCTGTAGACAACTTTTCTGTGAAAGCTAAAAAAATCTGCACATTTTTTTAGCTGCATGCTATTTTGCAGTCTGTTCACAGGATAATGTGTAAGTGGGTGAACACTTCCTTCCGAAGATAACAGCGTATCACAAATAGAAAAGTTATTGAGAAATACTGCAGTAATGCCAAAGACTAATTCAGTATGATGAGTTTAGGTATTTTTAATATTTTTTTCTTAATTGTAATAAAGTGCAACAATTTATTTCCAGGAAGTCAAGAAACATTTTGTTATTTTCAAGAACTAACATATCTATAATAAAGTAGTTGAGAGTAGATGTGATAAGCATGTGTCTCTAACTTGTTGTTAATATTGTCCCAGTTGAGAAACATCATTTTCAAGCTTTACTTTGCTGGAGAAAAGGAAATGTTTTACATTCTTTTTTCACTTGCACTGCGGTTTCTGAAACTCCCACACTTTATAGTTAGTCTATAAAAATGCACATCTTTAAAAACTTCACATAGACATGAATATTGCAACTCACGCTGAATATATATAGGACTGAGAAACATAAAAGTGCTTCAGTAGGAGCTGCAATATTTGATGCCTCAAGGCTATTTCAACAGCAATGCCCAAAATACGCCTGAAGGCTCCTCCAACAGTTTGCCAAGACTGGCACTACTGTTTTGCTAAAACACTGTCAAATACTTACTGTGAAGATACTGAGGAATGTTTACTATCCACTCATCTGTTAACTTCCCAGCTTTCGTTATCTTGGTACACTTCAGCTGACTTGAAAGATCTCTTGATTCAACCCAACAAATTGTGTCCTCTTTGTAGTTATAGTCTAGAGTCAAAATCGCAGATCCTTTTACAGGCGTTCGGGCAAATACGTCACTTCCATTAAGATATAACACCTCAATTGTTTCAGAGCTTGCAATCAGAAGAAGAGGAGGTCTATCAGCAGGCTCTAAAAACCAAGTAAAGAAAGTTTAAAAGGTTAACAGACTGTGTATAGCATATTTACTTTTCAGTTTTACCATAGGTTTTAATGTCTTACCTGTATGTTTTAAGAGTTTTAATAAATTAGTCTTGTTTCTATTTTCATAACTATCATATATTCCAAATTACTAGTCTATTTTATCCTGCTGTTCTAATGGTTCATATAATTAAAGAAAATTAATTACCCTAGCCTCACAGCTTCTGTTTAATTCCAAGTATCATTATTACAACATTTTTCATGTCTAAGTTGTAAAATAAAATATAAGTTATGCAAATTATTTCTATCCAGATTACTGGAATTTCGAAAAAAATGAAAGCCAGGAAAACTTGAAGAACTTATGAGTACACCTGAAATAATATCTATATTAGAGTTTGTAAAATGAGACAAAATGTTAGGACTGGCTGCTGCTGAAAACCATAAAATTCAACCTAACAAAAAAAGAATGCAGCAAAAGGTGCCTACATCATAGTTATGGTGGGCTTAATATTATGCACTATAAAAGAGAAAGTATCATGCAATGGAGTGTTCTGACAGGAAAAAAAGTTTGGTTTCCACTGGGTTGCCATTAATGCGACAACAAACCGACAAACAAAAAATATGAAGCAATTAAGGTATCTAATGCAACTTAAAGTATAGCTGCATTCACCTGAATCACTTTGCCTAGAAATCCTGTTAGAAATTATAAAAATCCTTGAGCAATATTTGAATAAGAAAGGAAACAATAATACCCAGATGGAGAAGAACATGGATCTTAAAATACAAAATGTTCCAGTCAAGTTAAACCTCTAAAATGTAAAGTTATCCACGCAGGAAAACAAGCAATTCTCATCGAGACAAAATATTTTTAACATTATGATGAGTACTGCTGGGCACAAAAGCAGCTGTTGTTGCTTTAGGTGTATTTAATCACATTATTGTCTCAAATGTTCAGGGCTGGGTTGAAATTACACATCTGACTTTGTCACCTGCAAATGAATATTAGCCTCCATAGGATAAGGAGTCTATTCTACATGGCTCTAGTGTTAAAACTGAGTATCATCTTGTAATAGATCTAGACTAGTCCTCTGAAGTGAAATAAGAGCTCAGTTAATCCATAATCTTCATGGAGACATCTATATCAAAACCATATGCCACTGGTTTCACTTTTTTCCTGGGAAGAACTCCTTCATTAGAAACAGTAAGGTAACATCATGTTACTCAATTTATAATATGGAACTGCTATTGACATAAATATTATGTGAATCGCCTGGGAAGCAAAACAATCACACAGATGCAGGTTTTTAAGACAGAGAAACTGCTTTCTGAAAAGTGCCCTTCCTACTAGATGAAGTTCTGCATTCAGGGTCCTGTTCCAACCAAGACTAAACCAATGCAGGACCTTATGAAAAGATTCCATGAGAGAAGAATACACGATGGCCCTAAAAATCACTTCAGGTTAACTGGAATAATAGTGATGTCTAATGAGGCTTGTTCACGTAAATCATTTAATGGAAAGTTATCCTTATAAAATGTCTATTTGTCCCATTCATTTGATAAATTAAATAATGTTGGCAAGTGAGCAAACTTTTGGATACTGTATTTTTAAAACTTAGAAAGTCACACTCCAAGCGTACGTGAAAAATATTTGTGTTGCCAAGTCAAGAGCTCTCACCCCAAGGTGTATTTGTATTCAAAGGAATGAATCAATATTTAAATGCTATATTGAAATGAATTACTTTCAATCGACATTCAATAAAGTTCTCAAAATTTTACTATGCAATTCTAGCTGTCTTACTGGAAAAAATGCAAAAACAAAGGGATTTGACAAATATTACTTCATCAGCAAATCTGATTAAAGAGAATAAGGTGCTTCAATCAATACAGTTCTCAGTGGTCTCACACAAATACAGAAGTAAATGTTAGTTTCTGTCCTTTGGCACTATTGGCTTTTATTTCAACATCTCTTTTCCTGACTTTTCTTTTTGTTGTTGTGTAAAAATGTTCTTTGCTATAATGGATCAGCATGTATTCTTTCTAAAATGGATTGCGTTTACTCTGTTCCCATTGTTTCTCATTCCATAATGTGCATTCTGCTTTGTAACATACATTTTCCCTCTCCAGGAAATCCCACACCAACATCTGCAAAACCACATTTCTTAAACATCACTTTCTGAACTTACTGAGTGCCCTCGCCTGCCTCAAACTCACTTCCACCAACAAATCAGTTGTATCTATAGATAAGAATATTTCTTTACATTTCAGAAGATATCTAACAACTAAAGGGAGTTATTCATGACACAAGTTCTTGTGGTGTAAGCCACAAGCAAAGCTCCCTAGTCTTGCTTTTTCCAAAAGAGAAAGCGTTGGGGTTCTTAGTGATCTGGTTGATTTAAAATCTGCCAGGTAGGTCCATTTGCAGTCCACAGGTGGCTGGTGTACGTGAATCTCCTTCTCACCTTTCTGATAAACTTCTGCTACTCATCAGAAGAAGAGAGACAGACATAAAAGCTTCCGCCCCTGTCACCCACTCATCCCTGAAAGTTTCCAAGCTGTACAAAAGCTGTGCTTGCATCAGCATCCTGCTAAGATCTGTTTTCATCTAACAGCTCTGTGCTCAGCTTCTCATTTCCCCCAAAACACATCTACTGGCTAATCCTGGATTCAATCACTCCCCTCCCAAACAGCAGCAGCATGAAAAATCCTTTTTTATTATTTTTTTTCTCTTATATTTTGTTTTAAGGAAGATATTTCCACTCTCTGCAACCTATAAAGCCATCAAGAGGAGGCAGCTACCCAGGAGCTGTTTGCAGTTACAAAGGCAGCACGATTGTTCATTTGTACCAGGTTGCCATAGATAACCATATTGTTCCTTGCCCTGTTCTGAACTGACCCATTAAAAACTGTAATGAGGATTTAATACCTCACTAAACTCTGGAGAAAGGTTGTATTTTAGCACTAATGTCTAAGGCATAAGGGAATTCTGAAAAAGAGTTAGTGTCAAACCTCCTGAGCAACAGTTGTAATCAAACCTGGCTGTAGAAAAAGGAATCACAAGGACTCATGGCACTGCTAAGAGGTTTTACTCAGCAGGCACTGTTAAACATTAAAAATATACCTGCTTTCAGGCACAACTTATCCAGAAACTAGATTCCTGAGCTTGAAATTATATTTTTCAAGCAGCTCATACATGAAATAATTCAATAGATTGAATCAGTTAATCGTGTTTTTTCACAGTAGGGTAGGTAACCTGCTTATTTCAGTGTGGCTTAGATAGAGCCTGGTTTCATAATCACTCATTTAACAAAGCAAGCTAATTCTTCTAATGATTAAACTACATAAAAAACATTATAAGTTCTTATCAAAATACTCAAAAACTATTTGAAGTATCTTATTGTAATGCAGATGCAGATGAAAAACAAGAATATTAAAAAATAATCATGTCTTCTCTCTTGCCAAAACTGTCTGTTTCTCAAGAATTCAAGAACAGAATCTACAAAGGTTAAAAGTATAGCAGACAGATTCAGGATGAATTACAGGGAGCTGACAGCAGCTTTTCACATAAATGGACTTCATGTGCGCTGTTTTTTCAAAGTTTTCTTCTTTTTCTTTTTTTTTTCTTTTTTTCCTCCTCCATTTTATAAGAGAGATAAGAGGTGAATAGCTCTCTAATCCAGGAAAGTTTTATGATTCATTCCTCTTGACTAAAATGAAGGCATCTTCTTTTAAATTATGTTTAAAGTGGAAAAGATTAAAGACTTACATTTTCCCCCGCCCTGATCTTGTCTAAAATACAGATCAATAAATGATGTCACAACAAATCAGAAACTAAGGCATTTTGCTCTGCAAACATTCCTACTTCTCCTCCATATGAAAAGCCTCAGAAATTACAGGGTTATTTTGGTTTGTTTGTTTGTTTGTTTGTTTTCAAGCTACAATTAAGAGGATAAAACCAGAATTTAGTTTTAGCAATGCATGTATTTCAAAAGTCTGAAAAATATTTAGTAATGTCAAATAAAATAAAGTCCAATTTTATTTTTAAATTTATTTTCAGTATTTATCCACAACACGCCCCACAAACAGGCTACTTTACTTTTGAAACCTCAAAACTTACCTCTGTGAGACTTTACAAGAAAACTGCGTTGTGAAAACAATTTAAGAATGAGGAATGCTTTCTAAATATCATAAAAAGCTTTTTGCTTTAATCCTTATGAGCTCATCCTGCTTCATCTATATGACAAATGTTCCTAATCACACGGCCTTTCTCACTATATGTAGATTCCAGGAATATTTGGAAGAAAGATTTTGGGTTTTTTTTCCGCTCAGCTGAATATTTTCAATTCTGTAATTTCATTTCCTTAAATATTCTTTTCATCAAATGCAGGCCTTGCAAAGTAGGCACACAGCCTTGGTAAACAAAGCAGTTCTAAAACTCTGTTAGCAGAGCTATATTTTGTTTCATTTTCACCTGGGAAGAAGTCATTAACTGCTACTTTATTCATAAAAGGAAGTGTGGTTAAAAAGTCTGAAAATATACACCGTGTGCCCTCAGGTGTTTTGATACTTGCTTTAACATCCTTCCAAAAGAAACTGTGCTGCTAAAAGTTTCTGGTTCCAAAGTTATTTAAATGAACTGAGTTAGAAAAAGCAGAATTTAATGAGGGATAAACCTTCCCACCTTCGCAGCCAAGCACGTGGCTGCCCCAAGGGTAGGAAAAAAAGTAGCTTCTATGAACTTCAGTACTAATTGTACCATAATACATGCAGAAGGATGGTTTTCCAGGGCCGGGCTCTGAGGCTGTGTCAGAGCTGTTGGTGGTTTCCAGGGGCCACTGCACCCGTCCCTGGGCTGGGGTAGAGCTCCTCACAAACACGTGTCACCTGCTCGGTACCTTCCATAAGTGGAGCCTCTACCACGTACCCTGCTTCTCTACTTGTAAATATTCACAAACGTCCTACTCAGTTTACAGAGACAACTAAAATGTAGCAAAGGGACGATAGCTGGGTGTTGTCTGGGATCTCAACCTGTACGGCAACTCGTATTCTTAGCAGATATGCTGCTAGTAACATGGAAAGAGTTGCATAATGGGTAACCTAACTTACATTCCTACTGCTGCTTCTTACCTTTCATCGCTTTTACACACAGAGCAGAATATTCCTGAGCTCATTTTCTTTATCTGTTTGACAACTCATTTTGTCAAATATAGACCAAGCACATAGTTTGCTTTCTCCAACACTTTGTTGGCGTCCTCATTCCACTTTTAGGCTTTTTAAGGAAAAATAAATGTTGATTTTTTAATTTTTTTTTAAGCGTTCCTTTTTTTTTTTTTTTCCTAAGGCATCTTTTTTTCCTGGATTCTGTTCTACTGATCAGTAGCTGCCTTGCGTGGTTACCCCTCATTGGATGTCCTATTCCAGCTGTAGATTTCCCATCATTGAGTAACTTGTTGGATTACTCCTATGTGTTGAAAGTAATAATCATAGTCATATGTACCAGGGAAGCACCTCTCCTCGTGCACAACAAGAGGACCTGGACTCATTTCTGAATTGTGATCCATTACACATTTGAGAGACATTTCACCAGTCTATTTGTACCGGGCCACACCTCGATTTTGTCCCTGCTTGAACTTTATCCTACACGGCAGAAACTCATAAAAAGCAGTGTCTGTGATCAGTGAACCATGAGCGTAATGATAGGGGTCTAGGAACACAACCGGCTGGTGCACGGAAACTTCACTATTTTCCACACTCTGCGCAGGACCCCGTGAAGCAACCCAAGCTATTACGAGTCTTGCAGCTCTCGCAGAGCTCTGTGATAAAAGCACCTTCATTGCCATATCAGGCAGCCTTTTGACTTTTGTCCCTTAGGAAGAATTTAGCATGAATATTTACCATACAGATAATTCAATAATTAACTATAGGAAAAGTTGTGTTTATACACAAACACAATAAAAGCAACAGTCATTTCTTTGCAGCAACATGATCTTTAGTAGTAGCAGTATGGTCCTGCAGTGATTACTTTGATTAATGACTAGTGAATCCCTTCTGAAAATAACAGAAAATATGAAAACTACTGTAAAATAAACATGACAAAGTAGTAAGAAAAATGGACGAGTAGTTCTTCTCTGTTAATCTGATTCATTTAGTCAACACTGCCAAGACACTGACAGCTCACTACATCACTCAGTTGTTACACAGTCTGGTGGATCTAAGAAGGGAAACTCAAAGGCTCAACTCAAGCCCAGTAGTGGCACCATGAGGATTTCCTGATACAGAATTGTGTTATCGATTTTCATGTAGTGGAGGAAGAAGAATATTAAATATTTCTGCTTTGTATGGACTCTCTTATCTCACAATATTTTGCTCTGGATTTTTTAAAGATTGCTTAGCTATGTTTGTGGATCAATACAAAACCTCATAGAAGCAGTAAAAAACTCTAGCTCTGGCACTCAAATCAGAACATACTCAGAGATGTTCTTTAAATAAGGAAGCCTCAAAAAAAAAAAAAACTTCTCAATTTCTGAAGGCTATATAAATGAAAAAAGAAGATACACAAAAAATATAATAAATATGGTTTTACACTTGGGTGTTGAATCATTTTGGATGTTGACTAAATCCTTAAGGAACTCTTGGGGAGGGGTAATAAAAAATTAATTCATGCTGAGTAAGAAAATACTATGTACAATATTGCTTCATTAAACATAATTCACTAATTTCCTCAAATACCCTATTTACTATTACTAATGAAAGCATTCACTAAGCAACAAAAAAGCCTAGTGTGAATATGCATAACATGAAATTCACCTCTTGGGATATTGCAAGGACAAAGTAATCTCATGTCTTCCTTTATCCTAAGGGTATAATTACCTCACAATCATTTCCTCTGCCTTCTCACTATCTCCATTGTCTTCCGAGAGTAAACAGTCTATTTTGTTTGTGTGAGGAAAATCATTGATTTATTTATGAACAGGGAAACTGGGAACTGTTCTAATCTTGGCTGAATTGAGTATTTCACTTTAATTAATAATAACCATATAAAAACTTCTAACATCTCCCTTGGAGTATTGTCGTAATATGTGAACACCATTTCTAGGGCTGTTGTGTGGCTCTTTCCAGCAGAGGGATGGATAGTCCATCTTTTCTGGGTTTGTCTCTGCCTTTTCATACGTATCCTCTAGATAGGATCAAACTAAGAAAAATTTTTATTAAGGTAAAATGATGTTAAAACTTACCAATTTTGGCCTTGCAGGATTTGTTATCAGGCTGAAGTACATAACCCTCCACACAGCTGCAAGTGTACGATCCATCTGTATTTATACACATCTGGCTACAGCTTCCGTACATATTACATTCATTCAAATCTAAAGGGACATTAATGAGATCTTGTTTAAGAATTAGAAAATAAATGGAAATACAACAAAAAATCAGAATTCTAAGAGAAAAGTTTAAGTCATTAATTCATTATGGTCTGGTGCTTTATATTTTCTCCCGTTTTAAGTCATGACTTTATCAGAGATGTTGTCTGTTAAAATTACTCCAGTAAATAAACAGAAGGTCAGAAATTTTCAAGTTTAATAGCTATTAATATTGAAAGATTAAACGTTTATTTGTTCAAGTTGTATCCAATGTCTACATCATGTTACAGAGACATTTGGTTCTTGTTAGTACAAGAGACCACTAGTTATCAAGGTCGATGAATGAAGCAGTATTTTAAGACAAGAAATAAATGATTATCCTTCTCAGCCTATTTATGCTGACAATGTCTTATAGTTCCTTAAATGAACTGTCACAACTTCAACATTAAACTATCATCCAAGACACCAAAAACTATATATTTATCTAATAAATATAAAGAACAATTTTCTCAACTAGGGTATATAGGCATAATACCATAAAATCCAGATATGCTGTTTAACAGTGGTTGAGGGTTTAAGTAATAAATTGACATTTTAAAATACTGCTGTTGAGATTATTTCCTCAGGTATATTTTCAATCACAAAACATGACAAACAGAGCAAAAGAACTTATAATAAATTAAGTTTATGAAGAATCCGGCTTAGTACAATTACTTGGAGAGGGGAATGATTGGTAGTAAGCAAATACATGAGGCAACAGAACTCTTGTCTGCTTATAAAAAGAGAAAAAATAAAACAGGAAAAGAATATCTGGATAGTGAATTAAGAAGTCACATATTTATAAAATGGAAGAGAACACAAATTTCACTCTACAATTAATTACACTGAAATAACATTGCCAGCTAAGTTGTATGATCTGGGAGTGTTCATTTATCAAATTCTAATCTAGGTGTGACTTTATAACCATGAGGCAAAACTCTACAAGTTTTACAGGGTTCCCTAGTAGTGAAGACCAGACAGCAGCTCACAGAAATGAGCTTATCTGAGTAGGGGGAAACAATTCCCACCTCCTCTGGTCCAGCTGAGGATGCTTTCCTCCCAGTAACTTATAAATTGTTAATGCTGTGGCGCAGGCATGGATGGACCAAAGAGTCAGCAGGAAGGCCGTGACTCTGGTTTTGGAGGGGGATTTTTGCCCCTGTCTGACCCTACAAGCCCATGCTCAATCCCTGGAAGGTGGGCAAGGATGTAGTTGCGCTCGTCCGCCTTCCACTGGCTGGCAGCCCACCACCATCCCTCTGCCCTAAGAGCCACAAGGGAACCACTAGGAAATCTGGGTGTTAATGGTGCAGCGTATTTCTTGTTTACCTGTGCAGCTTCTTCCATCGCTTTTTGTTTCATATCCATCTCCACAGTAACACCTGGTGCCATTCCTGGTAATGGCACATTTGTACTGGCAATTCAACTGTTGGCATTTCGGTAGCAATTCTGTAAATAATATTAATTACAGCAAAATGTTACTAAATGTCTTTAAGACTCCTAAATTGCAAACTTCAGTAATTTTTACATGTCTATAAACACATGTCTCTGGAAGAAACATCACCACTGTTTTCATGAGCTGGTTTTGGAAACACACTTAGGGCACATAATACCTTGCAAAATGCGTGGTGTTGTGGTTTAAGCTAAAGCAGAATCAGTTTTCTGACTTCAGCTAAGTCTCATCTAAGTAACTTCATTTTCTGAAAGATAACTGCGTGTTTTTCAGACAGTGTTTCTCTCTAGAAATGATAACATGGGACACTGCTACGCAGAAAGGACAATGCTTACACCTATTCCTATAGTAACCAAGGCCATTTCTCCAGCTGGTGGAATGCTGTAAGTCCAAGAGGTGAAAAAAGTGGCACCTGCAGACAGGAGCCACCAAGATAGGTGACTCCAAACTGACTAACAGAGTACTCCGTCCCATATATATCATGCTCTGAGAGATCATGCTCTTCCTCGATGGCCAGCATCCAGTGAGGACCTCATCTGTCTGTTTGCCCCGGTCCTGGAATTGTGCATTCCCGAATCCAGTTCCTGAGCCCAGCTCCCCCCTAGCCTCAGATCCTTTCCCTCGTGTCTGCTCTGAAGCATTTGTGGTGTCACACAGTCGTCGAGGGGTGGGATGGGGGGTGTAACTTCATTTATTTGTATATATTTTATTACTTTATTATTATTCCATTAAAACTGTAGTTTTAGTTTCCAACTGTGAGTCTTTTTCTCTCATTTTCCTTTCCCATTTTCCCGGGGTTGGAGGGGAAGAAGGGAACTGGGAACCTAACTTCTCAGTTTTAGCTGCCAAAATTGCTCAGGCTGAGCCTAAACTGTGACACTTTGGAAATTGTATTTCAGGCAGTTAGTGTATAGAAGCATTTTATTTCCATCAAAAGTTGCTCACAAGTTTATTATCGAGGTGTACTGTCGATCTGTTTAGACATCCACTTTTTGCACATTGCTCATTTTCACTCATAGTAACAACTGGGGAAAGAAAAAAAAACCAAACAAAATACCCTAGCTCAAAGAGTTAGATTATAGTTATAAAAAACTGCCAAGGTTATGAGAAAGCAACATCTATGTGTTTTCTATTCCTCATATCAATTGATTTTCTATCTTTTTAAAGCTTGTTTTGATTTACTGATATACACATAAGCTTCACTGCGATCAATGGGAATACGTTTTGGCTCAATAATCTTATGTTGGACACATAACGCTGGATAAACAGTAGACATTACATATGCCATTACTGCTGTAGTCCTTCATAGGATCTGCTGCTTAAATACATACCATCAACACAAGGCATGATGCTAACAACCAGAGGAAATATTGTAGAACTATACACTGTAATGATTTCCAGCATGAAACAGAGTGAAAACAAACTAATAAAACTCAAACACTTCTCAGCCTCAAGATGTATGATGTCTACCGATAGTTTTACTGATAAAAAAAAATAGTATTTTAATGAGCAACAACATTTTATCCTCCAGGAAAATAAAATAAAATAAAATAAAATAAAATAAAATAAAATAAAATAAAATAAAATAAAATAAAATAAAATAAAATAAAATAAAATAAAATAAAATAAAATAAAATAAAATAAAATGGCTTGAGGAAAATAAGAGCTTAAAGAGTTGATCTGAATATGTTTTCAAATACGTATATGCAGATGGATCAGAAAATAATCTGCAAATGGACAGAGAAAGGTTCTGTTATACAGAGTTGGCCGATATTAACCGTGTAATGAATATGAAAAAAAGCCTGCATCAGCATCTGAGCCCTAGGGCTTCAATTCTGGAACATCTGCCGGTGTCACAATAAAGCTGAAATTCCGGGAGAAAGGGCAGTGTGGCTGGCACCCAAAGTTATTCCTTACTATAATGTAACTGTTCTAAACTCTGCTCTAGACCCATTCCAACAGTTCCATGTCCTTCTTATGCTGGGAGTTCCAGAACTGGACACAGGACTCCAGGTAGGGTCACGGCATTCCCTAGAATCCTGTAATTCATACAATATACAGACTGACTAGAGGCTGATAAACCATCCATTGTCTACATCTGCTCATTTTTCAAGTGATTTGTGAGTTATTGTTCCGTCTTTTGTGCCCTTGTGAATAGAAAGATAATAAATTTATTTGCCATAGCTCGATTTGTTGGTTTCTTGTCCCTAGTCCAGTTCTTGAATCTATTACACTATCCCAAGAACTCAAACTAGGAAATTTCCCTTAAAGCAACCTAAAACAGAGCAGCATGCCGAGGGGTAGAGCTGGAATCAAGGATGATTAGGTGGCATCTGTTTATTTAATATTTCTGGCTGAACAAAATCGACATATACATTTCATTTTCTAAGTAAGCATGGATCGACCATCCTTTACAACCCATAATTTCCTTTCGCAAATATTTGTCTAATGCTATACAGCCAGGAGCTTTTACTGGATAATAACTATCTGACTCACAAATGGGACTTGGCTTGTTTGCACTCTTTGTGTCATGGATGCAGCCAGCCAACAGTTTAAACCAGAACAGTGGAACCTGCATACAGCCAGTAAAGGCTGCTGGGGAACAGCAACAATAAATTGTCAAGTGAGATACATCAAGGAAAAATTAATAAAAACTGTTGATCTGCTCATATTTTTTGTAAAAATATTGTATTTTTTTGATTTTAAATCATTGCAGTATCACAGGGGTGGCTTTTAATAACAAAACAGTTGCATTTTCATTGCAGTAAGAATAACTGAATTGCTGTGGATAGACACTTTCTGCCAAAAATATTTCTTGTCACACACCTCAAGTCTCATTCTTTCCACACTTTTTTCTATTTTTCACACTGTCTCTCACAGCTTCGTTGGTGTCCTCATCCCTTCTGCTACACTTTTAGAAAGGGCTTCTCTGAGGAGGTATTCTACTTACACTCCCTTCTTTTATGCAGAACTACTATACTCACTTCATTATGAATACTCTCTGATCCTATTGATCAATTATTGAATTCATTTCCCATTTGTTTTCTCCAAAGACATGTTTCATAGTCCACTGTCAATAATGGTTTCAGACAGTTACAACTAGACCACTGAGAAAAACATCTTCTCTCATTTTATCCAGCTACCACTCGCCTCAAGCTTTACACTAAAACTACTTTTACCTGGAGGGTAACGGCAGCCAGCCAAGAATTCTTCAAACCCACCAGACTTTCCCACAAATCTAGATAAGAAACACTGTTGACCACCATATGTTTCTGACTTCAAACTGACATTTCTCCCCACTAAATTATCCATCAGATTATTACAACCGTAATTTGCCTCCATTCACAGCTGCAGTGAAGAGCGTTCTTACTGCCTTTTTGACAGACACTATTGTGCCTCAGAAAATTTTTGCGTTGTTGCTGGTCTGTTAAACCTACCAAGGGAATCCACAAGTGGAAAAGCACAAAACACAGCAATGTTGAGCATAAGCAACTACAGACTAGAATGGATTAAATCAGTTTAGTTTAGTTTGGTTGGAAGGGACTCACAATGACCACGAAGTCCTACTGCATGACTACTTCAGGACTAACCAGAAGTTATGGCATGTTATTAAAGGCATCATCAGATGTTCTTAATAAATAGAAAAATAGAAAAATAAACACTGATATTGAAAATGCATTTTCTATTTTACTAGCTTTTACTTATTTTCAGTAACTGATCCTGAAAAACATTGGAAGAAAATGGAGTTTGCTTGCCTCTGGAAGTATTTGAGGTATTGATGGACATGCTACGGAAGATAGCGTATACATTTATGGTTTGGTTATATTTTTAACAGGCTTCTTGGGAAGAGCTGAGGAGGCAAAGAAAAATCATGAAGTAGAACACTGATAATTGTAACGCTCCAGACAGGGAATTTGTAGAGATAAAAGACAAATACCCTCATTTCTTGTCCTTCCTAGCTTGTTTTTGGATCAGTTTAAAATCCTGGACCCATTTCAGTCTCCCTTTCTCAATGTGAATCGGTTTACAAAGTACATAGTCAGTGAAGAATAAGCATCACTGAACTTTCCACTTTTATCACAGGTACAGAAACCTCAGAATTTGTCAAAGCATAGTATTTCTGCTGTGAGATTTAAAGGAAGAAGCTGCACTGAGGGAAACCAACAGGAGAGAGCTTTATAGCTCACAAGGACGCCCACAATTCAAGGCACGCAGCTGCAGAGCAAGCTGTGAGATTTGCAGAAATACAGGGTAGCAGAAGTAGCTATGAGCGCCTTTGGGATGATCTACTTTCTCAAAGCCCAGGGAGTACTGACAATTCATCCATCTCTGATTTAGGTCATTTTGTTCAGTGTTTTCCTTCTTCCCCAGGAGACATGAAGGACAACATTTTTTTTCTTCTTTACATCCTCATGAATGAACCTCTCTAAAGTTGTGCTCCAGGTCTACCACAAAAGCAACCCTGCTTTCTCAACGATACCCATGCCAATCTTATGCTCCCTGACTTTCATATTCCTCTGACTCCCAGATATCGGCTCTCATAGGAGAGCAGTCAATCAGGAAAAGATGCTGTTCATCTCATCTTCCCTAAAGTGATATAACTTTGACAAAGACTCAGAGGAGCTGTAAGTTTCTTGGAGAAACTGCTCCCGCAGGACTTCACAGTAATAAAATTCCGGCTTCTTTTTTTCCTTCTGTGTTCAAGGAAATACACTGCTTATCATAGTTCATCCAAGATGAATGATACCAGGAACTATCTTCTCTTGAATGGCTTTTTAATGAAAGGATTAGCCAATTGATCTGACTATTCTTTTTGCAGTTCCTCCTGAGCTGACATGAGGTTCACAATAGGTTCACACCAGTTTCTTAAGCTTAGATGTTTTGGCTGTTTTTATTAAAAAGGGAAGCAGTTAAGCTTGTGGTTTCCTAACACTGAAAACTTCTTTTGGCTCTTGGGGATTGTCAAGCAATAGAGGGGATTTATCAAGATATCTCAGTTAGCTTTGCCTTTCCTGAGAGGATGAGAGGACTACAGTCACCCAAGCAAAATGCATTTAGATGCCATTATGTCTGAACCACTCAGATGGTAATAAGGCCTTTTGGCTCTACTGGGTTCCCAATTATGTTTCATAAGTACATCTGTAACATAAATCCTGTATGGTTCTTTGTGTAAGGACAATATATGCTGGATAGTATAGACAACTTTACAGCACTTTGTAAATTAAAATGTACAAATTACAGAATGTTGACAATCGTCGGTAATACAGAGTTGGAGTAAATAAAATAAATTTTGGTAGTTTGAAGTGCAAGATAATATGGATAGGGAATAGCAGCAGAGCTTCTGCCATCAGTTTGGGATTTCACAATTTGAAACAACAAAAAATGCTTGTCAAATAGTTCAGCAGAGAATGACTATGAGCTCCCAGTGTAATGTTGCTTGGGAGAAAGGGAAATGCAACACTGAGAGCATTGGGATAAACACTTCCCATAGAGAATATGTAGATATCAAGGATGCTCATGAGTCCTTTTCTTCCAGGATGCAGCTGTTTGTGGCCGTGCCCACTCTGATGGATATCTGGAGAAAAAACTCAGATTTGAGCAGGATCAGAGAATGGCCTCAGGGATTAACAGGAGAATGAGGAGTCTGAGGGGAGACGGCAAGTTTTTGAGTTGATTAGTGCCAGACAATAGAAACAATGAGGAATTTTAACCGTTGCCTATGAGCATGTCAGAGGATTGACAGCAGAAATAGGGACTATTTAAGCTAAAGGGCTGCTGGCAGAAGTACAAATGAGTATAAATTGCCCATTAATATATTCTGGCTGAAAATTAGAAGGTTCTTATTTATCATCGTAATCAGGTTCTGGAACTCCTCTTTGAATGTGAACAGCAGTGGCAGAAAATAAATAAAAGGATCATAATAGACTTATGACAGACGGCATATAGAAAGGCCCCTGAAACACCAGAAACCACATTTGTGACCCCGAAGGTGTCTTCTACTACTATATTCCTCAACCAATATACCACTTTATGCTAAAGCATCATTTTTCATTATGGAGCTAAGATTACTCTTTTTTTTCTTGGACTCTGGAACGTGCCCAAAGGAAAACATAGGGGAGCTTGTTACTGAACTAGTCTTCTAAGTGTACTCCACACATATTCTTTTTCCTTTTAAACATTCATATTCTTCTCAGCAGCTTTATGTTTCATGATTTTACTTGATCTTATCACTGCATTTCTCATGCAGTTTTTTGTGATGCAGTATTCATACACTGATGTCTAGACTATTCTTATCGCACATATGCTCTAAGACTTATTTTGCTTTCCTACTTCATTTTCCGAGTTTTTGAAGTACAATTCTTTTACAGATTAGACTCTTTAATGTAATCTACCCTAAGTTTTTTGTTTGTTTGCTATTGTTTATGATATATATGCACTATCAAGCCCTACAGTTTGCATCTCCAGCAGAAAAGGGTAGCTTGATTGATAGAATTCAATTGCTGCATTGATATAAAGCAGCATGTTTTTATCTTACATTTGTTGGCCGTTTTATTAGTTTTGAGTATCACACCATGAAAAAAAAGACAAAAATGTAATGAACTTTGTCTCACTTCTCAGCCCATAACTCTGCTATGGTAGATATATCACTGCAATAGAGATATGGAAATCAGAGATCAGATTCATAACCTTATTGTCCTACTATGAGTGACCTCAGTCACAGTTTAGCAGGGAATCGGGACTCAGATTTCAAAAAAACCCATGCAATATATGGCAGATGTGCCCCACTCTACTCGAAACAAGGGGACAAAACCAACACTTTAGGCTAGAAAAAAAAAGATTACTGCTTGTCCTTAGACAAGTGCTCAGATGAAGATGCTCTCCACCTATTTTGTGTGCTCTCCACAGCTGGCCCATGCCAGGCTGCAGCCTCTATATCTGGGCACCATCTGAGTCACTGCTGTTTCCTGACTCCTGGGCAGGAGCCTTGGGGAAACTTAACACTATAGTAATTTTTTACTAGTACCTAAAATAAACCGTCTATGCAGAAAAATTAGCTAAGAGGTAGGTGCACTAATGGCTGAGACATTTACAAACACGGCCTGCAAGCCAGAATACAGCTGCCTACCCCAAGAGATCTGTTCAGCAGTACAGGGTTTCTATATAAAGCACAGACAGGGTTATAACAACCCAGAATGACAACTGAGAAGCACTGCATCCTGAACTTGCTTATAGCAAGTTAAAGCAAATTTTAAGTCCTGGGTAGAACTGCAATCCTTGTCCTTCATAAAGCTTAGATGTCTAAGCTTGGATCGCTGTTAGGTAACACAATTTGGTTAAACTCCAGAATCTTCTCCTAAGATCACAGTGTTACAGCAATATTTCTAGGAGAAGTAGAGAAATGATGCTTGAGAGTGGTGCTTTGCCCTGGGTACTCAGCTGCTCCTGAAATATCCATAAAATAGGTACTGGATAAAACATATTAACAGATTACTGTTAATTAACAGATTACAGATTTCTACTCTCTGTCATTACTGTAATCATAAGGCAAGAGTCATACTTTAATGTGCATTCTCTGAAGCCATTAAACTCCCTTTTTGCTATCAATATTGATTCAACAAAGGAACCACTTACACTGCATAAGATGTAGTAACTGGCACATCACGTAGGCGAATGGTTGGTGGGTGTAATGTGTGAAAAACCCTGATGCTGAAGGCCCACATAGGTAATCATGGGTCCCACCTCCTAAGCAAGGGCTTTGAGGACAACATTGTCACGTAAAATCAGGGTACCAACTTTTGTCGTACTGATTATTGTTCAGAAGAAAAGGTTGTTTTAGCTGTACCATATCAGACTTCATCCCCATCAGTAGGTGTTTCCACTTTGGGACAACCTGGTCTACAACACCAAGTGATGAAGATAGTTTTGCTTGAAACAGGGAAGGTGTCTGCTCAAGATAAGTGCTTCAAGACATGGTGGCACATGGATTGTATTTCATAAATTCTACCTGATGTATCTCAGCCCTCAACTGGATCTTTCTATATGTTACTGTCTATCTGTTAGCAATCAATTGCTGAACAACTTAATGTAGTATCTTAAAAATACATTATATTTGTCTGGTTTTTGATTACAAGAAAACTGCACATCTTGTTTAATGCACTTGAAGGTCCGCTCAAAACCAGAAGCATCTCACTGTGATTACTCTTCAGTGAAAATAGGCATGTCTTGCTGAGTAAGTTCAGGCTGGTTGTGGGTAACAAGATATCATTTGATAAAGACAGATTTTCTTTTTTTTTCTTTCTTTCTTTTTGTCATTTCCAATATAACAAAGTCACAAAGAAGAGGAATGTTGCAGGAAGAACACAGTTTAAATAAGCAAATCAAACCTTCCAAACCCATTCCCCAGTCAGCACTCCTTTACAGATGTCAGTATGTCCATCTTCACAACATTACCCAACAGTATCTCCCTACCATGTTCTCCTAAAGATAAGTTCACCTGGGAAAATTTAAATTGGTAAGCGATTTCATGACTAAAGAGAAGAGAGTAATTTATCTGGTTATTAACCTGGATGCAAGATACAGATTTAAAAAGAATAGATACTCATATTCATATGAGAAGAATATCCATGATTATTTAAGGTTACACAAACCAGTTTATCGTTTTCAGTATTTTCACAGTGTTGAATGCATACTGTAGCAGGTTCACTGAGTTACAGAGAAACATCGTTAAATTAAGGGTGTCTAAAGAGATACAAAGCCTGTCAATATGGAATGTGTTCATTAATTATTCAGAAATGAAAGTAGTAATCAATAAAGTCTGTGAATGGTGATAAAAACTAGCAGAATGGAAAAACTACAGGGAGGACTGGCAGTCAACAAAAGCAGACTACCTAGGATTCTTAGTAGCCCGGACTGAGTCATCTAAAACACATCTGCACAGTTAGATCATGATTCCTCAGCCACAGAAGTAAATAACATTCCAGTGCCTGCAGAATGCTTGGGTAGAAAAAAAATGTAACCTGATTTCAGGAGAAGAGTAGGTTCTGGTGTGAAAAAAAGTTTGCTAATGTTTTGGAGTGGTAAAAGTTGTTAGGACGACACTGGAGGGAAGCTCAGAGATCTAAATATAGCTCTATGAAGCAGGTCCTCTCGTGGTTTTGTCCTTTCATTAAGACTTGTCCTTTAATATTCACATTCCAGAGATATTAAACCTATGGCCTCCCCCATCCTCCCCCCCAAAAATAATATATCTCTATATCTCTCTACCTCTACCTCTATCTCTATCTCTATCTCTATCTCTATCTCTATCTCTATCTCTATCTCTATCTCTATCTCTATCTCTATCTCTATCTCTATCTCTATCTCTATATATATCTTTTAGGCATTTCTATCTGAGCATAAGAAAACACTTTTTAACTGTGAGGGTAGTTGAACGCTGGAATAGGTTACCCAGAGAGGTTGTGGAGACTCCGTCCTTGAGATATTCATAACCTGCCTGGAAATGATGCTGGACAGTTTGGTTAAGGTGAC
The DNA here is from genome assembly GCA_033459285.1 of Clamator glandarius. Classification (NCBI taxonomy): domain Eukaryota; kingdom Metazoa; phylum Chordata; class Aves; order Cuculiformes; family Cuculidae; genus Clamator; species Clamator glandarius. Next base: position 371,505 of record JAUNZM010000826.1, read on the forward strand.
CTTGCTTTCAGCAGAGGGTTCAACAGATAGATGGTCTCCAGTGGACTCTGCAGGCTGTTTGTTCCTTGCAAAATCTGCTACCACCACTTCATCCTGCAGCAGCCTGAAATGTACCACAAGGAAGGGGCACAATGAAATACCAAGTGCGGAGTCAGGTGGCAACGGGAAGAGAATAAAGTGAGGATGAAGAGCTAGGTAAGAGCTTTTTCTCCCTCTCCTTTCTCCTGCAGGTGAAGTGGTGGTGGGAAGGTAGATCAGCGAGTGATTGCTCCCTGTTATGTTTCCCTCTCCCAAGTCTCTTCTAACCCCTAACTTCCCTCCAGCAGTGACAGCTGCACAGTGCTGGCAGGACACAGGAGGCTGTTCAACCTTGCACAGTAAATCTCTATTTCTCTAGGCAAAGCATACAGCGTATCACCTTCAAGACTTTTGCACTAGTCAGCTGTCTACTTAGGCAGTAAATAAAGCCAGCTCTCATATCTTAATTCAACAAAAACCAAAGTCATACACTAGGGAATAGGAAACGCATGCAATATGTATCAAATGAAAGAAAAAAAGGGATTGAAATTTCATAATGGACAAGCACACAAATGTAACATTCCACATGATGCTGTTCTATGCTGTCGTACAAATGCTGTTGTAAGACTCTGTACAGTTAACCTTTGGATGTGAAACATAGCAAAAGGAGAAATAACATACTGACAGGACTGATATGGCATACTCAGATAACCCTTGCGCTGGTTATTTTTTAAAAATGAAAGCAACTGAAAGGAGCGGAGATTGCAATGGGCTGTACAAGTGCTTTTTGCGAGAGGTCAAACAAATTAAGTTACGGAGACTTCCATCTGAAAAAGTAAAGTTATCAATTTTCAAAGAGGTAATACATCATCTTTCTTTCTGATGAAACAACATCTTCCACTTCAGCTTCTTAAATGCCACTTACTTTGGCCATCAAGTATCTCAATGACCTTATTCACTATCATATTTACATACTCAACCTTATTTCACATTCTGCTGATGATTTTCTATGTACTCAAACATACCACTGTTGAATCTTTGTAACGATTTTTACTAATGATCTATAGTTTAGAGGGGCTTGTTTCTAAAGGTATATACATATATGCACATATACTTATATGTTAGCAACTTTCAGCATTTACGGAATGCTTTGTAAGAAGTCATTCCAGAAGTAATAATTATAATATTTTTTTCTTTTTTTTAGTATCACAATCTCCAACTAAAAACAATAAAATGATTCTCATACTGCTCTGGAAAATTAATAGTTGAAGCCCTACAGTTGTCTCTTAGAACAGTCACTCACTATATAATTAACGTAAGTTTACCAGTGAAGCACACTTATATATGATGCACTTAACTCATCTAGCCACGGCATAACAAGGACCTCTAAGTGGAAAAACTGCAACTGTAACTGTAGTTTTATATGTGTTTTCCAGCTCTACTCAGTGGGAAGGCACCTCACCATATGCCATCATCACTGTTCAATGGCTCTCTTAGAGCAGTCTCTTGTAATGACTGGAACATCTGACTTCCTTACACGGATCTCCTAATTCAAAAACAATTGTTAAAGTCCATCTATATTAAGCAATATGAAGTTGTTATATATCATCATATAACATATGAATTAAGAAAAATGTCCTTTGTTAAAATATACCTCAGTGTCAAAGTCATACTACGTATCTTAACAGCTTTTTTAGTCCAGAAAGAAATTCTGATGAGAGTTCCCTGTAAGATTAAGGGAAATATTTATGGATTAAAGTATTATTTATTAAGGAGTCACAGAATAAAAGGAAAAGCTTTTTATTAAGTTTCTGAAATAAAACTTTCTAACATCACATCAATGAAGATTCAAGACTGCCACTACCGTTGCCAAATTAATTCCTGTTGCCATTTTACACTAATTAGAGTTTTATCATCAAAAAGCCTACAATATTACTCTGAAGGCTTTTAAGTGATGTTTAAATTGCTTTGAAATTATGGGATGCCTACCATGTCAATAACCTTTCTCCCTGCTTCGTGAACCCAAAGCAGAGGGTACTGCTACCTGGATCTAATGAACTCAACAGTGTCTCTTTTACTCCTAGTGGCTCCTCAGCTTGGACCTGGCACCATCTCCACAGGCATTAAAATTTCAACCACTCAGCAAGCTCAAGGAAAGTTAAATTTTTGATGTTTTTTACAACTTGGAAGCTACATACGAGGTCAGTATGAGTCACAAAAATCTTCTTAGGTTTCAACTTGGTCATCTTTGCCCACATTATAGAAACAATACCACTAATAGTCAGGTGCCTACCAGTTCCCTCCAAATCACACAAAGTTAATTGTCTGCTGCTCCTTGTTATCTCTTTTGCCTTTCATCCATCACTGACCACTTTCTGATCACCTATAGTGAGCTGCAGGCAGAAAGTGGTAGACTAGCTTATACATTATTTTGCAGGGACAAAATTTACAAAAGCATTATCTGTACAGATAACAATGATGTGTCTTGAAAACTGCATTATACATTTATGCTTTGGGGCACTTAGTTTGCTTGCTCTGCTGGGTACTTCGCTTACAAAAAAAAAAAAAAAAAAAGATTAAATATCCATTAAGAAATACATTCTAAGAACTACTTTTCCTATTATCTAACTAAAGTGTACTGGTTTCTAAGTGGCTGAGTTTTGTTACCAAATAAACTTTGTCCAAGTCAGTAACATAGGTTAGAAAAAAATTCAGCTTAGATGTTTTGAAAAGATACTTCACAAGTTCAAAATAATACCACTGTTGAGAACTGATAATTTCCCAAGTTATTCTGCGTAGATAGACCTTTGAATGGTGCAGCCCAAGAGCTCTGAGATCAGGTACCACAAACACATGCACAGTTCACATTTTATCATGCACTAAATCCGTCTGAACAAGAGGAGATATTCTGCTCCCAGCTCCTATCTGTGTTCTGTCTTCACTGTAAATTGCTGCTTAGTCTTTCATTGCATTATGAATCAGAAATGAAATATTTTAAGATATCAAGCCTCTATTAAAGCTAAAATCAATGAGGCTGTTACAGAACACAGGCTGTTGCGAAACGGTAGTATTTATAAGCGCTCCCTTTCTTACTAGCAGTGTCAGCTCTGGGACAAGGTGCACGCACGGAGTAGGTGCCTATTAGCTGGCACTTCTAATTCCCTACTGCAAGAAAATGGGATGGCAGTGCTGCCAGACTAACTCTTACATGAGCAAAGCAGGATCCAAAGCATTTCACACAAGCCATAATAACACCGGGGAGTATCGTGCATCGTCACAAGCGCTTTGTGGAGTGTAGGAGCTGTCGCATGTAGAAGCCCCCACGCAATCTGACTATGTACAACAAGGAATTTGTGTGTTTTCATACATCAATATATACCAAGTACCCAGTCCAATGGTCTAGTAAGTACAGTTGATAATCTGTACTGTGCCTCAACCTAGCAGCTGCAATGCCATGGTGACCTTATGTGGCACTTCAAGATGTCTTGGTCCTCTTCTGGAATGATAGTTTGCAGAGATAAATTACAAGTTTAGCCTCTATCTTTATTCTCTTGGCAATAGATTTAGAAAGGCTGTAGGCGTTTTAAAACATTCCAGAGAGATTATTACTTTTTTTTTTCTTTCTTTTCCTAACACTGGGAAAAAATAATAATAATAAAAAAAAATAACTAGCATCTTTACTTTGCTCAGTTCTCAGTTCTGTGGGAAAACATAATTAAATCATTTTGAAATCATAAAAGACAACTATAATAGCTTTTTCCAACGTCCAATTTCATGCCTCTTCATGGAAGTAGTACCTCAGAAATTGCTTCTCTTCATGAATACAACTTCACTTGACAGATAAAATCCTCAAAAAATTGCCAAGCAGAAACCTCAGGCTTGCAGTGCCTTCCTGGAAACTCAGCCAAGAACTTGGAATCAATTACATAAAGGGATTGAATAATAAAGGATCCTAGAGAATCAAACCTGTAATTCAGTAACTGAACTTTTTTTATGTGCACAACCAAACCCAGTGAAGGATATGAGAAAAAATTTAAGCTAGAAGAAAATTAAAAAATACAGTAGCAAGGCAAAACTATACTGGAGAAATAAAATTCTTATTCAATTGTTAGTTCTATTCCTGGGAGACAGACATATCTACTTCTGAACTGTGGCAGGGGCTAGAATAAGTGATACATTTTTTCACAAGCATCATTTACAGTGTCTGCCAGCTAAAGAGGCTGAACGTCTAAATTTTTCCCTGCAGCAAGCAGGGTTGGATTGCAAGTTGGCTTCTGGAGTTTGTTTGCCCCATTGGAGGTGCACTATTCATGACGAATTCCACTTAGAATTCCACATTTATGCTGGTGTCTGGAAAGGCTCACAGTTGGCAATTTTTAAACTACCGTTGCAAGTGGTTTTCTTAAGAGCTCTCTTATCAGAGCTTTATGACTCAGAGTCTCGTCTCATACACATACGTTAGCGTGCACAAATGAAGATGCTCAGAGAAGCCTAGAAAATATGCACCTTCAAATCTCAAAGCCTAGAAAATCACCGTGATTCAAATCCACTCTCCTAATGTCTGGGAGAAGCACAACTGTATGTTTGGAGATTTGTTATCATCCCACCCTGCGTCCACCTAGGATTGGTTAGTAGTAACTTTTGTGGAAGAACTAAATACACTTGGAGCAGCAGCTGAAAACAAGACGGGCAATAACACTCTAACGTATGGCAACATTTGCTGCCATTTTACCATGACTCATCTTTCCTTATTGCTTTTCCTATATTTTACCCAACTAACGAGACTTTAGCCTTTGGCAATGTATAATTGATTCAGTGTTGCTGAGTTTGAAAGCAACAGAAGCTCAAGAACTGCTTTTTATTCACTGATTCATTTAGTTGCAAGTTAGTGATCTACCCAGTACGGCAGCTCCATGCTCAAAACTGTGCACGTTTATTCCCAAAACACTACTTGTCGTAGGCACAAATAATGCATAGGAAAGCTGAATTTTTACTCAATATTTTCAAATTATATTTGCTAGTTTTATTGTGAGGTCCACAGTTGTTGCGTCAGAACTTTTTTCAAACCACTTTAAACCTCTACAGCTCAAAACCCAACCTTTTCCCATCCTGTAAATCAAAATATTGCTAAGCAGCATACTTGATTGATGAAACTTTTTCAGCCATGAAGAGTCTCTCTTGTTAGGTACCAGTTCTAATTTTGTGTAGCTGTATGTACCTTTGCATGCAGAGGAAAAGAAAAGCACAGTTTTTCACAGATGACTTCATGGACACATTTTATTAGAGGGGATAGTGTAAATAAAGGCCATCCCCATATCCTGCCCCTTTAGCTTCATTCTGTAAGGTGTAAGCAGAAAAGGCTGATAAATGAGTTAATAAAACATGATGTAAAAATTCTCATTGTGAATTTAAGCATGCCAGTGCCTGAGATTATTAGAGGCACGGCTGCAAAGAATAACACTGAAAATGAGGGACTCAGGTGATGTGTTTTAGAGGTTAAACTGTACTACAAAGATTAGCCTTATTCCTAGCTACTGAGCATAATTAAGGAATTGCCATGGTATTTAGACAAGGGCTTCATGCACTACTTCAACATTTGGCTGCTACATTCTGGCACAATAAACGTTAACCTGGCTCTTCCCTGGCTTCTGCAAGGAAAAAAAAGAAAAAGGATGGTAAAAAAAATATTAAAAAAAAAATCTTTTCTCTTTTTTCTCCAGTTTCCCTTTCTAAAGCTCCTGGTTGTTTTAGAGAGCAGTCCAGCTGTGCCAAGTGCTTGGCTTAAGACAATGAATATTGTGCAGGTTTTGTGGGGATCACTGCTTCTCTAAAGCTTCTTCTGATCTTGCTCTATTTCAATATATTCTCTCCACAAAGTAGAGCAAAATTCTAGTGTCTCTCCGTGTAGCTTTTCCCAACTTCTCCAAGCAGAAACACAGGAGATGGGTGTAACTCTAGTTACTCTTGGCTCATAACAAGTTTGGCAAAGAACCTGATTATTTTCTCCTTAAAGAACTATTATCCCCTAGCTATGCAGAACTCAGCCGGCAGAGCCATCTGCATCCAAATTAGGAAATGAATAAATAAATGCATCACCTTAGTTCATATTTGTAGCCATTTTTGCCATCTCAGAATCACAAGAATGGATTTATTTTAACAGCAGATTATTGTGAAATAAAATTATGCAGTATAATACTAATATTACTGCCATACTGTTATCTATATGTAAGTAGAAGTTACATATATACTTAATAGTTCTAAATAATTATTTGTAACAACATGTTTCTGTAAAAATACTGTTAAGATACTGTTTATTATGTATACATCCTAATTAGAATCCATATATGACATACAGAAAAAATACTGTATAACATATATAGTTAAGAGTATTTTTTTAAGACCTATGTTATAGGGTTCTCCTGTTTAGGAATATCACTGGAAGTTACACATCAGAAGACACAGGCCTTATGATTTGGAATAACAAGGAATAGATTTGTTTACTTTCTGTAATCACTTATTAAAGGAGACTGTTTTCAGTATGATGTAAATACTGTGAGTCATTTTATGACTTTTCAGAAAGAGTTATGTTTTGCCCTTATAAAATATGGTTTTGAAATTGGACTAAATGTCTCATTATAAATGTCTCATTATTATTTTATTTTCTGTAGCCCTCACCAGATCGAAGAACAAGAAGCAAAACTTTCCCCTGAACCATGTTTGTTTGTTGGTAGCTAGCAAGTTATGCACTCAAAGAAATCTATACCTGCTTTTATCACCAACAAGAGTAACAAAAAATTGTAGTGGAATAGCCCTCTGAAGGCAGGAAGCCTTTTAAAACTGTGGAACATCTTTAGTTGGGATTAGATGTCCTTTTTGCTTGACTTAGTAGTGGAAATTCTTAGAGGATGCTCAGACTTCAAAGAGACTTTTTCTCTACAGAGGTAAGTAGTCCCATAATTTCTAGAAAATTCAACCTTGCTAGGAGCTGGAACAGCAATTACAAGAAATTCATAGTTACAGAACCACTTCTCCTCTCTCACCCCTTGAAAAGTAATATTAAAATAAAAACAAGATTCAAGTGTATTGCCCGCAGTATATTTGAATTATTACTACTGGACTTCTGCCTGAAAAATTATTCTGTTTACATATTGGTGAGAGCAACATCCTTATGCATGCATGTGAAAAGACAGGCAGAAAAGTTTTCATAAAACATCAGTGAAAGAAATTGGATGCATTATGCATGGCTCCTTATTAACTTCTTGCTATTCCTTGTTACCAAGCCAAGAGGAAAAGTAGTATACTCAAAGGTAAAGATGAGAATGGAGTAGCTCCGAAAACAATAATTAAAAAGAAGTCCTTTATTTATTTAGTGACTTTCAATAAAAGCAATTAAGTACATGAATTTAACTACAATCTGTATAGTAGAAAATCTGAATATATGATTACCGTGGAAATAAAAAGGCAATTAAGGAGGGAATGATTTAAAATAGTTGTGGTAGAATTTAATTTTTTGTGAAGAAAACATAAATTGAAAATTAAATTGGGAAAGCATTTTCTGCAGCAACTAAATTTAAGTGTGACAGTCCTTCATTTTTTCTAACAACCTTAATGTAAAAATTCTATTTAAAGTTACAACAGAAAAAGCCCTGCTTTATTTTGTAAAGCCTGTCAGCAGAAACTAATCATTGTTTGTTTTTTTTTTTTTTTTCTGATCAAAAGTGCCAGGATACCCTGATGTTGTACAGAAAGAATGACAGCTGGTCCATCATTGCTGCCCAGTAACTGAAGAGGATGGTCTATGTCAGTGGAATAGCAGCATTTTTGTGCTTTCCTTCTTTCTTGACATAGAAGACCAAAAGACCCAAATCTGTCTTTGATGTTGTTTATTTCTAGGATACATAACTCCTTAATACTGCTTCTAAGTGAAAGATGAACTCTTACGCAGTTTGAGGTTCAGCCCTGCTCTTTGAACTCATGATTCCTGCTGCATCGTTCATCTCCTGGATTTTTTTACTCTTAGTTTCTTTTGGCTGAAGACACACCTGTAACTCATTTACTGTGGCTTGATTATATATATATATATTGATATATTTAAATTATATAAAATGATAATGCAATGTGACAAGTATAATTTAACCATAGAATCATTAAGGTTGGATCTAAGACCACTAAGGCCAACCGTCAGCCCAACATCACCATGTCAACTAAACCGTGTCCTTAAGTGCCATGTCTTCACCCTTCCTGAACACCTCCAGGGATGGAGACTCCACCACTTCCTTGGGCAGCCTGTTCCAATGCTTTACCATTCCTTCGGTAAAGAAGTTTTTTCTCATGTCGAATCTAAACCTCCCCTGGCACAACTTGAGGCCATTTCCTCTCATCCTATTGCTTGTTACTTGTGAGACGAGACCAGCACCCACCTAGCTCCTACCTCCTTTCAGGGAGCTGCAGAGAGTGATAAGGTCTCAACAATATAGTATATAGAACAAAATATATCATATTACAAGTTATATATTATATTTCTATATCAATCCTCAAGAACATTATATGGAACTCTCTTTTTCTGCATGTGTTTCAATAGACAGGTCTTGTTTTCACTCAGGTTTGCAGTCTAAAAACTTATTCATAAAACTTCAAACATGAAGTCAGTTACTATTTGTTTTCAGCAACAATCTGTTAACTGTCAAACAAAACAAAGAACAACACTTAAAGGTCTGCAGGGTTTCAATTTTTTTTTTTAGCAAAATGATTCTTCATTTTTAATTGTTTACTTGATCTAGTTCCAAAACTAATTAGTTGAATTTCAGAAATTTTGAGAATTTTTTAACTCCAGCTGCTAGAAGGAATTGACTCAATGGGAGTTGTAGCTGTTCACCATAGCTTAGGAGAGCATTTAATTTGTGCATCTAAATCTGAACTTAAGATTAATTTAGCTACCGTATCTACAAACAAATAAAAATAATGTCTTCTGAAACATGCAAAGTGCCTGTTTATTCTGTGTTCTTTTTAAGCCCTGTCACTTTCAGTGATGTAAGGGTTGAAATAATTCTGACATTCCTGTCTAGAGGACTTTTCCTCTTTTTATTCCAACTTCGGGTGTTGTCCTTGCAGCGAGCAAGTCTTGCCTTCCTTTTGATATCTCCCAAGTTTTTAATTTTGTTTCATGCCCCTCATTTTCTCTCTCTCCAGCACACTCTTAAAAGTTCTCCATTCGGAACACGGTCAACAGTTCTCCCAAAGGCACCATTTCCCACTTCTCTCAAACTGTTCAACTGTCTTCAGCCTGACACACAGAACAAAGGATGCTACAAACAGAAGGCTTCTCTCTCCAGCTGCCCCTAACAGACATAGTCTCTGGAACTAAATAAATAATGTTCAATGCTAACATAACTGTGGAAAGTATTTTAAAAAAGAAAAGTTTCAGAAGGCAGAAACGTATTATTTTAAGCACATTCCCTACCTCCTTCCTGTTGATGAGGTTGTAGGGCAAGTCAGAATAGACAATTCATTTTTGAAAGCTCCTCACTGTTCCCTGACGATAATTTAACTATTAATTGAAGCTATTTAATATATATTAAGTCTATTAAGTAGTGAACTTCCTTACCTCCATCCACACCTGCTGCCACCGTCCCTCTAGCAGGTCTGGATACCACCACCTTTCAAGGCAGGTTACGACCAAGTGGTTCCATTCTGCCATCATCTGAAGTGTTGCAAATGCACAGATTTTTCATTAACTTAATCAGATCTCTTCTGTATGTATTAACAACATTTCAGAGTGATGAGGAGGACAGTAAGTAGAAAAATTCTTCCTAACACCTCATCTAAATCCCACCTTTTTCAGCTTGAAACTGTTATCCCTCCTCTTATCCCTGCACTCACTGATAAACGGCTTTCCTATCGGCCCCATTTAAGTACTGGAAGCTCCTCTAAGGTCTCCCCACAGCCTTCTCTTCTCTAGGCTGAACAACTCCAGTTCTCTCCGCCTGTCCTCACAGGGGAAGTGCTCCAGACCTTGGATGATCTTTGTGGCCTTGTGACTCACTCTAACAAATTCATGTCCTTCCCCTGCTGAGGACTCCAGGGCTGGACACGTATGATAGGAACCAACTGACAGCAGACATAAACATTAGGAGAATACAATAGATCCCAAGAAGAATTAGCATTGAGAAGATGGCAATGGAGGGTTCTTTTTTGGGTTGATTTTTTTCCTTTTCAGAATTAATTTAATTATTGCATAGTATGGGGTTTATAGTTATAATAATAACTGAAATACCAGGAAAAAATCTTCCGTCCCTGTATACAATAAAGCTATATGGAAATTACTTCAGTTACAAAATTATGCCATATACTACTCCACATAGTGTAACTTAAACTTACGGTACAACATATGATGTGGTTGTACTGTGTGAAAACAGCAGCTTAAACACAGTTTCATTATATGAACATTTGAATATACATAAATTCATCCATATATACTTAATAGCTACAGTTTCAGAACTCCTTTCCAAAGCCTTACTATCTAATGCAAAGTTAGCCTCACATTTGCCTGAAGTAACCTGCAATGTATGCTAAAAACATAAGCAGGAACACAACCCAAACAAATCGACGGCATGCATCCTGCAGTCACAACCAGTTTCAAGTTAAGTCCTTTAAGCAGCTTATGAATGGACATTATAATAAAGACGTCTACAAGCGAGGTCTATTAGAAGAGCCCTGAATAAAAAAAGAAAAAAAATACTTCAAATACCATTAAAATTAATGAATTAGGTCAATTCAGATAATTCATCATCTGCCTGAACTGGAATCCAACCTAAGACATCCTTTAGAAAAGACACAGTCAAACACGGTAGTGTTCACAGGGAAGCTGACAGTGAAGATAAGCATAATTTAAATGAGAAAATGCCGGCATAGTTTTAGCAAAGTCTGACAAGAGACTCTGTAAAAGCAGCAGGGTAAGCAAAATAAATTTCCACAAATTAATTTGACCTTGATGAAAGGCACATATTTTTATCAATCAGACTTAACAAATATTGACTTCAGGCATTAACCAAATACATACATAAGTGTTCACGTTGTTAAAACAGTTGTCAAGTTCATTTTCCTTCTGAAATCACAGTTTGCTGATAAAGATCTAGCTGAACTTAACCACTTTAAAAACCCTGTATTCCCTCATGAAGCAAGAGTCAGACAGATTAGTCTTCTCTGCCTATCAACTGCTAAAAAAAGATGTGCCACAGAGGCAGACTGAAGTCTAGAGCGAGAGTGCTGACTAGGATAGACGTAGACATCAAACTGGGTATAATGAGAACTACAGTAAGGCCTGTGCCCATGGCCCATTCTCCTACAGCAGCACCAGCCAGGAGGCTGGGGAGGCTGGTGGGGGAGCACTTTTGCTTGTGACTACCACTTATCATGGAGGTTTTATTTCCATTAGAAGGCCAACAGGGCAGCATACTCCAAGAGGCATGTTATGGATCATTCAGTAGAGGACCTTTGCAAGACGAGAGTAATATATGAGGAGGAATGGCCTCAAACTCCGTCAGGGGAGGTTCAGGCTTGACATCAGGAAAAAAAAAAATCATGGAAAGGGTCATTTGGCACTGGAACAAACTGCCCAGGGAAGTGGTTGAGTCACCTTCCCTGGAGGTGTTTAAAAAACAGGTGGATGTGGTGCTGAGGGGCATGGTATAGTCATTGATAGGAATGGTTGGATTCAATGATCTTGTGGGTCCTTTCCAACCTAGTGATTCTATGATTCTATATGGTAACTGTCTAATTTTCAAAATTATCATAGGGAAAGAGATGTTTTAATTGTACTTTCTCTTCTCCATTCTTAGTGTACTACTGGCCCTTCCCAAAAGCAGAGGACAGCCACTTGTCTACAAAATGCTGTCTTCTTTCAAGACATTCCATCAGCAGTTGAATAAAGAATCAACCATCTCTTTGAGACAATCAAGTTTCCCAACGCATTCCCTGAGTGGAGCATGCCTGGAGTATTCACTGAAAAGGTAAACGAGCTGTACTGCAAAGTGAGGCAGGATCTCCAAGCAAATGCTGGGTGTCCCTGCAGGAATGACTCCCTGCTCATGTGCTGCTGAACTTCTCCAAGATCAAAACCTTCTCTAAACTGCCAGATTCCCTGAAAAAAAGGGAAGAGCAGGGACCGTACTGGCGGTCAGGCTTCAGCCGAGCAGTTTCGAATATTCAGAAATGTGAGGACAAGATTAGATTTGACGATGGCACAAAGGCTTTACTCTGTACCATAGTACTCAGACACCTATTCTGTGTCACATCCAGCCTTCACTGAAGAAACACCTCGAGGCATTTCATTACTATGTTGACATTTCAATTATGCTGCATTTAAATAGATTTGGTTGTGATGAGTCTTATTTCTTGCTGAAATAGTTCCCATTCTAAACATAGATTGAAAGAGTTATTTACTAAGTCAAAATTTGATACGGGAACATACCAAGGAAGCAGAAAGGCAGAAAGTCACAGAATTTGTTTCCTCTTTAAAAATTCTTTCCACCTCTGCCGTTTTTCATCTTCTCCGTGACTGGAGGCTGTGCACAGAGAGTACTGCGATGACAGCAGCGGAGCTTTGTAAGGAATCCTCAAAACAAGTTTGGTGTGAGGAAAGGCAAAAGAAGGTTTCTTGTCTCTGCAGCCTCCTAGAACTGGCTGTAAAACGAGCTGGAGATCAGCCTACCTGCCTGCATGGCCAAAAAGGGTGCAGGCCAACAGAGGAAATGTGTGAACAGCCTAGAAATGAACGGCTGCAAGTAACTCAGGGAGCCACTCCGCCAACCAAGTACACCAATACTCTTTCCTCAAATGTCCTCCAGGTTTATAGGAAGCAATAGTAGCAAAGAACTGGAAGATAAAAATTGCTTTCATAATTTAGCGGCGTCTCTGTAATGACTGACTTCTCTGCAGGCCACGAAAATGTCAAAGCCTCTGCTGGCGGAGTTCGCAGAGTTCTGTTAAACAGCTCGTACGCAGCAAGCCCTTAGAAACCTGCAGGTTCCTAAAACACGGAACTGCTTCATACTCTTTGAAGAAAGAAGAAAAACTAAGAGTCAGTTAAGTTTCATAAATGTCTCCTATTCTGCCTATTAGCTAAAGAAAGTGAAAAATGGCAGATTCCAAACTCTCTAGGTATAAAGGTTTACACTAATATTTCTTCTAGTACAAGCTCACATCTCTGTTGCTTTAGCTGTTCTGCAAGCCACAAACGTTACAGAGCCTGAATACTTTCCTAGATGTATATGTAAGTTTGTACTAACTGCTGTTTATCCAAAGAACGTAATGGCTTTGAATGCTGTCAAAAAATATGCCATATTATTGTTGAAGTTTATACTGAATCTGGTTTTATGAGAAAGAATAAACTGAGTCTGCATAGCTATTCAGGAACATATACCATATAATTTTTTAATATGGCTAGAAATGTTTGAAGGAATGTGAAGGTGATCTCTTGAGAACATTTCTAATACCCACTGTTACCCTTAAAATCCTCTGCTGAAACATCATTGCCAAAAATAGCCTCCTAAAGGTGACATTTCTATGAAAGGTGTCACAAGTTGCAGCAAGAGCCGCACGAGTATATAAACCATATTTGCAGTGTTACTACAAACTTCACACTTATTTCATGTATAGCTTTTCCTATTTGATAATCTCTTTCCTTTTTTTCCCTGAAGTATTTTGGTTTGCAGGATATTTTTAAGTGTATGTAGTTACGCATGGGGCTTGCTTGAAAAATCTCATTATTAAGGGAATGTGAAGTATATCTACAAAACGGTTTGACCCAAAAAAAGAAATCTAGAAATTAGAAAGCAAAAGATCTGTGTTGTACACCACACTATTATCCCGTAAGAAAAAAATTTACAAGATGAAGAAAGAAAATATTCCAACAAGAAAATGTCATATAAGAAAAGAAGGAAAAATATAAACATTTCCCACATGGCTTTATATAACGCAGGTGACAAACAGATGCTAGCATCTCCTGATGCACTGGCTTTCATCTGTGTGTACATTTTTGAAGGTCAATGATACATAGAACTACTTACACGTATCCACATGCACATATGCCTTTGGATGAGCTGTGTAGAAATGATTTCTCACAAGCTACCTGCCTTCCCCCAAACTTTTCATGTATGGAGTGAAAAAAAGAGGACAGTGAAAGAAGACTAGAACAAACCCTTCTGAAAATTCCCTGGAGGCTGACTGTGCTAAGCCTGGGCTGGTAATTTCAGCACAGACAATACTGATCTCTCACCAGGCTAACAGAGCCCACAACAGCACCAAAACCTGCCCAGAAAAACATGAAAGGGACAAGTCCCAGCTTCTGGGACCTTCTTCTGGCCAAGGCACATGATTAGCTGCATAATAGTGAGCTAATCAGAAGGCACCTTAGACACATTTATAAAGTCTCAGCCCCATCATAAGACTTTATAGCAGTATCTCTTGTTAAGAGACTTTTTGGTACAGAGACTGTATGTTGCCATGCTGACTTGAACTTTTCTCAGTACAGCTGAGACTCCAGCCCTGACTCAGATCTTGTGGTACTACAACTGGTTATTGATGAAAAAGTAAAATCCTATGGCGTATTTACACAGAAAATCATTATTATTATTCAGGTGACATAAAGATTATTGTGGGACATAGAGTTGATGCTAATATTGGGTCATCAATCAAGTGTGGTAAATAGCTTCTTTTATTTTATATTTTATCTCACTCCCATTTGCTCTACTTGACTGAAGCAGGTGATTCAGCTACAGGATGCAGATGGGCTGCAGGATTTTAGCTATTGGTGTACAAAGTTTTTCCATATTTTTTACTATAATGCTTCAGACTCATTTCAAATATACCATCATGACTATAAAATACAGGGGGGAAAGCAATTAGTTAAGTTACAAAGAAAGGAGTTGTGTAAATTAAGTATTATTAGCATACCCCATCCACTACTACTTTTGCACATAGGGGAATACAGTTTTTTTAAAAGCTTTTATGCAACCAAGGAAAATTCACATTTTAAAAAGAAGCTTGAAGAAAGTACTGAAGAAATAGAAATTCTAGCTTTTCTCTAAACACAATTTGATATATTAATAAAACACAACCATGATCCTCCTAGAAATCTCCCCCAATGCAAAGGTGTTGTTTGTTGCAGGGGGCTGGGTGAGAGAGAGAATAGAAAGGTATTCAAAATGTCAAACCTAGCAAGTTTTGGGGTTGTTTGGCTACCGGTTGCAAAAATGTAATAATTTCACAACCTAAGACTGAAGGAGGATTCATATATATACTCTTGGTTCTGATATTAAAGCGGATAAAATTAGAGATAATCAAAGTCTTTGGTTTTGGCATAGTTGGTATGAAAATGAAATGCATGCTTCTGAGTAGACCTCAGCACTGCAGTGGTGAAGGGAGAAATACCCCAGTGACTGAGCAAATGAATATACCAAAGAATCATAGAATCACAGGATGGTTTGGGTTCGAAGGGACCCCAAAGATTATCCAGTTCCAATCTCTCTGCTGTGGACAGAGACCTCCCACTGGATTAAGGGCTCAAAGCCCCATCCAACCTGCCCTTGAACACCTCCAAGGATGGGGCATCCACCACTTCTCTGGGCAGCCTGAGCCAGTGCCTCATCACCCTCACAGGAAAACATTCTTCCTAATATCTATCTAAAGCTACCATCTGTCAGCCTGTATTTTATACTCTGTAGATATACTACGGTATTAAAATTATATCTGTTCACTGTGATGTCAGATTGCAACAGTTTATGTGCTTTATATACCTGAGTATGTGATGATGTTAGTAACTCTCTGTCCCCAAAATATATACAGGGGCCAACTACCATTTGCCCTTCATCAGTTTACTGAGGGATATGTAAAGGAGATTTTTAGAGAAGAGACACATATTCCTACAGTTCTTCCCTCTTTCTAGAGCTCTTCTTGTCTCTAATAAGCATAACAAGTTGTATGATAGCTACACAGGCATGAAAACTGGGATTGTGAAGAATCACATCCCTACTACTATTTGTTACTGTGCTACTCTGACTCCACAGGTGATAAAGCAGGACACCTTGGCTGGCCTCTAGGATTCACTTTAATATATTTAAACAAACGGCTAATCATTACAATATTATTGGCTCCTTGGAATAAAGATAAAATGGAAAGTCAATTTCCTTGCGAGAAGGAGGCACAGTATCAAGCAGAGACGTGCCAAAATTCCTTCATCTTTCAAATTCAAACCCAGATCTTTATTTCAATACAAATGAGAACAAAACTGGGATTATACTCTGATGTAAGGACTACTAACAAGACTCCCAATTAAAATCATACCAGCAAAATCCCACAACGTGTCAACCAGTAAGAAATCCATTGTTCTGCAGGCCCTGGCTGCCTACCAGGCTTAACTATCAGAAAAAATCCAACTACATCCAAAATTATTTCCAAAAATCCATATGGAGAACTTTTAAGGGATCCGTATTATTTTTACTGACTTTTTACAATGTATAATGCTGTCTGAAGTGCCTTTATTAGTTCATTCTGGGTTTTAATAAATTGTGAGACTGTCCAGGATCAGAGATTTACCTTCTTTCAAGCAGTACCTCCAAAAATCCTTCCAACGTTTAGAAGTTCAAACCAAATGCTGACTATCACAGTGGGCTCTCCCTGACCTGAATATTTCAATTTCAGAGTTTCCTAATGAAAATCTCCCATCAAAGACTTTTTTATTGACAATGGTCTGCTCTTCAGAACAAAGAGAACTACACCTTGAGAATAAGAAATATGTATCTGCAACTCTTCATATTTTATTGGCTACAAAAGTTCTCTGATTTCATGCTTTCTCCATAAAAATTAAAAAAAAAAAAAAAAAGGGACAGAAAACTGTGCCATTAAAATCGTACAAGAATCAAGACGGCACTAAGAGCCCATTATTGCTGCTAATGAGGCTGATACCACTGCGTTGAGTTGCTCTTTTGCTACTGCCGCTCCACAATTCTGGCAGCCCGATGAACTCGGATCTGCATTGTCGAACATCAAGAAAGCAGTGCAAGAAGGTCACAAAATCTATGTAGCATTGGGGACATTGGGAAAGTCAGAAGAAAGATTGTTTAGAAAATAGGGACTATGGAAATACCCCATCTTTTTCATTAGCATAATATATCTCGAGCATGGGAGACTGCTGCTATTAAAAAAAAAGGGACATTTCTGTGCTCCACCTAAGTAGCTGTAGCTGCAGTGTATTATAACTTCCCCCAGCCATTGCTATGTAACAGGAGGATGACTGAAAGGAGCTTTCAGAGCAAAGTGTCACCGCTTTCCATGAGCAACCTGAGAGATGGCACACACACACGCATCCACATCCCCACAATTTGTGCAGCTTCCAACTCAGCCTAAAATCATGCACTTTAAAATATGACAATCATAACTTCACATTTTCAGGCAGTACCATTTGTTACAGGATGGCTGTCGGCTGTGTATTTTATCTTCTACATATGAAAAATTTATAGTCGCTCATGAAAACGTTTCTGAAAAATTCAAGGAACTCGCTATCAACTTTCTGTATAAAAAGCTCACATAAAAAATTCCTTCCAAGTGACACTAAGACATTAATGCTCAGTGTTGGAAAGCAGGACTCTCAGAAACAGCAATGACTGACTTAACTCATAAACAGTGTGCCCAAAGTAGATTAACCAAAGGAGGCATAATCATATAGAAAAGGCTATGTTGAACTTAAAATTCCTGTTTTCACTGGAAGAGTAAGACAGGAGGCAAAACTGTCTAAGCATTTCTGTGCAGGCAGGCCGATGGACTAATACAGTGGACTATTGGAATGTATGGCTGAGAGAGCTGGGGGTGTTTAGCCTGGAGGAGAGGAGGCTGAGGGGAGACCTCATTGCTCTCTACAACTACCTGAAGGGAGGTTGTAGAGAGGAGGGAGCTGGGCTCTTCTCCCAAGTGACAGGGAATGACCTCAGGACGAGAGGGAATGGCCTCAAGCTCCGCCAGGGGAGATTTAGGCTGGACATTAGGAAAAAAAAAATTCACAGAAAGGGTCACTGGGCACTGGCAGAGGCTGCCCAGGGAGGGGGTTGATTCACCTTCCCTGGAGGTGTTTAAGGCACAGGTGGACAAGGTGCTAAGGGGCATGGTTTAGCGTTTGATAGGAATGGTTGGACTCGATGATCTGGCAGGTCTCTTCCAACGTGGTTATTCTATGATTCTATGATAAAACTATTTATGCACCAAATGTTTCAAAAGAGAAGAATAAATCCATAAATATATTAAATCCATATTTAAGATAGTAATGTCTCTCAAACCTTTGGCAATCAGTTCACCTTTGGTTGTGTTTCCCACAATTAGATGGATACATGCTGTGAACACTGAGTAGCAAGTATTTCTTAGCTACATTTACCATTTAAGTGCATATTTAATTCATTTAATTTATTTTAAGTTCAGATTTTTTTTTATTTCATTCTTCAAAAGATGGAGACAGCAAATATTAAAACTGGATATTGATAAAAATCTGTGGTAAAGCAATTGAAAACTGGAAAAATAATGCATAGCAGAACAAACCCAAAGTTAAGAGACTAAAATCCCAAGTTGAGAGACTTGGTAAGATGACAATTACAGTGAAAAAGAAAAAGATAATGTATTTTCATGATCTCCCATCTCTTATAAAAATGACTATATCCCTACATAACAGCTTCTTCTTTTTTTTTTTTCCTTTAATGAAATGACATTCAGAAAGCCCTTCAAGAAGAACTACTGGCAGCAGCTGCTATATTCGTCTTCAGATTTTTAAAAAGAGAGAAGATGACCTGATTGAAAATGCTGGTCAGTAACAATAGCTTTGCCCCATCTTTTCTTTTTCCAAAGGAGAGAAGTGCTCCCCGACTGAGAAAAGAGTGGGCAGAAAGCATCTTCTCCTAATCACGCTTGGGTAACAGGCCCCAGCTGAGACCTACCAGGCAACACACTTGCTGTTTTCTTTCAAAGAGAGGGAAGTAGACTTCATTTACAGAATTTAGAAGTTGGATGCTTCCCCAACACACACACCTCATGGCTGCAAAATTGTCTGACTAATGCTGCAGGAGCTCTTCACAGCCCTAGTGGCTTTATGGTGTGAAAGAAGGTGAACTCGATACCTCTTCTACGGGAAACAAACACGTGTGTATCCACAGGCCCTCCTCAAACTAGCCAGCATTCCCAGTTCTGCAGTGAGTATGAATAAACCTGTATTTCCATCTGTTTAAAGCTGTCTGCAATGAGCTACCAAAGCATTTCAGAACAGATGAAAGATAAACTTCAATCCTTATTTTGAATAATAAGATCTGCAAAGGGAAAAAAGAGGGGAAGAAAAGCCAATGGGATAATTTGGGCTACTTTCCCTTGACCCTCACAAGCAATGAGATAGGACACAGAGCCTGGTGTTAATTTGGATTTCTTAATTAAATGAATGCAGACTGTCAGTCAGACAGGAAACGTGTTAATCAAATCAAATCAAGTACAAGGAGGGACTAGAATTTCTTTCTCTACATGGGATTACCGTGGCTAAAGGCTATCGTTCAGAATATTAAAACTAAAAGATGCTGATATAACAGCTTAACATGCTTAGTAGCTGGTGCACAAACACAATAATCATTTCCACACTGAGCACAGAATCAATACTGAGAATTACTTCCAAATGCCTAACAGAGTGTTTTCAATGTCACCAAGGAAAGTTCTCTCTCAAATCTGAGTCTTTATCACTTGCCAATACATCTCCCACTCACTTCCCTCTGCGACACTTTTTACTAGCTCTGAACATCTTCTGCCTTCTCTTTTCACATCCTGCTCTTCAACTGCTCAACTTCTTCAAGTTTCATCTACCCTGTTGTATCCTCTCCATCCTCCCCTTTCAACACTAGGGGGACCAGTAGAGTTACTTATTTTTCTAGCCTGCACCATCAAAAAAAAGAAAGAACAAGATAAAAATTTTCAAGACGACTTCCTAAATCTAATTAATAACCAACTTTTTTTCCCCATATCAAATTTATTAAAAAATAAACATCTGTGGCCAGTTTCTGTGTTCTGTCTCTCCAACTTTGTAATTCAGTAATACCTTCATAATTTTGTCTTCCAGTACATATATAGATTTTTTTAACCTTCAGTGCTTTGTAGTTATCAACGCAACTTCTGGGTCCTCTTGTTATTTTGTTATTCTATTGTCAATACTCTTTGGCTACCATACCTTATGAGTTTTTAAAGAATTCCTATTACACTTTTTCATAATCTTTTTTTTAAACTGAATATGCTGCACTTGACAAATTACAAATCAGTGTTTTGTTCATCCCAAAGCAAACAGTACCAAAAAAAAATTTTGAACAAATAAGAACCATAATAATTACAGAACTAATCTACCTGAGTTTTGATTTTAAAAAAACCTAAAGGATTAATGTGGTAAAGAGTTCCACGGAAGTGTTACAATAACAAAATCTACCTAAATAAGGTTAAAAAATAACAAAATGAGATATTAAAGCAGAATGAGAGACTGGTTGGCAAGCACCACTGAATATCTATAAAAAGAAAGCAAGGAGATACAACTAACAAGAATTAATTAGAGCTAGAAAGGCCTTAGAGGCTTCCTGAATGACAGATTCAGAAAAGAAAAATGTGGAAGAAAGTGGTTTTATGCTCTACTGTTCCTTTCAGTACCATGAAATATGTTCTGCTGTGCACACCCTTGCCTTTAGCATCCTGTGCTTCTTCATGGTAATTCTTTTGGGGCAATAACTTATATTGTCGGGGTGTTTTTCTGCTCCAATCTGATTTCCATCTATTTAAATATCTTTGCTTCTACGTATATGGTGGTACATCTAAAATGTACTCTTAAGTCTCCAGGGCATCCAAACGTACAGCAGCGCTGAGATAACCGAATTACCAAGCTAACTGACAGAGTCCTACAGTTCAGTGACAGTCACTGAATGCTGGATATTACTTTATGGATATTCCTACTTGATTGCACAACGTCTAACTCTGCAGTATATTTCTTCCTGATAAAAGCAATATTTTATATTAAAATGGTGTGATTAGATGGAATCCCTGAGTCTTCAGTGCTTAAACTTTAAAAAGGGGTTATGGTATCTGAGCATGGATAAGGTGCAGAAGCCTGGTACTTATATTGAACGCTTTGATAACACAGGTCTGTGATCTATATTTCATCCTTAAAGATAAAAACCCCCTAAACTCTTCCCTTGTTCCATGCTATGTTTCCGTATTTACTTGCCAACTCTAAACAATTTGTGACTTACTTCTTAACAACTAGAAAGAAACAACAACAATAATAATAATACAAACAAATGTAGTATCAGGTTGCATGATTAAAATTTCTTTTTAAAATTTTGATCTAATATGTTGCAGAAATATTTTAAGAGCATTGGGTAAGTCTAAGAAACAGTCTTTATGTAATCATATTTTTTAATTTCTTAACAATTTCTGTTTTCTTACACCTGAATCAGGCTGCAAACACTACAAATACTATTTTCTGAAAAAAAGGAAAGAAAATCAGGTAAAAAAAAAAACAAAACAGAAAATCAAATGTTAAGAACAAGAGTATTTGCAGAAATAATGTAAGTTTTGTAAGCCATCTTGGAATAAACTTTTTAAAGATGGAGAGATAATGTGTTTGCATCTAGTAAAGTAAGTTTCTAAATCAGAAAAAAACTTCTAAATAAATCAAATATATCTGTCCAGCTCATTTATTAAGGGCAAACTAGGGCAATATTGACCAATTGCCCTCCAGTAAAACACGTAAGACTGCAGAAAGAGAGCTCCAAATCCTTTAGAGTGTGGAGGCACATTCACACAGCAAATAGCTAGCAAAGTAAATAACAGATAGCTATCATTATTTTACTTATTTGTCATTGCTCTCTGTGGAGTCAATCAAATGCATGAGCACTGCTCATCTGCTTCCAAGCAAAGCCAGCTGTCAGAGAGCGATAGCATCTCACCCCATGAGAGCTGTTTCACCTCTGTCTATCTGTCCATGGCCATGTATTCAAAACTAAAATGTATTAAAACTAAAATCACGCCCTGCATATATAACTATCTGTCCATTTTAAACTGAAAGAGAGTAGATTCAGAGTAGATATAGGAAGAAAAACTTTACTATGAGCGTGGTGAGGCACTGGCACAGGTTGTCCAGAGACACTGTGGAAACCCCATCCCTGGAAATGTTCATGGTCAGGCTGGATGAGGCTTTGAGCAACCTGATTCAGTGGAAGGTGTCCCTGCCCATGGCTGAGAGTTGGAACTGTATGATCTTTAAGGTCCCTTCCAATCCAAATCATTCCATGATTCTATGGTTCATGCATGAACAATCTTTCACGTTGAAACATCATTTACTTTAATCTATCTAATATCACATGATAAGAGCTATCCAATACCACAGAATAATAATTCTTGTTGAAGATACAAAATTGGTCCTGGTACAAAACTAGATATTTACTAAGTAAAGAGACTGTTCTCTCGGGACGTCGAGTACACAGTTTGAGTTCTAGTGTGGAAAATAACTGTCCCATTGACTCTTACACCACTTACTGTGCAAATTTATTGTTAGATCAGTACTTAATAACCTACTTCTCTGCAACACCGTCCCTGGAGGTGTTTAAGGTGAAGGTGGATGAGGTACTTAGGGGCATGATTTAGGGATTGGTGGGAATGGTTGGACTCGACGATCCAGTGGGTCTCTTCCAACCTGGTTATTCTGTGATTCTGTGATTCTGTGAACACTGTACAAGCCCTTTTTTAAATCATAAGTATAAAAATTATGATATCATAGCCAGTAGCTTCCCTGTGTTAGGATGACTGCAGGATCGTGAGCTTTTACTGTAATACTAGAGATCTTTAAGGTTCCTTGTATACTGTCTCATGAGGTAATATCTCATGTATTTTACAGAACAGCAGTAATTTCAATATTACATTATGAGATTTAGATTAACATTGCAATGCATTTTTTTGCTCTCTTTCAGAACACTCTGCTCTTTGTGGCTGGCGTGGAGAAACAGAATCCACCATATCGCCGCCAGTGTCAATCGGAATATTGTTACAACCCTAAAAACACAAGGAGCTGGGCAAACCTTTGGGAAACGCATGGAAAAAAGAGGTTGAGGTAGAGATGGATTACGACTCAGAGGGAAACAGACTTAAAGGATAAAAAGGACAACTGGAATAGTCATGTAAAAAAACTAACTGGCAAAAGATGCATTTTGTATCTACAAGTAATGGCTGTGTACCCTGTGCTGTACTGATACTCGCCTGCTTCTTGATGACACGAGTGTATAACATAGAACTTAAGAATCCTCATAGGATTCACCATTCTAAGGATTTTCAGGTTTGGGACAGTAGAAATGCTCTGTATGACAGCTTTGTTCCTCTGGGAGCTGCGCAAAAGGAAAATCTTGAGAGAACAGCAAATTGGCATGGACAGGAGCTGGTGCTGAGCCCACCTGCAAAGCCACAGAAGTCGCATAATGCAAATTAAACTCAAAGCCACAATTCATGCAGTGACTCTTTTCAGTATCTTGGTGATGATTGTCACTCATCTTGATGAGAACTGTTATGCTCCTCGTTGCAAGCTGTTATTGTTTTTTCCCAGTGTATTTCAGGAATGTGAATGCCAAGTTTTTTTACTGCCTAGCTACTGTTCTAAGCATCTTATCCTAACTTTACATTTTTCTGCCCATTTCATTGTTTCCTCACTTACGTAATTTGCTCTAGACTAGGCTCATGTCCTGTTTTTCCTAACAATTTGCATAGTTTTAGTTGGGTATCTTTTATGCACAAAATGATTTCTTTAAATATTCATATTCCACACTTCATACATGAAATCCTAGAACAAATAAAAATACATGCCCTACCCAAGAAATACAAAGCAGCCCTATGTAGATCATATCTATTATTTCTAAATTGTTCAAGATGTATTTTTTGATCCAGGGAAGAGGGAATATGGTTGCTTTTAAGCTTTGTTTTGAAACACTACAGGCTAATAGAGGATATACTATAGAGGATAATACAACTAGGAAATATATTCCCAGATTATTGAATTCTGCTTCTATAGTTTCAAGGATTTGAATGTAGTTTGCAGTATTCAAAAGCAGTAAATAAAAATGCTGTCTACTGCCCAGTAGCTAACATCTTGCCCACACATTAGATGCTAAAATGAGGTACAGCCAGGAAAACTGAGATGGGTGCTGAGACATGGAAATCTGTGACATATACAGGTTGCCCTTTGTTAGTGGATTCTAAATCAAGAAGGATGTATCACTAAATACTATTAATGTAATATTTTTTGCATTATATTTCATACTGATAGCTTTGTTTTACAGCCCTACCTTTAATTGGTATTTAAACTTAAAAAAAGCCACAGAAACATTGTTGAAAATGCTACTGGATCACATTAGAACATTAGAAATATCTTCTCTGCCAGTCTTACTAAAATATTTACCTTGTAATGAGACAATCATCTTTTGCTTTGAGATAGCATTTTAGTTTAAATTCAATAATTAATGAAATGTGAGATATGCTGGTCCTACAGTTCAAGGTCCTTGCATTCCTGTCTCAGATACTGTGGTGGTTAGTCTAGGAACATCAGAATAAAATATATTTTCCTAAAAAGTTTATAATTCACAATCTACATTTCTGTAAATCTCAGTTTGCTCTTGGATGCCAATGAACATCTTCAAAAATGAATTCTGTAAGGCAAACATTTTAAAATGTGGACTGTGTGCTACCCTGCGGTTACTCAACATAAATATAACCTTATTATACAAATTATTATTTTTTGCCAGGAACTGAGGGCTGAATTCCCTATAACTATCATTTACCCATTTTCTTGGTAATGCATGAATAGTTCAATTTGTCTTACCGGCTCACACAGAAAAAAAAACCCAGTAGAGATGTGCCTCTATTAAAAAAAGCAGCAGGTATTTTTCCTTGACTGTATTGAATGCAGGTAGGGGGCAGATTTAACTTGTTATCAGACTCCACTTTGACAGACTTGAATTTCAGTATAAACCCTCTTTTAGCTTGTTACTGTCTTATGATGCATATTGGATCTACCAAAAATTAAAGTATTAAGGTGTTGATTAACAAAGGTGATGTTAAAGAAATACAAGTATTCTACTGGCTTAGCGATAAAGAAAACTACTTTCAGATCACCTGTAGATCATGCCTTGAGCAGCCTGGACTAGTGGGAGAGGTCCTTGCTCAGGGCACGGGGTTGGATGATCTCTGAAGTCCCTTCCAACCCAAACCATTCTATGATTCTATGCTTTACGGTACTAAATAGAACATAGCTATGTTTTAAAACTGCCTTTCCACTTGCCCAGGTGTCTGATACCAGCTTAATTCGTAGCTTACATTCAGAGAGAAAACAATTTCTTAACATCTCCTTCTTCTGGTTCACTGCGTGGACCTCGGAAACTGAGAACTTTGGGCAAAAGCCCAAATGCTTAGGAATTAATGAGTAAAACAGAAAGAAACACAACCAAAGACAAACATAGTAGGGAAGGAGACAAGGTGACTATTTTCCCCTCTCCTTTCTCCCCATTCACACACAATTGAGACATAAGAAGAAATAATAACAACGAAGAAAAGGGTACTTTTGATTAATAAGACTTTTTAAAGTTGGGACAAATGAGCAAATGTACTGAATTTCAATTTAATTTCCTTGTACTAATAGAGGATTTTCTAACTCCATTCTTTAGAAAGATCTTCTCTTATATGTTAAAACAAAAACCAGCTTGCTAAGGATTGTAGAAATATGTATTTTATTTTGTTTTTAACTCTGATCCACAAAAAACAATGAGCTGAAGAAATCAGACTTTAGAGGGACACCAATCCATCAAGTTCACTTTTCCAACTGCTAAACTACCTTCCCATCTTTTACCAGCTAAAGAAAAAGTATTTTGGTTCTTTTTTTGTAATATACTATTAATAGTTACTTCATTTTCTCAAGGAAATGGTGGAAGGCTCATTAAAATTATAATACAAGAAGCAATCTTGAACTAACTGAAGGATGAACAGAAGATATAACACAAATATTTCATCTCTAGTGTCTTAGATTAATTTATCAACAACTCTGTGAGTAGATCATAGTAATTGTTAAAAGAGTTGAGAAATAGACTGCTCAGTCGCACAGTGCCCATAATAAAATAGTCAAAAATTCTCTGTCCTTAGATCAAAATCTAGGAATTGTTTTATGCTTGACAGTAATTAGTAGGGGACAACTACAGGATCACACTGCACTTGTTCAAAACTGATGATTACCAGTGTTCCAGTTAATAAATATTTACCTCTGTGCTAGTTCTAGTAGATTACGGGATGAAAAAAATGAATATTTGATCAATTTAATTCTTAACTGAACATTCATTTTGCATTTTGTTCCACACTTCAGTATATATACTAAATCAAAATTCATGCTGGAGTTCTACTGAGTGTGCCTAATTGATAATACTAGCTAATTAAATGTACAACTTCACTGCATATTAATTCTCCATTTGTCTTTTGGCATTCTGAAATTCCATCAAGCTTCAAGTAATAATGAATGCAAAAATTAATATATAGCCATGTCTGTTGCTCAGTATAAATCTGGAATTTCAAAGAACAGGATCGACTACTTCTAATAAAAAATACACCTTTTGTATTCACTTGGAATGTGAAAGACTACCTCAAAAAAGCCAGACTTTTCTGAACCTATAAAGATCAAAGCTGTGGTTTACTTAGGAAAGAGAGCTATTTGAAATTTCTTAGATCAATATACATACCATCACAAATGAAAAGCCTTACGATATGTTTTAATACACAATGTCAACGTACAGTTTCCTTCACCTACATAACGCACAGGAAAATACACAGCATATTTCTTTTACCAGCAGTTAATGATGGATACTCTTCAGGCTGATCTAATTAAAATCAAAACATTTTGTGAATTTGCGCTCCAAAATCATATCCTATGTGATTTTCACTCCAACTTTGTATACCAATCTGATTTGGAAAATCCTCCCAATCTGTGGACTTGTCCTTAGAATGCCTGCACGGTGTTAGGATCGTGGTTTTCCATGTTATATGAGGCTTCTTATGCACAGAGGGATTCAATGAAAAGGGCCATCTCTGTACTGCTGCAATTGTCACAGTTTCTTCCATTTTGCAGTTACTTTCATAACTCTGATTGCATAAGTTTCTATCAGGTAAAAATAAAACCTTTACTTTTTCAAAAGTTCAGGCTTATTCAATATCATCCCACACCATCTTAAAGGAAAGTAAAATAAGAAAGACCAGAAAAAGACAATGACCTCTTGGGTTCAGAGCAGTAGCAGGAATCCCACCGGTGCTGTACACCTGCCCAACCACCAGCATATTCCAAATCCAGGATTACATTACTCACATGGGTGGCTGACACATTTGACAGCAGTTGAGTGAAAAATGAGTTATAGAGAGAGCAGCAGATTGACTTCTCCTTAGAATATTTTGTTCTTTCAATTATCTTTATATTTCAAAAGAAAGATACATTCTGTGCAACTCAAAATAATAAAAAAAAAGGATTATAGGTATTATAGAACAAAGAGATGCTTTCAAAACTGACTTAGACCATTTCATTCAATAAACTACTTTATCTGAAGTCAGAGAAAAATGGCTTTGACAACCAATAATAAAAATTGGATGTTTCAGAATGTGGTGTTAAAAAGACTTGAATTTGATGGGCAGATTTCACTGACCTCACCACAAACCTTTTATATTACAGAGATGTCATAAACAGCACTAAGTAAGAGTAAATGTGCCTGTTGAAGAAAGGAACTAACGTGGACATATTGGCGTGTATTAGTACATCATTGTTCTGTTAGACTACACTTTCATTTTTGAAATCGTACTAGAATTCAGGTCACTGATAATAACCACCATTCATTCCCAAAGGATTTTTTTCACCAGGCAACCTCAGTGAACTTATATTGCTGCCTATGACAGACTCCAGTTGTGTGCCACTAAACAAGCTGAGTTTTACAGCCTTCAGGTGTAATTACTAAGTGGAAAATTTAAATTAATAACTTAGGTATTTTTCCTACGATAAACTACAGTTAATCATAGGGAGACTTCGATTCTTACTAAGAATATCAAAGAATATACCAAAATATATGACCATTTGTCAAAACAGTTGTCAGCTATTGCTTACTTTATTGGAAAGAGACAGATCTACCCTGTGCCAGTCCCTGAATTAGACAGTGGCAGTAAGTTATGAGAGCAATCCTTCTGAGGCTTGCTAAAAGCCACTCTTTCATGAGTGACAACAAGTAAAGATAAGGCAAATGAAGGAGGAGGATTTTCACTCTCGCACCGAGTGAGCTACCACCAGCTCCTCTGGGGCGTTCCACAAATCCTCCCTGACTGCAAGGATGACACCAGTGCAGAGCACCAGGCTTGATCTCGGTCATCAAGCTTCATCTATCAGGTTGAGCAGTCTGATGAAGGTTGCAAATTCTTCAGCTGAGATGAAGTTTAAGATACTTCATACCGATCTCCTCTATGCCCGCTTTTTGCAATCATTGATTGCACTACTGGGAACTAATAGATAATTGGCAAGATCATGGCCATAATGTTATGGAGGAAAAAAGTACAAAATGTTTAAAACAGATGAAAGAAATTCATAAAACAAAGTGTAAAAGGGTGATCCAGATGCAACATGACTCTGGAAGCTGCTCATCATCCCACAACGGAGGGTGCTCATGCCTAGTCTTTCCACCACCACCATTTCTTACATTCTTACCAAGAGCTAAGTCCTGACCCCTGGCAGAGGATGGATCGTTGGCCAGATGGACACTTGCAGAGAAATTCTTTCTGAGTCAGAATTAGAAGAAAAGTTTCTCCCTTTGCCTTCTAATCCCCCTTACATTTACCTTTCTCAGTGACTGTACATACAGCTATTGAATTAGCCAATAAAGGCCAAGTATTACAGCTATTATTTCTGCACTTCTGAAGTTACACTTGAGAATAGAAGGCTTGGAGGAAGTTCTGCTTGATTCTTAGGAGGAGTAAAGGCTTATTTATAAAATGTAACAGATGTAGCTAGATGAAAAGAAGCCAAGCATACCAGGTTAAAAAAAAAAAAAAAAAGTAATGCTTCATTCAGCAAAAACGGATATTTGCAATATGTGAAAATGGTATTAAAATGCTTCAGAAATTTTCAGCTTAAGAAACAGTTTTATTCATAAGCAAATCAAATTATTAAAGAAAAGCCATCCTAAAATCATTGAATCATTCGTGAAGGATTTCAGAGAATCACAAAAATGGAAGGCTTCCCTAGTTTCATTAATAAACACATCATTCTCTTACTCTTCTAATTCTTACATTCATTAAATCGGTTTCAGCTGTCACAATTTTTATTTGAAAATTGTTATTCTGCATCAAATAATTTGTGCTAGTAGGCTAAGTTAGTGCATGGAACTCCCTAACGTGCCCTTACAATGAACGTGCAAGACGAATTTACACTGAATTCAAACGATGAGGAAGACAACAGAATGACACATGAATGAGAAATAGTTACCACTCCTGCACTATTTGCAAGCTCACGGCCTGATTTAAAAACATCATCCTTTCTGCACAGGGCCATATAACTACCATTGCACAGTAGCAGGTTTTATAACAACTGCACTGTGGCTTACAAACCTTAGCAAATGAGATATATTTTAATTCTTCCATCTAAAAGCAATTCTCCCAGGTGGCTTTAAAGACCAAGATAGCTTATATTTGTGTGACAGGGAAGCAGAGAGAAAGTGTAATATTTTATTGATGATTTGAAAAAGTCATCAGCAAGCTGCAAGTTGTATTCTAACAAAATGCTATCTCAAAATGGGTTGCCAATATTCCTTAAAATGTCTTATCACCCTGCCAAAATTACCCTAACTTTGGTTTCTTAAATTCTACCACAGATTCATATCACGCAGAGCTCAAAGGGCCTAATCTAACACCATTTTTTGCTAATAATCCATTGACTAATACAGACCTAATTCACAGTAATATCATTGCAGACTGTGCTGGTGGAAATTCACAGTGCTTAGGATTCAAACAGAATGACAATGATTACCATACGTATGTGTTTTGTACTTGCAGACTGCTCTCTATTTTTATGTCCTTGTAGGAATAAATAAGTTGTTCTTAGACGACTGAATAAAAGCCAAGAAGGGCGTAAACATGAATACATAAAGAGCTGTAGATTGCAATTAGTAGGAACATAACAGCTACGTCACTTGGTTCTTAATAAACAAAAGTATGTTTTGTAGTAATAGAAGTAAGTAATATGAACTGCAGGAAAAAAAGCTTCTTCCATTGCTTATTCCAGGCTGCTCAAGCACCACAAATGCAACCTATGCTGTCTTCAGTGAAAGCAAAAATATCTTTTCCCACATTTAAAACCATTATGACTTTCAGTACTACTCTTTTGGGGAGGGAGGGAGAACATAAGAGGAGAGCATCTAAGATAACTGAAATACTAACATCCTATAACTTTACAGAGCAGTAATGTCACTGTAAGTCTCCGGTTTCCTGCTCAGTTTTGGTCCTGTCTGAGTACTAACAATAATGCTCTTCAAAAGCAAAGAAACAACCAAAAACTTGGCTTAAACCATTACCATTCTGAGCTTTTCTGATCAGAAGAGTCCCAAGGATATTATTAGCACAAGCTTTACTTTTTGGTGCACCACAATTACTTAGAATTTAACATTATCCTTCTGCATATTTACAATTTAGAATTGATCTGGGTGCTGGAGGTTATTTTCTTCTGGTACAAACAAAATAAAGAGTACAGTAGCAACACCTACACCCAAGGGAATAATACCTTCTGTAGAGAACCTCAGGCCCATCCATTTTCTGAATGGGAATGACTGTTTAAAGTAATAGGTTTTAAAATGTTTTCTGAGATAAAGCAGCAGTACTTCTGCATATTTTTTTATTTTTTTTTCCCCCATTGTGATTCTGTTCGGAAACAAGTAGGCAGCAATAATTCAGCATATAATTCCATTTACACTTAGTTCTGAACACAGACTTGAGACTGCTTTGTATAATTCAGGGCTCTGGAATTGTCGCATTCAGTCTATCTGGCTAAAACCTTGTATTGTAGTTTGCAAATGCAAAACAGTTGTTCGGTTTCCTCTCCCTAGGGAAAACGCACGCATTGCAGATTTAGGCTATTCTATCTGCAGGCAGGAGCCAGCAAGAAGTTCCTCGCATCAGCTTTTCTCTTGGACAAGGAAAAAGTAACCTTGTTCCCTGCCTTTCTGAGCAGGTTTGAAAGACACAGGATAAACTGCAGGAGAAGTAAGCAGTGACAGAGGAGAGGCAGTGGTTATATTATCCTATCGGGCTGTAATGGAAATATGCTCCAAAGACTGTAAATATATGCGGGACTACCGTTCTCTATGGGGGTTTTTTCACATTTTGTCACATTCACCTTCTCTCTTCTGCCTTTCCTCCTAGACAGGCTCTTCCCGTCTATCACCTCGCCGTGGGACCAGGTGGCACTGACACCTAGGAGAAAGCAGCAGCAGCGCTGATAACGGATGCAGGAGCCATACAGATAATTATGTGTGGTGCTCAAGAGGAGGAGCAGCAAAACCACTGGCATGCAGCTCCTCTCTGTCTGTTAGCAGGTGCAGCAAGTATCTGTGAAACTAAACTGCACTGTGGGAATACAGAGGGTGGTTTAAAAATAATCTGTCAATAGACAGACAGTCTATGCAGACTTCAATTTGCTTATCTGCTCCAGTTGTGCTGCTCAGCTGGGCAGGCTTTTATGTGGTACCGAGCTAATATATATTCATATACACATATGCATACACATACTATATAGGAGTATGTTATATATCTTGCACTGATGTCTATCATAAAGTCAGCTTTGCCTGCATCCATGTTTTCAGGTCAACCTACCATCCCCGAGTTCTGCAGAAATGCTCTGGTCCTCTCTGATATTACAGCTATTAGAGCTGCTGTTGTGTCTCATGATCTCCAAAATCAGAAGTCTTACATAAAAATAAGCAAAAGAAATGCTAGGACTTGACATGACATCTTTTTGTGGCAAAGCAGACACTCATTTCTGTTCATGTATAATTCAGAGTGGGTATTCAGCCTGAAAGGAACACATTGTATGTACAGTTATGCACCCATAATAATGAAGAATTTAAGACTAATGTTAAAAAAAGAAAAGCTTTTCTCTTCAAAACACAGCTACATTTTTCAAGTGTTTTTCCACTTGAACAGACAGTTTACCATTTCTGAAGCTGTTGGTCTACTTCAAACTGAAGTTTTGGAGCTTTAAAGGTATTAAATTCTGACAAGATTTGCGAAAATCAATAGCTTGGCAGGTGAGAAATCTATTTCCCTGTCTCTGCTAACAGAGAAGCTGTGAAAAAAACTCCTTTCCTGGTTTGTCTCAGTAAATCCGGCAGTCACCTTGCATACTCTCCCTTGCCAACAAACACAGGGGCAGCTCAGAGGGGGTACAGCACGCAGGGCTGCCCACCCCACCAGCACAAACAGCAAGGGGATAAACAGGGAGCACTACAGAGAGGCAGGGAGCTGGAGAGATGGGTTCATGCAGACTGTGGTTGGAAGGATGGCAGCAGGGATAGATCTTGGGTAAGCACGGGAAGGGGAAAGGTACACTTGTGGGGTTCAGGAAGATAACAGAAACCTGCATTTTTTTGTTGGAATGGATGAAGATGCAAGATACTTTTCCATTTTCTAATAGAATTTATGCTTATGAAACATCTCTATATGAAACACCTTTTTCTCTTGGTTCTTGGTGAGTGAGGATCTTTCCACTTTCCGATTCTCTTTATCTTTGCATTGTTTCCAGTAGCTGGACGCTGTGTTGCCTCCTTTCCAGGAGCAAGCTGTACTCTTGCCTTGCTTTGAGAACTCAGCCATAGCAGCTCCTCACACTGACTCCTGCCTTTAATCCCTCAAATCCTCCTACAGTCCTTTGATTCAAATCTTGTATTCTTTTCTCTGGTTTTCAGAGTCCAAGTCCCACACCACCCCGCAATTGCTGCCCCAAGTGTTTTCCTATCTACTGCAGAGTGTAGGCACACAATTTTCCTGCCTCTTCCCCTCTGTCTTGTTTTTGTCCTCCCACTTGGCAGCATGAAAGGAAAGACAAGACCAACACGATGCCCCCAGCCTCTTTGTCTAACAGCAGTTTATAGCCACCCCCAGGACTCTGCCAGTCATCAAACTTCTTGAATAGCCTGCAACTGATTTTCAACTGCTTTTACAAGCATCTTGAGGAGTTAAAGTGAATACAATTTCCATCAGCCTGAATGACTTGGAATCAGTTATTTCTATTCTATACTGAGAGGCAAGTGTGTATTTGATGTCTCTGATGGCTGTCTTTGTTCAGGGATCTATATGTCTCTGCTTGTAGAGTGTTGCAGCGTGATAAAACCTTAGAAACATTAAAAATATTAGCTATATTTCAAATGACAGCACATATATCCCAGTATTAACTATGACTACATAAAGAAAATCAGCTTGTTTTATGAACAGGCTCTGCTGCAATTGTAGTAATAGAGCTGGTGCTATTAACGAGTGACAGTTTGTTGTGTTTCCATTACAACTGTCAGGTTTCAGAATTGTACAGACCATACACGATTGCCTCTAGTAGCATGCCATGCCTACGATGAGCATGGGAAGCAGAGCGGAAAGATTAACTGCAAATCAAACTGAACAAACTACACAGGTGAGGAAAAGTTTGTCAAAGGGTAATGGCTCCGTGCTTCTGAGGAAGATACAAGCTGTGGAGGGGAAAGCCTGTTTTCTGAGTCCAAGATGAGATCAGGAATGTCAAGAGATTTAACTGCAGACCTGCAATATCTCCTCACACAAGCTATTAACTTGCAGATAGTCCGGCAGGATGCTGTGAAGCTCCATTAATATTTGTAAAATGTTTGAAAATGAAATGTTAAGAATTAACCTTGCTACCACAAAAATCAGTGGGAATTATGCCAAAATTCTGCTTTTCAGCTATTCATAATTTCTCCCATACATTCTCTTTTCTAAAAGTTACAATTGCTGCTTCTTTGTTATAGTCCACTATCCATTCAGCAGCTTCCTTGTGACAAAATCTTCTTAGTAAATGGTTCTGCCCTATTTAAAACAGTTCTTATCTCTTTCTTATGTTGTATTACACCAATCCAAACCCATTTAAAAGAGAAAAGATAATTACATTCACAGATTATTATCAATATTTTCCAAGGGGGGAAAAAAAAAAGACTTAAAAACTACTACAAAATACAAATATTGTTTACAATTAAAATGCAAATTCTAGGCCTTTATGCTGAAACTCAGTACATGAATTCTGTATTACATAAGCTGGTCAAAAAACCAAATTACGTTTTGTTTATCATTTCACACAGCTAACAGGAAGAAATCTGGTAGTCAAGTCTTTCTCACTTACATGAAGTATTCTGCTCAGATCTGACACCCATCAGGATGCCCCATGAAAACTTATTCTACTGCTAAGAATGATTTATAGTGTGCTATGAACATTGTTGTTTGATATGGTGAGGTCTTGTTAGAATGCTGATGTATCAAGACAATGTACCATCGCCTCCTAAACTTAGCTGTAATAATATATGAATGTACAAAGCTTGTCTTGGTGGCCATCTAGCTTCAGCATCGCCATATGTGAAAAGCAGTATTTCTCACGTCTGAGAATCTTTTCATAAGCCAGCACTTTCTCTCATGGCTAACAATCTCTGATCAATCCCAGCATCCAAAACTTCATTAAGGAAAGGCATCTCACACGTTCATTACTAAACTGAAACATTCCCTCACTCCAGCACTTAAAACAGTGTGTTCACTTTTCTGTTTAAACAGTTCTGGTTTTACACTTGGTGGCACCTCAGGGGCTTATGCAATACAGAACACACAGGTTTAGTGTTGCGACTCTGCCATCGTTTCCCATTTGACACTTAATTTTTAGTGAACTCACAGGGCTTGAAATGTAAAGGATTCCTCTCATGGCAGCTAAAACTACACATTATCATATTCTGACTAATTTGTCTGTTTGAATTGTGTTGTCATGATGGTTTAACAGAGTAACAAAATCTCCATAACAAAATATTACATGCATACTAATGGCACCACATAACCAAATATTCTTTCTCCAATTACAAGCACTTCTGATATTTCATAAACAACTAAAACCCAAGATAAGTCTCTCTCTTACCCACACAAGACAATTACAGATTTCAGCTTCGTTGTCAACCATCTATCAGAATGTAGTTCAGCACAAACCTGAACTGAATCAAGAAAGAGGGAATCATATTCCTAAGAGAGATGATATGTAGATGGTGAACATAGGTGCAAAACTTTGCCTAACTGACATATAAGCTTATATCTTGGCATGGAAACTCTAGTTGAAAAACCTTATAGTAAAAAAAGAATTTGGGAAGCAGTCAAGGTGCTGCTTATATCCATTAGTATGTTAATCAAGGAATGGGATAATAAGCTTTTTGTTTTGTTCGAATTTAGCAATCAGATTGCTACAGCTTCTATATGAGCATATCTTTAGCAAAATTAGAAAACAGAGTGAGCAATCAAGTAGCTGAAAGAGATCATCACATGCATCCAACAAGGCACGAAGGCTTGTACATGAAGAAGATCAAGACAAGGACTTTGGGTTTCTCTGCATTGCAGTAGAAAGGCTGCTGCAGGGAGAAAAGCGCTGATCACCCAAGTCTGCAGCGGCCAGCTGATCAAAGGAACGGCTAATTGATAGGGAAGTCATTTGAGTATAATTATGATTTGGTTGCTCAGATCTTACACATTTTTAGTTAAATAAATCTCTGCCTTGACAGATGGACAGCAGTTTGGTCTCTTGAAGCTGAAAGGGTTGTATCTGAACATCTAATTGGGGGTTACAGGAGTGAGGAAATAATGTTCCCATCTGTAGCTCTCAGTTACACAATGCAAGCATTAAGTATCTACTATTTCTGATACAGAGCAGGGTCAAGATTCATTTTTCGTATGGATGAACTATTATTGAGTGAACTATTCAGTAATATTCCAAAATCCCATAATCTGATGAAAATGAGTTTGACTCTACTATTACTACCCTTTAAAGCAGCTGATGAAAATGCCTTACTGCCAAAGCAAAGTAGGAAATAAAGATATCAATGTATGATTGGTTCTAACAGAGAAGAAGAAGGTTATACTCAGTTTGTCTTGAAGTCTCAGCGTAAAAATGGACATAGCTGAATACTTTCACTACTAATTTAAAAACTAGTATCTTAAACACTATTAAAACTGCACAGACATCTTGCAAAACAACACAGGATCACAGTCAGGTAAGTTTACAAAATAAAAGGAAATCCTGAACAGCAGGCTTCATCCATTCAATTTTTATTAGACTGCTAGCAGTTAAAGATGGAAAGACTGGAGGGATATTTTTGTGTGCACTGGTTGGTGGAATGAAGGGACTTATCTTGAATATAGGGAAAAAAAGGAGAGCTTTGCTAACTTTGCCAGAAGAGAAAGAGCTATGTTCTACCTATTTCCCTTTCTTATTTAAGATCACCTCATCCAGACAGCTTTACTCTATCACAGCCCCTTTGAAAAGCTGCAGCAGCACACCCTCATAATTCACTAGAGCTCCCCTTTGCCCTTCCAGTTGCTTTCAGTGGAAGTTACAACTACTGTCGTGTAGGATTTGACCCCCTCCGACTTGCAGTACTTCAGGAAAATACCATACATTTCTCCTTAAAAGCTTTTGAAGCCTCGATTTTTATCAGTTTTGAGGTTGCAATAGCTAATGCAATAGCAGATAACTACATTAAGACACTATGAAACATGAAGTGTAAAAAAAAAACAAAAAAACCAATCAATCAAAAAACTACCTTACTTGCACCGGGATCTTGATCCATTGAATAAGTAGCCAGATTTGAGTTGAAAGTGTTAACAAACTCCTAAGTATAAATTATAGAATATATACTTCTAGCAAAAAGCATAGTCAACCTAATTGCCCAAAGCAGTAGGAACTGATAGTATTTTTTACATTCAACACAGACGTAAGAAAAAGAACTTCTTTTAGGAGAAGCTACAGTAGAAAACAAAAGATCATTTGCCTTCTCTATTCTTACCTTCAGTAGACAATTATTTGCATTAAAGAATAAAATGCAGTGACAACTGCTCCATAAATACATATCAAAGTATTATATTATTTGAGGACTGGTTTTTATGTATTTGGGAAAAGAAGTATGTGAGATAGACTGTGACCTTTTTTCAGATACAGCAGATCCGATTGCTGTGTTTCTACAAGGCCAGGTAGCTATTACAGCTTTAATTTAAGGCCACAGCAAACTGAATAAATCTCATTATTGTCAGTTAAGTATAATCTTTTATTTACTTGGATTTGACACTAATTATTGTAGAGCTTTCACAGTGATAAATATCTTCCAATACATTTCTCAAGGACAAAAACCCCAAATACTGTACTAAGACTGTGACACAGGTTCAAATTATATTAATTTACATTGATATAAATAAAGACTAATTATTTGGATTTATACCACAATACAATAAAAAAACAGTTTATGTTTTATATTTTGATGTTGTGCCTCTTGAATTAATTTAGACTCTATTGTACATGTCAGTCTTCCATGCATCATTTATATTTTTAATAAAAAATTAGGCATTTCCACATACATCTCCAAACCAAAACACTTCTGTGAAACAATACGGAAATCAAGGTCCTCATTGTTTGTTGCTCAATGCTTCAAAATGCCTTTTGAAAATGGGATTGTTAAGTACAGCTTATAGATCTGTAACAAAAATAGCTTATGCAATTGTCTGCAACGCTCTGATTTTCAGCTGAATAGGCTCATAACAATCTGGCATTGTTCAATCCTCTGCCAGAGCTCTCCTTGTCAGATGTTCACCAGGTGTGTTGAGATAGACTGAGACAGACAAGCGGAGAGCGTTAGGACAGAAGCCTTCCACAAGGAACAGTCTTATCGTTGACTGAGTCATAAGAGGTCTTCTAATTTATTACATGTAGCAGCTCCCATCACAGTTGGAATCTAAACCTCTGGACTGAGATTTGCACATACCTTTGAAATGCTGTGCCTGGGTGTGTAGACCAGAGAATCTGCACTAGGACATGCTGTTCGCATTAGGTTTAACTCATCACGTTACAAATGCAGAGATGGATTTTTATTATTATTGCTATCAGTACTGGAAAATTTGCCGAAGACAGCTGTTGGCCTGGGAAAGAAGAGGAGATGCACTGCCCCGGTAGCTCTACTTTCAATGTGGCTCAGGGTATAAGAAGACATAAAACCCTGTTCAAGACACAAGAATTTGAGGTGGTTGGATCTGATAAGCCTTCGAGGAGAATTTCTAGCAGGTACAGAGGGTAGCTGATAGCAGGCAGCAGATGGGAAGGTCAGTGGGGAGGTCACCCCAGGCTATTGGCACGGAGGGCAGCTCTGTGTAATCAGCAAGTGGATCAAACAGCGGAAAGACTTCACCTCCTGGTTCACCATAGGTCATTAATTACATCTGTTGGGTTTTGTGGGGGTTTTTAAAGATGTTTCAGGGGCATGGCCAGCACTTCCTCCTCATTTCAGTTTGTGGGAATAAACTGACATAGCGAAACCCAAATACTGCTCAGTTCAGTAATGCAGTTTTTAGAAATGTATATCTTACTTTTGTTGAGTTACATGAACGTCTTAATCCCTGTTGGAAATAAAGACGAGTGTATAGTATTAACTTGAAATAGAAAAGTATTGCAAAAGACTCTGTGGTCACTGTGGCTGTAACAGCCATTGAAACACAGACTATAAGACCTAAAGACAAGGAAATCAATGAAAGAAGGTACAGAAAACATACAGGTAAAGTTCCCCTATCAAATATCACTTCTGAGGCATACAGTGCAGAATACTAATGACATGAATTCCTTAAAAGTTAATGTTTTAAAATTCATTAATATAGCATTACTTTGTTACAGTGAAAAATATATAAACACAATTAAAAAAGGAAATTTATCTGAGGCACTTCACATACTCGTTGTTTCTTGGCTGAGGTGTTCTTCCTATAGCACAACATGCAGATACTTTGCACTGGCTCAAAGCACAGCAACCTAAGGAAAAGTATGCCTGGAGAGAACACTGAATACTGAAGCAAGAACTTAGACTATAGCTCCCATCTTATGTCAGATTTTATTTTTTATAGAAGTGCACTTTTGTATTCCCAGTTCCACAAATTATTAAATCTAGGTTTGGGTGTTGTTTGGTTTTTTGGGATTTTTTTGTTTGTTTGTTTGTTTGTTTTTTCCCCCTTACTGACACATTGGAAAACTGGATAACATACATCAGCACCACTTTTGTTTGGAGATCAGCCATTAATTCAGATAGTAAGTCTCCAATATGCATTTCTATCAAAACAGAAAAAGACAGGAACACTGCCAGCAATTTAGCACCTCCTCCTCCTGCTCCCAACCTTCTCTTCCCCTCCTGCTGCCCTCGCAGACCTTTCCTGAGCACAGCTGAAATGAGCTGATCTGCATACACAACACTGACAGACATAGTCCGAGGTCTTTTATCAACTCAACAGGGAAAATGTAAATCTTCACCACATCTCATTAGGGACCAATCAATTACACTTACTTGAACTTCCAAGCAGAGATGGATAAATAATTAACAATTTTTAGATGATTTAAAGATCCAATTTTTACCCAGAAGACCAGTGCCATATTTTGCAAACAATTTTACTATTGCCTTTAGAAACACTGTGTGAACTATTTCTGTAAATAATTCTTGGTCTGTAGTTTTGTAAGGGATTCTCTGGGGCATTTGTTATTCAGCACTAAGAGGCTGAAATAATTGTCTGAAACCATAGATCAGAAAGACACAGACAGAAATTACGTTTCTGTTGTGTATATGGACGGTTGCAAGAGCTATAATTATTTTCTGATGTGAATACTAATTTTTTTGCATCTAAAGCAAAATTTTCTGCAATATTATTTTATAATCTAAGCTGCTACAAGCATTCCTGTCACTAAAATTGCTAAATATTTTGAATATCCAAAAAGCATGTTTATTTGAACTACTGGAATTATGTGTATAACAGTGGTTTGCAACCTTTCCGCAATGTCATTGGAGAGTAAGATATGAAATAGAGATATCATTGCATTCACAGAGGGTTGCTTCTGTTCTGGTACGCTCCCAGCCTCAGGGGCAAGAGAGTCAAACATCAGTTTCAGGCCTGGAGTCTGCATGAAAGTAAAAAGGGGAAAAAAATCTCAATATACAAGTAACCAGAGCTGGGATCACTAGGGAGGAGCAAGGTACTATGTTAAGAACAGAAAAAGATATGGAACAGACAAGGAATGAAAGCAAACGCTCTCTGCTAACAATGTATAGAATATTTAATGGGTTTGTTCCAGGATCTAAACAGCTCTCTGTATGAATAAAACATGTGCCTCTGTTTCAGACTTTATTCTTCCTGTTTTTAATGTTTTTCACAAGCCTTTCCTCTGTCCAGAAACCAAGGAAAATAAGAGGGAGTTAAGTATGGCTATGCAGGCATGTATAGGTTACGAAATATGCACAGAGAATCATAGAATAACCAGGTTGGAAGAGACCCACTGGATCATCGAGTCCAACCATTCCCACCAATCACTAAACCATGTCCCTCAGCACTTTGTCCACTCGTGCCTTAAACCCCTCCAGGGAAGGTGAATCAACCACCTCCCTGGGCAGCCAGTTCCAGTACGCAATGACCCTTTCCGTGAAAATTTTTTTCAGAGAGTTTTCAACTTGGAAAGCAAGAACTTTTAATGAATGATTTAACTTACACTTAATTAACTCAATATTTCATTGTTAAATTATTAAAACATCACAACCATAGCAAAATACAGCTACCTGGAGACTATACTTCTTTCCTAACTCTGTAATTAAAAATTCCACAATACTGAATTCAATCAAATGTTGCTAAAAAAACCTAACAGAATGTGTTATGAGTATTGCAAGATGACTGAAATTGTGCAAAACTATTTGCTTACTAAAAGAATGAGGAAATATTCATGTAGAGAGCTCCTGTTAAAAGAAATGTGAGGGCATACTTTTTTTGTTTGTTTTCATAGGGGAAATATACAAAGAAATGAAAGATATACTAACACAAGAAAGGAAAAAAAAGGGAAATCCTTCTGGAGAATAAACAGCGTTAAGAAAGGAAGCCTCAGAAGAAAAGTCCTTTTTTAAAGATAAGTTTTTTCCTTTGTTTCTATAGCTAAAATTAAAGAGGAAAAAGAATTCTGCAGTAAATACACATTAAGAATGAAGCTCCACAATTCTCCTGGCTTCTGTACGTTCCAAAATAACTATCTCTTGTTTTAAATCATTCTCTAATTTCTTTGAACAATTCATCGTCTGCAGCCTATTTATAGTGGAGTTAAACACTCAATAATCCAAACGTGAGCGACTTTGATTATAAGCTTGCTATGTTCTGCTTCTTGAGTGGATGATAGGACTTAGAATTAACTGTCTGTATGAATGCATTAAAGAAGCCAGTAAGCTCCTTTGTGGAACCAGGTAGCTGAAACAATTTGAGACTTCCTTAAAACTCTGGCAACCATCACTATACAGCTTGATAGGATGTGCCAGGACATTTGGGAACAGGAGTTTCACTGAGTATTATTTCGTGACTGTTTTTGTATTAATGAGAGAGAAGTAGAAAGATCATTGAAGCAGAGAAAGAAAGCTGCAAATAAGCCCGGGGCACAGCCAAAGAGGTTCTGGAAGCTCTGTCCTTAAAAAAAAGCTAAGAAGGAAAGCTCCTGGGCTGAATGCTGGAGAGCCAGAAACATCATCTGTGTCGCAATTCCTGGCAGAGGCAAAAGAGCTTTGGGTATTCTTTGTGGCTAAAAAGGATTATGTAAAAAAAATATTACTTACAGTGTAATTTTTTTTTAATTCCTACCTGAAACAAACTCCAAGAGTGTGAATTTGGTTAACTACTTCAAAGAAAAACTTTCATTGTGAATGCTACATATGGAATTCAGTTTCCCAGGAAAGTAGGTAGGAATTGGTTCTCCCGATGATCTATAATGGAATAAATGGTTTAGGTGCTTTCATAGCTCATTGATAACTCAGAAAATGAAAAATATGACTTAAAACAAGGACTGAACACATAAAAAATGAATTAAAGCAACATCTGAAAGATTTCTCGAAAAGAGCTGAGGGATGTCTTGCTTTTGGAGATCAAACATCTGTTAAAGTTACAACCAGACTGTCTAGAGAGATTATGAAGTCCATTTGTTTCACAATGGTAAGACAAATCAGAACCAAGTGGCTAGTAATGCAATTACTACTGACAAAAATATTTTTCATGGAAGAACGGTAGAGCAGTTAAAGGAAACTTGTAATTTCTTAATGGAAAAGAACCACAGCGCGGACTTAAGCACCTGAGAGAGGACCTGAAAGAGGACCTGAAAGACTGCAGAGTGCTTATTTGGTAATACTTGGAATATTGAGAGAAAAAAAAAGCCCAAGCCTATTTCCAGCAATCAACCAATGGTGCTAAAGAATTTAGAACTTATAGCACTGATGTGGCTCAGTTATCCCACTCTCATCTCTGGTCTTTTTACAAAGTTTCATTCCAGCCATTATTCAAGTGATGGGTAAGGCAGAGCTGAAAGCTAGAGGAAATATAAAAAAAAAGAAACTCTGTCCAAGCTGATAGAAGACCTTGGAAGACTTGTCTTTTTGGCACAAGAGATTAGTTGTTTCTAAGATAAACTAGAAATGATCTGTTCTATAGCTGCTGGGAAAATTGTCATGGAACCAGAGATAACCAGGAGAGAAAGCATCTACCAGGGCAGGGAAAGGAGGCTGTTTGCAATAGTCCCCAATACTTTCTGATCCTAAGATGTCAATGGGACACAGGGTTCTCATCTGCTCCATGACATTCCTGAACAAATATGATCTGTTTGTAAATTAAGAAAAACAAAAAGTAGTGAAAAAACTGTGGAAAGTAGCTCAGGGAGATCTATCTAACACCATATTGACTCAGTCGCAAAATCCATCAGCTCAGCGCCCTGTTTCTGAAAATTGCCAGAAGCAAATGCTTGGGAAATAGACTCCCAACAAGATGTGCAGAGTCATCTTGCCTCTAGTTTATCTTCCCAAGTACTGACAGCCAGTGGCCAGTGAACATCTCAAAATGACGGTTGCATCGAGTATACCAGTATATTACTACCGGGAACGTAATTTATCCCATTTCTGCCCCTACTTTTTTTTTTTTTTTTTTTTTTCCTGTGATAATTTAATTCTTCTTGTTGTAAAGAGCGTGCTCAAACATTACTTGAAAGTCACTTCCCTGCTGGGAGAAAAAGAGACAACACAAATTGGAGGCATCAGTCTGAAAGTGCTGTTTACCTCTGGACCTCTGATTTTCATTGTTTACTGTGAAGAAATAATAATGTTAGTAACGCAATTGTGTACTGGAGTAGTAGATATTTGCTGAAACTTAATAGTTATCAGATCAGAAATGCTGAAACAGCCTGGAGAAATATTACCTGCTAAGGTTCTTGTGGATATGGGTGAGAAATGCCATGCCTACCACTGCCTGCTGAATATTTTAACTAGCAGAAAATGGTGAAGAAGGAACCACTGGTGCTAACCTGAAGCACAAGCCTTAGTAAGTAGTGAGACAGAAGATATTACAGGAAGGTGGCATTTCCCTTCAAATGGACAAGTACATTTTCAAGACACTTTCCAATTTGGGACAGCACAGGCACTATGCAATAAAGAAAAACTTAGCTGGTCCAGCAAAAAAAATGGAATTGGAAGAAAAAGAAATAAATGCTTCAATTTCTTTGCTAAACACTTAATCAGTGAGTGCAGGGGTAGAAGAAAAGGGGATGGTTTTAAGCTGAAAGAGGGGAGGTTTAGATGAGATATTAGGAAGAAATTTTTTATTATGAGAGTGGTGAGGCACTGGCACAGGTTGCCCAGAGAAGTTGTGGATGTCCCTTCCCTGGAGGTGTACAAGGTCAGGCAGGATGATGCGTTGAGCAACCTGATCCACTGGGAAATGTCTTTGCCTGTGGCAGGAGAGTTGAAACTGGATGATCTCTAAGGTCCCTTCCAAATCAAACCATCCTATTCTTCTATGATCTCTATATATGCTAATGAGCATCAACCCTTCTTGTATTACTAACTTGCATAATTTCCTACATCTGTTTTCTTTCCTGAGCAACAATTTAAATAACTTTTCTGGGTTATACAGTAACTTGTTTATATTAGCATTCCCACAGTTCGATCCACTTAGGTCAAGCAGGAAAACAGTTAATTAACTATGTCTCTCAAGCATCTAAGTTGCTCAGCTTGAATTTCTGCTAAGTTAAAAATCTCAATGGGATCAACATAATTTTAAAGGATTCTTGTTCACTAACGTCCTACGTGCAACAGAAAGTTCAATCCTTTTTTCCGCACCACATAAAAGGCAAGTATTGGCAGCTGGAAGTGGATCTGAAGGAGAGGGGAAGGTTGCTTGCAGAGCAAGAAAAGCCTGTTGTAATTTAAAGTCATGACTTTTGAATCTGATCATACTTTAAAGGCTAATGGTGGTGACAGTTCATGATTTGCCTCATCAGTTTGTTTGTTATATTAGGCAATAGATTTTTTTTTTTTTGTTGTTGCATGCTAAAACCTTTGAAATGTCTGAAAGATGTGTGAATAATTTTGCAAAAACCTAACTAACACTGTGAATCCGGGCTGTGAGCAAGAATCTCCTCTCAATACATGAAAATGCAGACACTGCACAACTGTCTATGGCCAGACAC
Source organism: Clamator glandarius (assembly GCA_033459285.1). NCBI lineage: Eukaryota > Metazoa > Chordata > Aves > Cuculiformes > Cuculidae > Clamator > Clamator glandarius. The sequence continues at coordinate 416,404 of JAUNZM010000826.1, forward strand.
TAAGTGGCAGTGTGTTGACTCCACTCTTTGAAAAATAATAAAAGAAAATATTGTACTTTGCTGATATATTGGTTAAGATAATATATGCATGATATATGCTGAAAATGAGTTTATTATAAAGCTTGCAAAGTTTTGGCGTTGTGATAAAATCTGCCATAAAAATACACAAAGCTACTGTCAAAATCATAATTCCCAATGAAGTAAAGCACAACGGTAGTGCAAATTTTTGAAACTGCACAGTTAAGACATTCTCTAAAACTCTATAAGTGAAAGATAATGTCAAGTGAATTACACCTTTTAGCTAAGAGCTGATGATCAACTCATAAATCTCACCAATTTGGACGTCGCATTGAGAATTAATGCTATTCTCTGACCTGATCATGAGACCCTTCCCTCCTGTGGTGTGGTGTGTAGGCAGGGTGGTACAGCTCCTGGGCACCTCAAAAGATGTTTTATGGGGCCAATTGAGAGCAGAGGCAGAGAATGTAGGAAAGAGTTGAATAGATTCCCAATTCCAAATGCTAGGAAAGCTCATCTTCATGTGTTTCATATGCCCTTTGTAACACACACCATTTATTACAACTATTTTCATGAGTTATTCAGCAAGGTTGTAAGTTCCAATTTTTACTTCAAAAAAGGCCATATTTGATAATTTCAAGAAATAGATAGCAATGACTGAATGCACTGAAACTCCCAATGTTACAAGGACGATGAGCACTATTTCACCTGCCGAATCCAAATGTGATGAAAAGGTCAATTAAGAAAGGCTGAAAATAAAATAGGCAAATGTGTAGAATATTTGAAAGGCGAATAAAAGAAAAAATGAAAAAAAAGGCTGAGGAAAGCTTCTTACTAGTAAACAGAATATATATATATTATTTTTTTCCCCCTTAGAGGACACAGTGGACCTTGTTAGAATTGGAAGCCAGCAAACATTTGCAGTGCATATTTAATTCAGTGAGTAATGTCCCAACAGCTGAAAGCATTAGGTTCAGACTTCGTATGTTCTGTCCACATAAAGGAAACTAAATTCTTAACCATGTAAAACTCCACTCCCAAAGTTTAGCTGCACTTGGCCTATAATATGTATTTAATATAGCAATGCTCTCAAGCGATTTCTAAATACTACTTTGTATAGGAGATCACATTTCATTTATATTGTGCCCTCCTGAAAAATTATGTGCTTCTCTTACACAAAATAAAGGTCAAATCATTAGCCTGGAAAATTTCTACATTCAGAGTCAGAAAGAAGAGCTGTCTGAAGCTTTCTTACTCAATGTCTGTTCAAAGATTTGCCTGGGTATTTGATAGGATACCCTGGATATTTTCAGACTGGTAACATGTACTGCTCAACTTAGTCATGCAACGCTCTCTAGAATGCAAGGCATTTGATTCTTATTTTGTTTGCCATGAGAAGCCTTTGGCTACACACAATTTTTCTGTTCAGGCACTATGAACGCATCTTTGCTTTTATTGATAGGTTACCTACATACAATGATTTTAATGTTAAGGTCAGTTACATGCAAGTTCACTGCTTCCTTACACCTTTTCTTCTCTTAAGAATCATAAAACTTTGACCTACCACGAACCTTTTCAGTCTTTATTTCCACTGAATCATCTCAGCACGAGAAACGAAAAACAATTCTGGCTGAACTGGTTCTGTCAATTCTTTAAAATATGATCTCACTATCTGAAGTGATTTATGTGGCGCATCAGGTGAATGAGAGCATATATAAATTTTGTGATCAACAATGCATGTGTGTCATGTATTGTGACAAAAAATTGATGGAACAATAAAATGTAATAGGTGTAGTCACAACAGACCCATATTTTTCTTAAATGTTTCAAGGAATACCACAGAGAAAAATATTTCACGTATTTTAATATTTACAAAGAAAACTAACATCTGGGAAGAAGATAGAGCAAAACTTGCTCCTACTTAACTTTCTTGATGTTTTGACACATTTAGGTCTGGCTTCCTTCATTTTACACACTTTGCATTTTGCAGGGTGGAGCAAGAAGGGCAACTAATACAAGAAAACTTTATCTGCCAAACCTGGAAGCCAGCCAAGGCATATATATTCAAGTCATTCAAACAGCTTGTACCAGCACCTGGTATTCAATTTTTTTAGGTTTGTTCCTTCTTAGGAAAAGAAATAGCTTTTATATATTTAAATGGGGATGTTTAATCTTACATAAATCATCTAATACCATAAATATAAAAGCATTTCATCAAATAAATGAGCTACACACTAATCTGTGGATGAAGGGACATCACTATATCATGGATACTAGCTACAGATCAACAGAGATAAAGCACTTTAGGTCCTTACAGTAAATGATTCTTGTAATAACAACATATCTCCACAACAAATTACACCCTTTACATGGGGCAGGCACAGCTGACAGGATCTGTGGGAGACTGATGCCTATGTGGAGTAACAGCTGAAGACCGGGTATCCTAGAGTACGTAAAACCTATCGGACATTTATGTTTAGTCCTTGAACCTCTTTCTTAATGGTGCATGCATTCTCTGGCAGCCTACAGAAGGTATACAGCATGTACACATGAAATTGTATAGTTTTGCATTTAATAAAGTGTCTAAAACACCATTCTTGCATAACTTTAGTAAAAGGGCAAGCTCATACATGCAACTCTATATAGCAAAAATAGTAATTATTTTTTCATTATGATTTAGACAAAGAAACACTGTTTTCGTGGAATTTGTATTAAACTGGATTTCTGTCCAACGAAAAATAAATGTATCTGTCTGAATGTAATCATTACTTAAGTTCCATTGAAGATCTTTCACGATCAAAAACAAAGTAAATAAAAGGGAACAAAAGTAACTTAGATGTCTAATGAACTCTCTGTGTACTATAAACCATGCATGCCTTACCATTTTCCTAACACTTTAAGAATTATGTCCTAAGCTTCCTGCAGTCATCCATATTGATAAGTAAAAAGAGGAAAAAAAAAAAGTCTGTGATCTCAGTTCCTTTCTATCTTATGCTTTGACACAGAGCTTTTTTTTTTTTTTTTTTTCCTTTTTAATTTAGTTTCCTTAGCACCAATGACTCAGTTCCAACACTGTCACTCCTAGCAGTGTGGGTGATACCTAAGCTCGGGTTGACACTCCAGTTGAGGCTGACGGACTTCAGCAGTGTCTTAAAAGAGCAAAGGAGCCAGCACTCTTGGCTCAAAGGAAAATTTTTACAGTAAGCCTCTCAGAGCTGCAGAAGCAATTCCAGGGTCCCAGTCTTTCTCCTCTCTGTCTCAGTATTTTAAATATTGAAGACTGTTAGGTTTGTAAAGGAGTGTGGAGTAGATGAAAGAAACCCACTAATCACAGAAATTCAATGCTACAGAATACAGCTATTTACAGGATGACTTTACACCCTCGTTAGAGCTTGACTGTTGTTTTATTTTCAGAATGAATTTTCTTCTCTATCTTGATTACATCTCTGTGTATTCCCTTAATCTTGCTGTGTAATAAGGAACATCATCACTTCCTTTGAACTGACTTCTCCCAACTGTTTGATGTCATTAGCAAGCTTCAGCATCTCACTGCACTGCTCTCCTTAGAAATAAAACGTAGAATAGAAAATGGCATCATCTGAAGACACCGCTTCAGTCAATATCTCACCTGAGAATACTCATCTGTCATCAATATCCTTTATCCACGCAAGTCCCTCCACCCAAGTCCCTCCCAGTTCTACTCCTGACACATCTACCATCAGTGCTTTGCATTATACTTTATCAAGCTCAGATAAGGCAAGTGCATTTACGTAAATGTTACACTCTGGAAAATACTTTCAGACAATCAGCTCACCCACCTCTGGTTTCTAACTTGTTTCATGTAATCCACTCACCAATTAACGCAGTTCCACAATCAGCAAAAACGGGCTCCTGCTTGACTGAATAAGAAGGAAGAATCTATAATTGCTAAAATTGTAGGCCCAGTGTTCTAATCTGGGATAAAATACACAACATTACAATGAGAAGATTTAAAATCGCTATCAAGTTCAGCATTGCAATAGCAAGAAATATGGCATTCAGAAGAGAGAAAGGTATAGATTGACATGGAAAACTGCTACCACATATTATATTCGATACACATCTAAGAGCTTTCCTGATAGAAAGCAGAATGATGAGACAACCAGCAAGAGCTGTGGAGCTGCCCAGTTGGGGTTGGACATGCCCACAGACATAAGCTCACCTCAACTGGTTCTAAATCACATTTCCTGAGCACTCCTGTCAAGGAGGTTACACGGCTGTGTGCAAAACGAGCCTGTCCTCAATGTGGGAGAGGAGTGGTCCTTGAAAGGCACACTGGGAGCATCCTGCCCCTCGCACCCTCCTTTCCTTCACACACTTGCAGAGCAACTCTGGAGGCAAATCATTGTGTGGTGTACACTGCTACTCCTTCCTGGCTTATCCTGAACTACCTTACTCCCTAGGTTTGATTTCATGTTTGAAGGAAATATAAAATATAAAGCAGTGTTACCATTTAAAATCATCAGTCAGGCCAAGCACATTTTAAATGTATCATAATCCCATTTGAAAGAAAGTTTGATCAACATGAAGTGTTTTATTTTAAGAGATGTTGATTATTTTATTTTTTTTTTTTAAAACAAGCCAAAAACCTCCATGGTTTATCTACTGAGGTTTTTAACATCTGAGATCTTAAATGCTAGATGCCCTTTTTATAATGGAAATGCTTACACGCATTTAATTATTGCATTGTTGGTTGCGTTGGTATGATAAAAGCAACATCCTGCGGTTTTGCCCTGATTGTTTGTGTCAGTGAGTCTTGTAAAAGCAAAGGGGGGTGGGGGGAATGACACAGCATGCTCTCCTGGTCTCTAAATGGCAACATGAATCGTGGCCATTAGAGCATTCATGACCTGTGTACAAAACAAGGTATCGCTGTTAGCACAAACAGAAGGATCCTCTGGGACACGGATAATTGCTCCTACTGGTACGTATCAAGCTCTGTCACTGCTGCGTGGGTTTAGGAGTTTCAAAGATGAGAGATCTTTTCACTTTGGGGTTTAGGAATGATGCATGGTATAGTCTACTTTCTTTCTAGAAATGTGATTTATTGCTATTTCAAGGATAAATTAAGGATGATACCAAAAAGAAAAAATAAAACAACAAAAAATAACCAACCAACCAAACCAAACAGTAATAAAGTAATTGGAATAAGGCCTAAATCTGACCACTTTTAAAAGTAAATTGCATCAAATTATGTATATTTCCCAGTTATCAATATGTCTTATTTGTCCATGAATACACATTTGCAACCTATGAGACTGTATATAACTATATGTGATGAAATTTATCACAGAAGGGGTCATTGGGCACTGGCAGAGGCTGCCCAGGGAGGTGGTTGAGTCACCATCTCTGGAGATATTTAAAAGACAGGTGGATGAGGTGCTCAGGGACATGGTTTAGTGGTTGATAAGAATGGTTGGACTTGACGATCCTTGAAGTCTTTTCCAACCTAGTGATTTTATGATTCCGTATCATGTTAATTCTATTACCTTCACCAAATCCCTTGAGCAAACTGAAAAACAGGAATTTAAAAGAAAAAAAAAATCGGTGTCAGCCAGATACGTAAATTCTCAAGTATTGATTTATTGACTTTTGGCAGAAGAACCTTTCCTTCAGCTATTTTCTAATTCAGAATTAATAAGGCATTTGGCTGATGGTGGATCCAAGTCAGTTGCTAACAATCACTGTATTTAATGCCCACATAACAGTAAGAACAGGGCATGTATATAATGCTTCCCCCTTAGCAGTCTGTCCGACTCCAAATATAGTAATGTCAGTGATTTTAGTAAGGGAGATGTACTTGCTATCTATCCAATAGCCCTCAGAGGATTTTTCTTCCATAAACTTACACGTTTTGCTCTCACACCTATGTACACTCATTGATTTACAACATTCTTTGGTGAAGAATTTCACAGGTTTCTCATCCAACGTGTTGAAGAAATACTTTCTACTGATCATTCTGAAACCTGCCAACCATCGGCTTTGTTTGATTCCCTGTATTTTTTTATTATAGAAGAGATATAGACAGTAATCCCTATCCGTATCAGTCATGCTTTTATAGACCCTAAAATATTCCAACATGGACAACCATTTTTGAGGATGAAGAGACTTAGCCAAAAAGAAATTAGTCCATCATCCTTGTTCAATAAAACTTCTTGTCCTTCACCAATTAGGAAAAAAAAAATCTTCATTAAGAAAAAAATCTTTACTGAAAGAACAGTGAAGCACTGCAGGGGGCTGCCCAGGGCAATGGTGGAGTTTCGATCCCTGGAAGTGTTCAAAAACCGTGCAGATGTGGCAATTCAGAAGATGTCATAGTAGGCCCAGTGGTGTTAGCATGATGATTGGACTTGATGATCTTAGAGGTCTTTTCCAACCTTAACGATTCTATGATCCTATAATTTCTCCCCAGCTCTACAAAGCATTTTACTTCTCTTGTAGGCAGTCTTAAGAACGTTAGCCAATAAAACTTAAGGACAAATTTTGGTATTTATTATCAAAAAGACAGGAAGAAGCTGTCTTTCATTCCCTAACTAGTCTCATTGCTATCCAGTCTGTGGGAGTTTGAAACAGATTTGAGGTTGAAACAAATAGACGCTTGCCTCACTTGAAGTTAAATCTTCACAGGGAAAAAGTCTTGGGTAAGATGTTCTGCTTTAACAAGTTAAATATGCTTTTTAACAAATAGATAATTACTTTAGATCTCGGTGTTCATCCTCCAGAAGTAAACGCATAGGCTCCATTTTATCACTAAAGGACATCTCAGTAATTTAATGAGAAATCAGTGTAAAGAGAGGTTGAGAGCTGCCTATGTAAAATACTCTGGAGCACGATGATCTAGTAAACTGTGCTAGCAGAGGCAGGATGAAGTTCATGTTGACCCAAGCAGAAGAAATATGATAGTATCTCTTGCTTCCTGATGAAACAGTTTAAGCACAGACACTTCAGATAGCGTCCTTTCCCAAAATTCACGAGCATCTCAGGATAACATGTTCCAAAGATGTCATTAAAATTCACCATAATTTTCATACTGTAAAGTAACACCTAAAGTTTCAACTAAAATTCATCAGAAAGGTTCATCAAGCCCCAATTTGTTACCAATCTTTGCTTTCCAGAAAGAAAAGTACTATATATTATAAAATTTAAATCAATTCGGCAGGTTTATTCCCTACAAGGTTTTAGACCTTAGATAACAGTGACGCGCAGCATTTCTCTTCACGCACCAGAACACAATGTTTTCACACAATGTATTTTGCAAGGCAGCAGCCAAGTGTAGTATGCAAACACACTCCCACAATCTCTAGACCTGAACAACATGCTAAATCTGAAATTCAGAGAGGGAACGAGATGTCAAAGTTGAGTTTTGAATAAAGTGTGACAAAGGGCTGATGGATGGAGTGAGAAGGATAGGCAATAATTACCTATTGACAAGGTAATTGAAATAAGAACATCCCTAAAAGAGATGTTAAAAGAGTGTGTTTGCACCGAGCCAAACATGCAGTGCGATGTCTCCCATGGCATGGGTCTGGTTTTCAATTTTTCACTTTTCCTTTGATGAGGTTAACAGCAAACTGACAAGTGCATCTTTATGAGGTAGAAGACACATATATCACTTTTAAGCTGTGTGTAAGTTTTCTATTTCTGTTCATTTAGAGGTATCTATTCTACATGTCAAAGCATGCTGCGGGCAAATGAATGTTGAAAGTCTCAGAGCTCAGCAGGTGGTCCATGTTTCTCTGAGAAAGGCATTCCCACCGTTTCTGCAGTTAATGAACATCTTCCTTATGTTGTGTTTAGTAGATGCTTAAGGATAACTCTCTAAACTACTTAAATTACTTAATTTTCTTCTTTCCTCTCCTGAAGGGAGCGTTCTTGCACTGACTTTGTAACCATGAAGAACATCCAATGGCATTTTTAATTGCTGTTCCTCCTAAAACGTTTTCAAAATTAAAATTCAAACACAAATCTAATTCTTAAATTAAAACAACTATATTTCTAACAGCTTGTTCTACTTCTAGAAGAATCATAGAATCATTGAATAACCGGGTTAGAAGTGACCCCCAGGATCACTGAGTCCAACCATTCCTATCAAACACTAAACCATGCCCCTTAACATCTCGTCCACCCATGCCTTAAACACCTCCAGGGAAGGTGAATCAACCACCTCCCTGGGCAGCCTGTTCCAGTGCCCAATGACCCTTTCTGTGAAAATTTATTTCCTAATGTCCAGCCTAAATCTCCCCTGGTGGAGCTTGAAGCCATTCTCTCTCGTCCTGTCCCCTGTCACTTGGGAGAAGAGGCCAGCTCCCTCCTCTCTACAACCTCCCTTCAGGTAGTTGTAGAGAGCAATGAGGTCTCCCCTCAGCCTCCTCTTCTCCAGGCTGAACACCCCCAGCTCTCTCAGCCGCTCCTCATAAGATTTGTTCTCCAGCCCCTTCACCAGCTTCGTTGCTCTTCTCTGGACTCGCTCCAGAGCCTCAACATCCTTCTTGTGGTGAGGGGCCCAGAACTGAACACAGGATTCGAGTAGAAGTCTCCAGAGATCAACAGCAATAATCCCACAACTAGTATTGAGGGAGTCCCTGTCCCACAAGGTTTCACATTTCAAAGCACGAAACAGGCAAGAATTAAGAATGTGCATTACGTATATCTTGGCACTGGGGCAAAACGGAACCGAATCTTTAAGATTTTTACAACAAAGCATAATAGTAAAAATATCAATATGGATGGAGAAAGAAGGGAACTGTCACAGTTAATGTTCATCACTGGATATGGGGTCCTCATCAGTGACTTAAGCGATTTGCCTTTGGACTCTGCCTGCAATCAAACCATAGTGCATAGCAGTCTTCTAGTTAGGGACTATTAATTGCTTTGATGTGTGGTTACCCAGCAATACTTGCACATGGCTCTCTACAGGGAGCTTTATACCTAGAAAATATTAAATAAATATCATTTCAACTGTGTTATTGTTAAGAAGAAAAACATTAGTTTATGAATCAGCTTATCTCAGTTTTGGAAGCAGCTTATCTCAGTTTTGAAAGCGGTAGAGTAAAGGAAGACAAAAAAGAAATAACAAATGTCTCAGGTTTTCCCCAGGCAGGGTTTTCAATTTGCAAGGCATAGTTGTTTGTTCAGTCCTTTTAGAGCCTCAAAAGAAAGGTGCTCTGAAGTACACTGCTGTTATGGCAAAGGTCACCAGATGGCACTGTTAAACATTTAAAGATTTAACTGATAAAGATTTATGGTTTTGAGATGAGCAATATTTTAGTCTTAAAAGAAAAAGCTATTTTGCTGGTTTTCAGACAGAATTGAGGAAGGTCTCTGACAATTATTTAGGAAGTTTTCTGCCTAACTCTATTTCTCCAACCAGAATCAATAACGGAGAAAGAGCGATCTCCCAAGATCTCTAGTTTAAGTTCTTCGATGAGAGGCAATTGCCCATTTGGGCTGCTTCTGGCATCTTTGTTTCAGAGATCAACCATGCAATGTAAAATATGCTCATTGCACAAAAAGCAAAAAGCTCTGGTTATGTAGAACTCTCTCTTTCTTTTTTTTTTTTTCTTTTTTTTTTTTTAATTGGAAGCAAGCCAGAAAAATGTTGCTATTCAGTATCAGTTCTCAAGAAGGGGTAAATTATTATTTACCTTGGAAAGGGGAGGAGGGAAGAGTCCCACCATTCCTTAATAAAGATTTCCTTGTACTTTTCTCTGTAATTACAAGTCCTCATATTTTTCTGGAGTGTTCAGGGAATCTCTTGTAATGACAGGAGAACGTCCTTTGACAGAAACATCTTGGCAATGCTTTACACTAATTGATAATCTATACTCTAGGAAAAAAAAAAAAAAAACAAACCAAAAAACTACTGATAGGCTCTCAGTATTACTCTGTTCTCATGGGAAATTCACAATCTACCCAACAATGAAGATTTCTTCTTCCCGAACATCGGTGGAGTCCCATCAATTTGTTAACCTAAAATCTTTATTTTCAAGCACTGGCAGATATATTGATCAGCACTCTTTCACAGGAGATATATATCATATTTGTCTACTTAGATCTAATAGTAGTGGAAGGAGTGGGAATGTGTACAAACTTGCGCATGAAATGATAAACAGCATAGTCATGTTTGACATGAATTTTATCACCTGGCTAGATGCTGAAGAGATTTATGAAGACAAGTTGTCTAACTGGACCTGAAACGATACATAAAATCTCACTAGCTGGTCGCTGAGGCAGGGAAACCTCTGAGGAATTTTATACCATGCTTTTATATTTAGTGATTTTTCTTGTCACTTAACATGTTAATATAAATAATATTGTATTTTTAAAACTTCATCCTCAAGAGTATAAAACTGTCAGCATGTATAAATTGTTTTAATAATGTATGACAGCACAGTTTGGCCGAGTCAGCAAAAGTGTATTTAGAATTAACCCAGTGATTAATTTCATTGGCACAAACTGAAAGGGAAGTCAGCAAATACACTACTTTTACAGTGCCATAATAATACAGAGAGGACCTATAACCACATGTTTTAGGTGCTTTGAAATTTCAATTTATTTCCTGGTGAGGAAACAGACTCCCTGATTAACCACTTAAACTCTTTTTGGTTCTTATCTATAAAATGGAAATAACAATATTGTCTGACAGATTTTTAGCTTTCTTTTGAGACTGTGTCTAGCTATAATCTCATTCCAGTCAATGAAAATACCAGTGAGAATTATTAACTTAGGCATTTGGGTATTTTAGGTTATCACTAGTTTCCTGTGTTTTGCTGGGAGAGTCTTAAAACCATTCTAACGTAAAGCAGAAAGTTTTCTGAAATCTCAAAAAGTATCATCAGATCACTAAATTGACCTTTTGCACCATCGATGACTCTAGACTATACAATTAGTAAATAAATAACATTAACTTAATAATTTCTGTATTCTGGGACCTGCTGTTTCCTCTTATATTAAATGCAGATGTGCTTTAGGGGGGAAAAAAATGTGTATTCCCTTCATCCTAAACTTAAATTTCTACCTACATCTGGAATTCTATCAAGAATTTAAAGAAAAATGGCAAATACAATCAACCGAACATTACAGTATTTTTGACCCCATAATAAAGCTCCAGAAATTAGTTCAGAAAGAACAACATCTAAGTCTGATTCTTTCAACTAAAATTCCAGGCACTCACAGGCTCTGCTGTAAGACTGAAACATATATAGATTTATTATCCAAATACTCAGAATGACTACCTTTCATTCCATAGAAGAGGTGATGAAGGTTGTTCACGTATCTTTCTTACACTAACAAGGACACAAGTTTGTATATTCTGTTGCATTTTAGTGGAGAATTCGTCTAAGAAAGGCTTGTTTAGTGAGGTTCAGAAGCAAGTTCTGACAATTGTAATTCAAATAATCTCAGTGAAATCAGTTGAATTGCACTGATTCAAAGCTGTCAAGAATTGAACTCAAATTCTGTTAAATTTTAAGAATCATTAAGACCATTACAGATTTATTTAATTTTCTTTTTTTCTATCCCACAGAGTCTTCCTGGGTATAATTTCTTTTAATCAATGCATGGCTTAACTATAAAACCTAGGGGAAAGGAAGAATGAAGACAGAATACTATTTTAAACAATTGAGTCAAAGGAGATGTCTGTATTATTTTCCTTTGCATCTTTAATCAGCTAAATGACATTAAAATAACTAGAATGCACAGACAGGGGAATTCTTATCAAAAGCTTAACATCTGTTAAACTGTGGAAATGAAGTAAATTTAATTTATGTACCTGTAAATGGCATTTGGCTGGGGGGAGGAGAGACACACATATACACACCTCCCCTCCAAACACCAAAAGTGAGAATTTAAAACAGAAAAGTTCTGCGTAGGACTTTTTCATTGTTCTTGTTGGTCAGTTCACTTACTGCCACGGAAGAGTTTGGGTCGGAAGGGACATTAGAGATTATTAAGTTCCAATCCCTCTGCCAGGGAAGGGAAACCTCTCACTAGACCAGGCTGTTCAAGGCTCCATCCAACCTGGCCTTCAACCAACCTTAGTCATGTGTGGCATTTTTTATTACACAGTAAAGGTTATGAAAACAGAATTTAAATGCAGACTTCTATAGTTGTCTCAGCATTTGCTCCAAAACCAATGTGTATAAAGTTAATCTGATTTTTAGCATTAATGTCTGTATCAAATACAGTCTCGCTGCCTCGCTTAAATGAATTTACCGCTATTGCTGGCTCTTACGAGCTTCCAGTTTCAGAAACTGATTATCATGGCATGGAAAATTCTGGAATATGAAACAAAGCCAATCAAAACATGACTTTAAAGGTATCAGGAGGAAAAGAACGAACACAATGACAGTAGAATTTAAGTGAAAAAGCATATCTGCAAGAAAAATGTTTAAAATGCTTTCTCACATTATCATCAGTCCGATTTGGAATAACAGGAGAAAAAGTCTCTTAAGTGACGGTTATCAACCCAGACTTCATTATACATACATTTCTATATATACACATATACCCACTAGCAAAAATAGTTGCTACTTCTAAAATTTCACATCAAATTTTAAAATATCACAGAATCACAGAATAACCAGGTTGGAAGAGACCCACTGGATCGTCGAGTCCAACCATTCCCACCAATCCCTAAATCATGCTCCTAAGTACCTCATCCACCCTCACCTTAAACACCTCCAGGGACGGCGACTCAACCACCTCCCTTGTTGGAGGTGAATATAACTTAATCAAAGTGCGAAAGTGAGCACCATATCTGACTCCCTCCCCTCAGTTCAAGAGAGCACAGTTTAGTAATAGCTCAGCAGCTTTTTCTAAACTTAATATTTTGGTGAGACCAAACACCTCCCCAGCAGCCAGTCATAGCCTTTTTTCCAGGTGCAGTGGATCTACTGAAAAGAAAGGCTGGAGGTTATTTGAGCAGATCTAAGATAAGAGACACTACAGAAAATAGGCACTCGTAAGCACATATCTCACTGCCTACGACAGTCTGGAGACTTAAGACCTGAAGAAAATTTACCTGCATGCATCCATGTCTTTTTTTTGTTTATCACAACGACCTAACATGAAGGATCTTCTTGTTACGTGTATGAAAAGAACAGAAGAAACACACTTTTCTCAAGATCTTTTTTGACATCTATCTACATCCTCATAACTCACTCAACTCAGAAAAGCCACTATTGACTATAATAGACTCTTGGATGGGGCCTTGAGGAAAGACAGAAATTCACAATGCTGTCTTTACACCGTCACTCAGGAAGTGGTAGTTACTGAGAGACTACTGGGAATGATATAAGTAGAAGGAAGACTCCAAAGATGTTTAAAAGGAGAGAGGTACATATAAATTAACCTTTAGTGGATTACAAACTGGAAGCTTCTGAGCTATGAAACATTAAAAGTCACCAGGAAAGTGACAGAACAACTTGAAATGTGGCAAGTGAAGAGGATGATTAACTTATAAGAGGAGAAAGTAAACAAAACAGGTTTTCAGATATTTAAGTAGAGACATTCTCTAGAAAACATGACAATTCATGCAATTCCAGTTTTACTTTGAACACACTGTGAGGGACGTACTTTTTAATAAGATAAATAGTAAAGACAGAATTTTCCCAGAAGGTAAAGCAGATAAGGAAAAGTAGTACTAAGATAGTGACTGAGAGTAAAAGAAGTGATTGTGACCATATACATAGACTGATGCAAACTTCAAATGTCTTGAAGTGCAATGAAGGACCAGGCAGATTGTTTATCTATGGTGCAGTCAGGACTAAATGGGAAAATATGCAAATGGGCTCTTTGTAGTCAAGCCTGCTTTGGAATTCAAGGGTTAATGAGATTTAGGGGAATAGCAGGAGTCTGTTACACAGGCTTGGATTTAACTGAAAATAAAAAGTATGTGTTAAAGCTAACAGGAGACTAGTAATCTAATTGAGGGCAGCGTACGTGCCTAAGTGCTGCCGGGTAGCGCTGTGGAAATGACGACAATCATCTCCAGTTGAAACCAGCCCCGTTTATAGGTTGTCACCTGTACTTCCACACATGCACACACCCTACCTGGTTAAAGCACAGATCAAACACATGCCTGGGAGAGGGACTGGCATTTGCTTGTGATTTATGTACACAAATATGCTTTGTAAGCAACTGTAAAATTTCAATCAAGAAGCATTACAAGGGTTTTTTCATCATGAAAAAATGTATACACCATGGTCTATCAAGAAGGCCAAGGAACTTCAAATCAGAATTGCTGGACAGTTAGTACCCAGTAGGCACTGGCTGGAAGTGTGAAAGTAACACCTGGAATCGCGTCCGGTTTCAGATTACAGATCACCGACTGGAGAAAACTCTTAAATTTTGATCATCACTGCAAGGAGACGCATACTCCAACGAATGCTCTTGATAGCACACTGTGCCCTTGCTGCTATTAAGTTCCCTTTAGCATGAGTAGCAGATTGCAATTCTTCCAATGCAGGAGGAAAAACATCTTTTCAGAAAAAAATGTAGGAATTTGTAACAGAAAACACCCTGCAGCTTGTTCTTAAAGAAAGTACATCTCATGAGTAAGTGTTGGGGTGGACACAAGAAAAATGGAACATCATTAAAACAGATTCTAATTTTGTGCAGTATAGAATATTAGAGCAGCACATTCCCCATTTGTTCTTGCCTTCGTGCTACAGGGGTCACTCACAAGGTTAACACTCCTGTGCAGGACGGATGGTGACTGCCTGATGGTTTCACTGTACCAGAGTGAACTGTACAATTACATTGGTCATTCAGGGGCAAAGAGGGGTTTGTCACTGTGAAACATTGAATTGCAAATCCTGTTTTGAAAGTGGACAGTAAGAAAGATTGACAAAATCAACATCAAGATCTTCAGTTGTCTAACTGCTTCTCTTATGGCACAGAAGTGTCTCTAGGAGACTGAAATGCTTTTACGGGTTGTCATGTCACCTTAAATTCTGGTGACTCAAGCATGATAAATTACTTCCCTGAAGTACATAAAAACCCAGCAGGAATGGTAGAAGTAGCTAGTGAATACCTCTGGATATTCAGCACAATTTAGACTCCATGAAATATAGATTTTTCAGTACAACTTATCCATGGCAATAACATGCTGATATTTACAACAATACACTTGATTAGTTCTGAGCACTGCGTTAAAAAAAGGAATCTGACACCAGAGTGGATGGTGGCTGTTTTTGATGCCTTGGCTGTTCTCCACTACCTTCGTTACTCAGCTCAATGGGGTGCAAGATCAAGAAAGTCTGCTTCCACCTCTAGGCCAGGGCAGAATAACTCTAGCAGGGTGCAGTGTATTAGGGGAGCATGTGAACTATAGTCTCAAACTACAAACTCATTTTCTATAGAATATGATAATTCTTCCATAAGTCAATAACAAGGAGGTTCTGGAGAACACAGAAGAAAGGATGAAAGCATAGACACCGGAGTAATGAATAACAATTTTGTTTAAAAATTGTGTAATATCAGCCTACTTTCATTTATTGTCTTCTTAGCTTGCAAAGTTGGACTTTAATGTTTATGCACTTTTACTGATATCAACGTGTTTCCATTGAAACAGTACATCCCTTTGTTTTGCTTCTTCAAATGTGCAGTTTATTTTGGTGAGAATAATCCTGCGCATTAGATTAAGGCAGAAAACAAATAAAACCAACATAATGAAAGTAATTTCTTTTATATTTGGTTTACATGTAGAAGATTTAAATGTGTTTTGGGGAAAAGCAAGATGACCAAACAGACTCTGCTGTTGAGAAGCCACTGAGGGGGAGCTGCAGCAGCCTCCAAAACCTGCAGGCTGAGCCTTCCCCCATCCTACACCCAATGAGGGATGCCAAGAAGGGGATAGCAGCTTCCATGCCACACAAATCCTACAGCCAGGCACAGGAACAACGTATCACCCTTCCCCAAAATCAAAACTATGAGCAGGATATTAGGAATTCATAACAGTTTCTTATAATCTCTTCTTACCACAGCTCTTTAGCGTGGGAGGTTATGCTTTTATTCTTCTATTTTGCTTCAAAGCGCACTTGTATTAACACATGAGAAAAACATTCAGGTCAGTGCTGAACAGTTATAATCTTCCATGCAAAAGGATCATAAAGCAATTGCAAGCTATCTAAGAGTCAGCCTCACACTGAAATGCATCCTCGTCTGGGACGGAAAGCAGGGCTTTTGTTACAGCAGCCCCAGTCCTTCTAATAGTTCATGACAAAATAATTCATGATAAAATAATTCATGACAAAATAAGATCATAGAATCATTAAGGTTGGAAAAGATCTCTAAGATCATCAAGTCTGACCATCAGCTCAACACCACTGCGCCTACTAAGCCATGTCATAAAGTGCCGTGCCTACACATTTTTTTAATACCTCCAGGGAAGAAGACACCACAACTTCCCTGGGCAGCCTCTTCCAATGCTTGACAGTATCCAATGGAAGTCTATATAGACCTCATGGAACAAATATAGTAATTATTATGCTTATGAACACGGCACGCCTGGACTTCAGAATAAAATACCGCAGGAAACAAGTGCTTTCCTAACCTGAGACATGGAGGTGTAGTTCTGTTTTTAACACATCCAGAGTACCCATGAGGCAGAAGTAGCAGTGCCAGGCCATTGCTTGGTTATTCCTGAGACCTCTAGCATGATGATTCTTGATTCTCCTCCATTTTACTCATCTACTGCATCTTCTCCTTTAGCCCACTGTCATTCAGGAATAGAGGCATTTTGGTGCCCTTTCTACCACCAAGGACATGATGCAAGTTACACCTAGGCTAAAATTCTAACACACATGATCCTGTTCAAGCCAAACTGTCCTCAATGCTACATAAAAAACTCTGAAGACAGCTTTTAGGAAATGTGGTTTGTTTTTTTTTTTGTAAAATGGACTGAATCTGACTCAAGCTTCCACTGTACGAATAGGTAAACAGTTCCCAGGCTAAGTACTTAAGGTTCTGCATTGGCTCATCAACATTCAGAACTTCTGCCATAACATGAAGGAGATAAAGCACAAACAAGCTCTGAAAAAAAGATAAAAGAATAGCTGTTAAAAGCAAACATTCTTCTTTCATTGTGCTGTTAATTTTCTCTTTAACAGATCACATTCCCAATCCACCCTGAGCAAGGCAATAATCTCAGTGGTGGTGTTTTTTGCAGATCTCTCAGCAGCAGCACGCATAAAACTGTACCTATATAGGACACAGCTGCTTGATTTTTGCAGGCAGCCGCCAGATTTGTTTTCGTTTGGGAGGATATCCCCTCAATTGATGCACAGATGGAGAAGGCAGTTAACTAGCAACAATAATAATCATCCTCCATGACAGGCTTAGAGCTGAATCCAATTCTAAGGTGAGGAGCTGCAGGAGATTTTAAGGCGTGCAGTCAGTGCCCTGATCGTCAGTGAGAACATTACCACACAGCGTCAAAAAGGCACAAACTCCCTGTTTCAGTTGGGGATGAACTCTTCTGTTTAAGCCTTTAAGCCCAGATAGAGCTCTTAGACAGAACCATTTATTAACATGCCTCCTGCAGTACAGGATACAAACCAAAGAGAAGCCACTGTTTCAAACAGTTATTAACCTTGGTGAACAGGTGAATTCTGTAATCATAAAAATGTGTTATCTTGGAGGCTATCAGAGCAGGGAAGGACAGTCTCTCTCATCTTCTAATCTCTCATATGATTCCAATTTAAAGGATACAAAGCCCCTCAGAAGTGAAAGGTTTTGTTATTTCTTTCCTCTACTCAGTCCCATTACCCCAAAGAAAAGTTTATCGCACAAATGTTATATCCATTATCTTATTCATTACCATTATCATAATATTAGTTACAGGTAGAAAGATTAATTAGTTTGGCCTGGGTTAGGATACACATGCTAATATACAAATGTTTATGAAATTTAATTTGCAACCTAAGATATAGTCCCCGAGGCAGGCTTTCCAGCACTTCTGGCTCTATAACAGTGTAAAATATGAATAGCAGGTGAAAATTATATCAAAGTACCAGTAACCTTGAACTCCGCAGAATATTAGAATTCTAACATATTTGAGGGCACAGAATTCTTGTTTTCAAAATGTTGCATCAGTTGTTCCCTATATACTGACAATGAGGGTACAAATAAGTTCCTTTCCCATCATGAATAACTTCTCTATTGGGTTTTTAACGCATGGAATACTCTAAAATTACAGTGCTCTTGTACTTTTGATCCATACCATCAAATTAGAAGAGGAAAGGTGTTGCAGATATTTTGCAGTTAAACACAAGCCCATTCATTTTGCTGTAAATCACTTCTGAGGCAATAACAGAAATATAAAAATACACATATACCTAGAGAACATACCTGGCTCATTAGCTTAAAAACAATTCAAAACACAATTTCAGTCCCAAAACTGCAGTTTGTGCTAATTTATGATGGACTGACAGACATGTTGGAGATGTCTGGTTCACCCTGCTCTCAACCTGTGCAGGTAGCTCTCCAGGTTGGCAGTCTTATTGTGTTTGGTCCTTTGCCAGAAGTCACAGTTGCAACAACAGCAAAAAATCAGCCAAACCTAACTAAGATTTATGTTCCATGCAGTTTCACTGCAAAACAAGAGTTTGAATTGTTTTGTTTTGTTTTTTTTTTTATTTTTCTTTTCTTCAAATGTTTTTGACTACCCTTAAATTGCAATTGCTTGAACAAAGGACAAACAAGGTCAGAGAATAATGGAATTATAATTCAGTGACAAAATAACAAGAAACAAATGAATGCACTGGCAAATCAAGCCCAACAATGGAACATTAGTCAAACAACAACAACATGATTACGAGATTTAAGTATTCCTGTCAATGATTAAAATACCTAAATCTCGTATTTATGAACTTCATCATTTTCTCTCTGTGAGTAACTACAGCCATGTGGTAATTGCTGGCTTCTTTAAGTCACCAGTGCAGATTTAATGTGCTTAGAGAAAAGCCATCACTGCTTTAAAGCTATGCAAAATGATTGCAACCTGTTTTGGCACCTATCAATAAAAAATGGGTTTGCGGCGATATTAAAAAGATGAAAATCACTTTCTTTTACTTATTGGTATCTCCTTTTTGAAGTTAACTTTATTACTAAAAAGAGAACAGTCACCTTCTGTCACTGTTGAGAGATGGATGGATTAAAAGGAGCACAAATAGCCACTCTAAATAGGCTACAGATCTTCATCAATATAAACCCACAAAGCATTTGACTGTTCCAGGGAAATGTATTATGAAATTTTCATTCCATGAAGAGATTATGAGAACTTAAAAGGCAAATAGCCATTGATTCTTATTACACAACCTGCTAAAGGAAGGAGAAAAAGCAAACATTTAAACTATTCCTTTAAAATCTCTTCCTTAACTTGTGATCCTTCTTACTTAAATGTGAATCACTGTTCCAATTTTGTGCTGTTTCCCCGTCAAACTTTCTTTTACTTTGCGAATCAATGAACTTCATATAAACTCTTTAGTTTTTTCATTGAGGCACAGCAGGCAACATTTGCTCTACTCTTGTTAGTACACGTTTTCATTAGAAAGGCCTGTTGAGTGATCTGAATACAGCAAATGTTGTTTGAATTTGTACTACAGAGCCTACAGGCTCGTTGATCCTTTCTCCATGTAATAACCAACTGGGTTTCCCTTATATGCATTTTTATGTATGGGATAATTGTGTCTGGAGTGATTAGTTGTAATTATAATAAAGTAATAATTATTACCTTAATACCAAGGAGTTCAAGCTAGAGAGAAGATTCCCCCTATCAAGTCAGAGTGATAGAAAACTTCCAATCCTTGAAAAACCAGTTATGCAGGGGAAACAGGAAGGGAAATAATGAATGACATAAACTTGATGGTCAGTATGAGAGGCAATCGTCTAATGTGCCAAGGACTCCATTTCATATAGACTAATTAGACCTTTTTGTGTCTTTCCAGATCATTAATACAACTCTTGATTTCCTTAAAGAGATCAAGTGCCTACAATTTTTAAGACAGATTTGACTTTTAAAACCATTTGGATAAGAAATACGAATGAATGTTATGAATCCCAATTAATTTCAAAACAGTAATAAAAGAAAATCCTGCAGTGTTTCCGATTTTGTATCTCTTTTTCTCCCTGAAAACATCCATCTTCAGATGAGTCTCTGAGGAGCCTAGAGAAATTTTAGCACTATATTCTAAAAGTAAATTACATTGCAGCTGGTGACACACCTCTCTTTAAAAATAGCATATACGGACAGAGATAAAAAGAATTTGTAAGCTTCTTGACAACGGCATGGCTATTTATTTCAGGTAATATTAGATGTGCTCTCAAACGTTCCTACCAGTACCACATCAGCATCAGTGGATATATCCTGCCCACTGAATGGTCTGTCCAGAACAAACAAGGGGAGGACAACTCAGGAAGAATAACGATGCTCCAGGAAGAAGAATCCCGGTTTGAACTTTGTGATTTCAGGTGGCGCAGTGCTGCTGTCCTCCCCCTTGGGAATTTTCCAGCCTGGACCCACATATCTCCAAGCATCTCAGCACCACTTCCACTCCCTTCATGGCCAGGAGGTACCTGATCAACTGCAAAGTTTTTTTCCAAGTTCATCAACTAACTGTGCTTTGCAAGTAGCACAAAAAAGTTTTGATGGTGACATCACAGAAACAAGACATTGCTGATCCAAATCTTCAGAGTCTCAAAATGCTTCACATATTGCGAAATCTTAATTTCCAGTGATTCATTTAAATCTTTGCACAATTAAAAAAAATATTTTTCCAAAATTCTAGCTTCTAATTCCAAAATTCTAGGTTCTAATTCTATAATGTATTTTCTGACCTTACTCTGAAGTATGCATCTCTATGTACAGCATGAATTTACTAGAGGTAAAAAAAGAAACAAAAAAAAACCAACAAACCCAAAGCCTATACTCTTCATATTTAAAATGGCAGTCTCTGTAATGCTTTACTAAAAAGCTAATATTGTTTTCAAAATTCACCTTTGACTTCTAATTTGCAAATATTTTACGCCTTCTGTATACAGAAATTTTAAACCACTTAGATCAGTTTTTTACCCAGCTTGTTGGATAGCATCTATTAAGAAAGAATAAAATCAATTATTGTGTTAATGTTTTCCTACACACATTTTTTTTCTAGGAAAAAAAAAAGTTATTTTTAACATTCAGATGCAATTACCTTCCTCCACAAAGTTAGCAATAAAGTACCACAACAGAAAACTGTCCCTATCAGCTATGCTCAAGAAAACTACTTATTGTGCCAAAACCTACCTTTTTCATTGGCAGCTCACCTGAGAAAAATCTAAGTAGAAATAAAGTAAATACCCAGGCTGAAATGGCTGAAATCCCAGTCACCAACTCTACTCCAATCTACTTCCACCAGGTATCGATAAATGATCAGGTCTTTAGAAACACATATACTATAACTGCAGCAGAATCTAAAAAGTCCTAATTATTATCTTATTGCTAATATTAAATTTGTTCTGATTACAGTTTCCCAAATATTGGAATTAAAAATACATGAGCTTTAGTTCCAGTCACACTTTCAGGTGTGACGGGACTGCCCACAGTGAGAGGCAAAGATTGATTAGTAGCTTTTAAAAGTAAAATTACCTTTTCAAAAACACAGGTCAGTTTAGAATAGAAAACAGCCTCTCTTACACCTAACACATGAAATACAATCCCAATATATGTTTAGCACTACAAGCGATATCTCCAAGCTATTTGCTGGCAGAATTCACAGTGCTGAACATCAGCATTGTCAGCTCCTTGGAAATCTCTGGCATATTTTACATAGCCAAATAGACTTCTTGTCTAATTTAATAACCCTTTCACAGACGGAGGCAAGCTCTTGAAGAGGAATTCAGTACCTAACAGATATTACAGCTACAGGAGCTTCTCTGCACATAATCAGCACGGGATAGATGAGTAGGGTCCATGTCTAGGCAAACACCACTACCAATGTGAGACCTGGCAAGGAGAAAGCTATTAAGTCCGTGGCCTCCTGCTCCCCTTTTCCCAGGTTTGGGAGTAGAGTATGAAAATGAGGAAACTCCAGCTGGCACGTGTAAAAGCTGGGAGAGAATGAGTTAAAATTGAACTTAGATTCCTCATTTACAGCAACCATCCAGCTAGCCCCAAAAGTGTGTCGCAGAGGAGGCAATAATAGCATTCCAAAAGCAGTAAAACTTGTGGTAAAGAACAAGAAGTGGCAAAAAGAACCTCAAAAACCAACATCACAAAATGCCTCAGTCATTTCTATTTGAACTAAATGTTTTTAGGTTTTATCGAGTCTGTGGCTTGCTCATCCTGACCACAAAATCAAATTGAAACACAATATGAAATCTGTCAGATGCAAAAATTTACAAAACTGCTACAGCTTTTCCATGCCTCTACCGCCAAAAATTCCCACAACATGAGACAATAATAACTCTCGCTAAGAATAAGTCACTAATAGTAACTCTTTTTGAGACAGATGCATTATTTTGGAAGTCTGAAACTCCTAATCACATTCTTTGTCAAGTCCCTGAACGCACAGCTGTGCCTTCATTAGGGAAAAAAGAAAGATGTTGAGAAGCGTTTTCCCAGCTGAAGCCAGAAGCAGAGGCTTGCAGATGTATCTTAACAGGAATTGTACTTCATTCGCATTACTTTTCACTTGGAAGATGATTGTAACTTGTGCACACAACACAAGCCAACATCAATTTCTACTTTCATTTACAGTCCATATATTGAAGAGAGCTGACAATCCTTTGGTGAACACTGACAGTGCCTTTATTAAGACCTACAGACTGACTCGCCTTATGGAAGTACTGGAGGGCTGAACACTTTGAAAGTGCTATAGTTCCTTTCACAATCACGTTGGGGTGGACATGGATATCGATAGAGCTGGACTTCGAGACCATGCAGCTGTTAGACAGCTCTATGTGAATTGACATCAGACTCGGCTTCTCCCTCCAGCTGCAAGCCGGGAACTTGCACATGATTTATGTACATGTTTAGGTATACAGCACATGTATTAGGAATATTCTTGGGTATGCAGCAAGGGTTCTTTCTGACTTAGTCATGAGTCTTAGAATACCCCAGGCACTTTGCAAATAGCTCCTCCCAGCTGCAGACGCCCTTGACATCAGAAGAGAAAGAAGGTTCCTGGACAGCCAGAACTATTTTTCATTAAATACAATGTATGGGCTTTTTAAGGTATATGAATCCTGAAATTGCAATTTTCTATATTTAACAGGAAACGTTTGACAGCTTTTACATCCTTTAAATTTAATAGTTTTATCACTGCAATGATTCATATCTTTACAGCATTTTCAAGAGAATATCAAGAAATCACATATTGATGGACTTCAAAACATGAAGTTTTCAAGTAGAAGAAAGCCTCTTTTCAGTAAGGATCATGTAAGGGCATTTTTTGTCTTTCATCTAGCTCTCCTTTGTAAACCCAAATAGGACACATATGCAGAAACCAGTAACCTTTTCAGTAGGAGAAGCAGCATCCATGATCTCCATTTTATTTCATCTGAAAAGTAATCCACATCATGTCACTAAAAGGCATGTTGCTATTTAAAGCATTTTTCCATTAAGCTCAAGAGGGGGAAATTACAGTTTGAAGATCACTGTGTTTCATGCTTTCCTCTAATACCAGACATTATGACCAATATGAGATTTTGTTTGGGGTTTGTGTTCTCTAAAAATCAGAACATCCAGCTCCCATGCTAAGGGCAGGAAGCAAGCTCAGGTTTTCCTAAAGGGCTATTTTAGCACTTTGCATTTTTATGCATCACGGGACATTCAAGTTTAGCAGAAAGCAGAAGTACGGGGCCTGCATTGCATCTACTTGGATTTGTAAGTCTCTGACTATTTTTTAACATAAAATATTAGTGTCAGTTCACAGCAGAAAGTAGAACAGTTGCATTTCGAAAAAGTATTTTTAATTACCATGTACCTTAAATGGGAATACTCAGGATGTCAGAACAATTTAGGGTTTACGTAACAGTGTACATTTTATGTAACAATATGCAGAACAGACCTTATTCCCATTCTGGTTTATCCTCCCGATGCCACTGCGAGCCATTAATTTGAGAATTTAAAATCATATTCATGGTTTTCCTATAGAAATCAACACTTATACATAAAAATCACCTGCACATAAATGTTTTATGCCATACTTCTATCACTTCATTGTCTTTCAATGAAGTAAAAAACCTCGAATTTTCTAAAAGACAACTAAATATTTTGTGACTTCTGAACTGTGACCTATTCGTAAGTCCACGCCACTTCCTACAATAATGCCTTGATCCCAGATGCAACTGCTCTATCATGAGTACTTTAAAATAGAACATAAAATGTGACTTCAGATAGTTTTTATTTTTGTACAAGAATTTAGTTTAGCAAGTAAATCAAGATCTGAATGTTCATTAAATGAAGATGTTTGTTTTTAATAAACCATAAGAGTCAATAAAAAGCATGCAAATGGCTACAAATAACTACAAAAATGATGACGCAACCAGTCCAGGGAACAAGCTATTATTTTGGGATAGCTGTTGAAATCATCTTAGAATAATGCTGAGGCAGTGTGCAATGCCAGTACATTATTATCATCTTTAAAATTAATAAACAGATTGAGATTGTTACAAGTACCAGAGCTTTACCCTAAAATCAGGAAAAAAATACCCTGCAAGGAGTAGGTTTTGAATGGACAGAATGTTTCTAGATTCCCTGAAAAAAAGAGGCAAAGGCACTGACAGCTCTTGTCCTTCAACAGAGGACATTTTCTCTCTTATACATATCCCCTTTGAGAAAAGCACGTAAGTCACAGCTCCAGGGTCACTACTCCAAAAAGATCCTCTGCGGCTGAGCAGGCTACAGCTAGACCCCATCACATTTACAGTTGTGTTTTAACTGTATGTTTTTGATACCAAGAGTTTCTATTGCCATGTGTAGCTGGATTTACTTCTGCTATGTTCTAGGATTAAAAGACGGAAAAAGTCAATTAAACAAGCGGCAGGTCCTGCATCTGATGCATAACTTTGAAAAAGGCTATCAAATATGCAAGACCATTAGAAAATAAAAAGTACTTTAGACAGCAACAAATTGTGCTGAATTGCCTGTCAGTAATTAAAAAGTGCATGTGTTGAAAAGACCATATATACTTCTTAATGAGCAAGGATTCTGACCTTCTATAGCAGGGCAAATGTGTTTGGGGCTTAAATTACTATAAATGAGTCCTTTATCTCAAAGCACAGACATTTTCTCTTTGGCTGATCTGGCTGTGGGAACATAACATCAGCTCTTCTTGAAGCTCATACAAGTGTAGAAACCAAGCTGCATCATAAAGGGGTTAGAAAACTGTCACTGTGCATTACATAAACCTATTTTTGGAATCATAATCTAGTCTGCTGCTAGTTCCTCTTATTATTTAATCTTAGTGGTCATCAATTCCTTTGAGAAAATAGGAAGGCTGACAATGGTCAATTGTTCCATTAATTCGTCCCATGTATAAGGTGTCTTATCTTCCACAGAGTATTTTTAATACCTTGCTACATGTAAATGGATTTTAAGACTGAACGAATAGATTAAAAAAAACATTTTAGAAAGATGATAAATGCAGGCTCAGAAAGTTTGGTCTTACAGAATACGTTCCACCAATCCAACAGTTAAAAAGAAATGTCCAGAGAGCAGCCAACACACCCGTTTCAGTCGCATTCAGTAGTTGCACACCAGAAAACACTATGGTCACATCCTGAATTTTAAATATGGCTCATACTCCTCCAGATGTAGCACTTTCCTAAACTATTTAAAAAGAATTATAGTGAACATTGTTATTGACTGGTCTCCATAGTTTCCCAGTTTTTATTCTTACTTCATTGCTTTCAGTGCTTGTTTTTATTGACATTTACTGTTGTACTTTTTTCCCCTCTCTTTTCACGTTTTTTAACTTTTTCAGGTTTATTTATTCTGTACATTTAACAGATAACTCTAATTATAAGTCTTACACCTATTAGTTAAAGACTTAGTTATGCTTGACACAGATATTTGTGGAGAGGAGATGATTGAAATCTTCCAAGGAGCATATAATGAGGTCTGGAAATCAGCTTTGTGCATGTTCTTACTTCAGAGTGGAAGACCAAAAGTTATTTCTCAAAGTGTCAACGCGATCTTCACATGACTGAATATTATCTCACTTACAATCACTGGTGACATCTTGACTTGTTTATCACAGTCTAAGAAATGATGGTAACTTTTAATTTTTAAACTATATTACACGATTTCAAAATGACTTAAGAACTTTTTGATTATACAGTTTCAACAGCTTAAAGCTGGAAAATGCAAGAAGTGGGATGCAGTAAGAAATTAAAGCCCTCGTCCAGGAGAAAAAAAAGATAGAAGCTCTCCTTTTTCAGGCAAAGATTTTACTGTGTGAAAAGGCAGAATAAGGTGCATGCCATATTTACATGGCTAGGCAGCTGGATGTTGTATAGAGGCATATTTATTCCATACTTATCCCAAATTCCAGAATTTACTCACTTTGGTTAACAATATCAAATAACTGTCAGGATGGGAACAAGTAAGGAGATCAGAATTTACTCCCTGAATGAGAATTCAAATGACACTCATGAAGCATCAAGTATTTATGAAAATAAATGTTTATTCCACAGAGAAAAGTGCCATGAGGAGCAAAAGCACCCCCCATGCAGAACATGTTGTAGTGTGTTCATCTGTTTATTCACCTTGGGAAGATAAGAAGCTGGGAAGTCAAATCCCCTCAGGCAAGGAGTGAAAGAACTTGAAACCAAGTTTCATTATTTAGCTTGGCTGAGGACTCCTGGGGCAGAAAACTGACAACTGTGTTTCTGACAAATTATGTGATGTTAGCCCTGGAATTTGCTCTTTTCTTTCTTCTTTTCCATCTTCAATTTGATACCATTCTTTAAATTTAGGTTGAATTTATGAACAGTTTTAGGAGGACCTAACCCATGTTTTTCAGCACATGTGCCTTTCACTTAATTTTCTTCCTCACTTCAAACAACAGGATGGCCAATTATTTTAAAACTCTGGTGGTATGAGCAATGAATATGTAAATAATGTCAATGGAATAAGAAGCTATGAAATGTAATAATCACACATTTCACTAATGGACAAGTGCTTCAGATGAATTTTTCCTCATTGGATATAATTTTACCACTAGTTAATGTAAGAAGAATTAATTTAATTCTTACCCTATATGTCTAAATTTAAAAGTTCCTTTATATCCGGGAAAAAAAAAACAAACACTCAAAAGGAAACTGAAAAAAGAAAAAAAAAAAAATTACTCCTTCTAAGAATGATTTCAGTAAATATAAGATAACCCCACACCCTGACCCTTGATGACAATAGCTGAAAATAAATCTTGTGCTCTCATTCTCCCTATGCCTCAAGGTTACCACTGTTTCATAAGCATTTGGTGTCAGGCGCTAGTTTCTCCTCATTAAAAAAGCTGTCTTCGATGCCGATACATCAAAAATACAGTTAAGATCTACTCTGTGATGTGACCTAATGGGACCTGGGCAACTGTTACAATTCCTGCTTGCAGGGAGAGTTTGTGAGTGTCAGGATTTTTGCCGTGGGAATATATCTGGAACTCTTGATATAGAGAGTATGGTCAGAGTATTTATCTTTAAAAAAGTACTTTGAAATTTATTTGTACAAAAATCATCTTGCATTTCTTACACAAGATAATTACTTAAAGAGTTTTATTAGCTGTAAGAGGGAAAAATTATCAGTAACCATACTTAATAATCAACAGAAAGATAATAAAAAGTTCTTGAATAAAACTGACAAGGGAAGCTCATAGTAAGTGCTCAATTTTTTGTTTTCTTTTCTCAGTAGAGGGCAGCCTCAAAACAGGGACAGCAGGCAACAATAAATACCATTAAACTTAAATCTCTGGAATGCAGGACAAAGCTTTCTCAGATCATTCCATCTCAGCCTCCTACCATTCTGACTGGAGCTGTTTTCATCAGGTTTGTGTAGCCCTGAACACGAGCCAGTTATCTACCATCACGAGTACCTGGCGCTCTTAACCACCATGATCTTGTTCACAACGTGAAACAGGAATATGTCTGTTACAATTTGTGCATTTTATTAGGCAAAGGAATCATAGGGAAACTGGAATAGTGGAGTTATAATCTCTACTCCTCTCGGTTATAAGGAAAAACTAAAACCAACTCCATGGTGCTTACCATTCAAAACTGCATTTCCCAGTATAAACACATTTTTCATGACCCTGAAGAAAGAACATATTCAAAATGTGTGTTAAATGGGAAAAGTGATAAATATTAGTAATAAAGGGGGGGGGGGCAGAACTGACCAACACTTGTTTTTGCCACTGAGAAGCATTATCCATCATTTTCTCTCAGGAAAATGAATCCTGCATCTTGAAATGGAAATACCCATTTGGAGCAGACAAGATGTACATTACTTCTTCAGTGGACAAGATTACAGTACTCTAAACAAATTGTGTACTACATAATGGTCTGTTATCATATATTATTATCTTATATGGTCAAACATTTAAATTGTACATTTACTTTGCCACATAGACAATGCTGATACCTTACCAATGGTGTTCATTTGTGTATCCTGGCCTAAAAATATCTCTTAAGCAACAGCCCATGAAAGATGGGATGAAATTACATCGCTCAAACGTCTTCCACTGCTCTATCCCCCTGCCAGCCACCTTTAATTTGCTTCGCTGCAATAGGATTTTGCGATAGAAAGTTATTAAATCACCAAGCCTGTGACTTCTTTGTCTTGACAGCAGAATAGACTAAATGACCTTGGCTAATTTCAATGAGCCACATCATGCTCTATTAAGGCAAAAAGATTGGAAAGAGAGTAATATAAAAGAAATTGGATATTTGGGTGGTGAAATGAGAAGGAGATACAATAAAGGCAAAAAAAAACCCCAAACCTTCATCCAGACAAATGTAGTTATTTACTAGCAGCTCTGTTAAAAGCAAAAATATCCATGATTGTCTTAAAAAGCTTGATGCAGAATGCAGAGCAGTTCCAGAGAGAATCGCCTTGAATGTTACCTGATGGTTTCAGGAGCCCCACTGGTATGCCAGGAGCGCTGTGAGATTTCCTGGGGGTTCCAGGATTCAGTAACCTGACATGACACTTTATACATCAAAAGTCTTAAAGGATGACTGATTTAAAGCTTGTCAGAACAAACTAAATTACTTAATAGGAATTTCTTTCACAGGCATGTGCTACTTCTAGAAGCAGCCTCATGAGAAAATGGTGGGAATATTTATACATCTAGGCTAATTTAGATTTTCTTTGTTACCTAGTAACACAACTTCACGAGAAAGAAAAAAAAATGTAGCTCCATAACATCCAGTTTTATAATTTTGCCTTTTTCTTGAAAGTCCTGAAGTTTCCATAAAATTCTGAAATTTGTATTTCCCCTCTATTAAACACTACTTATAGTTTCCCAGTATTCCAGCTGTAGAAATGCCAGAATGAAATCATGATGCAGTAATAGCAGCATTTATCTTCGTCTTACGATAACAATTAATTCAAAAGGCCTAACAGAAAAATAATACCCTGATTATAGGCTGCTACAAACACAGCAATTATTCAGCCAAATCTTGTGTATGTATTGACTGCAGTTTTTTAATATGAAATGATCCAGAGTTTGCCCTTGTATGTTTTATGGACAAGAGATCATGGTTCACACCACAATTAATAAACATTCAAATAATCCTAAAACTTGGAAGGAATCTGCGAGATCTGTTATGGTCAGTCAAAATTTCAGTTTCAATTACCTAAGAAAGTATCTCATGTAACCCCTGTGATATCTCTTGGATTTTCTTAATATTAATTAACCTACTAAAATACATCGGGTTACATCCAATTAATATATTAAATTAAAAAAATGCTAAGTTATTTTTCGAAGATATTTAGTCTCACAAAGGCAAGGCAGATTCTCCTGTATGCCCAGGCTCATCTTGTCAATGATGCTAGGTAGGCAGATAGATGGACATGTAGGCAATTACCTTATGGATGGTGACTCTACAGATAGCGAGGGGATGATGCAGTCTTGCTATATGACTAATTTCAATGGTATAATCAATTTGAATAATCAGTAATTAAGATACGCAGTCACATTTTTCATTCAACCCCATCTTCAGAGGGGAGGTGCTGTGATTCAGGACCAGGAAGAGCAATGCCCTGAGCTCCACCGAGCTCTGGTCCAGCAACTCCTGCACGTCACAGAGCTGGGACACTGGTCAGATACTACTGGAAGCTAATCAGTAGCAGTGACTAGAATGAGAGAAAGCATCCGCAAGAACCAGCTCAACTCTTCGCACACGCAGACTTCCAGGGAATCCTTATAGCGCTCCTGCTTTCCCATTCACAAAGTCTTGGCTCATCTACCCTCATCCCAAAGTCATACAAAGCACAAACTATGTAAAGCTGTGACAGAAGACGATTTAATGAGATCTCAATTTACTTTCTGGTAAATGTGCTCATTGGAAAAGTGTACAGGCAGACTACTAATGCTGTTTACTGCTGCATCTTGTCAAGCAGGACAGACAAACTTGCTGCAGAATTCCCACTGCATAATACAACACAGTCCATTGAAAAGCAATGGATACTGCAGTATAATATTAAATATACTTCAACTTTAAAGTCAGAGCACCAGTGTGCAATCAGTGCCTTCACCAAACTCTTACCTAGGCCTCTTAATACCATTTTGGGTTTGCTTCTCAGTAATTGCTGCAAAAATGTCCAGTTTTGTGATAAATCAGCATAAGGCAAAAGTATGCAGAGTATTTTTGTAAGCATTTTTTCACTATTTTTAAAGTATTTTCTGGCTAGAATATCCAGAACTTCAGCAAAACCATTCCTGCAGCTATTAATACTATCTGCAGGGATAAGTTAGTTAAGTAAAAAAGGACTATATTATGTAAAAGTCTATACTCTGTAAAAGTTTTAGTTTTCTTTACCCCTAACTCAGAGACAGGCCAGAACTTTATTTTTCCCCTATCATCTTCAATTTTTTGCCATATACATATCTATAAAGTCTTGATCTATAAAACTGTGCACATCACCTCTGCAGCCCTATAAAAACCCTTTTCCAAGATTCATGGGGATGTGATTGTGGTTCTTTAGAAATCATCTTAAGGATATATCTAATCCTTTGCCTACTTAAGGCCAGGTTACTCCATCTAATCCATAACGGATATTTGTCTAATCTGTTCCTAAAGTCTTCAGAAAAATAAACGAGGTATTTCAACCTGCAAAAGACTGTAAAATCAGAGGCTAGAGCAAGCTGTCACTATGAAATACCTGCTTTAACTGAAGACAGCCAGTCCCAGTCCCATACTGGCAATGCCCCCAGCAAGCTTGTCAAGAGCTCACCTATATGGAAATGAAGTGAACCATGGGAAGGAAAAACCTAGAGTGAAATAGTTCAGTTTGCAATAATTCACTGATGCCCCTGTAGGAGAAGAATTTTCAGTTCATTGCATGGCTGAGCTGCAAAAGTGGCTGAAAATGCAACTGAAATAAAGGCCTCGTTCCCAAAAGAAAACTGAATAGTTGTAATAAAGAAAGAAGCTTAATTGTTCAGAGTAGCTCCACATCAATTTTCTGTTCAAGACTGGGTCTAGTTTTGGCACTAGCTGAATTTTATCCAAGCTTTATCAAGCCTCCAAACAGTTCATGGGCTCTAACTCCTCCATTCAGCAGGATTGGATCATGATGAAATTACCTGATGCATCTCAGAAAGATGAACAGCCCCAGCCCCAACCTATGCTTTACAGGAGGGGTTAGTATATACATTAATTCCTTGATTATTCAGCCTTTCTAAAGCACTCTTTAGTCAAAAAATATCAAAGAACCAAAACCGACCAAATACAGATGACTTATCACTATTATATGATGGGAGTTTCATTTTCGGTGAACTACACGCCCCTTCTCCTCTGAAGGACATTGAAACGCATAATGTGAAACAACCACACATAATATAATTCTTTTTTCAACTTCATATTACCACAACTCCTCCTGAATTTATGCATTACATTCACCAGCAAAAATGCATATGTGCCTGAAATAAAAGATGATGAGACAGGAATGTCATTGTATTTACTTCAATTTCCTTGAAATTTTACATATATTACCATTTCATACTGCAGATACGATCATATTTTTACTCGGCAGGGAAAGGTTTGGGCCTGAATAGATCTCTCAAAGACCATAATATAATAACTTAATGTAAGAATGTTAAATTTAGAGACAGAAATCAGAATAATTCCAGTTAGTGAATGATTATACACCATTAGTTCAGCATTATTAGAAGCTTTCACAGGTGCAGTCGTGATTTGTTCGCTGAAATGGTCTTTGCCACAGTCACCCACCCTGTGCATAGATCATGTCTTATTTACACAGCACTAGTAGTGTTTCTACTAAAAAGTTATTTTAGCACAGTCAGCTCTGAGACCAACTGAGTTGCTTACAATTAAATATTTAAAACAGATATGATCTTGTTGATCCACTAAAAATTTCACAGGAATAAAGAGGAACGTACTTAGAAATGCATTTTTGTTACTAACATCAAGAAAAAGCTAAGTATTTAGATAGGTTTTCTGAAGCAACTTTGCAGCTTTTGGCCATACAGATGATCAAAACATGACATGGATATTCAGGAGGTAGAAAGCGCAACAGACAGACTCAGTGGTTACCCATGCGTTGTTCTGATATACATATATATATATAGATAGATATAGATAAAGAATAATTACTACTATACCACATTCATACCGGATACCCGATATACAGGAATGTATAATAATCACTCATTAGCGGCAGTTGTTAGTATCAAACTGCATGATCATAATGTAAAATTGTTGTTTTCTATAATCTTTGCCTTTGTTGATAGAAATGTGTGCATTAATTTCAAGAACTGCCTCCAATAAGGAAGTCAAAACAGCAACTGCTACAAAAATCAATATTAATGAGCCATTAACCATTTACTAGATGAAGTACTGGAAGAAATCTTAAATTCTTCATAAAACATAATATAAAAGAACTTAATTATCTATGTGTTCCTTATGGTTTAAAGTAAATGTTTGCTTTGTATATTTTACTAAATTCCATGGTTATTTATTAGAGCAGACATTAATTCTACCATTGGGAAGTTTTCATATTCATATATGATAATAGAGAAAGGAGTGGAAATCAACATGAACCTTACAAAGTGTATTTGAGCATAAATTAAAAGGGCATGAATAAAGATTAGGTGTTTTATGTGTGATCACATTCCAAAGTACAGGCTACATATACAAACCAAACATATTTAATTCACACATAACATAGGATTTTATTATTTTTTTAAAGTTTCCACTAATCTCTGTTTTTAAGAGTTAAAATCCAATAAAAATAAAGAGAATTATGATTTATAAAATAAAATTATTTATAAAATAAATATTCAGCATTGGAAGTTTTAAATCCTCTGCCATTTAATCCAGAGTAATTTATATAAAGATATGAATTAATCAGTGCTTAACAGACCAATATTGTTCTCTGAGATACACTGCTTTGGCCAGTTTAACTTTGGGGTTTTTTTTGGATGCTGAGACCAGTGCTGAAATCAATATGCTGACATAAATTTTGATTTTGTGTAATGCTCGCTGAACAGGGACTATACCAAGGAAGATCCTTCAAGGAAAGAAATGATTCCCATCACTATAAGAACTGTCATATATTTTATGACAGCCTGTATACTTGCCTGGCAATATAAAAATAACTATTTGTAGTTTTGTGAAGTCAGCAGTATTATACTGATTAATTCCAGCTGACTATTTTTTTTTTCTTATTTTATTTTTTTTTTTTCCCTTTTGAATTATTTTTGGGGTGTACTTAAATTTTACTATGACATTTCTGGAAATCTGTGCACATGAACTTCTAAATTCTAATTTCACTTCCTGAACTATAGCATTAATTCTATCTTTTACTGGATATTGTCACATCGGATTGCAGCAGGAGTCCCAGGACTTGTTCCTGAGTTTCTGGTTTTGAATGTGAGACCTGTTGAGGATCATCAACCATCATTTGTTTAGCAGTCAAGTCAACTGATAGAAAAAACTGCCACGTTACTGTCTCATGGTATCCAATATTTGCATTTTCATCATACGAGGCTAGTAACTATTAAAGTCTGGAAACCTGGATAGCCTTTTCACTTGCATTTGCCTCACACAAAATATGTGTTTCAATTACTTGAAACATGCATTAAAATATGCCTCTATCAATCCACTTTTGTTTCATGTGTCTTCCCAAGACTAAGGAAGTTATGGTTTTCTTTGAACTCAACAATGAAAAAAAAAAGGTAGATGACTTAAAGCATTTTTTCCTCAGCAGGTTTACTTACCCCGACAATGCACTCCTTCATCATAGCCATCAGAACAGTCATAAACACCGTTGCAGAGCCGGGACAAGTGAATGCATTTGTTTGTACCAATGCAGGTAACATAATTTGGGCTGCACTTGAAATCTGCTTCCTCAGGACCTAAAAAATACACAGAAAATTTCTTATATATATTTTTATACCTACAACAAAGAAAAAAAAAAAGTTCTAGATTACATTTCCATTTCAAAGCTAATGGCAACACTTCACGCATTAGTCCATTTTGCAAATTTTTAGTGCATTATCAGCACTGTATTTAGGAGAATTAAAATCATCGAGAAATGATTACTGCGATTAAAAAGGAAATCAATGGGTCATAGAGGATTATTTCCCCAAATACAAGTGTTTTATGGATGCTAAAATTAAGCCTTGCAAACATTAAAAAGTATCATAAAATTTTCAGTTGCCTTGTGAATATCATATAAAAAGTCATATGAAGAGCAATAGGTACCAGTATTTATATTCATTGTAATTTTAGATATTTATAAAATAGCATATAAATGTAACATATTTACAGTTGCATTAGATCTGAGAAATTGTTCTTCAAGCCCAGAAGTCTGAAGCTGTGCAATACAGGATGGTTTGGAGAGGGTAAGGATGCTGTGATTGCTCCTTTTGGGATACTATCCCAGCTGCACTCTGTGTCCCTTTATCTCTGAAATGTTAAGTACAGGGATTTTGGACGAAGTTCAGGGATTTTTGAGGATCTCTTCTGTCTATCTCTTAGAGAGGGTTCTGAGTGATAAAAAACCCCCAACAAACATAATTTCACATCATAGAGACTGAGATTTTTAACGCTGCAAAGAACATTTAGAGGCCTGAAAGGTTTAACTCATTCAGATGATGAATTGTAATTTGTGCACATTCTATGATTAATCTACACAGAGACTGAAGGAGGGAAAGTTCTTTGGGAAACAACTTAAAGCTTCTTGCTGCATGTGTTGGAGCCTTGAGTTTGTGCTAACCTCTGACAGCTTATAACAGTCCTCAAGGGAAATATCCCCTAGGATGCCCTGTGCTCAAGCACAATATGCTTTCACCTTCTTTGAGACACTAACTCCTCAACGAAGGACAGAAATCACGGGCAGTTACTGAAAGCTCCTTTATAAGTGGGAAAATCTTAGCCTTGGCAGATCTGGTTTCTTGCAGTCAGTAGGAGGAAGCAAAGGAGATTTCAGGGATGAATTTACAGCGTATATAACAAATACAGATAGCTCTTGGCACAACCTATTAAATAAATAAATAAACCCCTAACTTAAAAAACTTGTGCCAATCAAAAAACATAAGTAAAAAAATCCCACCGCCTTGCTACACATCATGAAACTGTTCACCACTTAGAGTGGGCACAACAAGTACCAGCTATCTGTGGTTTACTGTGTTTTTCTCTGTATCCTTTTACCCACCTCCCATCAGTACAGGGCAGGTGGTCCCCTTCCTCCAGCCAAGCGTGCGCCTCCAAACCATCCACTGGGCAGAAAGGCATGAACAGCCTCCTGCTACCCTCCTCCGACTCCTTTGTCCCAACGGAGTGACACTGATTATAGCCTCGATAACACCGATTAAGAGCAAGCACAGCACACGGGTACTTGGGATAAAAAGTTAATCAATATGGGGATCGACAGACTCTGTCTCCAACACTTTGTGTGCCTCCAGGATGAAAAAACAAACCCCATACTTTTATGGTGGGCATATGCTACAGATGGATTTGCAAGAACACCACAGTCCTAAGTCAAGCATATTAGGGTCTAAATACCCCCTGAACTCAAAGAAAGGATAACTATTCTCTCTATGCTCTAGGTTAAATAAGTGCTTAGAAAATCTAACAGCATTAAATCACTTCACAAAATACAATTTTCCTATATTTTCCAGTAAAATATAGGAGGGAATAACAACAGAAAAGTGAGAGGTAATTAAAAGTTATTTAGATATTACAACTTGAAGACCAGGGTAATAAGAATCAGAGGGGTGTGACCTGGTTCTGGCAAAGACCCCTGCACTGTGCAAGAAAACAAGAGTTAGGGGAAATGTGGCTCTATGCCCTTCCCAGACAGCACAGCCACAGGGGGCAACTTTGTGGGGTTTTTTTTTGCTTTCTGGACATTTTACTCTTTTTTTTTTGTGTGTGTGTGTGTCCTCTGTTACCTGGAGGTGTTACCTTCATCTCAAAAAGCACTTCATGCACATAAATCTCGCTACAGTACCTACAAGCCTTAGAAGTTCCCAGTGTTCTTCCAGGACTGGTTTAACTCTGCAGAGCTTTCAAAGAACATAAATAAAGCAGCTTGGATAGCCAAGCGCTCAGTGTCAGGTGGGTCATATCAAACTGAAAAGTTTAATCCAATTTTCACTTCAGTTGCATCAAGACTTGAAGGCACCTAATATTTAATAAACCAAATTAATTTTCAGATTTCTCATTTATAGCTTGCTTGTTCATTGCATTTGGACAACTGTGAATAGAGTGTGAGGAGTCAAAAAAAAATCTTTTCTTCTAAAATAGAGAAAATTCAGTAAAAAATATATCTATGAAGCACGTAAACCATGGTACTTGTATTAGTTATATATAAACCCAAGACTGTTAGAGGGCTTTCAGCATTCTTATCTCATCAAACAGAAAAATGAGGTCTGTAACAAAACATCTAAGCATATATCTTCTAAATTTAGTTAGTGAAAGGAATGAATCCCCTTTAACATTTAAAATCTTGATAGGTCTACTCTGATATGATCCTGTCTACAGATTTGTGCATTTAATTTTGATGCTTCTTGATTTTAAAATACAAGATTCCTTCAGGAAACAAACATCCTGCAATTGTAAATATATTACCTAATGTGAAATACTAGCAGGGACGCTTCCTGAGTTAGATTTCTTTGATTAGGAACCGCATATGAGAAGAAAACAAAATAGGATCCAAGAAGTACTACTCCCATTGTTTTGTTATCAAGACAAATTTGGCACACCACTTGTGAAAATAGTAAAGTTAACATTAGAAATGATCAGAGCTCAGAGCTGGGTCCAGCCCTGTTCAGTGTCTTTATCAATGACCTGGATGAAGGCATCGAGTGCTCCCTTAGCAAGTTTGCGGATGACACTAAGCTGGGTGGAAGTGTCGATCTGCTCCAAAGGCATCTGAACAGGCTCGACCGCTGGGCTGAGACCAATGGCATGATGTTTAAACAAGGCCCAATGCACTTGAGGCACATCAACCCCATGCAGTACTAGGAGAAGCCTGGCTGGAAAGCTGCCAGGAGGAGAAGGACCTGGGGGTGTTGGTTGACAGCGACTGAACATGAGCCAGCAGTGGCCCAGGTGGCCAAGAAGGCCAATGGCATCTTGGCTTGTACCAGAAACAGCGTGACCAGCAGGTCCAGGGAGGTTATTCTCCCCCTGTACTCGGCACTGGTGAGACCGCACCTCGAATCCTGTGTTCAGTTCTGGGCCCCTCACCACAAGAAGGATGTTGAGGCTCTGGAGCGAGTCCAGAGAAGAGCAACGAAGCTGGTGAAGGGGCTGGAGAACAGGCCTGATGAGGAGCGACTGAGAGAGCTGGGGGTGTTCAGCCTGGAGAAGAGGAGGCTGAGGGGAGACCTCATTGCTCTCTACAACTACCTGAAGGGAGGCTGTGGAGGGAAGGGAGCTGGGCTCTTCTCCCAAGTGACAGGGGACAGGACAAGAGGGAATGGCCTCAAGCTCCGCCAGGGGAGGTTCAGGCTGGACATAAGAAAAAAACTTTTCACAGGAAGGGTATTGGACACTGGAACAGGCTGCCCAGGGAGGTGGTTGATTCACCAAGCCTGAAGGTGTTTAAAAGACAGGTGGATGAGATTCTGAGGGACATGGTTTAGTGATTGATAGGAATGGTCAGACTGTGATCCTAGGGGTCTCTTCCAACCTGGTGATTCCATGATTTTGGAAGTCAACTTGAAGAAGATGAACTTTAGTCAAAAAAAGCCCCGTGTTATAGAAGATTTCTGACCTATTGTGCCTGCAAAAAGACTCTAAAAGGGAACAGCTCTCAACCATCCAGTGACATCAGTGGAACAAGACAGGTTGTCCCAAGCCCCCCTTCCCACAGTTCCTACCATCTTCATTGAATAAAAACAATTCAGCAAACAAAGCTGCATGTTGTGATGCCTTTGAAGCAGCACTTGCTTTTCCCTCTGATTTCTATCCAGCTGCTGCACTTTCTGAAATGCCTAATTCAAATAACGATGGGTAGCGTTTTATCTCGTTTAGTCCTCTTCCTTTAGCAGACACCACTTCTGGCAGTGTTATCAAGTGAACTTTGGGAAAAGGAATTTTAAAGTGGTGTTCTTGAAAATAATTTCAGTGTATTTTACATTAGTGTAAGAATGATAAAAATATAAAAGATGGATGGTGTCTTTTCTTCTATTCAAAAGATACAGTAATTCCCAACCTTGCCAGTTGGTGGAAAAATACTCAAAACCGCTGGCTGCAATTATGGTAACGCACCCATGTCGGTGTTTCAAACACTTGTACCAGGACACTGCTTGGAGGGTGGAGAGACTGGAAGCTGCATCACACACACAGAGTTGCACTACTCAAGAAACTCTGGCTCAGGAAACAGGGCACCTAATGATCTCCTTGATATAACTGCCTCTTAACACACGGCTAAATGAGAAATGGAAAATAAATCTGAGTTGGCAAAAGGTGAGCCAGAGGCTGTAGGGGATCCCCTTGGGGCTTTCAGCCAGGGTTGCCCCATGGTGTCTCCATGGAGATGAGCCATGATGTCCATGAGGGTCAGGATCAGGTCTGGTGGGGGTACCTAGGTTAGACACAGCACGGGATGGCCAGGCAGGGCCACAGGTTATTGCTTCTTTCTCTAAATCCATCAGAAGGCAAGGTGTGCCCAAGAGCAGGCAGGCTGAAAAGAGAAGGATAGTGATTCATTTCAGATCCAGATTTCTTTAGCTGTCAAATCGACGGGGACAGACATTTCTGATTTTGTTACATGGTGCGAAGGCTCACTGCACTTTCTCAGCATGTGAGCAAGCAGTGAAGCAAACCGTGCCATGTCTTGGCAAGACCTGTGCAGTGAACAGTAAATCTGAAGTTCCTACAATGAAAATGCCCTTAATTCAGTGGGGGACGAGAAGAGGTAAGATCCCCTCTGGTATCCTCCAGCAGGAGATGACAGGATCAATCGAACACAAACTCT
The DNA here is from genome assembly GCA_033459285.1 of Clamator glandarius. NCBI lineage: Eukaryota > Metazoa > Chordata > Aves > Cuculiformes > Cuculidae > Clamator > Clamator glandarius. The sequence continues at coordinate 456,113 of JAUNZM010000826.1, forward strand.
GGCTTCCGCATGAAGAGGCATTGTGAGAAGGTATTAAAGGCCGCTGTCAGAATTAGCTGAGACATTTTTCCATGCACTTTTGACAAGCTGTCTGTCTTGAATATGTGCTTAACTTAAAACTGCACCTGCCTTGCTTCAGGTTCATGCTATAGAATCATTAATGTTGGAAAAGACCTCTAAGCTCATCCAGTCCAACTGTCAGCCCAACCCCATCATGCCTACTAAACCACGTCCTCAAGTGCCACATCTACACATTTTTTGACCACCTCCAGGGATGGAGACTCCACCACCGTCCTGGGCAACCCATGCCAATGCTTCACCACTCTTTCAGTAAGGTGTTTTTTTGGTTTTGTTTTTTTTTTTTTTTCCCTAATAATTTTTCTTAATACATTTCTAGCAAGAGAGTGCACCTGAGAACCTACAAGCTGATTATTTACACTAGGTTTTGTTATCATAAGCATTATACAAGTGTTATTTAGAAAATATTATGGATGAAGATTATTTCATTATGTACGCTTCCTTCTTCTAGAAACATTCCCCCTAATTTAATGTAAATTAAGGTATGACTGTGTATGCTAACTGGGGTAAGGAGTTACAAAGTATGAATAAAAGCTGTTTGCAAAGATTGTAGAGAGTAAGACAAGAGAACACATACTATGGAGTCAAGGTCCTCAAAAAGTTATTAAATTATAGTAAAGCATACACCCCCCTTCTTACTAATTCATTTAGATAAGCTCATACTTAACAGCTATTATGAAAAAAGATCAAAGCTGCTCCTTTTGAATTTATTTTTCCACCTTTTTCTTTCTCAGCTATGTTTGGACACAGTGGGGTTTTGTTTTGGTTTCCCCCCCCCCCCAGTATTTCAGGTATGCAGTTAGACAAGTAGCTTGCACTTTTAAACAAGAGACTAGGCAGCCAAACATGGAACACAGCTCTTACATCACTACATTTAATTTTCTTAAGACTAGCAATTTGCAAGCAGCTTTAACCCTGGGCAATCCTCAGCCACAAGATACGATCATACCAAACTGTGGGACACCTTCAAAATTGCCATTTTTGTTATACACCATTGACTTACTGCTGTACATCCTGCTCTCCCAAGTGTCTTTATGGAGTCAACCTTCTCCATATGAGCAGTTATCCTGAACAAAAATTTATCTGATTTGCCCTTGAATTAAACTCTTCGCATGCATAGGTGGGAACCCTGGAAAAGGTATTTTGTAGCTTTCCAGGTACAGAAGCACCAACATACAGTGGATGGAATTTGATCCAAAGACAAAATTGATAATTTGGATGCAAATAGCAGAGTTGTCAAAAAATGACTTTTACTTTTCTGACTACAGCACACATTCTTCTAGAGAACTTCTGGCATAGCAACTTTCCAGATCTTCTCTGAGGTATTATCAAATGATGCTGATTAATGATGTAATAAATCCTAAAGAGCCAAAAGTTTAAGAAAGAATAATCCACAGAACTTTTAGGATCTCTCTGGATAACGTTGGGCTTAATGAAAACACTCCACTATGATACAACACAGGATGTAGCTTGTCAAATATGCACATAAGACCCATTTCTCACTGTTATTGATAGCACTACTGGTATCCTGTTTCTTCTATATTACACAGTATAAGATGTTTAAGATTGCAGAACTGATTGAAAAAACTTAATATTTAGTCTTTAACATAGCACTTGGCAACAAGAAACAACTTACCACATGCAGCCAAAGTAACATAAATATCAGATTCAGATTTAAAAGTCTGAGAAGTCATCCTCACAAGTGGTTTTTGACATTAACTTTTTGTCATCTTCATCATCAACAATGAGGGATTTTAAATGCTTATCTTTTATAAAATGTGAAATCACATCATTTTAAAGTAATGTTTCTGACTCTGTTGAGATAAAACATCCTGTACCTCAAAGATACTTAAGGTTTAGGGCTAAAATATGACCATTAGAAGAAGCTGCTTTTGTGGGAAAATTGGAAATTAATAGGAAAAAGAGACAATATTTCCAGGATTCTTTCATTTTACATTAAATGTTTGAAAGCTACCAAGAGGTTGAATACTGCATATTAATTTCTGTAGTTACAGGTTAATGTGGAAAGTGTAAACCACATACACATGTTACCCCATGGTATCATAATTGCTTTAAAAAGTGATTTTTCACACCGACTAGATGGACACTTTTAATATCAGGACTCTGAAACACTGGGATAAATTTATGGAAATCATTTAAATTCTTTACTCTTTGGTAACTTTTATATATATATATAAAAAGTATTTCATATTTAATAAGGATTTAGGTATCATCAGTAACCCCTTATTCATTGCTACGTTCATCCATGTGCTTTAGTCAATCATGTAGACTGACAATAAGTTTGAAGTCATCTTCAGTTAAATCAGGCATTCGGCTATCCATGAAAGAAGGAGAATAATAAACACATACAGTAGGATGTGGACAACTGAAAAGAAGAGGAAAGCAGGCGAATATTGTGCTGTTTGCAACCGAACAATGCCTGTAATCTCTGACCTCACAGACACAGCATACTGTCTCCAAAATACCACTTCACAAGAAAGAATAAAATTGGTGGCAGCTGGTAGGTTTGCGAGTGTGCAAATGAAGGCTTATGCTTATAGCACTTTCTCATAACTTATGACTAAACGAAAGAGATGAGCTAAAGACTGGAGAGCGATACAGAAACAAGAGAGACAATGAAGAACTTTTTCAATAGAAAAAGATGGCTTTGAGTCATCACAGCTTGAAAATCAGCCTTCAGTGCTGATTCACAGCCCTTAAGCGTCTAGCACCAAGTGTCTCATCTCTCCTCTCTCTTTATAAATGAAGGAGTACGGACACAATCAGCCCTCTGGTATCTATTCCCTTTTCAAGAAGGCTTTGGCTTATTGTGCTTTATACTGGGAGAAGAAACACAGCTATCCAAGCCGAAGTTTCCTAAATCCAATCAGAGATCTGCATTGATCTTAGCCTGTGCAACAGAGTGCTGATTTATAATTCAGTCAGTCAAGGTTTCATGATAATAATAAAAAAAGAAGATACTATTGAAACTCGCTTGCAAAGGATGGTTTCCAATTTTGTTTATTACCACAGACCACATAGTTCACAAGGTTATCTATCTGCAAAGCTTAACAAGCCTCATAGTGGCACACAAAACTCCAATTTCTATACTCCTGTGATAGCTTTTAAACATCGGCGCTACTATTATTCATAAATCAACTCACAGGTGCAAACCACAGCATATGGATGTTGGGTTTGAGATGCTCAACACTTGCTTGCCTTTTCCTCTGTGTGTTTTTGTAAGTACCAGAGAACAGCAAACAGCAGGCAGCCTAAATCTGATACCACGCAATAACTTTAATTGTTTAAATACTTCTTTTCATTCAAAACCACAGGCATTGTTTGCATACTGCCGTTACAATGACTCTGTCAGGAGCTCTGTTTGAGATGGCTCTCCAGCAAGCACTTTCCCTTTGGCTGTCTTTGTCATGATCACTGCTTGCTGTGTGTCACACACTCCCTCATCATCACCACGCAGATGTAAATAATTAACAGAGGCACAGGACCCATCTTTTCTATTGCAATGTAGCCGATAGCCACTGCAGAAGTAGGAAAATGATGTTAAAGGTTGCACAAAGGCTGATGATGAAGAAAAAAGAGGTAGAGGTAATCTTTATAAAACAGCTCAGCTTTGGATCACTGTCCAAAAATCCCTCTGGGTACACGTGGGATGGGACGGGGCTGGAGTCAGAATTCTTTAGGTGATCCAGCCGAGACAAGCCACCAGAATCAGGACCTGAACAAAAAGTGGGGTTTGCCTAACATAAACCTGCCTGCTAAAGCTGTAATAGCCACAGAGGTAATCAGGCTGATAAAACCAGCTCATAACAGGAAAATCCACTTAGATTCCCAAATGCAGTTGGACATTTTGCATCCAAAAAATGCCTAAAATAGAAAATTCACCCAGCCAACAGGAGAAAAGATCACCTTCTCAGCCAAAACCAGTAATTATTCACAGAATAGACCTGAATTTAACCATTTCTGGATTGAATAGCATGACAAGGACTATTTTATTTTTAGAAAAAAAAGTTAAGGGTGCTGGGAGATATCAGTGACCACAAGGGGAACATTGCCTGCCCACCAACTCTTCTGCAGCCTCTCTAGTTACAGACAAAAACCCAAAGAACAAATGTTGGCAGAAGCAAAGAGAAATGGAGAGGAAACAAGACTGGAGTTGCCTGGAGGGTTCCAGTATTCTTTCCAAGGAGTTCATACACTGCGACAGAAGATTAATGTAACAAATCAATTAATAAATACATAGTGCTTAAAGACTGCCACACACAATGAAAATTAGTTTAGGGGAGAGGGTAATGCAGATACATAACTGTATTTTATAGAGGAAGAGACAAGGACCTAAAGGCCCACAGAAAAATGCATTTTAATATGACTCTTTTTTCTCCCTTCCTCCGTTGTCTACTGACATCCCCAGCAAGGCTTCATCTTTAGGCAATAAGATGCAACAGAGTGTAATTTGCACATTTTAGGAGAACTTCATCCCTATAGAACTGAATAAAAAAGTCTGCTCTTTACCAAAATTAAGATAAATAAATTATTTTTTGCCTGTTGCCTAAATAAAAACCTCCTGCTCACTCACTGTTTCAGTAGAGGCTGGCACCTCATCTTTTATGCACACATGATCTGACTTTCATTGCCCCAGACTTAACAATTATCCTCTTTTTATGGACTCTATAAATACACACATACGTACATGTATAGAGAAAGTGCCTGAAAAGGAACATATATGACCTACTAGTGTATTAATACAGTAAATTACACTTTCCCATTCCCCATACTATAATATACTGGAGGTCTAAATATCATTATAGACATGGCTTTCATGTTGTCTTTAAACTTCTGATTTTTTTTTAAATATTACTAAATTTCACCCTTAAACTTTTTATTTGAATTTGTCATAAATGAAAAACTGTAACAATGCAAAAATTACATAGCATTGAAGAAATGCATTATCTCTCACACCCTATCAACTCCCCCCTCTTTGCAGTCAGAAAATGCTAATAAAACCCTCTAGATGTACAAAAACCAGGGTTGATATTTGAAAGCAAGAGGAATGAAAAACTTGAAAGAGGGCATATATAACATAAACTTCTCTTAAAAATCAAATTTTCTCTTTTGCCTTGCAAAACTCGGTGTGCCAGTGGTGTTTGATTAAAAACAACAATAAAACAATTCTCAGTATCATAATCATCCATCACAACTGCCCCGAAAAATATAGTTACACATCAACAAGTTTTATTATTTTTATATACTTGCACAATGACCGCAGCTTCAACTTGCGCAGTAAAACTTACCATATAGAGAACAAGAGAGAGAGAATTTATGTTCTTTGCTACAGTCTCTAAAAAGTAAAAATCTAAACCACACTTTTTACTAAGTTCATGCACAAAGGGTATATGAGAATATAAAGGAAGATCCTTGTACGTACTGACATATAAACAAAATCATTACAAATTTATATTCCTTGGTTATTTGCGGGGAACAGATCTGCAAACATCTGTCAATAAAGACTGTAGGATGATGAGGAAAAAAATGCACTCAGTTTCCAGGAAGCAAAAACAATTAATATTCTTTGTACTTGCAGAGACAGAAATGCTTTGTTAATGGAATTTTTTGGTGATTTACTACAACACGCTAAGGCAATACTTTATGATCAATGAAGTAAAAAATGAATATTGTCTCATGTAGATGGTCATTCCTCATTACTTATACGGAACCTACTTTTAATTTGGAGATTTTTACTTAATTAGTGTCACACATTTCAAGGCTGCCTTGTGTCAACTGTTCTAATGACTCGACATCTATGTGCAATACAGAATAAGTTGCTAATAGAGTCTCAGTTTGAGAAAAATTATAATGAGGTGAACAAAAGAAGCGTTAATTACTTACACAATTAAAGTACCTAATACCGCCAACATCGTAACACATCGACACTTACGTTATAGATATTTACATATCCAAAGGGTATCAATAGATGCGGAAAAATATGTGTAGATATTATTTACAGAACAAACCAGTGCTGTAATAGAAAGGCTGGATACAACACAGAATATATCTGAATCTTGCATATTAGCTCTATTAGACATCATAAAAACATGTTTGACCATATTTACACACATCACTCATCTTTCTATATTCTATTCTATTGTATTCCACTGCAACTGTTCATTAAACCGCAAAAAAAGGGAACAGTAGGAGTTATTTACTGGATCATATCGGTAACAGCCTCTTGAAATTTTGATGGAAAGCCTTCAATGGACCACAAGGACATCAGGAGTTGGACTTGATGATCCTTATGCGTCCCTTCCAACTCAGGACAATCTATGATTCTGTGATCTTGTGGATAATTATGCACCCACATATAGCCTCAGAAGTGTCTATGGATTGAGACAGAATTTACTGAGTTCAAAGTTCAATTCAGTAAAACTGGAATTCAAGCTCCAAAACAGTTTTCAAGTAACAAAATATGTGAAATTTCACAGTTTGATGAGACTTATAACACAGGACATAAGTATTATAAAAGCAAGAAAGTACTACAATATACAGTAATACTGTCTCTTCTTATTTCATGCAGCAAAAAATAATGTTTCGATCTCATCTGCAGTACTTCAGGACTTTTTAATATATGAAGTCCGCATCAACATGCATGTTTTAGGTATGATTTTGGGTTAGAATTTTACCATTAAAATGCCTGTGTTTCCAACAACATGAAAATTTAGGGGAGGGGGGCGCAATATTTTCTAAGTCTCTGTTTCCTTTTTAAAAACAAAAATGTTATTAAATCTGCATTACTTATTCACTTATAAAGATTTCCTTATATATTTAATTCATCTTATCACTGAAATATATCTCATGCATTTTTAATCTGAGCTAGGTAATTTGCAGTCATAAAGTTACTCAGTTTTATTTTGTACACAGGCACATAAATGTAAATTACATCTAATTAAAATAAATTGCGTGACTTGTTTCTTCCTATGCAGTTATGCACTGAAATGATGTGAACCAATTTTACTTGTTCTAAGTAGCAAATTTAACACTACAAAAGATTTAATCAGGTTTGTTGGAATATATACTCTGTGAAAAAGATAAAGATTACAAGGCTTCATATTGTATCTAGTGAGCATCCTATTTGATTTGGTATTGGCTTGCAACTATAAACTTAGATGTCCCTTCCCTGGAGGTGTTCAAGGCCAGGCTGGATGGGGCTCTGAGCAACCTGATCCAGTGGAAGGTGTCCCTGCCCACGGCTGAGAGTTTGGAACTGGATGTTTGTTACGGTCCCTTCCAACCCAAACCATTCTATGATCCTGTGACCCAGAATGCCTTTAATTTCAAACTAATTAACATACACTGTAATGTAGTTCAAAGTAAACTTTCCACCTCTCACAACAATATCCATGTCTTTACTTCCTTAGAAACAAATAGAAGTGAACCAAAACTCAAAATTAGAACAGCTGGTAAAAGTGTCTTGTATTCCTTAGAGGAAATGTTAAATTAGTAGTTCTCTGTGACTTCTTAAAGGCTTTGCAGTGTGATAGGTAGTACAATTCAAAAAGAAAATTAGTTTCATGTGTTTACCAGCCACAAAATAAAATCACCTTCCTTCCCCATTTTTGTACTCCTAGGATAATTCAAAAGAGGCATTAGCTAACATGATTCAGCGTTGGCTGCATGTTGTTCACAATACAAAACTCAAAGTGAATTCAGACAACAGCACGATGAAAGCAGACAAAGAACCCACATCAGACATAAATGAACTAAATCTTAGTGAACAAGCCAACACACTCCAGCCCTTTCAAACCAGTTCTTCCCCCATTATTGGACATGTACTAATGAAATTCATGGGGAAGTTTCAGCTCGTTCAGCTCCATTCCCTTTGAAAAAAGACTTTGCTGAACTCGAGGCCGGGCCACCTGAGCTACAATTGAACACAAACACCTAGAGACGTGATCTTTATCCACCTGCTCTGCAATTCCTGGAGGTGTCTGCTGGTGCACAGGCAAGACTGCAAAGACTGGAAATGCTCATGGTATGTCTAAAGTATTGCTTTAGAATGTCAGTTTCAGTTTAATTCTATATAATAATGTTTGAAACAAAAATTGGTAGTTCACCACTAAAATAATAGTCCAGCACACTAGAATTTCCAGGAGCCTGTACTTGGTGTGTAACTGAAGCCTCACCAAGAGAAGGGGACAGGAGCATTAAAAGCCTGATTGGTCTGAAGACGCAAGAACAATTTCATGTGAAATACAGAGAAAAAACAGTGGAAAAACATATTATTTGCTTGCTGAATTCTGGTCCCCAAGGAGAGCTGCAGAGACTTTTTCTCCCTCATTAGCCAATAATGCAGTTTTTTGAGTGAAACGTTTAGCCTTTCCATTGCTTATAATGTATTTTATGCTTTCTACCATGTCCTAAAGCAGCTGAGTACTTCAGAGGACTCAAAAGGAAAGGGCATCCAGAAGCACAGGGACTTTGGTAGAGGCAAAGGAAAACAAACGGCAATACTTGAATGCTAATGTCTACTTAACACTGGAAGATAATCACTCAAAACATGTTCAGCTTTTCATCTTTTACTGTATCTCGCAGCATTAATTCTAAAAGGAAGAATTCCATAAAAAATGAGGGAATTATACAGTTGCAACGTGAAAACTGTGACCAAAACTTGCTGTGCCTAAAAAGAAAGATCAGTTCAATGTTAATGGAACTTGTTCAAGTCTCAGGTGTGACTTGCTCAAGGCTTTCCCACCTCGGAACACATGCTGTGAGAAGTTACTGTAGAGGGAAAAGAAAGACATCCACTCCTAAGAAGGATCTTAAAAGAGGAAAGAGAAGTCAATGGGGTGGGTTTGTGCTCCATCTTGTACTTCAAAATGACAGATGCCCCAGCCCTGGAAAAGTTCAAGTTCAGGTTGGATGGGGCTCTGAGCAACCTGATTGAGCTGAAGATGTCCCTGCTCACTGCCAGGAAGTTGGACTAGATGACCTTTAAATGCCCTTTCCAATCCAAACTATTCTAAGATTCTATGATCTTCTCAATCTCTTCTCGTCTCTCTTCAATAATCCAATGTTATTAAGCCATAAGATTAATCATTTGTGACCAGGAAAATCACTTCCATCAAGAGGAGCTTGAGACAATGCTTACTAAATAATCCAACCTTTATTGGTACTCATCAAAGTCTAGCAGAGAGGTGTATGTCATGGAAAAGACCTTAAAAAAAGGTCCAGAAACTTTTTTGGTATATATATATAACAATGTATTTCAGTGGATCTAAGCCATTACTAAGATCCTAAGTCTGGAATCTATTCAGAACAAAAAAAACCCTCAAACTAACTTCTTATGAAATGTGAAATAACATCAAACCTGTTCCATATAAATCTATATGAAATGGTAAATAATTACAAAGTAAAATGGACACAGAATGCAATTCGCCTTAACATCTGTGCATACTGGTTTTAGAAGGGTTTTAAGTTCTGTACTAGAAGTTTATGGTGAAAAAATATTTAGGTAAAATTAGCGTGATGAAGAGAGAAAAGAAGATAGGCTTGTATTTTTAACAGTCATAAAAGCAGCTTACTGAAAGTATTTAATCTCTTTCACAATAAGACCAGTAAAAAGTTTCCAGTTAATAAAAACAGAATGTGCTGAGCTGGACTTACAATAGCTGTTAAGACCATTTACCCCAATATTGGGCTTTATATATCAAGAAACAAGATTTAAAAATATATTCAGGTGAATAGTTGTAATGTTTTCAAACATCAAGCACAAGGAAGTGTCAAAATGGTTTATAAAGAAGATGCATATTAGGCTGGTTTTATGTATAATATTCTTAACTGTGGAACATGTTACTCTGTCAAAACACAAGTGGAGTTTCTGTCCAGAACTTTTTTAATGTTGTCCTAACACATTACAACTCAACACTTAAGGAAAAAGTCATTATAGAAAAAAAAAACATTATTTAACACTGGATCTATATTTAGCAAGCACTATAAAGTTCTTGTACAGACGAAGAAACAAATCTTTTCAGATTTAGACAGGAAAAGCATACAATTGTCTCTGTAATTTCACAATGACTTTAAAAAGAGAAATTTAATCCTTCCCATTGATTTACCTGTAGCAATACAGACCTAGACCATATTGGCACGCATTAATTTTCTAGTATGAGCTTGGTATTTTCAACTTTAATTCTATACCGAGCTTTACATGTACTGGCACAGTGATGTTAAATTGATTATTTTTCTATTATATTAAAAACAAACAAAAACAAATAAAAACCCCCAAAATCTTTAAGATGTGGTTCCTAAATACTACTAGTGAATCAATATGCAGTAATTCTTGCAGAGAATGAACAGTACCTATAACATGGATAGGCTTACTGTAGATCTGAACGAGTGCTTTGCTTTAAGTATCTTTAGAGCAGGGTCAGTTGTTTTTCATTTTAAATAAAAAGTGGGCATTTTTCAGGAAAGTAAAAGCACATAACAGACACTGTTGGGAGAGCAATGGTTTGTGGTTTTCTTTTTTTTTTAAAAAAAAGTCTACACTGGTTGACTAAATAATGACAGAAAGGATATATCCAATAACTGCAGAAGATGCATGGGTGAGTTTGAACGCTGTCAGAATGATTTACACTCTTTACAGTCAGATTATAGGAGTAGTAGTTCACTTACTCCAATATAATTTCAAGAAATTCCTTTTGTACTTCCTGAACCTATCTGCTTTGCTTTGGCATTTAGTGAAGAACAAAAGTAGCTTTATTCTGACGAAAATACCTCAGAAAGAAAAGAGTTTAATAGTCATTCTTTACCTGAATACATTCCTAAAGACTTTAAGACATATACATTTAAAGGATTCAATTCACAGGCTGCTGCATTGACAACGTTATCCTATTAATCTCCAAAGTTTGCCTTTGTGCTGTATATTTCTGGGTTAGGACCTAAAAAAGGAACATAATTGTGTTCCTTCTCTCAGCATCGCTTAGCATTCATCCACACTTAACTCCCATTAACCTTAAGCAACTTCTACAGGAGCAGGATGTGATTTTAGTTATCATGTGTTCATATTTTTTTAATGTTCCGTTTCTTCCACTTCAATGTCTCTTGTTTCCTTCCAACATAAAGCAATCAATGGTACCTACAGATATTTGACCTTAAAAACATTCAGGGCTTTTGCAAACATTTACTTTCATGCCTGTTCACTACCTCCCACACCTCCGGGTGTTCTGGGTCTAGATCCAGAGCATGTAAGGCAAATGGAGTGAAATTAGGTGAAATTTCAAAAGCAAAATTCAATACTGAGATTGGAAAAGTGACCTAAATTCAGTGGGTGACATCCATTTTCACTTCCAAGCAGCACTCTGTAGAAACACCTTAACTGTCTGAATGGAACATTGAAGCGTGGTGACAGTGATGCAAAGTCAGCTGCCACAAACAAACTTAAAATTAATTTAAATTATTTACCTTGATCATTAACTCCAGCTGGGATCAACCTAGGCTTTTAGTGCTGCAACTATACTAATACTGGTTCTTATAGCCCTAAGGCAAAGAAGAAATTGAATATTGCTTCTTATTTCCTAACCAAAGAACTGAATTGCAGGTTAGGAAGTACGAGAGCTGCTATAATAGACAAGAATTTTCATTATCTTTTTTGTGTTGTACTGGAAAAAGATGGAGGTAGGTACCTTACCACAATCTTCTCTTTGAGAGTTGTTCAGCGGTATACTGTTTGAACATACATAATATTTTTGTACAAAGCCTGTAGGGATCCAATGTTGTGCCAATCTACTCATTTTTGTGTTGCTTAAAATAGGGGGGGGGGGGGGGGAAAAGCATCAAAACCTCTTCCTAGTAAAACCTGCATTTGTTCTCTGACTAAAACAGAGACAAAAAACAATAGCGTTCACCTCACTGTCAATTTGTGGCAGTCGACTCCCCCATTTTGTGCGAGAATTTTTTGAAGCCCTTCTGAATCCAAGAAGATCAATAAATGGGATGACTCTTTACCCCCATTTTGCTGGTTCAAAAATGATGTGTTCTTGTGCTATTGAAATTCATTTCAGTTTTAAAAGAATGCAGGAAATGCCTTTTTTCCTGATCTTTGACCTTCACATCTCAATTATAAAGAGTATAAGTAAACAATGGAGTCATAGGGAAGTATTTTAAATGTTACTTATCCTCTTGTTCTTTTTCATGGAAGCTTTTTGCTATGAATGATTAAAAAAGAGAAGCCCACACCATGGAGAATGGTCTTAGCCTCTGGACTTCTTAACTACAAGAAATAATTGAAGAGCGATGCTTCCCTTTCACTCTACTATTGTCCTATGGATGCTTTTATTGCAAAAAAAAATTCAATATGCTGTTTGGGGGACCTTTATCCCATCTTTTGTTAGCTCTACCTCCTGGTAGTCTTTGTTTTTTAAGGTTTTTTTTTATTTTTTTTAAAAATATCCCTTTTAAGCACTTCTTCAGTCCTGACTTATTTTCTGCTGCTCACATTCCTTTCATTGACAAACACTGGTTTTACCCTGGTGCATTTACTTTGCACATTAAAAGAAAGGTATTGAAGCTGAGATCACAACGTAAAACTATTGGCCCCATTTTTCCTTGCAAATATATCACCCAATTTTCACATCTGTTCTTTGGGATATAGTTCTTCAACTTTGCTTGTATCACATTTGCCTCAAGGTAATTCTTTTTTTTTTTTTTTTTTTTTTTGTCAGAAGAGCAGTAATAAGTGAACCTCCTGGCCTATGAACAACTATCCAAATACTTTTCAAGGACTTTATTTTGCAGTTAAACAGAAGTGCTTTTCCCATTTACATAAAACAACATTTTTGAGGCTCTGTGCTCCTGGCAGTGGCTCACGTGTACCTTGGAACGTGAATATTAGTTTAAAAAGTTTCTCCCACTCATACTGCCTAAAGAACAGCTACAGAATCCATCGGTAAATATAGATACTAAAAATAAAATATATTATAAAAATTAAGGGTATCAGTACAAACATATCTGCATAGTCAAAGCAACATTGGAAGTAAAACCTAGGTTCAGAGATGAAAAATTAGGAAACACATACATACAGCAAATGGGGTAAGAAAGAATTTAGTTCAAATTTTAAACTCAAGAACTACATCTGCTATAATGTTTTTGTGCACTTCTGTCTTAAAGACCTACAATGTTCACTGAAAGGCTTTGATGAATGTCCAAACAAATAGCTTCTTCCTTAATATAAATTAGTTGAAGAAAATAAGGACTCACATATTGATACATTCAATAAACATCTTTGCGTGCCTACAAATAATCAACAGATACTTTATTTGGATGTATAAAAACAGACAGATATTTTATTGACTGCCATGGAGGCACCTTTATCTGTAGAAAGATAAACAGGAGGAAGATTTGTAGAGGTCCATAAAATTTCCAAAACCTCAACAGTGCTCATATTGCCTCCCTGCTGTGTTTACTGGTGTACAGACACAAACAACTACTACCTCAAAGACTTTCAATCAGAGGTCTAAGTTAACTTCCTTAGTTCCCAGTAGCGCTCTTAGAGAAATTTCCATGGTTTTTGAACAAAGTTACCCATGTACTAAAAGCAGAAGCCTATTTTGTAGATATTTAGTCTGAGACGTTCTGAGTTTCAAAAAATCCTTTGTTCTCAGTGGATTATTTAGAGTTTAAATTTTACTTCCACAAAATCATTTTATCAGACTATCAAAATTCACATCCTCTGCCAGAACGTTAACTGGCTGAACAGGTGGATTTTGACATAGACACAGCATTCTGTTCATCATTTAGCTGTCTTTTTTTAGTTGTCTTTTTTAATTGACAATTTTCTAGGTTTTCTATTCCTAATCTTTATTAGCCACTTTGGTACAGCTTACTTTTTCCTTTCCAAGTAGGAATAGAGTAGGAACAAGAAAATTGGTTTGTTTTCAGAAAAATAGTTCCCAGAATGCTGTAAACTGGTTGATGTTTCTTAACTGGAGCATAAAAACCATGTGAACTTGAATTTTCCACATCTTTGAAGAACAGTCTAGCCATCGGACTATCCTGCGCTCTCTGATACCATAGATTTCTAAATAACATTTAATTAAAGTTGATACTGTCCTATTTCAACATTCAGCATCTCCTGTTCACCAACAAAGTCCACATACTCCAAGACAACCACACAACTTTTAACAAGATCAATCTCTGTCTTGCACCAGTTCATTATTTTTGGGATTATACCCTAAATATCTGCTTTGTGCTCCACTGAAGTTCTTAAACAAAATCAGTAAGATCACAAAGTAAAATAATTTTCTTTTTAATGGGCAAGCTGAGACTTCTTCAGTCCGTAGCTCAAATTGTTCAGCATCTCAGATACCATCTGCTTTGTGCTGGACAAATGCCACGGACAGATAAATACTTACAGAAAGAGATTAGGTTGTTATTGCAACCTTCATCGTTTGGCTCTGGTTTTTATTGGACTGCAAGTCTTCTTGGTTTATAACCATGTTTACCTTATTTGAAGGAAATAATCATCTTTTAATGGACTACTTTACACTTTGTTTTAAATATTGCATGCATGTGAACAAAAGAAAATGAGTAATCGACTTTGATAAGGATTTGGAAAGTTCTGCTACCTCCCATAATTTCTCATACAAACCGCAGGTAGAGTCAGTCATCAGTTAGGCAACTTATACACCAAGGAGAAGTGATGCAGCAAGAGCTATTTCAGCCTTGCCAGACAACTCCACCTCCTGTCCCATCGTCATGCATGCATTATGATTCAGTGAAATGAAAAGTTGTTTCCAATCAGGAGAAATCAATTTTATGCCTGCACTGAACTGGAAAAAACTGTTTCATAAAGAAAAGGAGTTTGGGTTTTTTTGTGTCTTCCAAGTTTTGAAAATTACTTAAAATAAGGGTTTTTTTCTGCTATTTCCCTCTGGGTTTTATGGAAAGATAGTTCTCGTCATCAAAGACTATGAAAGATAGAGGCATAATTACATTTATGGACTCACAGAGCCTGCAACCATATAACTTCATTCCCACTATGCCTTCACATAGCTTCCCAGGAGAAAGCTGTAGGTAACTAAACCCTTTCTCCCTCCCGTACACAATTCTGCAGGCACTACGACTACTGTTCTGTTTCGTTTTGCAGGAACTTAGTAGGGCAAAAATCCAGTAGGGTGGTAATGCGGGAAAGTCAGCGCAACCTCAGAAATTCCTTGAGCAAGGCAAAGTTTGAACACAGTCATCCTGGAACGCAACAGTGCACTGCATGTTATGGAAATGGATTCTCACTTTTGATTCTTTTAAGTGCCTCCTATTCAGCCAAACATGCCATCCTTCAAATGCGTATCTATTTTTTCTGATGGCAACGCTGTAATCAGTAGTTCAAGCCCTTAGATGAAAATTTCTAAAGCCACCTTCTTTCTGAAGGCTGCATTGTCACAAGCAGCTGCATTAATTAAAGTAGAAAATTCGAGTGCTTTTATATTTATTGATGCTTTGAATGAACTGAAGCTTTTACAAGCTGCTTTTACAGCTGTTATCTCACTTTTTCACCTAACTCTCCTTCTACTTTCTTGCAATGGTTTTCCCTTGACCTAAGGTGATTTACAACTTATCTATATTCAACAACTAGGAAGACTGCTTGAGTGACTTGACATCTGTTTGCATACAGCTAGAGATCTCTCCGTCACCCTTGATCTGAGGACAGTTGTTGACATGCACAGAGATTCAAATGATTGTCAGATCTGACTGTAATCGGTCTTTTGTAGGGCTTCAGTGAACTGCCGAACAGAGATACGGTCTCAGGAGAACAAGTCCCTCAGTGCACATGAGCTCACTGATGCTTATTCTTTAGACCAGCGTAACAACCAGGATTCGGTGTTAATACAAAAATAACCATAACAGAAACATCCAAGGGGAAAAAAACTAAACTACACCTTCACCAACCCACAAACAAGATGAATAAAAGTAAACTAAAAACCTCAAATTAACTCTATATAACCTGCATTTAAACAAACTTTAGTAAGTCAAAAACGATCCTAAATTCTCCCAGAACTATGAGATCTGATTCTGATAGAGTTCATTATTCTGGGTTTAGCAAAATCCTCCTCCATCTCCTATGCAATGAGCAAGCCACATGTGAATCTACACAAACTATAAGGTATAGTAAGTGTCGGCCAGGTTGTCTCACTAGTCTTCAGGACGTGTAATTAATCTTGTCCATTCTGGTATGTAGGCAAATAAACAGCTGGGCAAATTGGTAGGCAGGCAGATAGATAGGTGGGATATTTTGCTTAACTCTTATGTTGTCTGAATTTGTCAGAAGAAATTGCATTATGAAAGGAAGGGAGAGCACACAGTGAGTAGGGATGTATACCCATCGTTGATTTTTCTCTTTCTGCATTAGATGTGGCATACAGAAAGCATGAAAAAATGCCCTTTTACAGTGGCAGAGACCTCAAAATGAAAAAGGCAAATGTCAGTAAAAAGATACAAAATAATATATGTAAAAACATTTTGAGAGGATGAGGAACAGCAAGAACACGAAGGATTAAGAACGGTTATTACATTTATAACAGAAAAAAGCTTAGAGAGCAATGGATTTGACAGGTCTTTCAGTGGACAGGTCTTTCAAGAGCAACATCTGCTTTTATGTTCCTGATGCTTTAATGAAGTGCAACCACCTTTTAGACAGAGAAGCCTTTTCTAAAAACTGTTACTAAGCCACTCAGAAGAAGCCACATTTCAAGTATTTGCAACTCATTTTTCACCCTTTTGTATGGACACAACTGACCTGGTGTAGGAAAAATCTTTAATCTGAGCAAGCAGATAATTTAATTAAATGACAAAAATCACTAGCTGGGAGAAAAAATGATAAAAACAGAAAATCAGATGAAATATCCAAAAAAGCCATAGTGGTAGCAAGCAGAAGACACAGTGACAAAGTACAGAAAAAACTGCACAAGAATTTGATGCAGGTCTGATGCAAGTACCTAGGATTTCACAAACTGGATGATGATGAACTTTACGTGCAGTTCTCAGTAATGTCACTATATTAAGAAGAGCACACAAAGTGTATTATGTATGACACTGATTATTCACGCCAAAAAAACCACTTTATCATATGAGCTCAGGTGAAATACAGGGAGACAGACTGGAAGACCATCCTAAAGTCAAGTCTAGGCTGGGAATCCTGCACACACCACCACCTGTGTGATAGCCTGATTAATTACTCTTTCTATTATTAACTATATAAAAGAAGTTTAAAAAATCAAATTCCCAGTTTGAAACAATATATAAAATTACTGGACAAATCATACACATACACGTGGAACACACAAACTAAACCTGAACAATAGAACGAAAGTTCACTTGCCTTTAAATTAAATGTTGCTATTAATTGTAAGGTATGTAATCCAAACTAGCATGTATGCCATCATAATCTTTACATAACACAACCCCTGTGTATTAACGTCACACATGAATAAGAACTATTCATGTGGTTCCATGAAATTATGATCTTCACAGTCACCATTAGCTTCAAATAAAAAAAGTTTACTGTACTACGGAACTCTGTAATTGCCAAAACCTACATATATTTATAGAAATCATCATGAAAAATTAATGGAAGAACGCGAAAATGTGATTTAAATAAAATCTTCCAACAAGGCTAAGAGCAAGATTTCAAGATGATTTTCATTCCAGTCCTTGCGTTCCAGGAGGAAATGTCAATAGTGATACGTTCTCCTCATTTTTTTATGAAATATATATTTAGCTCCATTTAACATAACCAATGAGGGTTTAACTTGAAAAACATCAGATCAGGGTCTCAAGGGTATGTTGATGGAGAGACAGTATGTAAATTATTAAAGTAAGAGAATATACAAGAAAAGCATAAAATGCATACAAAATCATGCGTAATTGCATACTAAGTTCACGCACAATACATTTTTTAGCAATTTGTTTTTTAGAACCATAACTGATTTTTTCTTCTGTTTGGAGCTATTAATATTCTGTAACCTTTCTGTAAGACAGCTGATGTTCATTATCCCAGATTTTGAAGTATGACATTAAGAGGCTAATATAGATAATATCTATATAATTACAGGGAGATTGTGTGGCTGTATTAGTTAATATTTTTATTTATTTCTGTATAGCAACATAAATCAAAAGTAAAATCACAGAAATCAAAGCACTTACGAGGCTATAAAATAGATGCAGGTAAAGACAACCTACTCCATTAGAATAGAGGTTCATTATGGCTGTTTTTCAAGTAGGAAGAATTGATTGACAATGGGGGGACTATTTCCCATGAGAAAAGTATCCAAGAGATATGGAACCCTTTAACAGACAGGAATGATTATATTTAGCCATCATTCAAACTTAGATGAGTCATTAATTCAATGCATTTGCCTGCATAAGTTTCCTAGCAGTCATTTAACTATTTATGTACCTCATGATGCCATATAATTATTTTCCGAATTCCAGTAACATTCCTTCCTTGCTTTGATGTGTCTCCAATCAAGCCAGCTATGAACATCAGTTCATACGTGCGTATTATTTCCTTTTGCACAAATTTGTGAAAAAAAGTACGTTTTATACTGATATTGCAAGGCAAAAGTAATAGGCCTCATGAATAAAAAAAATAAAACAAAAAACCACATGGATTTTCTTGCAACTTGGACTGGCAAATAACTTTTTGCAATAATGCTTTGGAGTAATTGCTGATATGTAATGGCACTTTTAGCTAAACTAAAGATCATATCAAGGTCACTTGCAATTCTAATTAAAGCTGCAGCCTCTGAATACCAACTAGGTGAAAGCTAGATTGCACTGCTGGGTGGACTGGCTTTCAAATTCCCTTGTGCTCTTTGCTGCTCATTCTGTAGTTCCACAACAGTGTTAAATCTGCCCAACATTAACCTTGAGTTTGAGACTGAAGAAAGATTGTGCATGCTACTATTTAGACTGAAAAAGGAGATAGAAGAAACCTTGTATCCCTGCTTCCATTCCTTGCTCCCAAACTTTCTAACCTTAGTATATATGATAATCACAAAATATTATTAAGTTAAGGAGCGAAGAAAATTTGCACCATTTCAACATGGTTGTCCTCTAGTTAAACAAACACACATGAGAAGGATACAAATTTGCCAGAACACAAAAATAACCTACTCTTGAAAAACTGCTAATATTTAATCAATGAATTCTGTTCAGAGTACTGGAAGATCTCCTTTATTCCCTTAAGAAGTGCACACCCCTGTGCTGAACTAAAACATCAAAATAGACACAGCCTGGTAGTAACACAGAATCATCTGCTGTCTCTTCAAAGCCGGCAGAAAACTAATACAAGGAAAATTAAATTTATAAATACGAATTATTGTCCCAATCACAACAGGACGTGTCAACTGAAAGCTAATGCCAGCATAGAGATGGAGATAGAGGAGCAATCAGGGTGGGAATCACATCAGGACCACAGTGGATGAGCTAAAACATTAACTGAACATGTGCACCTGAAATGTGACTCTGCTCTTCACATTTTCAGTGTCAGGACAGTTTGCAGTTGGACCAAATCTTACAGAACATTTCAGATGTGCAAATTTGAAGCCTGGGAGAACCAATGCTGAGATTCAGCTGGATGGTCTCCAGGGACAATTGGGTTAACTCTTCCAATCTGAGGTATCAGTGAGTTATGTAGTAATCAAATAAAAACTTTCTTTTTTTAAAAAAATTTCATAAAAGGTTAAGCTCAACTATTTAATGTGACACTGAGTAAAAGTACTGAGGCAAGATTTTTTTGATATTTAAAGTACATGCTGATTTTGAATCTCCATTTTCATACATTTAAACTATTAACCATCTTTAGTTCAAATTAAGTTCATATCACTGGAATCTCAGCAACTTCTCTGAACCCTATGAAGAAAGTAATAGATAACTTCAATCTATATCCATGTACACACTAACATAAGATTTGTTAAAATCTTACTTCTTGCTTATTTTTCTTAGCCCAAAGTACAGAAACTAAGATAGGAACCTTTTTCTGACATTGGAGCTGTCAAAAAACTTACCTAAAATACGGACCTGGGAGACAGTGCTGCATTTTAATTTCCATTTGATTTCAAAATAAGATATTTTTCTGTCCCACAGGCAAATTACTGCAGAACATGATGGTTCAAATGTGCCATTGTTTCAGTCTGATAAACGCTGTGCCTTCAGCTACTTTTCCATTCTTACGTACTTAAAATACTTTGCCTTTTTGTCTTTAGCTCCTACTGCTTTTGCAAATACTCTTTTGCCTACTGTCTTATTTATTTTTCAGATTTTCCTGATTTGGTCATCGACTCGTAGATTTGATGGGGGTTTTTTCCACCTACACTTATTAGTTAACTGATTTCTTCTTAAATAGAAGAGCAAGCAGGTGTTCTCCCCATAGTTCCTAGTTGCTTCTTTATTTTTTCTGATAGCTTCCAATGGCATTTTTAATGCAAGTCATTGCAGTAGCTTGCCCCCACACTTTAAACATTATAAAGGAAAATATTTCAGGTATGAAACTATTACTGTCCAATTATAAAGTCCTTTTGAAGATGTTCCATCTCAAAGAAACTCCATTGCTGGTCTCTTTTGTTTGACAGAGCAATAAGAGGGAGACATGCCCCATAGCTTGAACACAGACTGTTAATCTAACATTGATGTAAACTGCTTGATTATTTGTTACACGTGTGAAGAAGAAATATGCCATGTGCAGTTTCTATTTGATGTATCATTTAATTGAATAATATTTGAAAGTAGCTTGAACATAGCAATAGTTAAATCGAAAATTCTTCACAGAACATTGTAGACCTTGTATGTAGGTTTTGACTTATACAGATCATCTTTTACTTTGATTCTGGGTGAATAAACTAAAGGAGGATTCAAAAACCCCATCTAAAAGAAATTCTATAAATTTGATATGCCTGTATTCACCTCTCGTTTTACTGCTTTCTCCCTTAAGCATTAAGCATCAATTCTGAATAGCATTTGGTTTCCATGTATTTGCAGAAAGGAAAACTTTTGCATCTTTTCAGCATTTTCAAAAGAACTTACTTGTTTAACAACTTTAAGATGTTCTTTATCTTTCCTCTGTTTGTAAAAACTCAGGATTTCACAGAAATTAAGTCTATTCACTATTCATTACTCTGCAGACCAACAGCGTTAGCTGGTCAAATAATTATTTGCTAAGAAAATTTCAGCCAATTATCTTGAAGTATGCTGTTGGCGGAGAGGGAGGATCATCTGTCAAGAGGTTGCAGCTGCAGAACACATTCCATAATGTCATAAGATAATCCGCCTGTGTTTGGATAAAATCATAGAAATGCTTGTGTTGGAAGGGACTTTAAAGTTTATCCAGTTCCCAACCCCTGCCATGGGCAGGGACACCTCCCGCTGGATCAGGGGCTCCAAGCCCCATCTAACCTGGCCTTGAACCCCTCCAGGGATGGGGCAGCCACCACTTCCCTGAGCAACCTGGGCCAGGGTCTCACCACCCTCAAAGTGAAAAATTTCTTCCTAATATCTAATCTCAGTCTCCCCTCTTTCAGCTTAAAACCATTACCCCACATCCTATCCCTGCACTCTCCATGAAAAGACCCTCCCCATCTTTCCTGTAGGTGAAGATAGGCTGAAGAACTTAATTTCATTATTCTTTTTCGCTAAAGGGATATTTAAGAAATCCTATGCCAGCTCTCCCTTTTATCCAAAACCTTTGATAAATTTTAATCGTTCAGAACATGAAAAACCAAAAAGTGTCCTGCCTGGAAATCCGCCCCTGGTTACAAAAATTCCATCAGAAATTCCATTAGGTCAGTCGTAGTTCTATGTGAAAGGCAGCTGTATCTTACAGTAGAAAAGGCAACAGAAAACATCCATTTGATCTGTGTGTCCTGCGGTGCTAACCAGCATTAATTATACTGCAGCTCTAGTAACTGTATAGAAAGCAACAAAGAAATCCTCAGCAGTTGTTTACAAGCAAAATTTAATTACTTTAAAATAGGATCTGTTTATACCCAAGAACATGGCCACATCTCTGCAGTTTGCTTCTCCCATCGATTTGGATCCAGAAGCTAGAACTTATTGACGTGATAAATTGTAAACAATACAGACGGGGTATTTATCCTGTTTTGTTTGATCATTTAAAACTTCATAAACCCTTTTTTATTACAATCAGACCCTCAAAATATTACTTATTTTCTGAGATGCACCCCACACAGTCATTGTGTCTCACTCCATGAGACACATGTAATAGGAAACTTAAGTTTTCCAAGAAAAATACCAAGTTCTCAACTCTGAAAATACTAAGATCTTTTCAAAGAATAACAGGGGAAAACAATCAGAACAGTATGTAATAATTTAGAAAGACAATTTGCCAATTGCTTACTCTACACTGGGTTTCTGTGGGGAAGTTCTCTTAAATGACAACAATTTGACTGGGAAATTGTAGAGCTGCAAAAGCTCATCTTTGGCACCTCCATTAAAAGGCTTTCAGCTACTCCTTAGCTTGCTGAATGCAATTTTATTTTGTTTACTTGTTTAGATGTAATTGCATGCAATTTGTAATTGTGCCTTCCCCTATAATTACACATGCCACTTTTCGTAGTGAAAAAATGATGCATCAACCACCAAAGCATGGCAGGATAAAGAGATAAAACTGCTAGGATTTTCACGACTACAAGTGTTTTTAATGTATATAGATATCATGAGAAAGAATGAAGACCTAATTTCTGTTGTGCATGTATTTCAAAGCTGCACCAATTTTTCAATCAAAGTTGAAACAGGCATTTAAATTCTTTCCATTTTATTGATCACCATGTAACAAACACTTAGCTAAGCTAAAATTTTTTCATCGTTTTAAATCTTTTTTTTTTTTTTCAGGTATCTAAATAGACTCTCATCACTATAATTAACTGAAATAGTGATATTTTGCAAACTTCTATATAGTGTTCAGTGATTCTGAGTGTTTTATAGTGCAGCATTTAACATACTGTATTTCATTAATTTCTAGAAATAACTCTAAAATATATTGTGGATAATCCCTTCAAATATTAACTGAAGAGTGTATTGCTTATAAATAAATGGGGACAAAATATATAGCAGAATTGTACAGGAATGGAAACTGATATCAATGAAGTTCACTGACAGGAAAATCTGACCTAGAGTTTAAATCTAAATCTAAACAGTTCACAATACAACCCTGAACTCAACAAAAATATTGCAGCAGTGAATATGAAATGATGAGAAACTAGAGAAGATATTCTCCTTGTCCTTCTCCTTGCTGACT
Organism: Clamator glandarius; assembly: GCA_033459285.1. Lineage (NCBI taxonomy): Eukaryota > Metazoa > Chordata > Aves > Cuculiformes > Cuculidae > Clamator > Clamator glandarius. Next base: position 479,511 of record JAUNZM010000826.1, read on the forward strand.
GAGAGATGAAGGGGAGACAAACCCTGACAAGATGCTCACACTCATTAAAGCACTTGGTTCTAATGCTTAACCACTGCTTCAGGTTTTTTCCTTAGTTTCCTTTTCCTTCTAACAAATGTTTGATCTCAAAGCAGTGTCGAATCCACAACTAAATATTAAGCACTGCAGTCTGTCCATCATACAGAATGTGACAATCCCAAGGGATCTTCTGCACACATGTACATGGAGCAGAGAGCAACAGGGCAATACTGGCTGCGTATCAGATGTCTTTTAACCAGACACTAAGACTGAAGCAAAACTGAACCCCCTAGCCCATAGCCTGTGGGGTAGGTGTGGATATGAATCCTTGAGAAAGCAATGGGAACAGGAAGAGTGCTCTGACAACTGAGTCATTATAGTAGAAACACTGCATGTTCTTGAACCTCGAATACTAAGTTAATAAAAGCATCCCTGAAGTTTTAATGACCACCATGACTTACTCATGGACTAGATCTGTGGAGCTTAGGTGAGGCTTTATCCCTAATTTCTTGAGCTAAGGTGGTTTTCGGATGCCAGGTACAACTTCTTAAAAAAAGAACTGCCCAGAAATTCTCAAGAGCCTCCAGCTGCTGGATGAGGGCAGGCAGATCACACACAGAGCTACGCTACTCATGGAATGACGACATTTTCTGTACTTCAAAGAAAGGCAGTTTTGCTCCTAGTGCATCACATACATGTCACTTAAAATTCTGGCCCACAGATAGGAATTTACCATATGGAAAAGTACATTATACCAGTTTACCAAAATACTTTTGCAGTACTGACAGAATACTAGCAAAATATTCAGATACCTTTAGGTTCACCACCAACAAAAGTAAGAGTGAAGGAGCAAAACATCTCAAGCAACCAGAGAGAGTGAAAATATTTAGATAAACAGCAGCAATTCCAACAACAGCACTAATACTGCAAAAAGGCTGGAGCTTAAAACCTCCTAACTAGCAACAGTGTCTGTGTGCTCAAGCCTAAACATTCTCTTCTGGCATAAGAGCATCCGCATACGGTGTACATCTGTATGTTTAGAAAGTGTGAATTATAAAGCTGGTGAGCAGTGTAACAGTTCTGCATTCAAATCACTGGTCATGTTCATGTCACAACAGTTAAATTATAGTTTATGTCAAGTCACAGTCATTAACTCCAGGTGTATGTGTGTATCTAAAATACACTCTATTTCCCAGGTATAATGCACATGGGTTAAGCTATCCCATTTTACTTCAAAACAATATGGAATATTCGCATATCTTTTGTTGCTCTTTTGAGAAGCAGTAACTTCCTCAACTATTGTAACTCATCTATGTGATTGTATTCTGACCAGTCCACCCAGCAGACATCTACCCTACTATCCTCCTTTTACAAATAAAATAACTGAGACATTATAATAAGACAGCAAAATGATGACAGATAAACTTCTGATTCTTCATTTCTAATCTACCCTTGTTGCTTCCGCTCTGTCTTTAAGATACAGTTGGTCTTTAGAAGTCTTCCATACTTTGCCTTTTTCATGTTAAAATTTACCATATTTTTAGTATTGCAATAGTTACGGTATTTGTATCTATAAATCTTTTATAGGAAATAAATCTACTAAGGAACTTTACTATAATGAAGCATGTTAGGTACTAGAGAAGATTCATTGATACATCTTCTTGTTTTCCAATTTTATTCATAAGTTTTACCCCTCCCAACCCCAATCCTTTTTCAGGGCTGTTTTTGTAATGCTAGGCTCAACCTTTAATGTTGTCCATCAGGAGCTGGAAACACACAGAACAGGTAAATGTAAAAATATAAATGAATTTGTAACTGATGGAAGTCCAGCAGTCTCCCTATAATTTCCATTTGCCAGTTGGTTTTGGCAACTGGGGGGGAGAGGGGAGGGGAGAGAAGTATGAAAAAGAAGAGCCACATTCTAATGCCTTAGAAAATCTCCTCCAAAACACAATCTCAATCTATTTCTCCATCAATGTTCTGACTGACCTCCTAGGAACAAATCTATTTCTTATTCCTCTGTCATCAAATGAGAATGAAAAGGAGAATGAAAACAATTACTGCAAGAGACAATGAGCATGTTTCAGGCATGTAGGAGAGGAGAACAGATATTTTCTTATCATTTGCTCTGCTCTATCTCCACTTCCCACCCTGCCCCTTCACAATGCAACACCTGTTTGTAAACTGGGCATGGTTACAACTGAATATATATATGGTCTGCAATCCAGGTAGTAATTTGACGAGTTGGTTTAAGCACTACCTTTTTGCAAAGAGGATGCTGAGATGGGCTTCTGCAACACAGCAGGTGCTGATGATGCCCCCAGTGACTTTTTGCTCCGCTTTCCCACAGTTCAAAACACTTTCCACTGATCACAGTTCAATCTCACAACCAGTAGTTACTCCTTATAATGCTGCTACTGCCGACTGGAGAGTGCTTGAGCAGGCGTAACTGTGGTTTTGTGATTAGTGACTACACTTTCATGGACAGGTATTGCTTGGGAGCACTTACCAGATATTTAAATCTGCTATTTGCTTCATTATGTGTACAGTGTTAGTTTCCTCTAATGAAAAACAGAAAATAAGAGGTAGTAAGCAGTTTTGGAAGGATAGAGGCGCAGGGCTATTCTCACGCCAGCTGCAGTTGCTGCCCTTGTGGACGCACCACAGGTTTGTATGGGGGTGATGGAATGAAACCAAAGCATAACAACAAAAAGGCGCATCCCTGCCCTGGGAGCCTGGAGCACACAGCCGCAGCAGCATCACAAAGAAGTTACAAAGCTTAAAGCAAAAGACAGGCAGGAGAATTGCAAATGCAAGGCCTGTAGCTTCACAATGGTGAAGGCACCTATGGGACCACACAAAATCCTTTCACTGTGCTTCTTGGTATTGATGTCTGTATTACTGTCAGAACATTGTTACCTCCACAGAGACCTTTCCACCAAGGTACCTGCACAGCAGAAATACTTCCCTCCTCCTTAGTCTGTATCATCTTAGCTTAAATATTTGTAAGTCACATTTGCTTTTATTTTTCATTCTGTATGTCCTCCTCAAACCAAATAACTAATCACCTATATTCTAAAAATTGACACAATAACCAGAAAATCATATACGGAACTACTGTTTCAACATACTCAGTTTTTATCCACTCCACTAGCCGATAACCTAGTGAACCTGTTACCCAGAGAAACCTTTAAAACTTTGAAGAATAAAACTCTTTACTATATGGTACCCTGACTTTGAGATCAGTATAGAGAATCTTGAGTTATATCTGCAGTAGTGTAAACTAATCACAGATAAATCTGCATCAAATCACAGTTATTTGGCATTCTAACTTTATTTGCATTGACTGTGGTGTCTTCATCACAACACTCTTGGGTAAATTGTGGCTTTGCAGCTATCAGATTCTGTAGTCAAGACAAGATTTTGTGCATCACTTCTCTTACACACCTGCAAATCCATTCTGGGATAAATTAGCTCTTCTCCAAGATGTTCCACTGCTGCAGACTTTCATAATCTATTAAAGATGCCCATTAAAAAATTAAGAAGTTTGCTGCAGCAGTAGCTCATGGTTTAATCCATGAGTTTCTTCCATGCAACCATAACAGTGGATGAACTTTATGTATTTTTCATTTAAACTCAGTAATTCTTTAGACAGCTTATTATGTCCAAAAAAAAAGTGTTGGTATCATTAATATCCTTCGGAGAAATACATTACCTTATATATCAAGAAAATTAATTAGAGCCAAGAACATTGTTTTCTTGTTCTTTCTAAATTGTACACAACCTTTTTATCAGCACAGTGCATTGTCCCTGCTTGAAAGCAGTGATTCCTTCACAGTCAAACACTTAAATCTTTATTTAACAGCAGAACAAGCCTTGAAGAAACAACATTCCCGTGTGTCAAAGTAGCATATTTTTGAAAACATAACCTTCTGTAGAAACAGATTTCAATTACACTTCCTTACATTTAGAATACAGTGACCTCATTGACTTATTTTCCCATCTAGTTGATACCTACAGAATATATAACAATTTCAATACAGATGCAGCTGGCCATAACCAACAACAAAACACTTACTTGAGAAATCAAATGCTACATTATAAATCATGGCATAGATTGACTTTTTACACTCACAAATGTCACTAGCTCCAACCACAGTCACAGCAATGACACGTTACTATGGAAACTAATGTATAAATTATGTTTTAGAATAATTAAAGTATGCATTTATTTCAGCATAACAGTATTTATAAGAGCTATGTAGAAAACTAACCACCTTGCACAAAAGCATCCACCATCCCAGAACTGACTTTTGAACCGCATGGAACTGAGAAAGAATGCATCTTTCTGTCAATTAAATACTTGATAGTTTACCTAAAACTACTTGTTCTATTCAAGAGGAACGGTTATCTGTTCTGTGTCTCCGGCAGGCAGCAAACTAAGTGTAGAAATCAGAAGCTGTGTATTTAGCCAGTATTTGTCAGGGAGATAATCACTGTGCATGCTCTGAGTATTAGCAATGGAAAATATTTCTGAAGTGGAAGCTGATCTAGATACATTTTCACAACCTTCTACATCTTTGCAGAATGCAGCAACGTAACTAATCTTTATCCCTCTCATGTTAACACGGTGATAAGCAAATGAAAAAAATATAACAGCATCTTAGTCCCAAAAGATCCAATCCTTTGTTCTGCAAAGCACGTCAGTGTGTCTGTAAAGGGAGCCATGAAAGGAATGGAGTTAATTGCTTTGTGAGTCCACTGCACTGTTAATAGAAATTTCTTCTGAATAAATAATGTGGAAATAGGAGTCTTAAATAGTTCATGATTTTCTAATTTACCTTAATTTGCACTCATTTTGCATTGCCAGAGCTGAATGTGTTCTCCTTCTCAGCTAACTAAGGAGAAAACCTTCCCTCACCTTAAAGACTCATGGGAAGAGAGGGACAGAACAGACAAGCTCCAGGACTCCGGCAGTAAATACGTTCTCACCTCACCAAGCATGTGCATGGCACATTCCTCACTTTTCCACTAGCATGGACACATTTGAGATCAAGTATTCATGAAGACGTGAGCAAAAGATTCACATAGCTCAGAGGAGTAAAATCCTAAGCCCCACAGATTCCCAAATCCCCTTCACAGGACTGAGTGGGCACTGGTTGACTCTGCCTGCTCTCAGAGGAAAGGGTAGCATTTTGCGGCATTAACTCTCCTAAAAACACCTTTAGAGGGACTACATTCCCCATTATTTTGGGCAGTGGCACTCTTTCCAAACGAGAAAGATTTTCCACGATATCCCTTCTCCTCTCCACTTCTTCTAACAAAAAAAATCGAAACCTAAACTGTGTACATTCAAATCAAAAGGTTCTACACCTGCTAAAAGGAGAGAAGTAATTCAAAAGAATTTATAGTCCAGATTAATTTTTGCTTTTGCATCCATGCTGTGAGCCGTATATCTATTTTTATATGACTAAAATAATATAAAATATAAATTAAAATAAATTAAAAAATAAAATACAGTGCAAATTAAAATAATAATAAAAATAAAAACATAACGCACAAACAAAACAAAACAAAAAGCCCACAAAACTAAAAAAATACCATAAAAATCAAAACCAAATGTCCCCAAACCCTACCTCTTTGTTTCCATTTAAAGGCTGGCTGACTTCAGAGGACCTTGAGCCAGAGAGACCTGTTTATGTACTGGAACTACAAAGCTGCAGTAAGTTCTCAATTGCTTTGACAGCCACCATTCATTTCCTATTAGAGTGGTAACCTCATGTTTTGTTGGTGCTTAAACGTGCTCTGCTGCATCGACTCCGCGTCCATCCCACATACCTCACTGTGATAGCACTGAGGTGACATTCTGATAAAAATAGCTGCCTTCCTCAGTTTTATTGATATTTACTTGCTGCTCCCCCACATTTAGCTGACTGAAGTGAATAGAACAGCATTTTGAGTACAGAGTTTGCCGTCTGCCTGGTTTTAATGTGTTTTGATTTGGTTTTAATGAAGTATTTGTGCCCAGTGATTAAGAGAGAATCTGAAACTCAGGATTGCTTGATTCTTCCCAATCTCTATTGACAGGAATGGTTGGACTCGATGATCCAGTGGATCCTTTCCAGCCTAGTGATTCTAAGATTCTATCTTCCTGGCTCACAATGTGAACTCAGGTCAAAATACTGGTTTTTTTCTAACTTTTGTTTTTCCTTAGTATTACTTACATACTTATGAAAGTAATTGTCTAAAGCATAATTAATTGTGTGTACATAGCATTTGCACTATATAAATGTTACTTAACCTTGAGTTCATTAAGACTCATAATCAGAAGAACGGAATAATCTTATTCGTACTAAGTCATCATCTAAATATTAATCATTCAGAAGTTTAGAAATGTTATTAATACCAAATCTCATTTTTCGGCTTTATTGTAGAACTTACACAGGGAAAAATGAAGAGGGAAAGAAAGAGAAAAAATAGATCTTTTCAAGAGCAGTGGAGCTTATTAATTACCCCATTTCCCATTAACTACCTCACCTCCCATCTGCCCAGGAACAACTTAAAAAATGCGCACTATATTTGAGGAACTACATAGCATCATTCCAGACAGCTTTGTGTTATGAGAGCTGCTATTTCAGAACATATTTCAGTGACAGAGAATCTTCAGTTTGCACTAATCCACTGCTGGGAACTTCTTCTGAGAAAGACAGTGTATCAAAATATCTTTTTTAACCTTAATTTGAGTAAATTTTCTAGTGATAATAAAAGAAAAAATCAAATTTTGCTATTCAAATCATAGAAATACTCCCCTGGTGAAAATGAACTTTGAAAATTAGCTTCTAGACAGCAATGGAAAACATTTTTTAAAGGAAAGTTTAGTAAGACTTCCGTCTTCCTCGTGTCTTGGGGTCTGCACAGTGTCACATTTTAACTGTTAAATATTGAATTTTCTTCATTTTCCTTCACCACATATAATTTGATTATAGAAACTTCATTAAGAGATGGATTGAGATTTTCTAAATGAGTTAAAATTCTGCTTCACTACATTGCTAAATTTAATCACGAAGGCTAAATTTACATAGAACAATTCTTCAGAAGCAAGTCATTTTTAAAATGTGAGCCTAATAAAAATCCAAATTAAAAAAAATACTAAGCAAACCTTTTTTTTTCTCTGCCTTCATGTAAATAAATAACCACAATTATCAGGTTTGTACACAGATTCTTACAGTATCAGCCCAAGCATAGTAAACTGCCTTAGTTTTCTGCTTAAAATGAATTATCACTTTGGTCACTGTGGCTTTAAAAGAAGGGGGGACAAATAAAACTGTTCAGATATTCTCATTCTATACCAGAAAAAAATATAGTATTTCACTCAATTTCTTCTCCTTTTTAGAATTAATGAACAACCTACATGTGACAGATTACACTTACACCTTTGAACTATTACTTGCAGGTGCAGTATTACAGCAATTAGTATGTTACTATCATCTAAATAAGCCAGAGGGAAATTGCTATAGATATAAAATGATATTTCTAATCTTACAAAATAGTTGGAAATTATTAAAAAAAAATAAAAATCGTAGAACGTCTTGTGTTGCCAGGGACTCAAAAGGATCATCGAGTTCAACTCCTGTCTTAAGAACTAACAGATGCAGAAAAAAAAGACAGAATCGTAGAACAGTTTGAGTTGGAAAGAACCTTAAAGATCATCTAGATCCAACCCCACTTCCAGTGGCAGGGACACCTCCCACTGGATCAGGTTGTCCAAGGCGCCATCCAGTCTGGCTTTGAACCCCTCCAGGGATGGGGCAACCACAGCTTCCCTGGCAACCTGGGCCAGGGCCTCAGCACTCTCAGAGTGAAGAAATTCTTCCTTATGTCTAGTCTAAATCTGCCCCTCTCTGGTTTATACCCATTGCCCCTAGTCCTGTCACTCCAAGCCTTTGTAAACAGTCTGTCTGCAGCTTTCTTGTAGGCCCTTTCGGGTACTGGAAGGTTGTTACAAGGTCTCCTCAGATAGTATAATTAATAGGATACACAGAGAAATAGTGTTGAAGTGCCTCACAAGTGTATACAAACCCATTGAAAAGGGCAGAAGCTTCTAGAAAAGGACAATGAATACAAGCTGTGTCTATATGATAACCTTTTTTGCTAGTGTCCCTTACCTAAATATCTGAAAATAGCATCATAATCACTAGGCAAGAGAGTAGGTCATCTTGTGAATTAAAGATTCCCTACAAGATAAAAAGGATATGGTCCAACTACTTCTTTTTCAATACATATCATAGCAGATGCAGGTTATTTCAAGGATCAGTGCTCAGATCCATGATAGTCAACACTTAAGTAAATCATGTGGCAAGTTTGAATGTTAGTACATAAGTTTGATTGAGAAGGAACAGACAATACAGAACGTCTGGTGATAAAGTGGTGGATACAGCTAAACGGCAATGAGCTGCACACAAGTAAAAATAACCCTACCTACTGCAACAATAGGTCCTAGATAATACATCACCACACACACAATACATCTGGTATCATGTCAGACAGTTCTCTAGAGGTGTCACCTTAACGCTCAGTAGCATTCAAAAAGGCAAATAGAAGACTATTAAGAATATCTCAAAAACATCATTATGTCATTGTATAAATTGATGATTTATCACCTCTGGGATTTTCCATGCAATCCTAGACATCGTACCTCAAGAAAGTCTTAAAGCAGAACTATGGAAAAGTTAAAAAAAAAATTAAGATGCGCTGTTTCTAAAACGGATTTAAAAAAATGGAAAAAAAAAACCCACATACAAGTAAAAAAACAAAAATTCAGACAGATAAAGAAACAGGAACAAGACCAGAGAATATAAACTAATGAACCATATGCTGAAGCTTAAACAAAACATTATAAATTCATGTATTTCATTTAAAAAGCAGGATAAATTTAAAAAGACTGATTCTTGCAAAGCCACCATTTCAAACCAAAGTTTTGCAACACACTGCTGTAGGATTTGATGGAAGGCAATGATTTAAAAACAGGGCAGGGGCAGAGTCATTGCCTATTAGTTATGATGGCACAGATACGTATTCCAGCTAAGAAGTGCCTTTCTTTTCTCCTTTAGTCATCAGTTAAAACCTGTAAGGTATCCTAAGGTTGCATTCATCTCCATTTCTCCTGTATCTTTTGTGTTTCCCTAACAGCCACTTTCCAAAATACTCTCTTGAATTGGTTGGACTTTTGGTATCACCAGCTTAGTCGATTTTATAATTCTGGACTATGCTTCTGAATGCTTAAGCCTATTTATTACAAGTGTGTAACTGTTCCAACTGAACTTTGATTTAGCTACCCCGCTAAGAGGCAGATTTAGTTTAGATATCAGGAAGGAATTTTTTTTTTACTAAGAGGGCGGTGAGGCACTGGCACAGGCTGCCCAGACAAGTCATGGAAACCCCATCCTCTGAGGTGTTCAAGGGCACGTTGGATGGGCCTTCCAGTAACCTCATACCTTGGAAGGGGGATTGGAACTGAATGATCTTTAAGCTCCCTTCTAATCCACACCATTCTATAATTCTATGATTTATAATTGGATAAGAGTTACTCTATCTAGCTGAAATAGTTAGGAGGTAGGTGTTAATTATACAGATATTTCCTAATATCAAACATTTTCTCTCCTTCCTTTTTTTTTTTTTTGTAATTTATTTTTTGATATTGCATTCTCATGTGTCAAAAAAAGTTATTTAAAATGCATTTTATATGATGTGGCAGAAGGAACAAGTTCCTCTCCCCACTGTCAAAGATTTGTATCTGTGCAAAGGGGGTGGGGTGGTGATTAGTGAGAGGATCCTGTGCAAGGTGAAGTGTGGGAAAACATTTAAACCAGCGTGAACCTATTCATGCAGAACTATTAGCTAACTGAGAGCTAAAAACTGGCTGAAAATTTGCTGTGCTGCAAAAAGTGAAAGACATCCTAATGGCAAAGGTCAAGGACTGAAATCAACAGAAAGAGATTCTGCCTGCGCCACTGTACAGTATTATCCAGTATTTTTCTCTAAAACAACAATTTACCCAGCAAATTGCTAAATTCCTCCCAGTCAAGACACACATCAGTCAGATAATACACCAGGATCGCAGAGCCATGGCAGTTTAAAATATCTGCTCCTGACCTTCCTCTATAACCCAGGCTTGGGTATCCTCCTCCCGCGTGCAGCAGCGCTCATGCAATCCGAGCCTGCTTAGAAAGCCTGAATATGTAAAAGCTGAGCCTACTGACTGAAAAACTGAATAGTCTGCAGACAGATCAGCTCCCAGTATGGCTCACTGTGCAGGTGAACAGATTTTAAGTGACAGCTGAGAAGGAAACATTAGAAACACTGCTGCTATCGGAACCATATGTAAACAGTCTGATTCACTTTATTTTTTATCATCATTATCATTATTACTGTTCAATGTAAAACAAGAGCCTATACTTCTGTAAAATCTTATTTCCATGAAAAAAAGTTCTCACTAAAGAGGAAAATGCAGAGTTTTCATCATGTTTTCAGACAACTGCTTGCTTTTCTCTAGAAAAGCATTTTTCTAAAAAGATTTAACACACTTTCAGTTTCATAGATAAATAAAGACCTTTCCTTTAGTACAAGGAGATCCTAATTGATTAGCAGTAGCAACATGTTCAGCTACATAAAAATAATTGAATGGGTCAACGAGCAATTGTCTCTGCTACTTGTGCAGTGACATTAAGAGGTCACAGGAAAACCGAAAGACCATGCTGTGGGTGAAGGATCATGTCAGGTTTTGTGCTTCTAGTATTATTACCAGACTACATCTTGTTAAGGAACATCCCAGCTGCAAGGACTAAATAAAATGCAACAGCCAAACATGATATAACATTGTTGGTCCTCATGCATGCCACCTCCAGTATATTTTTTCGGGATGGGACAGACAACAAGTAGAAATTGAGCTACAGAATTTGATTCCAAAACGGAAGAGATGACTCTTCCATTAAAACTCATGACAAGCTACAAAATGTAACAATTAACAGTTAAAGTTATTGGCAGGTTGAAACGTCTTGTTTCACACTTATACTGGCCCTCCCTGCTTGCAGGAACTGTGCATGTGTGTAAGATGGCATTTGGGAGAAGCCTGCAGCCCATCACAGACCATACTCAAGGTTCTGCTCTTCATCTCTCCCAGCACCTGATTCAGAGCACTCTAACACAGTCACATTAGATATTTTCAGCACAGTTTGCACCGACATGGCATTTTGGGAAGTCCTTTTTCCCCTTCCCCTCTTCACTCAAAATATCAAACTGACAGATCCCTGCAAAATATTTTGCCTTCAGAAAGCCAACGAGCTCTACATAGAGTATTTGCTGTGCTCCAGCATCTGTCATATCAGAGGAACAGATAGGATTCTCTGCTGCCCTTCTGACAAGCTTGTACACTGCACAGCGATGAGGCAGCAAACCAAGATGCTCCCCTCTTTTGCACTGACTAGACTGTCTGTCGTAAGTACAGTATATTTAATCAAATCCAAACAAACCTCCCAGACACTAGCTGGGCTGATAAAAAGCAAGAGTGATTCAAAAGGGGATGCAATCCTTTCCAAAATAATAATTTCTCAAAGCACTGACATTTTAATAGCTTAAATTTGGGACTTCTTGCCAGTTCACTAGGCTTACAGATTTCCTTTCGCATCTGATCGGAGCTGGATATCCTACATCCAGTGAATTGTATTCAGCTACTCCAAAGGGAATTTATATAATAAATTAATTAAGTCTTCCTTTTATTCAGCTAGCATGCCTGGGTCAGGGGATTACCCGAATCCCAGGTCTAGGCAGGATGAATGTGAGTTCATGTTTAAGCCATATTGATGAGGAATTCCACCAAAGGGATGGGGGAAAAGGGGATTAACATAGGGACCATAAGATATCACCAGGCTCTTTCCTTACTTTAAGTCTCTTTTAGTAGGAATGGCAAAAAAAAAAAAAACCAACGAAAAAACCAAAAGTTTTGTTTTCAACAAAATAGGTGCTCGATACCAATAAAAGATGAAGTTAATAGAGCCTGAGGCTCAGTTATGAAGAGCTCTGTGGTGTTTTAGATGTTCAACAGAATCTCCTATTAAGACAGAAGATCTGGAAACTCATAAGGCTGCTTTTAATTGAACATTTATAGCATCCCTCATACTTCCAAGCAGAGCACAAGGAAAAGTTTGCCTTAGATTATTTTCAGCAATTTCCCCCTCAGCCTAAAGCCAGGTCACATATCAGAAGTATGTAAGTCCATAAAAGCAAAATATATTATCACTATGCTAAGTATATGGGTATTTAAGAACATTTTAACTTATTTGCTCCAGGCTTACTCAAAATTGTAGTCCGGGGCTTACTGATGCTCTTGTTTTAGAATCATAGAATTATAGAATAGTTTCAGTTGGAAAAGACCTTTAAGATCATCAAGTCCAATCATCGATCCAGCCCTGCTAAGTCTACCACTAGAGTTTTATTATGCTGTCTGCTCTCAGGACAACCAGGATTTATCTAGCTTGATAGACTACTGCACACTAAACAATAAGATAATTTAAAAAATATATATCAAAAGCATGGCTATCTTGAGAATGTGCACTATACACAGGAGCACATACCTGAACACAGATTTATAACACTTATTGTTTAAGCATATGAACAGCAAGTGAACCCCATTCATTTTTCTGTGCTCACAATGGCAGCGGCAGAGCAGAAAAGTAATTTTAAGTGTGCTGAAAAAGTAGACTTAGAATATTGTCTAGGATCCTTTCAAAGACATATATTAGTAAATTAAACCCTTAAAACAAAAATTAATCTGACTTAGAAGTTTTACGTCAATTCTATATTCAAAATTAGCACTTACTTTCCTAATGCAAGTTTCTCTTCTCCCTCTATGATCAATTTCTACCTGAAAAGGACTTCTCTTAATTTTACACCAAAACTTAACACAAGATATCAATAATATTTTTTTTAAAAATCCTTGATAATTATTCTCTGTTTCACCTCTTTTACTTACAGAACTTTAAATCTAGTTTTGTCATGATATTTACAATAAACTGAAGTAGAAAATTAAGCACTTTTATTGAACCATTAGTTCTCTTTCTTGATTTAAGAAATGAATATGTGTCAACCACTTCCTCAAGGAAGATCAACTGTAATGGCTTCTTTTCATTTGCATTATGGAATGCTGACACAATTTCAGCCTTCTCTGTCCTATTTCATTATCCTTCCTCACTTTTTATCAACATATGCTTTTGTCAGCACTATTCACTTACAGCATATTGCTCTGTTCTCTACGACTGTTCTATCTTGCTAAAAATAAAATTAGGAATTTGTCTTGCATAATTCCGGTATGGGGCTTGTTCTGCCTATCTGCTATTCTTTCTCACCTTCCAAAAATCCACTTACTGTCATTTCTGCCTTGAAGCTTCTCAAAATAATTTATACTAGTAAGGTATATAATGCACTTTCTTGACAAGTGCTTATTCCTTAACTTGACAGAGATTTTCCCTGATCTTATATGAAGCACTAGCACAGCCAAAATTTCCCCACCCTTCAGTTCATGCATGGAATTTTGTAATATGCCTTCAGTTATCAGACATTCTCATTCTTACTATCACTTAAGTAAGTATTAACAAAGTACGTAATTATTTTTCTTCTTACTATTAAGACATAAATATTACAAGAGAGACTGCATGTTTACCCATGCTAAGGTGCTCAGAAACTTTTGCTGGAACAAGTTTTGATGCCCTCACTGACCAAAGTTGCAGGCTCCATAAGTTCTGAATGTTTTGTTGGGCAGTAACTCAGCTGGCCTGACAAATACACCACTAACACCATAATGATGATAATCCTTTAGTGGAAAATGGAAAGGATCATTGCAGTAAGGTAGTTCCGTCAGCTCTGTAACTAAGGTGAAAAAAATGATCTGATTTTTCTACTATTTAGAAATTCAGCCAAAGCCGTATCCCTATGGTTTCAACCTCTAGCTATTCCTATTTATTTGAAAGGTAAGTACCCGTCCCCTCCAATCTCTTGTCCAATTACTCTTCCCCATGCAAAAACAAAGTCAGGCTTTAACTTTCACTTCTACAACTTGGACAAATTAAGATCTTCTTCCAGTTTTCAGTTACAGGGAAAGCATATATTGTTGAAGTTGTCAACACATGTCTTGAACTGTGAACAGACCTGGGTGACTTTCTAACAGTTGTATATAAATGAACAAAATTCAGAGGTTCCTTTTTTCTATTCCTGATACACTGTAGATATACACACAAGGGGGTATCACTAACTCATATTTAATTCATTTCCATCAAAATAATAGCCTGCAAGAGTAATGACTTTCTAGGTAGGATCTTTGTTTCTGACAGAGTGTCTTTATTAAAGGAATGGGCTTTTGTGCATGCCGGTTGCTTGCACACAAGAAGTTTTGGCCACTCAAGCTGATCAGTCACTTATCATTGTTAACCATATCCCTAACCTCTGTGTGATCTTCAAATTTAATGAATACTCATTTTATATTTATTTTATACTTATTATTTATTAAAAAGTGTTAAACAGTACAGAATACAAAAAAAACCAACTCAAAACTTAATCTAATCAGTGATGCCAAAATTACCTCAAACAAAATTGTTTTAAAATATATCAGTTGCTTTTTTCTAATGTACTGCATTGTGTTGTTTTGTTGTTCTTAAGGTATCATGTACTATTTTTTTCCATGGCACATAACTGTTGTCAACATCTTTTGCTTTATCAATTAAGCTTGTAATCTCATCAAAACCAATATCAGGGTGGCCTGGTAGGATCTACTTTCCCTTAGCCGATGCTGTTAGGCATTAATTAGATTACTTTCCTTACACTTCTATTAAGCAAGCCTTGTATTTACCACTGCATTATTTTGCTTCAGATCAATAGCAGAGTAACAGGCCAGCAATAACCAGGACTGTTGCATTTACTCTTTTTAAATATTAGAACAACATTATCCTTCTGTCTGGCATCTGTACCTTCCCCAGATGAGTTATTTTAGTTATTACAAAGAACAATTCTATACAAACAACAAAAATAACATTGCTGAATTAACTTTAATTTGACAGTTTTGGTATAACACTCTAGAATACATTTTAAAGAGCCCTTAGGCATCTAAATGTACAAACATTAAGAGCTTACATTCAGCTTCCTAGTGCTTATGGGCACGCAGAGCTCCTCTTACAGAGCAGGCACAAAAATGAGGTCTGAAAATGTTGACGTTTATGGTCAGGACTCATCAGGGCAAGACTACACTCAGCTCTTTCACTTGTCTGGCTCATCATGTAGATGAGATCTAATTATTTCAGGAAAAGGAGAAAATAAAGGTGCCCCCTTGCCTACTACTGCCAACCCTGCTGATAAAACATTCCACAGGGGAGATCCCGGTCCATATCCTCCTCCAGCTGAGGAGACTTTAATCTCTATTTTGCACCTCCTTGGAGGGTTCCCAACTGTTACGCTGTCACGTATTATGCAACTCCATCTGTTTCTACTACTATATTTTACGTGCAAGACGTATGTAGTCACTGAGCTAAAAAGAAGGGAAAAACTAAACCTGACTCTACAGTGTGGTTGGAGGGAAGCGTTGCATCACCAGGCCCTGCATTCAGCATTTTTGTAGTGTGCTCTCGCAGTTAAGAATAAGCGTTTGAAGATCAATGTCTCTAATTGATTACGGAACATAGTGTCAGGTGTTGCCAAAAATTATAGCAGAGCAGACAGTAACACAAAGCTATTGATTAAAAACATTCAGAAAGAAATTGCTCCTACAATTTCTTGAACTATGTTTATGTAGCTATATTTTTCTATATGCTCATGTATTTATGTATCCATATGCAAAAACATGGATCTATTGAAATACTGAAAAATAAAGACTGCAGCAAAATAAAAATTGGCATCCCTATAGAATATGAATTGTATTAGAAGTTCCAAAACAAATGAAACATCGTTTAATTTTCCTTTTACTTCTGGATATTATACTGTACTGTGTTATGTAGAGTAAGTACTCGTGTATCTTATTATGTCGAATTTAAAAATTTTGACACTACCAAACCAAACTATAATGGAAGAGAGCAGAGGTACAGAGGGCAGCTAATAAAACTTTTAGATCATGAGAGAAGTTCATACTCTGGTCATAAACACTACACAGAAATCTGTTGTAACTGCTTTACTCTTATTATTTCTTTTTTTTTAAAATACTACTTTCTGAGAGGCAATCTTCCACAATGCAGTGTTTCAAATCAATGCTATTTATTTAACTATATTTCCCTAAAATGCAAATATCAGTGACATGATTACAACTGTTCTTTTATCAGCTAATTTTTTCAAAATATGGGATATCACTTGCTTACTATGTTCAACTATATACTGCCCAAGAGAATTGCTTTTTCTTTTCTCTTTACAAAGCATTTGAAGCATCAGTACTAGTAAACCAGAGTACACAATACCCATAGGAGCAGTTTCTATTCACCGCCTTTCTAACTTCATCACTAAAAATAAACATGTTCTTAATTACTGCTAATCTGTGCCTAAACGTTCTATTATTTCTTTTATTGACAGTTCAATGAAATAGCAGAAAAATAGTATAACAACTCTTAACCACACCAAAACCCACTCTGAACTGACACAAGGAACATGTCTTTGCAAATTTTCCAACTCTGCCTCAGAAATCTCAAACGTTACATGAGTTTAAAGTCTCTATGAAATGTCTCTCAAAGCAACAGAACTATGTTTATTTTTTATGGATCATCCTGTAGTCTATCAAAAAGGAAAATGTTGCATCTCTCCAACACTCTCATTCACTCTATGTAACAATGACAATGAGGTGCTTGCATTTAAGTGAATATGTGGCACAGGAACAATTTCAACATGCATGAATTCTTTTCCACATTAGTGCGCTCTATGCAGTGTTAAAATGCCAAATGCTTATCCATTTCACTCACCACTGTAACAAAGATAGTTATCTTTTGTTATGCATTATTTATGTATATCTAGACTCGCCACAGAAACCCCATGTCAACTAGTTTTTTCTATTAATTCTTAATGCACAATGAAATGGCTAGTTTCTCAAAGAGTACTTTGCTGAAGCAGAGCAGTTCATCTAAGTAAAGTGAAAGCGACGTCTTGTAGTAGAAGCAGGATGATTTTTCACAAGCCAACACACAGATGATGAGTTATTTTTGCAGTGAAACAAAAGAAGTCATCTAGAGTCCATTGATTTTTAGACACAAATAAATTCAGGCCAGGAAAAAGGGAGAAAATTAAGAAAACTATTTGTTCCAGAAAGCCTTGGAAACCTCTCATCAGTTCCATTGAAAACCAGAAAGGTATAAAATATTTCTTACAAACATCAGCGTAGTTTCGATTAGCCAAGCTTACTTGTCCCAATCATATATATAATTGATATTAAAATCCCGGTAGCCTTTCAAAAATATTATTACAATGATAACTTAGAAGCTTGTTGTTAATTATAATGTTACATCTTTAACAAGATTAGGGAAAGGATATAGCTTAAGAAAACAAGCTCGAACACAGATTAAACATGCTACAAAACTCAAATCAGATAGGTTTCAATATAGACATTTTGTTTGCTATTCATATCAGAGGAACATTTCACATTGTCAGCCTTTAGCTTTTACCCTACTGTATTCATAATGTCTTCACTGGAACATTTTCATCATGTTGAGTTCAGTCAGGAAACCGTCATATTCCATAATGGTCCAAAGCAAACAAGTCACTTGCAGACTCATTATTGCCAGGTTTTAACTAGCATAACGAGGGTTTAACAGATTTTTCAGAGTACAAGCTATTAAAAGTAAGTAGTGCATGCCAGACGCGAGGATTGAAGTTCCTGCTGTGAATACCAGACCTCTTTGTGCCCTCCTCTTCATCTTCAAATACTGGCTTGCATACACTTGCATTCTGGAAGCAAGATAATTTACCATCCCACATGTCAATAGGAAATAGAACAGAGTAGTTATGATATCCGTGGGAGTTAGGCGCCTTGGGAAAAGACTTGGTCATACCCTTTTTTCTGGTGACCTGTCCTTGTTCTAAATAGAAAGGGACAAAATCAAACCTAGGGATGGTGCCTTAAGAGGAAGACTCGGAAAGACTCATACTTGCTGTGAGGTTTGGAAATAAAGAAATGTTCAACACAGTAATTATTTGAGAAAAAAATTCCTTCCACCTCCTTTATGAGAGGGTGCTCACTCAAACACTGCCACTGCCAACAAGGCTCAACTCAATGGATCATGCTCGTTTCCCTGCCTCCAAAGTGACCTCCCCTCAACGCTTCCATCCCAATCAGCTGCCCCTTCTTGGGGTGAATATTCTCACTACGTTCTAACAATTTGACACTTTGGGTATGTTAAACTGCTAAGCCATATTTAAGAATGTTATTTTTAAAACATGCTGACTGGCCTTTCTGGAACAGGTCGAGAGGAGGCAGAGATTTAAGGACTATCTCCAGAGGCTCTGCTGTCCAGAAGTCTACATAGCAAACCTTATTTACATGCTTGATAAAAACACATTGATGGCAACAATATTCCATCTGGGCACTCTGTTTCCTCAGTCTGACCACTAAAGCCTCTATTTCTCTGAAAATATTTTCATTTGCTTACTTTCAAATAAATTGCTAGTGAGCTTTGGGAATTCCAGATATTTGTAGCTACCCAGACTGATTAATTGGTTCTCAGAATAGTTGTGTAGAAAGCTGAAAAAAATCACATTTTACATGAGACTGTGGGCTTCAAGGGTGATTATATGTCTGAAGTGAAGTATACAGTTCCTCAGACTACAATGAAGGCCTACTTTAAAATTGCTAAAAAATACACATTAAATAGCTCTTCTGCTAATGTGACTTTTAAAAAATTAAATATTATTCTTATAGGAAATATATCACAGTTTGATTTTAATTCGTTTGGGATTTTTGCAACTCAAGATAAAAGCTGTTAGAAGATGAAATTTCACAAATACTGTTTTCCAAATTGGAAACACGAGGTTTGAGGATTTTGTTTGGTTTTTGTTTAGTTTTGTTTGGTTTGGTTTTTGTAAATTCATTTGGTGTTTGATACAGGTTATAGATTTGGGGGAACACAGATCTAGAGGGGATAGGATAAAGAGGAAATGGAAATGATAAAGATATTAATCATCTTATACACTAAGTATACTTCAATGGCAGAAAAATATAGAAAATATGTTTTTTTCTGAATAAACTCTGTGTGGAGGAAAAGCTTGTAATTTGAATTTTTTATTAAATAATTATATAAAATTATAACTAGAAACAAGACTGAGATTGAATTTTCTTCTTTCGTCTTTCAGCCACATTTTCTTTCAAAGAGACAAAGTTTGAGGAGTCCTACATGCGGTCTCGGTGGCAGCTCTGTGTGCTGCCATTTAACCTACGCTGGAGCGCTAAACAATGCAAAAGTACATGCAAATTTTAGCCAGCGATTAGTGTGGTTTATGAGCTCACTCAGAATGTTATTCCGTGAACTGATGGGAAAAAAAAATGTTATTTCTTTCATAAGCAGTTGACATTTGTGAACAACAAGGCACCAGACCATCAGGTGGCTAATTTAAGCATTAACAGTCCTTGGCAGGAACGACAGCCAGACTGCATGCAGGCATTTATGACAGAGTTTCTAAATGTAGGTTTTAGTCTGTAATCCTATAAATGAACATTCTTTTGTGCAATATTTTGACAAATCAAGGGAAAAAATGCCAGGAAAAATCCAGCAGATAGTATGAGTCACACCTTTCCTAAGCCATTTCAGACATCTGTTACTATGGGACCATATGGATAAAACAGAAGATGCAGGTACCTTTTCCAGTCACAAATATTCTGAAGACAAGCACATGGGTTGAAAAATGCTAAAAAAAGAGACTTTGATTTCATTGTCTGTTAATACTGTATTAAGCTTTTATCTCTTTTACAGTTACTTGTTATTCACTCTGACGTCCAAGTGCCAAAACCAGAAGTAAACCACTTCTCTCTTAAAATTTGTTTTGTTTAAATTGGGGGAGTTGGGGTGGACAGTCTGTGTGTATGTGTCCAACACTAAACTCCTCATACCTCACCTAAACTTCAAAATTTGATTATTTTGCTACAAGCTTATTATACTGCTAGAAAATGAATTAGTTCAACAGAACAGGCTGGAATTGTATTTATTTTCCCATATTAGAAGGTCACCAAATAATGAATGCGAAAGCAGTTTTGATACCAGAGGTTAATGGATCACTGCCTACATCTGCATAAAAGAGACTTAATTGTCACTGTTCTTTTATTTTATAGTTAAAGATTATTCAAGAGAGATCACCACAAAAGAAAAAAAAAAAAGCCACGCAAAAATAAAAAAAAACCCAACACCCAAACCTTCACACATATTAACTGCTATAAATAACATCTGCTTACCTCATGTATTTCTATATATGGGTTCCAACGTGCTAGCAGACTATGTATAAGGAATCAAAACCTTGGAGGCAGAATAACCCCTGCTGGTACTACATATGTCCTACTGCACTTTGAAGAGAGATGCTACAACTAAAAAATCATTTTTTGTAAAGCAGATAAAAGAATTAAGGCACAAATATCAGGAGGGTTAGCAATTTTCCATAAACATGTTAAAAGTACCCCCCAATTTTACTGCATTTTTCACATTCTGGGTATCAGAAACATTTCAGGAAAAGACTAGAAAGAATTTTTCAACCTGTTCTTAAGGTGTGAATGAACTTGAGCAAATTCCAAAACCATTAAAATTGAAAAAAAATAGAGAAAAGTGCCATTTCCAGGCACTTAAAGATCTATCAAACCCAGTAAATAAAGTCTAAAATAATACGCCTTTTAAAATGCAAAATCTCATACAAATATACAAAAATTTGTGTGTCAGAGTCTAAATCAGCTGGGCTAAACTGAGTGCAGAAGGTAAATAAGACAGTAACATTAACAGAATTTGCCACAGTATTTTGAGCAATATCCAAATCTTAGAATAATTTAACATTCGGCTGGGGTTCTACATGAATTTCTTAACTAAGTGCTGCTATTTTGAAAATTTATTTTGCTCTCCTTTGATCTGGGTTCCAGTTCTTCTCTTTTCATATATCATTGTGACCCTGACAAAGGACTCAGTGCTGGTTTGGATCCAGCAGAGATGGTGACACTCTCAGAGCTTCTTTTCCGCCTTCTCTCCCGAAGGTTTTTAAATATAGTATTTTCTTTCCAGCTTCCCTATCAGTAAACATATATAGTGCTCACCATGAATGCTGTGTTATCACCTCTGGTCTTCCAATGACAGTTCTAAGAGAATTCAGCTTTAAAACAATTATAACATCAATCAACCTCAATGCACTCCAAATTCAATGGGAACTTGTGTTTGAAAATATCCACTGGAAAGAGGGTCTTAAAAGATAAAGGTGACTATCTTCTTTCTCTCGGTTGCAACGTCTTTTTATCATAATGATAAGCAATGACAACAAAAGTGTTTGAAATCTGAACCTCATAGCCTAAAAAATGTTAGTCTCTCCGGACACTAAAAAAAAGAAAGAAAATCAAATCGAAACCTAATGTTGCCTGTTTTATCTTCTGTGCTCCTTCCCGTCAAGTGAAATAAAAGTACAAATCTATAGAATATAAGAGGAATATAAAATGTTCTTTCTTTCCCTGTACACCCCTTGCTCTCTTGCACTGAAGGTAATTGCTGCTTAGTCAGGAATTGTTGAAAGAGAAGAGAAGAGGGTGAAACAGGTAAGTGCAATTGTAGGCATAACACAGAGGGGACGAGAGTCCCTTTTCTGGACGTGCTCTGTTGCAATCCAGCATCTCTCATCTATCCTTTCAAATCTAGCTAGAAAAAAAGGTCAAGCAACTGTTAGAAATCATTTCCAGATCCAGTATATAAAGCTCATCTCTACTGATGTGTGTATGTTTATGTGTCTGTTTAAGTTCGTATTTCACTGACATTCTAGTTATTTATTTTTCACTAGTAAGACATATCCACTACTAATTTTGACTTGTGTTCCCCTAAGTGTCCCACCACACTATTGCAGCACAGTGAGAACGATATTAGTGCTTTGCATGACCACAGAAATCCTCCAGTTGCCCTTTGCAAATTGTTTTTATTATATTCTTCTTTAAATTGTCATGTATGTAATGCAACACATAACACAGTAAATTTGAAGCACATTGAGAACAGATATAGCATCAAAACGGTATTGACAAATATCCTTATAAATATACAGAAGACTATTTTAAGTAACTGCTTAAGGAAGTTCTCAGCGTACATGATTCTCAATGAAAATATGTGTCTTTTTTTTTTTAATTAATCAAGAAAGATTATGTTTCTTCCTCTCTATTTTCTTGAAAGGATGTAATCAGGTTCTATTTTGAAAACTAAAGGATATCATATTAAAATTATTTTATTAGGTATAATTAGAAATTCCAATTTTCAGTAAGCATCATTATTAAAACACTAATTAACTGTAATTTAATTATGTTTGGAATTAATGAAAAAACTCTCAATAAGCCAGTAAGTTACACTAATTAATGACAACAGACTGTGGGTCATCTGCCCATGTATGCTTGAGATTAGGAAAAAGTTCTTCACGGAGAGGGTGGTTAGGCGTTGGAACGGTCTGCCCAGGGAAGTGGTTGAGTCACCGTCCCTGGAGGTGTTTAAGGTGAGGGTGGATGAGGTATTTAGGAGCATGATTTAGGGATTGGTGGGAGTGGTTGGACTCGACGATCCAGTGGGTCTCTTCCAACCTGGTTATTCTGTGATTCTGTGATTCTGTATATTATAAGAAAAAGCCTCGACCCCCAGCAAAAGCAATACAGAGTTATTCCATGCTGAGGAAGAGGAGAAAAAACAGAGGCCCAACTCTTGCTTGATGTCTTACAATAAACATACTTCAGAATGTTTGCTTAAACATGTGTAAGTATCAGTAAAGAGAAATGTTAAACAGATTAGGCAAATTAATAGTGCCAGCAGGCTACTATTCCTGTTTCACATGAGGCACAAGATGCTAGATGCTGGCATTGTGCACTCGTGGATGGGACTTTTGTTCTATTCCAAAACAAAATTCAGATTCTACATAGCAAACAATACAGGAATTTGGGTTCATTCTTCTTCTGCATGCACAGGTTAGTACAATTCATTCATATATTTTTTAACTATATTTATATTTATGCACATATATATTGTGATAGCAAGAGAACCAAGCAAGGAGAGAGATAACTGAGGGTTTGGTTTGGGTTTTTTTAGAAGTAAAAGGATTATTTAACTGCAGTTTTCTGGTTTTTCTTTCTTTACAAAAGATGGTCAGCGTTGAGCTTAAATACTGATACATCTAGCTGTAAAATAATTTCATAAAAAAAAAAAAATGGCATTCCGTAGTAACTGAAAATGAACTGAGTTTTTCCCCCTGTAACAGCTATTCTGAGAGAACAATGGGAGATTGCACTCTGCAGAGGAGGACTGTGCTCAGTCATGAACTGCTTTTACTAAGTAGTAAGAATGTGAAGTGAGACTTGATCTTAGGGTCAGGATATGCATCTCAGCTGTCCTGGTATCCCGATTCAAGGCAGATACCAGTGTCCCCAGTCTCCATGGTTCCTCCCAGCTGAAGGGTGTTAGGAGAGGATGAACCAGAGAGCTACTGCTCCTCCACTCATGTTCTTAGAGGGTCAAGAAGTAGCAAGTGAGGATAATAAAGCTCAGGAGCTGATTTGTTAATATAGTTCGTCCTCAGGTGCTTTAAATACTTTGGAATTTTGTTCCGGAAAAACACATAGTCTGGAGACTTTCTGCAATGGATAGAAAAGGACTAATCAAAGAGTTTCAGTCTGAAGGCACAGGCAGGACAGGGAAGTGGGCATAATCCAGAAACTTTTTAAGAGCAAGATATTTCTGAATTTCAGATAAGTCATAAAGCAGCTGCAGGAAGAGAACTGAGAGCATCTCTGCTGCTCACACTGCCAGGAGGCACAGAAGAGAAGGTAACCGTGAACAAGCTTTGCTCACACTGTTGGTAAAAAGTCAGTCGAATAATGCTAACTGCACGTCACAGCTGGAGATGGAAAAGTTCTAGAATACTTGAAATGGTGCTTTATCTCCAAATAGTTCTCATATGGGTAACTCAAGACTTCAAGGGAAAATTCTGTTGTGTGGCCAGTCTCTGCTATTGAGGCCAAGTTTTATAATCACTGTAATGTGCTGATGTCTTTGCCTCAGAATGAGTTAGTTGTTTTACACCTTTAATTCTATCAAAGGCAGTTCAAGAACCTAATTTTTATGATTGTTAAAAACTTTCTTTTTGGAAATGAGCAAACAATAGTATGCAAAGAGAATTCAATGTAAGCTTTGGACCAAACACATTTTCCATGTGAACTGAATGTTTTGGAAATAGTCTCAAACATTTCATTATAACTATTTTACACATCTTTGATCTTCTTGTTTGATCTTCCTTCTGTGGTGATTTGTAAGTGTCAAAATAGAAAGAATAGAACAGAGTTGAGTCGCATGGAACTGTTCAGTTGGAAGGGGGCTACCATGATCAACAAATCCATGTGGTCAATCACTTCAAGGACGACCAAAAGTTAAAGGACACTCCTAAGGGCACAGTTGGAATGTCTTTTAAACACTGACAAGCATGGGACAAACCCTCAGCAAATATTTCAGTGATGCTTACAAAGAAAGATAATCCACCTTTACAGGAATACCTCATCATATTAATTTTCTGCTTTTGGAGGTATAGTAAACAAATGGTTGCTTTTCTTGTTAAAGCTTGGAAACTGATGTCTAGTTGGGATTTTTCTACCAATTAATATTTCATTTTTAAATAAGTCATACATTGTTATGTGGAATAACTTAAATTGGTTTTAGTTCACACCTTTCTCTACACAGATCAAGAACTTTAGGAGTCATTTTTTGTTCATTTATCAATCTACATATTTCTTCACAAGACTCTCTCCCTTATTTCACCTCCATTTAAATAAACTGCATCTTTAGGCACATATTCCATTCAAATCATAAGCAAAGGCAAGTCTACTGTATTAAGCAAAAAGCTATATATCTTTACACAGATGCATTTAAAGATTTCTTAAAGGGCATTTACCCTTGGGAAGGCACTATTTACAGTTCGTTATCCTAGCAATCTTTCCTTAGCAATATTTAGCAACGCAGTGTACTCAGGGCAAACCAGCAAAGCAGATAACCGTGTGCTTACATTCAAAGATGTACTCAAGTCCCTCTTTACTCAGCACAGGCCACTGACCCCCATTCAGCAGAGCACTTACGAATTTCTGCATAAACCTGGAAGCACACGCACACACATCTGAGAAACTGCAAAATGTATTACCATCAGTTTTGCTTAAAAGTAAGGAAATTGCCTACAAAATACTGAAATCACTGCCCCGGTTGTAAAATATTCTTCTTTTTGTCAAACGTTACAAACTTTTCTCTTGGGAGTTAATAGTTTTGCAATATTAAATGCTATTCGAATAAACTACACCGAAAAGTAAGTGCATAGAAAAAAAATGAACCAGATATTCTGTATGTTGCCATTTGCCTCTATTTATACAATCTGTTCAGGAATATAATCCTCACTGGAATAGGGTTAAACATTTAAATGATTACATGCATTTGCCACTCACTCTCTTTTGCTCCAAAAACTCCAAAGTGAAATAGATAGGCAACTTGCAAGATGCAGTGTACTTAATGTTTTTGTGTAGGGGTTAGACAGAGAATTAGTTCAGATTAGAAAAAAAAAAAAAATAAGATTTGCTGTTCTCTACCAAAGACGCTAACATTGATATGATGCTATCCTATTAGTCTTAATGCTCCTCAATAACTACCAGTGTTTAAGAAACTACACAAGAGAGGAAAACGGGCACAAGATCTGGCTTGTGGTTTTGACTAGTAGCTCCTAAATATCTGAATGACTTTTTTGGCCTTTTGGAATCTGCTGGAGGACAGAGATTTCTGAGCAGTCTGTATTTTTGTTGGTTTTTTTTTTTTTTTTTCTTTTTGGCTCAAAGCTCCTAAGTTGTTACTGCGATTCAAAGTACATTTGCCAGACTTGTTCTTCCACCCTCCGCTCAGTTTTTAATACTTTAGACTGTTTTCTTTTTTTCCTGAAGTTGTTTCTTTAGTAAATCAATAGATCTTAAAAAGAAAAAGGTCCAATGAATTTACTTTGAAGAATTACATCAGTAAGTTACAAAAGACACACAAAACCAGCTTCAAGCAGAGAATCTCCCAAAGCCACTTCTGGGAAGACAAAATTGTTCTTAGTATCTGAGGTTATTGTATAGAAAACCCTGGAGAATTATGCATTTGCAAATCAGACAGCATTTGAATGCCATTTTATGACGGTTGGTTTCTGAGAGGCAGTTGTCACCTAGAGGCCCTCTGATATTAACAGCAAATCACTCCTGATGATAGTGTGTTTTGAATCAGAAGTAAGAACATGGTTATAGCATTTTGATCTTATGCTAAATATTCATGTAATGGCCACAGGGGTGAATAGTAACTATTCTCCAATGCAATTATTTTTGTATATAGGTGTCAAAGTCACAGGAGCTGAAGATTAATCGTTCCCTTTGGTTGCTACAGAAGCGCATGAATAGGATATATGAGTTCTTAAAACTGCCACATAGACTCTGAGGTTTTCCTGATTGTTTGCATCATCTCGCCACAAACTAGAGATAAGATCTCAGCTTTACTGGATGTTAAAACTCTGCATTGCTATCCACTTTTGTCCATTTGTTTCAGCAACTACAGTGATCTAACATCATCTACGTTTTGAACCTTTTTTATATTAAACTACATGATGTTAGGTAGAAAACAGATATTTAAGGAAGCTACATAAAATAAATCCATTGTAAAATATGTTTCTTTCCCTTCATATTGCTTTACTTTGTTTAAA
Organism: Clamator glandarius; assembly: GCA_033459285.1. Classification (NCBI taxonomy): domain Eukaryota; kingdom Metazoa; phylum Chordata; class Aves; order Cuculiformes; family Cuculidae; genus Clamator; species Clamator glandarius. The sequence continues at coordinate 506,490 of JAUNZM010000826.1, forward strand.
GCAAATAGACCCAGCCTTTGTTAATCAACTACTAGAATCAAAGTCTTCACCTCGTTTATCTAATATAGCTGTCTCGATGAGTTAAAGGCTGCTACTATGCAAAATATTTTACTAAATTTATTCTAATCTAAGACTAGTCAATATTCTAATCTAATCTATTCTAATTAAGACATCTCTTAGATATGAGATTATTACAAAACACAATGATTTGAATTATAATTAAAACCAATAGCTAAGTTGTTCTAGAATAGCATATGACTAATGATGACTCTACTACAGCTACAAAGAAAGTAGACTGTAACCTTAGATTCTTTATCTCTCTGTAACTGGAAGTTAATCTTTCCCTCGATGCCCTGGCAGAGGTATGACACTGTGATTTGAGTCAATACCCTGTAGGAAGGCTAGAGGGAAAGGAGCTGGTGTAGAGAGCCTGTTCTGCTATTCTCCTCCTACTGTTTATCTCCCTTGATAAGTGTTTTGACCACAACTGATGTCATTGCAAGGCGTTAATATACCCAGAGCTGAGCAAAGAGAAACGATGAATGACAACTGTCTGATGTATGGATTAAGCTTACTTTTATCCTATTTATTTTGGCAGGCGCTGTCACGATGCTGCAGTGAGCAGAGATCGGATACCAGCTAGCAGAACCATCCTGCAGGGCTGGAGATGCACAGTGTATGCAGAAGGAAAGGGACCATCACCTGAACGGCTGATGTTCAAACTGTCAGCTAAGAATTTCTGAAGATTACAACAAAGGTCCCTAAAAATGCCTGAACAAGACTATAAGGAATCTTTAAATACCTTCTAAGGCGATGGTAAGGAGAGTTAAATAAAAGGCTCTGCTCTTAGAACAGCTTATACCCCAAAGCTAGCTCTCTTCTATTTCATGCCAAATAATGATCCAGCTGTATGGATCACATAATAAATTGTTATGGCTGCTGGCACAATTAATCAAAGATGGAGGGCAGCACAACTTTTACCTCAAACAAAAATCCCGTATTAGAAGAAGAAAAGCTGTTAAAATACAATATTGTGACCATTTCAAACCAATTCAGTACAGAAATTAGGAAATACTAAAACAATATTAATTTTCAGGAATTAAGGAAAGTATGTACCACTGTAGCATTCCTGCTATATGGTAATGTTTGTAAAACACCTTCTGGAGATAATATTGGAATGATGGTGAATTAACAGTTCCAATTGGCATACCTCTTGCCAACTCTACTGTTTCTTATGGCAAAGAAATGTAGCAGTATCTTCATGGACCAATTAAGTTTGTGGATGCTTTTAGGGACAATAAAATTCCACAATTAATTAATTGAGCCCTAAAGTTCTCCTTTGTACTCCCAAGTCTGAATCTTCTTCCTACACATCAGTTGTATTCCTTTGAGCATTTCAGGAACAAATTTTACTCAGGATTGCTCAAGATTTGTTAACCAGTTGGAGGATTTCTCAACATTGCTACAGCAATGAAAACCCCACTGTGTACTTTAGCTGCAGCTGGGTTCATGAAGAACCATCCATATGTAATTTGAGCATATGAAGTCCATACACTACATGCTATGCTCACCTGTACCACACAAAAAGCCAGGAAACACCTTAATGACATAATAACAGTTTTGAATCAATGAGAATAAATCTACTTTTTTTACAAATAATATTTCTATTCCAAGCACAATAATACCGTACTTGTGCATTGTGTATGTACACGTGCAGTTCAATTTAAGTTGACAGAGTTACTGGTGTGACTGCTTAATCTGATTGAAAAACTTGCAGTTCTTGGAATAAATTCTACTTCTCTGAAGTCATATGGATGACTGTTTTAGGAGAAATTTAAGAATAATAGTACACAAAGAGTTACAAAGAAAAGAAAAGCTAACTAGTACACAAAACATACTTTCCATTCACCAAATAAAACAATGACAAGTCATTGCTGTTGAGAGACATGGAGTTAGGACCCAAGTATTGGCAAGTAAGGACTAGCCTACTCATTTTAAACTAAATTAAGTCAACCTAAGCAGCATATTATTGTGTGACTTAATTGGGTGACTGCCAAGATGTCGGTTATGACACCATCTATGACTATGTCACTTAGCACAAATGATTATATATAAAAGTATCTCAGAAATACCTATATACACATTGCAATTCAGCAGGGTTTCAGAATCTAGTTTTGACAAAAGCAGAAAGCAATTACACAAGCTTCATTTATAGTCTCCCTGCATGTGTCAGTTCTGACTTCTAAAAACGTCCATTTAGACCTAGAAATTACATATATCAAATTTATTTATACGTAATTACTAAACACGTCTTCAAAGTTTGTTCTGTTGTGGTCTTGTTAAGGTTTCTCTAAAAGCAGAGTTGCTGTTCACTATAGAATCTAGGAAACTTTCTGCAAAATGAGCTGTTAGTAAGAAAGACTTTTCTTAGTCTTATGTTTTGATGTTATGGTTTGTATGGTTTGTTAGGCAAGAGTTATGCTTGACTGACTCAACGCAAATTGCAACACTACGCAAATACACTTCTTGACACACTTCTGTCTCCAACAAACCTTATTAACAATGATGATTGACAAGAAGCTCCATGTCTTAGAAATGAAACTTAACTAGGTTTTCTTCTGTGATGTTTACCCACAGGGAATGCAGAAAAATATGTATTCGTATTTAGAATTCTTCCTCCTTGCATGTAAGAAGAACCAAGTTTCCCCTAGGTATACATCCTTCTATGCTTATGAACAGATGTAGGAAGGAAGCATAGTTTATGGTATACTAGTTTTAAATTGACTCATTTGTGATTTCATTAAAATGCAGAATAAATTTGATATCCCCAGGCAATACTTGCACAGAAGTCTTTAGGTTAAGATTTTTTATTTCTCTAAAAAGCGAAAGAGATTTTTAAAAGGCTTGCTGATTTTATATATCATTAAAACTGCTGTTGAAAAAGGAGAGGAGAAAAGAACAAGTTTTGTTCATCAATATTCGTCATTCGTTCTTAAAACAGCATATAATTTATGAACCTCAGAAACCTAACTAGGAAGTTAAGAGCCTCCATTTGCTAAGTATCTATGCAAAATCCACATAAACACCTTTGCATGTGTTATGCTTTTGACTTCTCTTACTTCATCTTCCTTTTCTACTAAATGTATTTATTCTGGGTTAGATTCACCTGATTTTTATGCAATAAAAGCTGAAAGAGAAAGCTGTTGGTATGAAGGTACATAGAGCAAGAAACTACAATATTGTTTCCTTCATCTCAGAAGTCTGTAAGATATAAATATGAAAATAAGTGACAGTCCTTGAAAAGGTGGTTTAATTAAGATCAATGAAATGCTGGCAGTGGTGATTATCATAAAACTATCACTACTGTCAATTTATTTTTAAATATTGAGCAGTAACACGTCTTCATTATCATTACCTTTAACTAGGCAACTACCTGCATTCTGAATAGCAGAAGAAAGCTGTAGGGAACTGTTACTTTGAACTGATCATCATTTTCACCCCTAAGAAGGTGCTACAGGCTATTTTGCCTGGTCAAGAAGCATGGTATCACCAGCAACAGCAGCACCTTATTTCTTGAGGAAACAGATTCCGATTAAATCAAAACCACACCATGCTTTATTTTCCTCCGTGACCTTAAGATACTGAGGGGTTGGCTGAGAGCATACTTCAATGATACTTCACCTAGGCAGTACAAAAATAAAGAAAAGTGTTTCATCTGCAAGATCGTACCCCCTTTGCCTTAAATTCAAAGCCTAGAGATGCAGTTCTAAAGTGACAGTAAATAACATTTGGCCTTGAGATGCCTGATCTAATGAAAGGTGTCCCTGCCCACGGCAAGGAGGGGTTGGAACTGGATAATCTTTAAGGTCCCTTCCAAGTCAAACATTTCTATGTTCCTATGAACAAAGTTCAGTATATCTTGTACAGAGGTACCTGTGAATATTTCCTAAATGATTCTGTGATCGCCTCTATTGTTTAGCACTCTACATTCTATATGAAATTTAAGTTCTTATGATGATGAGCTAAAAACTCTGAAGAACAATAAGCAATTAGTCTACTTCTGGTTAAATAATTATTAGTCCCACAGGTTTTATTTTTATACATACGCCATATATGTATATATGTCATATATATTTTTATATATATGCACTATATATATATATATATATGCTCTCTATGAATAATATCTTTCCCACAGCATATGGGGCATGGTGGTGTTAGGCTGATGGTTGACGATCTTAGAGGTTTTTTTTCCAATGTTAAAAATTCTAAGATTCTATGAAATTTCTAAAAATGCTATTCAGTTGTAGAGACTCTATAAACTATCATCAAACAGTTTTTGAACTAATGCTTGAAAATTTGGCACACAACATGCATACAAAATGCCAAGATCACAGAATCACAGAATAACCAGGTTGGAAGAGACCCACTGGATCGTTGAGTCCAACCATTCCCACCAATCCCTAAATCATGCTCCTAAGCACCTTGTCTACCCTAACCTTAAACAACTCCAGGGACGGCGACTCAACCACCTCCCTGGGCACACCGTTCCAATGCCTAACCACCCTCTCCGTGAAGAACTTATTCCTAATCTCAAGCCTAAATCTCCCCTGGTGGAGCTTGAGGCCATTCCCTCTCGTCCTGTCCCCTGTCACTTGGGAGAAGAGCCCAGCTCCCTCCTCTCTACAACCTCCCTTCAGGTAGTTGTAGAGAGCAATGAGGTCTCCCCTCAGCCTCCTCTTCTCCAGGCTGAACACCCCCAGCCCTCTCAGCCGCTCCTCATCAGGCCTGTTCTCCAGCCCCTTCACCAGCTTCGTTGCTCTTCTCTGGACTCGCTCCAGAGCCTCAACATCCTTCTTGTGGTGAGGGGCCCAGAACTGAACACAGGATTCGAGGAGCGGTCTCACCAGTGCCGAGTACAGAGGGAGAAGAACCTCCCTGGACCTGCTGGTCACACCGTTTCTGATACAAGCCAAGATGCCACTGGCCTTCTTGGCCAAGATGAAAAAATGTTTTCAACATTTTGTCATGGGATATTTCATCACAATCAATTATACTGAGGTGTTACACAAGCAGGAAGAGAGAACCGCAAACCTGTATTGCAGGTGATCAAGGGATATTATCATCTGCAAAACAGCCGCTTCTTCAGTTGCAGTTATGGTAAGTAGGCAAGAGTGACAGGCACATACTACAGTAACTAATCTCACAGCAGAGAGTATGGTTTTCTTCAGCTGCAAGCCTGTATTTGATTCTGTTATTAGCTATTTCACATTTACTGTTCATGATAGTAGCATTCCTTACATTCTACAACATACTGAACTGTTGAATATGTGGATATTAGTAAAAAGTGTGAATTCAGACAAATTGAAATACCTTTTAATAGTTGGACTTTTAATTCAGTACCAAGAATTGCTTACCAAATGTAAGCATTGCCCCTCAAGCAGGAAACATTACATACAGTTCATCTGAAAATGAACTGTTTCTGCTCAGTACAGGCAAACAATACAACACAATATTTATTCTACTATACTCAAGATGAAGTTATAATAGAAATGTAGGGATAAAAAATTAGAAGTTCGGTTTTTTCCTCCCATGATGTTTCCAATGTACAGATCCATCATTACAACTATTATTCTATGAAGAAAGAGTAAAATCGAGTTTTGAAAGTTTAATTAAAGTTGTTGGCTTTGTGACAGAACTTGTTCAGATCCATTTACTTCAAATAATATCACTGTTCCTTCAGTAGTTCTCATGTTTGAATAACAGCAGTGATGTAAGTAATGTAACTCTTCCATTACAACTCATGTAGAGAGAGTAGAGATTTTAACATGAATAGCACCTTTCTTGGCCTACTTGTACTACTACAAAAAGTGAAATAAACATTTTATAGCATTTTTGGCAATGTAGGATGCTTATTTACAAACTGGCTATTTGAAATTCATGACAGTTGGACTGCTGCAAATGATTCTGTGAGGACAAAGGAAACAAAGACTATGGGAGAGGGATGGTTAAGGAACTGATGCAGAGTTTACTCCTCACTTAATTTGATCTGCTGGGAGTTTTGAACTTTTCTAAAAACTGGAATTCAGGAGGAAACATGTAGTATGGCCTAAATACCTCTGACTGCCTTGATTTAGGCTGCAACACCTATGGGGGCAATCAGATAAATACTTTTCTTTCCTGCGTAACACAGGAACAAAGTAATGTAAAAGAAGGCAGTATTTCCCAAGTGGCAACCAGAAACGTTGCAACAGAGGTTTTGATTAATGCTGTCTTAACTGCTTATCTTCTGAAAAGCCATTTCTCTTCGTGAGAGATGAACAGTTCATTGCAGAGTTAGCTAGCGAGGAGTTTGGATCCACTGGGAACACGATGTTGGAAATGGAGGGCAAAGTCGCTAAGTAATAAGCCCTATTTACCACATTAGGGTTTTTCTTTCATTTTGGTTTAGCATTGAGAAACTGTAAGTGAGGGGAAAAGCCAGTCTCCAAAAATCTTAATTTAAAAATAGCCTTGTGCCCTAGCTGGGAGGAAAGACGTGTTCTACTTGATTAGGTTAGAACTGCTCTGAGAACAATACAAATGGAGTAGAAAACAACTACAGGGTACAGAAACACATAGGGAGGGGAATATCACTCCTTTGGTATCAGTGTCCAATTTCAGCTTGAGCACATATATTTTTTCCCACTAACACATACGTAATTTTACTAACTTGACTACTTACCTTAATAAATTTTGTTCCGTAAATGTATATTTCATCAAGTAATTTAAGGGTGTATATGACCAATGTTGACCCCATGGCCTCTGAAGCTTATTGACAGATCTGTTTCCCCCTGTGCTTGAAAACACTGAAAATCTTTGTTCAAAACTTCTGTATATTGTGCATTGCTTACTTCCAGATCGCAGAGGGCTTATTAAAGATGTTAACTTATGCAAGGTTTCAGCTCTGACTAGTCACATCAAAAGGCATATCTGAAGTCTAAATATCTATTGGAATAATCTGCCTATCTCATAAGCTGATTGATGCATACTTATTTTGATGACGAATTCCCTTCTGCCAGGTGACCTTCCCTGGGATGACATGTAAGACCATGCTTGTATTTCTCAACATACCCTTTCCTGCACTGGATCTCTCTTCTCTGCTTCATACCAGGAAACAACAACTTTCATTGGCCCAGATCACCAGAACTGAGGAAAAAGAAGGCTTTAAAGAAGAGAACATACGGGAGAATCTGTTTGGCCACAAGCAGCCTCACCTTTTGTGCTACACCTACAAGCAAGAGGAGAAAGGAAGAGTGCAGAATTGGCTCATTCATTTTAGTCCTAAGATAATATCTGTTCCATGCTGGGGGAGCAATGGAGAACAAAAAGGATTAAAAAAGGGAAAAATGACATTGTATGTGTGATCACTTGCCTGGGTGTATGGAATATGCTCTTTAAAGAAAGAAGATGCTAAAATGCAAGAAAATATCTAGTAAATATGCCTGATTTTTCAGATTTTTATACCTTGGCCAAGTATGGATAGGAATAATTAAGATACTGGTGTATTTCATGGGCAGGAGCAGAAATAGAATTTGTATTCTCTCAACAATATTTTTCAATTGCAGTTTGAATAAAAAAAGGTCATAGTTCACTTTGGAGAGGGATGGAGGGATATAGGAATTTGGGAAATGTTTCCTTGAGTCTTCAGAGTATCTCACTGAAAGGCTGTACTATTTATATGTAATACTCAGCCAAACAATGTAATTTCCCTTAATCTCTCTCTCTCTTAAACACCGGGCACATTTTGTACAGCAAAATATCTTAGTATTTAGTTAAGCTCATAACTCACATCAAAATTTCTGCCAATATATTTAAAGCTTTGCAGAAAATAAACAATTGAAAATAGGGAAGGCAGTAAACAACCTCAACTCTAACCCCTGCTGCAAGTTCTTCCAGTAACAGATATGAAGTAGAGTTTTTCCCATAAACCCCCAAAGATATTACATTAGATTCTTTTCAAGTCAAGTCAATAAAACTAGTAGTCTCCTACCAAATTATGAACCTGTCTGTGACTGAAATTAGCTGCTGATTTGCTACATCTTATGTAGTAGAGCAGACATCTCCTCAAGAGAGATTGCAGGATCTGGGACAGAGACACTTCTGACATCTCTAATATTTGCTTAGAAGAGTAACAGGAAAATTGGTCTGTCTGAACAGTATTCAATCCAAAAAGCAATTTACATAACAAAACAAAGTACATCTTTGAATGCACTTTTAAAAGAGAAAGGGCACTCACAAACAAAGTATTCAGCAGCATGTCTATTTTAATTATAACTACACACACAAAACATACACCATAGGCATAGAAATGGATGACAATTCTACCTCAGTCTTCATCCTTGACCCAGTTTCAAAACATTAGATAAGATGTCAGGAAACCATTTTGAGGGATCATGAACGTTTTCACTTCAGGACTTATATAATATTTTTTTTCAATATTTCATCTGCCTGTCCCCTGCTTTCTCAGTTGGAATGTTCCTTATTAGCCCTTATATAACAAGACTGAGTGCCAAAAATGCCAGCACTCTAAATGCTCAGGATATTTCTCTCTTTAAAATGGTAAGTATAATTGAATACTACTTGCCTGAGGAGATTAGAGTTGCAATATGTCTTTTATAGCCTAGTTGATTGGATAATATACTAAATGGAACATACCTGGGAAGATGAACTGCTTATCTGGTTGTAGCATATGTCTCCAGGTAAGATAAGGCACTTGACTTTTTTTTCCTCCTCAACTGATAGTTACTGATAATTCACTTGTTTGTTCATTTGCATGTACAAATTATTCCATGGAACGTTGTACGCCCATTTATTGAGAGTAAAATGCAGAGAGGAGCATACAAGCAGTAGATCCCAAACATCTCTGGGCTCCCCTGACCCCAGCAGGTCTCCAAGGATAAAGCAGCAAGTCAGAAGACCTTTCACATGTCCTGTGCTCTGTAAAAGCATAAACAGGAAGACAGACATTTTCCTAACCCTGGATTTGAAGAGGTAATTATATTCTCTCTCCTCACTTCAGTTTGATATAATGGAATTCAGTTGGGAGGTTCACTCGTGGGCCACAGCCCACTTTTGTGACTTAGCCAATAACTGTGCACAACTGGAATTACCTTACCTGTGCAGAAAGCCTTAAATCAACACAATTATAAGTAACTAGCAAGAAGCGTTATTGACTATTCTTATTTGCTGGCATAACCTAAACCCTTCCTGAATATATCACAGATCTGATAATGAAGGGGCGATGTCCATTTAGCCCATTAGATTTTACTCTGGAAGAAGAAGGGAGAGTAAGAAGAACAGCAGCCTGTTCTGTACCTTCACCTCAAATACAACCAAGCTACCAGAGCTGATCCTTGAGTGACTGTCCACACGTATATTTCCACTGTAGCTGCTTACAAGCAGCACCCCCAAACGAGCAACCAGAGGCTGCTCCTCAACAACTATTTAATTAAGGACAGCAATATAACCCTACTTCACACATCAAGACAAAATTGTACAGTAGTGGGGCTGGTGGCGTGGACAAGGATAGTCCCTCATGAGGATAACAGTAGGGGAAAAGGGTCCATCGCAGGGGGCTACAAAACACCCAACAACCAGCATCCTCCTCTCTAGGCCAGAAAAGAAAGCACAGGTAAAAACAATTGAGATACTCAGCAGTTATTTTTCTGTTCTGCAAGCTCTCCTTTGCTGATGCTTAGTTGTCTCTGAAGAACACTGGCAAAGAGAACCAGGCATAAGCATTTTATTCCATGATCCTTCTTTTCAGCAACCTGTTTTCTTTAACAAACAGAAATGAGAGCTATTGTGCCTGAAAGGATGCAGTCAGTCTCCTCTGCAGCTCCTTTGAGCCATTACATTCCAGAGCTTTACTAAAAAGGCAGGAACAATCTCAGCCTTGGGGAACAACAGATAAGGTGGAAATGGTCCTGGGTAGGCCAGTCTTTGCTTTGAGACAGGGATTTTAGTCCCAAGGAATCAGAGTGGGGTTTGGCTCTGAAGAAAGGCTTCTTTCTGGTGCAGCTCTTTACTAGCATGGCTCTCTCCCAGGCAATAAAGGCAGCACCTGTGGTGAATTGAGGTGGGAAACTGGCGGACACAATAACCAACATTTCTAAAGCCATTTGGCAGAGCCCTGGCCAAAGTCATGAAAACCGTCACATGAATAAAAAAAAGGTTGACAAGAAAAGAATCTTCAAAAAGCCTGAAGATTCTTTGGTGCATTTCGCTGCACCACACTTAGGTCCTAAACTACCTAAGCCTCTAATGAGAGAGAGGGGGACAGACTTCCCCGCTAAAGGGCTCAGGGTTCTACTGAGAGATCAACCACAGGAAGGCAAAAAGGCTCCAGAGAAAGATGCTGCCAAAGGATAGAGAAAGAAATTGGCTTTTCGCATACTCCTTTTACTGACATTACTAAGGAAAGGGAACAGACGCTTTTTACTGCCAACAACCTTGCTAGCCAGTAGCGCACAAAGAAATGACTTAATAGATTTAATACATGAGTCATTTCCTATATTAAGTTACCAATAACTGTAAATACAGTTATGACAGCTAAAGTTCCATAGTCTTGGTAGGAGGTCACCCTAGGGCCACGTTTTCTCATACTACCTGGTTTTTGATTTAAAGGTCAGTTTTAAGAGCTCAACTTTAAGAACTCACTGAGTCACGGCTAGCATGGCAGAAACAGATTACAGCTCATGGACATTACAACACTTAAAATTTCTGACATTGCTTACAACTCGAAAAAAAATAAAGTTAAAACAAATCAAAAGGAAGCCCTTACCTGCAGTCCTCTATTTAGTCAATGTGGAAGGTACTGAAGGCTGGAGACTCACTGTAGTAAAGAACTGGTTTAAATCACCATAATGCCACATTAAATTTAATAGTACTTCCTTTAGATTTGGAGAAAATTGCGTAGGAGTTGGATTTATGCCACAAAAAAAACCCCAAAACAAAACAAAGCATTTCCATACTGACAACACTCCTATTTGAACAGGGAATGCACTCCTGATATTTAAGTAATTCTCGCTTTTAAACATTTCAAAACATTTCCTTTCCATATCACAGAATCACCAGGTTGGAAGAGACCCATCGGATCATCGAGTCCAACCACTCCTATCAAACACTAAACCATGTCCCTCAGCACCTCGTCCACCATCCCTTAAACCCCTCCAGGGAAGGTGAATCAACCCCCTCCCTGGGCAGCCTCTGCCAGTGCCCAATGACCCTTTCTGTGAAACATTTTTTCATGATGTCCAGCCTAAATCTCCTCTGGCGGAGCCTGCTGCAAGCTATCATGTTGTGAACAAACCAGTTATCAATAAGCAGACTACAATATCTAAAATGTAACACCTTTTCACTTTCAATACAGGTAATTTACAGGAAGATAGGGTCTATGAAAAAAACCCCAAACACCCCACCTATACTCCTTTTCTTAGCCTGTGTCGTTCTATTTCTTTTCTTTCCAATGGTATTCCATATAAAAAAAATTCTAAAAAAGAATTGTTAAGTTTTACAGTCTACACCTTAAAATACATTTTGATCAAGTGAACCTGCAAGTGCCATGCTTTGAAGAGAATAAATATACCAGTTTGGACAAAATGATACAATTTCATCAGCATCAACAATGAAGAACAAAACCAAAAAGAACGGTGAAAAGAAAGGGAAAAATAAAGCCCATATATGGCCAATTGGGGCACTAAAGATAGAACAGTGAAAGAAAGAAGAAGCAGCATTTGAGGGAGGGGGAAATCTACCCTACTTATATATACCTCATTTAGACTCATATCTGAGGAATTATTCCAGGCATTCTGAAAATGGGGAGTTTGACTGGACTGCTTTCCTGGAAAACTGCTCTTAAAAACACAGAATAATAGTATGAAAAATAGAAGAGCTGATTCACTGCTTCACATAAACATCTTACTTGGAGTTCAACAGAAGGTATTAAGTAGTTTAACATTAATTACATTTGTGAACAGAAAATGAAAATGCTTCAAAACCAGTCAAGCTGATAGACACCACTGATACTACTAAACATTTAATACCAGCGTAAAAAGGACACAACCACCTTAATCCATTTTAAAACCTACAACAAAATTTCACATGTGAGTGTGGCTTCCCCTCCATCTCAATATAAAGCCTATTGAAACATAAATTTTAAATGAAACATCCACGTGGTACAATAAATAATAAAATAATTATAAAGTTGTGTAAGATCATTTTGATCTGTGCATTTGTTTGGAATGGTCAGCTACAGAAGCAGCACAAGTCAATGCCTGCCAATAAAGCAGTCAGAATATAGACTGCAATACCCAAGAATGCTTTCAGTCTTGATGTATGTATTTCCCTGAAACTATATTACATATCTGATTTATTTTTCATTCCTTCATTTTCCAAAATAAATCCTCAAAAATGTCTTAAGGACGAAAGTTCAAGGTCCAGCTGCTCTCACAATCAACTTTATCTTTCAAAACAGTTGAAAGAAATTAGGACAAAATTATTATTTTAAATTTTATTCTGGTTAGGTAACATGCTGTTTCCAAGCATTCCAATTAATTATGTCCCTTTGAATTTTCCTAGGCCATGCTGTGGTACAAGTATCCCCTATGTTCTAAATGAGTGTATTTTTATGAGGAGCACTATATGCTAAGCTGGAGGAAAAAATTACACCTGGAAGGTTGAAAGCAAAAGTAAAATAAGCATAAATAACCAAAACACTTCTGCTCCTTCAGCTGTGAAGAACATTACCTGTTTGGCTTCACAACTTTCAGTGACCACGGAGAGAAACTTAGCTTTCTGTTCTGCTCTTTAAGAGAAGAATTAGCAAGAATTTAGAGATGCAGTTTTTATTTTCATCTAGATTCTCCCTTCCTTGTTAAAAACAGTGAGATCACATGGATTCATGTGTCTTGACAGAGCTTTTCAAGTAAATCAAGCTAACTTGGACGACCTTACCTGATTAATAATATGCTCAAGCCTCAAAATTTTTCATTTTGATAGAAAAGCTAACATAAAGTTGTGCAAGAAAAGAAATTTCAGCATGTTATTGAGCTGACGGGAAGTATTACCACTCTTTATTTGATAAAGGTGCTCAGGATGTAACCTCTATGTTTGCCTGCACATGAATCAGTACATATTGCTCCTCCCTAATTCAGTGGCATGTAATAGTGAAAAAAACACTTTCTGAAAAGTTACCTTCAGTTTTTCGATGGTCTACCTTTAGTTACAGTGTAAAATCTAAGGATTTTTTTATATACTCTCAGCACTGACTTAATTGAGCTCAATAGGAAAGTTTATTATTCACTTTAGAGGAAAGAGTGGCAGGCCAGCCTCTGAAACCCCATCTATACTCGTGTATGAGACACTGCAGCTTCCATATACTGATAGTGCATAAAAATGTAAGTTATCTTAAAGACAATATGTTTTTAAGCAGTTTTGAAGTACTACTTTAAGTGATTATCTCATTGGAAACTCTTAAAATGAGAACTGAATAATGTTATATGTTAACACAGCATATTTCAAGATCTTCTATCAGTTTAGCATGCACAGTCATACGTTACTGACATTCATATATAATTTATTAAGTGTTTCTGCATGGTATCAGAGTGAAAAACATGTTTCTGCCTTTTTTTCTTAAAAAAAAAAATAAAAATCCTATAATGAGAAACATTTAAAGACTTGAGAAAACGCAAAGGCAAAATCACAGAGCAGCATTTGCTCCAGTAACCAAACTCTACCTGCAAAATCCGTCTGACCGAGTAGAGCATTTGTTCTTTGCTGCTAACCTGACAAGATAAACCGTACTGTAACAGACCATGACTCCAGAAACCTCCTCATCACTTGTCAGCTTCATACAAAGATCAAAGCTTCACAGCAATACATAAAGTTGAGGAAAATTATAAGGAACTACCTCAAGTTACAGCAGCTTATGCAGCAATGCCTAGAGAAGCGCCAGAAGGATTCAGGGATCCACACTTTCACTCTTTAATGATGCAGGCAGTTAAATCTTCAGCGCTGAGGTGCATTTGGAGTACCTTTCCCATAATAGTGCGGACTCACCGTCTTGCAGAAGTGTTATAATCATCATGTTTAAATTTGGTTACTAGACTTTAAAGAATCTGCACCTCTTTGTCATTTACAATCTATTTCAGCACATAGTAATAGAATGGGTTGGGTTGTAAGGGCTCTTTAAAGTTCATATAGCCCAAAACAGACAAAAATAAACTTTAAGTACATCTGCATTCGCTAAGTAACTTCCAAACGATTACTGTTATGATACATATCAGCATCATTTGTAGTAATAGAGATGTGAAAGGGCAGGTAACTATCTTAATGACATCCACTGGAAGGGTTTATGATGCTTGAAAACATCAAAAATCTGAAGGTTTGCCTATTAAGAAAAACAGAATATGTGTTTGCTGTAATTTTAGCTGTAGGAGTTACTAGATTGCTCTCTGTCTTGTTTGTTAATAAATCACAAGAGTGAGAATAAATAGTATTGAGAACATTTACAAAAGTGTGCTCATTAGAATAAAGACATCCTTTCTTACAAAATGCCACCCTTCTTTTTAATAACTGCAGCTCAAAAAAATGAAGTTAACCTGATTGTACACCGAACAACAAACACAACATTTCAAGCATCAGTGCCGCATCGCTTCCAGGAGGCAGAATACCGACCAAGCCCAGAATATCCACTCTTAAAGGAAGGAGAAAATATAAATAAAAATGAAGTGTGAACTAAGGCAACAGTGAAAGGCCAGGTGGCCATTATACCGCAACACTTGCTAAAGACATAATGCCCCTTTGCTTTTGTGTGACCACGCAGAGGGGTACAATCTGTGCTCACTCTACTGTGCGATTTGTCTTTGCTCTCCTTTTCTTTGGAAGAAAATAACTGAAATGAGGGTAGATAGATGTATGGTTCCCTCTTTTTGCCACAGCACCTCTAAGTACATGACATCAACTTGCTGGAAAGACGGTACATCCCTAAAGAAAAATGAGCCACATGGAAAGATGGTACAACTCTTAGCAAAGAAAATGTATATATATATATATATGCCTGTTGGACTAAGGACATGGTTTTTTTTTTTACTTTTATGCTCATTTGCTAAGTACCTGCTGTAAGAAACCCTTCATATAAACCTTGTCAAATAAAGTCTCATGCATTGCTGTTATTTCTGTTTTGAATTTTACATAGCAAATTACTAATGTAAGATGTAAGCTGTTTTAGCAGTAATGTGATTTTAACCTGTCTTCCATGGGTTTTCTTTTCCTTGATTAATTGGAAATTGCTGTGAATATTCAGTGTCTTTTAGTATTCCACTTCTATGTATTAACAACAAGATAATTATAGGTAATTCACTTTAACAAAATTAAAAGCTTTCACATGTGCAACTTTTAGCCCAAAGATGATTTGCATTCATTCCAATAAGACTACAGATCATGGAAAGGTGCCAGTACTTTTCTGATTGCCAGCTTACTCCTGGAGTTTCAAAGGGATTTTAATTTTTTTTAATTTTGAAGCCCTTTTATTCAACTTCACACTAGAGCAGCATCTCAAGCTTTTGAAATAAAGCCCAACATCATCAAAATCAATGTGAGTAATTTCTTTTTTAATGAAGCAGTTCATATCTGGCATTCAGCAAATACCCTCGGCAGAGTCTGAAGGGGGTGGAGGAGCTTATAAGTTGCTCAAACTCACCATGTTCATTTGCAAATAAGCTGGCACAGGCAGCATTTTTTACTATTTCAGGTTCCTGTAAGACCCTCTATAATAAGATGTATACTGGAATAAAGCCATGCTCTGGTTTTCCACCTTTTTTAAGTTCCTTTTACCTTTGCCACTCGGTGTGAAGACCTAACCTTGCCGTTAATTTTTTGCACAGGATTTCCCCACTGATTTCATGCTGATAGATGAACCGGGCTGATGACTGGAAAGCACAGCACCAACAGCTGAGCCAGCGTCACGCCAGCCGAGGACAGAGAGGCCTCAGCACCCATGGGAGACAGATATCTGAGAGTACACAAAGTCACCCATATTTCCCAGAACATTTTAATTGACTTGCTAGGAGTCCCATGACGGTTTTCTCCCTCTCTGTGAAAGAAATGCACAACCTAAATCAGCCATAAAAATGAACTGGTGAATAAAAGTTCATAAAAATCAGAATGGTTTAGGTTGGAAGAGACCTTAAAGCCCATCCAGTTCCAATCCCCCTGCCATCGGCAGGGACACCTGTTACTGAATCAGGTCATTCATCCTGGCCTTGAACGCCTCCAGAGATGGGGCTTCTGCAACTTCTCTAGACAACCTGTTCCAGTGCCTCACCCCCCTCACAGTCAAAAATCTCTTCCTAATATCTAATCTACATCTACCATCCTTCATCTTAAATTGCTTGTGAGGAGAGACTTGGCAGGAAATAATCCTTTAAGACCCCCAGGTCTTTTTAATTTTACACAGCATGTCTGTTGTCAAGCTTTCCAGTTCAGTAAAAAAAAAAAAATAAAATATATATATATATATTTTTTTTTTTTTTCATTGGGAAAATAAACATATTGAAGGAAATACAGACACGTGGCATTCCAAGTTTTGCTAAACTAGAGAGAAGGGAAAAAGTCTGCCTTCAAACATATTTCTGCTGGGTAATATCAAATTGCACTATATAATTTTCAGGAAGCAAACTGAATGATCAAAACTAAAACCAAGAGTAAGAAATAGCTGAAGAATATAAAACAAAACAGATTCAAAACTGATCAATGTAAAAATGTGTACGTAAAATAAGATTTCATAGTTGTCACCACTTAAGATGGTAAATTTGACAAAGCAATATAAAAAAATTCTATAACCAGTAAATAACTTCAGTTATTCGTACAAATTGGTAGAAGCAATGTAGCTGAGAATTTCATATAGGCATTGCAATGTTCTTCAACTAACTATAAGAAAATTATTTATTTCATCAATAACCAGTTGTCAAGAGACCACTCTTAATGTGTCTCCAATTCAGATGGTCTGAATTCTGGGTCAGCTACTGGCTTTTTCATGCATTTTCTGTGTAGCATGTATTTTAGTAGTTTCCAGATGTAGCAATTGCTTTTAATTTTGATGTTCCACTAAACCAGCATATTGAGTCAGTGCTGTATGTCCATGCCATGACCTTCTCTGGATACGGATCTTTCCGGTGCCATGCAAAGTTTGACCTTACTAATCAATCCTAATTGATGCTATTGATTCATTCGGAAAAAAAAAAAAGACTCAAGTTTCCGAGGGAAGCCTAAGCCTTGCTGAATAGATCATTTGTGAAAGAACCTCCTCAGGAAAGTAGAAACCCATTGTTTAGGAGCATTAAAACACAATGTGACAAAATCCATCATAAATATATCACCTGGAACATTATTGCCCTGGAGGGAAGATTAACTTCTCTGTCTTCTCTCCACTGAGACTAAGCTTATTTGCTATGTATTGAGCTTTGTGTCATGTGCTATTCAAAGCAACTTTGAGGCAAATCACTTATCACTAATTGCTATCTGTTCACTGTGGTACGGATATGTACACATCAGTTTTTAGGGCACTTTTTCCTTATTTCATTTGTAATTTAAATTGACTCTCAAGTGAATAGGAAACATTCCTCTTTATTGCAGTGACAAGCTCTTAATTATTTTTGTAGTTATAAGAGTTATAAAAAGCAATGTTATTAAGACAAATACATTTTATGTAAGTCACAGAAAATATTATTACAGGCTCGTCCCTTCTTAAGTGTATGTTTTATTCTCATACCACTAAAAAAGCACTATATTAAAAGCACAACTACATCTATTCATCTATTGCAAGCTACCTAGAAAGTTTTCTAAGGGAATTAACCAGACCTCAGGGAAGCCCACAGATTCAGGCAATGGAGAAGTCCATTTCTCAGGTGCAGGAAGGCCACGCTTTTTTGCTAAAGCAACATCTGCACAAGTTTGACTAACACACAACTTATTTATGAATCTGAAGATCTACCCTGACAAAGCACAGTTCTGAAATCAAACCCTTACTTCACTCATTGAGCTAACTAAGTAGAAGTCAACTCAAAGAAGAGCTCCACTGATATTTCTGAATATTTACATTGCAACACTGCCACATCACAATGATGGGCTGCAGAAAAATCACTATCACTTCACTGACTATTAGGAATTGTCTTAGTCCACTGTAGACCAGAGGAAAAACTAAAGATATTCTACCCCAGATTCTCAAGAAGTAGTTATTTACACACCACTTTTATGCTAAAACATCCACAGAATCAAGGAAGACGAAGTGCACTTAAATTATTTCTAAAACCTGGGGAAAAAATGATTTAATGTGTTTATTTCTTGGCAAGTTTTGACATAAAATTAAGTTCCTAACTCCCCAGCTAATGGAATACTGAAATAAGGAACTGGTGTATGTTGGGATTTGCCTTACCGTTTTTCTGCATCATTGTGACATTATCTCCCTCATTCTATTACAATTTAAATGTAAATCTATTTGGGGTGTTTTATGCTAGTAACTCTACAATTTAGTATTGCAATACAGAAAGTCCATTTTAAGTGCTAAGTGCTCCCAAAAGATATCTGTCATACTGCTACATTTTATTATGATCAAACATCAGTGAAAGAAGGGAGAGGACGAATGCTCGCTCATTACGATGCTTTACATCAAAATTATTTCTTGAGTTATGCAGGTGTTGGATAAGCTCTCAATTATATTGATATAAATGCTCATAAAAAATGTAATTTTACCTTTAGGGTCATTAATACTGAAACATAAGGAATGTGATTCAAGTTACATCCCATTAAAGAAACCCAAGTTATTTAAATAGATTTCTTCAAGCAACACTTTCATCTCACAAAAAACTCTACGACAACATGCCATAGTGGGTATGCTTCATAATTTTCCAGTGGTGCATTTTACAGGTAGTTGATACATGGAGGCAGCACAGCTTCCCTTAAAAGGGTCAGGTAATTCCCCATTGGCCAACAACTCCTATCGCCACAACCAGCTTTTTACTAGTGATTTTAAAATACTATCATCCATCAGGGTCAGCAGAGAATGTTCAGAGTATTCGTTTCATTGACAGGACGTACAGGGCAATTTTAACAATATCGTTGGCTTCTCGGGCCAGAGATGACTTCCCTGCTCCCTGCAGCATCACTGCAATAGCTGGCTGATCAAAAATATCAGTAATAATTATACAATCAGCAACAGCATTATGATAGATTATGCAAGACGCAACATTTGTTATTTAACATCAAACACCACGTTGAGTATTAACATGTAAATAGCAAAGCATTTATCCCACTTGACAAGAACACAAAGTTCCTGGGAATAATGGTCTCTAGGTAGAAATTTACAGGTAACAGAAAGCTGAGTTCTGAAATTTCTCCCTATAACTGAGAATTCAACTGATATTCCCATCAGTCCACTTTAAGCAATCACTGTGGGGAAAAATTGTTTCAGTACTCAATACACAATAGACAATCAAAAAGCTTTTGAGAACACTGAACATATATCACAAATTGGTAGTGAGTCAGGTGATGATGAAGGAAATGAAGGATATTTCTGCATCTACTTTACCAAACCAAAGAAAAAAAAGAAACTATTGATAATTTACCTAGCTTTTCCCTTAAATGTTTTTTCATGAATACCTGTTCCAAACACCAGGCGAGCCAGCATTACAAAAGGTACAGCAGTAACAACCAATCAGTATAATTATTTTTTTCATAAAAACTAAATAATAACTTGGAGAAGAAAAATGCATCATAATTTAGAATAGGAACACTATTCAATGTAAGGTCTTATGACTTCCCTATATGGTACTTTTGTGTTATATACAATACAACTTATAATACTCCAAAGTCAAGTTTATTTTCTAACGTAAATGCCTATGATAACATGTTGCACTGAATTGTGCAAGATGACCAAGACCTACAGAATTATTATGGTAAACTAGTTCAGTTTGTACATTTTCTATTATCTATAGAAAAGTCGATAAACTGATATTTTTCTCTCATACAAATATAATCAATGAGATTATTATAAATATGAATTCAGTATTATGAATTATTTCCCTCCAAACCAGACTTTCAAGCCTTCAAGAAGTATTCAGTAAAACATAAATAGATTTCTTCAGCCCCCTAGTCCATGTCTCACATACAGCAGTGAGTTTCCAGCTCACATTTCTTCAATTTGTATTTAGATGTTTCGCTGCTCACACAACTTTAAGCAATATCTTCTCATTTGTATATCTCTGACCTAATTTGATTCCTTTTTTTTCTTTTCCTAAACCTCAGAGGTAAGATCTAAATGTCAATACAAATTAAACTCTGGCCAATGTCCATCTCTTCAGACTTTTACTTCTTTTTAAAAGCAAACAAAAAGAAAAGAAGACAAGAAAGAAACAAAGAGAGAAGCAGGTTGCAAGCTCCCATGACTTCAGTTTGAAAATAACCATACGACTTAAAATAAATATTATCCTAAGTTTAAACAGCTATATTGCCTTCCACTAAATGGTAAATGTGAAAATTATCATTGACAGTCTAATGCTCACAAATAACTGTGAAAATTTTCCCTATGTCTTGTACATATTCAGCCCAGCCTTCCCTCTGATGTTTATTGCACTATCTTTAAATTCAACAAATCTGTCAAAGTGATTTGTGAAATGGAAAGGTTGCAATAAGAGTAGATTGAGATCCCTTAATATTATTAAAAAGTTTTTTAAAAAATAAAAATATAGATTTTCTATAGAGCTAAAAGAGCAATTACAGCATTTGCCAAAGTACTTGTGTTGCAATTCAGCCTTCTCGCTCTTTGAACGTAATATAAAGTCACAAAAATCAAGTATAAACAGAAGTAGACAGAGGTTACGCCTTCTTTATTCTGAGCGACTGAACACCTATCCATGCCTTTCTTACCACAGTTGTCCACGTCTCCGGTTTACAAACACTTGGGATGTATATAATGCACACTGAGATGGGGTATTTTTTGATGCCACTTCTTCAATTTTTTTTGTTCAACTTGACAGTGCGACATCTGGGACAAGCTCTAATCTCTCCTCGCATCCTCCCTCTTCTGCTCAGATTTGCTGCGTTCACACTGTTGTGCCCACGGTGGAAACCAGACACATCCATTCTTCTGCCTTTACTTTTAATGCCTTTTAAAAGCTTTTTGC
Source organism: Clamator glandarius (assembly GCA_033459285.1). NCBI lineage: Eukaryota > Metazoa > Chordata > Aves > Cuculiformes > Cuculidae > Clamator > Clamator glandarius. The sequence goes on from JAUNZM010000826.1 coordinate 527,711, forward strand.
GGTAACTTTCTTTTTTTTTTTTCCTTCAAGAATTTAATCACACTTCAGCAGACATTCAGCAAACGTCAGCTGCTGTATTAGAACTGAAGGATATATTAGAGGGTTTTTATCTTTATAAAGTTCTATAAAAGCTACATGCAAGACTGCTGCCTGCTTTTTCAATCAGTGCTGATAAACAAAGAGGTATAAACTAACTGCTTTGTACTTTATAGCTTACAGACTCTGAATTTACTAATGAATGAAAATGAAATGCTCATGCTGGCAAAGGGCACGATCTTCATTCCTGACTCTCCCTAGTTTCAACCACAAGGTGAAACCTCTTCTAAATCAGCACAGTGGTGCAGACCAGGCTCAGAGGTGTAGAGACTCCCAACTCTGCACTCCTGAAAGCTCCCTGCTTTTCCCCTCTCCTCCCAGCTACCTCTCTACATGGTGTTATTTTCATAAATAAATATCATACCTTAACAATCACCACTACTGCATATCCAGAATCCCACACAGTTCAATGCCAGGGCTGTTCTTAGTTCTGGATTTCCTCACTACTTTAATTGTGATTTTTTTGGCATTGGAGAAGTAGAAAAGAAAGGAAAGAAAAATATACTTTTAGCAACAGATTTTTCAAAAATAAGGAAATAACACTCATTGCTCAGAAAACATTAAAGAAATTGCATTCTACAGCAAACTGGTAGTAGTAGCTTGAAACAAATTCTGCTAATTGTACTTCTCAGAAAAAAACCCCGCGGGTAAGATAACTAATCAGCTGGGAATATTATAATCTGGCAAAGAAAGCTGTCAATTGAAGGAGGAATTTTTAGCATGGCTTATAAACTAGAATTAGGACAGCTACAAATGTTTCATAGTATTTGGCAATATTTGAGGAAAGGCTACATTTTAAGTAGGTTAAAAAGAGGAAACAAATTCAACTTAAACCGATCAACAACAAAACAAGACAGATGGGAAAAATAATATATAAATATACAGTTTTAGCATTATGTGTGTATGTATAAGCACCATATATATACACACACACACTATACACACATTTAGTGCTAAAACCAGGATTCCAGTGTTCAGTTATTCTCATTTTCACTGGAGAAACCGCATAACCCCTTTGTGCCTCAGTGTATCATCTGAAAACAGGAAGGATAATGTGTTATGTAACTTTGAAGTATGCTGGGAGGCTTCTGTGTTTATAAATCCTCAGAAACCAAGAGAAAATGCAACCGGTTGGCAGTTAAAACAAACAGCTCAGAAAACTGCACCTTCTCTGATGTGACCTTACACTTAGATGTTTTAATAAAACCCCTGCTGCTGTTTGCTTGTCTCTGGTACCAGCTCCTCCGTTCTGTCCCACGTTGCATCAAAAGCCAACTGGTTCAAGTCGTAGATTTTAGTGCCTTTTCTTTTTTTGATCCATTACAGAGCAATAAAAAGAGGGAGAAAAAAAAACAAACCAAAACCCAATATACAACAACAACAAAAAACATAAATTAATAAACCCCACAAACAGCTCCACATGAAAAAAATTGACAAAGACAAAAAAAAAATCCACCACTATCAATAGTGCAAACCAAATCCAGGAAAACATTCAATCTGTACAGCCTGACACAAGCAGTCAGTGTCAGCATCTGTTCCGGAATGTACAAGGACCTTGTAATACAATCCTATCTCCAGAAAAGGAAAAAAGGCATAAATGCCAAAAAAATTTTGACTGTCCTCTCAAACTCTAAGGAGAGGTAGCATTTGTACTTACCATCATGATACTAGCAATTCCCTGTGTCCCTGTAAATGCTGTGTCTAGTATACCAGGATTAACAACCTGCAGAACAACATCACTGAAGTTGATTAAACCATTTTAGCCTACAGACTACACAAAAAGACAGAAGTGACGAATGTCAGAGTAAACAGGAAAAGTATAGAGAAGTATATTGCAATCAAAACCTCAGCTCATCACCTCCATTTTCAATGACAGTCTTTATATCTTAGAATGTCCTGAGCTGGAAGGGACCCAACAAGGATCACCGAATCCAACTCCTGTCCCTGCATAGGACAACCACAACATTCACACCATGAGTCTGAGGGCGTTGGCAAAATTCTTCTTGAATATTGTCAGGCTTGGGGCCATTTCTGCTTCCCTGAGGAGCTGTTCCAGTGCTCCACCATTCTCTGGGTGAAGAACCATTTCCTAATATCCAACCTAATTTCTCACCAGAGAGAAGAGACCAGCACCTGCTCCTCCTCTGCCCCTAGTGGGGCCTCCCCTCCATCTCCTCTTCTCCATGCTGAACAGACCAAGTGACTTTAGCTGCTCCTCATATGGCTTCCCATCTAAACCCATCACTAACTTCGTGGCCGTCCTCTGGACACCTATCAAAATAACACTTGTATATTCTAATTTACCATTTTTATATACTAAATAGTTACGTATCATTAACTTTCATCACAGATCTATAAAGCAAAAGTGGTCTTGGACCACACTCAGCCCTTGCTGAAACAGCACTGGAAATATACACTCTAGATAGAGACTTGAAAGAAAGTAAATGTGTAATGAAGTATCTTTTACTGAACTAGGTACTATAATTGGGGGGGGAAAGGGGAACCTCCAACAAACCAATAAGATAAAGAGCCTTTTCAAATCCCTTGTATGTTTGATGCTTGCTTCCATTTTCCATCTATATCAAGCGAATGGGAGATATTACCTATCCCTACAAAACATATCCATCTTTTCAGCCTTATAGCAGTAGAATTAGTGAAGGTGAAATTATGTAGAAACAGCCTCGCTTCATTTTAGTTTTTGTGAAGCAAAAAAACAGATGAAAAATAACTTTGGACCTCCATGCATCCTTAAGGAGTTCCACAGACTTTTAGTTATTCAGTGGGATATATGAGGCAGTTGTACTCAAGGCTAATAAGATCATCAGGGGAGTAACCACTAATGATTAAAAGTCAGAAAACCTTATTTACAACAGTGAATGGAATTCAGGATGAAGTGATCTGGCACATTTAGGAAGGATCATATAGCGATTAAGTAGCATATTTAGTCTATGGAAATGTGAAGATGTTTCTTAAAAGGCAATATACATATATATTTAATATGACTAAAAAGTAGTGTATTTGCCTATGTACATTTTATATGATTTATATTTCTTTTTTTTTTTAAGATTTACTATGGGATCCATAGCAAAATTGAAAGATTAATGAAGCAAATCTACAGCTTCTAAATTAAAGCAAATAAAATAATGGATAATAGATGGTAGAGAAAGACAACTAATGGGTTGCATTAAGTAAAAGATTCACATAAGTTCAGGTATAAAAGCAAAGGAAGAAGCTTATTTCAATTTACTTCAATATCAAAGCAGTAACGTACATTCATAGAAAAAAAAAAAATACTGAGATTGGAACTAGGACAGTGCCAAGCAGCACTCATGCAATAGGGAAATGATGATTACAGAAAGAATATGAAGGTCATATTCTAATTGAAAAGTAATTGATCCTGATCCACTAGAATCAATGAACCCTTTACTACTGACTTCAGTGAGAGCAACCTGTGAACTGCACCCATAGTAGCGTCCGCTCCAAGGGCACACACCAAACCTCAGAGGCCTGCACTGGTTGCTTCTTACAGCTGAAGCAGCAGGTGATGGGAGCAGTAGAAAGCCGGCCACAAATAACAGACTAATCGTGTATCACACTACAGAATCCTTTAGGCTTGGTAGTTTCACCCAGTAAAAATTAAAGAAATGTGAGCTGCAAAATACCTGTCGAATCTGGGGTGTGACAATCATTGTGGAGTTTCAAATGAAGAATCCACACTATAAATATATATAAACATAAATCTGTTTCCATAAACTAAAGAAAAATGAGGTGATACAACAAAGAAGGAAAGAATCAGTAGTCTGATACACACAAAAATTCAGATATTACCTTTGATGCAAAATGCATCATTACAAAAAGTGCATTTTAAATTATATATTTTTATTCTGGATCTCCTATACATTAGCATGCCCTGAGAAGACGTAGTTTAGGACTGCTAACAGATAAATCATTAGTCCCATTACCAGGACTTTTCTCCTCAGTACAACTGCTCTACGATCCATCCCTTGTTCCTCCTTTTACAAGTCTTGATTTGACCGAGTCCAAGTCAGTTATTTTCTGACCACGTGGTTGCCACTGAAATGAAGTCACATCGTACAATGAGTTCGTTGCTTTCATTACCTCTTTCAGCGAGTCCACTTTATTCCCTTACTTCATTCCTGGTGTTAATTTGTGGTGCAGCTGGAGGTGCGCTGAGCCATCACCGCAGAGATGTCACCCGTTACACTTCTAAAGCAGCAGCCTCCACCCTTTCAACCCCACCAAAAACAAACTGAGCACAGACTTTTAGGAACTGCTCACTGACAGTAAAGGTAACTTAACACTGCGGTAGGCAAGAAATGTATGTCACACTGCAAAGAGTGACACTGGAAGAACTCACTTGTTACAGGAGCGTTCTGTATCTATTAGTGCTCCATCTATCGATGGCGATTATTTTTACTGTCTCACTGTATTTTATCTCTTTTTCATTTTCTATCACTGCAAAAAGAAGTTGCAATAAAGGCTATTTCAGATCCAAAATCAGAACAGGGAAAAGTGCAATTTCAAAAGAGAGAGAGAAAAAAAAAAAAAAAGGCTTACTAAAACAAACCAACCAAACAATAAAACCCCAGCACTGCATAACAGCCATCCCCAGCTGAACCATTAAAAAACAAACCATAGTCTTTAACCTCTTTCCAAAAGTGCAGTCCTCTGCAAGAAGTTCTAAGCTACCCGGGGCTCTGCTGGCAAAGCCACACAAAGCAGATCACTGTGCAGAGACCTAGGAACCTCACATCCCGCATGGAGCAGAAGAGCCGTGTCCACAGTGACGTGCCCACCACACTACTCCATGCACACTGTTGGGAACGGGTGCACCTGCAGAAATCACAAATCTTTCTACATTCACACTCCCGTGATGAAGGAAACAAAATCAGTTTGCGGTCTGTATTCTCACAGCATGGACACAGCCCCACATACAAATATCAATTAAAAAAAAAAAAAAAAAAAAAAGAGAACAAATCCTATTTCAACAAGCCCAATTTGTTCATGGAGCAGCTAATTGGTCATTGGGATGAATGCAAAATAATCAGTGGGTACATGGCAAGCACCCTGGCAAGAAGCAGAGAGATAGGATGGGACAGCCATGGAGATAAGCTGCTCAGCTGCAGGCTCTAATATCCCATGCCACATTCCCATACAAACTAATGCGCTATTCATAACAAAACTCCAGCAAAAAGAAGAACAGTTCCCTGCATTTCATTAGTTATCAGCAACAGCATTTAGTTTTCCCATGGAAACATGGAATCCACACCTCAGAACCATAACTGAAAGTTAAAGGGAGTCCATACAAAAACATTTACTTTGTAAGCATAAACATATCTCCAATCAATTGCCTAAGGCAGATCTTTAATATCTTCAATGCAATCCTAGTTAAATGAAAAAAAAGTTTAACATTTCTGAAAATATTTTTTAAATATCCTCTAAATAAAATACTAGATGCATCCACATCACATAAATCTCACCTATTTCATTCAGTGCTTTTAATAACAGTGGTGTTTTAATAGGTTCCAAAACCTCCTCCTCCTTTTTTTCTTTTTTTATGTCTCTGCTGATTCTCGGACAATTACAACTATTTCCACTCCGGTCTTCCAGTTATTATCCTTAATGTTGACATTCAGATAATGAAATCACCTCCAAAATGTAACAATAAAAAACCTAATTAACATATGTATTCAGATTTCACTACTAATTCAATGTGAAAATGAGAACGTAAACTCTAAGTCTTTTTGACATCTCAGTTCCATCAGAACTGGTACTTTTGGAGCTCAGTATATACCAGATGCAAGTGTTTATGTTTCAGGTGAACTCTACATAGCACGGTCCTCAGCATCTCAGGTTTACATGGAAAACACTGCAGTGCCCAGTGTTCCAATGCAACAAAACTGGTTGAAACCACAGTAAGAAACTTATGAAGGACTTTGAAAACAACACAAAGTAACCAACCTCAGGCGCAATTAAACAGAGAGGTTTCCAGTAAGCTCTTTTAAAATGAATATGTTCCTAACCAATTTTAAAAATATCTGTTCTGAGCTGCTAAGAAAAAATCAAAAGAGGCAATATTACAAATCATTGGTGTTGTGTTTATACGGAGTCCATCGTTCACCCTCCAAGAATGTAATCATTTCTGGAGGGACCAGGGCATGCAAATGTATGAGCTCTGATTCCAAAACCACAGCCAGATGTCGTAGGCTCATCATTAAAATCACATGGAGAGGCAGTGTTTGCAAAACAATTTCATCCCGTAATCTCTTGGCTGATGCTTGAACGCAGACCCAGCCTGCCAACTGGCACCAGGTCGGGAAGGCTCCTGAGCAACTCGGCACATTGCTAGCCCTTACGAACACTGTACACTCTGTTCTCCCTTCCCCTCTCACAGAGCAAAGGAGCAAACGTAAGCTTTTCCTGGAAAAAACACAATCACTTAAGATTCCATGCCCTTCTTTTTATTTCCACCACTGTCTCTGAGATCTTCCTCTCAAGTGAATCACATATTCCGAACACGTTAGAACACGAGGACAGTTGTTTCTGATGTACAGTGTATGAAATCTCAATCTTTAAAAGCAGCCTTAGCCTTCCTACTGCTATTGCACAGCTTCCACTGGTTTACTTCGCGTTTTAGCAGCCAGTCTTGTCAAAAAGCGTTAAAGCTTTCCCACGCCTCTGTGGACAGCAGCTAAGAAAGAACAGGGAGTGGAACCTGCTACACTTTACATTTGGTTTTTTCCTCCCACACACCACAATTAAGTTATATCACTTAACGTCATTAGAAGAGCAGGACTTGGACTTTCGGTCTCAGAGGCTTCAGGCGTGACAGTGGCTGGGAAGTGGCAATCAGCTCGTTCCCACCAAACATCAAGCTGTTTATTAGGAGTCTGCACTATGGATGACACTGTGAAGCCCAGGATGCCGCAGTGACACCGGAGCCTCCGTGGGGCTCTGCCTCACAGGCCCAAGCAGCAGCTTGGCTACCTGACCTGTTCTTGGGAAACTGAAGTTCTGTCTTTGGTTTATCCCCTTAACATCCTCAGGTCAGGATGAAAGAGAAGGCAAGATCAAGAGATACCTTAGTTTAAATTAAAAGACGCCAAGTCTGTCATAGCCTAAAAGAAGAATAGCGGAAAGTGAACCGAGGTGCTGAAACAGGTCAAATGCCATTTATGATTAATAAGATCTTGTATTTTTCATCTTTCCATGACTAATTAAAACACAAAAAAGCAGATATGAAACACAGTCCTTTACTTGGTAGGATTAAGATAAAAGCACATTACTGCTTTCATTCACAATTCAGTGCCCTAACACCACACCTCTGCAATAGCTTGTCTTTCAAAAACTGTCCCAGGCCACATCAGAAGGGTCTAACTGCTCAACTCCCATTTCTCCTGCTGCCCTAAGCAACGTCTTTGAGCAAGGTGCAGCAAGCAATCTCATCCTGCTTGCTGGCACTGCTCCATTTTACATACATAAAATTCATCGGGTCAGCATCAAAGAGCATTTTGAGACAAAAATCATATTCAAGAACAAGCCGGTCAGGACATTCAGCTAATGATGACCACTTCACTTGCAGTCCCGCTCCAGTGAATGCCAAATACTTAATTTACAGCTGCCATCGGATTTCCTACATAAGCCAAACCGTCACGCACACTGTGCGGAGCAGAACACGATTCCTTGGAAAGCCTGAGCGGCTGGTTGAAACTGCCAGTTTGAGTGGCAGCTGAGCTGCTTGCTGAGGATCAAAAGCCTGGACTTACACTTCTTAAGTGACAGGCATCTGTCTTAACTCTGGGGATGTAGCCTTTAATTGTTCCGGTGCACGGCAGCCCAATCAGATAAGAAAATTGTCGTGTAAATGTCCTGCTCAACTGCAGCTCATCCTCCCTGAACACCAAGCTGTCCGTGAGGAGCCTGTGCAAGGGATGATGTGAAGCACAGCATGCCAAGCATGAAATAGTCAGAGAATTTCACTGCCACTTTGAATCGGTAACCTATACTCAACATAAAAAGAGAATCCCGGATACTTGGGCAAGTGTTTTGCCTCCAGAGGCAGGACAACTTCTACTAGAAGCTGAGGAACAGCTCCAGTTGTAATTCCAATAGGAGAAAAAGCAAACGGTTACTCTCTGGAGGTAATGCTCTCCCCACTGCTCCCCTTTTATGACCAGAGAGATAACGAACTTCTTAATGCAGCATAAAAATGATGTGCTACAAATGTGAAGGTAAAGCTAGAGAACCCAAACCTGTAAAAACAATTGAATCTTAAGATCCATTACATCCTAGCGCTGGAAGCAAAATTTCCCTTTTCCCATTCAAATTTGCTATTACTTCTGGAACAAGGACACCAGTTCATGAGAGAAAGCAATTTTTGCAATAACTTTCTACTCAATTACATTAGCCTTTGCATTTCTTCCATAAAAAAAGAATGAGCGCCTTGTAGATACAGGAGGATTTCAGTTGCAAACCAGAGGTTTCTTCATTTTACTTTGAACAAGGACACCTGGGAGAGCAGCATAAAAAGGTCCCTCAAAGGAATTTGGGCTGCAAATTACTGATGTACTAGTAAGATTCTTTATGCACAAAGAGGCATAGGGAAACAAGGAATACAAGCAATTTCATTAGGATACATACAAACAGATAGAATTAGATAATGTTGTAGGAGTAATCCTCTGTAAAAAACATACTTCGGGACATTTTATTTTTCTCCACTTAGTTAAACAAATTAATTGACTAATAAAAAACCAGAATTATGCCCCTTTAAAAAAAATATGTAAGTCCTAATATTTTTTATAATCTCCGTAAGAGTCTAATTATTGATGGGATAGAAATAATAAGCTTTATCTTGATGACTGTGAGGAGCTTCAGACAAAAGAAATTGGAAAAAAAAGAAAAAAGTAAAATCACAAGCTAGAGGTAACACCAAGTAGAATCTGATGCACATCTGAAAACTGGAGATGATTCATCTTGCTATATCCAAACTGTTCTTTTTCCTTTCAAATAAGGTTAAGCATTTATCTGACTTAAACATTAAAAAAAAAAAAGCGCTAACAATTGTTTTGGGGGTTTTTGGTTTTTTGTTTGTTTCTTTGTTTTTTTATCCACACAAGTGATTTAGGTCGTCTGCTTGTATCAGAGAGAAAAATAAAAATATAATTATTTACAGTGTTCTTCCAGCAATAAATGTGTATTTTAATTTATTTCTGGAATCAAAAGAACATTGAACCAGAAGTGATATGGAAGTTGATGACACATTTCAAAACTACAGAGGAGTTTTAATTTCTTAGCTCATGTTTCAGCCACTGGCTGTTACATAAAATACAACTTGCCAATTTTAAAAGTAGTAAGAAATCTCTCTCAAAAATGTTCTCTTCTTTTTCCATATGATTTGATTTTTTTTTTCCCCTCCTTGGAACAGTGTAACAATGAAAAAGAAATTATTTAATTGGACGGTTAAAAAGAATGGATACATTTTAGGCTACATAAATCAGATCAAGAGAATAGAAGAGTTCTCTACAAGATTTTTTTCCCCAGTTTCCAGGGCTTGAAAAGATGGTACTTCATAATACCTAAAACCTCTGAAAACCATCTGACTTTGACAAAAGATTTGTTTGTTGTCTGTTGGGTTTTTGTTTTTTTTTTTAATTCTGGGAGATTTTTAAATATAAAATAACTTCTGATAATATAAGAAAGTTAGCATGCTATAGCACACTAAACCATGAGTCACCATAATTATTATTGCAAGTACACTGCACAGAGGTAAATGCACCTCTACCTTCTGGTACCTTGTTTTTATATACTTATATTTTAGATATCATCATGATCATAAAAGAAATTGCAATCAAGTTTCATGACAAATTTTACTAAAAAGCCACAGCAATATGAAAGGTCAGCCACTCTAAAGAGTTCATATTATATATAAGAATCTAGTCCTATATATTTTCAATTATTCTAACAGCACAAATGAAAAAGCTAATTGATCAAAGAAACTGACCTCAAAATCTAAATTTTCTGATGACAACCAGTCTCCTTCACAGTCCTCCTTCATCACATGCAGAAATACTTGGGTGTAACACATAAAGATGCTTTACCAGACCCGCCCCTTACAAACATGCTGCACTTAGCAGTTCTTCTCTATGTACTTAGGATCAATGTGTGAGCAGTTTTGTGCCCAAAATTTTGGATTTTTCCCCACTTTTTAAATTAAAACACAATATTAATAAAGAACCCCGCCAATTATGGTACTGTTTTTCTCTTTTACAGAAGTATTTGTAGACTCATACTATGGCTATTAAATAATCATAATAGTAATTTAAAAATCTGTATTTGAGTGATTTCCATTAGATACCAGTGTTGCCAGCTAACTAATGGTTACACCATTTCTCATGAATACGCATTTTGGTACCTCAACGAAATACTGCAAAGCCTGCGTGGGCTTTTTCTCTCTAATAAAGACCAATTATCTTAGTACAAGGAAGTTATCGTTCATAGCAAACAGACTCAAAAGGCTTGGAAATATCACTTTTCTGAATTCACAACCCTAGCTTAATGCTAGACAGAAGATTTTTTCTTTAAACTCCCTCCCAAAGCCAGGTTCCTTTTTTCTCTTTTCTAGTCTCTGGAGCATCCTCCCATTTCATCATCATCCTGTTCTTTTTATATCTCCCTTTTATTTTTTTTGGCGGGGGAAAAAGAAAAAAAAAAAAGAAAAGAAAAAAGAGAAAAAAAGATGCAGCAGTGGAATTTAAACAGCTACCAAGTACATGAAAGAGAAGAAATAGCAAGTAACAAGGCAAAAGTAAAAGAGTTTTAGTATTTGGCTCCCTAGCTACTCAGGGCAAACTGTTTTCAACACCAGTTGGAAGAGCAAGAATTTGCTGGGGCAGTCAGCGGCGACAGAGAGCCCAGACTTGCCCATTCCCTTTGAGGTGTTCAACAGCCACAGGGAGCTCGCCAACGTGAAATCTTGGCAGAAGCCGTAGAGGCAGCTCGGGAGTGCCAGACAAGCTACACAATTGCTCATTTGCCTCCCTTGTCTGCGCTCAATACCCCTCTCCCAGTGCGGTATTACTCTTCTCTACAGGAATGCTGAGAACTTTCACTGTTCAAAGGAGGTGATCAACATCAAGGTCAGCTTCTTGTCTAACACATCCTTATTCTTAAGATGAAACTTAGTGTTCACTTTCTCTGACTTTTCATGGGAAGGACAGGGACTTTATACATTATTTAATAGGAATTTTAGAATGAAACACTAATTCCCCAAGGCTCTTCCAAAAAGTACTGGAGATTAAGGAAATAAGAGTCTAAAGCTGGAGATGCTAAAAGTGCCTTTCATGAAAACCAGCAGGCTTTATGTCCATCTGCACAGTCGCTCAGAGGAGCATAATTTCTGATGTATTTTCCGTCCTATGACATAGTTTTTGTGCGCAATTTGCTGCATAATTAAGAAATCCAAAAGTACCGTGTCACTGGTTTGAATAGAATTTATTTCAAAACCATGCTCAGGCAAAATATCCATTATACCTACTAACAATACTGTCTTTTATGCTACAACGTACTGTAAACAAATGAAGTAGGTGTAATTAGCAGCCGAATGTCTAGACATGAGTTAAAATTAATGTCTGGTTAGGGTGGCACTGTGGCTGTAGACTACGTATCACTGCACACGTATTATAGTAACCATTGTTACAAAAATTCTGTATGGATCAATTTAAAGTAACCTTGTAAAGTTTAATTGCTATCTAACATGAGTAATGAATTGAACAAATGTCAGATCCTAGTAAACGTGTCTTGTATCATAAATGAGTATTTCAAATACAATAATTATCCCATTAATGCTAAATGAAATGCTTATTGAGTGTATTTAGCATGCACTGTGAGTGGTGGAAATGACCAGGTATACGTAATAATTTCCTGACAGACAGAGTTAAAAAAAAAAACAAAAACAATTTGAAAGGCAAATTATACTTGTTAAATAAAGGTACTACGCTGAAGATAAAATTTAATAGAAGCAAAGGTATAGCATCTTAAGTTCACTTCAACACTTTCTGAATTTACTGAATGGTAGATACAGTAGAAACCTTCAGTATCTTCCTAAAGGAAGAAGGCTCTGTGCTTCACCAGGGTTTAATTCTGTCTTGCAAGATAAAGAATGGAGAACAAGTAGTTGCCAATTTATCTAACTTAACAAATCCCGCACTTGCCAAGTATGCTGTGATAAATAGGTTCAACTACCTTCTCCTCATCTTTTTATTATAGGACATGACAGAGATTTGTAGACGAAGCTCTCAGCTTTACTTGTGATACTTCATGGAAGAAAGATGAAAAGAGCATTTAAGAGGTTTAGTGTGAAAAATACAATTAAAAAGGCAAACAAACAGTAAAAGTAGATTCTACACTGAAAATACCGAAGATTTTAGAAAAGCCTTTAAAGCAAGCTAAATATTACGATCACTGAGCAATGCCATAAATAATGATAATCATCTTGCTTTCTTTCTGAAATATGTTTTTAAAGATTCTGTATACCTGAGAAATACACATGCAAGTACACAACTGCCTCAGTCCAGTACACTGAAGAAAGTCATCCTTTGCTGTCATGTGTAAGAGGAAATTAAGACAAATATGCAACTGTCTCAATAAGCCAACTCAATATGCTCTGCACAACACTGCTCTAACGCTCAGATAAACACAAAGACGCCCACAGTTAGATTAAAGACACACCATCAAAGCCTCAGTTTTCTCTTTTCAGTTACACAGCTCAAATCCATACACATTACTCATGTAGGCTTCAAAATAAGAACTCCTTCGCATTTTTCTCTTTTTGCCAATCTCTATGGCATGAGCCCTGCGTCTTTCTGAATCAGTTTGCCTGCAGGCCACAGCAAATATTGCAACAGCTTCTTTGAACAGTTTTACGTTGTTGAGATCAGTGAAAGAAATGCACACATTTTTATTTCCTACCTTGTAACTAAAAGACTTTCTTAAAAGGTTAGGAGAGCTTAAGAGCATGCCTCCTGGTTCATTAGCAATTTACGTGCCTCAGTAATAACCATTATCATTAAATGATTGTAATTAAACATTATCATTAAATGGTCCTTATCTTCATCCTCTAGACCCTGTTAACCAATTGTACATCATGACATAAAAGGTTTTTCAACTCTTTCAATAAATTTTGTTCAATATATCACACAGGTCACCTCACGTTGTGAGGCATGTTTTGCCTGATATAGAAAGTAAGGAGGTGTCCAAGTCAGTTTCAAACAAATTAACTTCTTACCTGATACAAATCACAACTGTTTTCCAACCATCACAATAAAGTAGTGGTTCTTAGCTGACAGTTTTAACAACCTTATACCTCAAAAACTGTCACGTGAATCTTGAACTACATAATGATTAGAGGAGAGAAGGAAAATGTTGACCGGAATATTAGTGAATAAAGTTCAATAAGTTATGACTGAATTCCTGATATGATCAATAGTTTAATTATCTTATTCTGTCATTAACATGACAAAAGTCTGGCAGTTGCTACAAAGCCATCATCCAACAATCTGATGTTCCAGAATCAACATAAATTTGAAAGCCAAAGAAAGAAAACCAACATGCTTAGGTAAAGCTATAAACAAATATAGATGGGACAGATACCTGCCAAATATGAAGTCACCACAGGCTCTAATTCTGCCCACTATATCTGACATACCATATACTTTGCTCTTGTCCTATCTGTGTTTAGAACATTCTAATTACTTATAGGCCATTTGACAAGGTGTCACTTTAACTTTTAATTTGAAGTGTAAAGTAAAAACAGGTCTGGAAAAACACTGGAAAACTGCTTTACTGATTCTGCCTATTAAATTTATCTGAATTATCACTTATAATAGAATTTAAAATGCTTTATCTTTTAGCTATATCTACTATGTGACACATATTAGCAGGGAGTACTATACGGAGTCCTCTCATTTAATATGAGATCCTTTTAATATATGTAGATCTGGAAAGAATAAAATATCACATATTTTAAAATTTCCCTTCTAGACAGACCTAGATTCTTTACGTACCATTCCACATTTTAAAATCAAGCACAGCTAATTTTACTGCACCTATTTAAGTTTTTATTTTCTACTCATGTTAAACATGCTTCACAAATTGAAGCTGAAAAACCTTATTAAAGACGTGGCTAAACCTTTTTTTTTTTTTTTTTTTTCTTCTTTTTCCTCTCATTCCTGGAACCATGCAGAGTGGTCTTTGCATGTGAGAATCTGGGTATTAAAAAGTCTCTGGGAAAAGTATGAAAGTGGCTGTTATCTTACGCCAGATCTAATATTGCAATATACTGGTCACATTCTTATGGCCCCACCTAACTAAATTTCTCCAGGCCTTTCCTAGATGAATGATTAAATAATAACATTTGCACTGTAAACCTTATTTTTAATGACATGGGTGAAATAGATCCCATTACAGGTTATCCTGTCTCTCAAAATATGGAGTGAAAACACTTTTAGAACAGCAAAAACTTTCCAGGTGACTCACATGAGAAAAACAAACTATGAAACTCAAGGGCCACTGCAATTCACTAAAATACATAAAAATAGTGAGCTATATTTCTCATGTATTACAGAGTACAAAAGGGAAGAAGAAATACAGGGAGGTTTGTGGCAATACAAGACTAAAATGAGGAATTACACTCCTTATGAGTGAATTAGCCCATAAATAATAACTAAACGAATGTAAACCCAAAAAAGACCCCCAAACCCTAAACTAACTGGTTAGAATTCACAGGGATGGGCAGTACTGATTAACTCACTGGAGGTAACATCACTTCACAAGAGTTTGCAGAGCATAGCAAAGATCACAGAATCACCTCTTCAGAAGACAAATTCTTCAACGAAGTAACAGGTGATATCGCAGCACAAAATGAATAGACTATTAGCCTTAAGTAAATGGGGCATTTATTGGTTTTAAATTGTACATTAGAGCTCAATCAACAATATTTATATTGCACATCAAACTGCAAGAATAAGAAAGTAGTGAACTAAAACTGAAGACTTGGATTAGTGATCTTGTATGGCCTGAGGGAGTATGAGATCTAAACAGATGCACACATAAAGTAAGTAAGATACAGTGACACTGGGCAAATAATGCCAACTGAGTCAGCAATATGAAAAAGCTACTATTCAGAAAAATGCAAGGAATATCAGACTTCAATCTTCAATACAGCATGGAAACCGAAGGGTTGTAATTAATAGAGGGAACAATCCTGAAAAAAGAGTAAGCATGGATCTGAGAATGCCTACAAGAAAAACAATGAGCAGCCCTTTCATGGTACTATTTGAAGTATGGTACCGCCACGCATAGCACTCAAAAAGAGCTGAAATACATCATAATGCTGTACCATGGGTTTATATTTTTGTCTTCAGAAGTTTTCCTCAGAGAGTATGCGAAGCATCAACATATCGGTATTAGAAATTTCCATTTTCTTCCTGTAGCTTTTAAGTTCTAGTTTTTAAAAAAGATAAAATGCTTATCTATTCAAATAAAAGGGCAATTTTGACCTTACTGTGGTAATGTAAAACCAAAACATGTTGGGTTTATATTTACAAGATGCTAGAATTAGCTGCACTCCATCCTCGCCAAAGCCTCTCTGGAGAAGGAGAAAAAAAAAAAATCATCCAGTTACCAGTAGAGGGCTTACAAATTGAACTTCAAAACACATTGGATTTAGAACCTGGGCTGTGTATACAAAGGATTCATGAAGCCCATACTGGAAGCAGACTCAGCATATAGGGAAACTCTTTTCCAACACCAGCTAAAAAGCAGGCAGCGATTGCCAGGGCTGCTGGGCAGGATGCGCTCTGCTATCCAGGTAGCAATGAAGGGTGCGCCTCCGATTAGTGAGAAATCATTAATTTGCACAAGCCACAGTCCTGATTTGTCCATCATTCCATCTGTCTAGCACAACATGAGACAGAGATGCTTTCTTTGAGATGCTCTAGGCATCCATGTACAATGGCTGTTACACATTTTGTTAACGGGGAGCCACACCGAATGCTCAGAGCGTAGGCACCAAGCAAAGCAGGAGTGCAAGAGACTGGGCTTAACTAATGACTGAATTGTCAGTAACGATAATGGCAAGAGGGTGAGCACTGCAGCGGCATCAGAGACCGTCTGTGCTGCGTGGGGCCCTACCGGCTTCCAGAAAATATGTCTACACTACCACCAAGCTTTTTATTTTGTCAAACTCCTCTCTACCGGCATCATGTTCTGTACAGCCTTCCAGGTTTTCTAATTTTTGTTTTATTTACTTTTATTTCAACAAAAAAGATCCTGTGTGCCTTTAGAGGAGTATTAATGATGTAAAAGACCCAACCCTGAACCCTGTGAAAGCCATTACAGTTTGCTAAGAGTAAGTGGGCTGATGCCAGCTCAGTTTATCATCTCGCCTTTGTTTGTTTCCCTGAAAACACGACACTACAGTGAGCCAGGGGATGTTAATGTATTTCCATGCCATGCTGCATTTATTTTTACCATCAGAGCACCATACTTAACATAGCTGACACCTTCTACGAGGTTAAGATATCTTAATGAGCTCAGCACAACCATGCACATAGGTCTCCACCAAAGATGCCTGCCTTGTGAGCAGTTTATTGGGGTAGGCATGGGTCCCTGTCCAAACATTACTACTAGCTGCAGACTAATTAATGAAGCTTTAACAAGCTAAAAACATCTTGAAGAAACAAATCCATCATTATAAATGACAGTAAAGTGGGCACATGGTGTCATATGCTTACCAAGGCCATCACATGGTAGGAGTTATCTTTGGTACTTGGGATGTTTCTACGCAAATAACAGTTGGTTCGTTTTTTCATATACTTTTTATTCTGGTGATTTCAATTGCTAAAAGCAACCTTACTGTCTACTTGATGCATATATTCAGCGTAAGACAAAATCCCTCTAACATCCCAGTATCATTAAATTGTATCACTAGTAAGCCTGTGCCCAAGAAGTCCTGCTACCCCTGTGAACTCAAACTGCAATCCCCTGGGCAAACCCTCTAATCTCAACTTTAAAAGTACATACAGTACCTTACTAGAATAATAGCAGGTCCGTACTACTCTTTAATCAAGGTGACTTTCCCAAGAGATAAGATTCAGTCTACATCCAGCATCGCAGAGTAGCACAAGATCTGTTTTCAGGCTTAACCTGAATCTGTGCACATCCCTGTGCATTTACAAGGATGGAGCTCCTTATGTACTATATACACTTAAAAATAGAATTGTTATAGGGACATACACACACTCATTTATGAGAAAGTTCTTTTACACTGTTCTAAGAAGAGAAAGAATTTTTTAAACTTAAAAATAAACAAAAGCACATCTGATGTAGTGCTCCCCTGTGCAGCCAGGAAAATCTAAACAGAGTTGAATCACAAAGCAGTGTCCCAGAAGACACAGCTATTTAGAAGCACCTTAAATCCAACACCTTCTTCTGCTTTGAGTAACTTTTCACATGGATTTTTCAAGCACTAGGTGGTTTTTTTTTGTTTTTTTTTTGTTGTGTTTTTTGTTTTTTTTTTTTTTTTAACCAAGTTACCAACCCATTCTAATGATGCTCATACATGCAGGGAGTTCAAATCTGGATTTTTAAAAAAATGAAAGTTTGAGATAACTATGGGTGCTGGATCACTGCTGCTTCTACACAATTGACTCCTCACTTGCAATTTTATACATCTCTTCGCATTTTTCTCTGCAATGGAAAAGGAACACTCCCCTTGACTGTGCATGAAGGTTTTCAGTTATTTACCGTCATAAAAAAATCAGACTGAAAAAAAGTCAAATTCTCTTAAAGAATCTCACAGTTTTTTTTATGCATTTAAAACTATAAGCCTGCTGGCAACTAAAATGTGGCCACAAATATTGGCGAGTCATGTAAAAAAGTAAGAAACAAAGAAACAAAAAATAAACGTACCGTGATATATAGTTTTACGATTTACCACAGAAAAGCAACAGAGCTGCCTGGATCACTGAAATTTTCTTTTCCTTCCTAGGCTTGGATCACTTCCAATTAGAGCAAAGTATCTCAATTAATTTGAAAACTAATTCCTTTAATAAAAAAGGAAAAAAAAAAAATTGTACACTGCAGACAGGCCCACGAGATAAAGTTGGTTGACTAAGAAAAGCTCTCAGCACTACTCTGTGACTAAGTGTTTGGCAGATCAGGCAGGGGCAGGTGAATCACAAGTGTGAGACTGCATGTGTCACCGTCTGGCAGCAGCCGTTTGTAATCCAGGCTGAGGTGTAAAGGTTGTGCAGTTTGCATTGACCTGTGTAGGCTGCTAGGAGGCTTGGGAACTGATTAGATCCTGTTGCTCCTCCATCTACAGTTTCCCCTCACGAGGCCAAGGGCTCTTCCTCAGCTATTTGTCCTACCCAGCCTCCCAAGGCTTTCCATGGGCAGCTGCCGCAGATTATTGTACCAGGATTAGCTCCGCTTCCTACGTTACTGAGCTCTGGCCGCATTAGAGATGCTGACTGCACAACTACTCCGTGCTGTCATCTTTCCAGGTACTATCCCTGACAGCGGCAAGCCAAAACACAGAGAGACCAGGTCTTAAAGGTCAAGGAATATTATATGCGTCATTTCAACCTATCATCAGCTCAAAAAAGAGCCAACTACAAAACCCATTTTTTCTTGAAGCTTGGCTTAGTCAACGTTCACCTTGTTTCAAATTATTAAGAAACATCTCTCTATTTCATGTAATTCAAGTGCTTCTAATGAAATAGAAGAGAAAGTTAAACAGAGCTCTTAACTCTATATACATACTTGAACCAATTACCACCATCCTTCATAGAAATAGTAAATTAGCCAAGTCCCTTCTTCCAGCAGACTTCTCTGTGGCAAACTAAACAGTGCTATGCAATGTCTTCTTTTAATATTCCTTATTAACTGTACCACTATTGTGAACAACACTCACGAACAGTCAAAGGGGTACTTGGAGGGCAGCCCTATGTCCAAATTCAGCACGAGGATTGGTTGAAAAGTCTTTGTATTGACCTTCTGCCCAACTATGCATTCTACCTTGCTTATATATGAACTCATTCTCCCTCTGACCATCTCCCATTTTCCTGATTTGGTGACCCATTCCTGATAAACCAAGCTGAAAACTGCAGGACGAGTTCTTGCTTGTCTGAAAAAAAATAAATATCAGTGGCAGTTTTCCAGTTTGGGGCTCAATGTTCTGAAGTACAGAATTACATATTTTTCTGTCAACAATACAAGATGCATTTCCACTATAAGGAATTTGTGGGATATTTATTTATTGATATTTCAGATGAACAAACAATTTTATAGAATCATAGAATCACCAGGTTGGAAGAGACCCACCGGATCATCGAGTCCAACTATTGATTTATAATTTGTTCTTAACCATATTTTCTACCATTTTGTATCTGAGCAGAGGTTAAGGACCACCACGGCGCCTTTCGCAGTGTTTCTTCATAGGTTAGAAGTCCACTTTAGGTCAGCATGAAGAGCTTGCAGGAAGTGAAAGGCACATAGCTAAATCTTTACCGCAACATAAATTGATGATACCTAAAACCCCAAATATATCATTTCATCCTGCAGTATCCTCCTAAATTTGAGCTCCAACCTCTAACAAATGCTCGCCGTGACCACAGAATTTTTCTCTGTCATACATCCCGCAGACGGTTTTGGACAGGTAATTCACAACAGCCTGTTCCTGCAGCCTGGACACAAGAAGCACGGCTAAAAGGCAAGAGACAATAACTCCAAGGACCAAACCTTAATGCACATGGGAAGAGAAGGAACCGTTCATCACCTAAATTGTTTCAAAGCCAGCCCTGTTTCCTAGGCTGGTGAAAATAGTTGCCTATATAGAGCAAATTTAAAGATCAGGGTTCTTGACATGGTAGATTAAGCTCTCTTCTGCACATTTTGCTTGCTGTGTAATTTGATCATTAACAATCTTTGGGCCAGTTCCAGATAAAAATGTCCTTAATGTCTTTTTAAGACAGCACTTTTTTCCCCCTGAAATTAAAAACTTTTCAGGTTATTTTTTTTTTAATAACAAAAATTCTCACTGCCAGAACTAGCACTATATTAATTATTTAACTGAAATAAATGCATTTGTTAATGTGTTTAATTAAGCATACAAAGCTCTTTATTTGATGTTATTTGTATTTAAGATTTCCTGTTTTCCCCGAAGTATTTATTATCCGAGGCATGATTCTTCTAATCTTAGATATACTCTGGGACTGAAGTACTATTTTATATCAGTGTTTCTCAGTTGCTTTTATCATGAACAGATATATTACAAACCATGGTAATGAGCTGTTTAGTATTCATATATTAGACTTTTCCTCATTTTATATGGAAATAATACTATAAAAATTCTAAGAATACTAGCTTTATGTGCATGATAATGATGAGTTTCAAAGCAAATAAGAAGGAGGAAATCTGTGGTGGCAGTGAATATGAAATGGATTAGTACATCGTCAATGTGCTTTACACTGGTATAAAATTATTAAGTATATAATTAAGCAGGATCAATTGCACTGTTTGTTTTGGGGGTAATGTTTTAGCTATTTTAGAATTTTCATCTTTAAGCATTTAATTTCACACTTTAATGATCTTCTTGTAATTTCCTTCTTCTGCTAGGAAGTCACATAGTCAGGATACGCTTGAACTCCCCTACATATCAAGAAATGACTAGGGTGGAAGGCCAGGCCAAAGTCACCGCAAAGGAAGATATGAACAAGGCAAATTAAATAATTTTGTAAATACAAAAATAGTACAGTTCAACTGACCTTATTCATCAGTCGCATTCAAATCCCTAGGATTGTTAGCAGGAAAGAAATTATATAGTTCCTTGCAGCAACTGCAGCTTTGACTTGGCTGACCTCAGAGACATCTCCAGTGCAGCCCAAGTGAAATGAGATTTGGCATTATAGGAGCCTAATGAGTAAAATCGTCAGCCTTCAGTACACTTAGATCCAACATGCAGGTCACAGAAATAAATAAAAAATCTAAAAACCTCTCTTTGGTTAAGGTGCAGAGAGGACTGTTCTCCAGCATGGAGAGAGAACTCACTACTGCATTACTGAATAAACCCCAACTGTGAAAATGTCTGTTATTAAACTAAATTGTCTCATTTTGAGCAGGAAATTATAAATCAATGAAACAAAGCATTTGTTATTAAGGAAAATCCACATTTGAGTAGGTTCCCTTATTAATTTTATACGTTGGACATAGCATGCGCTGCCCCTGTGCTCCCAGCTCACCATGTGTTCAACTTCCCAGGGACTGAAAGCAGAGCTATAGCCACCACCAGCACTATGGACTGAAGGAAGGGTAAAGGATGGAGTCAAATGCATTGGGAGACAAGACAGCAAGAGCCACTATTTATTTCAGTGAAATTACAGTTAGAGAAGATAGAATGATAACAAAAACCCAAGAAACAAAACATTACTTTAATGAAATCTATCTTAACAGTACAGCAGATGACTATTATTGATACAATCCATTATCTGTACTTGGTCCTCTTTACCTGAACTTACATATGGGTTTCAGTTATGGAAGTCACTTGTAAACTAAATTACTTCTTCCGCCTAGATTTTGTTACACTTAATGAAAAATAAGTTAGCCAAATCTTTACTTAGAAGTGACTGGTTATAGATTGCAAATACATTAACAGCTATACCTTCTAAGAAGCTGTGCCTTTAATGAGGTTATAGATGTCAGGTGGTAAAAATTAATTTAGTATTCTCCATGAGGAAATAATATACACAAACTTGGGTCCAATCCTATATACACTTGTTCTCATGCGTAGAACTCACTTAAATTTATTTCACATAGGGTACATCCAAGTTTTACACACAATTTAAGAACTGTTCTTGAGGGCACAGCTCACAGTCCCAAAAAGTAGATGCACATAAATGTTGATGCATCTTTTGATGATGTAAGACAAAGGCATTAACCAATGCAGACTTTCAAATGTTTAATTTGGCACAGCTAAGGTTCACCCAGAAGTACAGGGGTATGAGTAACAGCTGCTAAATCATGAACTCTCAGGATTAGATCCATACATCCATAGATATTAACATAAGGAACTAAATCCTGAAGGAAACTTTTGGAAATGAAATCTTTTCCATCATTTCCTTTTCTGCTTTATTAAAAGGCTGAAATGTAGCCCAGCTGAATTCAGACTGCTGGCCTCAGTGAGTTACACTCCTTTGTCATAGTTATGCATTAGTCTTTGTGAGCAGGGGTTTTTGTCTTGTATTATTTCTTCGTCCACAGCAAAGTGCCCTTCTTGCTGAATAAAACTACTGAGCATTTTAACATTAATAGCACATCTCAATTCTTATTTCAAATCACAGCCCTCTTTTCAAAAAAAAAAAAAAAAAAAGCAATTTTACTTCTCTTCCAGTCATCTGCTTGCTTATGAGGGTTGTTTTCATCGGTAATTTGAGAAGAAAAATGGTTGTTGCACTTTAACACTTTAAATGACAAAGAATACCATCCAGCCCATTACTTAAACACACTACATTTCTCCCAGTACAGGATCTACAGGCCGTGTGTATCATTGTAATTATAAATGAGTATTTGTAACAAGTTTTCAGTGCAATCGGGGCCCACAGTGAAGTAGCATCACCTTAGATGAAAATCTCCCAACAAGAAATTTCATCCGTAAGATTGCTGTAATTTGTAAATCCCTGCATTGTCAAAAATTCTCTCTTTATGCCCGATAAAGCAAAAAAGGGCTTTTGATGACACTGCCTACTTAGATTTTTTTCTAAATATGTTTTTTGGGGGTTTTGTTATTTTTTTTTTTTTAAATCTGATCAATGCCTAATCAATAGACAATGCTGTGATGCAGTAATTTCTCTACCTCCCTTTTACCTGGTAGAGTGCAATGGCAGCCTAACAATCAAAGCTCTCACAATCATCTTGATGTTTGGCTGAATTATGCTGCTTAAGGTGCATTTCCCATTTCCCAAAATACTCTTTTCCTGATGCTGACTATTGACCAGCAGTACCATAAGACAGCAAAAAGACAAAGGATCGTTAACAGTAAAATAAAAACTGAGAAATAAAAATGAAAGAATAAGAATGAGGACATGAGTGAAGAGAAAAGAATGAGACCAATGAGAGGGGAAATGGAATCTGTGTAGGATAATGACAGAGGAAAAATAAAAACATGGAAGATGAAAAATAGTTTTCATAGTAATTTCACTAGTCAGGAGAAACAAAAAAAAAAAAGTCAGGAAAAAAAAGTGGGAAAACAGTAAATAAAGCCACAGTGATGATTTGGGCTAAACAAAAAAAAAAAATTAGTGAAAATGCTGAGCTAGAGCGCAAGGGATAACTGAAATACAGAAGGCCCTGCAGGAATTGCCCCAGGGAATCATATAGATCCACTGGTCCAGTTTCTTTCAACCACAGTGCTGTTGTTTGGGTCCTCACTGGGGTCTCCTGCATTGTCAGACTTAACAGCCAGAACAACCTCTTGAAAGAGAAACTGTGCCAAGTCTTTCCATCTCTTCTTTCCACATATGCACATCTTTTGGGTGTAATTTATAGTTTAGCTATGAAAATAGCTTTGAGTGAAAAAGTTGAAAACAAAGTCTTGGTCAAAGTATGAATTACTTTTGCAAGTTTTTCAAAAGATTGATCTTTTCATTTTCTTGTCTTATGAGTATGTATCCCATTAGATCTGCTCCTGTGTAGAAAGTGCAATTTTAGCAAGCAATTAATCCATAAATGAGCTGTTTCAGAGTTTTAGGTATTGGGCATCATCCTTCAAAGGCTCTATCCTGGCCTTGTATTATACTTACATGTTTCCACAGACCTTAAAAGAGGCTCATTTTGTCAGCAATCATTTAATTGAATTCCCTGTGAACCACTCTTGGAAAACCATGCACAAGATAATCAGCCATAGACATAAAAAAAGAAGAGTAAGATTTCTAATGACCATGTCACTGAGAGAATACAACGACCTTGAAGTCCTTCAATCTGAACTTCTTGTTGCATGTGTTATTCCGAAAGATAATACGCATCTAGAGAGCTTCAGAAATTACACTTATTTGAACGCTGACCTCTTGCCACGGATGCTGAGCTTCCATGCAGCAACAACACATTCCCCACACAGTTCTCACTTTTCACACTGACCACCCCAAAAGCACCACCTTCCCACCCCAAAACTACCACCATCCCACCCCAAAACTCAAACATTTTGAAAAATTTGCCCCCATGATCACAGAATGAACAAGCTCGAGAATGAACGATTCAGAGAAGGATAACACACTTATTTTAGTAATCTGACAATGTGCTTCTGTCTCAGAAGTAGTATTCCCATCCGTCAGGAAATTATAAAAAGGAATTGCCTCTGAATGTTCTCTAGAGCCTCAATATCATCACTTATATGCGATGGGATAAAGTGCAAACACACAAAGGTTATTATTCCCTGGCCGTATGAGCACTGTCCTGCACCCAAAGATGGGGCAGTCCAGAGGGAAAAGTGAATCAGTGATAAGAAACATAGGAATACCTCCAAAGTATGAACCCTCTGAAGAGGACAACTTGGCTTCATCAGCACCAGTCCCAAAGGCCACAGTGGAACTACTTGAACTCTTCCAGACCAACTGGAATACAGGATTTGTCTCCATGGGGTGCTTCTCTATAACCTCTAAAAAAAGCTTAGAGGGCATGAACACCATTGACATTCGTCCTTTCCAGACTGTTTGCTCTAATATTCGGTTAACTACCAGAACATGAGCAATCCCATCACACCAGCAAAATGACCTTTCCTAGAGGGGCAAAGCACAGCAGTTTTCCCATAGGACAGAGTAAAGAGAAAGCAGTTCAGAAGCTGAAGCCCAGGTAGCAGTCACGGAGGTGTTCACTGCAGGGAAAGAGGGCAGACAATGGTAAACTGTCTGAATGGGACTGAGCACAGCAGACCTGGAAGTCTATAGGCCACAACACAGGATGAGGGGGAAAAAAAAAAAAGTCATATTAAATACGTCTTTATACGTCTTTTCTTTACCAGTGGTTACCAACCACAGTAGGTTTGCCAAGGTAAACTGCAAGGAGACCCCCAGTGGGAACAGTGTTTGCTTTCAGGTCTGTAACAATGCTATTAGGAAAGTTAATCCTACTCCAAAACATCCATCTTGTTCTCTCAGAAGCACTTCCGAGATAAAAGCATGGCAATATTGTATCGCTGCATTAAGCATTTAACTTAATCTTATGAAAAGTAGCACAAGTGTCACAAAATTTATGAACATTTGTCAATTTGCCATGGTTCCCTCCTTACAACAACTTTAAAACTTAAGTTTTACGCTGCTGATAGGAAAGATCCCAATTCAAAGAGAAAAATGAGTACCCGTTCATCATCTCAGATAAATCAGCTTAAATTAATATGACCAGTAAGTCAAGCATCCAGCTGAAGAACAGGTGTAAGGAGCTAATATATATAGAAGATTCCTTGTTCCATGGTAAATGTGTACAGCAAATTAAAGTGATAATACAAGACCACATTTCCCTCATGTCCAGCATTTTTTTCATTTACCTTCAACATGGTAAATGGAGCTCTTCTCCAATGTATGCAAGTTATTTATTGATCTGGGATTTTCCAAAGCTACTCAAGATTGCTTTGGTAACCTGGCCTCTGTTGAATTTCATTGAATCTACTCATAAAAGAATTAGGACCTTTAGGAAATTTTATCTTTATTGTTTCGTACCACAGGAGCATCATCACATCCAATTATCTTATCCTTTGCTGGTAAAAGAACTACCATTGAGGCACCCAATTAACAATTGTTAAGCTTGTGAAACAAGTCTCATATAATTAGCACCCAGAGAATGAAAGAAGCTATTTAGCAAACAAAGTAAGACTCAAGCCTTTAAACAAGGTATTTCTGGTTGCTACATTTCATTTACTCCTCCAACTTCATTTTAATCATGATTATAGAAGATGATATTCTCTCAAAATCCCAGAGAAAGATTATTATCAGAAATAATTTCAACATGCTATAGTAAGGCTACATCTACTCAAACTGAGAGACAGTGACCATTCAAATCTGATGATTTATTAATACAAACTGGGGTTCTTTCAATTCAGGACCTGTCAGTTACAAATAAATTGTGTGTATGACATGTATGCAGTCATTCGGATATCATTTAAGAAAGCTCAAATACAACAACAGTGCCAGGAGAACAAAAAATGTGAAGTTGTGGACAATACAAGGGAGAGAATTGCAGTCTGGCAGTATAGAGTGAGTTGTTTTCAGAATTTTGATGCTACTAAAATAACTGAACATCAAGTATTTTCACATCGTGGTAGTAGTAAATCTCATACTGTACTGGTTTTTTTTTCCCTCTCATAAGATATTCATGATATTCAAGCAGTACTTAGGGTCATAGATGTTTCCAATAGGCAACTGTACCATAACTAAGCACTGATGCTGCAACACGCCACTGACTGATAACAAAAGAACTCAGGGTATACTTGTGCAAGATTTCAAGTCTCTCTTCAAAGGTAAAGTATTAGGCAGTGTTACAGCACTTTTCCTTCTTCATGGCTAAGAGACAATAAACCAGCCCCTCCTGGAACTGCTGGCATGTCAAGCATTGTAAAAACCAAACACAATCAATGTGTACGGTTCCAGAAAGAAGCTAGAAAATAAGCAATTTCTTTTTCCTGCTCCTTTGTTTCACCTTGCCTTAGCACAAAGCATTCTGACAGAGAAGAACTGTGAACAGAGAATAAAAAAACAATATTCAAGCCAGACAAATCCTGAAGCTGCAAATACAAAAAAAATCCTTAAGTACCAAATGCATGGAGTCATTAGCCATTATAACTCATAGATCTCAACCCTGTAGGACACTGAGGAGGAAACAGGGTAGTAGTATATCAAATCAAATCCTTAGATTTCAGAAGTCATTGATATTCCTTAGGTAACAATATGTTTATTTAAAGACAAATATGCTATTCAGAGGTACAAGTATGGAAATCAAAACACACTAGTACCCCAAAAATACAATGTTGCAAATTGTATCTCTGAGATACAATTAGTGACCTTACTTAATTTCCTATAAAAGGTGCTGAGACAGGCAAACACAACTTATGACCAATACTAGCAGCAAGAATGATAAAATTGAACAAAAAGACAAAAATAATCCCAAGTAAAAACATGTTTCAAACAGATGAACAAATAGTGAACAGACAATAGACAATACGAAAGGTTCTCACTGTTTTTGTATTCCAAACTCTATACTTTTCCCCAGTATATGCAACTCTTGTGATTGTCCCACCAAAATACTTCATCAAATGAGTCCACAGACAGGTTTGGGTTCTGTTTGTTTGGTTTTGTGTTAGCTTTTACTTCCTACAATAAGGAAATCCTCTAAACATTTGCATCAATCTCCCTGCCAACAGCCATCTATAAAAGTCAAATATGTCTGGCCAGATTCTGGGGTGTCTGGTAGAGTTCTATTGATTTCAAGTGAGCTTGCTGATTTTAGTCTACTAAAGAACCTAGCACCATCCAATTAGGTAAGGTAAATCGATTTTTGAATCCTGACTATTTGCACAAACCTTATGAACAACCTAAAGACTTAACCACCCAAGAAATGATAGAAAGCACTTGGTCAAGAGTTTTATTAATACCATTTTTTTTTTTCAAATCAATATTCATATGAACAACTCACAGACTAAAAACCAAAAATTTGTTCACTAAGTTATTTGTTACAAATTACTGAACCGGGTTCCTTGGTACTATAAAAAGCAGCAGCTCAAGTGAGAGGAGAAAGAATTACAGCTGCTAAGAAATGGAGAAGACAACTATAGGTGCCGTAGGAATTCCTTTTTAGTTTTACAAAGCTATTTGTGAAACCATTTAGTGGAAGATGAGAAGTAGAAGAACAGATTGGTGATGGAAGCTGTCCATTGACTCTGAAGAACATAGGCAGTGGTAGGACACCTCCATCACGTTCACTGAGAGCCCACAAAAGCAGAGCCTGTATAAAGCCTTGACCCAACCTTATCCAGAGGTTAAATTCAACAACTAAGAATGTAATTATTCTGTCCTTTCTGTCCAGTCCTAGATCTCTTTACTAACACTAATAAAGGGACTAGATCATCACTATGTTCATTACTTACCAGAAAAACTTGTAACTGCAGATACTAATGCTGTGCCTGAAGATATTATATTAGACAAGACAGTAATCAATCATCAGTGCAGCCATAAAAAATTAAATGCATCCGGTGCGGTGCTTCCAACTACAGTATTTTGGTTTTG
The DNA here is from genome assembly GCA_033459285.1 of Clamator glandarius. NCBI lineage: Eukaryota > Metazoa > Chordata > Aves > Cuculiformes > Cuculidae > Clamator > Clamator glandarius. The sequence continues at coordinate 556,150 of JAUNZM010000826.1, forward strand.
AGAGTCCCAAAGCATTTCAAAGGTGGATAATCAGAGCATTCTCACCACAGCCCCGGAGGCAATTTTCCTACCGGTTCCAGAGAACAAACAGTGGAGCAGGAAGGCTGCAATCATCAGTGCAATGTTTGCCCAGACAGAAATAGTTTCCAGACATCTCTACTTTCTATCCCTCATTTTAAAGATTACACTCCTAAATACTGTCTGATGTTTGATATTTTCTATTCTTTTAGCAGTAAACCCCATTTCTAGCCTTCCTGATTGCCAGTATTGCTTTGATACAAAATACACGGTCCTTCTCCCATATTAAGTGATTATTCTGGGGATAAATCAGGAAATTCCCTCATTTTCCTCAGAATGCAGCAAACAAGGGGACATTAAGATTTAATATCATCTCATCAGTAGTCTACAAGGCTGATAAGAAAAAATTCTGTGAGGTTGCTACTCCGGTCTTCAGAAGCTCTTAGCCACATTCAAGAAAACAAGGTCTTTTATTATAATTAGACATGTTTTATTAAAGCCTTCCCTCATTTTCCTTTCTTTGCTTCTTTTCCCCCTCATAGTTTTTACATCTTCTTTCATTTCTCCCTTTGATGTTTGCATGCTTTCCATACTTTTATTGAAAACATTTTGCACTATTCAGTTCCACCCCACCTCCTCCCCTCCTTTAGCAGAATACATTTTTCGCCGTGTCTGACACTGCCTCTGCCCTCTCTACAGCTCAGTGAAAGGACAGGGAACATACACTCTGGCAACAGTGCTAATTACAAAGTGGCACAAAACACCTTCCATCTCTTCCATTTCTTTTGTCTCTCACCTACAAAGTGAAGGTAACCTGTTTCCCTTGATTTATTCAGGAGTTATTAAAACAACCAAAAAAAATTAATACGCCCTTTCAACTATGCAGTTAGCACAACTATAAAGGTTACTGCTAAAAGGAAGATAAAATAAGAGCGGATCCTTCTTTACTTACATGTGTCTAAAGACTCATCAGAATCATCAGGACAATCAGGCTCGCCATCACACAGCCAGTGCTGGGAGACACAAGTCACGCGATCATGACACTGAAACTCTCCTACGTCACATAACTGATGTTCTTCTGAAAATGAGAATGGTTTAGAATGCAGTGATTAAAAATGAAGGAAAATAAAATGATGCAATGTAAACAAAAAGTGAAAGCAAAGTGATTCTGAACTCGGATATCAAACCAAGCAATAGAAGCAATGTGAAATAACAATTAAATGAGATTCCTAATGTCAATGCCCTTACCTGGGCTGTAGAGCCTCAGCATCCTACTGTGGTGCTTCAGTAGGAGGACTTCCTAACTGTTCCAACCAGACACAAACAGCACTAGCATAAACAGCCTCTATGAAATAGAATTTTAAGAAATTCTGTTTTTCTCTATTTCACCGTGATGTAAATTTATTCACTTGGTAGAAATCAGCAAGCTTTAATTTCATATTATCAGCAGGGAGGTACCCCATTCTCCTCTCCTGTCCCAGAAAACATCTGCAAATTGCTGTTTCAAGAAAAAAAAAAAATTCAAATATATATTTTTGTAAGTAAAGGTCTTTATATATAAACATATATAGGTTTTTTTATTATTTCTTTAGCTATATATTTTACTTATCAAATCCTATCTCAGTTTATATAAAATCTATTTTATATTTCACATGCTAAAGTTCCCAACAAAGGATTTAGCTATCTATGGCCAACACTGAGCTATCTTGAAAGCAACAGCCTTAAAACCAGGGCAGTTTTGGGAACCCAGCACACCCAAGGAAACTGCTGCATTCAGCCACCAAAGTCTGTCGTACTTGAGATCTAGAGTTAATTAGCTCAAGACTACTCCATCATTAATTAATATAAAACTATTCTAGCATTAACTGAAGCTCACAAAGCCTCTGTGCAATACATAACATTAATTTTATCAATATATATATTACAGTAGTGCCTTCCACATGGTTACATTGCACATCACCAGGAAAAGGCTTCTTGATTACTTTCACACTGATGTGAGAAAAAACTTCACTGAAGCCAATACTATTACAGAGAGATAAAACTAGGTATAAATAAGAAATCACGCCAAATTCCACTTGTAGATCCATCTGTCAGTTTAGTTCATACCAAAAGCCAACGGATATTGTGTTACTTTCTTATCACTATGAGAAAGCTCTAAGTTGGTGCCCTGTACACTGCCAGCTTTGGTGCCTGCTGAACCGAGCTGCTCTTTAGAAAGACCTTTGTTGCTCCAATTTGTGATTAAGTGCTTTAATTTTTCAAGAAGCATTACAATGCTAGTTTCTTAGTCCGATATAGAATCATAGAATCATCAGGTTGGAAAAGACCCACCAGATCATTGAGTCCAATATGACAACAGGTATTACAATGACAAAAAAAACCACTGTTCCTCAGAACAACTCAACTGTCCTCTGAACACAATATCTCTTTTGCAGGCACCATCTACCTGTTCTATAGTCTAAGCACTCTAATATGTACTACAAAACACACTTGTAAAGCTGCCTGTGAGCTTCAAAGGAAAACTCTTACAGCACAGGTTTTGGGACATTTATCAATTATTACACCAGGAAACAACAAAGGGAACATTGTTAAAAGTAACCTATCGGTTCACACGTGCACACTTCATTTTCAAGGTCAATCTCTATAACTACTGATAGCTAGAGTTTCAAATGAGTCAAAGATCAAGGGCAGGTTGGATGAGGCTTTGAGAAACCTTGTCTAGTGGAAAAAGTTCCTGCCCACAGCAGGGGTCTTGGAACTGGAAGGTCTTTAAGGTCCTTTCCTACCCAAAACATTCCATGATTCTCAAGTTCCAGCTATTACAGGGACAGGTTTCATATTGCTTAACCCAGCTACAACACGGCATCTATAACTCTGCAGAAATCAAAGCATTTTGGTTACATTTTAATCCCTTGCATTTACTACAACAACAAACAGCGCTCAGTCCTTTCAGTTGTTTATTTTTGTATGAAATGAGTGACTGCATAATTAGAAGTGTAAGATTACATGTGCATGGAAGTAGTTTTCTTAAATGTTTCAAGGAGATGATTAAAGGTCCTGTTTTGAAAGTGCTTCTTCAAAAACCATCTTGGAAATTAGGAAGAGAGAAGGAGCTTGGTAAGTATGAGCATTTCAAAGATAGAGGGTTGTATGAGCAAAACCTGTTTGAAGAGCTGCTTAGTATTTGGTTTTGTAACATTCTTGAAATCCACAATAAATTTCTGTTTCTTTATGGAAACCTTTCACTACAATCTAAAGTATCACTTTCTGTGTAAAACATGCCTCTTTATAAGGCCTGGGAATGATAAAGCTCACTGAAAACCAGTTATCTACCATGTCCACGTCTTTATACCATCCAAGAACAACCATTTCTCAGAGCAAAAAAAGAGTTGAAATGGATTACTTCACAAACTAAGATTCATAAAATCAAATCACTTCAAATTAGATTTTTTTTAATAAATTCCTAAACTGACAGCTAATGGGAAAAAGTTAATGAATAAAGATAAAAACGTAAATTTGTGAAAACACTTACAGAGTCAAGTTTACAAAAGTGGCTGGTTCTACATGAACTTAATTACCTTCATGCAAAATACCTACAGAAATAGAAATCTTGTTTCTTTCCTAAGTCTGGTCAATAATTGGGTAAAAGGAGAAATCAATGCTGTCATTTATGCCCAAATCTTATGTTCCAAGTCTAATTATACACTGCAGCAAGCAGAGCCCAGTGTTAAGAAAATCACATCTGAAACCAATGAAGAATTTCAGCTCAGTTTGTAAACAATCCTAACAGTGATGCCAATGAAATCAGTGTGAGATGTGCAGAGCTACTCTTGCGCATTTTTTTGGTGCAATGGTTATATCAAACCCTGCCCATAAGCCCTGTGGCATTCCCAGAAGTAACTCCAGGAGTGTTTGTACCAGCTTCATCTCTCAAACAGATCCCATTAACATAGCCCTTAACATCACTCCCTTGGAAATATAAAATGTAAAATTTAAGGCAGAGGGAAACGCAATCAGTAAAGCCATATTACCTTTAATTTAAAGACCTTTCTCCTCTGCAACATATCCTTATGCTTTAGACTTTTATCAGGAATAAAAATCCCTCTTCACTACTGAGTGTCAACTGCCAGTCAAAACCCATCAGAAGCTTGCTACTGCCAGCCATAAACAGGAATCCAATGGAAACCTCTGAATAACACCATAAATACCTGAGTAAATGACATTCAGCCAAGGGGCTATATGGAAAAGTAACCCACCAGCAGGCTTGAGGGTAACGAGTGTCTAACACAAAACTGCTATGTCGCTGATTGGAAATAATATATCAAGAGGAACATGGATACAGCAGTCACTAAGCACTGTTGTTTGTGATCATCCCCTGCCTATCAGCGCATCAGATTCTTCTAAAGTTGTCACATACGTCTACACAAATAAATCTTGCATTTGTTCTTATTTTGGGCAAAGTTTATGAAAACAGCCTAACTAGCTGGACATAAACAAGTTCTGAAAAGCTAATTCATACATGGCTCAGATTCCAGTACGTGTGCTTGGAAAACAGGTTTAGTTTCTACTTTAAAAAAAAAAAAGAAATAATTTACCTATTTCCATACAATTAAATTCTTGGTTTGCATTTTATCCAGCAGAACAGATATTATGGAGATCTAAGCTTTTTATACTCTGTCTCAAGAAAAACCTAGCAGAATGAAGAAAAACAATAACTTAAAACACACTTTGAAAAATAGATCTTGTTTAGAATACAGCAGCTTAATATTAGCTCAGGGTTTATTGGCTCTGAAACTGCTTCTTTAAACTGTTTTCTTTAGTGTATCTGTAGAGTTATCTTTATTTTCAGCTGTCTTTGCAAAATGAATTGAAGCAGTTAATCATACACATAGACTAATTAGAGGGCTTTTTTTAACAAACTTCCTAAAAAAATTGTCATCTAAGATGGTCTTATTTTATGACTGAAGACAATACTTATTTTCAGTGACGCTTCATGTACACTGTTTGCTTCAGTACTGTGTGTGCTGCACAGGCAGGCTCCCAGTGGAAGAGAAAATACACATATTTTTAACATATCAATTCTTTGAGATACAGAGCAGATGGTTAGAAATCATCTCTCTATGGGTAAATGAAAGCTCAGCCTCCCCAAGGATAGTACTCCTCTCCCCTATGTTGCAAACACCTGGCAATGTGTCTTAGAAGGGAAGTTTCACAAAAAAAAAAAAACAGGTGCCTTTGTTTCCTACTCGATGTTTCTAGAGCCAAAAATGTTTCCTTCTAAAAGAAGACAAAGATCAAAATCTCCTTTATAAAAGTAATTACAATTATAATTTATGCGGTTACACCAGACATGAAGAAACAGAATTCCACTCTGCTGTTGATAGACTAAGAGGCAAAAAAGGCAAATACCAAGCAGCCAGCACACAAGACGGGACCAGCACCTGCCTACGACAGAGATGCTCCCACTTCAGTAAGGCAGCTGCCTCTGGAAAGACACATTTAGCTCTTAAGCGATGAGGGATGAAGGTCACCAGCTGTGATCACATTGACTGGGAGAGGTCAAAGGTATCAGGATCTTCCTTATTGGAGGGAATGCAATTATGAAAAGTAGGTCAACAGGGTTCTTGAAAAGAACTATACAGGAGATAACATTTATATAATTGAGTGCTTCTTCAGGTCCATCACGAGAATGTAAATTATTTGCTGTGAATAATTAATATCTGCTTTCATCGGGGAGCCAGATGCACAGGGAAACCATTGTACTTCTAAATTGTTTTTCCCTGCAAGCACCAGCATTGTCCCCATTTTCAGAATTCCACTCTTGGGGCTCTGTGGATCTTACCAGGCTTTTGCTATGGTCTCGGTGACCCCACCACCCCACTTCGACAGCAGTTGCTCGGTGTGCTGTCTTCAATCTCCATCTGCGAAGAGCACCTGAGAGCCTGAAAATACAAACCTCCCATATGGCAACACTTTTCAAAGTGAAGAAAACTCAGTCTAATAAAATCTTGGTCTCTTATAGCAGGGAATATGCTCATTAGGCTTTCACTAAGTATTCATAAAAAAACCCACACGTGGAAATCAATGCAAAAACCACATCTCAAAGCTTGTATGGTGCTATATCATATCACTTAAAAAATAATATTTAAGGATAAAAGATCGTAACAACACAATTTTTAAAGCTTCTATAAAAATAACTTAAGACTACCTGAGAATCTTTAATTAATTCTGTGTAATGACTTCTTCCACTTGTTAACAAATTAAAGGTACTTTTACTGTGGGTCAAGTGAAACAAACAAATTTGGAATTTTCAATTTGCTCTTCTTTACCAAAAAAGGAAAAGGGCAGGGAAAGATGTGTATAGAACACGTGTATAAACATGCTTTCCCTTACAATTTAAGAATGGGTGAGATCTAGGTAGGAAAGAACCACGAAAAAACAAAACAGAAACACAAAGCTCAGCCGCTCTGTTCCCAGCTGCATCCCCACACAAAACTCCCAGGGAAGAGGGACAATGGCCTGCCAAAATAGCATTTTTCTAAGACATTAAGAAAGCAGGAAGACTAAGAAATTAACAGGAAGGCCAATAAGAATATTCAGAAAATTGTAATACAGCTGCACATTTTCATTCTGATCCACCACTGTGTCACCTGTGTGGATGGCCAGGAAAGTCTATACATGATAATAAGCCTCTTCTGCCACGTTTCAGGGATATTATGCAGTCAAAAACTTGTACTTTTAAATTTCTTAATTAGTTTTGCTTTGATTTTAATTAAGTTATCTTCATTACAAGAGCTTAAAAACTCAGAACTTTATTTCCTCACCCCCCCTCAAGAGCATGCTTTCCATTTGGGATTTTCTTTGATCTCTCCCTGAAACATGGAAGGGTTTGCAGATTAATTTCAAAAAAATTTACTCAAAAGTTGAAAAGCATATTCTGGTAGTAATTTATGATAGAATTCATCATATGCTAAAACCTAAATTACTGTAACTGAATAGGAGAAGGGAAAAAAAAGCATGCACAGCAGTTCCTATTTATGACTTTTCAGACTTAAACCTTTTTCAACCTTTCATACCTTTTGAGTTAAATCTACATTTTTAGAGCTGGGCATACTGTACAATATTTATGTTTTAGCCACACTAAACGACAGGCAAAATCCTGGGAATGCATCTTGCAAAACAGTACACAGATTTTTAACATTCAGGGTATAAAACCAAAAAATTATAATTTATTTCTGCCCTACCCAATTCAATACAATGCTGTGTTCAAAGTCAGGGAGTAAAGTTTTATTCACAGGATCCAAAAATCTCTCCCAAGATTTACGAGACCATGATTTGAACTTCTGTTGTGGAAAGAAGCTTAAGCAGCTGCATGTTTTCACCTCAATATAGCATTCCTGAACAGGAATATATACAATTTATGTTTATTTGTTCCATTTCTGGCATAGTATTTCTCATTTACTCAGCACTTAATAATCAACTAATTGCTTCATCCATAGGCAAAGCACACGCACAGGTACCAGTCACTGAAAGCACCATATGGCCAGTTAATGCTACACATCTTTAAACGCCACATGAAAGCTTTTCTCAGCCTGCACATCTTCCTCCCAACAAGGTCATGGACATCTTGTTTAGAATCTGGTCAGTCTTTTTATTGAAATCACATATCCTACATCTCAATGCATAACCTAGACCTTTAATATTCATGCTCCAATTATTTATTTACATCACTCAGCTACAATAATTCTTCATATAGTTCACACTTGCACAGGGCTACTCTTATTTATGGAACAGGCTGAGCAAATATTGCTAGAGATCCGCATTAACAAAATGACTAAAACTATCTACTTTTTCATATAAATCCTGAAGTATCTTAGAGGTGGGCAGGTACTAAGTCCAGGGGCAGCCTTGTTCCTCTCATTTTTGCTCTTTCTTTGACAGTAACATATTTGCATTAAGGGGGCTGACCCCAAGTCCTCTCCTGTGAATTTGAGCCAGAGAAGGTAATTATTCAGCCTTAATTTGGCACACTTTATAGACAGAGAAATCTAAGAATTATTCAGATAATGAGAAAGACCCAAATATTCCCTACACATTTTTTTATCTAATCAGCAAAGGGTCACACAATAGTACATATCTCAGCAAACTACAAAATGACATGATAGTGATGTTCTCTAACGACACCAAAATACTACGGAATAGCCATACGCCACCTTTAATAAAATAGAGATACACTGGTAGAAAAACATTACCTGTAATCTTGTCATTTGCCACTCCCAGTATCTCTATGCAGAACAGAAGCTCAAGCCCAACATGCTCACTATGGACCAGTTCTTCACAATTACATTTTATGTCCTTGAAGACTAGAGGAAACAAAAGCCCCAGTGGTAAGTTCTCCTCCTTCGCAAACAGCCTGATCTTGACTAAATTCTAACGTCAGGATGGAGAGTCAAAGTGACCAGCACTTATCCCCCTACGTATTAAGGGCTACAAGCCTCATAACAGAGCCAACGATGTGACTTTTCAGCTGCTGACAGCTAGACAGTGCCAGGGTGAACACAAACAAAAGCGCTCTCATTTGTTGAGAACCCTCAGAGGCTTCCACTGAAACAGGTCTTCTCTCCTCTCCATGTCACAGAACACAATGTCCTTGAAGAAACCATTTATATTGAACATGAAAACCTCCAAGCCTCTCCACCCTGGTCTGTATTATCACAGACTCGCAGAATCATTAAGGTTGGAAAAGACCTCCAAGATCATCAAGTCCAGCCGCAATATGCTCACAATATTATCATTTTGTTACACTGGTGTAAGCCTCCTTGTCAGGAGGAAATGGTTGCAACAGAACACTTAAATATATTTACATAAATAAATAAAGATATTAGTTACTCTTAGAAATGATGAGGAACTTAGCAGGAACTTTCACAGGACACCCTTTACGCTATGTGCTTCCTAGTTCAAGCACGTACCTCAGTAAGCATCACAAATTTTCACATGCAGAAATTCTAGGAGACGTAACTTACATAATACATTTTTTTTCTGTACACATACATGCTTGCTGCTTCTTTGGGAAGCTCAGTGGAGAAAAAGACTAAGGCTTTCAGCTACTCCCTGGATCAAATCTCAAAAAGATCTAACAGACAAACTCCTGAAAAACAGAAGAAACCAGCAGACGGATTGGGACTGAGAACAAGTCACCCTGAGCCAATATCAAACCAAGTTCGATGCAATGGGCCACTTACTGTGCCTCTAAGCAGGACTTCAAATGAATCTTTGTAATCGACTGTCTGTGTTAGCTGTTTTAACTTAGAGATTTGCAGGTTACACTTTTAACTGCTCTAGCTCTAAAGACTCCAAATTTAATCGTAATATATTCTGCGCAAAACTGCTTCTTTCTCTCAAATTAGGATGCAAATACTGACTTGAGACAAATTATTTAAATAAATGCCAAACATATTTCCTCTTTTGAAAGCTGAAAACATCCATTAGATAGCTTATTACAACACCTTTGATAAGTCTTCTGTTGAGCAGATGTTCTCTCACTGCGAATTTTTATATACTAATATTTTTAGCAAATGCTGGAAGATAATTAATTTAAATAAATTTCACATATCAAAGGATAATCAAGGACACCATTGTTTTAATTCAGTAGGTTTATTACCATGTAAAACAAACAAAACTATTTCCTTTGAATTTTTTCAACCTCTAATAGAATGACATCTGCCCAAGAAAGGAACAAAAAGCACAAACAAAAATGTTGCAATATTTGAAGATACCAAGAACGTTGTGGGAATAGAAAAATTCTGCTCTGTTTATTATCACTTTGAATAAAGTGAAGTTTTAAGTCTTCTTTTAAAGTTTAGATAACTTCATGAAGGAAAGAAACAGGTAAGATGTAGGTAATTCAGTTGACTGTATAATGGAGGAAAAAAAAAGTTATACTTAAAAAAATAGAAAAAAGGAACCATAAGCAGTAAGTTATCTTAAAGGATGAAAGATCCTTAAGTAGTATGGAAGGAACTCTAGTCTATCTGGAGGGAGCTGAACTGTCATCTTTGCTTTCTCTTACTTCTCTAGAGAAGGATGTTGAGGCTTTATCATTGGTGGCTGATTTTCTTGGATACTTTCTTTTAGGACTCCTTTTGCCAAAAAATTACATTCTCAATATTGTACTAGATAATTTCATCCTGAAATTGTACAGTCTGCCAGCAATGAACTGTTTGTTCAACAAAAATCCCAAGAGTTCATATGCTCTACGGCTTCTTTCGGCTTCAGCAGGCTTTTTTCTCCCTTCCCTCCCAGCCACGTGTTTCAGGAACAACTGGGAGTCAGCAGCAGCTTCAGAGAACCTCAAAACACACAGGACTAGCAGTGACCTCATGAGGTTACCCAGTCTATCTCCTTTGATGTAAACCACAGTCTCATTTCCTAAGGCCACAGAGTTACCAACACAGTTCTTAAATCCTGCAGTGAAGTTTCTCTCCTCCTTAGCTCATTTATTCTGGTACCCAGCTGCTCATACGAAGAGCACGTTTGCCATAACAGGCAGCCCAGTTGTCATCACAGCAATCAGATAGTTTTTACCCAGCTCTGAACTGCCGCTTACAGCTCACACTTAAGCGCAGCAACACGGGGCTATCCATCTTCTCTACCCACTCTTTTGTCATTCCATTGCCAATCATTTAATCCTAAGAGCTCTGCTAACCATGATCAGTGTCACGGAGATAGTGGCCGAGCTTGATGGATAGCAAAGCTCCTCTATCCCACAGCGATTAATGTAACGGGCTGGGGGAGATGTATAGAACTTGCGACTTGCACACAAGTAAAGTACTCAAATGTAGTACAGAGTGACACAGAGCATGGAAAGACAGGAGGATTGAGAACTAAACTCTTGGAGAAAACCTTATCAAAAGAAAATAAACATTAAAATACTTTTTGTAGCTAGGAAGGAAGCCCTGTCCTAACATACTCTCATAGTCAGGAGTGGCACACTTGATGTCACTAAGCATTTCTTCAAATTCTTAAAATTTCTTAAAATGAAATAATGATGAACAGGTTTCAATAGCAGATGGACACCTATTACATAATTCCATTCTAATGACCAAAGAAGTCTTAAATATGAAGGGCTTGCTTTGTACAGCAAGAGATTTACATGAAACAAAACAGCCAAATCTGCTACTGTAAGCAACTACATATGTTTAATACATGTTCATTTTATATTAGAATGATAAATCAACAGGGGAAAGAGGCTAAAGACTGTAAGACAATCATATACTAAATCAAGTGATTAAAAGGATAAAAGAACTACAGAAAACCAAGCTAAAAATTCCTTTATAAATACAATCCACGTAAACAACTAAGAGTCTTATTACGAGCATTAAGAATTCAATTCAGACTGGATACTGCATAGCTTTAATACCAAAAAAAAAGCTTAGAACACATATTAGAAATTTAACATTAGCAAATTCTAGCAACAGCAAAAAAAAAAAAGGGTTTCATATAAATAATTTGAAACTTGACTCTAATCCTGCAAACGACTCCATATTTAAGCAATACCCATTATTTTAAATATCTCCAATCAACACTTCTAAGTTAAATTGTAAGAATTAAGTCACTTGTGCACCACAGGGTCACCTAATATTTGCTTAATTGCAATTTAACAGTTGGGAAAAGTAGTTAAAATTGTGAACTTCTGCAGTTCAGGTCTGACTTTTTTGATAATGTGATCAAAGACTGATAATTTAAGGTATAATTTAGAGATGTAGTCATCAAATAATAATTTTCACACCCACAGAGAACAATATATTGTGATTTTAGCTGCTGCCATCAATATGTTTTAATGTCACTATCTGAGTAGGCAAACATATTATTTAGTGGTAGGAAGATGAAATATTTAGTAAAAAGTTGCTGCTGGAAAACTTTAAATGGTATGTGGAAGGACAGTTTGTGTTCTGTCTAAAATATGAATGTTATAAAGAAGGTTCGCATCAAAATAAAGGATGGGCTGAAGCACCTTTCTGCTACGTAAAAATATAGGCAACGTATATACACATTGCATCACTAGGACAGCACATTGTCACCCAGCTAACTACTAACTAGTTTTGTAACTACCCTTGCTTGGATTTATTTTCCCACCTAGGACAACAGGAATGGCATTGGGTGAGTTATGTGAGCCTTGAGTAACGACTTACAGGATTAACGAGCACATACGCCCATTTGCTCCTTGTAAACAAGGAGGAAAGTGTCAAAGCTTTGACACTAGGGAGAAGAGTTGACTTGATAAAAGGATGAGAAGGCTATCACAGGTCTCAAGCATGGACTGATAACAAAAACTTTCATTTTTAAAGCAAGCTAGGAATCACAGATCTCCGATTAAAGCTTTCTTGCAAAAAGTTGTTCTTCTCTACCATCACACAGTAGGATCGCTGCTGGTTCCTCATGCAAGGAGGACCAAGTACTATCTTTCTGAATTATTTCATATACAAAAAACTATAAGAAATACATTTATTGAACGCTTTGAAACTTTAATATATTTTTAGAAAAATCGATCACATACATAAATTATTTACTTATACAAAGGCAAAACAAAAAAACCCTTCAGATTAGATAATTATTTGTATTAGCTGAAATTCTATTATCCTTCATAAGTGTTAACTCATATTTTTTAAAGAATACTGTAAAGAGATAGTAAAATATATATAAAGGAAAACAAAGACAATTCTTCATACAATGTTATCAAGCAACTCTGTAAAGATATTTTTTTAAAGTTTGTTATGTGTCTGTAATAAAGAGCCTCACGTCCTTATAGAGGAAACATTTAATTTGAAGGCAGTGTTCCTGTGGGAAGACTTACAGCACCTATGACTTCTTCCGATCCCCACCATCCCTAGGTCTATGCGTGCCACACAATGGGGTCAAGAGGACAGAAACAGTCCAACGGAAAACTAAAGGCAGCATCAAGAACAGAATTTATATGATGGCACGCAGGATTCTGCACAAATGTCAACTGAATGAAAATTAGGAATGACATAATTTCATTTTTAACAGAACTGCTTTCTTCGAACTGTCCTGGTACGTTGAGATGGAAGGGTAACCAAAGTAATCTTAACTTTTAAGGAGTTCCACCGCAGTCATGGAAATCAGGCTCATAAGCCTGACATGCTGAATAAGGAGTTACTGGACACGTGAATAAATATGACATACCACAGCTTTTGCAGAGGAAGGCTCCACCTTACAACAAAACTGGCTAGAGGAAAACCATCACAAATACAAACTCAGGCCTCTCTCTCCCAACTCTCCTCCCTTCAAAAATCTTCAAGTTCCTTTTGAGACTTTCCATATGTGGGGAACAATAATTAAAATTGAAACGACGGCTGAGAAGACAGGAGGGAAAACAGAAATCACAGAATCACAGCTATCACAGAATAACCAGGTTGGAAGAGACCCACCGGATCGTCGAATCCAACCATTCCCACCAATCCCTAAATCATGCCTCCAAGTACCTCATCCATCCTAACCTTAAACACCTCCAGGGACGGTGACTCAACCACCTCCCTGGGCAGACCGTTCCAATGCTTAACCACCCTTTCTGTGAAGAATTATGCTCATATACAGCTTCATATACAGGAAAAACTGGCCAGCTTTAAATGAAAACCAAAAGAAAAAATCCTCAGGTAGCAAGCTCAGACTAAAACCTGCAGATATCATCTTTTTAGCAGGTCAAAAGGATGATCAATATTTAACCTTCATTAGTAATAACCAGATCTCACTTGAGCAGGAAGGGTGCTGAGGATTTTATTGCCAGCTTTGCAAGCTGCTGAGATTGTGCTAAGAAAATTACACCTTGTTTTTACTGTGCAAAGGGGAAGAAAGACTTTCTTTGCATTGAGCTACTTAGGCTTTAAATGCTTATTACTGTTTACCTTTAAGTGATTTCCTGCATACTGAAGGTGAGCCATGCCGTAAAACCTCAACAACTGTCACTTTCTTGACAGCGTTGCCACTGTCGCTCCCAGCTACTTCCAGGTGATGTGATAACATATGCTTAAACTATCTCTGCTGAGACTTATTAAACAAACAGTATGTTCTGTAGATTAAGCCATAATTAAGTACAACGTCAGTACAGTAAAAGCACAGTAACTATGCTCCTATTTGTTCGACTCATTTCCTTAGCACTAAAAATGTGAACTCTCTCAGGCTACTGTGAAACCGATAGTTCACGGGTCTCCTCACATCCTATGAGCAAAAACACTTGTGCAAAACTAACAAAGCCAGCAGATACTTCTGATTAATTTTTATTTTATAGTTTCTTCTATAATTTCAAGTCTTCAGAGGACTTTGGATCAGGATGTAAAAAAGGAGCTGTCATATTTGTATGTAGTATAGAACACTTCATACAGTTAAGTACCACACAGTCTTACACAGTTTCCTTGAGGGTAAAATAACAGTACATGCCTACACAGAAAAAACAATATTAGGAAGCATGTATTTTTAGCAACTTTAATTATATCCTAATAGCAGGAAAGGGAGAGCTGCAGAACTATACGACCAGGCAAGTCTCCCTAGAAGATAGACATGGCTTTGGAGCTGTACAGTAGAACAATTTTACTTGCTAGTGATTTTGAGTCAGAGAACTACTGAGAAGGCTGTTTCTTTGGTGCTGCACTATCATAGAATCACAGCATCACCAGGTTGGAAGAGACCCACCGGATCATCGAGTCCAACCATTCCCACCAGTTTCTAAACCATGCCCCTCAGTTACTCTTTCCAGCTGCTCTACAGAATGTCAACGACTGGGCTAAATCATTGGAAGCAGACACAATCCTTATAATTCCTAGAAGACATATGTCTATGTACACACAGCCTAGAAAGAGCCAGTTTGACCTGATCTATGATCATAGTAATAACAATATGTTTCAGCGCTTATATATATTTTTATTTATGGTACCATATTTCTAAGACTGCTCCAGCTGAAGTTTCATTAAGAGCAGTCCACTGTACTTTAGGACATCAGCAAAAGCAGTTTTACCTTTCAAACCTGTTGTTGTTGAAAAGATGCAGACCTGAATGCCAACCTACACAGTGAAATCTTTTTAATATGCATCCTAAGCAACTGATATTCCAGCCATTGAATGGTCAAAGTAATGCAGGGAGATCCAGAGATATAGGGGCTTGAAATATCTCAGTTGATGAATTCAAATAACTTCTTTCAATACACTAACAAAGTAGTATTTCTGGGCAGTAGCCTGAAGGAAAGATACAGGACAAAGCATGCAAATCACTACTGCTGATCACACACAATCATTTTTTCATTACGCCTAATACTTTTGTTGCATGCAAAGCATGATGTATAATTTAGATTTCATTTAAGATGCAAGTGAAAAAAGTGCTTCATCCCATTCATAAACAGCAGATCTTCCTGCTGCAAAGTCTGTATCTCTCACTGAGCAGCATAAATAAATGCACAATTTGATAGAAGCTCAGCTTAGGAAATATTTACATCGCAAAGGTAAATGTTTAGTTTGGTGGTTTAGAGCCATATTAGTTTAGGGGGGAAAAAAAGTCTCACATGTTGACTATGAAGGGACGTGCCTGTGAAGCTGCTAGAGGGCACCCGCTTTGTTCAGGAAGAGCCCACGCTGCTTTCATCACCAGCCCACAACTGCAGCAGCAGATCCCACCCTGGGGCTGCTATCTATTTTTTTTAAGCTTTCACAGATTTTAGACCTGTAGTAGGAAATTACTACAGGTAGCAGGCAACAGAGCATCCCATACATGTTGTGTTTTCAGGGTGAATGTTATCAGTGTAGACGAAATTATACCTACACTAGAGACCTAGTACTATAGAAATAAATACATGGTAAACGAAACCCTTGCTCAGAATAACATCGCTTTATGGAACAGCATTCAAATGCACGAGTTCTATAATCTCTATTAAAATAATGTTAATAAAAACAACAGACTTAAAGCATCAGAACATACACTCTTGAGGGTGTATCTATGACAGCTTCGAGAACAAGGACTAGAGTAAATATTCCCCAGGTATGCAACCCGCTTAGGTCAGAACATCCATAAAGAAAAGGATGAAGGAGATGTTGGGATGCAACACAACATTGGTGCCTCATCCCTTTACAGGTGCCACAGCATTCCCAGTCTCAATGTTTATCATAATTTGGGTTATCTTCAGAGGAAAAGTACCTATGAAGATTCCTTGCCACTCAGAACAAAGTGAAACGTAAGGAATTTAAAGCCTGGCAATCAATAACCCAAGCAAAGGTCTCTTGTGTGACGGATCTCAACGTTTTATGGTACCATTAGCACATCCTCACACACTTCAAGACTGAACTTTGACACACTCTTTTATAATCTTCCCGGATTATTATGCTGACCGCAACGTCTTAGCAAATGAAGCTGTACACACTCAAGAATACTTTGTCTTGAACTCTGTCAGGAACATGTCCTATCAAATTCACTACGATCCCCCTTGTATGGTACAGCTGGAGCCAGCTGAAGAACTGGTTCTCCTAAACTAACTTTTATAAAGGTTTTTTTTCTTTAGAAAAAAAATCAAATTAAAACCTACTTCATACTAATAAAATAATTTACAGCATTAACTGCTTAAGTTATCATTTTAAGGCTTATGTAATAAGTATTAAGAATATTTTATTAAAAATAGTCTATTAAAATTTTTATTAAAAATATTTTCTTCAAAGTAATTGCAATACTTCATATTATGCTATGATAGTCAAAACCCATTAGCTTTAATTTCGCTTACTATATTTGCAGACCAAATACAGGCCTGAATTTCGGCTCAGCAAATGGAATATTTAGATTGTATAATCTAGATATATCTCCCAGGGAAAAACAATTAATTATCTTTGTTAATGCCACTGCTGCTGAGAACAGCTGCAATTCCTGACTTGCCAAGTTCACGTTACTGAGGGTTATTCCTATTAATATTAATTAAGACCTAAACCGTTTGAGTTTTTTCAGTAATGATGCTCAAGTAGATTTTAAGTGTCATTGCACAGAAAGCACACCTGTAGCAGAACAGTAGAACCTATTCTTCTCTACTTAAAAAAAAATATATTAAAAAACACAGTGATAGCTCAGTGAAATGTATTCAGGCACCAGTAAATGAGGCTCACTAATTCCTAAGATAGCTTCAAGGACCTGTGTATTTATTTCCACTTACAAAGTGCAGCAAAAAACCTTGTTCCTTAATTGAATCAGAGATACTATTACACTATCGCTTACAGACCACAATTAAATCAGCCCATGAAGTTGTGTCAAACTGGTATTAAGCACCTTGTTCGACTTCACTGCCGAGTTCACTTCCAGACCATTACGGCAGGAAGAAATTCCTCCACTGACATCTCAGCCTTGACTTTCACCTACCTAAATTACGGCATCAGCAGACAAATTCAACCTCTCACCTTAAGAGCGGTTCACGCTTTCCCCTCACATAGCTTTGGACTTTAGTTCCAATGACTATTCTATGCTGTTCAAATAGATTTCTCATTAAATTGTTAGGGGCTGGCTAGTATAAAGAACAATTATTACCTCACAATTATTTTCTTTGACCTATATGCAAAGAAGTTCAGATACCAGAAGACTGATGTTGCCCAAATCCAGTCTAAATAAACTGAGGTTTAGGAATTAGCAAATTAATAATTTTTCATTATTTTCCTTCTATTTGACGGAGAGCAATACAGGACATCCATCCCCTCCTCCCCCATCCAATACCATGCTGTGTTTTAAGGACACATTTTTAGGTTCACTTTCTTCAGTGGCATTAAAGAAAAGAAAAATCAACAGTTTTGTATATATTTCTAAAAACCATATTGCAAGACTAAATTCATGATGAGCTGGGAGGAAACATTAGGCAGCTACAACTTACCCAGACAACCTGTTCCAGTGTCTCATCACTCTCATGGTGAAGAAATTCTTCATAATGTCTAGTCTACATCTGCTCCTCCCCACTTTATACCTGTCCCCCCTCATACGCAGTGTGGTTTGAAAACCACTTTGTGCATATGCACAAAGAAAATATTTTTTCTGTTATTTGCTACCTAGTAACGATCACTATCATCAATACCAAGAAAGGAAAACAAGTGTTCAAATTGCAGGAGGTACAAATACCAGGAAAAAATCTGAGAAATTTTAAGGGCAATTTGACTAGAAAAATAACCATATGTTTCATTTTGAAGAAAATCACATGTTATCACTGAGGACAAAAATAGCAATCCAAACAGAAGACATGAATATTGAAGAAGACCCAAGGTGATAAATACAGCTGAATACAAATGGGAAGACTTTCTTTTTAAACTCACACCACCTGTATAATGTTATTTTGAAGGTCCCTAGAGACACACATTAAAATGTCTGGATATTTTAAAGTATTGTGGAAATCAGCCTTTTGAGGAAACAGGAAGAAGATGACATTGTAATGTTGCAAATACTTAATAAAAACATTCATATTTTGGAAGTCCAAGATAAAAATCAGGAAAAAATAGGATAAGATGCCCGAGTTGCACAATATTTTGTACACTGCTTTGCTAAATGGACCAAGGATTTGTTGATTTTGCTAAATGGACATAGAGAAATCAAGTGAGTCTGAAGGAATGTTTTATCAGCATTACACTAAGTTTGATCAAGAAGACAGAGAAAATAACATTTGCAACTGAAGTCATATTTATCATTCAAAACCAAATGCCGTATCACTTCTGTTTAACCCAATGCTGCTTCTCATACAGTGGTTTAGACTTTCTTGCTTACAAGTTCATTTTTATTCTGATCAGATTGACTGATAGACATTGTTGTGCTTCCTTGTTTTATTGAAAGAACAGAGGACCAAGACAATCTCAAGGCTGACTTTTCAGTACATAATAGTACATTTATCCTTCAAAAGAAAGCATTTTATTTAAAAACTATCCCAACTACCACCCTGTGGCAGGTAAAACTCCTTAAGTTCTTCTAATCATGCTTTGGTCAAATAACAAGAACAAAAAAAAGAGAGATCTTCATGAAAAAAATTTCTTTTTTTCCCCCCCAACCCTGAAGATAACTGCTTTAAGCACTTCATAAATTAAAATTCAGCAACACTGAAATTAACCTAGATAGTTACTTTACATAACTTAGCAGCGATGAATAATAGAAAAATCTGCAGAACTATACAAATTATAGGAAAATTTGTAAGTAACGACCTCTTTGAATAAACTTAAGTTGCATTTCTTTTGTCTTATTGGATATAATCTAGTATTTCCCACACTCTGCACCTTCTATTATTTTTCAAATTGTTCATCAGAAATCCTGTTGTGATTTTTCAGACTTTCTGGAGGTGCTTCACCTCCTCTAGGTATGCAATTATATTATTAACCCATCAGACATGTCTCCTCTCAGTTTTCTTCTGTATTTTCCACAGAAGGACATAAGGACACTAAGCTCTACTTCTACTTGCAGTAATCCTATATCAGTATCATACAAATATATTTGTATATACAAAACTAATTCATGCACAAATGAAGTATAACTTTTCCTTGAGTGCTAGCACACCGACATAAATAATTCAGAAATCCAGCTTGCTGAAATGTGATCTTGGGAATGAAGTGAATCAAGAGAAGAGATCAAGTGAAATTTATTTATTTAGCAGAACGAAAGTAAAGCTGATGGGAATATCAGCAGAGGGAGAGGAAAAAAAAAGGAATGTTCATACAGGTGTCCTTGTGTATTAGTATCTAAGCTGGCCATGATTTGATAATGTAAAGAAGGTTAGAAAAATTAGATTTTCAGAGACTTTCCCAAAGGACCAATTAAGGGATAAAATAAATAAATTACAGCAGACCTTAAAGAAAGTTATAAATAGGATATATAAAGTTGTTTTATACTCAACATTCCTGATCCATAAAGCACAGAATTTATGACCAAAACTTTCCATAGTTTGTACTAACGACCATGTCTGCACTTTAATTTTATGTGTTTACTCAGTTATTATCAATAGCACTTTTTCACCGCATTATGGAGACCAACTTGCATTTAAAAACAGCAGCCAAAAGGAAAGCATAATATTACGGTGCCATACTCCTTTAAAAAAAATCTCTGTCCTCCACTTAATTGCAAGACCCTAAAGTAATAAACATTTCCTGGAACATAAAAAGTATTTTTTTTTGCCGAGGACAGAATATATTTGTTTCCCAAATGAGGTGGAACCCTACAGATGTTGGCATTAAGTGTACTGATGGGAATCATGATCATCTGTCAGAAAAACGTATAAATCCTTTGGGTCCTGTAACAAGTTTACGGTGTTCCTGTGAAATACTAAGCAGGCACAACGCAGACATTGACATTTAACTCTGTATTTCCACTGGATTTTTTTCTGACTCATCATTGGTCTCTTCAGTCTTCTCAGGCTCCTTATTTTATAGAAATGACCATATGTTTAGATTTGTATTTGATGGCATAATTGCAAAACTGCAGCGAGCGAGCAGCTAGAGCTCCGCGTATCAGCCGCGCTGTGGCCGCAGAGGCGAGGAAACCTTCTGCAATGCAGTGGGAGCCACATTAACAGCTTCCACATCTTTGCAATGAAACGGGTATTTATACTGACAGCTACAGTAGAAGCATGAAACCAGGCAGCCCATAATATAAACTAGGTCCCTCTGTTACTTTTACAGAAGTAACAGAGGAAACAGTAAATTTGAATCTAACTTCTTGGTTTCTGTGAAGAAGAGCAGTTGGCCTTTCTGTGGATCTACCATCCTTTGCAACACAGCAATATGGTAAGACAGAAACTTCATGAATGTTTCATGAAGTTGTAGGTGGCAGAAAACTGCTTTTTGCTCAAAAGAGCAAAATTAGAGTTAGAATCTTTTTCTTATCAAGAATTCCTTCATGAATTCAAGGACCTTCTTCTTAATTAAAAGTTTTGCTACAAGTGATTTGCTTTCCACATACATGGAAGACATTTCACTTTTTGACAAGCGGACTTATTTTCTGATTATGTCTACTTAGTTGAAAAAAATTCCAACCAGCAACTATTGAAACACTTAAAGTGTACTGTACTCAGCACTGGTGAGACCGCACCTCGAGTCCTGTGTTCAGTTCTGGGCCCCTCACCACAAGAAGGATGTTGGGGCTCTGGAGCGAGTCCAGAGAAGAGCAACGAAGGTGGTGAAGGGGCTGGAGAACAGGCCTTATGAGGAGCGGCTGAGAGAGCTGGGGGTGTTTAGCCTGGAGAAGAGGAGGCTGAGGGGAGACCTTATTGCTCTCTACAACTACCTGAGAGGAGGTTGTGGAGAGGAGGGAGCTGGGCTCTTCTCCCAAGTGACAGGGGACAGGACGAGAGGGAATGGCCTCAAGCTCCGCCAGGGGAGATTTAGGCTGGACATTAGGAAAAATTTTTTCACAGAAAGGGTCACTGGCAGAGGCTGCCCAGGGAGGTGGTTGATTCACCTTCCCTGGAGGTGTTTAAGGCACGGGTGGATGAGGTGCTGAGAGACATGGTTTAGTGTTTGATAGGAATGGCTGGACTTGATGATCCGGTGGGTCTCTTCCAACCTGGTTATTATATGAGTCTATGAAAGAGAATAAGCTACTGAACAGCAGCACTAGAGGTGCACAGGGTTGGGGGGACCTCACAATAACCACAAGTATCTGTCCTGCTGTCTCACATGCAACCCCTTAGATCGTTGCTCCAGAAGATAACAAGTCATCAAATGCAGGACAATATTTGACTCTCGAATCACAAAACCACTTTCTGAAGGTTGCACCCCTTGACGATCTTACCTGAGCACATAAATGTATTTTTTAAAGGTATTGAAGAAGCCCTGAATACTTTTGCCTCTCAAGTTAATTTCCAAACTGTGAAAGCAGAAGACAGTAACTGAAATTAAGATATTAATGAAACCCTTGACTGCAGCTGCACATCGCTTCCCACCAACTTCAATGCTTCATTCCCCTGCTTGTATAGCAACGCGGTTCAGATCTGCCCTGTGCTTTGCCAGGGCAACCTTAGCTGTAAAGAAGAATCCCACTGAACTGACAGCACACAATCCCAAGCAAAAATGAAGCGCGTGTAGAAATTTGTAGTGTAAACTTGACCAAAACTCCCATTCGGAGGACTCTTATTATTGCAAGATCCACAGCACTACCTCGGTACCAAACCATTTTTTAAAGACCAGTCATATACTAATGAACCACACAAGGAGTAAACACCATACTAGCAACAAACTAATAAAGTGGAAGTGGTAAGAGAAGTAAATGGAATCTGTTCCCTCACAATACACCCTGCTATGGCCATGGGAATGTTTTTCAAAGTCAGGATAACTGTATCAGGTGAGTCTGTGGGCACGTCATGGCATCCTGCCAGCCCTTAGATCAGGGGACCCTGGGGCATTTCTGCGCTCTGCTGGAGATAAAGGCTCAAGCACCAGATTCCCCAATCAGGAGATTGCTCCAGGTGGCATTTTTGTTCTAATTGTTTCTCTTTTTCTGTATCTTTAATTTTTTTACCTGTTCACAAGCTTTAAGATTACAACTGAAAGCATTTAACTTCTCTAGCGCTTTTTAAATTTCTTTATACAATGAACAAGGAAACACCTGATTGTCTTCAAGTGCTACAGAAAGCCAAAATGCAAACTCTTTCATGGAACAAAACTTCTGTCCTCTGCATTCTTCTAATCAGAATATTAAAGTAATTAAAACTCATCCAATGGAGCTAATTACCATCTCAATAGAAGCAGAGCCAAGATTCAAGAAGGAAAGCGCTATTAAAAAAAGACCAAACATACAATCAACAAAAATTTGTACTCTCCAGAAAAACATAATTGGTCTAACTTGATATAGATGTACATTAGTTCTTGGATGCAAAAAGCAAAGCTTGATTACAGCAGTAGAGAAGGCTACCATGATTATCCTAATTAAAAATTTGCCAAGTTATTTATAGTACAATACAAGGAAATGACATGCATTATCCTGTAAAACTATTCAACAAACCATTAAGCACTGTAATAAAATCAACTGACAAAAAGAGGTGCAATTATATTTATACTCATGCAAACTCCTTAGTGAACTAAAACCAAAGCATCACTCAGTCCCCATATTCTTTATACAAGCAAACCAGAGGTGTTGGAGAGATCTAGAAATATAAACCTCTCTTAATTAAGATACTGACAGTTTTGTAAACAGTTAACTTCCAATTCAGTAGTCAAATCACCAATGACACATTAGGCTTGCAGTGCACTAAGTTCAGAAGAAGAAAGCTAAATTTTAAAAAGCAGTTACCACTCAACAAGTCACATATAAAAGTCTAAAATTATTTTTACCACATTTGAAAAAGTGTTGATTTATTCTTAATTAACTGATCAAACAGCATTCTTAAGTCTTTCTACACATGATTAACTCCTAAGCAATCAAGGAAATTAGAGTAAATTAGAAACAGGATTGTCATAAAGCATTGATCATCTACACCTGCAATACACATCTGTTGGAATTTAACCTGCATTATGAAAAACTGGATCAGCATACTATTCTTTTTTGCCTTTTTTAATATTTTAAGCATAACACTGCCTATAATCCAAACTCTTTAAGTTAAAGAAAATAATTGTCCTATAGGTCAACCTTTTTTGATTCACAGTAACAGCCAAAACCAATTTAGATGAACCAGAATACATTTCACAAAGATAGATGTGAATACACCATAAATTTGCCAACACCTTTTCAGCACCAATCCTATTTAAGTCCATTTAGAAAGACATTATGCTGCTATCCTACCATTTCTACTGCCCTAACAATTTCTCAGGCTAGAAAATAAAAGTTCATCACGCTTGTCTCTATCAGCATGTCCTACATCAGCTCCCACACCCTGCCCAGAGCTGACCTTTGGCTACACTCATTGAAATCTGCTACCTGCCAGGGTTTGCTTTCACATCAGCGACACTGGAGAGCAATCTCTCATCGATTCATTTGGCGTAAAGAGCAATGCAATAAATAATATTTTCTTTTAAGCTCAAAGGTTGGTTAAGCACCTGCAAAAACAAAATGAAGTTCTGTGGGTTTGCCAATGCACATATATTTTGGAGAAGCAATTAATGTCTTTGAGGCACTGTGTTAGTGCAAGGGGAAGTCTGGGCTTTGATCTCATTACAGAGAATGAATCACGACTGGAATTCACCAGGGTAAATACAACTAGGAGACTAAGCTCACATCCATCTCTTCTACTACAGAAAAACAGAAGACTATAACAAGGACCTCTTCACAGTAATGTGCATTATTCTGCAGACTTATCCCTTTATCTCCTGAAATGACAAATAAAATACACCTATATATTTTATTATTATTATTTCTAAGTAACCTATCTTTTTCTCCTTTGTTCCAAGAGACTTTTGGCAACTTGATTTCCAAGAACAAGTTTAGGAAATGTTTTGTACCATATCTTACGCCCTCTGAAAGAGAGGGGCAAATTAGTTGCACATATTATTAAAAACCCCAACTCTCTTACTAAAAACTGAGATGAGCATTACCTCAAGTGTAAGTTCAATTTACAAAATCCATTAGTTACACAAATAAATCTAATACCCTGAATTTGGGCTATAAGGCACCCCTAAATGCCAGCTCCCCCCACCTTCTGCTCTGTCCTTCTGCACCATGGAAACCACCAGCATTTACTGGCAGCAAGGCACTTTGACACAGCGCTAAACAGAAGGATGACTGGAAATCTGTAGTTGAAGCTTGCAGAAACAGCTGTTTTCTCTCTGGTAATGTAGAAACTAAGTTTCATATCACTTGTTCTCTCATGAGAAATATAAGCAATGAAAAATCCAGTTCATCCCTCTACTTTCGGTCTCCAGTTGAGAAAAGGGACATCTGTTTGGGCTGAAGGCCCCTTGCCAGCTGACAACCTTAAAAACACCCAGAGGACCAAACGACAAATAGCAAAATCTGATGCTTTCTTCCCCTACTATTAATATTTCTTCCCTTACAATAGGGTCTTTTTCTTTTCTTTTTTTTTCATTCCCAGTGTATGCTGAAGAGTCAACATGAAGAATTTTTATCCATACTAAGGAGGATAAACAACAAATCTAAGAGCAACACGTCTTTCCACTTAGTTGTGGTGTCCTTCAGCAATCATGTATCTTCATGCCAGCAGACCAGGAATTAGAAGGAGGAACCATTCATTATACAGAAAGGAGGTACCAGATTTTAAAACCATCTGTAGGGTTACAAGTAAAAACCAGAAGAGAGCTTCAAACCTGCTTGAACCTCTCCAGCTGAAGGTAGCTGCTATTCAGCTGCAGCCAGCAGTTCCCTCCCTTCCTTAGTGCCCCGACAGATGACTCAGTCACAAGAATCCAGTTATAAATCTGGTGTCCTTCCACAGAAGGTATGTATTTTCCATTAGGAATCACCGAGCAACTTCTTATATGTGTATACACACATTTATATTGCAAGGGTTGGGGACACAGAATGGAATAGCTCAATCAGACAGGACTTACAACAATCATCTAGTCCAACTGCACCGTAACACAACCATGACCAGCCAGGCCTGAAATCTCCACAGCACAGCCAGTGATGTAGTCAAAGGAGCAGGATTTGGCCCTTCAGAATGCATCAGTGATGATTTGTATTTCTCGCCATGTATTTTCCTGAACGTATCTCAGCTTTGTGTCATCTCATGCACTGACAGCACTATTAATCTCAGCTGGAGAAATACAAGGCAATTCAAATATTAGCTTCTTCCTTAAGCCTCCTAGAAATTTTGAGCAGTTCCATTTCAGAAAGAGGGGGAGAAAAGTTTGACCTCGCTCTTCCTCCCACTAGCTTCAAACTTGCACGTTTATTATCAACAGGGAATATAAGCAAATTTAATGGTTTTATACAACTACACTTTACAGGGTAGATACTATACAAAGCCATGTGGCAAAAGAACGAAGACACAAATGAAGTTCCAGCAAACAGAAACAAAATTAAATCTGTTTATCATCCTTCTTTTCTGAATTTACACAGAGTTACAAGCCGGGGATTTACAGAACCATTTGACCAGTCCCTGGGCTGTGGAGGCAGCCTGCAGTTGGGGCTACCAGTGCCAAGCAGCAGTGGACAACTTCAATGTAAAGCTAGGAGCTGCAAAGCAAAAAGGATGAATTTGGAGAATAGGGCTCTGAAAAGCTAGATTGCCTTTCAAAAAGGCCTACTTCAATTTTAATAATACAGGAAAATTGAAAGACCCATATTCAAGGAAACAAGAACATTTAAGAAAACTAAACACACTTCTTGTTTAAGTAAAATGCTAGAGTGGTAGCAAATATTTTTTTAGTTCCAAGAAATGTTTATGGTGTTTTGTTTAACATCATTGAGAGAAAAAGTGAAGGGGAGGATGAAGAGGAGGACTGTGGCATGTGACAAATTCAGTGTGAGAACACATTCAGAGTGAAAAACCTCACTTTCTTCCAAATTCAACTTTCACAACCCAGCAGACACTCGCTATTTTTGCCCCACACAAACTTCACGTCTTGTTTAGAAACAACTGATGACCCGTTTACGATTGCAGCTATTTGTCATGAGCCACCAAAGGAACCATGTAACGTTTTCTCATACTAGACTTAGAAAAAAAAGACTTCTATGAACTCGGAAAGTATGATTAAGCCCCCTCAGTGCTGCTGGCACAAATCCCTCCCATTTGCCAAACCCACCCCCGCTTTTTAATTATTTGTTTGCACAAGGTCAAAGCCAGGCAAAAACATGTTTTCCTATCTTATAATCCTGCCAGAGGGGCTACTACCCTTATCATACATATTCTGTATTTGCAGAATATTATTCTCTTTCTGCTTTTCTTTTTAGGTTATTTCAATTTAATTTAAACAGAAGAAGACAGTTCTCATTACACATCCTTCAGAAGTGACCATGTTTTTCTGAAGGCTTGGTTTAGCAATGGGAACAGCTAGGGGATGAAGTTCTTCAAAAATATAGACCTCAAATTACCTGCTGCTGTCTCTAAGCCTTCTAAAGAGATAAAGAAAATGAAGACAGGGAAAACATTTGATCTTTCATGCTATCTCCTGGTAGAAATTCCTTCCTATCTTTTAAACACATTTAAGGCAAGTTCTGGAAGTAAAAGCATATATGTAGGTGAAAGTAATTGTATGATACTGCAGAAGATCTGGCTTTGAAGAAAATTGGAATTCTTCAACATATAAATAGTTCATGTGCTGCATTTTGCCTGGTTTTAATGTTCTGCAAAACTTAGGAGTGTGCAGTGAGGTTTAGTCAAAGTCACAGGAAAAGGTTATTTACTTGTATGGTCTCATGGATATCTGGAAGATTTAAAGGCTGAACAAGTCAATGGCCACCAACTTCAAAAAGGTTGGGATCTTCCCCTTAGCAAAATTGGTACAAAAGAACTACAGAGTTGTTATTTCTATAAAACTTTCATAAGATTAGGGTAAACAAGCAAAAAGCTTTGCTCACAATGACATTAACACTTGCTACCTCTCACTGCGAGAACAGTAGTGCCCTGCTTCTAGAAGGTTTATTTTGTTTTAAAACATGCCTGAGAAAACCATAGTGAACAAAGTAAATGGATCTGTCCCTCACCATGTATGCTTACTGAGCTCCTGACATCAACACTCTCTTCATTACATAATGGCACTTTTATCATTAAGCAAAAAAAAAAAAAAAAGCAAACTAACTTTCTTACTTCATTTTAGTAGGGGTTTTTTTCTAAGAAGAAAAAAAGCTTAAAGGGACAATAGATGAAAAGTAAATGTCTTAATGCTTTCCAAACTAACAGGATTAACAGCACTTGAATGTGAGAGAAAACAGTCAGCAAAAGATGGGAAAATAAATAAAAAATTAAAAAGAGATATCTGGCCCCTCAAACTATTCATTATGAGTTTTATGAAGCCGAGGATGTGGCTCTCAGTCGCATGTATTAACTTCTGATTCATGCTCCGGCACCTCTCATGCTCTATTGTAGAGATACAAAAATATGCTGAACTAGTAACAATGCTGTGCCTAGAGCTGAAAACCGCTCCATTACGCACTCCCAGTCTCTCCTAGTGTTATCAGAGATGCCACAAACAGGTTCCAGAGCAGTGGAGACAGAAATCCTCAGCTAAGGGACTGAGTCTGTGCTGGTACTCCAAAGGATGCACATTCAGAACGACTAATCTAGGATTAAAGTTAATGGCAAGCTTTACCAATACAGGCTTGAAATCTTGCTCCTTCTAGAGTATTTACTTCTGATTTAATACATTGGTATGTGCCTCCATCTGCTCAAGAGCCACAGACGAGAACCTTTTCCTCAAGGGTGGTAACAATACCTTTTCTATAGCAGTCAAACGGTTAGAGTGTGCATGTCAAAGTAGTTGTCATACTGCTCAAACTCAGCCAAGGAAGATACTTCACCCAAAACTTCCTTCTCCCAGGGGAACAACCAAACCAGGGCTTTTGGCTAGGGACTCCACACAGCTAGTAACACAAGCTTTTCTGGATGAGAGAGAACATTTTCACCAAGGAGCCCATAAGATCACAGACCATCTCTGTCAGGATGGGGCTCCAGCCCTTGCTTCTAGGAGGGCTCAGACAATTTTGCAGTGAACAATTACTGAACAACAATAAAAACAACTCAACAATTGCTTTGAAAAGTCTAAACTGTGAGACCTTTGTCACATTTCCTGGAGGATGCTCAAACCTCCCTAAGGAACCTTAATGGATACGTTTAAGAAACATATATTGAGAAACCAACAAGAACTGACAAAGAAAATCATCTGTTAAAGATGGAAGAGAGCAAATCACTTGGGTATGGCACTTACAGGCATCAGTAAAAAAGATACTCAACTGGTCCTTTCAGACACTAAATTGAATAAAAAACTAGTAGTAGCTAAGTGTAATGAAATAAAATTCAACAAATACCACACAGATATTAGAGGATTTTATTAAAATCTTTCTTTTATTGCAGTTCATATGTAAGAAAATTTAAGTTGAAAATACCAAGTTATCTAGGCTTGAAAATAGCTGGTGGTTAGTCACTGTGTAGTCTAGAATCTATTAATTCTGCTTCTTACTAGAAGTCACTTTCGCTTGCAATTAAGCTCTCAGGAAACAAATTTTGCAGGCAAATGATCTCCCCTGCATCAGGGCAGCACGTTACTGACCTTGCGATCACAGAGAACAATGTGCAACACCTAACACTTCAGAACAACGTCCAGATAATGCAGTAACATCAGGACTGCTGTAATCAGCAAACAGAAACACGTTCCTTCACACTACGCTCTATTCCCCAAGGACTAAACGATGAAAGATGCTGGCAGGCACTGAAAGGAGAAGAGCTCAATGAATTACATAAGCTGCATTAAAGCAGCTTTCATATTAGCTCCACAACCAAGGGACGACGGTAGTGAGGTGGGAAACAGAATCTCAAAATGCAGCATTATCGTGAAGTCTAATATACAGGGAAGTCCAGATTATTCGCCACTGCCAACCACTCACTACATCACCTTTGCAGCTGAAGTCTCAGCATTCTGCATTCAAAACCTTGGTATTTCTGACGTGATAACACGCTCTTTTCAGGCTCAAAAGTGAGCTACGTGTAAGGAAGTAACAACTCCAAGAGAACTAGAGACAAAGAAAAACTGCTACACTAGTATGACAATCTCGGGACCATTTCATCCATTCCGTTTGGGTCTTCTGAAACATATTTAAGCTGGTCTTTACATAAATGTATTCTAGAAAGCAGTTTTTGGAAAAAAAATGTTTTAGCAGTTCAGCTATGTGACAACAGCTGGCAGAATCTACTTCAAGTTTTCTAACATAATAGAATTACACATGTTATCATCCTGTTTGTAAATGCCACTGGATGCAGGCCAGATAATTAGGATTTTAATTAACAGATAATTAGAGACACAGGCCATCTCTTGGAGACTCCCAATAATCTCTAGATATCTCCAAGATGGTTATCACATCCTTTACAACAAGTGTTGTGCACAAATTGGAGTGATCCCTCTTCACGTTTAATGCTTCACCTTGGTCTTCCCGAGTATATCACTGATTAATTGCAACCAATAAGCAAGGTCCAAAGCAGCCTAAAAATCAAGTTACTTAAAAGTATGTGGAAAAGGTTGAGTTTTTCCCTAAAATTTAAATAATATTTATGCTTCCATTTACTGAAAACAAGGCTTTGAAAGTCTGATAAAGTTCCATTTTTTTTAAATAAATAAGATATGACTACATTTGAAGGATGGTTTTTTTGTCACCAGTGCACAGAATTGATACACCATTGAAGTTTTCAGGTATTTCAGTGAAGGAATTCCCACATTACATCTGTTTAAATATATACATTTTTTTTATATATACATGTTAATCAGTTGAACTTCTTTAAGAGTAAGTAAGTGCTTCATCCAAAACTCACCTTCTCTCTTGGGCAAACATTTTTTTTTTGATTAGCCCTGTTCTCCCGAAGCTCAGTGCGGAATAACACACACAGGAAAAAAAGAAGAGCAATTTAGATTGTTCTGGGCCTCAAGGGAATGTTACAACATCCCAGGATGTAACCCTAGTATTTTAAATTGCACAGTAGCACTGCAACTGCCACTCAGCCTCAAACACCAGATAGTGCTTCTCAATTCTTATTAAGAAGGCATTCACTGTGTGATGCTGATTAGACTGATAGGTTTTGCTGACATTAGCAGAAACATTTATTTTAATATAAAGGAATAAGTTGCTGAGGCAAATTTAAGTTTGACCTTGAAAATAAAATATTACATAACCGATGGACACAAAATGCAGAGACACTCACAGAAGTACAGGGAAATGAAAGCAGTTCACCTGCCAACCAAAAATACTCAGCCACTGGTATCAGTGTGATTTAGCCTAATCTAACCAAATTCTGGATTGGGCCCCACATATGGTCTGGGCTATCTAAATGATGCTATTTCAGCATCCTCTTTGTGTTCAACTTTTCCCTCTTCTCCAAAATAAAAGGAAATATGAATGAGATATTTGGTGGAAATTTGTATAGTTATTATCTAGGTGTACGGATACAGTGTGCTGTGCCTGAAGCTAAAAATATGCTACCTCTGTTTTTCAAAGTGGCTGCATCAAGCCTCAGGAATTGATACAACCCAGACACACAAATCACTTTCAAGTAGACAGTCAATCCCACTTCTCTATCCATTTATATCCATGAAGCTAAACGATTCACCTCTGCTTTGACCAGAGATACAGTCAAACTTGGAAAAAGCACTCTGACACAGCAGAACAACGCAGACAGGTATTCTTCAATCCAAGAGCTATGTATATTTAATACAGTTTGCTCCAAATGACAGAAAGACAGTGATTTTTTTTTTTTTTTTTTTTTTCATAAGAAGCCTTATCAATACACAAGCAAACTTCATAGCCGGCTCCATGTCATACAAAACTCACCCTGCTTTAAGAGCTGACTTCAAAGAAGCTATCAAGAAGCATTTCTGATGTTATAAACATGATCAGCTCTGCGAGGGTTTGTAAGCCACTTGGATAAGCCAAGGTCAGCATCAGCTCCAGTCCAAGTTTCCCCAGTGCCACCAGGGCAGGTGTTTTCTTTTTCCTTTTGCATACCTAGGTGTCCCCAGTTGTTACAGGGCTGTTGTGCCACTGCTTTTGTACAGCACTCAGAAGTCACAGTTCAGCTAGAACTAAAAACTCACAATTCAGATGTTTCTCTAGTTCATACCCCAAATCCCATCTTACCTTCCACATGCATTTTGGAAATTTCTTTTACTGACAGACCTAAATAACAGCTACTTTTCCTGAACACTCAAAATAATCTTTGCTCTTCCCTTAAGTTCACCCTAAGTACCTATTTTCAGGAATAATTTAGAAAGTATCAGTGCATTAAATTCTCAGAACTGAGAACCTCACATCCAAGATCACTAGAGTTTCCTTGCTTTATAATCCTGGGCATGAGCATAAGAGACTGACTCAATATCCCCTGCCTTACCTTCCCTATCTTCAAAAAATTTGCTGTTCTTTCAGTGCCTCAAGGGTTGTGTAAGGAAGCATCCCATTTCACTCCCCAGACCCTTGCCAGCCTCAGCCGCACTAAACACAAACAACACTCTTTTTCCAGACCTTAAGCCACTTTTAGTTAAGGTGTCTCTCTCCTTTCACCTCCAGAACTGTATATTTTATCTAAAATTCATAAAGCTTCTACCACTCACCCTGTTCATTCTGCACAACGCTACACTTCTGGTTACTCATTCTTCTGGCATTAAATCCTGAAGCTGCCTTTTACAGCACCGTAAAAGCTGCTGGATTTCCATCCTTGCCTCCTGAATCCCTTCAGGGCCCAGGTGTTTTCCACCAAGTCCAATGAGGAGGCAACTGATTAATCACAGCTGACCTCAATTCCTCCTCTCTTTAATCACACCTGAACTGAACTCTTACTGTCTTAAAGAAAACTTGAAGTCCTGCAGCATGCTATGTAAATTTTATCTACAGTCTTTTAAAAAAACGCATTATAGAACATAAATATATGAGACAAAAATATTGAACCAGCTTGCTTTATTGCAATGGTATGTGTTTCTATATTATGGGACTATAGAAGACATGACTGTTTTTTGTAGTTTTGCTCAGAACGTGCAGCCCCTCCTCATTCTGCTCCCTCACTCCAGCCAGGAACAGCCCTCAGGGTTTCCTGGAAGGAGAAAGAGCAAGCAAACAAGTTGCTGGTGCAACCTCAGTCCTTGTGGGTTTTATAGTGGGGTGACCCCAGTGCCTGCATGTCTTATGAATGCTGGAGGAGACTCATCTGTGCTCTGAGCCACATCTTTTAAGTTACATCTTTCGAGAAGAGAGAGGAGCTTCTGCAGATCTCTAGATGTCTGGGAAACCCTCAGCCAAAAAAATCAGCAGATGAAGGGTGGTTGTTGGATCTCCGTGCTAGGCTGAGTACTTAAATACTTCATAAATCTCGCATTAGCGTATGGGTCTTGCAGGGAGGATCCAGTGATGGCGTTTATAACGTTATAATCACAGCCATCAGATGAAGCTTAGAGGAAAATTATAGATTTGTTCAGTCTCACCTACCAGTAGGGTTATTAAACAACAAAACAAACAGAAAATTATGTTAATATATGGGTTCAAAACATAACAGATTCTAAGTTCATGCAACTCTCGTGTAGTATTACAAGATCAAAGCCACCAAGAAAGACTTCAGGGCCATTGGGAAAATGATGGAGGGCTCTGGGGCTCAGATAGTATTCCGCTCCATCCCAAGGCTAAACAGAGAGGAGCTGGAAGTCAGGAAGAAGAACCCAATTAATGCCTGGCTCTGATCCTGGTGTGAGGAGAGGGGCTTCGGCTTCGTTGATCATGGGGTGGCTCACGCACCCCCAAACTCTGTTGCTAAGGATGGGACATGTGTGTCTTCTAGGGGGGCTAAAGCCCTTGCTAAAAACCTAGCTAAGCTCATAAATCGAGCTTGAAATTAGATGTGAAGGGGGAGGGGATTGAGACCAGGCTAGACAGGAGCGAGCCTGGATATGGGGCACTAGTGATTCAGAGAGGCTTTGCTGGAGAGGACCCCCAGTACAGCACCACACAGAAAGTGGGGGTGAACACACCTGGGGGTGGGAAGGGAGATACAGGTGCTCTGGTGCTAGCTACTCCAGTTACCAGGCAACTGGGAATGGACTCTGTTCCCTCTAAGAGGACTGATGGCTCAGCAGCTCAGCTGAAGTGCATTTGCACCAATGCACACAGCATGGGGAATAAGAAGGAAGAGCTGGAAGCTGTTGTAGGGCAAGAAGCCTATGATGTTGTTGCCATCACGGAAACATGGTGGGATGACTCATATAACTGGAGTACAGATATGGTGGGGTACAAACACTTCATGAGGAATAGGAAGGGAAGGAGAGGAGGCGGGGTAGCCCTCTATGTAAGGGAGGACTTGGACAGCATTGAGATGGATTGTGGCTATGAGGAGATTGAGTGCCTGTGGGTTGAAATCAGAGGAGCCCATAAGAAGGTAGATTTTGTGATGGGAGTCTGTTACAGGCCACCCAGCCAAGGAGAAGCAGCTGACGAGCTCTTCTATAAACAGCTGGGGTTAATCTCTAGATTGATGCCTCTTGCTCTTGTGGGAGACTTCAATCTTCCTGATATCTGCTGGAAGTACAATAGAGCAGAAAGGGAGCAGTCTAGGAGGTTCCTGGAGTGTGTGGAAGACAACTTCCTCGCACAGCTGGTGAATGAACCGAAAAGGGAGGGTGCCCTCCTGGACCTGCTGTTTGTGAACAGAGAAG
This sequence comes from Clamator glandarius, assembly GCA_033459285.1. Lineage (NCBI taxonomy): Eukaryota > Metazoa > Chordata > Aves > Cuculiformes > Cuculidae > Clamator > Clamator glandarius. Next base: position 590,445 of record JAUNZM010000826.1, read on the forward strand.
GGCTTGTGGGGGATGTGGCAGTAGGAGGACGCCTAGGACTAAGCGATCATGAGATGATGGGGTTTTCTGTTCTAGGCGAAGTGAAGAGGGTTGTTAGCAGGACAGTAGCATTAAATTTCCAGTGGGCAGACTTTGAACTCTTCAGAAGGCTGGTTGGCAAAGTCTCGTGGGAGACAGTGTTTAAGGGCAAGGGAGCCCATGAGGGCTGGGAGCTCTTCAAAAACGAGATCCTAGCGGCTCAGGAGAAAGCAATCCCCATGTCCTGAAAAAAAAGCCAGCAGGGGAAAAAAACAGCTTGGTTGAACAGGGAGATCTTGAGTGATATCAAGAAGAGGCACATTTATGGGCTCTGGAAGAGGGGACAGGCCTCTTGGGTGGACTACAGGAGGGAAGTGAGATTGTGTAGAGAAAAAATCAGAAGGGCTAAGGCTCAACGAGAAATCAGATTGGCAAAGTCGGTGAAAGATAACAAAAAATCTTTATATAAATATATAAATAATAAAAGGAGGACTAGGGAGACCATACAGTCCCTACTGGACACAGAAGGGGCAACAGTGACAGGGGATGAGGAAAAGGCTGAGGTACTTAATGCCTTCTTCTCAGCCTTTAATTATAAAGAAAGTTGTTCCCTTTCTGTACAAATCCCAGAGCTAGAGGAGCAAAATGACTCTCCCATGGACCAAGAGGAGGTGGTCAGAGCGTTGCTAGCCCGACTAGACACCCACAAGTCTATGGGGCAGGATGGGATTCACCCGAGGGTATTGAAGGAGCTGGCGGAGGTGCTGGCCAAACCCCTTTCCATCATCTTCCATCAGTTCTGGGAGACTGGGGGAGTTCCACTGGACTGGAGGCTGATGTTGTGCTCATCTACAAGAAGGGTCGCAGGGAGGATCCAGGGAACTACAGGCCTGTCAGTCTAGTGCCAGGGAAAGTCATGGAACAGGTGATCTTGAGTGCTATCATGAAGCACGTGCAAGAGAACCGAGTGATCAGGCCCAGTCAACACGGGTTCACAAAAGGCAGGTCTTGCCAAACTAACCTGATCGCCTTCTATGACAAAGTGACTCGGCTGCTGGACGAGGGAAAGGCTGTGGATGTATTTTCCTGGAGTTCAGTAAAGCCTTTGACACAGTTTCTCACAGCATTCTGCTATGGAAACTGTCACCTCTGGCCTGGACAGGCGCACACTCTCCTGGGTGGAAAACTGGCTGGATGACCGGGCCCAGAGAGTGGTGGGAAATGGAGTTAAATCCAGCTGGAGGCCAGTGACAAGTGGGGTTCCCCAGGGCTCAGTGCTGGGTCCAGCCCTGTTCAATGTCTTTATCAACGACCTGGATGAAGGCATCGAGTCCTCCCTTAGCAAGTTTGCAGATGACACCAAGCTGGGTGGAAGTGTGGATCTGCTGGAGGGTCGGGAGGCTCCAAAGGGATCTGAACAGGCTGGACTGCTGGGCTGAGACCAACAGCATGAAGCTTAAAAAGGCCAAATGCCGGGTCCTGCACTTGGGGCACAACAACCCTAAGCAGAGGTACAAACTAGGAGAAACCTGGCTGGAAAGCTGCCAGGAGGAGAGTGACCTGGGGGTGTTGGTTGACAGCGACTGAACATGAGCCAGCAGTGGCCCAGGTGGCCAAGAAGGCCAATCGAATCTTGGCTTGTATCAGGAACGGCGTGACCAGTAGGTCCAGGGAGGTTCTTCTCCCTCTGTACTCGGCACTGGTGAGACCGCACCTCGAATCCTGTGTTCAGTTCTGGGCCCCTCACCACAAGAAGGATGTTGAGGCTCTGGAGCGAGTCCAGAGAAGAGCAACGAAGCTGGTGAAGGGGCTGGAGAACAGGCCTTATGAGGAGCGGCTGAGAGAGCTGGGGGTGTTTAGCCTGGAGAAGAGGAGGCTGAGGGGAGACCTTATTGCTCTCTATAACTACCTGAAGGGAGGTTGAGGAGAGGAGGGTGCTGGCCTCTTCTCCCAAGTGACAGGGGACAGGACGAGAGGGAATGGCCTCAAGCTCCACCAGGGGAGATTCAGGCTGGACATTAGGAAAAACTTTTTCACAGAAAGGGTCTAATTGTTTTTTCTTTTTTTTACACACACTAATTCTGTGCTGGCTGCACCCGTTCTGTGCATGTCCTGTACAGGTTTTTGGAAATTTCTTTTAACTAATTAAAGAGAGATACTAAATGAGCATTTATCTGAATACTTGAAAACTTTCATACTCATTGCAAAGTTAAAAGTTTATTATTAAGTACAAATATTATAACAGTGTATTTATGTATTCATGTTTCAGCCACACAGGAACATTCTTTTTGCAAATCATTTTATGTGAATATATTGAAAAATAGTAAATCAAAAGAGACAAAATCACAAATCCAAGTGTCAATATGAACTTCTGACTCTCATATTAGAAAACCAACTTAAAATAAAATAATGCTTTCCAGGGATGTTTCAGCTGTCTAAAAAGGATGCCTGCCAATGGCTGACCCAGAGGTATAATTCTTTTTTCTAGTGTTCACTTTTCCTTTTCTACCCTTCCTTTGTCATAGTTATGGTGAACAGTGATTAGGGTCACCATTATTTCCTTCCATATACTTTATGATTCTCTGGAAGAATGGCAAATATCATATACAAAGTAGAATGTAGCTAATAGGTTATAATGTGACATCATAATTTTGTATCATATTTGCATATTAATAGTGCTGATGGGAAGAACAAATTGAAAGCAGTTATTAGAACATGTAAGCTGAATTTTCTTGCATAAGCCATTTTCATATCATGTCACCATAAAAAAAATTGTGATGAATGTTCCCCCTGAAGCTTACAAGTTACAAGGGCTTGTACTGAGGGAATAATAACTCTAAGATTCATAAAAACGGTAATTACTTTATCAACCTTCTAGTCACATTGCAGACACATATACTGAATCACTCCAAGATAACACTGACGTAAAAATCAGACTTTAAGTTGATAATCCACTTCTTACCTCAGTTTTCCTTTAAAAAATTAGGTCCAAAATATTAATAATTACTCTGACACTAAGAGATAAGTTTTTTCTCATATATGTTTAAAAACTGATGTAAGGCTGGATGGAATGGGGAGAAAAAGGAGTAGACACCAGGAGGAAAGAACTATTCAGTTTAAGGATGACATTGGCAAGGAGTAAGTTACTGTATACTTTGTCTAGGAAAAGCAAAGGTTAAGAAGTTGACAGCTCCTTATAAGACACCACCTTCTTGGATAGACTCCCAGGAAGGACAGCAGAGACAAAAGCACACCATAAACTCAATCAGCTTAAAATAGAGTTTGATTAATTAATAAAAGGGATTATGTGGTCCTGTCACGATCCAGGAAGATCTCCCTTGTCCCACATGCCCCTCTGCTTCGTTCATCACCAAATCAGCTGTGAATGAGATCCACAAACAGGTCCAAGCAGACACCACAAAAAAACCACATTTTTATTTCTCATATGAAACTGCCCAAAATACCTACAACTGCACAGGCACAGAAGTCATCAGAAATAGCTACGTGCATTAAAAATGGAAATTCTTGTCCCAAGAGGTAGAACTGACACGCTTTTCCAGGCCACATCTGAAACTACATAGAAGACAGCTGAGAATATCAGTTCTAGCTGCAATAAAAAGGAAAAAATGCTAATTGTGATCATGGAGTTTATTACTGAGCAAAGTGGGGATCCCTGCCCTCAGTAAACAAGCCTCGAGTAACTGTATAACATCTGCAAAGTGGCAGGGTCCTGCTGACATCTTTCTCTTCACATAACAATTTACTCCTCAGCCAAGAGACCAGCACAACCCCTCACTGCAGGTGGGAGCCCCACCGACTCCATTTCCAGCACTTAACCCTCCCTGACCAATCAATAAGGATGACAAGCATTTCCCTGTGACTGTGAATGCTAAAAGATGGTGGGATGCTTTGCTACCACCATGCTGAGCTGTACAGCACTCTGGTCCTTTCCAAAGACCTAATAGTTAGTCCTTTGCAGGGCTCAATGTCTTCATTGGCATCCCTGGGACATAAATAGTATTACCACCAAGGACAGGTGGTAGAAGCATTTAAGTGGCCTCTTAGGAGCTGAGTGGATGAGCAGTACTCGTTCAGTGTTTCAGTAATAGGGTGCAACTGGGGAAGCGAGATGCCCGTTACTTCTTACTCATTCATTTTAATCCCTATGTGCTGCTGGAGCAACTTGGAGGACTACGGATGTCACTGGGCTGGAAATAAATGGGATGGTGTTTCCTCAACTTTTATTGCTTTGTTGCACTTCAACATGCAATCTCTGTCATAAACTGGAGTTTACCTTTTTCTAGATTATTAGGTTTGTGTTCTAATAAAATATGGTTTTAGAGACCAAAAGATTCATGGTGGTTTTTTTAATGTTCTCACTTAAAAAAGCATCAGTGAATTCTCCATCGGTGGAACTTTGGGCCCTGAAGCAGAGACTCTGCTTGGGGAGGAGAGAATGGGATAAAATGTATTTCAGTGCATAGCACCAACTGACATGCATGGGATTAGAAATGTATGGGATTAGAAATGTATAATATCAGAAATGTAAAAACTATTACAATGTTTAAAGGTTACTCACTAGACTGAGACAAAAAAAAATCCTCAAAATGATGCTGCACTTCTGTCTTAGCTATAAAGTCAGTTTTCTTGTTATCTCTGTGTGAGCTTTAACTACTCTTTTTTAAACTATTCATCCCGCTTTTTTAATTTCTAATGTCAAGGCAAAGAAACGGCTGGACATTTTAGCACTTTAAAAAAGAGTCTCTTGTAGATGGAAAATTCACTACAGAGCGGCTGTATCTTCCCTGTGAGCTTCCAGGCTCAGTCTAGCCTGAAAAGAGGCAATAGCTCAGCCTTTGTTCCAGTCCAGTCCTTGACCTCCTTGTTTACAGTGCTAATGGGGACAGCAGTTACTCAGAGTCAAGACGGCATTTTTAAGTTGTGAATAATCACACAAGAAAGCAGACTGAAACAGTCAGTACATTCACACTGCCTGCCAAATGCAGCTATTAGCTAGTTATGATGTTCAGCCACTACCACTGATCTATATAGGAAAAGCGACAGTGACCTATAGGCAATAGGAGCCGTATCCCATTACCAACTCGCTAAGACATTTTTCCCTTCTAAAGCTCAAGTTTTTCAATGGCATCTTTCTAGAAAGACCCTCTTTCATGTCGCTTTTATCATTCTGACCTTGTTCTAGTGGGAATTTCAATTCTGTCCTTTGAGACATGCAAATGATGCAAAATTGCACTTTTCTCTTGCCGCACAAAGATCCACAGAGTAAAAGTCCAGCTCACGATGAGGGCTGTGTGACCAACATGTGCTTCTGGTCACGCTCTGCGTGCTGCCCGTTCACATCACAGAGTCACAGCTGGTCTGTCCGTGCAGCACCAGCTACACTGCCAAGGAAATCCAGTATAGGAAGATTTGGTATATTCCACAGAGATTATACACAAACTATATTAGCAGAAGTGTAAATTATCCTAGCTGACAGCCTTTACAAGTGAAAAAATGTGACATTCAAGACATCAAATCACTGTCTCGGTGTTTTGCTTGGCAATCAAAGTGACGGATTACAATCCTGGAGATTCTAACACACCTCTCCGACAGTCCCCTGTAATGCTACTTGAGTGAACATAAAACACTCTACGTTTAACCATCGTGGCCTGGATTTCCTTAATTATGTTGGAATAAGATGAAGATTTCCCCAAAGCACAGCTGTGACTCAAATGCACTTAAGTCTGCCCCGCTAATGGGGTCAAAACCTCTGCAAACATCAGGTTCACAGGTGCCGCAGCCCAAGGGTTGTGGCCTTAAGCACGATGCATTCACCATAGTTGTAATTACAACACTTAAAACTATTCAGAAGATCAAACCCATGCATTAAGTACAAATGGCAAGTATAAAATATAGTACAGAGAGTAGATTGTTTGCTAGAGCTCATGGTTTCAAGCTTCCTATTTCATAAAATTCAGCATTTATCACTGTAATTTGCATCTGACTTTTATAAAAAGACTGATTTTTTTTTTTTTTTCTATCTTGATGTCAGTAAAATACAGGAAGAAAGAGAAAAATATCTGAGATGATGAAGGCTATGTTAATCTGAATTTCTGATGCCACATTTCCCTACTATTCTTTATTCTGGCTTTGAAAAACAAGATCTGTGACTACTGGAGGACCAGTACTGGGGTCCTACGCTATGCCTGAAGCATAATTATAAATTTAGGAAAAGGAGACCAAAAAAAAAGAAGAGATTAGATTTTATTTTTCTACTTTGTGTTTGAAGCTTTGATCAATAAGAAATAAAATTTCCTAGAAAACTCAGGAACCATTCCTCTGTATGCTCATGGAATCACAGACACTTCTAGCTTGATTAGCATTCTTGATAAGTTCAGTCGCCTGTTCTTCTAAGTTTCATTTCAATGCAGAGAAAAGCCATATTTGATTTATCAGTCTAGGAAATGCCAGACTGGTAGCATGTACAGCACATACAGTAATTGTTTCCTTACGAAAACACTAAGGTTACATAAATAAGAACTATCACTTCCAGTCTCCTGAATTTCACAGATGAAAAGAGGAAAGCCATTCTGCCTACTGCAGCTTTTAAGAGGCTTGTGGGCTGTACATAAAAATCTTAAATCACTTCCACGAGAAAAAAGATCTTCTGCTTAACTCTCAATTTTGCTTTAAATTTAATGTATTTAATTTTCAGATTAACTTGATATAAAGAAAAGTGACATCACTGAAATGCTATTAGCCATCTCACTTTCTAAGCAGATCTACAGCCATGAAAGATTACTGGAAATCATGTGGTTAAAGTACTGCAGTACATGGAGAAAATGTAGCAAGTAAGGTCAAACTTGCAAGCAAATTCATAGGATAAGAAGAATTACTTTGATGATTTTTAAAACATCATAGTCATACTGTATTGGGTCATCCACACTAGGTTGAATCTTTTTTTAGCGTTATAATAAATTGAAAAATCCAATTTCTTGGATGAAATATTTTTATTTTTAAGTCAAATTCAAGCTTGATTGAAATGTACTTGCAGGATTTGCAAAGTAAGCCAAGTCTGTAAAGCAATCAAGAAATTTTGATGTAGGTAGCTGGAATAGTGTCATACATGATCACCAAGTTTCCAACATAAAGTTTCCCTGGGATGTACAAGGGAGGGGAGCTCAGGGGTTCAGCATATCTAGTAGTAGATACATTCTGTTCTGATGGAACTAATGTATTTAGTCACTCAAACTAAAATGGAATGATTTAAAGTTGCATTTGAAAATGCATTTAAAATCAAAAAAAAAAAAAGCTCTGCTTTTTATCAGAGAAGGTTGAAATAAAATGATGTTTCAGACTTTCAACTAACTCTCAGCAATTAATCTATTTTTCCTATGAATCAATAATCCATTAGCTGCCATGCAAACTCTAATTTAAGCAGACAATACTGATTACATCAGTAATCTTTCCACTAAAGAATATTCTTGCCTCTATTTCTCTGAGCCAGATCTGGGAGCGGCACCTGATCTGGACACTCCATTTCGCCTTCATCACAAACACCACACACACAAGTTATTTGTTCCCAAAATGGAAACTTCGGGAGCAGTTTCCAGTACAGTACACAGCCCTGTGCATACACGAGTGTGTAAAATTTCATAGAATTATTTGTTTTAAATCCAGCTATCTATGAATTAAATGGGAGATCTAACATTTTGCCCTCTGGTGTCTACTGGCTGCTCTTTGAGGATTTCTGGATGTCAGTGTACAACCTGCATAATCAGATGATTTATTTTTTTTCTTTTTCTGAGAAATAAAAGTATTTTTCTTTCGTCTACATTGGTTAGAATGTGATTATCAGGCCAGGGACGCAGTGTTATCTTATTGTCTGGCAGCTCTAAAATAGAATTGAGGTATTACATAGCCGTTTCTGTGATAGTCTTTGCAAGGTTTTGTCTTTGAGGGTGTATGAAGGCACATTTCACTTGGATCTCTTGTCATGAAGTGCTCTGACCCCTCTCTGCAGCAGCCTCTGTGCCCTACACCTTGAAAGGAGGCTGTAGCATGGCATCCTGCAGCCCAGCCAGCAGGGTGCTCGAGGCCAGACCTGCAGGTAAAAATACCTTGCAGGTTTAGGACCTTCCCCACAGAATTGGTGGGGGAGATGTTAAAACAGAGAGCAGAGAGCTGGGCTAGGAAGGGATTCAGACAGCAGGCTATTTCTAGGTGAAGTGAACTGGAAAGAGCTTTTGTTTCTGCGACAGTTGGCAAAGTTGCAGCTCACTGGCAGAGAAACCTCAGAGCAGGAGATGAGATTTTGGATGGAGGCAAACCTCATGCAGAACTCTTTGTTTTCCACAATCTTCTTGCAGAGAGAAGGGTAAAGGGGATCATCCTCCAAAGAGACACTAGCATACTTGTTCTGCAGGTCTGCATCTACTGTTACTCTGAAATAATATTGTCCTGTTCTCTGTACTATTTTAGGAAACTGAAAAAAAAACAAAAAAAAAAAAGGTTGGGAACTTGGAGTACTTGCTCCTAGACTTCACTCCAGTTGCTGCCACCTCCTCTTCTTTACATGCAGTGGATGTCCAGCACATACATCACATTGCACTACAGCTTCATGTCCACATCTTCACAGAATCACAGAATAACCAGGTTGGAAGAGACCCACTGGATCGTCGAGTCCAACCATTCCCACCAGTCCCTAAATCATGCCCCTAAGTACCTCATCCACCCTCACCTTAAACACCTCCGGGGACAGTGACTCAACCACCTCCCTTGGCAGACCGTTCCAATGCCTAACCACCCTCTCCGTGAAGAATTTTTTCCTAATCTCAAGCCTAAATCTCCCCTGGCGGAGCTTGAGGCCATTCCCTCTCGTCCTGTCCCCTGTCACTTGGGAGAAGAGCCCAGCTCCCTCCTCTCCACAACCTCCCTTCAGGTAGTTGTAGAGAATAATAAGGTCTCCCCTTAGCCTCCTCCTTGTAACGGCTCTTTAGGGGGCAAAGAAAATGACTTCAAGTGCAGCGTGCCTCTATCGGTGTTGTTTTCTTTAGATGAGCTACCAAAGGATAAAGCAGTTTTACATACATCTTTCACATTATCAAACAAATCCTCGTATAGTTATTCATTTGCTAGGACAAAAAATAGCTACGTAATGCTTGAGGGGCCCTTTTCGACTCTTTTACTGTATCTGTAATAACAATTACTTCCAAAAGTTCAAAGACATGAAAACTTAGCAGGTATGACACATACAACTTTTACAACACAATCAAAGCAGGTTTTTCACTGTTTTTTACCCTTAAAATTATTTTAAATTGGCTTGTTGGGACCAAACTGATTCTCCTCAAACAGCGTCTCCAGTTCTGGTGCAGCTTTGGAGATGAGAGAGCTGGCAAACATTACAAAATACCTGCTGTGTCCACAGGCTTTCTGGAAGGCTTAAAGCCGACTTCACTGCTACAAACTACATCTCTCAAAGGCTTCCTTAGTACTGCATTCTGATCAGTGCAAAGCCATTCTTGCACTGTGCATACATGCTTCACATAAGAAATCCTGGATGGAGGAGATGTGTTAGGGTGGGGAGGGGGACAGAAAGGTCTGCACGCCTCCCAGGCCTCCCTGAGCTTAATTACTCCCAAGACAGAGAGTGTTTCAGGGAAGGGGCTAGGATATTTCTCACATCTTCGTTGTCATTCCCCAGGGTACCCAGGGAAGGGAAGCTCACATTCAAAGACCATCAATATGTGGGCTTAGCCTTAAATTGCCTGTCAAGGCATGTAGGTAATGTTACAATTACTGGCCTCTCTTGATGCTAAACTCTGTTGAATGCTGATGAGCGTTGCTGCAGAAGGATTTCCTTAAGTTTTCCTTAAGGTAGATCATAACAGAAAAATTTCCCTTTAGATGCTCTAATTCTAGATGCATCTCATTCAACTATTATTACTGGTTTTTAACCTACCTGTAGTTTTTCTTTAAATTTCAATTATACAACCACTTCCAACACCTGTCATTTCTTGTACTCAGACACCTGCACCGATGATGGGTGCAGAATGAGCCTTCTACTAACATGAATCTGCTATAAATCTGCAAAGGCAGATTTTCTTATTAAACAGCAACTTTATTCGATGACGTGGATGGTACAGCAGAATGTAACTCATTTCCCTACCAACCACACCTTCTAGCACAAAGGGAACACACACGGCTCTCCTCCCAGAAAATTCTGTAAAACTTGGGAAATTATGGTAAGTACAAGTAATTTCATCAGAAGGAAACTAAATTACTGCTATAATGTCACTAACAGCTTTAAAAATGAGCTAACTTGAATCAATAATAAACTAACACCAGGAGAAATAAAGGGAGAATAATAATAGCGTGACACTTGAATAGATGTGGATAATGCACATTGCTGAAGGGCTACAGAATCAAAAAGTGTGAGGCCCCTTAGCATGGGAAAAATAGATGGCAGATGAATTTCTTTTGTTGCTGTAAGTAGAGTGAAGTATTTAGAAGCCTAATAAATACCCCAAAATGATATATAAAATACAAGGTTCCAATGAGTATTTATGCTAACCTTAGATATTTCACATAAGAAACCAAAGGCTTCTGAAAGAGGTGACTGATGTCTGCAATGCTAGAAATGCCAACTTATTAACAAGTAGAAGAAATAGATAAAACTGAGATCATGGATCAGTCTTCTAAGTTTTGACTTAAGGTGCAAAAATTCAACTCATATATATATATAATTAAACAGAAAGTTGAAATTCTTTTTAAATACATGCTTTTAAAGAAGCGGCTTCAATACTATTTTATTATATTGTCAGTAACTAATTACAATGTGCGGGGCTCTTTAAACATAATCCCCCCATCACTAATACAGGGAACTTAAGGAGAATTTCTGATTTAGAAGTTCTGTTTGGTTGGTTTTATTTCCAAGCAAGACCACAGAAATGCATTAGAAATGCACCCTTGTGGAAGCACAGGGCACTTGAACAAATCTTCTCTATTTAGAGGTGGCTCCTGAAAAAAGTAACTTATTTTCTATGTTTTTTTTTTTTGGATTATCATTTACCATGATCCCATCTAGGATTAAGAAACCTTGTAATGGGGACTAGGAACACATTTAGATAGTTTTTAGTAAATAGTTGGCAAAGCAAAACTATATTATCAGCTGTAGTGAAAGGTTCTTCCCTATGATGATATGATCTCTGTCTAGATAGAGAAAATGTGAGTCAGGATCCATCATGACAGTAAAAAGACTCTTCAGCTGTTGATTCCTCAAGCAAATTCTGTAAAAATAGTGGTAAGACATTTCAACCGAAGGGCCTTCACCTGCGAAATACGTTCTCTTATTTTGCTGGAACCAGACGCGTCTGACTTTGGGATGCAAGGCAGGTACATTTATTCTGGCAGGCTTTTAATCGAATCTCTTCTCTGGCAGAGCGGCAGTTCTTGTGTGTGACAGTAATGTAGATTTATGGAAAATAATAAGGTGATCAGCTGCCCTGCAGAGTTATTATTTTGTTTCATTCAAAAAAATTAAGACACTAAGAGTAAAGTGATGGGTTGCTGTATGCAGTGACATGTGGTGCCTGTTTCATAGTTCAATGATGTTAATGGAAAAACTCCCACTGCCCTCACTGATGCCAGCAAGTTTAAAAACAAGGCAAAACAAAACCTCAGGATAAAAACATCTAAGGCTAATAAATACCAGAACAGTAACCAGTTAAAATAATTTCTTTTGATCCCATTCTTGCCCCTTTGTGTTCCCTGCGTTTCAGTATTTTAGCCATTTTTTTTTAAGGCAAGAGTAATCACTGAAGCAATGCATTTAGAATTAATACCCCAGAATATAAATACAATATCATTAGGATGTGAATTTTAAATTTATAATCGTGTTTATGCAAAACTAATTATTAATAGTTTTCACTCATCTACCTCCTGATATAACCTCATTCTGATAACAAAGTGTGTCAGATCAATGAAAGTTCTCTCGTTGACTTCACTGGAATTGGAAGCAGACACCTAACCAGAGCATAAAATATACTCCAAGATGCAGTGCATCCAAGTAAAGCTTGTATTTCGAATATCAAGCTATAAAAACACTAAAACACTAACCGTCCTTCGCAAAAAAAAAGAAAAAAAAAATTAGAAGTGAAAGATGATGCAGTTACACACATGTATTCTCATCTTTCCTATTAGGGCGCAAGGAAATAGCCAAGTCAGTAATAAAAGCTCTAACAGCTCTGAGACAAAGCCTTATGTTGAAATCACAACTCAAGGCAACACTTTGTGTCACAGAATCACAGAGAATGCCAAGTTAGAAGGGACCCTGGGGGATCATCTGGTCCAACCTTCCACGTAATATATCGTTTAAATGAGATGGTTATCAAGCCAGAGACATTTTCAGGAAACTTGACATTTTCAAATTTTTAATTACTATTTCCAAAACTTTCTTTCATGCACACGAAATTATTTATGCTGGAATAGCTGAAAGAATGAGAAGAATCCAGAAGGCTTCACAAATGTTTTTATACTGGTACAAACTGTGGTTTTCACCAAATAGAGTATCAGCTTAAAAAAAAAAAAATCATTCAATTAACCGCAAGCAAAATATCAGGGTCGCAGGCAGGTCAAGTTGAAAAGAATTTACTTCTCCACCAGGATACAGACTAGCCAGGAAACAAGATGCATCAGGTTGTGTAACTTAGGGCAAAGCAAGCCCTCCAGAGCTGATCTATTCTCCACCACCTCCTTTTTTGCAATGGGAGTCCCTCAGAGGAAGCACTTCCATAGCTCCTTTTCAAGCACAGCAGCTTGATCCTGAGCCTTTGCAACAATGCCTGATCTAAAACCAGATGTCAGCGTGTAAATGGAGACTCGGTGTAATTGTACACTATCTGAGGCACTGCTCAGGAGAAGAGGAAATAGAGTGAGATGTCTGATTTACCTCTAACAGGGCTCATATACATCCTCACAAAACTCTGCCCTCCATCAAAGCCCCAGGGCAGATCCACTATGCATGTTGCTCCTACTAGAGCAGGGCAATAAATAAAGCACATTCTGGTGAAGTAGATGCTACAGTAGCTGCTTTTTTTTAAGGAACCACTTTTTCTGTACTGAATGGCAATGGCAAGTCCCTTCAAAACAAAAAGCAGAAATGATGCACCATCCTCTGAGCCTCTTCAGAGATAGGAAAGTTTCTAACTCAAGAGAGAGCAATCTTACCGGTTCTCTATTGGATTCTTCAGCTTGCTTGCTAAGTTCTTCTGACAGAACCAGAAGAAATTGCCTCCAGTTGGACCAGGGAGATTTAAACTAGATATTAGGAAATACTACCTCACCAAATGGGTTGTCAAGAATTGGACCAGGCTGCCCAGGGAAGTGTGGAGTCACCTTCACCTACCATGAATGGAAGTATTTAAAGACAAGTAGATGTGGCTCTTAGTGACTCGGTTTAGTGGTGGACTTGGCAGCGTTAGGCTTACAGTTGGACTTGATGGGTCTTAAAGGTCTTTTCCAACCTAAACAATTCTGTGAATTTAGTGTTTTTTTTTCTTTACATATCACATACAGCATACTCCCTGTGAGTTTGAACACTGCTTTTTTTTTACCAAGACATCAGTTAATCTTTCTAGACTTAATAGGGGTAGATATAACAAAATAAAGACAGCAAAGAAAATTAAATAGAAAGGTACTGCCATAGCTAATGGTGCTCATGATCCCACTGTTAGAGTTTATCAATGTACCTCGTAAGATTTCATCACAGGTCTTACCTGACAGCCCTGTTCAATGGTTACTGCACAACTGCAGCACTGCGAGACCACACAATTGCTTCCTAAACTAGCTTTGAAAAGATATCCTTTTCTTATTCACCATTTCCCTCAACTTCTGTGTCTAGCTTTCTCCTGGGGGAGGGAAATCCACTTGAGGACATCTAAAATCCCTACCAGCTACTTTGAACTGACCATAAAGACAGGAATGGAGGTACTGTTGCTGGACAAAGAGGGTGAGCAGTTTCTCTGTGAGGAGAAATGTTTTGCCTGGTTTTTTGCTTTTTGTTTGTTTGGGTTTTTTTGCAAATATAAGTGGAAGCAAGCAGTTAGGATTGAGGTATGTCACTTTAACTTACTCTCTGTAACTTTCATATAGTCCTCAGCATCAGCAAAACTCTGCTGGTGATACTTAAATAATTTACTTCATGCCGCAAGTCATATGACACAAGTATAAAGTTCCTCATATTCCTCGTGGCAATGCTACTTGGAGTGGCAGGTTATTTTTTTTTCCCCCTCTTCATTAGGCTTTTGAGTCCAATCCTGACATTGATCAGCTCACCAAACTCCAAGTGACTTCAACGTGAGTTCATATATCGCTCACCAGAAAAGCAGAAAAGTGGGATTTATTAACACACTGCTGGAGCTCACGGACTGCTGCTGCTACCTTATTGATCGGCTCCTGTGAAATGGCATGTCTACCCAGGGAGATTATGGATATAACCAAGTAAGGGGAAACCAACTGACTGATAGTTTTACAAATTTCATATTGCTTGTTATTTTCCTGGTGCTCCATCTGGGGAAACAGAGTTACTAACAAAGCAGGAGGGGAATAATCTCTAAAAAGTGAATGTAAAATTAACTTAGAAAAACTAAGTGGCATTTACTCTAGGCAAGAAAAGATTTTATGTGGGTCTTACCAACTGTGCTTTTCAAGGCATGAAGTCCTTACATTAGACCTTCTTGAGTTTGTTTTTTTATTCTCATTTAGCTTTAACCTTTCCAGACAATCTAGCCCAACAGCTTTTTTTTTTTTTTTTCTATTAAAAAATCCCAACTGACATTGGCCCGATGCCTACCTAACTGTTCCACGATTTAGAAACCAAGTTTGCTTTCCCATTGGATATGCCTGGGCTCAAGGCTTCAGGTGGACTTTAATTAAACACACGCTGCCCTTTGCTTGATCCGAACAATCAGCTCAGAAAATTTCTCATTATGACTTTTGTAAGAAGAAATAATAGCCTGTCTTCTTGTGAGCAAACACAATTTAAATGAACAAAATTAATGGCTGTTTCTCTTATTATTTTTTTCCTCCCACTGATGTAATAGGTTATATATGAGGTGTAATTACAATAATGTCAATGTCACTGTTGAAAGAGTTAATCTGCTAGGAAAAATTCCCATCAGGAAAAAAAAATAATCTATAGTATGCAGACGACTCTTTATTTGGTACCTCTTCTGTGATTAAAATGAAACTAAGCTGAACTGCTGAAACAATAAAAGTAAATTGTTACTCGGGGTTTGCAAACCTCAATTAAATAAATATTATGCAGTAAACAAGAGTCTGGATTTTAATTAGGATAAAACAACTGAAAAAGTAGTTACCAACCACTTGTGTTTATCTCATAGTAACCTTCAAATAATTCTTACAGCAGGATACATTACAAAGAGGTTTAGCTTAAAAAAAATATATAAAAGAAAACTCCAGTGTTACTTTCATCAGCATCAAGAACTCATTTAAATATACACTTCTGAAAAGTTTCTGTAAAACTTTAAATTAGCTAAATATGCGTATTGATGGTGGTTTTCTGGTCCCAGCTCTTCAATTACTTTTAAAAAAGCAATGCATTTTGAAAATAAAGTGATCAATTTCTTGCACTTGCTCTAACAAGACGAAAGAGTCGTCTAATTATCCAGCAAAACAAAACTGAATGCTAACTAGGGGGTAACTAATTTTAAATGGCAGGTACCAGGCTAGAAAATCAGGCCTTATTTTGCATTTCTTCTGGTAAGAGCAATGCAATCCAATACAGTATTTTCAGAATCTATTCACTTATAATACCACGCACTTTGTAACAGAGTTGAATCGCTCACTGAGCAACCAGATTCCAATACGGCTTTTGCAACTGAGCTAAAGCAGATTTCTCTGGGTACTGAAGACACGATCCACCCTCTCATTCCTCACTAGTTTATCCCAGCTCTGCAGCCTGAGCTCCTCCAGCAAACCCCAGCTGACTTTTTTCCTCCCTGAGCATCGTCCATAACAGAGAAGCACAAACTGTAACATCCATTACTATGGCTTAAAGGAGAATAAGATGTCTTGTTACTTCTTCCAGCAGTGCAGTCAACACACCCAGTGACGTGTCCTTTGGGCAATCTAATTGCTTCCAGGGGAGCGGCAGGAACAGCAGCAAATACATCACAGGCGCGTCCACGGGCTGTACCAGCACCGCTTGACTGGGGCACTGAAAGCCTAAGTGCTGTATTACTCACGGATGCCACCAGATCCGTGCTCCCACATCCCGATCGTTATTTTTAAAGGGGCTGTCTGAGAACAGCCAAAGGGAAAAAAAAAACTGCCAGCGTGTAACAAATAGGTGGACCTTTGCCACCTCGGGGAACATGTCGTGTGGGAGCTTTCTGAATAAAGGCCAGGGATGCAAGCTGTCTGCTCTTGATGCAGCCCCAGACATGACTGATAGTGGGTCTTCCACAAGCTGCTGGTCACATCTTTTGGGTGCTTCAGATCCTGAGGATGCCTAAGTATCAAAATCTCCAGGATTTTCTGCTTCATCTGAAAGCTGTGGTGGGAGGAGATAGGATACAACTCCCCCTTCCTGCACGAAGCTGAAAAATCATCACCTTGGGACAAAAAAAGTCTTTATGTATGTTAAGTGCCAATTAATGTCAATTAAGCTGTCTTTAAAATGCTTAAATGCTAGCCTTCTTATAAATATTGTTCCGTTATTCAGCAGAAAGACAGCACGTTCTCAATGGAAATAAAATTATTGGTCTAAAAATGAAAAGTTAAACTAGTAAAGAAACAGCAATGACATTTTTAGGGGCTGACATTTCTGCACAACATGGTGAGCTATTAATTTGCTAATTACTCACATAACACCGTTGCCGTGCATTGCTTAAGCAACAATTTAAATTAAACCCGAAGATTAGGAAAAAAAAAAAAATGTCCCAAAGGCTTGAATTTCTCCCCTTGTTTTACACTACAATCTCTAAATTAACAGGCTCCAGTTTTGTGTGGTGTACTCAGGAGGAGAGGTGAGAATCTCAATTGTCAGTTTGCACTGCCTTGGGGCAATAGTCACAACTGCCATAGAGTCACTTCCATACCAGCTGAGTTGATATATTTTGACTAACTGTTGTATTCCTGAGAATACCATGTCCAGAAATAAAATTGGTTTTTTGCAATTTCTCTTTCTCTGTTCATGAGCTCTCTTAAAACACCTGCACTCACATCTGGAGTAAGATAACTGTTAGAATGTTCTTGGTTGCCCTGTGTAAGAGAATCTTGTGAAGGAAGCGTTTTATGTCACGTGCAGCTGTCAATACTTTCTGCTGCTGCTTCTTTAGGTGATGATTTCCTAAATAAGCTTCTAATTCTACTTTATTAAGGAGTCAATGCCTTATGAAATGTCATTACATGAGGTCTCTGCTGCCAGGTAATTTTCACCAACCCAACATCCTGATAGGGAGGAGTTGGGTAAGAAAAGAATTTGTTGGTGTTTTGGTTTTGGTTTTTTTCACTAGCAGTCTGGAAGTGGGGGAAAATTATTTCCCAGGAAAATGACAGAACAGTCTGTAAACAGCAGACCAAAATGTCAAGTTAGATTTCCAGTGTGATCTCCATCCATTCCTCGGCCAAGACTGACATACTGTCTCCGACGAGCCAAGTCAAAGCTGCAGTCAAGCTTTGGCTGACAGCAACCCTCTTGGCTCTCCTTTCATTCTTTACCTCTTATCTGTTCCCGTTAACCTCCCAGTCTCCTTACTAGTTTTTTCCCTTGTTTATAAAGAGATAGGTCCCTAAAACAGAGCTCTTGTCCTTACTGTACAGATCCCAGCAGAAACAGAGACCTTGTCCCACCCCCAAGACCTCAGCAACTTTGTTCTGTGTTACCCAGAGGAAACCTTGTTGAAGGTCAAAAGTCAAGAATTTTTTCCACTGCCCTTACACACATATGGCCTTCACTTCCATGTGACCAGCAGCTTCCAGGTTCACAGAAGAAAGACTGAGAGTTCTGTGATATGGAACGTCGAGCTAAATCCAAACTAATGCATTTAAAAGAAAATCCATCTCTTAATGCTTCAGTTGGTTGATTTTTTTTTTTTTTTATCAGCATAATACAAAGCCTGAAGCACAGCCAACAACAGGCTGGAGTGCTGGGCTGAGACCAACAGCATGAGGTTTAACAAGGCCAAATGCCCCAAGTGCCAATGCACTTGGGGCACAACAACCCTAAGCAGAGGTACAGACTAGGAGAAGCCTGGCTGGAAAGCTGCCAGGAGGAGAAGGACCTGGGGGTGTTGGTTGACAGCGATTGAACATGAGCCAGCAGTGGCCCAGGTGGCCAAAAAGGCCAATAGCATCCTAGCTTGTATCAGAAACGGCGTGACCAGCAGGTCCAGGGAGGTTCTTCTCCCCCTGTACTCGGCACTGATGAGACCGCACCTCGAGTCCTGTGTTCAGTTCTGGGCCCCTCACCACAAGAAGGATGTTGTGGCTCTGGAGCGAGTCCAGAGAAGAGCAACGAAGCTGGTGAAGGGGCTGGAGAACAGGCCTTATGAGGAGCGGCTGAGAGAGCTGGGGGTGTTCAGCCTGGAGAAGAGGAGGCTGAGGGGAGACCTTATTGCTCTCTACAACTACCTGAGGAGAGGTTGTGGAGAGGAGGGTGCCGGCCTCTTCTCCCAAGTGACAGGGGACAGGACGAGAGGGAACGGCCTCAAGCTCTGCCAGGGGAGATTTAGGCTTGAGATTAGGAAAAAATTCTTCACGGAGAGGGCGGTTAGGCATTGGAACGGTCTGCCCAGGGAGGTGGTTGAGTCACCGGCCCTGGAGGTGTTTAAGGTGAGGGTAGATGAGGTACCTAGGAGCATGATTTAGGGATTGGTGGGAATGGTTGGACTCGACGATCCAGTGGGTCTCTTCCAACCTGGTGATTCTGTGATTCTGTGATTGGATAACACATAAAAGAAACAAGAAATGAAGAAAACAGCAAGGGGAAATTAGGCAGCTCCAAGTTACCTAGCAGTGTGTTACATTGCACTCTCTCTGGAAATAAGCTCTTCTCCGATTCTCCAATGGTACTGAGCACTGGAAGAAGAATATCCATGTTTGGATGATTTGGAACTCTCTAATTATTATTCCCTCATTTCTGTATGTCTCTTGAGGAATGTCATTTGCTGGGTAAATTAGATTTCTCGACCAGCAGCCACATGTCATGCCTCAGGGATCCTCACGCCCACATTCAGCAAGTCACAGGCTCCTCTGAGCCTCCTACAAATGGACGCGCAGGTATCCTTGTGCTGACACGCAGGCAGAAAGCAATCAGTTGTCTCCAATATGGCTAAGGGCCATATTTAACCAACTTCCCTAGCGAAATTCCTTAGTGAGAAGCTTATCTATGTATATATATGCATGTATATATGTCCACACATTAAGACAGGTAGATGAGGTGCTCAGGGATACAGTTTAGAACAGTTAGACTCGATGATCTCAGAGGTCTTTCCAACCCAAGGACTCTACGATACTATGATTATAATAGCTCCTTCATACTCACCCCCAGCCTATCACCTATATTTTCATTCTGTAGATACACTTTTAGGGTACATTAAAGAATGGGATGCACATGACTAAAACCTCTGTTCAAGCAATATTCAGCTGGCCTAGAATGCCTCCCCTGCTGCAAAAATCTAGTCTGAACAGAATTTTTTCCTAAGGCAGGAGAAAGCTGAGATGTAGCAAGCCGCTATTAGCTGGGTAATGTCTTCTTTTCCCCAGGCTTCTTCATTGCAGCCAAGCAGAAGCTCACAAAAAAAAAAATTCCCACTAAAAGTCCCATTTAGAGTCCTGGGAGGTTGAGAGCAACAGCCTCAGCAGAGCAGGAGGCACAAATCTGGTTTATGGAGATGAAAAGCAAAGTAGGCGAGTTTCACATCAAATGTGTATGAGAGGCCAGAGACCAGAGACACACTGTATTAACACAATTTAACCTATGAAAAATTAGTATTTAAGACAAACACTGTGATCTCATATGCGAAACAAGGAGGTTGGGTGCCTATCAGTACGGAGGACCAGGGAAGATGAGAACGTGAATGTGGGAGAGTGCCAGGACAAATTTATAGGAAATCGCTGAAAGCTCACAAAGCTGCACTTCAAAATTGACTTTTCTCCTCAGTCTCTCTGTAGATCTTGCAGTGACATCTTATTGCTGCTAAGTGAACAAAGAAGCCCTGAATATATGCTTAAATCACACACAATAGTAAACATTAATTAATTGATATTTGAATAGCGTACTGAGAGTGTAACAGTTGTATAAGTGGGATTTTGGGAGCATTCACTCAGATTTGACATCTCTGGTATTCTCAGTTCTCTTTTCAGCTCCCTGGTGTGGTGAGCGCTGTGATTTTAGCAATACACAATGCTTGATTTACTAGTTCCCATGGCTGGGAGGTTGCAGTGGGGATCGCAGCAGCTTTTCCCTCACCACTGCTAGAAGTACTTGTGCTCTCAGCAGAATGAGAGGATGCAGGCGATCTTCTACCTTTGAAAGTCTCAAGGCATGTTTATTATTCAATTTTTCTGAAAGGTCAATACTATTTAGATCAGTTATCAATAATATTTGTTTGTCTACATCTGCGTATCATTTTTATACTGCAGCATCGGTTTTCCTAGTTCAACAGCCAACTCCTAATAAAAGACAATGACTTGTACTAGGAGTAAAGAAAAATAGCCGTAATAATAGCACTCCAGTCCTACTTACTTGTCTCTTAACCTCTTTCTTTCAAAAGCTCCCACGCTGCTGTGCTCAGAAGAAAGTTACCATTGAATTATCTACCAGAAACCTATTGGCATCTATTGCTGCTTTGGTGCAGCAGCGTACAGGGCAACAATAACAGATAACTCCTCTCAAATCCCTGCCTGTCTTCTGTCTCAAAGTATGGGCTCAGAAATAAAACTTGTTGCAGACATCAAATACTGTTTTAAATGAGGCTCACGGTTTCAGACAGAAATCAGCTCCGACTGACAGCTCATCCCCCCCCCAGGACCCCAGCACTCGCCCACTGCCCCCCTGTTTCTTACATGCATTGTTCTGGGGAAGCAGTTCTACAAAATCTCACTGATCATGAAAGGCAAATAAATTAAATCCCAGAAGTAAAGGCAAAAGCATCAATACAGTTCTCTCTAGCAGCTCACTGCTATTTATACAGGTGACTGTGAACATTCACACATCAAAAAAAGTGGTATTTTGGCATATCTTCCAGAAGCAATTGTCTCCCTAATGGTTAGCACAGTAAATATGCTGTCCCCAATGAGGAAAAGATGCTTGAATCATTACAGCATAGCCTGTAATGAAAAGGATGCAGATTCAGTTCCCTGTCAGTTTTCCCAATATGAGATTTTTTTTAGAAATCTCACAGGCACCTTTGGATTTCAGTGCAAGGATCTCGGTGGCTTTTAATGCCATAATTAAAGTTTCTGTGCTTTTCCTAACTTCACAGAGGAATTATCAGGACTGATACACTAAAGAACACGGGATTCATTAGGGAGCTGGCAGCACACAACTTTGGCATCTAAAGTGGGTGGAAACTGGGACTGGGTGAACACCCCCAGGTCCTTCTCCTCCTGGCAGCTTTCTAGACAGACTCCTCCTAGTCTGTACCTCTGCTTAGGGTTGTTGTGCCCCAAGTGCAGGACCCGGCATTTGGCCTTGTTAAACCTCATCCCATTGGTCTCAGCCCAGCGCTCCAGCCTGTTCAGATCCCTTTGGAGCCTCCCGACCCTCCAGCAGATCCACACTTCCACCCAGCTTAGAGTCGTCTGCAAACTTGCGAAGGGAGCACTCGATGCCTTCATCCAAGTCATTGTGATAAAGACATTGAACAGGGCTGGACCCAGCACTGAGCCCTGGGGCACCCCACTTGTCACTGGCCTCCAGCTGGATTTAACACCATTTCCCACCACTCTCTGGGCCCGGCCACCCAACCAGGGCTTCTTTTATTCCTGGTGCCTTTGCAGCAGAGGTGGGACAAATACATTCATCCAGTATTTTTCATGGACAGACAAGACAATTTCACACACATAGTGTTAAAAAAGCATGTCTCGTGCTGATCTTGCAGCCCAGGCATTTGCAATGCAATCCGTGCTATCTCTTTTCTAAGATAAAGCAGTTAAATAGTCTTGGCCAAGTTCTTCTTAATCACACTAACACCACTTTTACAATGATCTGGGTTGAAAGGTTTACTGTTAAGGACAATTGCCCTCTTCTTTTATTATCAGCCAAGGCTGTGCCAGTGCATTTAATAAGAAAATCATCATGGACTTCAGAATGAGTAAGATTAGGTTAGACTCCTGTTGACATGGAAATACTCAGAAATGTCAATTAAGAACTGTCCCAGGCACTGAGGTTGTCTGCATTCCTCACTCATGTCTTAATGAAAGTACTGCCACAAGTCATAATTTGGAGCTTGTCCTTCTGTTGAATGTTAGTGCAAAGAATAAATAAGAATTAAGACAGATTAGAGTCACTTTGGCACTAAATAAGCTAGTGTACTACATGTCCTTGCCAGTGCTCCCCTGTGTATATGGCAGGACTGGAGAAGCAGTAACTTCTGGAAAGTACCGTGTCTGCTACAGAAGCATCACATTAAGTAGACCATTTCCAATGAATCCCAAATGCTTCTGTTCATTAGCTTTTTGTGAAAGCAGAATAGCATGTAAAATGTACATTCGCGCAGCATGACTTGTACTAGTGTCCTAAACGTTGAAAGAAGTCAAATCACATCCCCAGATTAAACATTCACAGGAAAAAAAAAAAAAAAATCTGAGTAAAAGAAACATTGTTCTGTAGAATTGCAATTGAGCAGAACTGGAAAAACTGATTTCTTTGCACAAGAGCATGATGTACATGTCCTTTAAAATCAGCTAATATCTCCTTTACAGACCTTTAAAACAGAAAATAATGTATTTTGCTGTTACTTTAGAAAAACAGCACGTGATGAGCCTCGGGACTTTGTTCAGTGCAGAATAGGATATTAAACAGCAAATGTGTCAGTTATGTTACTAAATCAAAATCACAACATTTATATATTAGCTGCAGTTTTTAACCTGAAAGAAAGCACATTATATAAACAATGTTCTCAGTAATCAAGGGACTGCAGGAGCTAATGGTGAAAGAAGCTGAGGTAAATTTTAAGGTTTTGCTTAGAGTGGGAATCTTGTAACAGTTCCCAGCTCCTGGGATGGATGTGGCAGGATGAGGCCAAAATGCAACCTCCTCTATTCCCCTTCATTCATCCTCTGGGTTGCAGGTAAAGAAACTTTCACCTGGTGATCCAGAAAGATCTGCAGATAGGATACCTGCTGGGAAACTTTGTTGTTTGGTAAATATTAGATATTTCTGCTTTTTACATGGACAAATCAATGTATCAGACACCTAGGGTTTCACAAGCAACACTTTGAACCAGTAAAGACTGAGTTCACTAAGTGAGCAATGACAAATGTCATTGTTGACTGGAACAATTACTTGTTTTCCCTAGATCTTTAGATGCCATCTATCTCATAGCTAGGAGGAGTATTTTTTGCCATGAAGGCAAACCAGACCAAAGTAAAGAGTGGGTGTAAACTGGAGTATTAATTTGTTTTTACTTCTGTGATCACTGTATAAATTTTGCATACGGTGAGCATCGGGATGCTCTTGACTACCTTGTGCTCATTGTGAGTTCTTTCTGTTCACTTATATAAAAGTAAAAAATGAGCAAAAATATTATCTAACTCACCAGGGAGTTACGAACTGTCACTGTTACTGATAACAACAGGAAATGAGATCTGCACCCACTCCCCTTGCTCAGCATTGATGTGGTAAAGCCATAAAGCAACTGGAAAATGCAGAGCTTGTGCTTCTAAGTGCAAGGAGAGAGACCAGTTTCAGGGCTGTGCGACTCCTCAGTCTGACACCTCAGTGACTTCAGTAATTTCACTGAATCATAGTGAAACGGTGCATCAGACCCCTGGGACAACTTCTACTTCTTTATTTTCCAGTTCACCAAAGAACTTTAGCTATGGGAGTTCAGCGATACATTAATAAAACACTTTAGTGTCTGCTGACCTATGGTCCAGATGTATCAGTGTATTGTAAAGATGTAAGTAATCTGCTTAATCAAATCTGAGGCCAGAGCCAAGATGCTACACTGGATGGACCATGGCCAAGGACAAATGCTTCATGAGAAGACAGTCTTTGCAAAAGAACATTTCAATTTGATTATAAATTACAAGTCATGCTTTGATCATGGAACTCTGCGGCAAATTTAACCACAAAGATTTTTTTAATCAGTATTTTTGAAGTAATTACGAATCTTTCCTAGCAGAACTCCAGCAGTAGGATTCTCTGTGAAGGGGATGTGGTGATGACTACCAGCATGGCCCAGCACAGTTCAGCATGGCTCAGCATGGCCCACTGGCTTCTCCCACCTGGACACCTCAAAGTGGTAGGGTAGCTCCTGTCTTCCCAACAGCCAACAGAATGACAGATCTGGAGCATAGCTTAATCATGCTCTTGCAGCTGATGTTCTTGCCCCTAAACACCTCAGAGAAGTGCACCTTCCTTTGGTTCATCAGGGCTGATCACGCAAACAAGAGTCATGATGGGTCGTGAAGTCAGAGTCACAAAACTGTCCAGGATTGGAATAAAATGCGACAACACAATCTGTGGCAACACAGAGCAAACGTCTAAAGATAAAGCAGTGCCCAAAGCTTTCTCTAGCCTATCAACCCTTACCCTCATTATTCCCTAGACCCATTTCCCTCCATCGAACTGTAAGCCCATCATGGGAAGAGGAGGCTTTGCTGCAATCGTTCCTATCAAGCATACATCTTGACTACGAAAAATCACATTTATCCCCAAACCCTGCCAAAGTTTTCCAACCTTCAGCTTCCATTCAGGAAGGTTCCTCATGGAATCCTCTATCTGATCTCACATTCACCACTTGTATATGGATGACACAGCAACGGACATAAGCTCAGGTGTGTGCAGGTGCTGCCATCCTGCCACAGAGGCACTGGTTCTGCACAGCAGACAAGCAAGCACTTTGCTTCAAGTAAAAAAAAAAAAAAAAATAACAAGCTTGGAAAGCTGTGCTGCCAGACAGCTCTATGAACATAGCTTTTAGCCTTTGTGTAAGTACAGAAACTTTTGCAGCTGAAGAATCAAGAAATGTAGATAAAATGGAACAAGCACTAGAGCTTGAAGATGCTCTCAAGTGCTGCCTAGTAGTAGTACAGTCAATGTAGAAGTACAGTCAATCTCGTGGACACACAGCTACTGTTTTCAATTAGCAGGGTCCTCACATCACAACAACCAGCATCATCTTGAACTAACTGCTGAAAACAGTATAATGTGGCCTAAGTGCAGCCTTCTTACTGTCTGGTAAACAATTTGGAGTCCACTAATTACTTTGGCTTCACACGAGGAAGGGGAAAGCCGCAGATGCAGGTGCACTGGTGCTGCCCTGGTACCTGACCCCATTGCTGGAGCTGCAGCACGTCCACCTGCAGCATCCTTGACAGCCTCTGCCTCACCTGAGTGGGTTTCATGGCCAAGCTGCTGGTCTGCCAAGGGAGGTGGTTGAGTCACCATCCCTGGAGGTGTTTAAGGTGAGGGTGGATGAGGTACTTAGGAGCATGATTTAGGGATTGGTGGGAATGGTTGGACTCAACGATCCAGTGGGTCTCTTCCAACCTGGTTATTCTATGATTCTGTGATTCTGTGAATTCGGCAGCACAAGGCTCTCAGAGGACAACGTGCTCGAACTTAATAGCTTGTTGTTCTACAAACTGTTTGGCCACATCATTGACATGGAAGAGAAGCAGTGGTGTTGCTTCTATCTGTACTTCAGCCTTTTGTAATAAAATATTGCCTTTGTCTTTCAAATCCAAGCCCCCTTAAAGAGCCCTCAGTTTTTCATTTCCCATCAAAACCAGAATGTTTACAGTGACTCATGTATAAAAGATAGGTAGCAAAGTCATGTAATGTTTGAGTAGGTATACTTGATGAGGGAGGCTAGAGATTTCCAATTTGTAAAGTTATTATTCCATAAGCACATTTTGCCATGTAGCAACTGTAAAATTCAGAAATATTTATTTAGATAAGATATAATACTGATTTTCACCACACTTCCATTTTGGCAAAGATTTTTAAGGTCCTTACCAGTTATCTTCTCCCAGTTACAGAACCAGAGCTCCACCTATTACAAAGCAAATCCCTACTATCTTTGCAAAATTACATGTGAATCTGACTTCACATTAATCCTTGAAAAAATGGATATAGGCTATGCAGTGTAAATAAGGCAATTATCACAGAAGTGGCACATTTTTTCTGTGATTTCCTAATTAACATGACTATCAACTGTTTATTAATAAAGCAGTTTCCTATGCTTTGACTTGCAGCATATTGCAAGCAAATTTAAGATGCCATTTCCTGCTCCATCATTTGCATCACACTGTTTATTCACACTTGTACTTGTTTTTTTCCTATTTGTTAGTGCATTTCAGAGAAAACTGTACATCATGACGTGGAAGAAAAGTAATATTCCAAACAAAATCACAAAAAAAGCAGATTGGAGGATTATTGTCTATTAAATTATGCAGCCAGGGAATTTTTCCACAGTACCTGAAATTACTTGCTGGTAATCTGGACAAACTACCTCCTCCTGCATCAGTGTTTTATTTGTCTTTCTCCAACAGATGCTACTGACAGTTTACTAAATGGTGCACTGCTTAATAAATTTAGCAGAGGAAAAAGAACATTTATTCTCATACAAATTAGATCATGCATGAACCTACGTTAATTGTGGCATTTGGGGAAAAATGGCTTCAATATAGTCAACGACTGGGGAAACAAGATTCTTACTCTTTCTGATGTTAATATCAACCGAATTCCAATGTGACGCATCCTTCTGATTTGCTGTTTCCCCTAAACGCCATCCCATGGCTAAATTTTCCAAAGCCAGCAATTTAAACATCCAGCCTTTTGAAATTACATCTTCGGTGTTGCAGGTATCTGTCGTTGAGCACAATATGACTTTGATATACACGGTGTTAAACTAAGTGGTGGTTCTATACTGAAAAAAATGAACACACCTGTGCATATTCCTTTCTGTTTAATGTGAGCAAACATTTCCAACTGAACTTCTACTGAAGGTTGTGTGAGCATGCAAAGGCTGGGGAACTGGTTTCCTGTAGAATATAACTTGCACCAGCACAGGCTGACTAATGAGTCGGCGAGCGCTGAAACCCTCAGGTCCCATAAACATCCACTAATGAGATGAAACAAGATCTAAAGTGCTCAGACGTTGCGAAGTACAGAGTGTAGCTCACGATGTACTCTTCACAAATTAGTCAAGGGTTGCTATGGCTCCTTAATGAAATGTTATTATGTTTTAAAACTGAAACCAGACATCTGGGGGAGGTGGGGGTTGGGAGGAAATGGGAGCAAGTGTTTGAACACCGTTGTCTGGGCTTCCTTTCATCAGCCAGCTGAATTTGCTTACTTGTCCTGAATGAGTGGATCCATTTCTTCAGCTGGTGCAGTGACTTGCAATAAAGCCGAGCAGTGTGTGCTGTCTTCCGCTCCCTGGGAAGTAGAAATCTCTGGTATGGGAGAGGAGGCTTCTGTAGGAAAGACTACATGAGCTGCTCTTTCCCAGCTGTAAAACTCTCCTATCCTCCCACAGTGACAAAAAGCATACAAATGATTCAAAGTATCTGAACTAGCCAATATATCCAGCATATTCTCAAAATGAACAGTCAGATCTTAAACAACTTAAGCCCAAAAGTGCTGAGAATTACTTCCTTCAAGCAAAACTCGGATGTGAAAATATTAAATTAAAATAGATCTTTATATGAAACCGTATCTATTTCTTCACTTACCAACCTTGTTATACACATAGAGACAGATAGATAGATAGATAGATAGACAGATAGATAGATAGATAGATAGATAGATAGATAGATAGATAGATAGATAGATAGATAGATAGACAGACAGATAGATAGACAGACAGATAGACAGATAGACAGACAGATAGATAGCTTCATCTTCCTGAAGCCAGTGGGCTCGATTCTTGGTTTTGCATCAGTGTTACAGAACATGAGTGTGAGGGAAATGTGGCTCTGTGGTGCAGGTCTGCCTCTTTTCCTCTGGTCTACTGGGAGGTGTCCCTGCCCATGGCAGGGGGGTTGGAACTGGATGATCTTTAAGGTCCCTTTCAACCCAAACCATTCTATGATTCGATAGATAGATACACAGACAGACAGACAGACATACTGACATGCATACATATATCTGAGTGAGGAACAAGCACGGGTCCAGCTCCAACTACAGCAAGCCCTAGGATTTGCTGCCTTCTGGTAAATACTGACGTTTTAAACAGTGCCCAGAACACACGCAGCTATTTCCCTCCTGAGTTACAGAGCGATCACTGTGTTATGAGCTTCAATAAGAACTAAACACATTAGCTCTGGTATTGGAGGTGATTCTGAAATCACCTGCCTGGAGAACAATGGGTTAAACTAAATCAGGGGGATGCCGAGAAGCACAATTCCTTGAGAGAATCTTGAAAACTTTCCTTTAAATGAATCTTTTTAAACTTTCTTTTCAGAGGATGAAGGGAGGGAGGACCATGCTGACAAAGATTAAATGAGCTGACATTCACTCTCCAGCACTCCGGGATGCAGAAGCCTGCTGCTGGCACTGCATATCAACGCTGCACGTGGGCGGGACAGCCTCCAGGGGTGGCTTTGAGATCTGATTCCATCTTTCTGAACAAACAAGTACACAAATATATATCCATTTTAAATTTAACTTAAACCAGGTCCATCAAATCAATTCAGCTCTCCTCCTCACCTTTTCTGCATTACCTGTGGCGACACATCCAGCCTGAGCCCCCTCTCCCTCACAGCGACATGACTGGAGATCTTGTGTCGCTATTGCCTACTTCCCAGACTAAGGATAGTTTTAATATTTCACTCTACCTTCTGCTGGCAACTCTGGCAATAGTTCTCGAGGGAAAGATTTTTAAAATGGAGAATAGAGCCACGGAGTTCTGATGCCCAACAGCTACTCCCTGGCTTGGCAGACCTACAAACGACACACCGGGGCCCGCGCGTCCAGCTAATGACTATCAGCCCAAATTGCAAGACCGGATTCAAATACCTGCATATCAATCATTTTGGCTGCTGAATCAATTGAACTAATACATCACAGCAGAAGCCCGACCCACTGTGTACTACAGTCAGTGAGATATTTCATACATTAATTACTGAACTCTCCCTACAAATACTTGCGCTGGACGCAAAATAAGGAGATGACCTTTTCTGTGCCAACGGGTTCTTGGATGTTGTTTTAGGGTACACTGGTGACCTCTTCTGACCTTAAAAACTTGAGTATGACTTCATTATTTAAATGGAAATCACGGAATCATTGAAGTTGGAAAAGACCTTCAAGATCATCAAGTCCAACCCTAAACCTAACACTGCCATATCCACCACTAAACTATGTCTCTAAGTACCACATCTACATATCTTTTAAATACATCCACTTCCCTGGGCAGCCTATTTCAATGCTTGATAACCCTTTTGGTGAAGAATTTTTTCCTAATATGAAATTGTAAAACCTGTTATCCACTCTACTCAAGAGGACCCATTTCTCAATTCATGGGCAAGAGCTCACCACCCCCGGCATCCGTGATAATTCAACATCTGCAGGAAGAATAACATATCAAAATTGCAATTCAGTGAATCAGATGAGACTTGAACATATAGCTTCCTGGGGGAAAAGTTCTGCATGAAAACAAGCACTTCAGTATGCAGAGTGAGGAATAAATCCTGCCACTCAAAGTAATCATCATGTTAAAAATAATAGATTGGATTAAAATCAGCTTTGCACTTTATTAATTACACTATTTTCTTCTTCTAATTACAGTGTTCAAATCATATTGCACTACACATGCAATTGCAAAATTTTAAAAGGATAAAGGAAAGTAAAGGAAGAAAAGTTAATGTTTAAACACACACACACACACACACACACACGGTCTAATTAACTTTAAGTCATTCAAATACTCATCTCAACAATGTGGTACTAGAAAAGCTGGGTTGATAACACAGTTCTACAACAAGTATTCTCAGAGTAATTATTTTGCACTTCCACAAGAAAAAAGAGAAAACAACGAACATTAAAAGACTCAAAGTAATCTCAAAGTAAATGGTTCAGATGATATATTACATGATTTCTGTTTATTACTACCTACTCTGTCTGATTTTTAATACCTACATAGAGGTCTCAGGACAAGATTTCTAACCAATTTGGTTGTCTTCCATTTGGCAAACACTGTGTCTAATGGAGCTTGAAATTAAACCAGCTTTTTTGGTTACTTCCTGCTTTGCAAAATCCCAGCAGTGATGATGGGCTCTTCTGTTCACAGGCTGCAGCAGAGGATGCCCAAAAGAGAAAAACACACTATCATCGCTCTTACACGTATGGCAGAGCTGTTCTGCAAGGTTCAAGTCCGTGAATGAGGTCTGTAGCAACTATCACTTTAAAGGTGGATAAAAGAAAACGAAGTATTTTGATTTTTGCTGTAACTAGAAATGATTGTGGTTTACCTATTTGACCACCTACACTGGAACAAATGTAAGTGATAAAAGGCCACTACAAGAGACAAAGCAGTAGGCACTGTTAGCACCTTGCTTGGAATCTGGCAGCCCCCTCTCAGAAATCCCTGTCTCACTAGATTAGAAGTGCATGTAACTTAATTAAATAGACTTCTTCAACTCTTATTGAATGTTACAGTCAGTCAAACAAATGCACTTACAGATCTGTTTAAGTTTATCCGCTTCTTCTTAAGGGTACTTGATATTTTCCTGCATTTCAGAATCTGTTTGGACAATCTAATCTGCTCAGAGAGATGAACAGTTATGCAAGCCGTGTTTTGAAATGTCTAAGAAACGCTTGCCAGTCACAACCTGTACTTTTTCTAGTCCATTTGGGAAATAACATATATATTTAACTAGGAAGCTACTCATGCCAAGCATTTTCTAGATCAATCTTCATCCAGACTTTTCTTTTTCACCTCAAAAGTAACAGTAGTATCTGCATATGCATACCAGCTACAGCTACAAAAGATATTTCAATTTGATTTATAGTCTGGCAACAGGAGAAGTATTCTGCTAATTTTTCCATTTGTTTACTCCATGCCATCTGTTAATTCTGCATGAATACCCCATTCCACTGTTTCCTGCATTGCAAATGTCTCCCTTTCCCCATATATCCTATGGTTTAGCATTGCAAAGGGACTGGGTTTTGCTGGAGCTATCCCTCATGGAAAACATTCAGAGTCACTGAATTAACCAGCTGTGTTCTTTAAAACCACACAAATCTGCTGTAGGCAGTGACAGACTAACATTGTCCAAGATTAACGCCCTATTTTCCAAATAATTCCTGGGAGATCACGACCTTGTTGTGGATTTTCTTGGAGTAAAACTTAGAATTATTAACTTCACATGGTATGTAAATATATAGATCAGTGCTTCTCTCAGCAGATGATTGCCAGTCTATTCAATGACTGGGGTTTTTTTTTGTGAAAAAGATACCATCAGCTCTCTCCTTCCCTGAAAATCTTCACATAAATGTCTCTGATGGCAGATCGTTAAACGCTGAGCTGTGGCATTTCCCTGAAGATATAATTATAAAGCTGTGGGAGGAAAGGAGACAACTCTTTAGACCACACTCTTCTTTTTTTTATGGCAATGTAGTTCAGTGGCTAATGTGTATATTGAATTTAATTTAATCACTTCTGTTATTTCTACTAGTTAGAGAGCAGTCATTTCATTGGGACATATTAATGAATTATTTATATGGGACCTACTAGTAGCTCAACTTCATTAAGACAGAGTTAAATGTTTATAAGCTCAAAAATAGCATGGCTGTCTGAGGTCATGGCAAGAGAGCTGTGGTACAAGAAGATTAAATTTCTGTGCCAGTATGTACATGCCTGTGTATGAGCCAACACCTAAAACCCCATCACCACTGGAGATCCAGCACATTCAGACAGAAGAATTTGCAGAGCAACATGATGGGGAGCCAGAGCCCAGCCACTCCCCAGGGTTCGCTGGCTTTATCGATCAGGTTTTCACTGGCACAGCAGATGAGCCACATTGGCTGCGTGTAGATACTGACATTTAAGTTAGTCTCTTACTGAATCCCCCCAAAAGAGCATGGAGTTGAGTCACTGTTTAAGAAGTTTTGAAGAGTATTTTTTTCTGGAAAAGAGTCGACTTATTTTCATTGAAACTTTCTGAACTTCTTTTTCCTCAACATTAATTTGAACAGTGTTTGAATCCAGGAGGCACACTTAGGTAATACTATTGTATTGTTTTTTCCTAGAGGCATCTGATTTTACAAGCTGGGAAAGGAGACAAGGATGCTCATACAAGGGTGTTAACCCATTCCACTCGCCTCTACCACACAAACAATGTAACGCAGGTTTACCAGTCTTACCTGTTCAGCTTTCCATGACCACTTCCCCACACTTCCCATAAATAATCCATGCTGTTGCCTACTTTCACTCCAACATCCTCACACACTGCGCAGTACCTATCTCACACTAACAGAGCACCTCTCAGGTACCCCCTGCAATGTGAATCCAGCCAGCTGACATCACGGCAGTGCTGCAGGTTGGACTCACGCATTGCTGAGAGGCAGACCCTATCCTTGGCACTTCCAGTTGAGCTAAATGAAAGCCTCTTCTCTGAGCACAGTGTGGCGTGGTCAGCTTTCTTCAGCACTACTACTATATCCTACCACCAGACGCTAAGATTTCTTCCAAAATCAACTCTTTTCAATATGCTTAACTAGAAATTGGCTAGGTTCGATTGACAATAATTTCCTACCCCTCTACTTGTTTTCACTATATGAGCAAATCAATAATTCGCTGTACTACAGCCACATTTTTCCCATCATAACATGCACTGACTTGATAAGGCATATGTGCAACTATCCCTAGAAATGTGAACATTGTGTATCATGTTTCCATCCAAGGATGCTGAGAATTATGCGGCAATACTGTTACAGAGCCAATGTATTTTCATTCCCAAAGGTGGGATTACTTAAGTCAAAGTTACACTCGGTTACCTAAACAAAAACAAAATTTAGAGCACCACGGTTTGGATTTCAAAGACTGAGATGCTTCCTAGCCATTTAGCTGACTGGGCACATGGTTAGTTTCCATGATCTTTAGGTACTAGAAGTACTATTTTTACAGCAGTGTCCTGAAACTATCTTCTTTCAAAAACCTGGCCATCTCCTGCAGCTGCCAGGGGAAAAGAGCTCTAAAGTTCTCGTTGTTAAATTAAACCAAGACTTGTCATGTAATATACATAGTCACAAGGGATTATAAGAACAAGGGACATGTGAAAGAGAAAGATAAAAAATAATAAGGGCTTATCTACCCCAAGTTGTTATTTGACTTAGCATGATTTTAAATTAATCTTGCTAAACTAGTGAAAAGACTTTGTAAACCTTATAAACCATTTTTACTGTGGTTTAAATCAATTTACGAAAGAAAAAAAAACCAGATTAAAGTCTTGGACACAGGAACTCGTTACCATGAGTAACAGATTTCTGCACCACAGGCAATCTGCGGTAAAGGGGAATATGTCATAGAAACTGAGATAACACTGTCTGTAGAGCTGCTTGTTTTAATTTATCTGAATCACCTAAGCCTGTATGAAATGAAGATCTCCTGTAAAAAAAGATCCGGAGAGGCAAAGCAACAAATGCACAAGAAAAGCGCTTAGGCAGTGTTTCAAATTATACCCTACATGCGTAGAGGTCCAGAGATAAACAATCACATAACACAAATTAATAGCTTTGTTGAGAGCTCTTCATAACATCGTAACACCAGAAGAACAAAGCTGAAGTGTTTGCTTGCCAAAATGGGATTTTCTAGCACACTGACGATTACTTGTTTTTATAGAACAATCGGTTTATTCGACTAGTTCCAGTCTTTCTGCATTGCAGCTTCTGAACTTAACCTGCAGGAACAACAGCATTCAAAAACTTCGTTAAATTACTGCCAACCACATCAAAGATCACCGCAGTCAGCTGAAAAATCACTATTAACCTCAGTCACCATTTGCGTATGTGCTTACTCCGCTCCTGTGTCCAACATGTAAAGATGCCACTTTGTAAAACACTTTGGGAGATTAGAAGAAAGAGGTATGAGAATTGAGCTGCTCTCCATCCCAAAGACATCATCTTCGCATTAAAGATAATCATATTTACCATTAGAGGCAGACAAAAGTAATCAAAGTTTTTTATTTAATGATCAAAACACTTCTGTAATTCTCGGTGAAGTGTCACTATGATATATTAAAATCATACTACTAATAGTATTAAGAATGACTGAGCAGTTCAAAAGAAACTCAACAGCATACACTGCATGCACAAGTACCTTAGACTTCTGGATGTTTGCTGTTTATTTCCTCTGCTACTTATACTCTTAATTTATAAATAATATTGATTTTCAAAATTTATCAGCTCAAGTGCCTGCCATTCTTTCTACTTTCTAATTGCATAACCTTGAAGAATTAGAAACCCTTCACATGATATAACAGGGCAAAGCCAACACATGCCACTGCAAGTTTTTCTGAGTAACTCTCTTTCCTCCTTTTGTCATAAAACTGCCTAAAAAAATTAACGCTAGGAAGTCCATCAGAGCAGATTATGTCATTGAAAAAAGCTCATAGTTTTTTCTACCATGCCCTTAACTACACTTCTAGCCCTGACCCCATATCTCCAGAGAGTTCAGCTCTACTCCTTTGAAAAAAAGCACTGTGTGTAATTTTTTTACACAGTGAATTTTTTTACACCACTTATGGTCTGGCTCCCCGTCACAAAAGTAGAGACACCAAAAATTAAAAATGTCATTCCCGGCTTTTAATCACACTCCTAGTTTCTTTCTCCATCTTATGCAGTAGCCTTGTTTTGTCACTGACCTTTGTGGTGCTGCAAGAAGAAGGAAAGGCTTGACCCAATAAATCATAATGTCATTTTTGGTGTAATTGTATAATAATAGCCTTTCTTTTGTTTCATTAATCAAGGTGAAATATAGGGCTACCCTCTCTTCAGTGGGTTCAAATAAACCCTAAATCCCAGTAAAAATTAATTTTCTTTTCCTAATTGAATTCCCAGTTGATCCGGACTTCTTCATGGCCAAGTTCAGTCTGGCATGAAATCATTCAGAAAACTGGGTGCAGGGTACATTAGAAAATGAGCTAAAACTTTACATTGCTCATTTACCTGCAGGAAAATGTGGTTTTAAATAAGCCCCTTAAATACTTAGCGCTACATTCTGAGCAACTTCATACTCAGCATCATTTCTCCAATGGGTTTTGAAGCTCATTACCTTATTTCTGAGTAACAGCTCTATGTTGAGCCCCAGCTTAACCTTTATGGAGTTAAAGGAAATAGTGGAAGGGCTGGGACCAGGACTAAATGCAATTTGCCCTTAACATGTTGTTAAGTGTTTTATTCTATGAATATTTCATATTGAAGAAAAGCCGTATTCATGCATGTGAGATCTCAAGGCTCTGCCGCTTATCCAAGAAAAGAAAAAAAAGCTATCAGAATTCCATGCCGAGAACAAGAGAGGAAAATGCAGACTCAGGAGCAAGAGTCTGAATGACACTTAAAACTGAATCATCTTCCCAAACTTACATCCTCAGCTGGCAGAAGAGCATGTTGCTTCTGCTGCTGTATCACCACCAATGCTCGAGAAAATCCACAGTCAGCGGGCAATTAAAAACAGAGTTGAGTTTAAGGTACTTTTGTTGCTTGTTTGTTTGCAAGTTTTCAAAATTGGATCTCTGTGTTTAAAACTCATGTTTAATTATGAAAAGATGAGCGGTAAGAGGTAAACTTTCCATATCAGATGCCCGGGAAATTTGTATAGATTTTGAGATAAAGTCTTGAGGAAAAAGGACAAGACAACAATCCTAAAAACTCAAAGAAAGCGTAGGCACCTGGAAAAGCAGAGCAGCTCTGACAGCTGACTTGCACCACAGTCACAGAGAGGTTTCCAGAAATTCACTCCAAGAATGTGGATTAGAACTCATTTTGCACAGATTATTTCTAGCTTTACTCTCTCAATTTTTCCAAAAGTTTATTTTCCAACAGACAGAATATTGCTTTGAAATTCAGACTCTGGCTTGTATGGTTTTAATCAAAGTCTATTTTCTGAATGTCCGTTTGAGACAGACCAAGGCTGAAGATTTATACTTCATTGTCATTCAAAAGGTTCAAAACTCCCAGCACATTTTTAACTGATTAACTTTCAGTTTAAAGACTATTTTCAATGGTTCCAAAGACAGACAAACAGTATTTCAAGGGCAATGGAGTATATTTTGCCAAAGAGAAGTAAATAATAGTGGAAGGGCAGAAATACTAGACTGCTTTGATTCTAGGTTAGATCTCGTACACTAATGAGAACTCTTTACATCCCTCCTTCTGGACCAAAATCCACTGCATATACAGGAAAGGGTGTTTAGTACTGAACAGTGATTCCATTGATTTGATAGTTAAACACTATTATAGTATTCTCACAACTCCTCCCTCATAAACATAAAATAAGTATATTTATACTTACTAGAAAGGGGATGTGAACATTTGTTATACATTTTTGGAAAGCCATTTATATATTTTCAAAGCCAACAACCCCCATCATTTTTCTTAATTCATAGTGTTGTGGTCTTGGTATTTATAGGTACAGGTTTTTCGCAAGAAAATGTTAATTATATTCACCAACCATGAGTGCAATATATAAGAAGCAATTTATAAATTAAACACAGTAGTTTGTGGTTTGAGGAAATCAGAACTAAATTGAAACTATGTTTAGATTCATGGATCAGAAATACATACTAATTCACTACAACATATCAAAACATAATCAACAGACGTCAGAACACTACTGGATTTGGCAGGGAGGGTTCTTAGTACACATTTATCTGTATTAGATTTATAACATAACGTTGTCAGAGCATATTAAGGATTCACATAGAGACATATACACCTGGTAACTGGAAAAACAAACTTCTGACTTAAATATCTGGGTGACTCAGTCCAGGAAAGCAGAAAGAGATTCAGAAGAGGGTAAGTTTTAATACAAGAGTAAATTTTAAATCAAAAATACTGCCAAATGAGCGGAGAAGAAACCTGGATGCTGGCTGCAGGTCCCGGGGCCTGAAGGGTTCTCCTCTCTCAAGGAGCCATAGGGTTTGGAGACAAAATTTCCTCATGTTAGCAAGATAGAGACTCCCATACTTGTCCAGGGAGGTTCTTCTCCCTCTGTACTCGGCACTGGTGAGACCGCACCTCGAATCCTGTGTTCAGTTCTGGGCCCCTCACCACAAGAAGGATGTTGAGGCTCTGGAGCGAGTCCAGAGAAGAGCAACGAAGCTGGTGAAGGGGCTGGAGAACAGGCCTGATGAGGAGCGGCTGAGAGAGCTGGGGGTGTTTAGCCTGGAGAAGAGGAGGCTGAGGGGAGACCTCATTGCTCTCTACAACTACCTGAGGGGAGGTTGTGGAGAGGAGGGTGCTGGCCTCTTCTCCCAAGTGACAGGGGACAGGACGAGAGGGAATGGCCTCAAGCTCCGCCAGGGGAGATTTAGGCTTGAGATTAGGAAAAAATTCTTCACGGAGAGGGTGGTTAGGCATTGGAACGGTCTGCCCAGGGAGGTGGTTGAGTCACCGTCCCTGGAGGTGTTTAAGGTGAGGGTGGATGAGGTACTTAGGGGCATGATTTAAGGATTGGTGGGAATGGTTGGACTCGACGATCCGGTGGGTCTCTTCCAACCTGGTTATTCTGTGATTCTGTGATTCTGTGAAGTTCAGCAAGTATCTGTATGAGGTTAAAATAACTGAAGCAAACATGAAATCATGAACCTGAAAAGCTTTTCCACAGCATCAGACCAGTATCATGAACTGAGTGAAAGCGAATCATGGTGCTTTGGAAATCACTTGGCAGAGCTAAATCCCTCATCTGATAATAATTTTTTGGGGGGAAGAGGGGCGGTGAAGAGAAATTCACCTGTTTCGAACCAACTCGATACCAGAGAGGGAACTGCAGGTAAACTGACCTGCCCAGTAGGAATGAACCAGAAAGGTTCATGAAGAAAAACACTTTTTGTCTCCATCTATTGGTACAAAGTCAATTTAGCTGCTGTTTGGGTATATATTTTGCAATGCTATTCTAGAAAGAACATCTGTGTAGCAAATAACCCAATATTCCCACCTTTTTTATCTTGTGATGAGCCTTTTTGATGCCCTGGAGCACATTCTTCTTCTGCCTGATAAAAGCCTTTTTGTACAGAATGCAGGTGTCCAACTTCATTATTTGCTCATAAAGCTGCAACCACGCAGCAGCCTCTGACAAACTACTTTCCTCCCTGAGAAATGAAGTATGTGACTTTACAAAAGGAGAATGTTACAGGCAGTATCATAAACTGAAAAGGTAATTCGAGTTTTTAACTAAGCACAGGAGTTAGAATAGCATATTGACAGTATCATTTTGATTTCTGGTGACCCAGAAAACAGAATCATTTTTTTTTGGTATAATAAATATAAATGTAAAGGTCTGAAAGAACTAATGTTTCAGGAATTCTTCATTCAGGAAAGAGCATTAGCACTTCAGGAGAGAAGGTGTAAAGGGAATAAGTAGCTATTTAAATGTAAGCAGCATCCTTTTCTTTTTTTCCTTATTTTTTTAGCATTAGCATCCACAACAAAACAACCTGTATGTAAGTTAATATTGGCATACTGTCCCTGCTCAGAAAGCATTCCTGCTGCATTACAGAAGGCAGCTGGGTGGCACAGTAAATGTGTCATTTGCTATTTAACATCTCTGTGACCTGGATTTAAATTCACAGTCACACAAAATGAGACTTCAGTTCCCTCGGAAGGCTATTAAGGCACACACAAGAAAGACTTGTGAGGCATCCAAAGCCAGCGGGAACGCGCTCCCTGCACTCGCCCCTGCAGACGCACACCCTCAGAGGCCACAGGGGGAAGGGGGAACTGAATAATTTTTATTAAAAAAGGATGCCTTCAGTTTGGAAGAAAGGCACCCAACTACTGTGAATAAATCTTCTGTTTACCGACAATGCTTTAACCTCCCCGTGAGAAAAGGCATTTGATATGTCGCTGCCCATCCTAGTGCTAATCAGAAGGCTTTAGACATCTAATTGTTTTCCCATCCGCAAAGAACAAAAAGGAGAGCTGTGAAAAATTCAAAAATGTTACAGTCTCTCCCTTGAAGCATCATTACCCACCATCTACTGCATAATCCTCCCAGCCTTGCTGGTGCATCTGCATATGAGAATGAATTGCCTGCCTTACCTTTACGAGGCAAGACAAGTGCTCATGATGAAGCTTATCTTTAAATTAAGCTCAAAGCTCTCCATTTTTTTAATAGTTTTACATTCGCCACCTGAAAAATATTAAAACCGCAGCTTTGGCATGAGTATATTTTTCTTTTTCACTTCTCTGGGCCCAGTTATTACCTTGTTGAGAACTGGCAGCAAGACATGGGCACCAACACACAGGTACATGTTTGCCATCACACACCACAAGCAATGTAAACCCAGCACCTCTCACCCATCCCCTGAGCCCTCCATCCTATTCCCAGACTGAGGACACAGTTTAATCTTCATCCCATGCCAAACTGGATCCAAGCAGCCACTGCAGCAAGGCTGCCCTGCCCCTGCCTTCAGCTCCAGACTCCATCCTCCACAACCAGCCACGTCCAGCAGCAATCTCAGCTGAACCCTACTCTTTTTTTTTTTCTCCATATATTATTTTGTCATTGATTGCTGTTTTCTTTTCATGAGTTCAAAGAGACTGGTTCCTAAGTTCCTCAAGTACCACACAGGAGCCCACAGAGGTGCTGCCACAGAGAAGGAGGTACAAAAGTATCAGCCACGCACAAACTTAATCTCGAACAAAACCTAGCTATGAACCCCCAGAAGCTCAGCTGGAAGCAGAGCTACACGTGAAATTTCCAGTTAAATGAAGTTTACACAGAGTTTTATTTTTGCTATCGTTTCCCAGCAAAATGGAAACAAATAATTTTGTTTCAGATAGCTGAAGTTTAACCAAGGCATCTCAATTTATCAATATAAATCAAATCATTCAATATTAATGTACAGCTATCTGAACCGCTAAGGGGTATTTTCACTAAAAATAAAATACTGTGAAGCATTTCTGAATATAAGGAAGAGAATGAGGTGAGTTGTGAGAAATTCTGTGAGGTTCTTGAGAAGGGAGCAATCAAAACCACAGCTGTATGTTTCAGACTACTTGTATTGGTCCTGTTCTCTCTGGAAGGCAGGTTCAAAAGAGAAAGTTCAACAGGATTTGAATACCTGTCTGACATGTGGTAGATCAAAATTCATTCCTTAAAACCCCTTGGACTCTCTGATATCTATATCATGCAAAGTATCAGTGGCCCTACCAGCTTTGGCTCCCTCCTTCATTGCAGACCTGCCCTGCTGCAGGGCCAGTGCACTGTTCATTTTTAGCATGAGTCTCTTTCCCCAAAGCATCTTATTTGAATTATTATGTGAAGAGTCTCCTGCAGCTCAGACAAGCCATAGTGCAATCTAAGGTCTGAGAGCACCAGACTAGTCTACACCTCAGCTGTCCTTGCTCCCCACATCCAGGTATGAAAGTGTTACCGGCATCACCACTCCTGCACTCTCACACTCCTTTCCTATTTTATTTTACTAATTGTTTCACTGTGGTATGCAAAAGAACAGCTCTTAGCAGGAGGCCCAAGTCCTCAACCTCTGCCTGGCATTTTCTGCTGGCAGCATAAGAAGATCCTGTGTGGATGGACTTCATGTGGACCCAACTGAGGCTCTGCATCTCTCCATAGTTCGAGTTTATACACATATGGAGTTAAACCCACATACTTGTCTATTTAAATCCTCAGTTTTATCTGTATTTTGTCGCTGTCACCAAGAGTTACATGTGCTAAAACACCTACAAGCCCCAGGTTTCATCAAGAATCTCTTCCTGGTGGAGTTTCCTTTACTTATTTTATTTCCCTGCAGAAAATTCTCATTGGGATGTTATCCACTGCTTTATTCAATTCCAACAGGACTCTTCGGGACTAAGAAGAACTACAAATCGAATGCTTCAGAATAAATCAAAGCATAAAATTACATTGTCTCTGGCAAGTAAAAGATTTGATTACCTACATTTCCGTACAAAGAAATTACAGGAGAGCTGGCATTCAACTGTAAAGGCCTGACTTGTTCTCAATTGAAATGTAGCAAGCAAACATATAGGTGTCTCCAATCTTATCCTGACAGGAATCAGTTTGAACTGATTTGTCCCCTCCCTGGTGACAATGAGTGAATGCAGAGCACTTGGTATTGCAGATGTCGGCTATTTCAGTCTGTGTAACAAATCGGCAGGGATTTTATGTGTAGCAGGAACTGAATTGTGCATCTCTCCCAAATGATGGGAAAATCACTCCCCATGAAGGTGAGGCTGTAGAAGGAATCAAAGTACAGTACAAAGCACACTATAAATAAAGGTCAGCCTCTCTATATATTTTCTCCAGAGAAAGACCAAACTTGGAGACATGTTGAGAACAGATAATTGCATTGTCTGATGTTTATTTGTAGTCTATAAATTCTTGTATTTCAAAAATATCATCGAAGCTATAAATGGGCTATATACGGATTAGCTATAAAAGTCAGTAGTTAATGATTCACCATAATGCATGATTTAGCTGTAAGCTAGAAAAACATAAAAATAGCTCAAGAAACTAATTTCTTATGCTGTTTCAGGCATACGGATGATTTAAACTCAGGCATTTCCATATTTTTCAGATCCCTGAGCAATGGCATCTGATGAGAAACTGATCTGTTTAGACATTCTCTTTCTAGGGTAAATAACAACACTTTATGGCATTCTAGAAAAGATTGTGTAGTTCTATAACTGGTAATTTTGTACAGCTTGCATGAGGTGTGTGTCATCTCATGAATTTCACAAAGCAACTGCTCTGACTGGGGTGCTATAATTGATTACACAAAATTGCCAGGATAGAGAAATGAGCACACTATCAATTACATTGATAGAAAATTGGTGGGACGGAAGAGCGATTTATAGCAACCGCAGCTGTGGTTTATAGCAGCCTAATGGCAGGCACAGGTACAATACTCACATCTTAGGATCACGGTTAAGTTACAGGTCACGTAAGAAGTGATTCTGGATATACTGTGCCAGCAGATCAGCCTGGGGTAATTTCCAGTGGGACAGCACAGCCTTCTAGTGCGTATCGCAGGGAAAAGCCAGTGCTCAGTGTTTAAACATCTGCATTTTGTTCCATGAAGCTGAATCCTGAGCTGCTTCCCTGCCTCTCCGCAAGCAATGCCAGTCTAATACCAGCTTTGCTACTGGCGTCTTTACTCTCCCGTTCAGTTCATTCAGGAGGTACAGTGCTCAGTCATCAGATCAACGTATGCAGAGGCAAGGTCTGCTTGGAAATTCCCTAATATTGCTCTCTGTGAATGAATGAGACCTTCAGGCCTTGAGTTCTGCCCTCATCAGATTTACCTCTAGCTGAGTGGAGTGCTTGTGATTTCATGGTCTCAGGTGATGAGGTCCAAACGAGCCCAAGTGATTTTCCATATGCTACAGCGAGAGAGGCTCTATCCTACCCTTATTATTTCCTCAGAGAAGCTCAAGTGTAAGGAATCTTTCTGTTTCTCAGCCACAGCGAGGAGAAGACTGAATGGATGACATAAAAACAAACTTTCAGCTCTCCTCATGTACTGTGGATGAAATCTGCATCTGGACCAGTACGTTCAGTGTAGAAAAGAATAAGCTTCTTCCATGTTCTTCCGAAATTTCATCATCTACTACCATTAGTTGTACAACAATGAGATTTCCAACACAAATAAAAATATACAGTCTAATTCAAGCCTATCCTTTCAGACAGAAACACTACTATGCATGCCAAACCATGACCAACCATTCTATTGCCACTGCTGGGAGCCCTACATGTTGCCTGATGACCTCTTACTGCAGAGGCCATAAGATAATTAACGAGCAGAACTCTTCTGATAAACGAGTCAAGAGACACCCCAGTGAAAAAAATTACAGTACTTTATGCTTATATAGCAAATAGATGTATAGTGAATATATATAACTATATATGCACTTTATAAATGTCTATATAATTATATATATTTATATATATTAAAAAAGTATGTATACTTTATATTGGTGCATCTCAGATTGACGTCAGTAGGAGTCGCACCAGTTCTTGAACTCAGACCCCAGTGGTTTTGTAAACACCAGAAAATAACTGAAAGTGCTTGTAATATCAATTTCTTACACCAAAACCTTTTATGTAGCTTCAGAGCTTCCCATAAAGACATTAAGCACAGTTATAAAAAACAACAGTCTTCCAGGAACTACACTACAATGACTTTTTTCTGACAACAGTCATCAGAAAATCTCTTTAAGATGTTCAATGTGGTAAAATATGTAAATGACATACAGTTGCTAGGAGATAAAAAACGATGTGAACTTGTGAAAACATTGCAATCTGCTGCCTCTGAATCTGCAAGGTCAGCTGTATCTTTCATGATGATAACTTATTTATATTGTCTCCTTGCTAAAAATTAGTTTATATGCAGGTTACCTCTTTACTTAATACTAGCTGAACTACTGTACCTATAAACTGGTATTTATTACAAGGCTGGTTAACTTTCCCACAGTGTTTACAGCCCTTTAATTACATTTTGCCAGACTAATTAATAGATACTGTACACTAGTTTCTGCTGAAATGAGCAAAGGAGTCTATATTCAACATTTCCGTATTCATTTATTTATTTAAGCATTTCATTATATGTTAGATATGTCTTTTTTAAATGAAAAATACAGTAACATGAGAATAAAAGTGTGGTTTAGTGTCCAATTAACAAATCTAGCAGCTTACTCTGTCACTCAATGAATGATAATGCATTGCTCATAAATCAGGAAGAGAACTACTTAGGCATAGACCTTGTAATCAATGCTACAAGTATTGGCTGCTCTCCACATAATCCAGCGCTAAATGTGCAGCACGATTTTATTCCAGTAACACATTAACGGAATGTACAACCATTTTGACTTTTGTAAATGGTCTAACAGCTTTGCAGCAAAAAGTATTT
This sequence comes from Clamator glandarius, assembly GCA_033459285.1. Classification (NCBI taxonomy): domain Eukaryota; kingdom Metazoa; phylum Chordata; class Aves; order Cuculiformes; family Cuculidae; genus Clamator; species Clamator glandarius. The sequence continues at coordinate 634,752 of JAUNZM010000826.1, forward strand.
GTCCATTTTTTAAAACAAATGTACCCCAATGACAAATATGTTTAGTAATTTTAGTGATGAACCAGCAACGTGAACTAACTAAGGCCTTCTAGTGGTTTTTCATCCTTATTTTTCAGATGGGCTCTCCATCAGCCCAGACATGCTCACTAAGATTCAGTTTTCATATGGACCTTAATTGTTTTCATGGATATTCTTGGGATTCCTCTACTTCTGCATCTGCAGAGGAGGGTACTACTTCCACAGGCAGCATCAGTTGCATTGTTTGAGCATAAAAAGAGTGCCAAAGTCCTGTATATGTTGTTGCAGCAAAGGTCAGAGGCTTTGTGATATCATCACGCCAGAAAGCTTGGAATAAAAGCAGTTTTCCCACTCCCATCCCCACTTGACTTCTAAGTGTTGTCCCAGTGCAAGGACTTACCACCCCAATGAGGAAAGATGGCAACATTTCACTTTCTGGACTTAGTTGTAAACCTTTTCTGATATAAAGCTGTTGTGTTCTGAATGCTCAGAGGGTATTAAACAGGATAAGTGCTAAAAGCATCTCATGGGAAATAAAACAGAAAGGCACTGGAGGACCACAAATACATTGATAGAAAGCAAAGGGCAAGATACACAGCTTATGTCACTTTTTGGTTGACAACCTATTTTTTGCTGACATTGGCGTGACAAGGAAGTGAAGGAATTGGAGACCCCAGTAAAATAACATGTGGTGCTGATATGTCAAACATAAAAGCCTAGTGAATCCAGAATTTTGTTTCTAAAGTGAGCTGACTTATTTGCTAAGCAGCTTTGCCTGAGCTTTCACAGCCAGAGCTGCGGAAGAACAGTAGCTGAATTATGAAGATCCCCCTGGGATAACTGAAAGGGCGAGAAGGTTCTAGAGTAGAGGAAGAATAAATCCTAATTCACATCCAAAAGAGACAGAATGCGATAATCACGAAAATATTAGCAGGATAAGCATGTTGAATAACAGCCAGAGGATCTTTACCAAAGTCATCCTAAGTAGGATTGAGGAAACACTGAAATTAATAATATGTGGATTAGTACAGCTTCAGAATGAAATGGTGTTTATGTATCAAATCTTTCTGATCGCACAAAATGGAGAAAGAGGGATTTTGTGTGACGTTCTCTGCAAAAGTTTCTTCACTGAAACAAATGATCAAAATGCACAAAGGAAAACCTCTGAAACAAGACAGAACAAGTTTGACTCCATTCTGCTGTACTGTCTATGCGTGTGCTGAAGCAGATAATTTAGATTGGTTTAGAAATGTAATGGAAATATAATATTTTTTCCTACTTTCCTCTCTTCCAGGAAGAAGTAATTCATTTCCTAAGGGAAACAGATGATGTACTGCCAGGCTGAGCTTGGCACTACTAGTAAAAAACAATCAATGCCTGTTATTGTGAGAACTAATGGGAAATGGGAGGGCAGAGGAAAAGAGGTATGTCTGAAATATATCTGAAAGAAACGAAATATGAACAAAGAAAATCAATATTTTGCTTAGGAAAAATCATTATTTTTGAGATGATGCAAAACAGAATCTGAGAAATTTCTCAACAGACGAAGTCTCCACCACTGATGAAGGACTGAACCTTGTTTCCGCAGCAGTGGAGCAGTCACTCAGACAGACAAACATCTCTGATTACAGACAAATTATAACTTTTACATTTGTGCAAGCTCCAAAGGAGACTTCATTTAGTTGGGAAGGCAGAATTTCATTGAGGTTTTAGGAAATATTTCTATCATTCCAGATCGTGTCTTGTGAAAATTACCATTTCTCCCTAGCAGTCGGTACAGTAAGTAAACATAAATATAAAAGAAGAATTATGCAAAGACCAGATGTTCAGTGGAGAACAATTATTTATCATCAGTGGTCAAATAAGATGAAATGCAATCTGTCTGAAATGTTTTAACAGCTCCAACATTGAGTGTTGGAGAATGGACGACATTAAGAGCAATATGCTTCACCTAATCTCAGGCTTCCTTACAAGCTCTGATTGAGAGGACACCATCAGAAATTGCAATGAAAAAGACTAACTAGCACATTATTTCAGAAAACTAAAGAGTTCTTAGGAATGAGATGAACTTTCATTTGTCTTCTCCATACTCTCTCTGCCATTCTCCCTTCTCCAATCCCTGCAAAGGCATCATCTTGCTATCTTTTAAAGTGTCTTTGCCCTCCAGTCATCATACTTGATGGACATTGGCACAGGATGAAGGTATGGTGCTATTTTTCTGCCTTGCACTGTTTTTTCATTAATGAGGGTATGTAAACAATATAACCCCAGGGTGGGTGGTTGATTCAGGCATTGTTTTTAAATGCCTGCAGTTTTCAGTCTTATGACTCTGCCTTTTTGATAGGAATATGATGGAACTGAACAAGTTTGGAACTAGTCTTCTTGTTTTAATGGGATAGACAAATTAAAACTAAGAAGAATGGTAAAACCGGAACAAACTAAATCAGCCAAATCCATTTTAATGCTTCCCATTGCAACTATTATGAACATCAAAACCTATGGAAAGACATGGATAATGTCTGCATCAATGGCTTTCAGCAATTTCTTGTTGAAATCGTCTTCACAAGCACACCATTTAAAATATCCAATTCACAAATGCCATAGTGTGCAACACACAAAACTGATGGCACTAAGGCACCTGGGGCACTGATGCAAATTTCAAGGACAAATGAGAACTTACTCAGATTTTCAGAACTGGTCCATCTTAATGAACACTAAAATGATGTGAAAAATCATAACATCACCTGATTTCACAAAACCATCTTTGCTGCAACAGTCTGCAAAATACAAAATTGTAATTTTTGTTTCCCCTCATTTTTTCCACTTAATAATTTCACTTATGAGATTGAAACAGTCCTTATGTTTAGAACTACAAAGCCTTGCAAAGTTTTACATAATCATTGTACTTCTCTAATTAGGTCACTCACACAAGTAACGGTTTTTCCTTACTGCACATACTTTCCACAGCAGGTCTGTTTTTCTTGTTTCTATTTTAAACAAAAGGCAGGTTTAATGCTTTTCCTAAACAGACTAATTAGTTGGTTAGATGCTTGTGGGCTGACTGCTGAAGGAATAAGTAGATTGCATTTCATTAATCAAAATCAGCTTTAAAACCCTATTACTCATAAAACATCTACATTTCACAAATCAGCTGATATTCTCACAGACTACCCATTAGAGGTTTGCTTGTCCTTATCTAGGATTCAACTTCTCACTGAGGTTGCTGTGTATCTAATGAGTACAACATGTTCCACTGACCTCCACAACGTAAAAACGCTCTCATTGTTTAGACACAAATAGTTTTTCTCCATTTTACTTGGTGACCACTGAAGGGGTTAACACGCTATTGGGCCACGCATAATTTAACGTTGCATTTATTATTCTTTTGTTCTGATTATATGGACTTGGGGTGGAAAACTTCAAAATTTACATACTGAACTTAAAGATAACACTAAAATAAAAGCCGTAATATGGGCGTATTAAGTAAGACAAAGTTGCCTTTGAACAGGGGTTGTAGACTAATATATACAGAACACTGCAACCATGACAAAAACAATGCCAAAGGATTGAACAGAAGTCTTTCATGAGTTGAACTGTAACACCAAACATTTCCAGAAAACAAAGACAGAAAATGGAATGGCTTTAAAAAGCACAAAAGTTAAATTGCAGCCACTAAAGTATCAACTGGATTCCTTCTTTGCTTACTAACAGCTCCACCTTAGACTTCCCAAGAGCCATTTCCCAAATTGCTCAATCTCTCTAAGACTCTAAAATGAGAATAGTAACAATTTTTATCTCCTACTCTAAAATGCTGTGAAAGTCTCTTGTCAGGGGTATGTGTAAATACTTCCACAGTGGTTCTGAGCTGAACTAAAGTGTCTGGACATTTTTGAAATTTAAATAAAATTATTGCTAGTGACTGTTACCAGTGATCACCATCTCACGAAACTTAACCATCAGCTACCATTGAATGGTCCGTTTGAACATGGCAACTGTAATTCACTCTATTCCTGAAATTATTTCTATCTATAATTTATATGGCCATAAAATTTAAATGGCTTAGCCTTTCCTCATCTGTGTTTGCGATTCCCCTGAACAAAAAGACATGGTATGCCCGATACTGAAAGGATGTTGTTCCACTTCCATAATGGACTTCTTTCTTTCTTGCCTTCCTTCCAGGGCACAGATGTAGAAGGATTTGATCCAATTCCCAAGAAGCTGTGCATGGGATTTATCCACAACAGCAGAGGCCAGGCTAACCGGTTGAACGTTATATCCTACTGCAACCCAATACATAAAAAATTCCTACCTCAAAGTCAAGCAAATAATGGATTCACTGCAGTATCATGAGCTTTAAATAAATAAACACTTAGCTTGTGTCAGGATTTGCTGCGTGCTGAGCAATTTGCATTCTGTACTTCCATGGATGTTTCCTCTCCATTGCAACTCTCCAGAAATCAAATCAGGACATGAAGGATCTCATCTAATTCTAATTCTTTACATCTTTTACTTGAGCTTTGCTTAAAAATGATATGAAAATTGTAAATTGAAGGTTTAATAAAAGTTGATATTAATCAAGGCAGAAATTAAATAAATCAAATGTGACAGAACACCCGTCAGACTGGACTAACTTGGCTGTCCTAACGGCCTGGGTTAATTATCGGTCCCCTTTCCCCAGGCAGGCTGGCTCATGCACTGTGAATTGCAAAGAGTCCGAGACTCAGCAGCAGCACAAAAATCATCAAAATTCAACACCGTGCTGAATGCTGGAGTATCACTGTAATTGTGGACTCCTGGACCACTTCTCTAACATACTTTGGTGCAGTCTCAATGTGTGAAGTATATTACCTGCTTTCATCCGGTTATATTTTCTCACAAAGCAGCCCTGGCATACTCCAGATGTAATTTAGAACCGAACGTGTCTGACATTACTTGCTGCAGAGTTTTTGTATTTATTACACTCAGGTTTTCCTCATTTCAAATGCTTTTTTATTTGCCTCACTGCTGGCTGCATTAACTTGGTGCAGTCTTGCAGAGAGGAAGGAAAAATGCATGAAGGGTGTTTTTTTTCCTGCAGGTAGTCTGCATGACACCTCGCACATTCCCAAGCATGTTAATCCTGTCTGCTCTCTCTGTTTCTTAAATAGAGAATTTTAAAGATCCTATGAACTCCTTGACTTACTTTACTGAAGAAAATTATTTCCCACGTATGAAGAAAGAAAAATTGATACAGAAATAATATAAATAAATTAATGATTATACTTTCTGCTAATGTAGGATTACATTTAGCAATAAAATCTCAAAATAAATTAAATAATTCTTTCTTAACTTTAACAACAAATACAGTTCTCCTAGTACAAAAGCAAATGACCAAAGCACAAAATCATGCAGATAAGCCTCAGGGTTCTGAAGACTGACCTGGGACACCATGCCCAGCACTTTCCTGATGCAAGAACCACAATTCTCCAGAAAGACAGAGTAGTCCTCAATTATTACTAATTTTAGGGAGAAAACCAGTGCAAACCTTCCTGCACATTAAAATACAAGAAATACTTAGCATGATGATTTATTTCAAAGTTGGCTCTAAGTTTCTTATTTCATTATCTGCTGTTGGATGACACTGTGAGCAACCTGTTCCAGTGGGAGTTGATTCTGCCCATGGCAGGGGGTGGAACTGGATGGGCTTTAAGATCCCTTCCAACCCAAACCATCCTGTGATACTATGATTCTATGATTTATCTTGGTTTGAACTTAATCTAATTCAGTTATTTATATACTCCGCTAGCCTCCATCTTACTCACACTACTGTACCACAGGTCTGTTGATTAAATATCCATCTATTCCATAGCAAGGTCATCTCACCTATGAAAGCTATTTATGTATTGGATGCAAGCTCAGGACATATTGATCCATAGGATGAAGAGAGATTATAGGGCAAAATGCCCTAACTATTTTTAGTTGGGTTAATTCTGTCCCCCCATCAGATAAAAGGAAATGACAGTTTTAATGCATTGTGCTGGCTCTGTTACTTTTCAAAGGAAAAGCCATATATGTCTGTATGTGCTGCAGTTGCACCATCCATTTTATTATACCAGAGGCTTTACATTAGCAACATCAAGACAGGATCTGAATGCTGGCCATTAGGTCAGATTAATGGTCTGCACTCGGCATGCTCAGAGAGGCTCTGAAATCCTTAGGGTGCCAGGGTGAATTCAGGACAGCGAATGCCAACACGCAGAATACCTGATCCATCCACCACTGCTCTTCTGGTGAAATGTTAAGATAGGTTTTCATGGCTACAAAGTCCACTTCTGTGGTAAAATAGAGGTGAGCATTTCCAGCCTCTACTATTTTCACTCTTGGATGTTCAGAGATAGTTTGGCTCATGATGTTTAAGTGATATCTAAATACTATTTACAAAAGCTACCCAACCATAGGGTGAAGTCATCTAATAGGAAAAATATACTTAGAAAAAAGCTTCACTTCTCCCATATACCTTCTGTTTGCAAATAAAAAAACACTTCAATTTATTTGCTAAAGCATTTCTATAAAATATTAAAACAACCACTGGCATCATTTTTTCTCCTATTGCATAAAAAAATTTGCAACTCCATACAACTCCCGTTAGAAAGCTTTTATTGCATTTATTTCCATAAGATAAAATCAGAATCTGTTCTCTTTTACAAATCTGATTGCTTTTGCCTTCTGGTCTGCTTTCTCTCTTTAATGTTTATTCTTCCAGTCAGCACTTTGCAGCACTGATTGCTTCAGCTTTTTTTCCCATTAGACAAAACTTTTTCACCAGTCACCAGCTCCAAGTTGGGCTCAGTGGTAGAACCAGTTCTTATCTGCGTCACACAGGGCTGCACTGCCTTCCACTCACAAGTAATGTGTTTCTTAAATATCTCATCGTATTTGGCATTCATATTTATAACAGCATTCCCACTTTTTATCTCATGAAGTGCTTAAATATCACTTAGTTTTGATGGGCAACAATGTAAGAGATTGGTAGCACCGCCACTCCACAGCAGGGAACGGGAGCAGAGGGCTCTACAGGTCCTGCGTGCCAGGATGCTTTGGGACAGGGCAGCTTAGGAAAAGAACTGTCAGACAGCATGACTGAACACTTCAGGTGAGGAATATCATCTCCTGCTGTATCCTCCTGTTTTTCTCGGTCTGGTTCCTCACCTGTTTGGGGTTAACACTTCACTCCCTGAATGCCTGTGCTGTTTCTCAGGAAGCCGCCAGTTGACATGAGCTGAAAATTAACCTGAAAAAACAATCCTTGAGAGCAGCTCCACCACAGAGCAGACAGAAAAATAGATACAGAGAAATTTTCATGCAGAAGGAACAGTGTGAGATCGTATTGTTAGCCCTGGGGCCAACTTGTTTCCAGGCAGGTAACGTTGAAGAAGTTTGTTGTGGATATTGTTTTATACTCTGAAGAAAACATAGCAGAGGTTTAGATTTCCTATAAGCACCTTGTTTTAGAGAAGCAGTAAATACTGTTTGAACCTGTACAAAGAAAAAAGTAAAAGAGAAACCACTATCAACAGCACTGGCCTTCAGTATTTCAGTGCAGGATGGGTATAACTGAATACGTTGCCTGCTTACTAGAGGCTGCATGCAGATGCTCTGTGCCTTGCAATAATAAAAACCCCATCACTTTCTCACAATTTACATACAGCTAGAGGTCTTGGCACATGAAAAAAAAATAAAAAATACTGCAGTTGCATTCAGCACAAATGTACATGGTTTTTGGCCTGAAAGAGGTGAAGCAGAGTTCCTCTTCGTACTTGTCTTGAATTTTATCTGTATTGCAGCAATAATATTTAGGGAAACTCTTTTCATGATGAAAAGTTAAGTGTCTCTTCTGCCATTAGCCCAAATGAAATTAAAAATAAAATTTTTCAAGAGGTTAAGAACTAAGCCATCTGTGCTCCTTACGCTTATAGCAACCCGTTGTTCTCTCTGCTTGGAAGGAGGATGCTGGAGCTGCTGCCTGATTTGAGCTGCTTATAGAAAAAAAAAGATGGAGATGGATGGAGTGGCTGGTGCCAACTCAGCTGATGCAGCGGGGACTGATGGCACTTGATGCAAATCATAAGGGTCCCCAAGTTGTGATAATCACGGTTCATCTAGGAACCAGTTAAGATGAAAGTAAGAAATATGAAACCTTCTGTCATGATGCAAGTCTCTCATACACCAAGGCAATAGGCACAACAGAAGAGCTCACTTTGTTTTGTGAGTATAAAAAAAGCCAAACATTAAGCAGCTGAGCATCCACAAAGGGAAAGCCAAAGAGCATTTCAATGCTCTGCTACGTTATGTATAACACAACCTTCTACATTCATTACAGGACACCTTTACCCATGCATCTGTTTTGCTTATTAGTATAATGACGCCTTAATTTAAAAGAACACAGAACAATCCAAGTACATGACTTCCTTTGCACTTGCAGTGTTAAAATAACCGTAGCCCGTGTACATTCGGTACCAACGCTCTCACTGTTCTCTGTGAATATATCTCAGCAATCAGCTCTTTGCATCGCACAGCCAGTGATCTTGATGCAGAAGAAACATGGTCTTTGAAGGATGTTTTCATTTGTTTTCGTTTTCTCCTCTGTGTGTGAAAAAGCTACTGCTTATAGATGACTTGGCATACACCGTCATGCTTGACTTTCTGTACCGTCGACTTTGAAGCTCCAATTGATACAACAGCCTTGCAGAGGGGAAAAAAATCACTTTGACAAGATTATGCATAAGCAAATTGAAACAAATAAAAGAACATTGCAAATTGTACCTCACAGCCCACAACTCTTCGCCAAAATCAAAGTTATTCAGAACTGTTGTTCAGAAAAGCTCCACTAACTTTATTCCCTTTATTTATGCTTTCCAAACAAATTTTGAACGAGAAGGGTTGAAATGACTGCATGAGTCTCACTGCACAGTGTTTCAGAATGCAGCTGGACTAGGCTGCAGACCCTGTGGGACGAGGGTCGTCCAGGACTTGCAAGGAGGTCGTCCAGGACTTGCAAGGAACTTGGGGTAAGCCATGGAAATGCTTTGAGCAACGCTTTGCTGGTCCTTCTGGGGCTGTCACTGTGAATCTGGATGAAGCTGCTCACTGAGCAAAGGGCTACCACGACCAGGTACACATACATGCACGTGATTTCTAAAAACACTTAAGGACTGGCTTCTGAACAACTTAGCTGAATTCCCCCACCAAAATCTTCAAAAATAGGAATCACTTATCTTTCTGATAATTGAAAATGAAAAATAGATTTGTTTTCCGCCACAGATTGTGTCAGAACTTGCAATCTGCTCGTAGGAAGCATGAAGTCACAGGATGGGAAGTTCTTCTGTTCCTGTATCTGCATTGCCCTCTTTCTGTCACATTTCTGAGCCACTATGAATTTACTAAACTCTAAATTCTTGCTCCTCTATTACCAGCCATAAAGAGCTTAGCTTCATTATGCAACTGTAATTTTGCTTAATTTTTTGAGACTTCAACATAATTTTCTTCGTGCAGAATAAAAGAAGTTATTGAAAATGACATTTTACTCAGGTTGAATGAGCTTATCTGCATCGTTCTGCTAGAGCTATAATTTTTGCTGCCTAATGTGGAAACCTACCTGGCTTCTATCTAAACTCAAAAGGAAGGAATATTTACTCTTGGTTTTGCGTACATATTTTAAGTAAAATAACATAAACTTTCCAGGAATGCTCAGACCTTGTCAAAGTTGAGTATGAGATGATTTACGGCTAGTACAAGTAAAAATAACTTTAAATGCATTTTCTAGCAACTTTTAAGAAAACCTTTAAATGTTTTTGGAGGAAAAAAAGTCTCCAGTGTTTAAAAAAAATAATTACTGTAATAGGCTTTGGTTATTTATAGGGAGATTTAAATTCCAGGTATATCTGGAATTGTTTATGGGTGATGGTCTGGGTACACAGGACACGGTGAAGAAAAGCACAATATTGCCTCCATCCATCTTTTGGCTAGTTCTGCAGGAGACACAATTCAGTCCACCTTGGTCCGCAGGATGCTTTTAAGGTCTTTTATGAATGCTCCATGTCACAGATACAGACAGCTCCTCTGTCACAGCACAGGGTGCAGAACTAGCCACATCAATGGCTGTGGGTCTATATTTTGATTGAAACCCTGCCTTGAATGTTGAGCTTGCAGCTGTGTCAACCTTATTCATAAAGACAATCATGGGCTGATTAACATGGACGCTTCTTCTGATGTCAACAGTGATTTTTATGGGTGAAAGCCTACAGCAAGAAATGCTGCACAAGCACCCTCCAACCCTGTACATCTTCCCAAAGTCTTGGTGCTGTGTTATTAAAGACTCACATTGCAGAAGAGCAATTTGGCAGCAGAGGACATTTGTCAAAAGAGGGTCGGCTTCAGACAAACAAGTTGCCTGTCAAACTGGAAAACTTCAACTGAACTCTGCAGGAGACACCACAACTGATCCCTCAACAAGCTGCAGTGTGTCCGTGGTGACCCCCTCAGCATCTCGCTGCTGTCACCCTAAAAACACGGTGAGTCATTTTAGTAACTAACCCACCCAGTTATAGCAAGCTGACACTTTAAGGGAGAAGCAAGTTTTCAATGCAATTTATTGTAATTATTAATTTCTCCTTTATTTTTCCATTGCTAAAGAAACCTGCAGGAAAATTGAGTCTTGTGTCTTTTTTTTAAACCTCATTGTTCCTGATATTTTTCCCCATGTCTTTTAATTAGAATTTATGACTGCTCATTCTTTATCATTTCCTCAGCACAGAGGTACACGTAAACATCATTTTTTTGGAAAACATACCTGCACAATGTCCTAACACTTCCCACTGATAATAGGGAAATACTGGAAATATGTTCCATAAACGGAATACTCCCCAAAGTGTTAATGGTGCTAGTTTAGATTTAATTTGTCCATTAGCAGCTCTTAAAAACTCCTGAGGCATCATATGCAAAAAAACCTGCAAAACCACCTCTACAGACAAAACGATAATACATTTTGAGCTGGGAAAAAGTTAGGAGGGCAAAAGAGACACGTTGTAATCTGGCACCCTATCCTTTCCACTTCTGCTCATCCACTTTGTTTGCAAGGTACAGGTGCACAGTAATAGGATCGTTTTAATGAAGGCTGTTGAAAACTTCAGAACTCTTTTACAAAAAAAGAGGCAAATGAAGCCAAACTGTTGCTCTCACAGATTCCCTGTGCTAGTCCTGTCCTCCTTCCTCTTGTCCTAGAACCACGGAATAGTTTGGGTTGGAACGGACCTCAAATATCATCTAGTTCTAACCCCCCTGCCGTGGGCAGGGACACCTCCCACTGGATCAGGCTGCTCAAAGCCCCATCCAACCTGGCCTTGAACACCTCCAGGGATGGGGCAGCCACAGTTTCCCTGGGAAACCAGTGTGGTGAAGAAATTCCACCTTATGTCTGGTCTAAAATTGCCCCTCTCCAGTTTACAGCCACTGTTCCTCAATAGTCTTTAATCTATCAGTCAGGATGAAAAATGCTCCCCTGTCTTTAATATATCATTTATTTTTCCTTCTGAAAAAGACAGACTACACTTTGAGTAGGCAAAGCCTAGAACTTTAACACCATTTGTCTGCTCTGCTTTTTGAACTACAATATTTTGCATATCATCTCTGATTATGCTGGTAAATTGAGACAAATTAACAGCCAACAGAAGGGCTGGGATATTGGACCTTCTTTTTCTATATCCTGCATCTGCAAGGTTCATCTGAATATTTGGTAACAGCTAATGTAAGTGTACATAACAAGCTAGGTAAGTTCTATTGCATTTTATACAATTATTTTATTGCTATTATAATAAAAGCATGGGTTTTATTGTTTCTTAGATTTGATAATGTAATATCTATAAGATCCTATGTTTGTATAAATGTAAAAAAGGCTTTAATTTTAACGGAATAAAAATGTTGTTAATACAAACAATCTTACCCCTGCAAAAAATGTAAAAAACAGACTATATTTGTTTTATCCATTGGAGCTATTTTAAGTCATATGAAAATAAGCATGAATGCTCAGTTTAAAGTCTCAAAATAGCAAGCCAGTACTGTAACAGCTGGACCTGGTTTTCCTTCGTTTATCCATCTGGCAAAAAGCATCAGTCTATCTTCATCTCCTTCATCTGAACTCTGGCAGCTTGGGATTTCAAATATCAAAAACTTCCCAAGAACCTAATGCTTTTTCACCCTTCCATGTGCTGACACGGGAATTCACACTTTCAAAACCTGCAGGCGTAGGTGTTAATGACTGCCAGGTAGCCAACAAGAGAGATGCCTGGTGGGGTGGTGTTTTGCCCTTGTACGGGTCTGAAAAAATATCCAGTAGGGAAAAATGAATACTTTGACCTCATGCAGAACCAGTCACTTCACACGAAAAGCCTGTTGTTGGTTTTCAAGATCACCAAAGGCCACCTGCAGAGTTAACGGCTCTGTCCCCCCTGCTCCTCCTCTCTTGCTTTCAGAGGAAGGCTGCTTTCCCTGCAGACCTCCCAAACCAGGCTGGGCAGACAGAGACACTTAAATGTCCTTTGCAATTATTTTGACTGCATTATAAAAAATTGCTACACTGCAGGAAAGCAAGCTTGGCCTCTCAAGTCCATTATGCTTTGACTATAGAATAGTTGCCAGCAGTCAGCATTTGCGAGCAATTAATATAAAGCACAGAGAGATTCAAGATACCATTACTCTTCTTTCATTAGCCTTATATACTTGCCTTTGACAAGTCTGTGGTTGGCAAAATCTGACTTTTAAGAGCTTCTTCGCTATGCAATTTTACCTTCTAGTAAGCTGAAATTTCCAAAGTGCACATTGAAAAAACAATACATCAATAGCAAGGTGCATCCTAGCTATCATGGAAACATTACTTAGTGAGCATGGAGAGGCTCATGGGCTGTACAGCACAACCTGATGTACACAATTAAGACAGACCTGAATTATTATGTCAATACAAAATACCGAAACGCCACCTCTCAAAGAGATGGATGGTTCTGAAGAGTGCAGACGAAAACCTTAATGGTAAAAATTCAAATAATGATGCTCATACTAGTATATCCCATCTATATATACATTTACCATTTTCTTACATATACACAAGAGATTCACATGTGAACATTAAGTCCATCATTAGTGATCTGGAAAGATGTCTTTCATATGAAAGTAACACACACAGCAGGAAAGGACAGAGAACCAACACTTGTCCATTATTCAGCCCTATTCATATACCAAGAAGCAGACACAGCAGGTAAAAGCAGCAAAAGATGCCAACGTATAATGCCATGCTCACCTGAAGCTTGTGATTCTGGAAGTATTATACTTGTTATGTTCTTGTTAACCATCTAGAATCAGTAAGCCATGATTAATTATTAATGAAAACTGGCTGAAATATGTCCTTTGGGGATTACAAATACTCTAAAAATTCTATTCCAATCAGCACACTCATTCTTTGAAGTACACGACTATTTAAGATAAGAATTTATGGTACTATTTATAGGTCACCTTGTAAATGGATAGCATATATTTTATTAGTTTATTTTTATTAAGTTATGAAGGCATCAGCTCCAACAGATAACACAAGTGACACCGTAGCAATGGCTATTCATTATTTCCATGTCAATATTCATCAAGTGTCTCAAAGAAAGGTGCTGCAGATCGACAAGGAAAACAAGTGACTAACAGATAGTTTAGGAATCTGCAGTTATTCCCCAGTCTTTTACTTAAAAGAAAGTCTTTTTAAGAAGGAAAGCATAATACTCAAAGATCTAGAGATTAGAAGAATTCGAGGTCTTATTTATTTTTTGAACCACCATGTCCTTGAAGTTAAAGGCATTAAGGCTGCAAAGGCTGACCCTGTGCACGGGGATGCAGAATGGAACATCAGACAGAAAGAGTAAGGAACAGCGAGTGAGATGCTGCTTATTTGATTGATAACAGGAGCAACGGTGATGTATGACCTTGAAATAATGTCCAGAAAGCTCAAATTCCTGAAACAGCAAACCACAGCCTTTGAATGTTTCAGTGTGTCTCAGGGCTGCTTCATAATACAGTTATCGACAGATAAGAGCATTTTTACATACAAAATTACTTTCTTCTGTTCTTCCTCAAATACTTGATGAGAACCTGTGCTACTGCTTAAAACTTATCAACATCCATCCTGTCACCATCTACCCCCACAGCCACTTCTGTCCTATCTTTTTCTCTACTAGCATTTGCCTCAAAATGTAACATTTTTTTTTCTTTCAATTAACTCAGAGGCAGTCTACTTGGTGTTTATCATTAGTGAGTGGCAGTTTGTCATAATTCTTCATTTCTTTTCTGAAAGGTGCTTAAGTCCTTTACAAATTTTGCAAAGAGGGATCACATCACCAGAATACAGCCCCAATAGTGAGCTACTTGGCACCCTCTTAACTGGCATGGCAACACCACACAATGCTGGCAACAACAACAACTGTCTGCATGCATTCATGATGGCTTTATACAGGCAGAACAACAGCAGGAGTTATTTTTGGCTTTCTCCTGCAAATATGTTTGTATTATTATGTTCTCCTTTGAGGTACAAATAGATTATGATCAAAGATGGTGTCAGGCAATGTCTCCCTTTATACAGCTTTCCATTTCATCACTTATAATAGAGATGTCCATTTGTCCACAGTTGAACAGGGTTTTGTTGAATCACACTAAGGCTGATCAAACTTAGGCTGAAGAGAAGTATTATGGATAATAGGTCACTGCCTCCTTCCCCATCTCTGAAGAACTTGATGTTTGAGATAAGAGATTCTCCTCATCTCATCTTAATAATACTTAGCACTTTACAAGCTCTGCTTCAAAGCATTATACAGACAGAAATTGTCACAAAGCCCCAGTGAGATAGCAAGGTATTATCTTCATGTAAAAGATATTAAAAAAAAAAACCCAAAACCAAACCCAGAGAGCTTTAGTGACATCTCATGATGGACAGAAACTCTAGGTCAGAGATGGAATTAGATAGTGGAGATTCTTTGCTGTCAGTTTAATCTCTAAACAGAATTGTACCCCATCTGCCTCTTCTGGATATTAGCTATTTATAGAGGTATTGTCTCCTCCTCCCTCTACCCCGATTCTTCATTTTCAATGTTACTAGCATGATAATTACACAAAATTGAACTATTAGCACCAATTCCTATACAAATCTATAAACTGTGAAGCATAGCCTCAGTGTCACATTGTCTAGAAGAGAAAAAGGGCATGATTTAATTGAATATGACTTTTTCCCTTTATCTCATTCATTTTGTCACAAGCTCATAGCACTAGTAACATCTTTCCTCTTTAATGGGTGGATAAAGTGCTGATTCTTCTGATCCCATCCCTGTTGCGCTCTCCTTTTGCAGCAGTAACGTCACATGTGAATGAGACTATCCAGCCAAACCACAAAGGCAGTCCCCAAGGACCAGCAGCAGAACAGCGAAGCTCCAAGCACTCTCTCCCACAGCTGGTCCCATGGGCAGCATCTTGCATCTGGTGCCCTGCCTTGGCCACCAAATTTATTGGCAGTGAGGAAGAGAGCAACCGGATGATACAATTCCCCAGCCATCTGGCTGTGGTGCTGATTTTCTTAACCTTGTATGTGCTAAATAGTATAATAAATTTTGAAGTAAGACTTTGAGATGGCTCAAGGGATCCTTTATTATGACAGGATGAGTTTGTTATGAACAAACATTACCAGCTCCATCTCACATACCTCTGAGTGTACCTGCATCCTGTTATTCTAGCTTTATATTTTCTACATATCTCTTTTTGCAAACTTTGTTGTTGTGTAACCCTGTTCTGCACTCTCAGAGCTATGGCTGTAAAATAAATACATCAGTGTGGGAGCTGTAAGTGCATCATAACCAGAGAGCATCCTTCTCAGCGAGTTGAGAAACTCAGAAATCATTTTTGCTTTCCCCACTGATCTGACCCTATTAGTTCAGCAGATGAGAAAGCAAGCGAAATTAATTCCCCTGCACAGTGAGGCTCTTGTTTCAGGCCAAGGTAAGCAGGGAGACTCAGCTATGAATTCCTCTGACTCATCAGTGCCGCGGGCTCCACAGCATCCTCAGAGGTCTGACAGTGACACGGTGCTTGTGGCCACTTATTTTCAGGCTACCAGGTAGGGGCTTTCAACTAAACCACCAGCTCAAACACTGTTATAATGGTAGGCAAGAGGCAGAGAGAAAGATGAGAGAGGGAACATCACACTAATCCAAAAGCAGCATGTTCTGGATTTAGTTTTAATTCTGCTATTTACTTTGGCCTTGAACAAATCACTTCATCTTCTACTGTCTCCATCCCCTAAGTTTTATGCTGGTGAGTTGTCTGGGTTAGAATCCATCTCCTAACGTTTGCCCACAAGTTTTGGTTGAAGCATCTTGGAGTTACCTTACAGCTAACAGACAACACTGTCTTTAGATCACAGAGATGGAAAGGAAAAAAGAAGATGGAAACCAGTCATTCCAGTCCCTCCAGGAACTATTCCAGTCCTGGTTTTGTACTCCTTGGCACGCACCTTTCTGGAGAACCGTCCAAACCAGCTAGTCCATCTTCCGAGAAGAGCGACTGAAGGCAAAAAAACAAAAAGCCTTACATCTTTTTCCCCATTGATTCAGTATCTATTTTAATCTAAACAGAAATTACCCCAAAATCAGCGAACAAACTTACCTAAAATCACCCTTTTTTTGTGACACACATGGGTACGGTCTTGCTTACTGAGCCCTTCACAGAACTGCTGGTCTCAACTTTCCTAATGAAAACATTTTGTTCTTTCCACCACACCGCACAGCCCCTAAATTAATTCTCTGCTGTAATTATATTTGTAAATTGTCTGAGTTAGGTTTGCAAACCAAACCTACCAAGAGGGAAGGGAAAAAAACGCATCTGCAAGCTCAGGATTGTTCCGTATGAGTTTTTCCTTCCTTTTTTTTTCCTATTTTGGTTTTCATTATCAAATTCAAAGCTACTGCTCATTGCTACAGTACTCCACAATTAATTCTAATTAATTAAACTTCAAGAAAACCTATAAGTTCCTGTTATAAGCTCCTTTTTTCCTGGTCTGCTTTTCTTATAAGAATGTTCTGGGGAGATGTTAGGCTAAGGAAGGATTAAGAAATCCCTGATACCAAGACTGAATACTAATTCATTTGAGGGTTCATCTTAATTTCCCAGCTTAAGCTGCTGTCTCTCCGCTTTCTGAAAGCATCCTGCATCCACAAAGTACAATCACAAAAAAGGAAGTTTGTTTTCTTTGCTTTCGTCACTTAATCTTTACATAACTAACATACATTATGGGTCAGCAGTATTTCTGTAACTGCTGTTTTCTGGAGAATGAGCCTAATCAGCCATCATGGACTTGATGGAAAACTAGCTAGAAGCAGAGATTTTGGGGAATTGGTGCCATTTACACATTACAGAGACCATGGGGAGAAATCCGGCTCAATGCAGAGCCCAATAAAAGCCTCTCTGGAAGTGAGACACAAAGACTTTTCATTGCGTCCATAATGCTGACTATCAAGCTGCTCTTCAGCAGAATTCTGTAGATACTAGAAACCAACACTTTTCTAAATCTTGACGATTCTGCCCGTAGGAGACCTGATGAGCTCCCCCAGAGCTAACTGGTGAGCACAGCTCTGGTGCAGTGCTTCCAAACCCAGGCAGAATCCTTTGCAGCACAGAGAAGAGCGATTAATCCCCTAACGGGTGTTCTTCTACAAACCCTAATCATGATTGGCATTAGCTGGCATCTGTACTTACTTCTGCTGTCTATGATATTCCTTTCTTTTCTCTAAGGGCTCAAACTTATCCTGCATGTGTGATTCACATCAGTGATCGCACACAACAAATGGTGCAGTGGATTTGCTATGGTACTGGGAGGACGTATACAGCATATCTGGATTCCATCATTCCAAAGAACCTTCTGCATCATTCTGTCAACAGACTAACTGTAGGAAAACAACGTGATCAGAACAGGGGACATAGGAAAATTATCTGTTTTCTACACTAAGATTTGAAGTGGGGACAGTTTTCATTTGTCTTTCTGAAAGAGATCTCGGCTTGCTGGAGAACGACGAGAGCGTAACAGCTTCCAGACGCGTTTTTATGTAAATCACACTTCATGCATTATTTGAAGACACATTTTGGAACATAATTTATTAATGGGTCATTATTTTCCTTAAAGTTGAGATTCTATTTCATGGAAGACTGGCTTTTGTCAAAGCTGTTCCATGTATATCAACTTCCACTACTGTTTTACCCCCTAATATGAACAGAAGGAGACCATAAAGAAATTACAAGAGACAGCACTATCAGTTTTAAATTCACCAGCCATTTTTCCTAACCTTTTAAATTATGGTAGCCTGCAAAGTATTCTTGAAAACCCAGGAGAAATTTTTGCTAGGCATTCACAGATGCACAAAAGGAAAGGTATCCTTTTCCCATGATTGCTGGCATGAGAACTATCTCTTATCACAGCTCTATCTGTCTGCAATGTCTCCTCAAGGCTTCTCAAAGATGTGGAAGAGTTAGGACAAGGACCCCAAGGTGGTACCTGTGGAGTCCTCTGGGCTGTGTGGGAACCACCCCACATCTCAGCCATGTTCCCTGGCTTGGAGACATCGTATCACAATGTCTGATACCAGAAACAAACTACAGGAATAATTCAAATGGGAAAGGGAAGTTGGTAAAAGCCCATAGGGCCAAAGCATCAGAAATACATAGATGAAAACTGATGGCACAGAAATAGAATCACGGAATCATAGAAGCATAGAATGGTTTGGCTTGGAAGGAACCTTAAAGATCATCCAGTTCCAAGTCCCCTGCCACAGTCAGGGACACTTTCTACTGGATCAGGTTACTCAAAATGTCATCCAACCTGGCCTTGAACAGGGACGGGGCATCCATGACTTCTCTGGACAACCTGTATCAGTGCTCTACCACCCTCACAGTAAAAGATTTCTTCTATTATCTAAACTAAATGTCCCCTCTTTCAGCTTAAAACCATTACCCCTCATCCTATCCCTGTACTCCTTGATAAAGAGCCCCTCCTCTTCTTTTCTGTTTCTCTCTGTAAGTGAAGGGCACTGGACTAGAGAAAAAAAGTGAAAAGGTAGCTTCAATTTTTATAACAGCTGGCTTGACCTTGTCAATGTATTTGCATTGCAGCAACAATTAAAAGCTCTGGTTTGGGATTAGGAGTGGAGTTCGCTAATTGCTGAGCAAACAGCAGTCCTAGACAGACAATGCCCACAACAACTATTTCATAAGCAAAGCATAAGGTGAGACAGAGACAACACACGGGGATAACAAAAGGTTAAAGCCACGCACCATGACAGCAAAATGATGCTGATCAGTGCCACAGTCAGCATCTACAGTGCGCAAATGCACGGCTGTTATTGAGGATGCTGTAAATACCACAACAGAGACAAGTGCGAGGAAGGGACCTGAGGCCAGATTGTGGCAGGAGCTCTGCAGAGCAGCCCAGAAAAAAAGTGGAGAAATACTTAAAGAAGAATTAAGTAAGCGTTATGGGCAATGACATATGACTAAAGCCATAGGTGGTGGCAAAGAGAGATAATGACATGATAATATGGGTAGTAGAACACCCTAAAGATCAACAGTTGGTATTTGGTACATTCTTCCAGGCACACCAGCCCCTGCTATCTGATGTCTTTTATCCATGAGGTTTTCAGTGGAAAATACACACCTCTTTCAATATTAGGGAGAACATTGCCACTAATAATAGAAAAGAAAGCCTAACTACACCAGTATATTGGTTGTCATTCTTCTGAGACTCGCATAACACCTGACTAAAAATCCATCTGATAGCAGCACATTTCAGTCCAAAGGAGACTATAATTCCATATAATCAGTGTAACTGTGCTTAGAACTCAGCCTGTCAATATGGTCTTTCAGAAAACAAAAGTATTTCCAAAGGCTGCTTTCAGACTGAAGGCTTTGGCACTTAATGCATATATGCTTTTCTGTAGTGTTTTCTTTTCCAATTGTAGTTCCACAGGGCAGCCTTCAGATGTATAAATCATGCAATCACCTAGACGCATCTGCGTGGAGTTGACTCCAGCCTTTTGCAAGGAACTGCAGTTACGATGGGGGGTTGGGGAGGAATCTACATTTTAGTGTTTTTAATTGAATGACATAATCTTTATCAATAACAGCCATTCTTTTTACCCTGCACATATACAGATGTCACATATTCTGCAGAAAACAGAAACACCCATCAAATGCAACAAGCTGGGTAGCCTCTGAGTGAAAGTAGGTGATTTCCATCTCTTACGTATTTCTCCTTAACATATGTGTTCTTACATGGAACTTTCTAATTTCTTTGACTCAGCAAACACATAATGCCCTGCATGCTTGTCCAAAATGCATTCATAGTATGTCCAGTTTTCTCCATAATATGGAAAAGCATCTACCTCTTACATTTTCATTTGTGATTCCACCAAGGGATCCATTCCCAAAACTAGTTTGATTATCCTACACTTCATAAATGCCTGGTTTGGGGATTTGAGGCACATACTGCATGATTAACTTAAACAAAATAGAACCCCCTTGTTTTAGAAATCAACCTCACGTGAATCTTCCTTTCAGCTGATGAACTGTGAATAAGGCGGGAATTTCATAATCAAGAGTGAATTCCATTTGTTCATAACATCTGCTACAAAAGACTGATATTCAATTGGCTGCTTTCTGGTAATTTAGAACAAGAGCTGAAGCCTACTGAAATCAGTGAGCATCCTTCCACCCATTCTGAGCACAGCAGAGAGAACAGGAGAAGACACAGAAGCAGTCACTGGTGTCCAAGCCAGGCAGAAAGGGGATGCTGATTTGATGCTCTCAACAGCAGGGACAGTTTGGGAGCACGCTCTACTCTGGTCTCTCACTGTTACAATTCAGTATTGATGTTAATGGAGATGTATGGGTCCAGAAAAAAATGCTACAGGCTTAGATTTTATTTCTGACAAGTAGCATTTAGCTTTTGAAATAAATATATAATATCACGAGACTTTTCTCTCTATAGAAGCATGAATTCAAAGGAGTGCTTCACTTTCCAAAACCTCTGCATATCTCTAACAGAGAAAAAGAATAACCGCACTCATTTGGTGGGATGATGCTCTGCCTCTGTACCACCTCTTTACTCCACCATCTACTATTACCAGCCTGTGGGTGTCCTTGTGACTGTCCGCTCACTCTTCTTATCCCAGAGGTCACTCGGTCAAGCCGCTGTCTTAGGCAGAATGAAGCCCCGAGAAGATGCATGGCCAGAGGTTAAAGCACAGGGCTGGAAGTCTGAAGACACTTGTATATGGACCTGCCACGTGCCCTGGGGGAGTGCCATGAATTTTGTAGCTCTGCAGCGTGCTTCTGCAGAGACTGATAAAATGTACCTGTTTGCTTCAAGACCCACTTGCCACAATACCCTGAACTTCAGCAAAAAGAGCACTAAGGTCCAGGCAAGGAGAACGTGATTTATCATTTCAGCTTTCCTAGTGACTGACTGTAATATTTCTCTGCTCTTTAAAATTCTTAATAACCAAGGTCCTCAGCCCCTGCCAGGGGCTAGGTTAACTGTAATTTACCATATGTATAGCTATGCTGACGGAGAGGTTGGGCAGGTCACGGTAGGCAGACCTGGGAACAGAGTCCACACTGCTGCTAGGCAGACCTGCCTGTTATCTGTTTGGTCTTTCAGGAGCAGACAGAAAATTTTAAGATCACTGAATTGCCATCTGGCTGGCTGGCAGGTCACCTAATGTTCATAAAATGAGATCATGGAAGGAGATTTATGAGTCTGGTTTTTTTGCATTTCTGATATTATATACTGTACTTGACATGCAAGGTAGTCACAGATATTTATACAATCTAGAACAACACAACTGATGAGTTTCCTTGCACTGGATGAAAATCCCAGAGGACAAAAGGAGGACTACAGTGAACATTGGCTAATAACCCATTAGTGAAAAAATGTACTTAAATTAACGTGATTAACCAGGTGAAGTGTCAAAAGGAGCCTAAACTGCAAAAGGAGCAACATCTATGTAAAACTAGGCATTTATGGATATTGTCACATGCGGAAGAACTTGTCCTGTGCCACAGCTGAAAAAATTAAGGAGGACAGCATATGAGCTTTTACTCTGTTCATACCAAGTGGAAACCTGCTTAGGACGGCTTTGGAGCAGTTATGATTCACCCAAAAAATTGCACCTCTATAGTGAAAATGCCTCTTTCTTGAAAACATAAGAATAAAACTAATTAAAGAAATCGTTCCCAGAAGCCTTTGTATGTTTTAATGCAAAAAGCTTGAGTCCAACCCAAGCAGTTAGACAGTAATAGCCACTGTCATCAAACGGATAATTCCTGACTCCGAAAAGAATTAAGTTTTTGAAATTAACATGCAAGTATAATTTCTTATTTGCAGAATGTAGTAACATATAAGTAATGAAGGTAAGTTGTAAGCAGAGACAAGACCACCACATGAAGCATTTGCTGGATGCAATGCAGAATACTGTGTACCTTTCTACCTGCCTTGGCTTGAAAAAAGCACAGCTAAGTCTTGGTAGGATGATTAAGGAGGAGGAAATTAAAAAGAGCTTGGTCTGTTTAGCCTAGCAAAACGAAGCCTGAGAGGGGATACAGTAATTCTTTATAGGCACACTTGGAAGTAAACAGCAGGGAGAAAGAAGAATTATTTAACTTTAAAGGCCACTACTCCTACAAGACTGAGGGGCTATAAATTGTTCATGAATAAATTTAGACTGGAATTTAGGAGATTTCTGACAATTTGCAGACCACTCAAAGAAGCTGGTAAAGGCAAAGTGATTTGAAAGGACGCTTGATATGTTCTTGGGAAAAAAAAAAAAAAAGAGCAGATACAATCTCAAAGGCAGAAAGTGAAGTTTTCAATACAGGACTCAGGGGTTTGATTTGTTGTGATTGTTCAGACTTGGCTAAATCAGACTTGATAGCCTTGTGTGACCTTTCACATGGAAGTACCTGAGAGTTTGATCTTGTTGACCAGACAAGAGTGGACTGAGTGTCAAATGCTCAAGACCAAAAAACAGTTTTCAAGGTGCAATGCTGTTTTCCAGATGAAAGTGGCAGGTTAGTTTTGGGAGTGATGTTTGCTGGGACTTAGTATTTGTGCGTTCTATCTTTGTAAAGACATCACTTTCCCTACTACATAAGAAATCCTCCTTCTTTTAGTGATAAATGAAGGCAAACTGGTCAGTTGTATAGTGGTGATTTGTGGATTTTCTGTCACAGTTACACACACATTTTCCACAAATGTCTAGATTAATATATGGAGCCAAATAATACCAGCAGATGTTATATTTGCCACCAATATACTGCGTGATCTAAAAGCTCATTTACTTTGACCCTGTGCTTTGCTTCCTTCTCATTTTTAGACACAAACTAGTTTACCTTCTGAAAAAATGTCTGTATGTATGATGTTCACTCTAAGTACTTCTAATCAAAATATTTTTTTTTAATTTACTGGAAAGCCCTTTATCTACATCCTGTAAAGACTTTTGCATGTTAGAGAAATACTAAGGTATTCTTGAAGACCATCCATGACACACATTTATTAAAATCTAAAAAAAATTAATCTATAAAAGGGGTGCAGTTGAAAAATGCAATCTTTTTAAAGCTCAATAACAGGTTTTGATCTAATGATTTACACATTTGTTTCATTTTATCTTTCTTCCTCATACTCCCATATCCCTTCTAAATCCAGCACATTCCACCAAAATACCTTTAAATATTCTTGCATACCTCTGCATTAAAGTCTTTTCTTTTCCAATGCATTTCGAAATGCGCCATTGCCACAGTGAGGATTTTAGTGCAATCCATCAATCTTACTACATTATAAACATCAGCAATGACAGAAAAAACCTTCCTGGAATTTTTCTTGCTTATTTGGAGAGGGGAATTGATGAATATCATGACATGTTTGAGCACAGCATTCAGAAATTTATTAAGGCAACTAGACAGAGAAGGCTGACTCAGGTATGCAATACCCCCTGCTCACCTCTGGAAGGGCTTGAGAACTGATCCTCACCTAGTAGAATTCTCAGTAGTGCTACTGAAGTTGATGGGTTATTCTAATTTATATGGCATGAGATCCCTCAGTGATTAACCTTGAATGGGAAAAAAAACCTCAAAAAGCCTCAGGAAGATGAGGAGCAACATTGACTTTGTGTCATTCTCCTCTCCTCCAGCAGCAAGAATATGGGTCACATTGGTCTGAAGGTGCCTCCTACAGGAGTGTGTGTGCTGGATTTAACACCCATCCATCTCCTCAGGTTTGCGCAGGCATCCTCTAGAAACCTTGTTCTTGCATTTCTTCCCTCTTTTATTCCATCGTCTTGTTTAAAAAACACATAATGATAGAGATAACTCTCCTGTAACCTCCACAGCACTTTCAGCACCTATCAATGTCAGCCTGCGTGTGTGTGTTTTCAAGGTCTGCAGTGCAGTGACTGAATAATGTGTCTGGTAACATGATCTACATATGAAATTACCTATCTATCTACCTAAAAAGTTAAGTGTTAACATGTCGATAGCACAATCTGACTTTTCCACCTATTACTAGAAGATAAAATTATATGCCACAACTTAAAAACGCAGGCATGCCTGCATGTTTTATTTACAGACATCTGGAAAATGCACAGACTTCTATTATTTTTAGTACTGTAAACCAGATACTATAGCCTATGAATTTAGAACAGAGTAGAAGAAAAGGGAAAAAAATGTTATGGTTCTAACTTTCACTTCAAATGGGGTATAGATAGATGTCAGTCTCTCATCTGGGATACAGGAGAAAATATATTCAACGTCATTTACTCCCACTGTAGAGGGAGAAGCAAATTCAATGCAGTAGTAACAACATTAAAACTGCAACAGTTTCCAAGAACGTATCATTACAGAAAGTGCATCCCTTTCAAGTGTCAGCCCTCCAGGTCCTTATATCACATAGTTATTACTAACCTCTGATCTTCCTGAATTCAAGAGCACTATAAAGAAAGCCAATTAGGTAACAACAGATCCATAGATTTTTTTGCTGCCATCATGTTAAAGACATGACATCACACCATCATTTTCTAAATATGTAAGATTAAGAGCCTAATATCCTTGGCTCTGTATACTTAATGGAGAGCAGAAAGGTTACTCCAAAGGCTAGTCACCTCAGCTTCTCTAGGGAGGATGAGGGGGGAAATACAAGTATTTTTTCCCTGCCTGAGTAGGAGCAGACACACCGGTTTTTTTTCTTTATTTTTCTACACAGATCTATTTTGCCTTTTTAGTTTCATTAATATTAAATACCTATTAAACCACAAGGTAGGAGTTGTGACTCCTTTACCACTTCAATAGCTTCGCTCATTCTATGTCATTGTTAACTACTCTTACGGAGCTGTGTTTGAAATTGCTGTGAATATCAAGCTTATATGAAACTCCAGGCATGTGCTAGGATGCGTGGCCTTTCCATAGCCCATAACGTAAAGGCCTGTAGTCACTGGCTCTGATAACAGGAGGCAGATAAACCCATAAAGCTCTATTCAAGACAGCCACTGCCAAGAAAGCACATTCACATGGAGGATGGAAGAAGCATTGGAAGACACTCCACTATTCTCTTCTGCTGTACAATTGTAGTATACACTGATTTTCTAAACTGGCAGCCCAACCCTTTATTTTGCAACAAACACCCTGTAGGGAAACACACCCGCAGCTTCTAAAATTGGGCAATGAAGCCCCGACACCTGAATGCACAGCCCTCCTTGTGCTGATTTTATCCTTAAAGCATATCCCTATAGTTCATGTAGGCATCACGCCTATGTCAACAAAGGAAACACTAGTTGTGAGCAAGAACATTTCATCACGTTTTGAAAGATGTATGGGTAGAAAACGGCAGTTAAATACTTAAAGTGGGATCAGGATTCATCAATATGATACAGCTCACGCTAGCAAGAGCTATGCAGCTATCTGCTGCAAACTGCTGATGACATTTACCCTGTGGTATTTAGAGGAATACTGGAAAAACCTAATTGGACTGAACAAGAAAATGACTGGTTAAATGCATCGTTGCCATACAGAACAAATACGTACTTTCATGTAATGGGATCTTTTTTGCAGGCTTAAGAGCAGAGGCTGAGACGATGCTTCCACAACAAAACTGATTCATGTTCTTATTTACTCACTGAAGAAGAAAGCATCTCTCAGCACTTTATTGTGGCATGCACAGGAAGTCCTGAATGTGGTCAGAGGGTAAAGATTTGATTTTGGAGAGGGCGCAGGAGCAAAACACAGGGACCTGCTGCAGCAACACCCATCCCTGTGTCCTGCTCCCCACCAGATCCCACCCATCAGGCACAGGCAAAACACATTTCTGCTGGTGCTGGTTTTGCAATAAGCTGTCCCTGTTGTATTGAAGTTAGGGAGGAGGAGGAGGAACAAGAGATTATGCAAGTGCTGACCTCTTCTTGCTGGCTACCAATGATAAGACCTGAGGGAATGGCAGGAAGATTGGCCAGGGGAGGTTTAGGTTGGATATTAGGCAAAGTTTCTTCACTCAGAGGGCAGTGGAACACTGGAACAACTCCTCAGGGAAGCAGTCATGGTGCCAAGCCTGACAATATTCCAGAAACTTTTGGACAATGTCCTCAGATATATGTTGTGAATGTTGGCATTGTCCTATGTAGGGACAGGAGTTGAACTCAGTGAGACTTGTGGGTCCCTTCTAATTCAGAATGTTCTATAACTGATGCTCAAGTTTGCTCTCTGCTCTACCAACATAACCTGGAGCAAAAGCAGGTGAACACTGAAACACCGCTTGCTGGTTCCTGATTGCTACTTCAGGGAGTGCTTTGGGGGTATAAAATATAAGAACTTTTGTCCCATGTTATCATCCAAGTATAACTACTCAGCAGCAGGTAATCTGTGCTCAGTAGTTGAATCTGTTCACAGGATACTAGCATTCAGGAGGTGGTTTCTTGATAAAGCACTGGCTACTCAAATCAGAGCAATTAATCCGTTATTGCAATACTACGAACTCCCTTCCATCACTAACACGTTACTGTGACACACGGCTAGAAACTACATGCTCTTCAGCACACTATTAAAGCAAAAAAGCATTAATCTGGGAATGGTTTAAAATGGGTAGGACTATAGGATCTGAACTAGTGATTCATAAAATCATTTGCAGCTATTAGTCTACAGGGATAAGTGCTGCTAGTGCTTTTATTTCAGTGCGTGGTGTAGTACCATCAATTTAAAATCTATCTCACCGGCTGAGATGGATTTACGCGTACTGTGGAACCCACAGCAGCCTTGTCAGGATTTTAAAATCTAGATTGCTATATACAATTACAGGTGTCATAATATGAAATAACAATCAAAGACACTCGAAGGAAAACTCTGAAAATTCCTGTGCATACCATGCAGAAAGGCAGTTATTTAATATTCCTGTATCATACTGTGATTATTTCACTTGATGGAAGTGATATATTTTTACATAATTTTATCTAAGGTTACATCTCTCATGAAAATGATATGCAGCCCTGAAATCCCCAAGGACAAAGAAGAGTGAGAGGGATATTTTTAATGGGCAGATGTCATTTCTACGAACATTTCACCAGCTGTCAATACAAAATCTTTCAGTTGGACTCAGTCTTGAAAAATGAGTTGATAAGACCTCAGCTGGCAGCTATTTTCATTTGTAACCTTTTTCTGGACTAGTAAAAAGGCACAAATATGCAGTGCTAGGCATATCTAGCAGGGTTCATATTATGTAAGTGGAAACAGTCGCCAAGCCAGTGAGTGAGTTGGTTTAAGGATGAGCCTCTCAGAGGATGCGCCGTGGTCCCCCTGGACAGGGGCAGGATCTTCGAGACCTCACGGCACACAGAAGCTCATTTGCACTCTCTCCCCAGTGCAACCAAAAAGCGCTACTTCATTCCTATTTGTATAATAAATTAGATAAAATGATTGAGGTGCTGGGAGACCCAGGCGCCCAAGGGATTCCTAACTTGATGAAGACTTTATTTTTAAGTCACTAATTGGCATTCAATCATAGAAGAGTAATGAAGAAATCATAGTTGTCTGGAGACTTCACAGGGCTGACAAACATGTTCAGGCCATTTTCTGTAGGACAGATGTGCAAAACAAACACAATGCAAGATTACAACAGACATTGCTGCATGGGGCAAGGGCAACCTTTGCAGGAGAGGAACTGAAGGAGCAGAGAGACTTGAATAATTTCAACCCTTTCAATGTGATGGCCATCCAACAGCTAAAGGAAATTACTTATATTACAGTAAGAGCCCTCCACACACCCTTCTTACAAGTGCAAGGGGCCCTCGCTAGGACTTGGCAGGGGTTTGGACTGTTCCTTTTCTCTAGCACTTTCTTGTGCTGAGTATGCTGGAAAAAAAAAAAAGGGCCAACAAAGACTGGGCGTGTATGTCTGGCAGTATAAAAACAGTGCATGTGGTTTCCAAGAACTTTAATTCAGCAATGTTTAAATTTAATTAAATTATCTGTATTGTACAATTAATTATGCTCAATTGCCTAAGCCTTGAATGAAGGTGCTTTGCCTTTTAATCAAAATAAAATACAGGCACAGCAAACCAGAAACAATGGAGCAGTCCATAGTTGATGCCAAGACGGGCAGAATTTGAAAGTCATGTCACCTTTCAGGGGCAAGTCTGACAAAAATAAACAAAATAACAAAAAAAAAAAACCCCAAATGGCTAAGAAATGAGAAATTCCATAAGATAGAACACCTTGTTTTGTTATTCTGTCAGCAAGAGAAGTAAATGGACTTTACTGGATAACTGGACCTGCCGGGAAAGTTCTTTCTATTGTCAGTTAGAAAGTAGTTAAGGAAACCTAAAGTTTCTTTCGAGATTCACCATCTTTGTTGCTTGTGACCTGCCTGGTGAAGGAAACCCAAAAGGACAGAGCTATTGAGCTGCCTGGTTTAACCAGCTGGTTTACTGGGAATGACTCCTCAGTGATTCAGATTTTGGCTGTATCACAACAAAGGACTCAGTGTTTATCTTGGGGCATATGAAAGGTTTAAGAAGTCTCTTCCATTTTTTTTTTTTTTTTGAGTGGGAGGAATGAATCAGTATGTGGAGGTCTGTATCTGATTTTAAATTATGGAAGAGCTACACACACATACAACCTCATTAGCCTTTTACAAGAGTAACTGTCATTTTTATTCTAATATTATGACTCTAATGCTGTGGTTGGTTAAAGCTTGTGATATTTAATCACAGAGTACAAACCATAATTGTTCAATTTCAAATACATCTCTGACCTCTATCCCCTAGACAGATGATAAATGGTGTAACTTATTTTTAAAATACATAAATCCCTGTAGATTCTTACATACATTTACTTACAATAAATATCCGAAAATATTTTAAGAAGTCACTTAAGAATTTCTATCAACACAAAAATTTTGCTAGATTTTGAGCTACACATGAAGACATTAGTTCAAAAATTTCAAGACTACTGGTGAAGAAATAGAGATTTCATTTGGATATTGAACTCTCCGTTTTTGTATAGGCAGTTAGGGGATGAAATTAAAATGCCCCCTGGTTGCTCAAACCAGACATCGGTAGATTAATCTAAAATACTAAGATCCAATAAAACTTAATTTTCTTAGGCACACTTGGATCTTGCAACCAGTAATGATTCAGTATTTGTGTAAAAAAACTTCACTAACATTTCATTCACTTGATAGGTCCTTTGGGGTATAATATTGTTCCCCCTGTTATTATGGACCATTGCCTTCAGACACTGTAACATCTGTGGTACATGATTACTAACTTCTCGGGCCAAATTATTCCCTGGTGTAACTTCACCAAAACTGATCAAATTATGCCAGCATGAGTCTTGACTCTTTGCCTTTCAATATTCCTTCTCATAACTTATCGTACAAATGGTGCAATCCTTCACCTAACCTTTTTGTTGAAATAAATAAGCCAAGAATATTGAAGTGATCTGGAGTGAATCATTTAAGTAAAATCCAGGACTATTATTATCCTTTTGTATATAATTCCCAGTTTTCTATATGGGAACAGTCATTATTAATTTTCCCTACCTCAATATATAAAGCAGAAAAAAATCAGGACATTTAAGACTAATTGAAATTTGATATTTCTTTAACTCTTTTGGAAAGAAGCCCAAACCCCAGCTGTGCTTTCAAGTGTGGATTCTTTGGGACACAAAATAAAGCACTGAAATCCAGATGGGGAAGAAGAGGAGATGCTTCATGCATCCTTAGGGAGTCTTATATGTCTCTTTAAAGAATTCTTTGGGAAAAAAAAAGCTATATTTGGAACTATAAAATAATTCAGGTTTTAAGACCTCAGGAGGTCCAACCCCCTGCCCATACAAGGGTTGAATACAGTGTTAGATCAGGTTGTAGATCTTTCTCTCTGCCATTCAATCCCATCCTGGGGTTCACGCTATAGTTAGCCAACATATAGAAGGAAATCCTTAATGGGCTTGTAATTGTCATTATTGGCTTTACAGCAACGGCTGACTCATGAAGAGGGGTGTTCTCCACAGCTGGGAAAGTGGTAGAAAATATGTGCTATCACAAAGCTGAAACGTGAAATCTGTGCCACGGCTGCAGCGAGCGCGGACCGGAGTAGAGAACAGGATAGAAGAAACACTGCCCGGGGCCAAGCACAGCCGTGAGTGGTACACCATCAGAGAAAATATGAGAGACTGAAGAAGTCAGCATTTATCCAGAGGAGGAAGGAAAAATGAGAGAAATAAAACATGGGAGAGTGGAGAAATTTGTCAGAAATGGCAAAGAAAGATCACAGAGGGAGAAGAAAAACTGGGTGTAATGGTGAGAAACAGATTCTCTGCTACGCAAGATGCGCTGACTGCAAGTTTCTCATCGGTCCCGTTTTCTACAGATTTACAACATCAAAGAAGAAAAGAGGGAAACTCAGAACATAATTAACATTATTAATCTAAATATATATAAGTACATGGCAAAATATGCCAGAGTGAAGTGCTATCACAGGCAATCACAAATCGACCCAACACAAAGAGACCCAACTGGATTTTTATAAGAAGTCACTTGTGCAGACACATACAACCAAACAGATATATAAAAACCTTTGCACAGGAAGAGTATGAAGGTGAGTTAAATAGAAAGGAGGGAACTGGATACAAATCATCCAGGACTTGCAGAGAAGTTACAGAGCTGCCTCCAGAGCACTGTGACTTGGAGAGGAGATTTCTGTCTGGAGGTGAACTGTCCTGACTCCCACAGGCATCAAGAAAACGCCCCTTCTCCTTCTACGCAATGATTTTGAGTGGAGTTGCAGATGAGCTGCATTGATGAAAAAATCAGACTGATAATCGATAAGGCTCATCCTTAGTAGCCACACAAGAAAGGCTTATAAAATTCACTCCTACTGCAGTTTATTGTACCATAAATTATTATAATGATTTTTTTTTCAAATAAATACACACTAAGCATTGCAAACCATGCAATATTTGAGAAATACATTTTTCCAGCAAATATCTCCCACCTTATTTCCAGCAGACACAATCTGTAATCCCTATTATTGCTTTAAGAATCATGTATCTTTGTTCCAGCCACTGTGATATTGTAAGTGCTATTAACATTAAACAATCGTTGCCCACAGACCCTAAGATGACACCAGCTCCCTGTTGTTTCATAAGAATGCTCCTGTCCTACCTGTGTTATTTAATGCTCTCACATACTTTCAGAGGGGACTAATAATTATTACTCGTGTAACGATGGATAAAAGTAAGCTATGATTGAGGAGGAATTGCAGAGTTATTGATTAAATCAGGCAACTGAAAACCCCAGATTCTTTTTTTCATGGTATGCAGAAAATAATTTATCTGTAGCATAATCTTGTCCTTTTAATATCTGTAGCATAATTTAACTTTGACTGTTAGCAAGAATCCTCAAAGAGCTGTTTATGACCTTGGCTAGCTGTACCTAGAAATGAAATCAATTCATAATGTATTTGAATTTACTTACTTTTTCAAAAAATAGAATATGCTATATAACACGCAGACAATATATGCTGAAAAAGATTAAGTAACTTAAGGAGAAAAAGGGGAACTACAGAAACATCCATTTAAAAAAAGATGATGTGAAAAATTAGCTTCTTGAAGATATGGGATGCAGAAGAGTGATTCACAACTTCCTCATAACTTTAAGTGATACTTTCATTAACAAAGCACATGAAAAGGAGTAGGGACACGGAGGAAATGAAGACAGAAGTGGTTTGGTAAAAACTCAAAAGCCCACCAGACAGCAACAGAACTTCTACTTGCCTCAGCAGATGCTCTTGATTTCTTTTTTTTGACAACTCTGAAATAATCATGCCTTTTAATATTGTTTTTTAAAACTAATTTCGTTGGCAGCTAGTAAGAGTTAACAGAGGAATTTTTATAAAAACATTATGCATTTGCTTAAAATACAAAACTTTTTCATGACAAGCAGTTTGTTATACTTTTGGCAAGGTTATACTTGATTGCCTTT
The DNA here is from genome assembly GCA_033459285.1 of Clamator glandarius. NCBI lineage: Eukaryota > Metazoa > Chordata > Aves > Cuculiformes > Cuculidae > Clamator > Clamator glandarius. The sequence goes on from JAUNZM010000826.1 coordinate 667,384, forward strand.
TTATTTTTGGCTGTTACAGAGGCTAATGGCATACTAAAAATCTTCTTTCATGTACAAATTAATTGTGTCCTTTTGCAATTCATATTAGCCTGCCTTACTTTACATTCTGACGCTTTTAAAAGGTTTATATGGAACCAATGGATGTTTTCATTTATTGTGCACACCACTTCAATTGCCCACGTTCTACAAGTTGAAAGCAGAAAGACTACAAATGCCAAATGCAGCCGATTGTCAACATGCACTAATTTGGCAGAAAATTTATTTGTAAAAGTTCTCTTCTAAATAAAAACAAAAAATATTTAAACTCTCAGAAAGCTTTGGAGATTTTTGGCAATATTTTTTTTTTTAATATACATTTAGCAACTACATAGAAGATCTTTAATGACAGAATTGCAGGTTTGCAGTTTCATTCCTCTTTCTGAGAAAAATATCTCGACACCCTACTCACCATTAACTGAAGTTCAGCATTCTCCTTTCTGCACACCATGTTTTGCAAAAGGCAAGCATTTTCCTTTTACCCATTAAAAAGGCTAATGTCAATCTGGAGCCTTGTTCAGCAGGGCTGAACAGAGCTTGTTGAAGACACCGTATTGGATGCAAAGATCACGATGGCCACAGAGCCAAGTGTGGCTGCTCACATTGCTGAACTGGGAGATGCGATGAACGCGTTGAGCTTGTATCACGACATGTGGGCTTGGTATACGGAGACATTTGTTATGAGCTTGAGATTTCTGTAACAGGTGACAGTATCTAAGCAAGCAGGTAGTAGACATACAGGACAATGCCACCATATGCAGTTTTGAAATCCTGACATTCTGAATATAAACCTCAACTTAGACCATCTAAAACAACTGCAGAAACATGCAAGTGTTAAACCTCTCTGCAGATTTTGTTTCTTCGCAGATTCACTCCTAGCACTGCCAAATACTAACTTGCTACCAAGCAGAGTAAGACCAACCTTTAATTTATGCTGCTCATTGAAATACCACACCTCTCTAAACACAGCTAGAAAAGCTAACAAGAAAAAATAATCTATACTTAAAAGGCATTTATTCTCATTGCATTCAAAACACAAATTCTTAGAAAATATACTTCTAGTGAAAAGAATATTCAGTCATTCTTTTCCTTTCTTTTTTTTTTCCTAAATAATACCTTCTACATTGTAAAGGATATTATTAATTTTTCAACATTTATGTTAAACTTTTTCATGTGTTCCATAATACCAGCTAGACTAAGTTGCAGAGATGAAGAAAGCTGCCTTCTATCCACCTACTACTGCTGCAGTTGCACCAGCAGGAAATTTGGGAAACTAGATTCACATGGTAAAGGGAAATGTTGCTGATCAACCCTGATAATTACATGTCAGGGTATGAGATCCCAAGTTAGAGATAAGTGTGACTTCAAGTACTGCTTTATTATTATCAGCTAGTTTTGGGTTGTCTCATTCTCTAGAAATTTAGGGGGAAAATGCGTAATCAAAATGTATATACATATACTTATTACTTCCATTTCTTGTTTTTATCTTCACTCAAAAAAAAAATAATTTTGTACCAGAATGTTAACATTTTTAAGGAAGGCAGAAAAATAATTTTCTGTTTCTTTCCTCTTAGCATTTCATGCTTTGTGTCATCTGATAATATACATGACTAGGTTTAATACTCAATCGTTTCCCAAATCCAATTTGACTACCTAACAGGGTTTAATTTACATGATGATACAATTTCTCACACCAGAAAGCATAGTAACCCTTCTTCTTTGGAGGTTAATGGTGAACTAGCTTAAAGCCTGAAGATAATTACAAGGAATGTGCTTCAGGTGACAAAGTACTTTTGACAATCCCAGACTGTTGATAGCTTTTTAATTATACTTCTTCCCACCACAGGAAACAGCATGCTTTCTCCTAAACAGTCTGAAGGCATTTTGGGTTTATTTATTTATTTTTCAGTAAATTGCTATGCACTGTAATCAATATTTTAACTGACTGTTACCTCAGGCTTTACTCTCTATTTTATTTAGAGGAGAGATTGCACTATGGGTTAATTTTTTCTTTCCATATAAAATGAAATACAAAAGAGCATCAAGAGAAGAATACAAACATTTATTGACTTGCTTCTTGTCTTCTGCACCCATTTGATATTTTGTGACATTTAGAAATTGAAACTTTGCAGGATTTTTAGGTGTGAGCTTTGCTAACAGAGAAGGTCAGGCTCTTAAGCAATAAGGAAGTTTATGATTATTAAATCTGACCAACTAAGAAGGAAAAAAGGAAAATCCCACAGCTGGTTTTGCATATTACTGTGTTTTCTGAATATTTTTATGCCCCCACCTTTCTCTGTGGATAAAAACAGGCTGTTCTGGTCAAGAGAGGAAAGTACTTGTTGTAAATGAATGTGGTATCCGCCACAGGAGCAATAACATGCAGGGTTATCTTTTTATCATTTACTTAATATGCAAGGGTTAATTGTTTTTTATGCCACTGAAATTAGTTTCCCACTAACATTTATGTGTCCTACAACAAACTGTTTGTCACTTTCCCTGATTAACTGCACTCTTAATGACACCCAACTTTAAAAGGCTTTTCAATTTGGAGCCTATAGTTCAATCACGATGCCCGCCCATCCTAGCACCTCTTACTTGTCCTTAAATAAACACCTCTGTTATTTAAAGAGAATGGCAGAAAAGTGAAAAATGAGATCAGGATGTACGTGCTTCTTAAAAAAGGTCCTAGAATAGAACCAAAAATGCATAAAAATTATAATAGCTGTGGAAACAAATTTTAAAAGTAATGCTACCCGCCCCCTCACATATTCTTTGCATCTTATGAGCTTTCCTGTGTGCCGTTATTAACCAGCACAGAGAAAACAAAGTCCTCTATTGGGACACATTGGAAGTGAATGAAATCAAGCATGAAGTAAATTGTTGAGTGGTCAGATGTAGGCCAAGGGCTTTCTTACTTTTGCTTAGTTTTTTCTTACTTTTGGTTATGCTTTTCTTAGTCTCACTTCTTGTTCTGCTCAGACTCAGATGCACTTTCAAGCCTTTGAGGAAAAACATCATTTTAAGGTAATGGCAGCAACTCTTAAATCTGGAATAGTACAGCTAAACCTAGTTTTGTCCTATTAATTGTCAGTCCATGTAATTAATCCCTGGGGTACCACTGCGTACCTGAGGGCAGCAGGTGGTAGGGACCTACAGGCAATTTTCAGGGATGCACAATATAGCTGGGCAGCTCCGGTGCCAAGGCAGTCTCACACTACACAGCCCTGTCAGCAGCAATTACAGCTCTGCTAGTAGAGCTTCTAAACATCCATTTAAGTTATCCTAGTTTTTCTTTTCTATTTTTTTGTATTCAAATATAGCTCATACTGGCTGAGTCAAATAAATGCTCCTATACAAAAATAACAATAACAACTCCCCACCCCTGTCCCCAAAAAACAACACTTAGCTGGACCAGCTGCCCTTCTTCTTGGGATTGCATCGGATCAGACTGAAGAAGCCACAGGCAGTGTGTGTTTTTGCAGACAAGGCAAACAGGGAAGAAAGACTTAGGCAAAGTATGAAATTTATGAAGAATAACATTTGTTGATAAACAAGTAGCTTAAGACACTCTTCCCTTACAAAAGCCAGACTGGAATGAACTCTCCCAACAAACTTCAAGGCATATCTTTGCTCAGGATTTACCACATATTTACATTCTTGTCATAAATGACCTTTTATTTTATTGTGTGATGTTTGCCCTTATTAAAGTCTAGTGACAGAGGAGGGTACTATTTTAAAAGCATGTCACAGTTAAAAATCCCCAGCATTTCTATGTCTCAGAAATAAGAGGAGCTTTGCATACAGCACTGATCCTACTTCAAAAGAAGTTATTGCCTAGAGTGTGGTTACGAGGAAGTGCATTATCACTGACACTACATTTTAATCTGAAAATAATAAAAAGCCTCCCTGTAAATATGTTGCAGCTCCATGGAATTGCTGCAGAGAGAGCCCTGGTACTCGCTCCCCGTGAAACACTGCTGTGAGTGGTGCTGGCAGAAAGCAGAGTGGTCTTATTCTGTCTGATTTATTTGAAGTTTCAAGGACAGACTGAAATAGCAAACGGCATCTTAGATTTGCACTCTTTTTCCCAGCACAGACATATATAGGTTAATAGATAGATAGAGCAATTGGGACTGGAACACATTATGTAAGTTAAAAAAGTACTGAGTGCAGGAGGTTTTCGGGGCCTCAACACAAAGCACCATATAGACGGCGGATACTGGAGTTCCTGTTTCCCTCCTGATTTTATAGATCAGAGTAGCACCTGAGCAGTAAGGATTAAATTAGTTTCCACTAATTTCCAATAACTAGAGTAAATGAGATCAAGTTTAGGCCAGGACATTGAATCACTTTTTTTTTTTTTTTTCCTCCCTGAATCCTCTAGCAAGCTTCTTTATCACTGGTAACTCTCAAGCTGACTTAAATGCATTATGTGAATTTCAAGAGACATAAGTTTGGCTTTGGCTTTGGTTCTCCTTAATCAGTCTAATATAAAAGCACAAAGTCAGAATAATAATTCTCTTCTGAAATCATTCCAGTCCTTGTTTTCTTCTGCTCTTCTTTAGCTATTGTTTCCTCTTCACATATCACAATGTCAAATGCTTTGATATGGTCATCATAGGCATTACATCTGATTTACTTTCCTTCAACAGTTTATTTTGATGTTTTCACATTTATTTTTTCTGTCACATTTTCATCCTGTTTTCAAATAACTTCATGACAGTATATTCAACATATGATTCTGCTGTATCAAAAACCTATTCTAAAACAGACTTCAAATATAATGGCTTTCAATGTCACTTCTATTGGCACCAGGCAGTTGTGAAAATTGCATTGGAAGCTTTTATTCTCTCTAGACAACTGTATAGCAAATATGTTAAGAATCTAGATATACTGTCTAGGTCAAAGCAGCATGTAATGAATTGTAAGAATAATAAAGATTTTTAACTGCAATCATGATTTTAATTTAAAGTATTTGTATAGCTGCTTTGTATTATTTGCAATAAATAAATAAATAAATAAATTTGCATTATTTAAGCAGTGCTAATTACAAGATTCTTAAGATTCAGCCATTTACTCAAGGTCCTTCTGCAAGCCACACGTTCAGCTCCAGCATAGCAATTACAGAAGCCTTCCCCTTGGAGATCAGCTCTTGTCCAACCATGAATGATGTAAAGCTTTGCTTTCTAAAGGCTCAGACGCGCAGCAAGCTTAGTCAGTGCAGTCGTTACTAGATATTCCTACTTTAATTCATGAAGGTTAGGACTAGGAGCTGCATCTGTTATTACAAACCCTGTAAGACCTAGCTGTAGTCTTATTAAAAGTAAAGGACCTTGTTTTGTGGGTGATCAGTGAATGGCATCAGAAGGCAAGTGTTCCGTGCGGGAAAGCTGAAGAAACAGAACCCCTCTCACCCAATATGTCAGTAATAAGAGGCAGCTGTGCAAACTTTAATAAAGGCTGATTCGTATTTTTATTCCTATTTCAAATGTAAGGTTCACATCTGTTGAGCCACGATCCTTATGTCTGCACAAATCCATGTTTCAATCAAACTGCACCCTGGTTTTTTTTTTTTCCCCTCTGCCATATGCATAATGATACGGTGACAGCTGAGGAGAGGACGGGCTGACATGTTCATTGCTGTGAAGGATGGCCTCCTGTCATCTCAGCTGTGACAGAACGGCCGCAGCCTGAAAGGGTCTAATGAATAAGGTAGGATGTATTCCGTCCTTCCTTAGTGAAAAGTTGCAATAACGCCTTTTTTCCACTTAATGCAGCAATGCAGTATTATAACCAGTAATACTGCACCAATCTGTTTCCTCAAGATTCTCAGCATCTATTTTTATGAAACTGAAGAGTTTAGTAAAACAAAAGCAGCAGGAGAAATTCCAAGGTGCTCCTTAACACAGAGAAACCTATACGATACATATGTAGACAGGCAATTTTTACACCCACTTTATCCAAAAAGGCCATGTGAAATAGGCAACGTTCCCCACTCAGCAGCAAATGTAAACACCTGCTTGTTTTCAAGGATACCCTTCCTGGAGCTATAAAAGCCAAGAAAAGGTCATTTGTCAAGGTATGGTCCTGTAGTACATCTTGCCTTCGAATAACAAGGATTTTTTTTTCTCCCGTGACAGTGAAAGAGGAACAGGAGCAGTGAGCTAAAATTTCTCAAATTGACAGTAACTATGACTTTATGGGTGCTCGAAGAATATGATCTATACACTGGTAGTAGATAGAAGAGATTTTGTAATTCATCTGGTAGTGCAGAAGGTTATCCTTTTACAGACAGAATGGAGCCAGTCTACACTATTAGATCCTTGTATTTGTATACATACATATGCATTTTGGTTTATGTGTTTTATATGTATAGTGTATAGATATCATACATAATAGGATCTATTGCCACTGTTAATGACTGTCTAGCTGGACTTATAAATGATGACTAATCTGTGACAGCACTGAAAGGACAGTAGGAATTAAAAACCTATATTGCCTGATAAAGCAGACTATTGATTCTCTCTTCAAAAAACAGAAAGGCTCTGAAATGTTGTTAGATGCACAATCTCTTATACTTGGGGTTTTTCAATTAAGTAGCAATTCAGTCCTAGCTCTAAATGCTACAATGGGAGTACATGCAAGTCAGACACGAAAAACGAGTCTTCTCCTTCTCCTCGATCAAAAAAACTCAGTTTATATAGCATATTCAGGAAAATGTTACAAATACATAATGCTGAAAGTATTTTATGAACTTGTTAGGGGGGGCAGGGTGTAATTTGGATTCAGCATAATCTAATTTTATTCAAATCACATACAAAGAACATAACTAATACCCTACATAACATAAATACTTTAAGTCTTACTTTTGTTTCAATTCTGGACAAGCCTTTAATTTTTAAAATGTGCATAAATGAATGTTCTAAAAAAGTTAAGTGGGTCCAAATAATTTATTTTAAATCAAGCCTGTCCTTCCTGTGTTATAACATCTTGTAAGTGCAAAATAAACCACTTAACAAGAATAATATCAAATTGAAATCTAGAAATATTTTCAAAAAAGCATCAAATGGAATGTTTCAGCACTGCCTCATAGGAAAATTTCCCAGGACTTCACTCTGAAATAGCATCCCAATGTGGGATAACTCTGTATAGCCTAGCTGAGTCAGCAGAGATGATGAGAACTGGATGCAGTGGCAGCTATTTGATGGCTTCTCGGTAAAGCCCCTCGTGTATTGGGACACAGATGTCCCCTGGGCATTTCTGCCTGTGCAGTTTGACATCCCATGAACCTGAACCTTGTAATCCTCTTTCCTGGGGCTGTAGCCCCAGGTCTCAGCATAGAGGCTCTGGGTTTTTAACCTGGGCATTGCAAAACCAGTTCAAGTAGAGCTCGTCCTACCTGCTGCCGTGTGATTTCTTGCTGTTCTTTCTAAAGGAAGGCTACATCAGCCCTTTATGTGGAACACAGGACAACTCCTCCAGGCTGCGAAACTGCCTTCTAAACCGATCTCTATAGCTACTAGTGTGTTTACGATGTGCGAATATCTTTCCTGAAGTCTTGCTAAGGCTACCCAAGAGGACTGAACCGAGCACTGTGAATCTCCACAAATTAACTAACACCACCTCACACGGCCGTCTGCCAATCGCGCCTACAAGTAACAGGGTTTTATTCAAAATCATCCAAGGGAAAAAAAAAGGCAACCGTGGAAGAAAACTCAAAATCTTTGCTTGTGAAGCTATGAAAGTTTTCAGGTGTTCAAGTTTAGATGGTGAGATACTGAACCCAAGATGCTGTGCAGGTGGGGATCAAGGTCTGAGCTCAAATTGCAAAATGTGAGCTTGAGCTGCTTCAGTGCACAGTGCAAGCATCACCACAGAATTAAATTCAACTATTTCACTTCTAGGGGCTATAAAACTTGCTTTTGGAGTAGCTTTTAGCACTAGAGTGAGAGTAAATGTAATTAATTATACCAATTATTTAGAAAAAATAAGAGAATTCTTTCAGCATGGGTTCTAAGTTCTTTACCATGCAAACAGTACTATGAATGTACATTGTGCTTTAAAATACAAACCATTATCTGGTGATTTAAAAATCAAAAACCCAAATCTGCCATCTTGCTGCTGTTTCCAAGGATAGAGACGCTCTTATCTGAACCAAACACCAGGAATTTCAGCAGGATAACTGTGAAATATGTCTCAAGCACTACAGTGTATGTCACTGTTTGAAGAGTATGAAAACGTAGTAACCAGCTAAAGGGAGAAAATAAAATAATCATTTTATTTTGAAAAAATACTGGAAAATATGATAATTTTGCCTGTAAAAATGTTAAACGCAGATGTCGTTTTTAAGAAGTGAATTAAAAAGAAGAGACTATGAGGGCAATATGCCGCTCAATGTGTAAACTACTTATGTTTACTCTAGCAAGCTGCTATTAGTTAGCCTTAATTTACATCTGTACACTAAGTCTATGGAGAAGAGCTGTCCAGAGGAGCTGGGCTGGATGCTCCTATAGCCTTTGTCCATAAACTTGTAAGGCTGTTTCGTAAACCATTAGCATGGCAATTACAAAGAAGTTTTAGGGCAACTCACAGACAGGCTGGCAAGCTATTTTTTTTTTTGCTGGAAGACAAACTATGATATTTAATCACCCTGTTGTCTAAATCTTACGAATTATTCCCTTCTCCAAGCATCTCCGCAGAGGAGATGGCAGACAGAGAAAAAAAAGGGTGATGCCAAGAACTGCCTGGGCTCCCAGCAGCTAACAGCTCTTCTGCTGATCTGCAAGGAAAAAAAACTCTGAACAAGCTGGCAGAAAACAATGAATCCTGTCTCAATTCTATCACCATTTTATTGAAATCAAATTACTACTCCTAAATGTTTCCATTCTGACAATCCAGTCATCTTCTGCTATTACAAAACACTCAAAGTGAGTAAATTCCCAGTTGCATTTTGCTACCAACTTGGAAATCTAAATGATTTGGAAATTACCTTTTGGGACTACACTGCTGTTGTTTTAGTTTGAGGATTAGTTTAAAGTTAACAAATGTGCTTGGCAACTCATGTTCAGCATTACAAGCAATTATTGCTGGCCATCAGGCTTGTGATAATGGAGATTTGGGAGGGGGGGCCAGGGTCAAGAGTTAAATCCTTCATTAGGTGGAATATTGTGAATTACATGGGCAGCTCTCACAAGCTGAGAAATTTGTCCCAAATATCACAATATGGCAATCTCTTCTCTGATGTTAACTTGACAATGATTTAGTGGTTTTTGGACTATGAATCAACAAGCTGACTGAAGTCCAGGACTCAATTTGGTTGATAAATTCTTTTTTAAAGGAGAACATAACTTTGTCTGCGTCACTGTTAATCTCTAGCTTCCCTAATCCTTCTTGATAAATGGAGTGATTTTTTTTTTTCCATTTGCAAAATATTGGTATGCAACCTACCCGTACAAAAAAAGACAGAAAGTACCTTTAAACAGGACATGTGAACTGCCAAAAGATGTTACTTGGCATGAAAAATCATGCTGCAGACGTTATCATTTGCTACAGAAAATCCACACACAAAGGGAAGAATGTGAAACTGCAAATTAGGACATTCCTATTATATGTATTTTTGTGCACAGGAGAAATCAATGTCATAATTTTTGATGCTTATTGTTTTCTACATGGATATAAAAATCAAAAAGGTAAGAGGTGATCATAATCCTAAGTGAACTTAAAAGTACTAGGAAATTTTGGAAAACACTGTGTGCATGAGTTTATATCCCAAATGTTGCTAATACATGTGCCTGACTAAAGTCACGAGCTTTTGAAAATCACAGCCTTAATAACATCTAGCATTGGTGTAGTTACATGCACATCTGTGGGTGCATGAGGTGGCAAGGGAGGAGAGTCAAGGTCTTTTCAAAAATTTGATTAAAAGCAAGAAAGTGTGGAACTCAACAGCAGATATAATGGAGACAGTTTCATGAAAGCAGCAACATCCATTATTGTTTGGGCTTATTAGGAAACGCTCTTCTCTTCCCACACTCCCTACAAAGCCTTGCAAAGAACCTTTGGCATTGCGCTGCAAATTAAGCCTGATAATAAGTTATGTATCTTAGCTTGTCTTTCTAATTAAATGGAAAAAGATTTCCTCAGGAAGCAAAGAGCACAGAAATGCAAATGGAAAGCACTGACAAATAAAGCTAATACTCTGTTTCCACAAACATCAAAGAGTTTCCTAAGTGACATTTTGTACGCTATTGAGATTTTCTGTTGGTTATATCAGAGTTTTATTACTGTTTTCGGTACAAAGCTGACACTACCTATAATGAAGAGCAGAGAGTCAACAGACCTAACTTGTAACCAACATGGCTCAGCCATTTCTTAGATTCCCAATAAAGCAAGTAAAGTTTTCAACTATTAGAACAATCTTATACTTGGGGTTTTCTACATAGAATTTTATTCTCTATTTACAGTAATGCTCATTCTTACAGGTAAATTATTGTTATTTTTGCACCACTGGAACAAAAATCCTGTCCCTTTCAGATTTATACTCCTAACTCGGCAAATACTGGTTTGTATCTGAGAAAAAAAACCTCCTAAAAGCTGACCACATCTTGTCACTGCATGTACCTACAGTATAGGAAGCACTTCTTTATATTTTTTAAACATTAAATAATAGAATTTGAGAACTCCAAATTCCACGTCAAAGAACAGTTTAAAACACATTGCGAACCTTGTGTAATTCTTCATCACTTTGTTAACAGCCATTATTGTATTTGATCTCCACCCTGTACATAAGCAAAAGTGACTAAAGCATTTCAGTCTTCAAAGAATTCTGCCTTTTATGCAGCTCACCACAACCCCTACATACTAATAATCAGCTTTGATTGACAGTTTTTTTTAATTGATGGCATTTGGACAACAGTAGTGAAGATGATCAAGTTTAAAAACAACATAAAAATTAACTGGCAGAAAGTTCAGCCTGCTGTAAAAACCCTTAAGTGCCCTGTAATGGCCAATATAAGCTTCTTTGCTTCTGCTGGTGTTTGAGTTAACTAGCATGTTAATTTATAGACCATTTCGCAGTACGGTATTTTGGCCAAGATCTCTTTCTTTTATGACTTTCTTTCCATAACATCTTTTATTTACCATTAATAAAACGTCTATAATGTTTGACAATCAGAGGCCAATGGGAACTTCTCTACTGCCTTCACAATCTTCCTCAGGAGCATCACCTTTTCCAAAAAAGGTAGAGAAGAAAGAGTAGAGCAAGACCTTTCCCACTGCAGCAAGACCAGCACCACCCAAGATACGAAAACAACCCTATTCCTGCTAAGAGCACAGGGTCTGCAGTATGCAGATGAGGAGGTTTAACATTACCTTAGCCCAGCTGAGGTTGCATTCAGCATCTCTCACTTTCATCTAGACTTCAATTCTATCAAAAAAAATAACTAAACACCAACGAACCTCAACGCAAGAACCTCCCAACACCAATCACCTCCCAACAGAAGCTCAATGTGATGGATCCACTTCTGTAACCTAACTTCAACCTAGAGTTTCCAAGAAATCTTTCTGTTGGGTAAGCACCGTTTTACATTCGTCCTTCCCCACCATCATGTTCCAGACCATCCCGCCGACCACATCAATTGCAGTGGCAGGAGACAGTTTATCATTCCAAGCTGAGCTACAGTGGGAGTCATTTGCTAAAGCTTCAGGGGTCTGATCGTAAATACAGTAAGCAGTAAACTGGAAGAAAGAAATAGTCTACAAGGTTCAACAAGAAGTCAGGTTTTTCTTCAAGCCCTTTAGATAGAAAAAGCTTGTACTTTTTTTCTTTAACTTATTTTTTATCTAGTTCATCATTATTCCTAACTAATTCAGCCTTCAGAATTTTATAAGCAATTTAGGCCCTGCAAGGTCACTATTTCCTAAAGGGATTTTAATTTTTAAAATTTTACAGATGGTTATTCAGTTCAGACCTCCAAGTTCATAAACAATTCTTGTCATACGTAGTTTACAGTTGTATTTTAATTGTAGGAAGATGAAAGGAGAACAGGCCTGTCTTTTTTTTTTTTCCTAGCTTCAGGCAGAGTGCTTTTCCTTTGAGCCATACATTTCAGCCTTTCTAAAAGCACCTGAAAGGTAGGAGAGCTAATATAAATAAGATTTTCTTCCTGCAATCCAACTAGCAAGTCTTTCCACCTACTGCCAGATGTGTTATGCTAGTTTACAGATATTTTGAAAATATAACATCGCTCTCTTTTCCTTGACACCGACAGGCACTTGGATTCGTTTTTTAATTGTAAGTGCTTTCAGCTGAAGTGTCAGCTTGTAGGTGCGAGTGGTGATCAAGAGCATTAACACTGCACCACTCCCACAGAAGTTTACAACCACTTATTCCAGTTACACTCCACAGCTCTTCCATTTTTTATTGTATTTGAAAGTAATGCTGAACAGGAGATAAATGATCAAGGAATGAATCCATTAGAACATGCTAATTGTATCTATGTTCGTTCCATTTTTTAATGTTTTTATTATTTTTGCTGAACTGGTAATATCTTAATTAACCGGGAACATTTCAAAATTCTCCTTGGGTTCAATTTGCCCTAACAGGAATGCCATTACTCCGTTATAGCTCACCAGGGATGACATCCAACCAGCTGAGGCACTATTCCCTGCTAAAGAGATCCGACCACAGTGATTTATGGCTTTTAATGATAAATAATCTTTTACTACTTCTACTTTTCTTGGCCAGCTGCACCCAAGCTCTTACATGTGACATCATTCAATTTCCATTAAATGGAAATGTGTTATTCATTTGCCAACGGGTCTCACAAGTCTATCTCCTCTTTGGCATGGAGACTGCTAATACAGAATTGGGTGTTTTCACAGTGAAATATAACGTGTATGAATACAACCTCTCTTCTCTGTAGTAAATATCACAAAGAAAGTATTTTCTTACAGAGCACTTCAAGGGCTTCCCCTAGAATGATGTTCCCCTAGCCCAGCCCACCAGTTTCCTCAGTCTTGTACTCAAAATAATTGATTTCATAGAATAACCAGGTTGGAAGAGACCTACCGGATCATCGGGTCCAACCATTCCTATCAATCCCTAAACCATGCCCCTCAGCACCTCATCCACCCGTGCCTTAAACCCCTCCAGGGAAGGCGAATCAACCACCTCCCTGGGCAGCCTGTTCCAGGGCGCAATGACCCTTTCTGTGAATTTTTTTTTCCTAATGTCCAGCCTAAATCTCCCCTGGCAGAGCTTGTGGCCATTCCCTCTCGTCCTGTCCCCTGTCACTTGGGAGAAGAGGCCAGCTCCCTCCTCTCTACAACCTCCCTTCAGGTAGTTGTAGAGAGCAATGAGGTCTCCCCTCAGCCTCCTCTTCTCCAGGCTAAACACCCCCAGCTCTCTCAGCCGCTCCTCATAAGGCCTGTTCTCCAGCCCCTTCACCAGCTTCGTTGCTCTTCTCTGGACTCGCTCCAGAGCCTCAACATCCTTCTTGTGGTGAGGGGCCCAGAACTGAACACAGGATTCGAGGTGCGGTCTCACCAGTGCCGAGTACAGGGGGAGAAGAACCTCCCTGGCCCTGCTGATTACGCCGTTTCTGATACAACCCAAGATGCCATTGGCCTTTTTGGCCACCTGGGCCACTGCTGGCTCATGTTCAGTCGCTGTCAACCAACACCCCCAGGTCCTTCTCCTCCTGGCAGCTTTCTAGACAGGCTTCTCCTAGTCTGTAGCTCTGCTTAGTGTTGTTGTGCCCCAAGTGCAGGACCCGGCATTTGGCCTTGTTAAACCTCATGCCGTTGGTCTCAGCCCAGCACTCCAGCCTGTTCAGATCCCTTTGGAGCCTCCCGACCCTCCAGCAGATCCACACTTCCACCCAGCTTGGTGTCGTTTGCAAACTTGCTAAGGGAGGACTCGATGCCTTCATCCAGGTCATTGATAAAGACATTGAACAGGGCTGGACCCAGCACTGAGCCCTGGGGAACCCCACTTGTCACTGGCCTCCAGCTGGATTTAACTCCATTTCCCAGCACTCTCTGGGCCCGGCCATCCAGCCGGTTTTCCACCCAGGAGAGTGTGCACCTGTCCAGGCCAGAGGTGACAGTTTCCGAAGCAGAATGCTGTGAGAAACTGTGTCAAAGGCTTTACTGAACTCCAGGAAGATCCATCCACAGCCTTTCCCTCGTCCAGCAGCCGAGTCACTTTGTCATAGAAGGCAATCAGGTTACTCTGGCAAGACCTGCCTTTTGTGAACCCGTGTTGACTGGGCCTGATCACCCGGTTCTCTTGCATGTGCTTCATGATAGCACTCAAGATCACCTGTTCCCAAGCACTTATTCCAATCTCTCCCTTTCAGGTACATCCAAAATTTCTCATTATCTCACCTTTCTGCAGCCATTTCCAACCCCACAATCTCCTGCTGTAACAAGAATTAGTGATGTAAACTGTTTAATTGGTAGGTTGAGAGAGTTGGTGTTGTTCAGCATGGAGAAAAGAAGGCTCTGGGGAGACCTTAGAGCACCCTTAAAGTACTGAAAGGGGTTGGACTAGTTAACTTGTAAATGTCCATTCCAATCCAAAGAATTCTATGATTCTAATTTGTCTTCTGGAAATTCTAAGAAACTGAACTTTTCCTAGAGAAATTCTAGGCTCCGTAATTATTGCACTTTCTTTTAAAGGTAATCCAATATTCTTTAACTGTATTTTATATGCATATATAAATGTATGTTTAAAAAAACATGCATATTAAGATACCATTAACACTTTTTGTAGTGAGTCACCAACTTCACAGCTGCTTTTGTGAAAACTATATTTAAGCTCCAGTTTTTCAGCTGTGCCCAAGCAGACCACCACTTCTATGTCAAAATCCCTTCACTTTAATGGTATTGTACACAAATTCCCATATTGACAGATGGCGAAAAAGTCTCAGTCTGGCTGCCTTTGGTATGTGTCAGGCTCTCACAGAGCTGCAGAGGTGAAAATTGAGAGACATAGAAAAAATATAAATTGTTGACACCCTGGCATAGACATAACACCTGAAAGTATGTGTGGAGTATTGCAAAAATATAATTAATTTGATTTCAGGCTGATGATGTCTCCTAAATTAGCCAAAGCACCTCACCTTCTACCAAGAGCAAGTGGCATTCCTCGCAAATAAAAACAAGTTGAATGCAAAGACTCTGTTTGCCCCACTGTCTTCATCCCACAGACGATGAAACACATTACACAATAAAAGTCAATGAGCCTGCATAGCACCAAGCCAATTCCAGCGCTATCTCGGAGGTGTTTATGATTGACTGAGGCAATCTGAGACACTGATGGGATAAGCTTATACAGTCCACTAGGAATATTTACTCTCCATTCATATCTGCCACAAAAGCCTTAAAACCTGTTTCCTGAATGTCAGTATTTCAATTCATCAACATCCAACACAATGATGAAACTCTCTTCAGCTTGGAATTGATACCTCCCCTGCCTTTCCTCTGCTGAGCAGCATGGGTTAATAAACTGTGAAATGACTCATTACACCCTTTCTATGAATAATAATCTCTTTGCCTTTTAAAATTTTTAGTTTCATAATTGAGCACAATTATTTAAATAAATCAGTATTCACTTGGAGGTGTAGTGTTTCCAAACAGGTTTAAATATTTCTTACTTTTCAGTTTCCCTCTAAGTCATCAAACATATTAGAAGTTATCTAAAGCAGACTGTTTCAGTAGCTGCCACTGTGAAAATAAATGTTCTTTCTCCATTTCCACAACAAAAAAAATTAAGATTTTAACTCCAAAAAAGCTACATAGAAACATCAAAATATTTCCCAGTCTTTAGGAAGCTCCATGATACCAATGACTAGCAATAGAAAGAATTTAGAAGATCAGGTATTGCTGTATTATTTATGTAGTATGCTGCTGCCATTTCGGTATCTTAATGCCAGAAGAAAGGTGTGGGGTTCACTGCTCATCGTACGCTTTTTGCTTTGTGCATTCCTGGACTGGAAGGGTTCTATCAATAACCATATGCAGGCAGATAAATGGGAATGCAGATGACTTTCCATAAAAAAGAGACTGATTTATCTCAGCATAACAAGCATATGCAGACTGCTTTGTATGTCTGGGCCAATTTAGGCATAGTCACCGGCACAAAAAATGCTGGAGGCTTCAAGAAAGAATCCTGAGAGGATATACGCCTGCTTCAAAGCATGGACAGAAAGGCCCTGCAAACAGCTCAGAAACATTGCACTTGGCTGCTCCTGCTCCAAGGAGACCCACACCTGGAACCACCATGGCCCAGAACCAGCTGAACTGGCAGCAAATCAGAGAGATGTGCCCAGTGCCTCTCGCCTCTGTCCTCACGTGTACACAGTGCTATTCCAGCATATCTCTCCCCAGTACACACACGACTTCATGTCCTAAAGGAAATCCATCTCTAAACAAGAGGAGAAAAAAAAAAAGTAAACACTTGCAAGTGCTCATACAGCTCTTTCTGGAACAGAGCCTTTTTGAGCCACCTATTATTCAAATAAAACAAAATGTTAATGGAAAGGGAAACATCCATCTTCCCCATCGACACCTGAGGCTGGTATTTATTAATGCCAGCCTTAAGGGTAAGTGCAAAAGCCCTGAAGTCTCACTCCCCAGCTCCCACCCAACTCTGATGCATTAACTTGGCAGGTCCCTGTGCCAGGAGCCCCCCATGGGACTTTGTGGGTGCCAAAAGCACAGTGTGTCAGCCCCTCTCCTGCTGAGAATCCTTGAAGAGAAAAGGTAAGGGAACTCCAGGGGCCACACTAACTGATTTTCCATATAAACAAATAAGTCATTAAATAAGCTACTCGGTCGTTTAATGTGTGAAGTTAATAGCTAAACACTCAAAAGGAATTACGCTTAAGTCTGGTTAAATCTTAAATCTATATATGCTGCTTATGCTTCAAACTAACATATGCTAGTCAGGAATAGCTACAGTAAATACAAAAATACATTTCCTGTATTTATGTGAAACAAAAGCAAACGGAGCTATTTGTCACAACAAAACTACACGTTTCAAAATAAGCAAAGCCAACTGCATATATTTTAGATTTATCGAGGAAGATAGTTCAATGAAAGACACGCTGCATTTATATCTTACTACATATATATTTTTACATGTGCAAAAACTTACAAGTTAAGTGAAATATAGCCTACCAGAATGGCACCAAGCGCCAGGCTGAGCGCGCGAGGTCTCTGACACCCACAAGGTTTCTGGAGCACAGACATATTGCTGTATTTACTCTCCTCAAGAAAACCTCACGCACTGGGGATTCTTCACCAGGCTTTAACTATTCACTGCAAACACAGACACACCAAAACTCTTTTCCTCCCAATCCTTTTCCTCCTTTCAGTCTTATACCCTCAACATATCGATAACCGCAATTCAAACTTTCTCTGCTTCATAATTTTTGTTGCTCTCAGCATCAAATATCCTCCTGGATAAACCACAAACTCACAAGCTACTAAACCCATTGCTCAGCACAGGGTTTTCCTACTAAATGCTGCTCTTCTCCACATCTTCGGCTTGCTTTCAGTCATTTATCTTTGCGTGCAATGCCACTTATTTTCGTTTGCAATGGCCCTTTCTTTCCACTAACCAGTCCCTTCCTGCAGGTACATCTGGTCTCTGCCAAGATCTCAGTAACGACTCTTTGAAATGACCAACACTTATGTGTAGATTATGGCAGCCAATGTTCTATGTAATTTGGGGAATAAATCTTGAAACCTTTACCAAGAACACAGGAAAAGAAGTCACAGAAACACAAAAGCTAACAAATATATCTATTTATTTCATACATGTGCAATTTTAAGCAATAGCTACAACCTTCTGATATCTGCTAAAGTTTCAAGTTCAATCTGTGCCTGCACTGGGAAGTAGTGTGATGCCATGGGGCAAGTGCTGCTGATCACCTGAAACAAAATCTGCCTCAAATGCACTCAAAGTGAGAGCAAGTCCTGTTCTCGGACAGTGGAAAAATACTGCCTTTTTCACTTATTTTAAAGAACCAATACAGGAACAAACAGAAGTCAAATATGCAAATATTAATCAGTCACATAGGCAATGCTTTGCTGAGTTCCCATATTTCATCACTTCCCCAGCACCACTAAACTTCCACAACTAATGTTCCTGCATCATCACAATTTGTAAGACAAACATATCTCAAAATTGCAAGAGACATGCACAAAAAATGATTATGAAAGGCAAAATGTTTCTTCATTTCAATGTTAATAATGTTTCTAATAACTGTTTTCATTCAAAGCATCTCCAGATATTAACTGTTATATAAAACTCATTAATTTTATGAATTATAAATTAAAGCAATAACTTCTGAACATCCATCTTTGCTAATTTATACTGTATTAGCAGTACTGCATTATTTGAATGTATTTTTTTCACTGACTACAACAGCAATGGGCTTGGAATTTAAATTTTTTAAATACGAAGGCATTTGATTTTGAAGAATTACAACCAAATATGGTAGCTTGGGAATACTGATGAGATTATTACTCGGTCACTTCCTACAGATACTCTGTTTCCAGAGTCAGCAGATGGAGAATGCTTTTCAGTTCATTCAAGTCAGTAAAGGGGAGGAGGGGATAGGACCAAAACACGTCTGTTTTCAAAATTCAGTGCAAATTCTTTCAACTCCAAAGAGAGAAAAGAACAAGAAAACTCAAAATTCCTTGTAGCTTTGGCTGCCTTAGCTTGGCCCTTAAACATAAACCGAGAGTCTACCAGATGACTTAAAATAACGACAGCAGTCAAAAGCCATAAGGTAATAGATACAGAAGGTATTAAAAAATAAATTGCATCCAAGCCCTAGAGGATTTCTCTTTGCTGTGAAATTCTGCCAATACTGTCTTAGCAGCAGAGCACCAACTATACCTAACATGGGAGCAGCTCCTGGTCCAAATAACTCGTATTTAGTGCTGCTCACAGAGGTGGTTTTGAAGGGCACCTGGCTGAAACAATCTTAGAAGATAGCTGGTTATTGCAAGACTTCTTAGAGGTTCACTAGCCTGGAGCAATTTTCATTGGATCCAATGAATTCATATA
This sequence comes from Clamator glandarius, assembly GCA_033459285.1. Classification (NCBI taxonomy): domain Eukaryota; kingdom Metazoa; phylum Chordata; class Aves; order Cuculiformes; family Cuculidae; genus Clamator; species Clamator glandarius. The sequence continues at coordinate 686,510 of JAUNZM010000826.1, forward strand.
AGAACGGTTATTTAAGTAAAATGTGAATTTCTGGTACCTGTGGACGTTTACCCAACATTGGTCTCAACAGTTTTCAAGAATGATGCTCCTAAGCAATCATCCTTTAATTTGACAGCTACCATCTTCCACACCTTTTCTAGTTAACACTGTAATGTACAAGTTTCATACTCCCAGCAAAGAAATGTTGCACAAACCTTGAACAGATCTTTTCTTTTTTACAGTCACTTAGCGCAGAAATGGGGGGCAATACATATTTTCTGTTTGAAAACTTGTACTACAGGTCCAGCACTAAATAAAAAACGGTGACAATACATCAACTTTAGTATGTCAACAATAACATCCAAATTCGGTACCCCCTTTACATCCTGCAGCACCTAACTTCCTTGAATGGAAGAATGAGATCCATGAAAAGAAGCATAAAGAATAGGGGTTTAAATTACAACTTAATTTATTACAAATTCTGTTTTATTTAAGTTTGTAAACTCCAGCAAATATTCCAAAACTTTGGGTTTGTACATATTTTTAATTAATTTTTCAAAAGACCATGTTACATAGAAATTCTAATGAATTATTTTTTTGGTTGATCTCCTCCTCTCTGTTACTCATCCCAGATTTTCTGGTCATTAGGTGTTTCTCATGCATGTCAGACCTTTCATTTTTAATGCTCCGAATGATCAAGGAGCCTGATGTTTTGTCATTTATTTTAAAATAAGGATGACCGTGAAAACCAGCTCAGTTAGTCATTTTTGTATAGCAGTGCCTTATCATTAAAGCAGCAACATTTTCCCAACCTCCATAATTAACCTTTTTGTACAACCGAAAGCAATAGCAATCTATCCTTTGAAAGCCCTTCTGGGTCTACTTAGCACACTTCTCTCTCAACTAAACAGAAATAAGTCAGCAAAGATGTAGGAAAGAAAAAAAAAAAAAAAACACATCCTGAACCACCCTGCTTAGAATAAAATTAGATACTTTGCTCTACATCAGTCATAAGAATACCACAAATCAGAATTAAAACCTCATTTAACTTTTCCTTTTTCCCTAGGTCACAAATGCCCTGCATTATTTACCTCTATGCACTCATCAGTTACTGGTAAAAATGTGTATTATCCACTTGCTGTCAGCATAAGATCTTTTCTCCCCTTTTATGCAATTGTTTGCTTCTACTCACTATTCAAAAATCAATTCTTATTGATCCAGTCAGTGGCTGGCACATTGTTTCCAACAAAAAGGAAAACTGTCATGCAAATTCAAGGCACTACAGAGAAGCAAGTTCTGTGGCCATATCTGCTCCTTTTCCCAAAAAGATATCTTGTATTTTTCTGCTTCAAACAGAGAGAGATGATGGTAAGAAACACAAACTCACTTCATAAAACTGGATGCAATACTAAAAGAAAAAAATTGCAGCAAGAGAAGTACGGTCTCTGTCAACAGGTATTAAAGCAACAGTGCTGATTTACCCCAAGAGCTTGCCTCTCACATATAAGACAGGATAATAACGCTGGCGAAGTTTTATGCATCATTTTAGAGCTCTTCGATGTTTGGGATTGCAAAGGTACTCATAAGTGACAAAGCTAGGCAGCTCACGTGCACACGGATAAGGCACTCCAATACCACCATGTCTGCTATGGAGAGCCACCTCTAGGAGACCGAAACGTCGTTCAAGTTATCAGAATAATTTAAACATTTCTTTTTTGAAAACAAGCATTGCACATGAAATACTGAAAATTATACTTATCCGTTATATAAAAGGACTACTTTTTTAATGTTAGTATTTGAAGACTTAACCATTTCTTATCGTTTGGATGCAAGCCTCTATCTCTTATTGTTGCAGAGAGCAGAAATAGCTGATGTATAAATTTGACACAGAAGCAGAGATGAAACTAGTATTTGTATCAGGAAAAGGAATCAAGGTCTTGGCAGAAGAGATTTTGTTTGTTTGCTGTCTGCTGTTTTCATTTTTTTGGCAGCTATCTGAAGCAGTTGAAGAGTTTTGAACGATGGAACAAATCTCAGTAGAGATAGAGTGAGCAAAAGCAGGTGAAGTGAACAAAGCTAAAATTTAATCATATTTCTATTATAATCAAATATGTATTCACAGTTGTGCACAACATATTATAAAAACACACAATGAGCTAAACTGTGATTTCAGCAGTGTAAATAGCAGAGAAAACGCATTGATCTCAAGAGAGTACTTCTGGCTTCTCACTGGTATAACCAAAAAGAATTTTAAACAACATATGCTAATTATATACAATATAATCTGGCAATCTGTACAGCCATCCCCGAAACTTAACCTGGATCATCCTGCCAGAATGCTCATTGGTTTGAAATCTTACTGCAGAATAAATCATAACCCTCTTAATTTCACAGGCAACAAGGCAAACTTTCAGTTATATAAAAAACCAAAACATCAATACACACGTAACAAAATACATACATTCTAGATTACCCCCAACTCAGTCTGTGAATAAAATACGATTTGGTAACATAAAGACACACCAGAATCGCAAAGAAAAATACCCTGCACATTTATTTTTCTGTTCTCAATTTTACATAATTTGTTGTTCGATTAGTAGAGGCATATAATTAAAAACAAAGCCCAGGTAATTAAATCAGGAACTGATTTATTTCTAAATTGTATTCCTCATGGTTAGGAAGTCAGCAATAAAATTCAGCCTGCAATTAGTGAGAACACACACAAGAAAAAACACCCATAAAAAGCCCATAAGAAACAACAAGGCAGTGAAGGCAACAGACATAGAATTCACTTTTCCTGTAGAAGTTGTAGGGTTCATCTTAGATACAATATGCACTTAGTCACAGTTTATCAACTGCTTTTCTTTAATAGGCACAAATAGCTCAAAAAAATTAGTACCATTTCAGTCTTCTATCTCCTTGATCTCAAACTGGCTTTTCTCACACTTAGTAAAATTGGGTATCTTGTCTGATTTTCATCCACTTCACCTGGAATCACTGTGGTTTCACAGATACACGAAGTACTTTAAAACCTAATTTCTCTTCCCTCCCGCAGGGGGGAGGGATGCATTTGCCTCCTTCTGGGGACTGTCCTATTCAAGACCATGGAAAGTTTGCTCCTGCCTCATGGGTATGCGGCTGCAGCCTGGCTAAAAGTCCAGCAAACAACACTGGAAACTGTCCCACTGCTTTTTAAGTCCACTGGACTAGGGTTTTCAGGTTGAATCAAAAATTAGAGTCAGTATTCAGACTTCATGTTCCCAGATGTTATCTAAGATAAGTGTGGAAAATCATCTTGCAACCATTTTGACTCAACACCTGTTGACTTGGATAAGCATTAGCACCTCCCCTACAGATAGATTTGCAAAAAGTATCTCTTTCCCTGTATTTTCTGTTTTATGCATTTTGACATCTACCTAATGAACTCTTCCTCAAAATCATTTGGTTTGAACCCAAGGTTACGAGTAAACCATAGTGCATATGATCATTTGTTGCTCCTGACACTTTCCCTTTTTTCCTCCCTTGAAAAATTGATCATCTTAATACCAAAGAAAATTTGTATTAACATAAATCTATTCCACTTAAGCACTGGCTTGGACAACGAATTATTAAATCTTGACAAAGAGAATATTTATGAGATACAGAAGAGCCTTTTGACATAGAGAAATCAATATTTTTTTTCCTCAGAATTCTCGGAATCATCAAAAAAGATAATATTTATACAGAAAAAAACCCTAAGGCAATGACAAGCATGGTATCATATTTTTCTTAAGTCAGTGCAATAAAATAAACAAGAAAAGAAATTAAATCTAATGAAAGAGCCTATAATCTGTCACAAGGACATATTATTTTATATACTAGGAAAAAAGCAAAGAGTTCACACAGTTCCAGAGGAGACATTGCCACAAGCACGCAGTTACACCCACACCCACTACTTAAAAGAAAATACACTCCAATAGGGCACGCAGACCTCCTCTTTCAGGCTTCATATCACCACGTTTTCACACTGCACACCAGCACAAATCCATACTGTTAAGGCGCATACAAAAGGACATAAAAACCCCTCTTCTTACCAGCAAAACCTTCTTTAAAGCGCACTGCCTCAAGCACAGCCTGCTAGCTAAGATCTGGTCTTACATCAAACACAGAAAAGCCACAGCACTGGTTCTGCATCCGCCAATGACTTGCACTACTCTACTGTAACTGGTGTGTGAGGCACGAGTGGGAAAGCTAGATGCCCTCAGAGATGATTTGAGGTTTTCTAGCGACAGCATCTTACACACAAAACTGCACCTCAGGATGTGAGGATTAGCCCTTCCTTCATCTTCAACTGGACCTTTGCAATTTTTTGAAACACCAGCCGTACTCCTCTTCCTATATTCCAGTCATTACAAATTCTGAAGTGGGAACAATACTACCTTTTTTTGATACTTATTCGCAAAGGTTAATTAATGTTTGTACACTACCCTGTAACATGCTTTGATGACTAAATTCCATTATTATTGATTTCCTCATACATCAGTGCACAAGAAAGCATGATTGGCATTTTTTGTTTCAAACCGATGCACTACTGCAAACAAAGAGTATTGATGGTCATGGTTGATTTGCTGTAGAAGATCATGTTGAGAACCGCACATATTACCTTCCTAAAGTAAAGCTGACCCTAGCCAGCACTATTGATCTTCCATTAAATTCACCTGTTAAAAATCAGAGGTGAAAAAATACCTAGTTTCCTCACTTCTAATTTATTTTGCTCTTATTTCCTTTTGCCTATTATATGGTTTAATGATTTTAAAAGGTACCAGGTACCCAGATTATGGCCATTCTTCAAATTCATCGATTTATATAGTCAGGCGAATTTAAGTACGACTTCTCTTTGGGACATTTAGGCTTCTGCAAAATGAAGAGCACTCCGCAGGCAGGAAATGGCAGAAGCAGAGGCCACTTTGGGTAAATGACAATATAAATCCACAATCAGACAGCCTGTGATATACCTCACCTTGAACACAGTATTTAGTTTTGGGCCCCTCAGTACAGGGAAGACATTGAGCTGCTAGAGCATGTCCAGAGAAAGACAACAAAGCTGATGAAGGGTGTGGAGAACGAGTCTAAGAAGCAGCTGGGGAAACAGGGATTGTTAAGCCTGGAGAAGAAGAGTCTGAGGGGAGAGACCTTATCACTTTCTACAAATATCAAAAAGAGGTTGTAGTGAGATGGATGATGGTCTCTTCTCCTAAGTAACTTGCAGTAGGATGAGAGAGAGGAAATGGCCTCAAGTAGCAAAGGGATGGTTTAGATTGGGTATTAGAAAAAAAAAAATTCTTTATGGAAAGAGTGGTCAAGCATTGTAACAAGCTTCCCAGGACATGGTGTAATCTCCTTCCCTGGAGGTGGTCAAAACAACGTGTAGACGTGCCACTTAGGTACATGTTTTAGTACATATGGTGGTGTTGGGCTGATGGTTGGACTGGATCTTAGAGGTCTTTTCCAACCTTAGTGATTCTGTGATTCTATGATTTCTAGCATTTGAAGTTGCAGGGAAAGAAAATTGATTTCCCCTGTTTTCACAGGCCAGAGTGAAAACATTCAATTGCTCTACTTATAACACGTTGATTTTATTCCTACGTTTAACATTTCCCATATTTCCAAGCTGGGATAAATGAGGACAGAACTCTGTTTCTAGGACTCACAAAAGGTCATATTCAAGCCTATGTGAATAATTATTATTTAGAGAAAAAAAACTGGACATCATACAGTGAAAGGCACTAAATACCAGAATGCAATATTATTTTTTACAGGATTTGAGTATACTCATCTGTCATTGCCTTTCCTTTTAGGCGAGAAAAGCTCAGAGGAGCTCAGCTGACCTAACTGTTCTATATTTCCCTCTTACGTTCAGGGGTGTTATGTAATTTCAGTGCTAGTTTTCTTTGTTCAAAGGAAACTATACTTCTGAAATGCTTCTGATAGGAGATTATTTTCATTTCATTTTGTGGTAGTTTGAATTCTGGTCAATCTTTTGTGTCTTTTCTGTTCAGTGCCAGCTGCTTTGTACATTAGCTAGTAGCGAGTTTTACATTCCAGTGTTATAGAAGGGACTGCACGAAGAGATCATCCTCCTTTTGTACTGAAAAAAGAAAAGTATTTCATTTGAGACAAAACGAACATACTTTAAAGCCAAATATCACTTGGTATTGTAGCGCAACATTCACTTTTTTTTTTTTTCCAGACATGTACAAACCAAGCGTCTGGGAACAGGTAGTACACTTTGCATAAGAAGGCAATAAATAATTTGGCATTGGTTTACACTAGGCCAACTTAATGACACATTATTAATATAAAACACATTGCTATTGCATTTACCAAGAGATTGAAGAAGTATCAAAAGTGTAAACTGTCTAAAAGCCATTCTAAAAGGCTTTCCAAAATGGTAAGAAAAATAATTTCTGTTCTCTCCTGAAATACATCCTTCTTGTGGAGATTAACATAACCACTGAGCACAGTGACCAGAGCTGGTCTAAGGGCATCAGACTGTGGTTGATTCTATTATGTTCTGGGAATGTGAAAAGAAGTGAATATTGCTACATGAAAAATGTTACTCAAGTTGTGAACTCTGAACATTTCGGGGAAAGAAGCACTCGTTTTGCATCAGTGAAACCCTGCAGCTTCCTTGAGCCCCTCCTAATTTACACATGCAGAACTGAAGGAAGAAGCAGGATTCACAGAGGCTCTGCAGAACTGTCTTGCCTCTCACATCTGAAGTGTAAGAACACTTGAGATGCATTCTACCCCCAGCACTGACACCCCACCCCACAAAACAGGACAGGTTGCACTTCATACTCTTCAGCTACCTGCTTCTGCTTACCAGGCTGAACATTAGAGCTTGCATCTTTATCCAATGCCTAGAAATAAAAATTAAATGAGAGCTTTTATTTATGTCAGCCCCATGCAACACAACTGCCCTAAAGCAAAAACATCTTACGCTGGTCACAAAGTAATGACAGATTTTTGTAACCAAACGTGGTCGTCGCTATTGAAAATAATCATCACATTTTTCTATGCCATTTTGTAAGTCATGTTAATAGGCAGATGGGTACGTGGTGCATCTAGTTTAAAGGTGTAACAACAAACATTTCAGTAACGTGAAATAAAAATCCCACATTCACACTAAACTGACTGCAGAAACGTTCTAAGCCTTCCTAACAGTGAGCCACTCTTCTTTAGAAAGTTTTTAAAGGACAGGCATAATCATAAAACCAGAAATAAAACACATTCTTCGTTCATTCCACAACAAGCCTGCAGACGCAGCAGTTCCTGATCTTCTCTCCAGTTACAACAAATCCTCTTTCTTTAGTTGCTTTATTACAATAACAAGTACGGTTGCCACGACATGGGATCTCATTTTATCCCATCCCCTCCCGAATGCTGATGGCAAGGCTGTATTTTAGAAACACTTCCCAATTATTTCCCTTGGGCTGGATGAGATACACACTGGCGAGCACTTAAAAGTTCAGCATTTTCTCTGAGATCTGCAGCGAGTGCCTACGTGAAAGCTCTCTCTGCAGGGCACAGTGCATCTGAAACATAGATTTTCTCGGCTCCCTGCAGGATCTCACAAATACATCTCACCGAGGAACTCCGCTCTCCACAAATCGAGAGCGTTTACATTTGCCTACAAGGTCCTCCAAGTGCCTCAGAGCTGGTGGTAGGTCACAGAAAGAAGAAACCCCCTAACTATTTAATTACAGCACTGAAGCATATTTGTGGCTAAAAACTTATGCTAATACTGTACTCCTTGAGATTTTTTACAACATAATCATCTATTGCAAAGAATAATAATATCATGTTATGGGGACAATGGCCCTTAAGAGAAAACAGCCATTTGTATCCACGACACCCTGTGTTCACCCCTGTGTACACCCCATGTAGGTATTTTGGCAATGCCTAAGCCTGGAATGCACAAAAGGAAATTTGGATCTAGAAAAACAGTGCATACCGGAGAAAAAAAAAATATTGGCATCAGTGCCATTTTAACACCAGTAATTTACATTCTGGTTTTGCATCGCAAGGTTATTTGATGAGCCAAAATAAAGTATTTTAATAAGTTTTCTCATGAAAGCTTTCACAACCCAAGTACTCCAAGAGGAGTCACAGACCCACCGGAGAGCTAAGTGTGCATGATGCTCCATTCATTCATCTCTGATTAACTGAAGTAAGAGCCAAAATCCATATACTGTCCAGACTTAACAGGAAAAAGTCTGGGAATGTAAGGAAATCTTTGGAAGCACTTAGTCAGGTCACTTACTCCCACTGTTTCGAAAAGTAACATACATCTTGCTAAAAGAAGTGATATGCAACAAAAACAAACCAATTTTTGTCAGTTAAAAAGAAAAGAAAGCGAACAAAAATGCTTGAAAAACACCACCAGATTGTAATATGTATCCTTATCTCAAAAAAAAATCAAGTGCCAGATGAAAGAGAGGATCTAAATGCAGAGAACTCTATTGGACCAGCTGAGTTTCCTACAACAGAGACATCAGCAATATTACCAAAACCCATTTTGGAAATAATTTTTTGGGCTCGCTAATTATCCCACAGCATTCTGTAGCCAGAGTTCAGACCTCGCACTGGATTCTTGCAGAGATGAGTAGTAATTGTACATGCAGAACAAGCAGAGCATATGGCCAAATTTATCTTCATTATCGGTCTGTTTTCAATGACCAGAACTGTTGAAACCCACCAGATTTTGATCTTATTTATGACACTCATGAGAGTCCAGATATGCAACTACATACTCGCACCCGTATTACTAAGACATCGCTAACTTAATTTCTTCAGATGTAAAATGGGAATAATAATGCTTAGCAGTCCACATTGTTCATTTAATGAAATAATTAACTAGAGACAATTTATGCTCTAATTTAGAGACCCCTAATAAGTACAGCAGAAATAAGAGAATTTCACAGCAAGTTAAGTCATGGCACGGTGCCTTCGAGGTGATTATGCGTCTCCAGCACCTGCTGGGGCAGAGCGCCACAACAGAGGGGCCACTGCTCAGGTTGCGGCTTTGAATCAGCACATCAGAAAAATAAAATGCAAAGCTACATCAGTTACACAGAAGGCTTTTTCACCAACATGATTTTTCTTTGTGCTCAAATTAGCAGAGGCTAAAATTATTGACTGGTTGGCCTTTATGTAGATTAGGAAGTTCTAGATAGAATCATAAAATAGTTTGGGTTGGAAGGGATCTTAAAGACCATCTAGTTCCAATCCTCCTGCCATGACTAGGGACACATCTCACTAGATAAGGCTGCCCAAGGCTCCATCCAGCCTGGCTAGACTGAAGTCATTTTGTGCACTGTACAAAACTCAGGCTAAACAGCTACCTTGTTGGACACCTTGAAATGTTTCATGCTTTTCACCAAGTTCACGCAGAGGGTGGTGGAGCACTGGAACAGGCTCCCTGGGGAAGCAGTCACGGCACCAAGCCTGAGGAGTGAACCATGACACTGCTGGGACAGGAGCTGGACTCGAGGATCCTTGTGGGTCCCTTCCAACTCAGGACATTCTATGATTCATTCTACACAGAACTATCTGTAATTAAGTTTCCGAACATCTTTGCAGAGTTATGCAAATCTGCAAATGTAGCTTTTGCCTTGGGAGACTTTTTTAACATAAGGAGGGGAGTGTCAGAGGCAGGAGAGGCTGCAGAGCCCCAGAAGAGCTTTGTGTGACCACTGGTGGGCTACCACAAAATGAGGTAAATTTACCCTAATGGCAACCTATGAAAACACGGTACTTACTGGATAAAGGTTACTACTCAATGTTACTTCTACTTCGGCTTTCAAGATCACCATGACATACATTAAAGAACATTTCCATGCACATTTCCTTTGTACTAACTGTCAGCAGAGTACTTTGCCGAGGGAAAAGTGGAACTTAGTCATTTAATGATTTATGCTTCAGATTCTTTGTAAGCCATTTACAGCTATGAACTTTAACATAGGAATTTAGGGATATTTCAGGAACCATTAGCGTAATGATGCCTTGCTAGGATCCTCAAATGCTACAATTCTCGAATGGCCTTTTTCAATCGTAAGGTCAGAACAAACATGCAATCAAATTGCTAAATATGTCATACACGGGAGCCACACATCTGTGTTCCTATGGAAACCACTGCAGTTATGTCTGTGGATGACTTTTGGTCATTTTCCTATTTTGTTCCCATCTCTCACAACTCACCTGCTCATCCAAAATTTTCCGTTTCCAAAGGCCATTCTCAGTACTGGGAACACTTCCTTTGAAGCAAACCTCAGAACAAAATGACTTTTCATTCATGAATACTGAACAAAGAGTGGTTTTGTTGGGATTAGCATACATGTCAGAACCTGAAAAGAAACTGCTTAAAATTTGCAATTCACAAAATCTCAGCTGAGTCATTCTTGTCCTTCACACTTCTCCTCTACCCCTTCAGAAAAGGGGACTGTGCTACTTCAGCAATTAATTTACACAGCCTTTACTTTTCGTATTTTTATTGCAAATTAACTGCTCAGACAGTATTTTTTCCCCTTGATGTACTGATTGTGTCTGATCTTGCTACACTTATAGAAAAGTCTGTAGACATGTTATGCTTCACAAAGCTTTTTATATGTGTAGGAATTCATACTTGTGTAGCTTGGGAAGACTAAACCAATTTAGCTAAAACCAGGAATTGACCAAAAGTGCTGTCAAAAACATAAAACCTGGACTTCTTTAATCTTCCAGATCAACATACCAAGCTAATGAAAAGTGACATTCTTCTGAACCTTTGTACCACATTTGCAGCCAAAAAATAAAATCTGTTCATATGAAATTACAGGTCTAAAGTGAGGAAACCAGAAGAACAGTAGTTTCCATACAGGTAGTGCAAGGCCATCTCTCCTTACACAGCACAATTTTATACAATTATTTTGGACTATTAGAAACATTATCAAGATATATTTTATTAGGCATATTTTAATGTTTTCCCATGGCTATTAGAACAATGAAGTATGATAGGGATGTCTAAACAAGAGAATAAACACTTTCATTCAGATCAGTCCCGTAATTAGAAATAATAATTATGAGATAAATGTATTTCCAACTGCTTTTTAACATAAAACAAGAAGAAAGTTAAGTCAAAACAAGGTCATTGCTAAAGGAAGACTATTCCAGATGATATTTCTTAACCTCTTCGTGCATTCAAAGACACATTTATTAAAATCTGCCCCTCTCCCTAGCTCTCGTGCACTGTGAGGATTGTGCTGCACATGACATTATAATTAACAAACATTTTTCCACATTATCATCCATTCCCAAAGAAGCATTTCCTCCTCTCAAACTCTATGGTCACTAAACCAGCCCCTTCAACTAAGTAGAACTTTCATCTATAAGCTTTTGAGTATCTCACAGCTATTTGTTGACCCCATTGAGCCCTATTTCAGGACAGTCTGGTTTTATTCTCATTTTTCTCCTTTTTTCTCCCTCCATTTAACTTTAGCTTCATTAATATCACTAGTCCAACAGGAAAGCTGGAGAGACCTTTTAACTTTCCCTTCTGCCTCTGCCATCTCAAAATACAATTCACTTCTGTTTTTTTCCATGTTACTTCTCTAATTTACTTTCTACCTATACAGATCAGAGGTATATGTCGAGTTCCAAGATACATTCTTTGACCAAATTCCAGTAACTACCATAGTAACTGAAACAGCCTTGATCTTCACCCATAAAACAGATTTCTTCTTAAACAAGCAGGACTTATCAGTAACCTTTGTACTGAGTCATTAGGACCTGCTCAGGACACTTACTAGATCTCCCATAGTTGTTGGCCTCAACTGTTAAACCCCTGTAATTCACACCTCGTAATCTTCAGCACTCATAACCACTGCAAAAGCTCAGTGTCTGTGAAACTTTACTTAATCCTGGTTTCAGTAGGACTATTGTCTCCTCACAGGCTTCATCTGTCCTTGTCTTATTATAGTCTCTTCAGTGCATCTGCATAGTGGCTACTATTTCAATATCCTGTGCAGATTTCAGTCTTCAAAGTCAATCTAGGGTCACGACGTCTCTCAACTCTGCTTACAGCTAACTTCTACACGTGGTATTTTTTTCAATTTTTTTGATGTGTACAGTCTGCAGCACAACCTGTCAGTTTGGTTTTCATCCTAGCTAGCTTCATCAATGCATGCTTCTATTTCAAAAGATTTCTCCTCAAGGCATTTGCAAGAGCAAGATGAACACATAAAAAATGACCACCGGTGTGGAGGAGGTCTCTGGGACTAGCTGTGCTCCACTAATTCAACATTGACTTTCAAATCATTGCAGAGTTTCTGAATACATTCAGCGGCTGTTTGTACTTTACACTGAAGGACGAATGTCCAACACAAGTTGGCATTACTCAAAGGACCTCTATCTTCCACTTACAAGGTCCCCTATGCATGAAAAGCTCTACATGCCTCGTCCAAATAGCACTTCCATTGTATTGGCTCAACTATTACACAGTTGTCCAAGGGCAGTAAGATTAACACTGCTACGACAGCCTTTAATATACAGCCAGCACATCATGTCCTCCTCTTTACATTCACAGCCTTGACAAGTCAAACTCAAGGCTACCTTTGCCTGAGGATTAACAACACTTTTTGGCTCTTTCAGTCAGAAGCTAAATTACCAAAGCTGAACCTTTTCTGCCAGACTTTTTTTCCAGTTATTTTGTGTCGGCAAGACTCACTTCTTTGTAACATTTCCAAGCATAATCAATGTCACTATGCAAAGCAAAACTTTTCTCCGCTTAATTAAGCTGCTCATCATATCCATCTTTATCACTTTTGCAACCCTGGTAGATTTTCAGTGAAAATCCACTTCTGAGGTTGATATTACATTACAATGCTGCCATTACTTTATTTAACAGCTATCCTACACGTGTCCTGTAGTAGTTACTGCACTGGTTAGAAACACACTGATAGGCAAAACAGCTTTTACGAAAAAAAACCTTTTATATTCTGAAATTTTCCTTTGCAAATACACATAGGAGCTCCTTCTTGAGCTTTTGATATATTGTGCTATTTAATACTAAACGTTTGCTCAAATACTGTAGCTTTCACAAATCTTTTTTTAAACAAACCATGATTTAAGCTAACTGGAAATAATTGTGTATCTTGCCTCAACTATGGGACTGTCTTTATTCTGGCCCAATTTTCACGTAACTTTGAAAAGCCTCTTTCACAGCCCCTGTGTTTTTCAATATCTGACATGTACCCTTTACTTATTCAGCACTTTAAAGATTTTTAACGACTGTCACAGTTAAGACTATAATAGTGTTTGGAAACTCGTATTTTGTAAATCATGCACTACTGTAAGTTGGAACAGACATCCAAAAGTCTTTGTCCAACTCCCTTGTTCAAGGCAGAATTACTGTTAGAGTGAGATCAGCTTATGCTGGATCTCACCAAGTACACAGTTGAGTATTTATAAGGACGGAGATATCACAGCCCTTAGCACCTGTACTGCTAAACAGCCTCTTGTGGCAAAATTCTGTTATCTTCAATTAAAGTTTCCCTTGCTGCAACTCATGAGCATTCCCCAATTCCATCACTGCTCTGCTGCTATCTTTGAAGATGACTGGGGAAGCCCTTAACTCAACTAGTATTTATTTTTAAATGAGCTTTTTACTGATTATTCAGAACTTAAGATAATTTCAGGAATGTAGACACGCGGTGGTATAATGACTGTTAACACAGCAGACAAAATAAGAACAGATGCTGCAAGATTTCTAATACACAGTGCCAGCAGTCAATTCCATGATACATAGAAAATTTACGATCAAACGGTGCAACGTCATCCTATAATGCATGCACCTTCTGCGACAGGCAGACAGATTGAAAGTCTAGAACTCTATTGTCCCAGAAAAAGCGAGCACCTAGACCATGATTTCTAAAACCAGAAACATTCCCAGCCTGCTAAATTTACCCAGATAAATAACGAGCAATACTAATCTGACTTCAAGGGAATACCAGTGAACTCTGCAATTCTGATGATCAGATTACCTATTCTGGTACTCTAGTGCAAATTTATCCACTAAGTGTTAGAGCAGATTTCTGAAAATCCAAGCCCCAGATCAAGTGAGCCAGGTAAGTAAATGAGACTCAACAAGGCCACGTGTCAGGTCCTGCACTTCAGTCACAACAGCCCCATGCAACGCTCCAGGCTTGGGGAAGAGTTTCTGGAAAGCCGCCTGGTGGAAAAAGACCTAGGGGTGCTGGTCAACAGCAGCAGAAGCAGTGAAGCATTGGAAGAAGCTGTCCAGGGAAGTGGTGGAGTCGTCATCCCAGGAGGTGTTCAAAGAGCATGGACACATGACACTTTAGGATATGGTGTAGTAGGCACAGTGGTGTTAGGCTGATGGCTAGACTTGATGATCTTTGAGATCTTTTCCAACATTAATGATTCTACGATTCTAAATCAAGAAATCTAGGGTAATTCAGGAACAGTCAGGTTAGTGTCAGGTGTAAAGACAAGTGGGGGGCAAAAAGAAGGAAAAAAAAATAAAGTCTAAAGTTAAACCCCCATGAAATGTATTACAATACAGCAAAGAGGATAACTCCATAGTTAGCATAAAAGATAAAAATGGTTCCGATAGCCATTTGACATGAGAACAGAAGTGCACACACAACATTAAAAACATGCATTACTACACTAAAAGTAACAAAACAACCTTCCAGAGTAATATAGATATGGTTATGTGTTTCCTTAGGATTTAAAATTAAACTACTTGGACTAAGGGGAATAACAATCCATCATAAAGAGATCTTTTAAACAAGGCACATATACACCATAACACTTTAATCGTACATCTCTGTATTTTAGAAACATATCTGACCTTCTGCATACTAAGGATTCATAGAATTTCAATAATTCTTAGTGCTCAGCAAGATCCTTGAATTGCAGAGCAAGCCAACAGAAAGTATTTGTGAATCTGTCTCTTACATTGTTTGCCTTAACAAAAGGTGTCTGAGGGGTTTTTTTGCAAGTTAGTCTTCCAAAATTAAAGAACTTATGTGTACATCTGTCTTTGGAGCAGTCAATCCTTGTGATCACAGTTTCATGAAAATATCAGCTAGGTAGTTAACCAATTTTTTGATAAATAAGAAATAGAATTTTCTCTTTATAATTTTAAGACTGAGAAGTGACTTATACACAAGGATTACTTATGCTGAAGCAATGATGGAATCAATAAATTAAAGTCAGCCGTATGTATCTGTTTCTTGATTTATACTGAAATATTCCTCAGTATCTTTGGTCTGGGCATCACATTACCACACATATGACAAAAGTAAAAATAACAAGTCTCAAGAAATTCTCCTTTTTCTGCTTGTCAGCTATGATCTGGTTAGCGGAGACAGGTATCCACAAGATTAGCTTTTGTTTTCAAGTTCCTATTATTCCAACCCTGGATCTGCCTTGAGTTAAACAGGCACCACACCACAACTGCAGGACAACTCTTACAGATGCTAGGATGAGTAGAAGATTTCCTTATGATCAAGACATCAAAATATTCCCCTTATTTTACTTACTATTCCCTCAATCTCTTTTGTCAACCCATCGTTTGTCTTGTCCTTGAGTTGGGTTTCCCTGCTGCTATATATCTCCTTAGCTTTTGCTCTTCTAAAGAAAGAGTTCTGCATCAGAGGGGAATTTTTCTCAGAAACAAAATGTGGCATTTAAAGGCTGGCTATTTTGACTTTACATGATGCTCAGCTCTTGCTTTTTTTTTTTGTTCTTTTTTTCAATTTTAATACTTTGCAGGTTTTTAAAGGTACCTCGAAGTCTTTTTTCTGGAATCCTACATGCACAGTGCCAGAGTAAATACTCCACACTGAATGTTGCAGAAAATATACCTTCTTTAAGGCAAATGAAAAGAAATGAGATAAGAAATGTCAGGACTGGCACATGATTCAGCATCTAATTTTCCAGTGGGCCACAGTGCACACTGCTGTCTCATCAATAAACACATCACCGCATTCATTTTTACTTTGTTAATGAAAAATCATGTTTTCCCACAAATTAAGATCATTGTTCTGTATTTCCTTTTGAGATACTAGTTACCTGCTAGGACAAAGAAAAGCACGAGCATTCTGACACTGCAAGTCACTATTCCATAAAAACTGCAGCAACTCCCCCTCTTCATATCAGCAGCCAGCAAATAAGATCAATTAGGAACAGAAGCAAGATGTGCTTCTATAAAAGGACATTATCTCCCCTTGGCTAAAATGACCTTTTTAAAACCAAAGTAAAACTTTTAATTAAAATCTGAGTTGCTTCTCAAGCTGTCTTAAGACTGGTAACTTTTCATTAAATTGAAGCAATTATGGTGCAACAAACATGTCAAAGAGTTTAAAAAGTAGGTTATATATATCAAGTATTGATTCATACAGGTTATATAAATTTGTGTAAAAAGCAGATTGATGAAAGCATATATTATTTTAAAAGTGAAATTAAATCTATGTCCACTTGTTTGTTACATAGTGCTTTACGAATAAAATATGTTGTAGTACGTCCATTTTATTTGCTTGTATACAAAGTAGGGGTTCATTTGTGACAAACTGATTAATGTATATAATACATTGGCTAGCAGTTTTAGAATATTAAATGTAACAGAATTGCTTCTGGTGTTGTAAGTCATTAATTTGTTGATAGCCATACTAGTTGGATTTAAACACATAAAAATTTATCTCCCTTTACTTTACTTTGAGTTACATCCATTAGAGTTGATAAGACTTGTATGCAGCCAAAATCTTTCAGTACTTAAAAATACTCCTACACTTATATGAATATCAGCCATAACAGAATTTGAATACTAACCTAATACTTGCATGATATTTAGACCAGCTTAGCAGCCAAAATGTGGGAAAAAAATAGTTAAGTTCACAAGACAGATATAGACATATATATACCTAAAACAACATTTCCGTATGTGTTGCACATCTAATTCACATGTATTCAGTCTTAGTATTAGACACATTCTTCCCTGATAATGTGTATTATTAAGCCAGCCACGACATTTTAACCAATCTGTGAACCTGATGTGTTTGATAGGAATGGTTGGACTCGATGATCCAGTGGGTCTCTTCCAATTTGGTTATTCTATGATTCTATGATTCTCCTCATACTCTGGGCACAGATTTATCAGGGGGAAGGGTGTTTGGCAGGAGAAAGGGAACAAGAGGAAGGCCTCTTCCCCCTCTTCAATGTGGCCGAACAGCACAGACCGCAGCATTCTGTGATTCTACAGCCACATCGCAGGTAGAAGTAATGGCTTTATAAGCCGTTTCCACCACAGCCTGCTTGCTCCATCTGTGTTATAGCTGGTCACGTGCATTGTGGAAAACAACAACAAAAAAACCACAAATATAGCATTTAATTTATGAACCCGGGACCAGATTGCCATGCATTGTCCAGCAACGGTGTTGCCATGCCAGTGAGGCAGTTTCAGTGCTGGCAATGGAGCTGAGGTCCATTGGAGCTCCATCTGCTGACACGGACAACAAACTCGGCCAAAGCTCATCTGAAATTATCACATCCATGATTTCCACAGATCTTTCATCTCTGGCAGAGGCCTGTCAATAATCTAAGCTAGTAGATAGTCACAGAGAAGGGAGCAAGCCCACATCTGCCCAATGGGAGATGACTGGTGGAGAATTACAAGGAGGAAAACAAAATAAAAATGGGGGAGAGGCACTTCCCACAAAATAACCAAAGAATTCCCCTGTCAGAGCCTCTTCCATGGACTTCAATGTGGGAAGGGAAAAATACAGGTCTATGTATGTGCTCAATATATTATATACACACACACATATTTGCTAAGGAACACAGCAAAGAGCTTGTTTAATAACTATACAGAAGGAAGAGTAATTTCTTGGAAAAAAGCCATACAGTCATTGATTTGAGCTCCAACACAGGGTGTTGATTCTGGTTCAAAGGTGGTCGTTTCTTATACAAGAGCTTCCAGCATGGGCACCACAGAACTTCACTCTGTGCACTAACGACAGAGTTTCAAACTCTGACAATGCCAAAAGGCTCTAGAACTTTATAATGCTTTTTAAACTACTATTTATTCTTTGCCATGCAAGATAGGAAAGTACTCCCATTTTAAAACAAGGGAACACAGAAAAGAAGACAGTAACTTTGGACTATTACAGCACACTTGGCAGAAGTGATGGAAATCCGTGTCAAATCAATAGGTGCAACTGATTACCTGCTATCACAGATGATGTTGATAGCACTACTTCAGACCAGAAACTTTAAGGCTGTTGTCTGGTGATAGGTTAAAGATATTGCATTCACATCGCACTTCAATTACATTGAAGAGGTAAGAGAAATTAAATAGGCATTAGCCAGCCAATTTTATTATCTCTGAGTCAAGACAAAGATCACTAATATAAACACATATTTTAATAAGGCAAAAACTGCATCACACAACAGATTTATAGTTACATATATTAAAAATAAGATTAATAGAATAAGATTGAAAGCATTCTTACAATGCTTTACATGTTACAAAGGACAGTATGTTGATGCTCGAGCAATTCACGTCCATTTAATCTTTTCAAATGTTGCATTTGCTTTTAAATGGAAATGTATTTGCTGAAACACAAGAGCTCTACTGACTCCAACACACTCCTAACCAGAACAAATGATTCTATCCTGAAGCCCAAATATTTCAGCCAAAAAAATCAATGCATTTTAACACAAGCCAATAAAATCACATCTGAGATGAAATATTCTTATTATAACCAATCCATTTCCCCTGGAATGGATTACATACATAACATTAATGAAACCAACCTAAAGTCACATTTGAACTCAAGGAAAAAAATGGTTAAAAGCCTAAAGAAAAAAAAAGTAAAAAAAAAAATTGCCACTCGTGTTCCAAAAACTACTATCTATCAGAAAACATGAAATATTTCCATTTCTTCAAACACTAACCTCATTCATCTTGTGTAAATTAATGCAATATCAACAACTCCAAGTCCCTGCCCAAAGGATGTTTTGCATCGTGGAAGTCTCATTTTAGTCAGACAACACATTTCCTTAATACAGAAAGGAGCATGAAGCTCAAAGAGCATTGTACTACTTACTTTTATTTTTCCTTTTATTAACCTATGTGTTTTAGGAATTTAGTAATTTTTTTCCTAAAAATAGCCTATCAATAAATATTTGTATTGCCTGGATGCTATAGTTTTTGTGGAGTTTCTTGTGATAAAGCAACAAAAACACCAAGTACTATGGGAAACAACAACTTGAGTGAAAAGCAGGCAGGTGTCGCCGGTACACTCCTCCCACATCCAACCATGTAGCAAAATTGACTGAAAACCAGACTATGACTGAAATCTGCTTACTCTTTCTTGCTGCTTTGTTTCTGGTTTGTATCTTACACTATACTGGGTAACACAGGGTGCCACTCCTGCATGCTAGGAAAGGTAAGGAAAAATATTTTTTTTCTTCTAAAGATTAAACAAAAAAAATACAACAAACACCATTTATCTTTTGCACGTTCTCCCTCTGACAAGGGACCCGAGATATACAAACCTACTAATATCTCATATATTCAGCTATATATTTTTTTCTTGATTATATCATCCAGGTTTGACATTACTAAAATTTTTAAGTTCCTGAAACAATATGTGCTCCCTCTAGTGTCCACAAAAATCCACTCCAAATGGCAAATACAGCCTACGGAAGCAGAGCTGAGTCACATTCAGTTTTAAAATAAAGGCATATAAAAACTAGTGCACTGCTTGAGACTTACGAGACACAATTAAATTTCATTCATCTACATTTCTAACAAGAGCTAAATATTTATGAAAAATTAAGTCTGAATATGGATCTAGTCAGGAAAAAGACCCATAAAACCAGGAATAATTTGGCCAAAAATATATCTGTTAAATTTCTCTTCAGTCACAAATCAGAACATTTAAACTGATACTCCAGTCAAGTAATTTGCCTCTAAGAAAACAGAAAACACTATAAATTCACAGTAAGATTAAAATCAATTATTTAAATCAAAGATTCCTGCTTGTAGGTTTAAATCAGAGCTGTATCACTTTGATTTAAGATAATTTACCTTACTGAACCTTTTAATATTGAAGTTAATGACAAAGCTGCCGTTGCCTTCGAGGGGATGGTTTAAGAGGATTCCCTTGGGCTGCACAACCCAAACTCTTGCTTGTTGTTGCCAGAAGCGGATTTTAACAGTTATTAGCCACCTCTGATAAATGTGTTCTATCGACTGTTGGAGAACAGCATCAAGAATCGCACAACCTTATGCTGTAAGATGGAGACACACAGTCAGAAAGCTTTCCCCAGGTCCTCCCCTCCCCTGTTTATCACCTAATTAGCCCTGTTTGAAAGCTAACTTTGTTTCTTCTCCAGGAACATTTCAACTCACATCCAGCGGCACGTAACAGAGCTGTCTGAACCACTGCAAAACTCTGTTTACATCATATCAGGCCCCATCTGTCCAATTGCAGAGAATATATTGGCAGATCAGGGTCTAAGTTTTCTGCGCTTGAATTGTTCTTTTCTGGGGCATAATTACAAATGCAGCTTTTTTATTAAAAAGCTGGCTAATGTTTTACTGCCATTGCAGTGAAAGAGAAAGATCCTGCATTCATTATTCACAACTCTCTCTGAAGTCATGACTGGGTTTTGCCAACACATTAATTCTCACTATTTTTCTGAGGAAACAAGAAAAGATCTTTGGAGAAGAACCAAAGTAGCGAGCGTACACAACAAGCACACACACAAATCCAAATCAGAAAGAGTTTTCAGCTAAAAAATGGTGGCATATAAAAACAGAAAGGCAATTTAGACAATCAAATTAAATAATGCAATTAAAACAAACTAATTCGTATATTCCCATGAGTGTCTTGATGAGCTCTAAACGCAGGACCAAGTTAACTGAAATAGTACTATTAATTTAACATAACAACATAATGATGCTTCCACCTCCACCAAAATGGCTGTTTCACTAGATATAGCATCTTTATATATTTGAACTGTTCCTTTCTTAATATCATTTTCTGAGCAAAAAGCTTTGTGACTGGTTACATTTTTCAGAGATATGCATGTAGATCCGACAAACATCGATATAATAAAATCAGAATCTACCACCCATAAGGAGCGAGTTATCTTGCAAGCTAAATATAAATGAAAAATCTAATCAGCAACTTCATTCTCACTAATACTAACCAGTTGTTTTCCACTTGCACTTTTAACTTAAAAAACATGCACAAGTTACAATCATGTAATTCGCACCCAGAAACATGTTTATGCTGCTGTGTATATACATACTTAGAACCTAATTTCACACCTTATAGACTTACCTTTTAAAAAAAATGGAACCCTAATTCAATAAATACTGTTTTTACATGTTCTTCAACTCTTCCAAGAAGCACTAGCAATAACAGCATTACCATATCCCCAAGGCAGCCAAGAAATCAGTAGCTTATTACCTGTGATCATACCAAATTGCAGATGAATTATGTAATTCATCTTTCCAGGTCACATTATGGTTACTACACTCACAGGGGTGAATATCAACACAAAACCATCCCCATGGTTACACCTTGATTAATTCCTGGATTATTTGTAGATCTTGAGCATAAGCAACTGCTGGGTAGGAACCAAACATAAACGAAGTACCCTGCTAAACTAGGATATCCTATAAAATTCCCTTTCATTGTACTAGCAGAAGGCTATTAATAGTGACATTTTCAGTAAGTTGGATTTTTGTCAGTGAACTTGTGCAAAGGCCCATAAAAGTTATTGGTATACCACTGAAAAAATAAGAACACAGTTATTAGGTATATATATTTAAACGGAGACTTTTGTCCTGTATGTTTTGCTACAACCGCTCTCACAGTTTTGGGTATTAAAGTGCTGCGTGAGCAAAA
Source organism: Clamator glandarius (assembly GCA_033459285.1). Classification (NCBI taxonomy): domain Eukaryota; kingdom Metazoa; phylum Chordata; class Aves; order Cuculiformes; family Cuculidae; genus Clamator; species Clamator glandarius. The sequence continues at coordinate 708,457 of JAUNZM010000826.1, forward strand.
GAGTTGTGCTTACTTTGCAAGGAAATTCTAAACTGACAAGCATAGTATATTAAATACATAGCTAGTAGGATTTTAAACACTAAAATCAGAAATAAGCAGCTGACCACAGCAAAACACATGGGATCGAAGTGCATCAACTCATTCTGATGGCAGATCAGCTCAGGATCAGCTGCATGACAGTAAAGTAGAAATGTGGGGTTTGTTCACAAAGCACGTTCACCATAGCATAAGGCCATGGGTGTCACACGAGAAAGGGATTCTTTTTAAAGCTAGTCTAAAATACGTTTAGCAAGAAGACAGGCCTCATACACTATGAGCACAAATACCATCTCAAATTTCTGCTGCACCAAAAGAACATAAAGGGAAAGCGTGGAGGGAGTTCAGGGATAGGCAGAGATAAAATAAGCAAAGAAACCAGATAGGGTAAGTGTGGCTCTAGCCCTTTCAGCAGGTTTTGCTGTAACTATGTAAAATCAGATACATGGACTTAGGCCAAGACATACACAGTTATGATTTTACTCAACAATCTTTATTGGAGGAGAGGGGTTGTTAAACTCTCACTTAGAGCTTTTTTCCAAAGCAGTTTAGTAAAAAGGTTGAAGCTCTGGGGATGGTTATTGCAAGATAAACGTGAGAGCTTTAGACCCAGAGTGAATCTGCTTATGTAGAACAAGGAAAATGAACACATTCTCAAGAAGTTAAGGACCTCTACTTTTCATTTGTCCTTTTCTCCTACTGAACTACCTACACCAACCTAATCTTTTTGCTTCAAAACTTAAGGACACTTCTGGCCACTTTATCCACTAAAAGCACCTGAGAGCTCCCATCCTTCCATTTTATCATGCTAACAGAAGCCTTTGTTGTTCTTTTTTAAAGAGCTACTCAAACTGTTTTCCAGTCGGCTGACCTCCGAGTTCCTCTTCTCACTTCATCACCAGTTACTAGGTGTCATTTGAAGCCTGGCAGTTTCTAAGGCTCAGAGTGGGTCTCCTGATCTCTTTTTAAGAGAAACTTGGATTTATCTGCTTGCTCTCTTCCTAAACGCATCCCTTTGCGTACAACAGATAACTCTTAACATATATCTAATAAGCATTTCATGATTTTATGCATTTCACAACTTTCCTAGTGATCCTCTACTTAAGAAATAATTCAGTTTGTAGGTTCAAGAAAAATCCGCTTGCAAAGGCAAGTTGTGTACTTTTGAGAATAAAACGTATTATTCTTGAGAATGCAATAGTCAGATAAACTCTCAGGGGTTTGTACTGGGACAAGGTAATATCTTTGTTAGAGACATGGACAGTGGGTTTGAATAAACCCTCAGCAAGTTTGCCAACAACACCAAGTTGGGGCGCAGCCAACTAGCTGGAAGGAAAGGACACCATCCAGAGGGACCTTGACAGACTTGAGAGGTGGGCCTGTGCAAGCCTCATGAAATTCAACAAGGCCAAGTACAAGGTCTTGCACCAAGGTCAGGGCAATCCCAAGCACAAATTCAGGCTGGGCAGTGAACAGACCGAGAACTTGGCGGTGCTGGTGGATTAGAAGCTTAACTATGTGTGGCTGCAGCCCAGAAAGCCAACTGTATCCTGAGTTGCATCAAAAAAAAAATAAATAAATCGGCCATCAGGTTGAGGGAGGTGATTCTGCCCCCTCACAATGATGATGAGAGGGTAGAGCATCTCCCATAAAAAGACAGGCTGAAAGAGTTGGCTCCAGAGAGATCTTGCAGTGGCCTTCCAGTACCTAAAGGGGGCCTACAAGAAAGCTGGAGAGGGACTTTTTACAGGGACATGTAGTGACATGACAAGGGGTAATGGTTTTTAACTGAAGGAAGGTAGATTTAGATTAAATAGAAGGAAAAAATTCTTCATTAGGAGGGTAGTGAGGCACTGGAACAGGTTGCCCAGAGACGCTATGAACACCCCAACCCTGGAAGTGTTCGGGGCCAGGCTGGATGAGACTTTGCGCAATCTAGTCTAGTGGAAGGTCTTCCTGCCCATGGCAAGGGGAGGTGGAATTGGATGAGGTTCCCTTCTAACCCAAACCATTCTATGATCCTCTGATTCTCTCCTTTATAAGAGTATTGACCATATAATGACTTCGGGAATATCTCATGAGGACCAGTCTTATGTGTCTACACCCTCGCCAATCATGTACTTCATCACTCACCATATCCTCTTATAGATAACTGCTGTAATAGCTAATTCATCTTTAGATTTTGTGTTGTAGACTACAACTAACAAGAGGAATAGGAAATTCTTAATTTGGTCTGTCTACCTAAGAAGAAAAGAAAGGCAGAAGTTAAATTGCTCCAGAGCCCCAACTGCCCACCTGCATTAAGCAAATCATACATTTGGAGACCATGGTGAAGATCAGTTTTCCAGCAGGTTGCAGAAATAAAGATACTAGTTGGTAGGATGGCACATTTTTCACTAGTCAGCAACATTTCACATTAATCACTAGAGATGGTTCAAAGACTCAGAGGGAAAGATGAGAGCTCCCCCAGGAGCCTGACATTGGGCTGGCTTGCATAGGACAGCTGACATAAGCTATTCTGGAGAAGGCTCTGCCTGCTCAAAATCACCACCTCACCTTGAAAAAGTGGTGGAGCTTGGACAGGTTTTAGATTTATGTTGGCCTTGTAAGGAACTGAGACAAACACAATTTCCATGCAGGAGGGCAGCCTGCCTCTCCTGGTGGAAGTGGCCAGTTTTTCTTGCCTGAAGACAAGTTATAAATAGCAGTATTATTCATGCATCAAAAGCAAATAATCAAGCACATCTCAAAGACAGAGTGACTGTAAACCAAGCCAAAGCAATATATACAGATCCATACTATTCCTAAAATAACCTCTCTTTTTTGTAGCTCTTGGCCAAGGAGTGGCCGTCCTCCTGGTACAGCGGAAATGTCAAAGGCATCTTCCTCTTTATCCATTTGGATGAACTTGCTAAGAGAAGCCGTGCTGCTGGAGCAAATCAGGTACAGATTCAAACAGAGATTAAGTGACTTTTACAAGCTGGAAAGAACACTGGAATAAGGGGAATGAAAGGGAGGAAAGATTAAAAGAAAGGTGAAAAGGTGAGCTCCTTTGATAAAAAAAAAAAAAATGAACAGTTAAAAAAATATGAAAAAAGCACATCTGAAACCCAAAAGCTCAAATCTTTGCACTGACAAATTCAGACAAACCCCAAATAGCAAGATTGTTAAGAGTTCTGGAACAGACAGACATGCTTTTTGCTAAATGCTGTTTAGCAATAGCTAATATTTTACATGTATTATACAAGATTGTTTTTCCTTTCAGATTTTAGGGAGAAAAAGATATTTTTAAAAGTGTATCTATTAGTATACATTTTGTATAATTGAGACAGATTTATGAAAATGGTTTTCCAATTAAATTAAAATCAACAGATGGCACTGTATAGGCAAGTCTCTATTTTCCTCATTTATTACATGGCTTTGATTGAAAAAGCTTGTGCAATTTGAAAAGTTCGCGATTTGAACATGACTACTCCAAAAAAGTTGCATGAAACACATTTGAATTCTAATGGCATTGGTAGGAACAATGACAGATAAAACAAATGTGCACAAGCCAAAAGCTCTGCGTGATTTCAAAGCACTCTATGTTATTCCATTCAGCAGTTAAATATTTCCTAATATTTCACAAGAATAACAAATTATCAGCCACTAGGATTGTGTTTATCTTCTGTTAACAAGGTCATTTAACTCATGCCCCACAAAGATATATTGGCAGCATTTGCGTCTTTGCACAGGGAATCACAGGATTACTACTAAAGTGTGAAATGCTGTAAACTTACTTGCTTAATTCCCTCTACGGAGTATTACAAAACCAAAAGAAAAACCCACCAGTAAACTGAGCTGCACACAGACTGATATGCTATCTCAGCGATGACAAGCTAAAGCGAGTCCTCCTCACCGCAGCCCTCCCAAACAAGTTAGCAGCCTTAATGCACTTTCGATATGACAAGCACGACCTTCATCCGGCTAACTTTACCTTCTGCAACCCTCGGCTGGAAAACAAGATTGACTGGGTCTGACTTCTGACATACACTGCTCAGACACAGAGGCAGTTTTGTTCTGGACTACGCAGGAGACACGATTTCAGCTGTGTTTTCAAGCCGAGGAACTGTCAGAGACAACTTCAGCCACAGCAGCACCGGCACAACCCATTCTGTGCAACAATTCCCCTAAAAGAGTATTTAAGACCCTGCTGTGACCCAAGTGGGAACTTTTAACTATCACAAAATTAATTTTCCCCATCTCTTTTTTGGGGGTGTGAGCAACAATAACACGAGAGTCACTGAATCATCACAGAATCATTTGGATTAGAAGGACCTTTACAGGTCATCTAGTCCAATTCCCCTGCAAGAGCAGGGACATCTTCAACTCATTCAGGTTGCTTAGAGCCCGATCCAGCCTGACTTTGAGTGTTTCCAGGGATGGGGTCTCCACCACCTTCCCAGTCAGCCTGCTCCAGTGTATCAACACCCTTCTTGTAAAAAAATGCCTTTCCTATATTTATACTGAACCTACCCCCTCTTAGCTTAAAACCACTACCGCTTGTCCTGACCCTGCACGCTCCTCCCTGTCTTTCCTGCAGGTCTCCTTTCAGTACTGGAAGGCTGTTATAAGGTCTCCCCGCAGCCTTGTCTTCTCCAGGCTGAAGAACCCCAGCTCTCTCAGCTTGCCCTTGTAGGGCAGGTGCGTCAGCCCCCCGATCATCTTCATGGCCTCCTCTGGACCTGCCCCAACAGCTCCATCTCCTTCCTGCGCTGAGGGCCCCGAAGTTTTCTTAGTTTCACAGATGGAAGACGACAACATCGGAATTTTGATGAGCACAGCACCATGTAATTGCACATTTTCATCCTTGTGCAAGTAAGGCACAGTTTACCATAGGCTGATTTTTCTATGTGTAATATCTGGATTAGCAATTAACATTTTAATTAAAGATGGATTAACCAATATTAGGAAAATTATGTCTGGAACTGTTCAATTTAAAATCCACCATATATATACAGATAAACATATCTTTAAGTGCAAGTCATTTTCTGGTCTGTGTAAAAATGATACGATTTACAACTTTGAGAGACAGCATAATAATTTGATATTATTATACACAGAGATAACTACTGAATAAATATAATACATGGGAAAAAGTATTTTTTGAGAAGCTGTATAATTACCATTAAATTAAGTGTTAGATGTTCATTTAGTGCAAGTTCTGACTGCAGTTCAAGCAGCTCTGCCTATAGACTACTTTAATTCAGCTACGTTTAAACAGAGCATAATGGTGAAGGAGGACACACTGTTCTAAATGTAAATTGTATTAGCAACAACATATTGAGATTTCTGTACTTCTTGTTCCATTTGCAGTTTTTCGCTATGAGAATAAATCACAGCATGTCTTGTAGCAATCACTGTAGCGAAAAGACAGAATCCGTACCATGTGGTTTTCACTCTGCATCTGGTCTCCTTTTGTCGATGCATCCTGGGTGCTGGGGTTGCTTTTCCTGTTGGTTTTTCTTTCAGGGGACACACAGACAGGCAGGCAGGCGATAGGACACCTGCCTGTCTCCACCTCGACTTACTTCCAAAGAGGACAAAATTATGATCAGGGAATAAGTGGCGCTAATAGCCAAGCATGCCAAAATGGAGAATAGGAAAAAGAACACAATGTGTGAAATATGTGAATCTATTTACTGGTCATTGAAATTACTATGAAACTGCACTTTCAGTTCATTCACAGAAAGAAACTGGGATGAGTGCACTTATGGCAAACAGAACCTGCAAAAACCTTAAATGTTCTTCTCAGCATCTTTTGAACCAATTTGGATACAGCTCAATGATTTTGCATTTATAAAAATTTAGTATACTTAGAGGCCTAGTAAATAGCATAATAATAACAATGAAGCATTGATTTATATAGCCAGCCTTTTTAGTACCACGGTATTTTAGCTTACAATAAAATACTCAGAAAAATAAATCCAGATCTTTATAGTGCACTGTTTTTAAAGCAGCAGCAAACAAAAAAAAAAGTCTTTTAAGTCAGCTAATTTTAAAAAAGCAAAGTTTTCCGGGGTAAAACACACAGTTCCTCAGCATGTTCCTGGATTTAATTTCACTGGGATGAGTAGTGATAAGAAAGCTTGTTTCCAACAGGTAGCAAGGTGGCAGAGCTCCCACTGGGGTGTAGAAGCACATGTCATATGAGAAGCAACTGCAACAATTCATAGCTAGGCAGACAAGAAAATCAGAACACCTATGGAAAGGGAATAAAACTTTTCATTCAGGCTAACGTTTAAGGCAATATTTATATAGGTCACGTCAGCTTCGAGTATGACTGCTTTCTGTATGTCAAAGTCTTGCATTTAAAAACACACTTTCTAGGCTTGGAAGGTAACGGAGACTGAACAACGATAAGTCACTTAAGTCTACAAAGCAACTGAAAACACTGAAGCAGCCCGAACATTTTCATGGAATAACAGACACTACTATCAACATTAATCTGGACCTTACTGAGGTTCAAAGCATTGGGCTTGGAACCACCTTGTCCACATTTAACCATGCAAAAGTTGGCACTAGACAGGAACATAGCCCATAGAGAAAGGCAAGGATTTGGTCAATTTGTTTCTAGGAGGACAGGCTTCTTTCTCTCCTACTCAGGGAGCCTACATGACTCAAGCAGGCAGCAGCAGCAAAGCTAATTCAACCGCAGTCCCTGTCCAGGCATCCTGGCAGCTTGACACCTTCACTGCAGGCAGCAGAAGCAGCCAAGAAGCAGCCACCAACTGCTGTTGCTACACGGGTTAACCAAGAGGCAAATACTGTTCTCAGATTCACATTGAAAGTCTTTCTGAAGAATCTAACTGAATGATTTAATATCTTCGAGGTAGAGAGACCTTATATACAGCACTGCCGTAGCACACAGCCAGCTCCTCTGAAGAGGCAAATCACTGCATCCCACCTACACAGCTGCACCATGATAGGAACACTTGTGTTCCTACCAGTTGCCAGAGTATATAACAAACAATTTCCATCCATTGAAGAGTTCCCCAATGTGAATTTAAGACAGACAGGCCCCATTCATTTCCACTATAAGTGCTATGGTCTATGTATTTGTTCTTTCTGTAAATCTGTTTACTTAGTCCACTGAGCATCACTTGAAATAGTCAGAGTTATCTCCTTGCTCTATCTTTAACCTGTCAAACCATGTGTTGCTCTTAAGATTTCAGAAATAAAAGCAGAAATGGACCATCAGAACCTCAGCTGTATTATTGGGAGAACGGAAACATAAAGTGCTAGTTGTAAATTCCACTAAAAGGGAAGTTCTAAACTGCACTCTTAAAAGTTGCTGTAATATTTGAGGGGAGAGAGGGTATTTTGAAGTGGCACGTGTGTCGCCTGAAGCTGAGCTGTCATAGCAACAAGCTCATTAAAACACCTCTCTTGGGAGCACTAACCTGTATTCCTACTGTTGGAAAGATGTCATTTATAATGGGACTTAATTCAGTTAAGAGTCAAAGTACAGTAGACTCGCAGAAAAGTGAAATTGCTAATTTAAGGAATACACGAAGGAGCACGAACATGAATACTGTATCATATTTGGCTTTTACCCTTGTTATCTTCCATTCCCCAAAACCTTCACCAGGATTTTAGTCCTTCAGATCTATGATTTGCAAGTTACTGGCAATTCCTTTCCTCCTCATCACCCCTCAGAGCTCAGAAGGTAGCTCCTCTTCTCTTATCTTTTAATACCCCTAAATGCAAGGCACCACCATCTCATCTGCTCGCTCTAATTCCCTCCACTCTCACACTGAGCTTCTGCCCCAGCAACTCACAAGCCACAGCCAGTGCTGCAGCTGGACCTACTCCACAGCAGCACGTCCGCCTTTATGTCCAGAAATCTCACAAAATTAAAATTCAAATGAAAATTTCAATCCTTGGAAAGAAATATCTGCTCAATGTCCAGAGCTACCTTAGTAAGATACTCGCCACTTCTCAAACAGAGTGGCTACACGGAGACTGAATATCTTAATGCATATTTGGATTTCACTTTTAAGGGTCTGTGATTTAATAACTTTAATTGACAGCAATAACACATAAGTACAATAAGTTTTGGAAGGGTCTTTCACTTTTTAAAGATGCAGAGATAACTAAATGAAAAATGAAAGAAAACTAAACCACTTAGTAAATGAATCATTAACCTCTCAACCCAAGAGCTACAGCTGGAAGCCTGACCAGAAGGACTGCGAGAGCTCCACTGGCTGTGAGAGAGAGTTAATTCTGCAGTTTTGGATTTCTTTTAGTTGTCTTTTATCCAGACTTGGTCTCCATCTCCCCAAAACAGTTACTTGAGGTGGCACTGATGTGCCACCAGACGGATTTAAGTGTTACCCTCTGGTACATCTTAAGAAAAGCTGAGCTTGATATATTCTGTGCCGATAAAATGCTGTCTGCAGCTTTTTAAGCTAAAACTTGAACTCTTTATTTGACGCCATTGCTATGGCTTTGAGTGACGAATGCAAATTTTCCTTTTACTGTATCAGTTCCCCAAAAGGCAGGTACCATTTCTATTAGGACTGAGGAGCACCTGCCACCCAGGAGCCAGAAGGACAGCACTCCTAAAAAAAAAAAAAAAAAAAAAAAAGACAGGACTGCTACCAGTAAAGCACAGAAACTTCCAGTTTAAAGTTCTACAGCATCTCAGCGAGAGGAAGGACTCAATTCATACTGCTCTCTCTCAAGATTGCTTGGACAAATTATATGAAAGTTTATTTAAAAATAGCTCTCCAAAAAGACAACACACCATTTTTTTTTCATTAAATCTTATACGGCATTAATCCACAACCTGGATTCAAACTCTTATAGAAATTTCAAGACTTGCAGCTCCTGTATTTTGATCACAGCTTGCAGTGCAACTTAGAATGACAATATAATAAAGATTAAGAAATAAAAATCTCTATGCAGTGTTACTTGCATAAAATAGGTAATTTACATCGGGCTACTAGCATGTCAAGTTAAAATAAAACACTGTTCACATCTGTACTGATCTCTTGGTTATCCCACAGGGGTACGCTTACCAAGAGATATTCCTGATATGCTTATAAAATAAATACTAATTTTCTTCTAATCACTTTCCTTTAACTACAAAATGCAATTACGGTTTTCTGGTTTGTTGGTGTTACAACAAACCATCTCTGCAGCTCAAGGTATGATTTTATGTGGTATGCGTGGAGCTGTACAAGGCTTTCTGCATTTTAATATGTTTATTTGTGAACTGTTGGCAGAGTTTTACAAGAGTGTGCTTGAAGCCAGTTGCAATTTACAGATTTTTCAATAAAAAGGCAGAAATATTGGCCAGATAGTTAATTAAATGGCACTGGGACATTTTTTCCCCCCCTTTCACAAAATCCAGTTAGTATTCCGAGCCTATATTAAGTGCCCCAATGACACTGAAAATAATAAATCTTCATTTATTGTCAGTAGATTTCTAACCTAGTTGTTTTAAACTGCATGATGAACACATTTTAGCAGAATATATTAGCTGTGCCAGTTTAGTACAAGGGAGATTGATGGAGCCTTTCCTTTCATTCCTCCATACGGGGCAGAGCCCAGCTACAACCACTCAGGGAAGGAAATCCCTTGGGGTTTCCTTATTCAGCAATATCTATGCTTTTTCCGGGACATAGTTTCTATTCCACAGGCTATTACTAGCCAGTCCTCTCCAAATTTCTGCCACTGAAATTAAGAGTGATCTCAAACTTCAGCATCACCCACCCAATGAGAGTATTGAAAGAGCATCATCTGCCCCAACGGCAATACTGTTATGGCCCAAGGTCTGCCCCTTCGTGTTTTGCTCAGTATTTGGGTTCAAAGCCAACATAAATAAGACTCTTTTAGGCTGGAAAACACCTTGAAGGTCAACGAGTCCAGAAATCAAAGTTGGTTGCCCAGTCATGGAAAGTAAAGAGGTCTGAGGAGTGGACATCCCCTTCTCGGCAAAAGCCCGGATACAGTCCACACAGGTAGGTTGCAAGGGTGCATCCCCAACTCCACGCTACAGGCACAGCATCACCTACACCTCCATCAAAGAAGACAGGTTATCCTGTAATCAAAGAATTTCTAAGAGTAAAGAGGGAATGAAAAAGGAGATTTTCTCCCCCAATCTATAGAACCCTCAACTGCCCCAAAAGCCACAAATGCTTCCTTTTCCTTTAAGGAGCACGCATTCAGTGCATGTTTCTCATTGCTCAAAGAACTAGCCACATTCCTGATGCCAGCCTGGCTCACAAAATAAACTTAAAGAATACGCCCATGAACAGCTGTGCTCCACCACCAGCTTGGGTCCAGCTGAAGCCCAACGCTGATATTTACGGCAGCACTTTACCTAGTCCTAACTGTTCTGGAACTTTCCTTTAAAAATTATATCTAACTTAACAGTTCCGCAAAAGCTTGCCCCAGCCACTTCCGTAGAAAAGCCTGCAAAGGAGATGCGATAAGACCTAACCTTGGGAAGCTTACGAGCCCCACTGGTCTAGCAGAAAGTACATATTTTAAGAGGTGTTTTACCCCAGGTATTGGTACGCATATTGTTACCAGTTAACTAAATTCACACGCATACCTTCTACTTAAACAGCTTCTGAAGGATATCCTTTTAGATGTTTTGTGGTCCATCAGACTTTAACATCTAAGGACATATTAGTATGCTTTTTATTCCTCTTAATTAGAAACAATGTTCACGTTATTGAGAGAATTAAGAAGATCAATATTAACAAGCTTTTGGAGTATGTTATTAGACAGCTTCAGACCCCAACTGCAAAGCACTTTGGCTTAGGTTGCCAGTGTTGGGGTTTTGTCTGTTAGTTTTAAACACTAACCCATTTCTCAAAAAGCATTGAATGCATCAGTAGACCTACCAAGTGGCCGATTTTGAAAATTTGGTTTATACCAATATGTCCTTGCTTCAGTTGGGAGAGAGTTAATTTTTTTTTACAGTAGCTGCTATCCTTTGGATTTAGTATGAAAACAATGTTGATCATACATATTGTTTTAGCTGTTTCCAGGTAATGCCTATGGTCAGTTGAGATAAAGTTAATTTTCTTCCCAGCAACCACTGCGATTTAGTTGGTACAGGAAGAGCGCTGACAATACACTGATGGTTTTAGTTGCTGCCCAAGCTCTGCTAGCGAGTAGCTAGCAAGGAAGCTGCAAGGGAGCACAGACAGGCAGCTGACCCAAGCTGGCCAAAGAGATATTCAACACTATATAACATCATACTCAATATATAAATTGGAAGTTGGCTGGGGGCCAGGTTTCCCTGCTAGGGGATAGGCTGGGTATCATTTATCAGGCAGTGAGCAATTAATTGCACATCACTTGGTTTGTATATTTTGTTATCATCATCCCTATAATCAGTTCCTTTGTTGTGCTATTAAACTGTCTTTATCTCAATCCACAATTTTTTTCTCTGTTCTCCCCATCCCAAGGGGCAGGGGGGTCAAGAAGGGCTGAATGGTTCTAGTTGCCAACTGAGATTAAAACCATAACACAATAATTACACATTCCTGCTCCTAAAAACCAGATTAGACTACTCTACAAAACACAGTTTTGAGGGATGTGTTTATTCTTAATGTAATTGCTTTAAAAGTCAACAATTTCCACAGCACAAAGTTCACATACGTTTTCCTGCAAGTCCCAAACGCAAACACTATCTGCGGAGTCCATACGATTTGTATTTCATAAAAGCTCTGCAGAATACATTTAATGTAAGAGGAAAAAAAAAAAAAAAAAAAAGAGTTGGGCTTTACTCTTTACTTCGTTGTTTTGACAGAAAGGTCTCAATAGAAAGATGTTGATGGGAAAGCTAACTGTAACCCATGCAACTTTATTGCTGAAGTATGGAGGGATTACTTTGTGTTATTAAAATATCACCCCAATACAGCTGACTTCCCCCCATCTCCCACCCCCCAACAGTGGTAGCGATGTCTACTAGAATAAGCTGCTTAAAACATTCATGTATTTACCAGTCTCAAACAAAAAAAAAAAAAAAAAAAATATCTTTAAGTCTAGAATAAGGCAGGTGAACGTAAAATACAACCATGCAGACCTTAAGTGCCGCAGCATGTTACCGTTCATTTCTATAAAAATTAGATCTAGAGCATCCATGAATAATTCTTCGCCAATACATTCATTCCCAAAAGTAAGTGCTTCAAGGAGGCTCCTGCATTTTCAGGGAAGAAAGGAGGAAGCTTGATTTCCCCATGGCTTATAAAAGACAATACCTGCACATGCCAAATGCTGGTGCTTATCTCCTCACCTATTCAGAAATAAAAGTCCTTATCGGTTCAGAAGCACTGCAGAAGCTGTTGGGTCTTTTTAGTACTGGTCACTTCTTGCTCCCTGCCGAATAAAATAATCCTGTAATCTAAGCAGTAACCCTCCCTGCCTCTCTTTGTTTCCATTATCCACTTCCAGTCTGTTTCCCTGAGGCTGCAATCCCAAACAAAAGCAGCACTCAACAGGTACCTATATTGTTGAAAACAGTTACTCTCTGATAAGCTCTGCAGTGTCTAGTCACCTGAAGTTATAAGAGATTTTCCCAGACAGGAGATTCTGTAAATTTGAAAGAAGAAAAAATGAGATCTCCTACTCGAGGCGTCAATGTGAAGTGTGAAGTGAACAAGTAGGATTACCAGTCCTCCTGCTCACAGTACAAACACAAAGCCCAAGGCCACTACACACTTCTCAGGTGTGACCATGAAATACTAATATTCAAAGATGCCACCTTAGGTGGGGCAACTTTTCCACTCGGCATAAGAGGACAGCAAACGGAATGACACATGAAGGGATGTTTTAAAACTAGGAGGAGGAATTACTTGTATGTATGCACAATCAGGCAGTGGCACTTTGAGATGGTCATCCTCAGGAGTCAGGTATTTCCTCCCCAAAATCAGAGAAAGAGTCATTAGCTGGCTTCTAGAGGAAACTCTCCGCAGGGTTAATTTACTCCAAGGACCAAGGACAGGCTGTGCTGTCTTTAGAAAAACTGGCTACTGTGGGGCTAAACAGACTGTTGATCAATTACTCTCTGACATTTTTCATTAAGATATATAAACTTGTGGAAGACACTCTCATAAATTTGCATATTTGCATCATGCTTTTCATAGACGCATAAACAGCCTTTTATAACGCACTTAAATTACTTGGAGTTGTTGAATTTGAAAACACAATGCAGAACGCAAGTTGTGCCAGACCTACCGGCTCTTTAGCACTTACTTCACGTAAAAAGCTTTTAGTTATGCTCCCAATATTCACAGCCTCAATTTTTAAGTCTTTCACTGGTTGCCTTCAGAGAATCAGTCAATGACAGAATAGCAAACACAGGCAACCACTGCGCATTTTGCTGTATTACAACTGCTTGCAGGGCACTTTTGACACAGTGCAATCCTACTGCGAGAAGACAGGCCACGAATTAATGTAAATCAGTGCAGTTTCATTGAGGAGCATTTAACAATCCTAACAGACATGAAAACATACCAAGGTTCAGTGTTCTACTCATTACTGTACACAGCTAATTGGTCAGGGGAGTTCTACTGTTTTCAGTAAAAGAAACAAAATTCTATCATGGAAACCTATGAATTATACCATGAATATTCCACAAATGTAGTAACAACATTAGAAATATAAGCAGGTTTTATACACTCCAATGTGCTTTAAATACTGAGCCTCACAGTTTGCATTTGAGCAGAACTTCAGAATTTCATCATCATCTGTTGACAACCATCTGCTTCAGACTTCTTACCTCCCCAAAAGGGGCCAAAATTGGGTATTGACAGAGAGAATTTTTACACAGAAAGGAAACTATTCAGAGTACAAAATAAGAGAGAAAGGCTGGAGACCTGGACGTACATGCTTAGAAAACTGGGGGAAACAAATAGGAAAATTACAGAAATTGAGATGTGACACTCTCCTGCGATATTACTGGAGATGCAGTTCACAGGTCTCTGAAAACGCAGAAGTAGCAGATTAGCTGACACCAATTCTCCAGAGGAGTATAATCTACAGAGTAAACGGCTGATATTGTGTACTGTCAACTCTGTTCAAGTCACAGCCACTCGAAACCCAAGGAAAGAAATGTAACGTAGCCGGTGCCAGCAGAGAAATTCATTCAGATGGGTTTGTACACACATCCTGACCTGAATAGCTTGTTCCAATTTGAAGAAATGTGATAATGGGCCACTTGGGTCAGGGCATAAGATTTTGTCTGCTTAGAAAGCCCTGGCACTGCTGGGCTTGCTTACTTAGCATTAGTACCTTTCATGGCATATCCAAGGTTTTATAGAGACATATAGATGAGAATGTATTGCACACGTAAGTGGCTTATAGCAGCCCTGTACTGTTAACTGCTGCAGGTCAGGCTAGCCTCCAAGACACAAATACCTTCTTGCTCTGATGTAGCCTTGCTTTGTTTCTATCAAAAGCATAAAAGCAATTCAACCCGACAAGCTGTAGGTATGGAAAAGTGCCTTAGTCTTCACACTTCTGTAGTCCTGACTTGCTTCATTTCCCTTGTATATGATTTAATATTGTAGCCTCAAGTGTTTTGCCTAAGACTACTGGAATAAGACCACTATGAAGAATTCGTTCACCTGTTAACCATTCCTTCTGTAATTAAAACACAAGAATAAACTACTCGGTTTAGAACATGGAACCCAAGAAGAATAAGTTCAGTTGGACAGTTTTCTTCCTTTACCTCCAGTCCTTAACTCCCACTGCCTGCAAACATCCCTCAGAAAAAAAAAAAAACACTTAATACAACTGAGCAAAGCGAGTGTATTAGTAACCAAGTGTTTCCAATTAACTTGGAGGTAAGGCCAGTTTCCCTTCAGGCACTACGTGAGCATCGTGCTGGAGAACATGCAGACTTGACTCATCCCTAGTTACGTTTTGTGACATGCTGCTAGGAAAACAGCTATTTTAAGATAGGTCTCAAAAGTAAGTAAAGTGTGCTCATTCCTGGATAAGTCCGCAAAGATCCATCGGGAACTACCGTGCTGCATGAGAAGGTACCACCTTCACACTCCTTCCAGAGAAGCATTTCAAACTTGAACTAAGATCCACCAACAGCAAGTGATAAGTACAGTGCTTCATCTAAATAAAACCGCAGCTTCATTTGTATGACACAGAATTAGGTTTAACTAACCTAATGACTTCCAAGTCGCAGACTGTACACCTCAGCTTATTAAGTTGTCTTAAATTTCCTGTTTCTTACCTCCTAAGGCGGTCTCTTCACAAAATTTTTAAAATGAGAAATTATCAAGTTATATATTAAAAATAAATTATTTATGTACTCATTTTCAGGGAATTATTACAAACCAAGAAGTGAAAAGCAACCAAGACTTTTATCCATGTATTTTAAAATTAGATGTAGGAAATACAAAACTGAGTCTAAGTTTGGAATAAAAATATTGCAAAATGTACCTATTTCTTCAATAAAAGCCATAGGACAACACAGACAACAATTTAAATAACTGTCTTCTAATTAAGACTTAATTTTAATAAAATTGTAAACAGTTCCCTCATACCTCTGCAGCCTGACCACACAACAACCAAACGAAAAACAAAGAATCTATTTCCTTCAGTTGTGTAGATTCAGGTCTATGATCTATTTGTTAACACAGTAAAAAATAAATAAACACTACTCCAGAGAAGAGTTTCACTGACAAATGACATACTTTCATTTCATAAAGCACACAGTTTTGCACAAATACTAGTATACTTTGGGTAAATGAGTGTGTGTTTGCATATGCAAAAGAGCATCTAACCAGCAATGATCTTACTCTGCTCTTTCCGCTTTTATCTTCACAGTATTTGCAAGCAGAAAGAGTGGGTTTGGGAAAAAATACCCTGCCATATAAAAAATTGAGGTGACTTTTTATGATCTTCTTGCATCAGTGTCACTTTATTTAATTTGTATTTTTATGACTATGCAACACTACAAAATTTCTCCAGAACGGTATATTTGAACAAGGATGTATCAGAAATGGTAGCACTGTTGTACTTTCAGTGCCTGGGAATTATTCAGAAGAATAATGTTTGAAGAAAAATACTTACCTGCATGTTAAAGAACCTACAGATAGAAACCCAAGTGCTCTCCACCACATCACAGCCTCTGAGAACATGCTATACGTAGCAGCACGAGCTATTTGACAACATCAGAGCTGTATTTTAAAAATGACTGGCAAGAGTATTTTTGTTAGTTTGCAGGTAGGTAAATTAACCATGAAACTTGACACAAAAAAAATCTGATAGGCATCCTTTCATTCTGTGGGAGTGTTAACAGAAGTCATCTTCTTGACAGAAGACCTCGCACAAGAAATGCTGCATGTGCAAAGCATTGCATCAGTATATGTCTTGCACATGGTCCATTCCCCCTCAATTTATCATTTAAAACCAAAACTGCACCTTTTCATTCTCCAAGTTCCCCTCGTTCATTTGAAAAGATCACAGCAGCAGTGAAAACCTTGAAGAATCATACATCTTCTTCTTAATCCTAAAGCTTAACATTTAGTTTACAGCACTTATTCTATTACACTTGAAGTACAAGTCACTCAATGTCACATTTAAAAATTAACAAGGGATATCCTACTGATAATCAGGCAATAGAGAGCCCCAAATACATTTATATTATCATAGAATGGTTTGAGTTGGAAGGGACCTTAAAGCCCATCCAGTTCCAACCCCTCTGCCATGGGCAGGGGCACCTCCCACTGAATCAGGTTGCTCAAAGCCCCATCCAACCTGACTTCTAACACCTCCAGGGATGGGACACCCACCACTTCCCTAGGCAACCTCTGCCAGTGCCTGACTCCTCACAGTAAAAAATTTCCTCCCAATATCTAGCGTAAATCTCCACTCTTACAGCTTAAAACCATTACCCTTTGTCCCATCACTACACATTACCAAGAAAAGGAAATAGGTACATTCTTAGCTCCTGAAATTAAGCCAAGTTTCTACAGTTTTGCTCCTCTGGGAGGCCTCACCATTCAGCACAGTGAGATGTTTGAGGACATCCAGCGGGTGTTGAAGCACATTTTAGGATTCAATGTACCGTATCAAGAACTCATAATACTATAATCTCCGTTTTCCCACCTCTGAGTATTACACTGTATTTCTAACTGAATAGAAGCAAAAATCTGAAAATGTACCTCACTTCCATACTGACATTACATCATCTTTAAAAAGCCCAATTACTTAGCAGTGCACTCTACATACTGCAGTGGTTTGTTATTAGTACACAACTGCAATATACTACAAAATGGTCAATAAACATGTGGATACTAGTGAGACAAACAACCTCCTTTCTAGAATCCAATTCTATCCTCAGACTGGCAGGCTTCATAAACACCATACATACAGTCCAAATCTAATTCTGTTTACATACTGCCTGGGAAGCAGTGACATATACATACAAAATATAACAGACCCATATAACACTTTCCAGGTACACAGAAAGATCTTATTCCTGCTACAAAGATCTTACAAATTAAATCAAATTAATAATATAGTGAACATATTACTGGCCAAAGCATGTGTTTGTCTCTCTAATGATCCTTCTCAGTTCCCATTAAATCTAATTAAAAAGCACTGACTGAGTTTTATTGGAATTCCATTACCAAGGTCCAATTTTGCTCACACACAGCTCAACACCCACAGGAAACCAGCGACTCCCCAGCCAACAGAGGCCGCGGAGCATCCTTGCACAAGCATAGTGAAGGGACCCCATCAGTGGGATCACAGCTGGGTTTGATAGTTGATTTTACAGTATTGAATCCAGGTTATTTTACATTACCAACTGCATTAAAAGGAATACTGCGCTTTACAGCACTTGGAAGTTTTGATACATATTGGTAATTTTTCCCATTATGGTCAACAACTGACTAGATAGCCAAAATACAACTACATTAACAATATTTTCATCTTTCCAATATACAGAATTTAAGGGCAAATAATCAGCTTGTTTAATTAAAAAATAAACTAGCGGGTTGGACAGAAGGTGCACAGTCATTATTTGAGTAATTATATTTAAAAAATCCAATTAGTTCCTAATTGCACTTACAAATTTAGGACCTAGTTCTGCAATGTCTACACTTAGACTAAACTCACACTAAATACAGACTCAACAGTCTGCATGACTTGCATAAAAATAGCTAAGTTCTGGTATTTTCATCCTCACTGTTCATCATTAAGAATGTTTTGGGTAAGCACAAGCAAAACGCAAAATTTTTAATTACATTTGAGAAAACGGGACTATTAAGGAACAAATTAATAAATAAAAACTAAGAACAAGCAACAACATACTGGGATTCAAAGTATGCTACTGTAACAAACCCAATGCTTCACTACCTAAATTACCAGCATTTCTACAGATAGACATAAATGTAAATTCACAAATTAAAACAACATACATTGTTTAGACGCGATACAAGAAAGAGAATTATACCACATCTACAATAAAGAAACCCATTTTCTTCAACTGCAAATGACAGATATGAGGACCTATAACAAGGCACTAGAGGAACCAGCACTTCCAAGCTGCACTTACTTCATTGATGTCAGTGCGTTTTGCGATTTTCTTTAAACAGAGTAAGACTGGGGTCCATATGAACCTTAAAGGTATGACAGACACTCAAATTTACAGAGGCAGACACAACACTTCAAAAAAAGCCACTGTGTGATGCAAAAGCTTTGCTGCAAGTCTTTGGGGATTGCTACTTCAACCTGCAGGAGTATCAGCAGAAACTCTGTGATAAATTAGTAAAAGGTTTGCTACAAAACAAGTTTACATATGGTCTTTTCACATCTAACGCCTAGTGTTGAATTTTAAAATGCATTTTAAATAGTTCGTGTTTTTACTACTTTTCCTTTTATTACACTTAAACTCTCCATAACCATTGAACTGAAAATAACAACATGGGTAAGAATGAACGTGGATGTCAGTTGAAAGAAAACCGCACAAAGTTTGTTCTGTCTCCAGAAGTGTCAGGGCTTTGTGCATGCCATCACATACTCTGCTGAGGACACTTACACATCGCTTACTGCCTATAAAAACCATCACTGAAATTGCACTTGTAGACATCATGATTTCTGTATTTAATTACCTCTTCTTACATATCCCTCCTAAATACCACTATCCTAAATTCCTCTTCCCCTTCTGTAATTTTGCTTCTCTAATGACAGTTAAGTTCTTAAGTAATACTGTTCTTCGGAATAAATAAATGAATGACAATGTCACTGTGACCTTGGAAGCATTTCTTTTACATGTAAGATACTATTACTTGTTACCTACATTCAAGACATAAAAGAATTAAGCATGAGAACCTCTGCAGTACAACACAGACACAGCTTTTTGCTTTATTATGGGGTTTGGTTGGTTGGTTTTGTGTTTTGAGAATGTATTCTAACGTTTGGCTAATCTGGAGCTCAGGCTGGTAAAGTGCTGCAGTGCTCAGTACACTCAGTTTCAAATAATAAGCTACTACTAATGGGAGAGTTGTAAAGCCTCCTAATGAACTCACTGTTGCCTGCTGTGACACCTTACCAGGGAAAGAAGGCCACCAGCAGTCATCACAAGGTGATAGATTTATTTCATCCGAATTTGTGTTTCTGCTATCAGGGTGACTAATCCAAACTCAAATCAGCTGAGCCTGAAACCTGAAAATTCCATTTCAAAGTCATTTGTTTCCAGCTTTCACTTAAATACAGTTAAAGGGCACTGACAAATTCCCTATTAAGTGGAATAAAGACAGAACTTCCAGAAGCATTTGTGACTACATAGAGGAGTCATATTCATGATTTTTTCTTTTGTTCTTTAAACAGCTTAAACATTACAGAAAAAGTATTAAATATGTGATATGCCATCACTTGGGGAACTGAGTCTTAAGTTATCTGGCAACATTTTCCCATTCAGAGCAAAGTCTCCCTTTAGAAGAAGGTCTCTTGCAAGACTTTGCTGCCACGCTGATTCATCACACCAGCACTCAAACGATAGATCCAAAACACTAAAACCGCATGTGAAAGAATCCATAGTGAGCCAGCACTTCAGTGCCGCTGACAGAAGTGATCTGCCACCAAAACCGAACACAAACCAACCAGCAACTTCACCACAGACAGCAAGTCAATTAATAATGAGCGACATACTCATTAATGCTACGGTCGATACATGCTTCACTAACAACTCCACACATTTGTGAAGATTATCCAAATCCAGCTCCTGTTATCCAAGGCATCTATGTTATTTGGATAACCTCTAGGTAATCATGCCAATTAGTACAATGGATTCGCGTAATGCTCTTCCACGGCAGCAGATACACAAAAAACCCAAACAAGTACAACTCAAAAAGGGGTGTAGGAGCCTAGGCACGAAGCCAAGCTCCCAGGCTGGAGAGAGCTGTGGGAAGGAAATACACCCACCAGAGCCTGCAGAGCCACCTTCAGCTCAGGCACGCAGGAGGTGGAGACGACACCTCTGAAGTTCGCCTCCTGTCTTTCCAGAGAGCAGGTAATGAATGTAGTCTTCTCAGTTGCACAAGCTGTTAGGAAGCCTTTTCTCAGGCTTCTGAAATTCATTTATTGCAACAGTTGCAACTCCTTCACTGAATAATTTCGAGGGAATCTGGGTCCATGAGCTCTTCCTTAGGAAGAGGCTAATTGAAGCATAAGGAAAGGAAGTCATACCTCTTCATGGCCTTAATGGTGAACTGCAGGACTTCTCCCTTATCCTGTCTTCCTATGGCTGGATTCCCTTCTCCCCACTTCCTTTCTCCATCTCCATATCATTTTCTCTTCCCAACTTTTCATATATCTCTAAAATTGGAGGAGTTGTAACCTAGCTGAGGACAGAGCTGATAGACTTGGAGAATGTCACTGTATTTCAAACCCAGAGAAAAGGCTTAGATAATTCACATTTCAGTGGGTTTTCTCCCACCACAACCCCTTTTTTTTTTATTTTTTTTTTTTCCTCACTCTCCTGATGTTATCTACTGGTCTAATAGAAGGTGTTATCTCTCCCTACAGCACCTCACCAATATTTTATATTACCATGGCTACCACAACACTGCTATTAACACGACCCATGACATTCTCCCAATTCTCTTATTACCAACGGTGAGCCTCAGTGCATTCCAAATTTCAGTGCCTTTCACATACATTAAGCTTCACATGCTCTAGTGACTCAGAATTTCCTTCAGTAAAGGCAAATCAGCTTGGTATGGTCAATAATTTTTGCAGTGTATCATAAAGTTCATCTGATGTGCAAATGTAATTCTCTTTCTGGATGCTTCATCCTGAACCCCTTTTAGGTTGAGAAAACTTGACATTTTTTTTTAAACAAAATGCCTTTTAAGTCCTAATTTGTACTCCACTCGGCTTTGATAAGACATGACATTATGATATGATGAGTTAGTTGATTCTAAGTAAATTTGATTTATACCACTTTTTGGGCTGGTATGATTTACAAGGATGTTGCCTTTTAAGATGGGATTGATTTTAATGTAAGCTGACAGCACTTTTTTTTTTTTTTTCTTCTGTGAAACTCTAAATCAGAGCAAGGTAGCTATGAAAACAAAACACAGGGAAAATGAAGCAAAATCAAACAGCAGAAATTAACATTTATGAATAACTGGCACCTGCTTATCTTCATCAAGGAAGACAGAGTGACAAATCCATTTCCAGAACAATTCCACAACACGCTGGAAAGTTTGATTTCTATTCACAAGATCAGACGCACGCTACAGCTGCTGACATGTAATCTGACCATTCTGTGAATAACCATGGAAAGTTCTTGAAATATTTTTCTATCAAACAAACACTATCACGGCCACGAATCTTCATGCATCGAAGCAAACTCGTACGTACCCTTCCTAAGGCTGAGAGGTTTCCGAAGAACCTTTCCCATCTGGCTATTCAGGTGCTATAATAGCAAATACCCTCACTTCTTTGCGATACCCTCGAACCTTATGCTGCTGCGGTTTAAACGTGCAAGTTTGCGGTGCTGCACCACCACTTTTCTCTCCGATAGGTAGTTCTTTCTCCTTTTTACAGCACGAATCACCTATGTAATTCAGACAGCGAGGTGGGAAAGGGACGGGAAGGGTTTGGCAGCCCGACTGAAGCAGAAATCTACACCACAGACTATCCAGAGGCATCCGCACTCGCTCGAACGAGTTGTAAGCAGTTAGTAAACAATTTAGGATGCAGCGTGTACGTGATGGAGGGGAGCTGGATGTCTAACAGTGAGAATTCGATGCTTTCGAGAGTTATATTCCTACTGAAATCTAGCAGCGACGCTCAGAGCAGCCTCATTCCTGAGATCACGCAGTTTTGAAGGGAAAGGGCTGCGAACAAGCCGACTACTCTCTGACGCTAAGAAAACCTGAGTCAGAGCAGCGCACGGCCATCCCCGCACCACAGAAAGGGGGGCAAGGCTGCACCTGGGAACATTCAATCCAAACACCTCCCGGGGGGGGGGGGGGGGGGGAGAGAGAAGAAAAAGCTGGTGACGGTATGAAACGCGACGAGGAACCCCGGGAGGAGCAGCGTTCCCTGTTCGATCAGGGACTCGTGAAATGGAAGGAGTTGCAACTTCTGAGCGTGGTTCCCCCTCCCCGCCCCCGGGCTGAGGGGTTCCCGAGCCCCACCGGCTCTAACCGGGAGCGATGCGGGGGCTGCGGGGATTCAGCGGGAGGCAACTCCGCCAAACGCAGGGAAGGAACTTTGGAAGCGCTCGGGGAAGCGGCCACCCAGCCCCGAGGCTCGCTCGGGGAGCCCCGCATCCCAACCTTTCCCTGGCAGCGAAGGCTCCCACCGCCCCGGGATCACCGGGAGCAGCCTGGAGGGCGGGGAGGGGGACGCGTATCCCATTCCCCCATCCCCACCGGCATCCCCGACCCCGGCTCCACCGGGAGCCGCATCCCAGCGCCTCAAGTCCCCCACGGAGAGGGGCTGCGGAGCTGAGGAGCAGCTCCAAACTTCCCCGCGAGAAGCCGGCGGTCGCCGTCGGGAAGTCCTCACCTCCGCGGGCTCCCGCGGCGGGCGGTAATCCCCAGAGCATCACCAGGCTCAGGAGGAAGGCGGGCATCGCGGCGGCAGGAGGAGAAGGAGAAGGAGCTGCGGGATGAGGGGGACAAGCCGGGCGAGGGTGCGGAGGCTCTGCGGGAGCCGCCGCCTCGCCGTCACTTTTCAAGGCGGAGCGCGGCTCCGGGGCTCTCGCAGCGAGCGGGCAGCGCGGGGCGCCGGCCGCCACCACAGCCGCGCTCCGCCCCGCCCCGCCCCGCCCCGCCCCGCGCCCCGCCCCCGCCTGCCCCCCCCGCCGCCTCAGGCTCCCTCGGAGCCTCCGCGTTACCGGGGCGCCCCGGCCTCTAACCCGCTCTTGTCTTAAAGGATTTAAAGCGTTTTCTTGGAAAGAAATAGGGTGGCGGGGTGGGTGAGTCAGCAAGAAAGGGGGGAAAATGTATATGTATACATAAAACCACCTCAAATCTCACTCTTGTGTTTGGGGGGGAGGCGAGGGACCCACTAAAGCCTGTGAACAGAAAGCTGCGTCCAAACCAGCTCCCGCAACTCAGCCTCAGCTGGTGAAGCTCCTTGAAGCACATCGGGCTCATGTTTGGTGCTTGTCCCCTGGCTGAAGAGTAACTTTTAGTTTTCCTTAGAATATTGCCGTGAGGTGATAGGACAGAATCATAGAATCACCGGGTTGGAAGAGACCCACTGCATCATCGAGTCCAACCATTCCTATCAAACACTAAACCATGTCCCTCAGCACCTCATCCACCCGTAACTTAAACCCCTCCAGGGAAGGTGAATCAACCCCCTCCCTGGGCAGCCTCTGCCAGTGCCCAGTGACCCTTTCTGTGAATTTTTTTTTTCCTAATGTCCAGCCTAAACCTCCCCTGGTGGAGCTTGAGGCCATTCCCTCTCGTCCTGTCCCCTGTCACTTGGGAGAAAAGCCCAGCTCCCTCCTCTCTACAACCTCCTTTCAGGCAGTTATAGAGAGCAATGAGGTCTCCCCTCAGCCTCCTCTTCTAAACTGGAGAGGGGCAGATTTAGGCTAGACATAAGGACGAGTTTCCTCACCATGAGAGTGCTGAGGCACTGGCACAGGTGGCCCAGAGCAGCTGTGGCTGCCCCATCCCTGCAGGTGTTCAAGGCCAGGTTGAATGGGCCCTTGAGCAGCCTGAGCCAATGGAAAGTGTCCCTGTTCATGGAACTGGGTGATAGTTACGGTCCCTTCCAACCTGAACTATTCTATGATTCTATGAAATTGTCATATAACGCAAATGCTTTTTGTCTATCAAAGGTCTTTTCCAACCTAGGGATTCTATGATTCTATCCTGTTTTCACATAGTTTATTTTAAACTAGGCCCTTTAGCAGATGAAAAGTGAGGAAACTTATACATCATCCTCAGATGTTTGTTTTCTCCAGAGACAGCAAAGTGTGAAACTTGACTGCCGAGACCTTTACATTTCAAGGGTAAAGCCTCAGTCTCTGTAACTTCACGTTTGTGTTCACGAGCACTGAACCAAATACCTTTTGTATGAAGCAATGCAGCCAAGAGACTTGCAGTACAATGACCAGGTTTTACTGAAGGACAGAATAATACCCAACTAAGGAGAAATATTTAATTATTTCTATTTAAATGGGCAGATGACCCTGTGATAAGATCGACCCAAAAGCTAAAAGACCCGGTCCTGGTCCCAGGAATTCCTGTGGCGTCAGGGCCTGGCAGGACTCACAGAGGGTTGATTGTAGCTTTATCACTGCAAATAATTTACAGCTGAGGGGGAAAATCCAGCTGGATCAAATTCTGCATTTTTCTACTGTCTATAAAGCCTATGTAATTCCCCTACAGTCAATTAGTATTTATACAGCCATAACTAAGCAGAATTATAGATCCCAGCGTAGAAAACCTTTGCTAACACAGAAATAAGCAGATCTGAACTAAGGTGAAAAAATCTGGCAGTGTCCATGGCTTTGGAAAACAGTTGCTTTTATAACCAAAATGAAGTCATGCTTCTGTACATCGCACTGAAGAATTATTCCACCGCATTTACAGATGAAATTGCTTTGCATCCTTCTGTAAACCACCAGAGCCCCGTATATGGCTCTTACTCATCAATTATGATGTTATTTGAGCAACCTTTTACATTTTAAATAAGAAGATAAGTAGATGCTAGAGCCAAATGAGAAAATGTGTGAAGGAAAACCAGGGAATTCCAAGTTGTGAGGAACTCCTGCTTAAATCAACGACATTTCCCACTGCCAGGACTGTCACATGGTATAAAGAAACACATATTTGCCAGTGAACATGCTGTCCTTGTATTCTCGGATACAGAACTATCTTTACAGAATGGTCTTCTTTCATCTTGACTTCTTGCATCTTCTGCCAAAGTCTCAAGGTCTGCAAGGTTACAAGTGGCCCTGCTTTTCCCCTAAATGTTATCTGCTATTTGGTGTGCTGCCCTTTCATGCCTTGTCACAAACCCACCTCAATTAAATCCTTTCCAACCATCTTGTACTTCATTTCTAATTTGCTCCTTTTCAGTCTTATTCCATACTTTGTTAACAACACTCCTCACTACTCTTCTTGAATAATTTCCTTTAATGATGCAGCGCAATTTACTGCCCATTTTAAACATTAACATTTATGAGCGTCTTTGAAGAATTATTGATCTTGCTTTCAACACTGCAGATCACATATGCACATGAACTTATTAAAATATTTAAATAATATTTATCATAAAAGTCAATGGCCTCCTTGTTTACAGGACATAAAGTGTCACTATGGAGCAAGCAGTCAGAATTATGACTAAAAAGGCAATTACCTGTAAGTGATTGTTCAAATTACTGCCTAAAAGTGTAGCTTCCTTTAAGATAACACTATGAGGCAATAATTGCCATAGAAGCCTGGCTTTGAAATAGAGGCTGTTGAACAAATACAAGTTGACCTTTGATAAATCATTCTCCTCGACTTCATTTCCATTAAACGTCACTCACTGTGAAGTGATGTGTTGATGGGACATCTCTATATGATGAGATGGGACAACTCCAACAATACAGTAAGAATACCTGTACATAATTGGAATTCTCATCTCTCAAAAAGAAAAAAAAAGGAAAGAAAAAGAAAAAGAAAAAGGCAGCATCAAGAGCTGTAAGAAAGCTCTAATGCACGTCTTCTATGAAAAAACCTAAAATGTTTTCTGAAGTAACTGGAGACAGAATCTAAGCAGATATCTCTTTGTATATTATAATCTGAATGCTCTAAACAACTACTCGCTGTATTTTTCCTATACCTCAGACTTGAGAGAAACTAAAGGGAATGGAGACTTTAGCTGGATACAGAGTGTGCGCTTCCAGCCTCCCTGGTGTTGCTTGCATGCACACTGCTTCGTTCAGGCTTCTGTGTGGTGGGTGATCACTGATAGGCTTGGGACTAGTGGCAGATAAGCAGATAAGAAACCAGATCAGTTTGTCAAATATTTATAGAAGTCTCCAGCCACTCATTTTTGAAAGATCTGAACCAGAAGCCCTGGGGAGTTGAACTAAGAGTGGATACAGAGGAGAGAGACAAAAAGGAATTGAGTGTGTAGAAATGTCTTTTTCTTGCTACAACCAAAAAGAAGTTCGTTATGTAGGAGACTAGAGTGAAGTATGGCTCGACAGAAAATTCAAAGTTAAAAATGCTGTTTGCTTCTACAGTGCTTTATAACTTCTTCTTCTTCTTAATCAAAGATATTAACACTGACAGGTTAAATAAATTAATTCATCAAGCTATAGAATATTATGAAATCTCTTATTGAGATAAATTAAACAAAGTAAAACCAATCATTCACCCTCACTGTATAACACAACAGAGGAATATTAATTATCAGCCAAAAGTAACTCTGACATTAGTCAGTATGAAACTACCTTGATTGCATCATGGAGAATTGGGTTGTGCCATTACTTATTTATTGCAGATAGAACTGGGCACATAGATATGTAGGGATGGTTATATTGATGGTTCCCTCATTGCTCAGTGTGACAGGGAGTGACTTAAGGTATGTTGCAGGCACAGTGCAGTAGATCCGAAGGTTGCTGGCAATGTGTGCGGCCCTTTGGAGAGCATCACGGGTGCCCAGCCGGGGTTGCTAGGGAATGGTGCTGGCAGCTAGTCTGAAGGCAGTCGGGTGCCCTGCCCTGTCCCAGCAGAAAGAGAAAAGTTGCCAGGCAGCAGCTGACACAGGAGTAGAAAGAAGGGAGAAAGTGTCTCAGAGGAGTGAGAAGGGGAGAAAGACCAAAGATTAAAAAAAAAAGAACAAAAAACCCCTCACGCTGTCTGAATTCAGGGGTTTTCGTTGCAAGCTGTCCCTACTGGAGAAAACATCCCAAAAAGAATTTTTCATTACTGCAGTGCAACAGTGGTTTCATTATTAAAGACTTTCTGAATGTGCATCTTCAACAGCTGCTGGAAAAGTTCTTCATGTGTGAGCTGTAATGTGTATATTTGCATACCAAGTGCCATGGATGGAAATTGCTGCCTGGCTTTCAAGATGTTTTGGCATGGCTTTAATACATAAATTGGGAGGTATTAAAAAACACATGAAAATGGATCAGTGTTTAGATCTACCACAAAAATGCAACAATAAATACAGCAAGGAAAAACCAAATCCTAAACCTGGAAACTGTGTTCATGAGCAATTCCTAACCTCCATCTTCTGACTATCATAAAGAAATCCCATTATATCTTTTTGCTTGCAAATGCTGGAGAGGTGGTACTGGACCATACGCTGGTTCAAGGGGAAATGCAATGAACTGATGCAAGTCTGCTAAAGATGAGGCAGCTGAACGCCAGCTTATGGTACCCAGACATCTGCTTAGGACAAGTGGCATTTTGCAGTTAAATGATTATGCTCTAGCAAAGCCATAAGTGGGAAACCTTAATTCTGATTGCAATGTTTGTTTCTCATAAAAAATAGGCTTGTAAAAGTTATTAGAACAGAAAAGAACTCAGCACCTTTTGAAGTCTGTTTAAAGGACAATTTAGGGGGGATGAGGGGGGTGTTTGGAGAGAGAGAGACTCCTCTAAAAAGAAGCTTTCAGAGTATTTTATTACCAAATAAATTGTTGCTTAAATAAATCAGGCCATCTTTCTTCCCTGAAACCCTTTTGCACTTAGAGGTTCTGCACCAGCATGCAAGGAGGGATTACATCTATTTCCCATACGTGGAGCAGAAATATCTTGTCAAAAAAAAAAGTAATTTTTATGGACAATGTTAAGAAAAAATATGAAAAGTAGAGAAAAAAAGAGAAAAAAATCTGGTTAAATCTGTTTCAAACTCCCAAGGAAAAATATGTGTCAAGAGCATGTGGCATATTAACCCACTCAAGGTACTTCTTTCTCCAGATTATCAAAAAAGAAACATACCCTGTAGCTGTGAGCACCATAATAAAATTACCTTTGTTTAATAAAATGTGGTTTTCCAAAACAGTGGACACCTTGAGTTCATCTCACAAATACTCATGAGCACATGCTTAAACACAAATGCAAATATTCCACATCGTTAGTCCCAGAGGTCCAGTTATTGAAATGACTGAGATTTAGAAACCTATGTACCACTTTGTGGCAGAGGTAACCAGTCCTACCAAGAGTAACTGGATTAATTTCATGGTTTATAGCCTTCACACAGGGCCTATTCAGAAATCTACAGGAAAATTGCCTAAGGAGAGAACTCATCTTTTTTTCATTAGATTTCAGTGCCACTAATTTATGAAATTTTCAATTTTATCATATATGTGTTGTGAAGTAAAGAGTACAGCTTTACCTACCTCTTTTAGTTCTGAAGCACAGCATCCGGAATAACCCAGTGGGATCTTTCTCTGTGATACCAAATGATTAAAATAATAATAATACATAATGCATAATGTCATTCGACAGAAGTCATTATCCATTTCCACAATCTCCTATTAGGTTTCCATATTTTACTCCTCTCAAGGAGCATATATTTGCCATTTGCCAGAAGTGCAGAAACTAGAGGTAATATTTTAAAAGTAAGTGGGTTTTTTAAGACTGACATCTGGCGGTACTGAAATTGTAGAAATTTGTGCCACTTAATAAGTGTGGTAAATGGATCCTGTTAGGACACATATCAATCGTGCATTCACAATCACGGTGCATATTATGAAGAAAAAGATAGTATATGACATGAATAGGTGTGCCTCTACTGACCAACCTTGGAAGCTGGTTGTTATCTAAAATGCCCTGGAAATACATAAATCAATTCTCCTTATGACAATAAAATCAATTATAATAAATCTATTTATTACTTAAAAATTGAATTGCCACCATATATGAGCTCCACATGCAAAAAAATATCTTGGCGTGGAGTAAAGCAGTGATATCACTTCACATTTCCTGATTGTGTGGGCTTATAGGTGCTTTTCCCAAGGGAAGGGATCCCTTTCCATCCCAGACATACCACAGCACTGCTTGATTCATCTGTGTTACAAACTCATAACGCTTCCCCGTCTAGATAAGTGCTGGACACGTGCATTACTGAAGAAGCCTGTATGAGCACTTTCCTTCTGGCAGAACGTTTTATTTTACAGAGAAGCCGAGTTTGATAACTTAGCCTGATTTAGCCCTATGGCTACTTGTGCGTCGTACCAGACTCTCTCCCAGTCCTGTTGCATTGCAGCAGCATCAGCGTTGCCTGGCCAGATGCGAGAGCTTGTGCGCATAGCTGCTTGCTATTCAAAATTCCTTTAACATTTCCTTCAGGAGAAATTAGTAGTATTTACCAGTTTGAGATGTTTGGGAAATTATCCTGCCGACAGCTATTATATTCACTTTTACTGTGTCTTCCTCCAAAATCTATTGGAAAGAAACCTTATGGGTCTGCACCACAGCATCTTAAAAACTAAATGAGCCTTCCCTCCAACTTCAAAGCAAATTATTGTATGATGGCGGCCAGGTGCCATAGCGGGATTTTCATTCTGGTTTTGGGCTAAATTTGATTAATCATAAAAGAGATCAAATAAAGGAACATCTGGTACAAGATTTTTGCCATCAGATAAAGGCTTGATGGTAGCAGTCCAAATTACTTCTGTGGCAAACAGCCACCACTACCACAGCAGGCAAAATTTTTCTGCACAGAAAAAAAAAAAAAAAAAAATTGAATAATTAATTGTTTCGCTCCATAAAAACAAGAATGGAGCATCTGAATGTCATTAAAGTTTACAAAAATCGCAAAAACTCCGTAGGCAAATAATAATTGTGTTACCATTGAAAGGTAATGTACAAGGTGCCTTGTTTAGAATTAAAAAATGCAGACAGGCTCCACATTCTACACGATGCTTTTACGCTTTCAGCATAATCGGGCTCAGAATGTCATTTAAACACACCTTTTAATATTGCTTTGTCTTTCATCGGGGAATAGTAAGGCTGCGATAAAAAAAAAAAATAAAAATATTTTCCTTGATTTTACTCACTCGAGTTCTTTCTGCGAAAGGTAACGTGAAAATGTGCCCCAGGGGCTGCCCTGTTCCTTTCTGCCTGCTTTGGTGGAGCAGGATCTGTTTGCAGTCCTTGAGTGCCCCCCATAGGCTACTGCTCAAATAATTGTTTTAAATGGCGTGAAACCGAAAATCTTTCCGTCTTGGGGGGAAAAGGAGCCTAGAACTGTAAAAACAAACAGCTTCTCCCAATCAAGATGTACTTCACAAAGGAAAATTACAGTGGTTTACATGGCTTTAATCCCAGTCACTCTATTTTATATGTATAATTATGTGTGTTTAGGGAGGTTAAAGCTTCAGTTAATACTAAATATAGCTTATTTATATTTGGCCATATAAACTGATAAATTATTTTCCTCATATATATAACATATTCAAAAAAAGAAAAGTAGTTAATTTTTTTTCCAACAGAATTAACAAAGAATTCAAGGAACAAACCTCAAAACGATATTGTAACTGTCAAAGATATAGTTCTCAAAGTAAGAGAATCAACATAAGAAAAAAAAATAATGATCATGCATACTTTAAACGTAGGAATTTTAAAGTCATGTGAATATTCTCTTTTTGGTTAATGCCTTCCACTTACCTTTGGCAGGACTTTAAAATATATTGTCTTTCTATCTGCTGGTTGATGTTGGAGTAAACATTACTCTTAGTAGCTAATGAAACTTCACGCATATGACCTTGGGGGTGTCAAATATCTCCTTGTCAAATACCTGCCTACCTTTGGAGCATCTTATGTCTGCATAAATGCGCTTACGGAAAATGAAGAAGGAAGGTGGCAGGAGGGGGCAAAGGAAAGTACTGGGGGAAAAATCAACTGTGACATAAAAAAAAGGAGTTCAAGAAGTGCAGTCATTGCAAAACATGCTACAACGAACTTCACAATAGAACAGAAACTGTCTGATGGCTTAAATCTCCCAGGCTTATTTGGTTAATGCTGTTAGGGAATCACAGCATTTGCTCTTTCATCTCAGTAGCTGCAATAACAATGAAACTCAGGAACTGCTGCATGGAGGAAGAGAGCTAGAAATGAGAAAATATAGTGCATGATGCTAAGTGAAACAAGAATGATCGAAAATTCAAATTAAATTTCTAAACAAAGATCACATTTATCTTTATATCTCTTTTTTTTCCGATAGCAGGTGGATCTGCTGTCTGTGTGAGAGTGCAAATGAGAATAGCATGGCCCTGTGCATGAAATTTAATCCCTGTCCTAAAAGTGCAGTCACTCTTCCCATAGAATGACTTTGATTCTCCTCTGTTTGAAGTTCAACACATTTATTGTTGGCTTTCCCTGGCAAGGAGGACTTATGCTCACTTGGATATTGCTAATTTAGTGGAACACTCAGAAGCTTGTTTCCCTGCCCATTCACTGCAGTGTGCGCTGAGCAGGTCTGGAAGAAGTTTCTTTAAGCAAGTCATTAGGTAGGTCTTTATTGCTAACAGTTTTACAATAACTTCCTGGAGCTTCAGAGAGATTCCTCTTGAAAAATGTGATTATAATTCAAAATACTGATGTGTTCCTCTTTCCCTCTCCTTCCCTTCTCTAAAGGGTGGGAATCCTTCTCCTCTGGACAGTGCAAACCTGCCATTTTCTTTACTTGGGATAAGGATACAGGCAGTGGAACTGAAGGAAAAGGAGAAGAGTAGAGAGGCAAGACACCTTTATGATAAACTGATCCCTTTTCCCTGGTTCATATGGGTTCCCACTTCAATAACCTGAGAAGCTCTTTCATGGCTGTGTGCTACATGCCCTTCCAAAGAGAAATCAGCAGCAGGACATGCACTCATAGAGAAATAAAAGGGCACAGAATATTAGGTAATATCCAATGCCAGTTATGCGTGCAAAATAACTTCAAAGGCTGCAAATTTTTTGTTGAACATTTGAACAGCAGCAAAAGAGTGCAGGTGATATCAAAACGCATGTATGTCTGTGGCCATGAGGGACCTGGCCTGAGATACTGAGACTTCATTTTCAGGTCTAATCATGAACATATGAATGTGGACTTGTTTTTCTCTAGTCCTTCTGCCTTTGTGACAGCATGACAGCTCTTCTCCCCACATGTAAAAATATGGGGCTGAGCTGCTCTTCTCCATGTAAGACGGACACAGTTCAGCATCTCCATGTTCATTTTCAGAGGGCTTTCAAGGATTCCTGTCATGGAAGTCTTAAAATAAAATTGCAGCAGAATAAGAGAGAAGTTTCTTTCATGGATAAATAACTAAAAGATAAGGGAAAAAAAATGAGCTGTAAAGGATATTTTCTCAGTGGAGGAAGTGGAAGTCACTACTGGAATCCCCAAGGAGACTGAATATTTCTGCAATATCCCATACAAGCCAAGGAAACATCACTTACATTGTGGTTTACAATTTGTCTATCTTAATACATGCAGAAGCTTTGTGCACACCAGTAACCTGGTGCCCTTGCTCTGAATAAGAACGCAGGAGATTGAAGAAGAGTATATGATACAGGGAATAAGAGAAGACAGAAAGGATGACCCAAGAAATGAATGGTGAAGAGAAACTTTCTGGCAGCAGGACCAGTTATGAAGAGTGGTCCTGGTAGAAGACAAGCTTAAAAGCTTATTCAAATCAAGAAAAGAGGGGAAGGAGAGGCAGGAATGGGAATGACTTATCTGACAGAAAGGAGTGTTAAATAGCCAGTGACCCACAGGAAGATTATCGAATGAAGGGCTTCTGCCGCTTTCAAAATCAGAGCTTATTGACATCTTTACTTCTTTATCAGTAAGGCTTTTTCTTACTAGCAATGCACATTCCAAAGTTGGCACTTGGCCAATACTTTAAGATGATGAACATAAAATTATAATAACAGATTCCCCCCTTCAACTTGTACTGAGCACTGTTTCTTCTTACGTGTATGTGTGTATGCAAAAAAAAAAAAAGAACTGAATGCAAAGGATTGTATTTATATCTTTTCTCAAAGTAAACAAAAGTATCTGCAAATGCATAAACAAGGAAGGAGGTAAAACTATTTAACAAACACTCATATTAAATGCACTTTGACAGAAAGCTTAATTCCTTCTTTCTGAAAAAAATCCACAAGGATAACACTATAGCAGGATGAGCAACTGG
Organism: Clamator glandarius; assembly: GCA_033459285.1. Classification (NCBI taxonomy): domain Eukaryota; kingdom Metazoa; phylum Chordata; class Aves; order Cuculiformes; family Cuculidae; genus Clamator; species Clamator glandarius. The sequence continues at coordinate 742,124 of JAUNZM010000826.1, forward strand.
GATTATTTGAAATGAAGGCAGGAAGAACTTGTAGTGCCCTATGGCAATCCATCTGGGGAAGATATCAAAAATATCCAATACTTACTTTAATATATTCTGTCCCAAAGGCAAAACTATTTGCTTTTCACAAGAATTTTTATGAGCTACATCTTAAAAGTAATCACTGGCAGAGATAATTTATTGTTAGCCAGAGAGGATATTGAAAGGCAGGGGAGCTATTAATCATCTATGCAGATATGGGTGAGATCCTGGTCCTATGGAAGTCAATAGTAAAATTCCCATTGACATCTGTGAAGCCGGGCTATTACTCTATGTGCTGGAGGTTTAAGTGTTTGCTCTATCTGTTAGGTCAAGTCTTTTGCTTGCATAATGCTGCTGATTTACAGAGTTACATCACAGTTTGACTGTGGAATTATTCCCAGTTTGCTGAAATGAAGGTTTTTCTGCAAGAGTCACTCCCTCTGACATTAATAATAGGAATTGTTTCTGTATTACGAGTTGCGTAAAATCTAGATATGCCATAAAACTCCAGGCATAAAAACATTTTATCTTTTTGTAAAGAAATGCAAGGAGCTTCTGATTCAGAATTTGTTGGTGAGACATTGTCACACTGTCTTCCTGGTAAGTCCATTTGTATTTAATTATACTTTCCTTGGAACAAAGTCCACAGTAGAGCTGTCAACTATTAAAAACCAAGCAGCAAATCAAATAAACCATTTCAGAAATACCTGCACTTGAAATACTTACTTGCAATTACATATATCCTTCAGAATAACCTATGCCTTTCATAAAAAGTGGGTACATGAGCCCCAAGAGTTAACTCTGCAGAAAAAAAAACCCTGAAAACCAGAAAAGAATATACAATTTTAAGTGAGCTATTTCGTTTTCTGTTGGAGATGATGATATGTTTTATAGCAAATCACTCGTGACATTGCGCCACTTAGATCAACACACTCTCATTTCTGCTCAATATTTAGATTCCTTGTGAAACATGTTGCCGATACTTTGTACAGCTCCATCTCTGCTGAAGCCATAAAGGATGTGATCAAATTATTTCTACCTGCTTGTAGACAAAGTGCTCTGGAGGTATCATTTTTAGTCTCAGCCCAGGGGTACAGAAGTGATTAAACAATTGCTGTTTAAAAATAGCATCACACATCACCAACAGTCCATCTCAGCATCAGCTTCAAGCTTGCAGGAACAAAGATGTTTGGTTTTACCCTCTTCTGGTCTGCCATGGCAGCCAAAATAGTCCCTTTCTCTGAATTAATTTGTTTTGAAAGCCCAAGTATATTTGTTTTCCTGAGCAAATCCTGATGATTAATAGTAGTAGGTGAGAGTTATTTTGTGTGCTTTATTTTAATGAATAAAACCCAGAGCATAGGGAGGTTTGTGTTCAAACACGGCTTGAACAAAATTCAGTGAGGGATTTTTGCTTTTCATGTGTCTTTCATTTGGTGTTCAGGATTCAGACCTGTAGTGGTATACTCTAAATCCCTGTACGGGAACACAGGAGTCTGACCCCAGTGATGGATTAAATCACTCTGTCCAGAATATTTGGAATTACTACTTTTTGTTTAGAAGCGTAGGGCTGATATGAAGAACGATAGCCTTATCTATGTATTTGTATTCATGTATATTGAAAACAGGCTGAAAAGCTTGATCTCTCTTAATTAAATCATGAATAAATATGAGATTTACTTCCTTTAAAGCCCAGCCTGCTGCCTGAGCCCAGACTTTACATGCCGGGCAGAGTTTGATCCTGCAGGTTCAGCTCGCTGAACCCTGTTGTCAGCAGCTGGAGTGATACGCTCAAAGTGCAAGATCTGGTCTGGTGCATAGCGAATGAGATCTATTTAACAAAAACCTGGCAGTGTACGGCCTTAAATTCAGATTCAAGGGATGCACTGCTCTCCTTCCCATAGCTGTAAGATGTCAGCTCTGGCATCTGGTACCGCGATTCCACTTTCTGGGACCCACATTCCTCATTACCACCTCAGAAAGAAGCATTTCCTCCTCTCCAGGGAGGCACAAGTTGAAACCTCCAGCTTTGGGGCTCATCTAAGATTCCTAAAGATGCAGCCCCACTGCGTTTATCCCTGAGTGCACAAGGCAGCCAAGGAGCTGCAGCAGCAGATCTGGCCCAGCATCAAAACCTACCAGGAACACACCCAAACCTTGAAGATTTTGGCATGCATTAATCTCCTTACTCTTAGGTCCTACGCATGATCTGCATTCTGCCTGTCACCTGTCATACTGTGGTTAGCCACACATCCATCCCAAATCTTGGAGGGGAGATGCTCCTGATTAGGGAGCGTATGTTGCCTCTCCCTGTGCAGTGCAGAAGGCAGCCAGCACTAGCAGAGTTGGGTGGTAGGTGATGTGGGAAGGAGCAGGGGATGAGCTAGGAATTGTTATCAGTGTTCGGCACACAGGGAGGCATTAGATGCAAAAAGCATCTTAATTATGGCGATTCAAGAGCAAAGCAAAACTGCTTTCCTAATTTTGCAGAGCGTCAGTAGGAAGCGCACAACCTGCTAAGGCTGTAGCACAGATGGATCCGGATTGCCAGTGATAAGGTCATTCAAGAGGATGTGTGGATGGGACAATACCTAAGGGGCAAGGTCCTTCTCTTCCACTGGATGCTGGCTTTGTGCTGGCATTGTCAGGCATTGTCTTCGGTTGCCCCACTCACTTACCATTTCCTCCAGCAGAGATCTAGATAGCATAAGATTAATCTAATGAAAAGTATGCATCACACGGATCAAATATCCTCTGTTTGTCTGAACTCTTTCAAAGAGCAGCTGATTTCAGTGCCTCCATGGCTCTGTAAAATAGCTGTGGATGGAAATAGCTGTGATAGTATGTTTCTCTGGCTTTTCCATGCAATGCACAAAAGCCTTTTCCACTTTACCAAATATTTGTATTCCCAGAAGGGCACTACAAGCCAATATTCATGCAGACTTAAAGAGCACAGCAATTTCCTTGGAGGGGAGTGGGGTTTCCCAAGGGAAATGACTAACCCTGATTTTCTAGTCAAATAACAGAGTTGTAAAAGCAAACAGAGATTCAGATGTCAGATTCACATCCCTTTTCTTGGTGTGCTAACTCTCAGTAACACCTAAACTGTCTACAGGCTGCAGAAATGAGGACTGCATTCTTGCTTGCCTGCTTGCTTGCTTGCTTCCTTCCTTCCTTGCCTGCCTGCCTTGCCCTCAGCTGTTGAAGACAATGCTTATCCTGTTGGGCAGTAGAGAAAGGATTTGTGAGCTCTCCAGGAGCCTATAAATGGCAACACCTGAGCAAAACCACCAGAACCGATTGAAGAAGACATGGTGACAACCTGAAGGAAAGGACTGATTAAGGGTAGTAAGTTCCCTTTTTGAAAAGGGAGAATGCACAATGCATGAAAACTAGGTGTAATTTTCAAATCAGACCATTAAATGCATGCTCTGCCACTTGCTATACCCATTTCAGACACCTAAAAAGATGCTGTGGAATGAGTGTACATATGGTGAAGTGTGAGCGTGCATCGGTACAAATGCAATGTTTGGTAGAAATGAAGTCAGGGAGTGTAGAACTAGCTAAACACAGATTTATACTATACTGGAATACTCAACACAGGGAAATCAAGGTCATAATTTTGTATGCATACTTCATGTCCAGGCCAGATTTAATGGCTGAATTTAGAGTTATTTTTCTCCCTCGCTGTAATATGTTAAAAATCTCACAAACTTGTTGTAGCAGATTATGTAATGGCTTTATTTTCATGTGGACAGAATCACTTCAGTACTTCGAATCCTACTCCAACCCTCACATCTTTCTATCAGGTGCATATAAATGCTTTTGTGATGTTTTCTACATTAGGTTGCATCCGTTAGGCCAATTCAGGACACTCGCTGTCAGCAACACAGTACGTAAATTTCAAATAAGCTTTCAAAGTAATCAACAATTTATCATTTATTTATGCGTCCTTTTTATATCTAGCTTAACATTTAAGCATTAAGATAAAAAGTCTGTGAGTTTACTATTGCATTTCAATCTGCATAATTAAAAGTGTGAATCTTTTTTGTTTGATATATAAAACTCCTGTGATGGTGTATAATTCAGCTAACATTTCTGCTTTTAGCACATCTTTACTCCTGTATTTCACTAAAGGGAGTGGAAAAAGTAGATACATGTCATACAGCGCTTTTTACACTTTGGAATTCATAACCCTCATAGAACAATAGCACAAATGATGCATCATCAAGTTATGCATCATCTGCTGCACATACCTGAGACCCAGTGAGAAGCAGCTTTCCTAAATAATCCCGTAGCACAGTCAGACAGGAGGGGCTTTGCTGCCCTAGGCAGAAACCCATCTTTACCAGTCGCCCCTACAAAGGGGTGCTGCGTGTTTTGCAAGAGCTACTCTCAAGACTTGTAAGTTCACCCTTCTCCTGTCACCCACGTTACATTAGCTTTCCAGAAGCAAGGCTGCTACCACAGCTATTTTCCATTCTGAAAATGGAAAAAAAAAAAAAAAACAAACCTATGAATTCTGCACCTTTCCACTTTTTTCTTTATATTTTTTTTTTAACTCTTCCTGCCCACCTCACCTCTCACTCCCATCCTGGCTCCCACTGACCCAGCAGAGCCTAACAGCATCCCTACTCCTATGGAAGAAAGACACGAAGACTTGCCAGCCTGCGTAAATCAGTCCATCTGAAAATGTCATGCAACCAAAGCTGGTCCTTGTTACCTACAGCAGAAACCATGAACTCATCTGAAAATCTCTCTTTGCAACAGAGCAAAAGCAAAACAAGTAATAATGGTTTGCTGTATATATTTGGCCACAAGCTCTGCCAGGGGAGATTTAGGCTGGACATTAGGAAAAAAAATTTCACAGAAAGGGTCATTGGGCACTGGCAGAGGCTGCCCAGGGAGGGGGTTGATTCACCTTCCCTGGAGGTGTTTAAGTTACGGGTGGATGAGGTGCTGAGGGACATGGTTTAGTGTTTGATAGGAATGGTTGGACTCGATGATCCGGTGGGTCTCTTCCAACCTGGTTATTCTATGATTCTATGATATTGGTGGCTGTTGCTTAACAGTGGGCGAATAACATCAAATTCAGAAATTTTGAGGTTAGATGATGTCTGGAGATAAAAGAAAACTTTGACCCTTTTACAGGTTAAAAAAGAAATAAAGATCGGGGAGAACAATATCTAAAACAAACACCTAGGAATACTGGGTATTACAGAGTTATTTGATGATGGAGAAGAAAACTTATTAGATAAGAGTTCCAGTAATAGCTTCCTATAGCAACCACAGAAATATGAGATCTGGGCAAAAATAAAAAGAGAAAAAACATTTCTTTTGCTTCTGCTGATGAAGACAACAATTTTTCCTTGAATAAGGCTGGTGGAATTTATCAAAAAACATTATTCATAACATGTTCAACAGGGGAATATGAAAATATCTTACAAAGTAATAAGCAGGTGTCTCATACTTGTCCAGTATTTTCTCCTCTCCCACCTAATGATGGTGAGAAAAGATGTGGTTTAATTATTGGTTTTACTTTGGTGAATAAAAAATGGCTTACTGAGAGGTATTTGCATTTTGGACCTTGTTAAGAAGTCAGTACACACATGTACAATTATGTATTGAAGGTCTTAGATGAGGAGATTAAAATATGCAATAATTTCAAGATAGAATTTGCATGTTCTGATCCCTAAATTGCAAAGATATAGCCACAGCTCTGGTACTTTGCTTTTTGTTTACCAAACTAAAAAATTAAGAATGAAAAAAGTGGATCCAGAAGAGTAAAAATTGATCTCACACTTCACCCAAACAAAACAGGAAAAGTGTTATTTCTGTTTAAAGTTTAAAGATGTTTAAATAATAGCTCAGTTTTGAAATTTATTAAATATTTGAAGACTTTCTTGGTTTATTTTTATGCTTCCTATGCATAAAACTTATTTAGTTTGGGTCTAATGATTATTAGCGAACTTATAATTCCCTCACTTCAACCCTGTTTTAAATTTTACATAAATTAATATAAAGCATGAACAAAAAGATGGGCAAAAGGAAATCCTGAGTCCCAGACTCGAGCCTACTAGTTGCTTTGCACTGATTGCTTATATCTCAGCTCTGCAAAATTTCTGTTGATCCTGTCCTGCTGTCGAATGACACTGCCAACTTGCTTCAGCCTCTTCACCTTGGCACCTATTTTCACACTTTTCTGTCACTGCCCCAGCCTGTCCCCATTACTCACTTAGAGCAACCCTTACTAAGTCTAGAGAAAAAAGATTGCAGCCCTACTACATCTGCTGCCATCTTACTCAGTCCTATCTGCCGGGTCCTTGTGTAAATTCACGTGCTCCTTGTGTAAATTCACGTGCTCCGTGAGATAGGTCTCCAGGGAGACTCTGGAGTCTTGCAGTACTTAAAGGGGACCTACAGGAAAGATGGGGAGCGGCTCTATCAGGGAGTGCAGGGATAGGATGAGGGGGAATGGTTTTAAGGTGAAAGAGGGGAGATTTAGATTGTATATTAAGAAAAGTTTTTTACTGAGGGTGGTGAGGCACTGGAACAGGTTGCCCAGAGAAACAGTGGATGTCTCATCCCTGGAGGTGTTCAAGACCAGGTTGCATGAGGGTTTGAGTGACCTGATCCAGTGCGGGGTGTCCCGGCTCGTGGCAGGTGGTTCAAACTGGATGGTCTTTAAGGTCCCTTCCAACCCAAAGCATTCTATGACTCTATGATTCTTTTTACCCTGCCCTTTGAATCCCTGTTGTAGCCAGAAGCACCAACGGCTTTGGTTTCCCATTGCAAATATACCTCTCTCAGCTGAAAGGCAGCATTATGTAAGATTTATACATTGCAATTATAAAGTATTATTTTAAGACATTTTTCTAGCATTACAACGTTTCGGCCAAAATCTAAAGTTGCATTAAAGAGCACTCAAAATATAAACCTTAAAATGCAGTTTTAATAGCATCCTCAGCTTGGCAGCAACCCAGTATGCTATCACTCCACTCCCATACCAGGAAAAGCAATAAACTACATAAAGGCTATGGGTGGGGGAGCAGACTAAGAAAGCGCCTATACATAAGTACTACTCTCTACTATGCCCATCAGAAACACTGTGAACACCCCATTCACAGCTTCTACTGTCAAAGCTTCAATTCTGTAAATCAGATTTTAATCCACACCCCAGTACTGGGATGCATCTGTGTATATGTCAAAACTGGCTTGGTAGGTTTCTTTGTACCTGAACAGCCAAGAATTATTAGATCTAAAATTGGGTTGTGATCAAGGCAAATATCATTGATTAGGAGCATAGTGGCAAAAGCAGCTTTATTTGAAGAAAATGGTGACCTTGGCACAGGAGTTCTGATTAATTCCCAGCACCTGTCTCTCACCTGAGAAATGCCAGGTGAAAATCTAAAGTCACCACAACCCTCCCCTAAATATCTCCCTGTCCTCACAAAAAGAAAACCAAAAATCAAGAAGAGAAAAATAGTACTGTTAGTTCAAATTTGAACTTCTCACAATTTAATACAGTTTATTCTGTGCTGCAGAAGATACTCAGATATGAGTTATCCCATTCATGCAGACTTATTGCAGTTCTCAAGTATTCATGACAAAAGCAAGCTTCTCAGACATCTCAAAATGCCATCGTTCATTTTTTTTTGTCTCATAGTTTCATTCTGTACTGTAATCTCTGATAACACTTTGTTAATCAGTATTATTTTCACATTTATCTGATAATTATCTATAATAGGAAAAACAAGATATATGGGTGTAAGACATGAAACCAGAGCTGATTTCACTAACCAAGAGCCCTAAAAGTTAAGCTCAGAAAACTAGATTCCTCCTCACTTCTGATCCCCTGGCAAGTTGAAACAGACCTGGAGGGTGTCCCTGCAGCCAGTTACACTCTGGCACATGGGAAGAGGAGTGTCTCCTACAGTGTCTGCCCACTGCAGTATAAAATTAAATTCAAGGTGGAAGCTTAAACTGTATGCATCGGAACAAAAAGAACCCGCCCCAAAGTTATCAGGAAGAATATTCTATAAGAGATTATGCTGCGGGAAAGCAGATGCTGCTGCTCCTTCCATCCCATTTATGATTCAATCTCATCTTGACTCAAGAAGCTCAAATTTTTTAAGGAATAAGATGAAATAATATTGCAATAACGATATGCAGTCATGATTCGTGTTAAACTTTTGTCTTCTTCTCATGCAGAGAACCTGAAAAAGTTACCAAATTATTACTTCATTAGCATGGATTCAATTTTATTGACATCTTTTAAATTTATGCAAGGCCTTGTTACTATGGACCTTACAGATGTCATCCATTAATAGTAATAAGAATTCATATAAAACCTAATTTCAGGACAACACCAAAACTACGGGATTCCGTTGGTAGAACAATGTTAAATTTAGGTAGGAAAAAGGGACCCACAATAGTTACACACACTTTTAGTACTTTCCTGGACAAGATGAATATGTGTAAATGAAGAAAATAGGTTTGATAACAGTGATTTTGAAAAACCCCAACTGTACTTCTATAGAGTTATAAAAGACTGCACTGAGCAATGTCAAATATAGCTCCCTACATAAAATGCTGTTTGTCGTGAAGGGAAGCTGTGAGTGAGTTGCTGGAGTTGTAGAGCCACAAGTGAATATGCCTGCAAGTTTAGAATGATCATTTTTATTCTCTTTCTCTTTAAAGCTTTCTCTGTAAAGGCTTTATGTTTCTTTGATCTTTTTCAACATTGACTGTTAGGACAATAGGGATTTTAATCTACCATCAGCCCCATCCTCTTCTCTCTCCCCCTTCCTGTTTTGTTTTTCCTGTCTATCATGCAGAGAACTGAGGGTATTTTCCTCAACCACTCCCTTGTGTTTGCAATGATTTTAGAATAAACTCCAAATCCAGAAAATCTCTGTAGCTAGGCTAATAACTACATTCACGTTACAATGGGCATTTGAAGTTAAAGCAAATTAATTTCCACTAACCAGTGATTTCCTATAAAACTCAGAAGATTGGAAATGGAATACTGGGTTGTTTTACAAACTTTTTCTTTGAAAATGTTAAAAACTGTGAAAAAAAACCCAAAACACCCGTTTGTTTTAAGGGCCAATCTGAATACACAGAGATTGCTTCCTAAGTTTTGAGTTTAAAAGCCTTTCTGTTTTCACTCCAAAATATATAATTCACATAATTTAGGAACTGTTATAAAGTAAGTCATTAATAGATTTTTATTTCTCCTTCATTTAGTGTGAAATAGAGAGCTGTGGGCTTAGTCCATTAAGCCATGATATCTGTGACATGAAAACTACAAATATTCTGAAGTTTCCAAAGCAAACAACCCCAAACCTAAAAATTAGCTTAAAAACTCAGAAATCAGCCTGCGGGAAGCTCAAGGAAATGAATAAAAATATCCAGAAGGAATTAGAATCAATACTGGAGAGACAGTAATTGGGTTGACTTTAGGCTAAGTAATTCATGCACTGAAACTCTCATGATTTTGAGGGCTGGGTTTTTTTTTTCGATGTGCTTAGATTTGTCTTCAGTCTTGTTCCTGACCTTACTAGAACGATGGCACTTCTCCTGCATATTTCCTACATTGCTTTTGCTCAGTGCCAGAGCATATATACATGCACATCTGTATATATATGCAATATATATATACACACACACATATTTGTTTCCAAATCTATATGAAAAAGACCTTCTTTTAAATGAAATGCATCACAAGCAAACTACTGCAAGCTAGAGAAGTAATTACTGCCCCAGGTAGAGAGGGTGCAGACCTGTGCTTATATGTGATGTTTCCCTGGCAATTGTGTAGACACAGGAGCAAAACTTCCACTTCAAATATGGTGCTAGTGCCTCCTCCTTCACTGTTAAAAAGTAAATTATTATATTCTGCTTTTTTTATTAGGGGAAAAATACATACTGGTGCAGCGTGGCTAAGTTCTGAGCATTTAGTTCAGGTCAACAAAAAATAAATTCACTTACTTCAATAAAATAATTTCAGACCTACACCACAGTAAGCAAAAATATGCATTTTTCACTTGAATTCAAAGGTTCTTCCTAACTGAATTGTTCAAGGAGATCCCATATTTTCACTCAACACCATAAAAAAAAAAGCTTTTATTCCCTCTTTGAGAAAGTAAAACCTTCCTTTGCTGTATTATCTACCTATATATTCATATGGTCAGCACAAATTACTGGGATGAGTCTGCCAAAGAGGGATATACTTGTAGTCAGCAATCTCTTCTCCTTAGATGTCAGTGGTCATATCAAGAATGTAAACAAATTTAGAAATTAGACTGAGGAGAAGAATAACAGCAGAAAACTCGAGTTTGGTACTTCCAGTAAAATCAGAGCTCCTCTTCCTGGCAAACCTTCTGGGCTGTTTGTGTAGCTTCAGCATGACCAGAGGACCTGATGCTATATAATATATATATATGTATGTACAGCTTGTAGGCACTCTTGCAGCCACTGGTTTGCAAAAAAAAAAAACATTGGCTTAGACTTAAATTAGAAATGAGATCCAAATTTTGACCAGCTCAGGTGAAGTAATGTAAGAAGTTGGATGCAGAAAAAGGATTTGCATCTCATTTTTTTTAGTGTCACACTGCCCCAGAAAGCAGTGATGAGGGTCATTCTGTAGGATATCTGGAAACCCGTAAAGCAAAAAGGAAAAGGCAATGTTAAGAAAACCGAGCTGGAATTTATCCTTTGCAATTAAAGAGGGTGTTTGTTCCCCATTCTGTCTCACGGAGTCACAACTTAGAGTTTACACACCTGTATTTTCTGGACAATATAGCCTCCATCTGAACTCCCATCCATTCAAATTACTACATTTCTTCAGGTTCTCCTGTGAAGAAATATTGTGCCAACACAGAGTAATGTAGTTTGGCCTCTGGATTGTTCCAGGAGCTTTCATAACAATTATAAGCCAGTATTTCTACTCCTAAGGTCTGTGAGAGTCAGGATGCTTATCAGCGCTGATGATGCTGTGATTGCAAAAGAACAAAAATAAACACCACGTCTACACCTTTTAGCCAGAAAGTAGCTCTATAAAAGCAATACAGTTCCAGGTAAAAGTAAACATATCTATTTTAATCCATTCTCTCAGATTTCTTGAGTTCCTTAGTGGAAAACATAATACTATAATATATCTGGCCATAATGGTAGAATGAAAGGCAAACAAAATACTAAGATGTCTTTCTGCTCTATTTTTTACTGGAAGGCTGACAGTATCCACAAATCATCTCAATAGCATGTTCTTACCTGTAATTATGTCTTCAATTTTGGTTATTTCGTAAAACGTGTAACAATAATAAAGGGATATACTAAGAAAAGATGCAAACAGTAAAAGAGGCAAACCTTTAGATAATTTTGGCTTTAAATATGAATAGATAGAAAATAATAAGAAGGTTTAAATTCTACAGAAATGATAAAAAGGAAGCAGTAAATAAAATACTGAATGTTGTATGTTACTTACCAGGAGGTAAATTCTGAGATCATTTAAACTTTCCTAATGTAAGAAGGATAAAACATTCAATAAAACTGAAAGCTCTCTCCTTTCAAACATGTCAGAAAACATAAAATTATACATCTTCTCTCACACCTTCTTCTCACAGTATTAACCTCTGGAACTCAATGTCAGTCCCTGTTGGGATTCTAAAGAATAAGGATTTGTGGAGATAATAAGAGCATCCACCATCAAATGTGTGATGACAACTTTATAAGATGCTCACACTTCATGGGATCAACCAACCACATACTGCAGTTAGAGAAAAAATATCTCTATGCAACCTTGTTGTCCCTTCTGAGGTGTCCTTCTTACGAATGCTAGAGAGAAGAAAATTTATGGGTTTTTTTAACCATGCCAGGGTCCACAGTGATAGTACAATGTCTCCTGAAATATAAGACAAATGACTGATTTTTTTTTGCTGCATCCAAAGGAATTAGCAACATCTCATAGGATTCCTGAACCCCTATGGATATGAATAATTTAATATTTAATATTAATATATTTCATGGAAGCCAGGTCTTTGCAGACTGGAAAAAAAACACAAATAAAGAGGAGATGAGATGCAATGTTTATTTTAGCTTGGTCTGAGTTGGCTGAGAGAATTGAACTGGTTTTGTTCTTGAGAGGAGAAGGCTTCAGGGAGACCTTATTACCATATACCAGTACATAAAGGGTATCTACCAAGAGGATGGAAAAACAAGGGGTAATGCATATAAGTTGCTCCTGGTGAGATCCTGATTGGGTTCCAGAGGAAAATTTTTCAGCATGAGAGCAGTTAAACATTAGAATAATCTCAGGGAGGTGGTAGATTGTTTTACACTGGATGTTTTTAAGGGTCAGCTTGACAGGGTGCTGGGCCATCTCACTTAGACTATATATCACATAAAAAGAGTTGGTCCAGATGATCCCTGAGGCCCCTTCCAGCCTAGCATTCTATGATTCTATCATCCTATGATACAGTCTCTTTGGCTCGTACATGGGTAGATGGGCTGCTCACTACTCTCCGAAATACATCACGCTGTATTCCCCATGAATAAGCTTGTGTGCACCCATCACAAGGTGAACTTATTTCCAATCTACCTGCTGGTTTTCTAACAAACCTAAAGTGTGCTGCGAGCAGGGGCCTGGGGAACGAACATCCTATAAGAACTTCTGAAAGGCAGGACATGGAGAATAGTTCATCTCATAGTTAAAGAGTAGTTATTGTGGAATCATTTAAATATTTCCCTGTTTTCCAGAGCTTTTAGTTACTAGGGTTTAATATGGCATAACACAGACATAGATGTTCCCCAAGTCACATCAGCCAAGGAAATGTCCTATCAGTGCTTGCAACATCTGAATGGAGAATAGTTTGCTAATGTGGTGTAATGAGGTGTTAAGTCACTTGTGCAACACGAAGAGGCTGTTGCCACAGTGAGTTGGCTTTGCCTTTTCCTGCCACAGAAGGAACAGTAGTGACCATGGAGTTGCACGTTTCCCCTCCATCCTCCTGGAGGACTCATGCCCAGCAAGAGAGGCTGATGGTACAGCTGCCAGCTGCCTGCTCCACTCCGGAGAGGAGCAGATGTAGGAATGTCAGCAGGAACACATAAATCTCCTGGAGCGAGCGCCGGGGGGAAGTCCTCTCTACTGGAGGGAGTCGCACATAATCTATTTTCATTCACGGCCTTTTCCTTTTATGCTAGCAGATAAGTAATCTTCCTCTTCTCAACTACATCCTTAATTATAGTAGACAGAAGATTATTTACCACCTTGCGATTTCTTTCAGATCCATTAGTTTGCTCAATGTACAGCTAACCATGGTATTACTTTCCTTTGACAGTATTACTGGGAAAGAGTTTAGTAATATGCAAAAGCAACATCTTAGTGTAATAATGCTCGAAACGAAGTATCTACGCTAGCCGTGTTTTAAAGGGTTAGGGAGGCAGAATACCAACATACCTTGAATTTGCACAATCCACCCCACACGGCTATAAGAAGACTTTAATAAGAATAATTGATACAATAATCTTGGAAAGCACTTTTGAAATGGAATTGTATTAAGTTTATTAGCATATAACAGTACTATGTAATGGGTCAAGTCATTAACTGGAATATCATTATAGATTGAAGAGAGAACCTGATTTAAAAAAAAAATGTTCCATTATTTTTACTTTTACTATTTTTTCAATAGTCAAATATCTGTTCTAAAATATGCCTTGAAATAATTGAAGATGGGTTTTATAATCTATCCTGAGCAGACACCTACAGCACCAATAAGCTGGTTACTTTCATATATTTCCATGCTCTTATCTATAGCCTTCATGGTAAAAAAAAAAAAAAAAAAATTTTTTTGTTCGCCTTTTTCATTTTAGAAGTAATTCTTTTCACACAATTCCTGAAAATGCAGCTTTTAAGCCAGTGACTATGAGAATTCACATCACTTCATATCAAGCAACAAAAGATGGATATAGAGGACAAGGAGTATCCACACAGTGCACAGAGGTAAATGGACTATTTCAAAGAGCCAGAGCAGAGATAAGGAGGAGGAAGAGGAGTGTGAGAAGAGTGTCAGTACCTCAGTGTTTGCTGGGTCATGTCATAAAGTGAATAAAGGAGCAAGAAGGACTGTGGCTCCTTAGGCTTTGCTTGTGCAGTACCACTCTGCCAACAAGTGATTCTCCTTCAAACCTCGCAATCAGATTGGTTTTTTTTTTAATCCCAGTTATATTTTCGAGACAAATTCTGAAGGGGTTAAAACCTAAAAATATAAATCCTGATGAAAACTTAAATAAATCCCTAAACGTACCAATAAGACCCCCTCGACTTATACCCTTTAAAGTGACAAAAAGGAAGTTGAAACAACTTTTTCAATCTCAGGAATCTGTTCCCTGAACAAGGATCCTTTCTGGTGCTTCCAGACATCTCACGATATTATTCCAAGGCTTTGGAACAGCATTAAGTTCTTTTCACATTATTGCTCACTAGTGTTGAGTTTTTCCCTTAGGAGAAACAATACAAGTGTTTTCTCTGTTCCCAGCTCCTTACAATCAGCAGAGGACTCGCTGCCTGCTTCCAGAGGTCCCTGGAAAGCACACACAGGCATCCTTAGAAAGAGAGAGCATCCCTGATGATGCGTTGAGTTGTGTTGCTAGGGGTTTTCCCTGTATCAGCATTGGCTCCCTCATTACTTACAGGTTTTATTTTCCTTTGCAATGCTGAAATAAATGCTTGCACAAATAATAATAATAATCTTATTTTTTCTGTAAATCTAGTAATAAGCATCTGTTCTTAAACACCAGTTTTGATCTTGTTTGTGGCAGCAGTTCAGGATGTGGATTAGTTACAGGGGTAGTGAAATTAAAGAAATCTCTGCTGCTTAGTCTGGTAAGAACAGGAATATGGCCAAAGGGGAAGTGGAGTTTCAATGGAAAAACAGAACAACGTTCAGTTACAGTAACAATTGTATTGTATATGTTTATATTGATTTGAAATTCACTGTTTCTTTAGGTCACCACACATTCAGTTCTCTGCCTGCTGTTACCCCAGGGTCTGGAGCTCAATGAGTCTTTCAGATGAACGATGCATTCCTGCATTTCACAAATGCTATTTCAGACTCTGAAAACTTAGGGATATGTTATTGTCGTGTCATACCTTCAAACAGCTTTTTCAAGCTCTCCTTTGTAGCCATCACTTCTACCAGCATCATGATTCAAAATCCTGACCTGAGACTCCAGAAAATAATTTCATAGTAAAGAACAGTTTTCCTTGCAAATTCTGGTGTAGGACTCAGCCAGGCTTTACAATATTCTGTTCACTGGTTCTGTTTACAGATTGTTGAAGTCAGTGAGGAGACTTCAGGTGACTTCTGCAGGGTATGTCTCAAGCCCATATGCGTGCTATCTATATGAATAACCACCTCCTTCTACTCTTGCCGGTCCTAGAACTCCATATCAAATGCAGAATTTTATAAGGATTGGTTGGGTTAAATCTAAGTCCAAACTTAGTTTTTCTAATATCTTAATTGAAAAAGTAAAAAAAAAAAAAAAAAAAAAAAGAAGAAAATCTACTTGAAGCAATGGCTTATGTTAAAAGTTCAAGGATAATTTTCACACAGGATTTTAAGAAAAAATACCCTTGTGTTGTATCTGACTTCTGATTTTTCTTTCTTTTCAAAACATAACTTACTTTTCAAACATGCCTTTCTTTGATAAACCTCAGAGCAATAGCAGATGTTCTGGATCAACATATCTGTCGGTGATTTTTTTTTTAAATGAAGCGAAAAAATTAAAGATCAAAATGAACATTGGAATAATACAATGCATTTCTTCACAGGAGGGAGTGACCTCATTTGCCGCTCTGCTTTACAGCACTGATGTGCCAGCAATGCTAATACACTGCTATAAATTCCCGTGCTTTCTCAGTTAAATGCTGTTGACTTCTACAAGTGATGCATCTAGAATTGTACAATACTGCATGATACGTGATACACACACAAAAGCCCATGTGACGTAGTATGTTTCTACTCAATACAGTATTGACCCAGGCACGGATGGAGCGTGGTGCTGGGCTTATGGCTCTTAGCTGAGTGATGTTTCATCTTTGTCCAGGACTGGGTTTCCTACATGCAGAAATGTAAAGATCGAAATATCTTATTATTATGACTCATGAAAGAAAAGCTCATCTCCATCATACTTCATACTCTGATCATTCAGGCAAAATAATTAGTGGCAAATTGTGCGTGAATGTGAGTTTCCCCTGACTGTTGTCTGTCAGACACATGGACCCACAGCAGGGAAGCAGGGCTCACATGAGAGCGTGGGTTTCAGTGTGAGCTGGGAGTTTCATGCTCCCAGTTGCTAGTCCACACTGGACTGTTTGTCTTTGCTCCTGTTAGCAGTGACCGTTAAACTGCTGTTAACCTGCGTACGCTTGCTTTGCTAAAATCCTAACTTAGCTTTTCTATGTAAACCCCCATTTAATTTCTATATCGTGCTCTCACCTTTGTAAAGTAAGATAATAATACTCCCTTACCTCATATGTTGTAATGAGGTTTAATACATTAAAGATACCGAGGCACTAGTTGCTATAGTAATATACTATTTAAATAACGAAGGGGAAGAAAGCCAGAGAGGTGCGTTTCGACAAATGCACGAAGCATCTTTGGGACAGTGACCACAGTACGTGGAAAGAAACTGTCCGGGAAAGAGCCAGGTAAAGGCAATGATGTGCCTGGTGGTGGCAAATACTGAGGCTTTACCTTCCTGCTCACACCCCAGCTTAGCTGTCTGCTGGCAGGCTGGTGGCCGTGGTGGGTGAATTGTCCATCTGATGTCCTCAGCCTAGAAATGGAACCTCTGTCTATCCCGTCAGAGGCCAACTAAGCTTCATGGTTTGTTTTAGGAAGGGCCAACAGTCACATCCAGCACTTATGAAACAGCCAGCTGGTTGGATCAGAAGCTTGGGGTGCATCTCCCTTCCCAGTCAGCAGCATTTAAACTCTGCTGCTAGATTAAACCATCTTTGGAAAATACCTCTGGTCCCGAGATTGGAAACCCATGGGTAGTTTGCAGCGTAATGGTTAAAGAACTACACAGTGAGGCTGGAAATAGGGTCTTGAACTTTCCCTGGCAGAAGGTGAAATTAAATATATATTCTCTGTTTCTTGTGCAAGCGCTTCAAGAAATAGCTAGCGTATATAACACATAAGCACTACTACCAATCATGCTCTCCAGGGCCAAGTTTTAAAAATAAAGTGACTTCATCTGTTTTCTTCATGTTTGTTGGCTATAATCTGTGAACAGCTATTAGATCGAATTTCTCAAGAGGTTTAGGGAAAAGAAGGGTGGTTTCTGAGTGCTGATCAGCCTGGCAGTTCAAAGTAGGCACCACCCTGCTGAGAGGGCAGAAGCTGTAGGCAGCAGAAGAGGCCAAGCCCAACATGCCTATAGGGAGGTACCTAGCAGCCAGGAGGATGTTTTGAGCATAATCTTTAACTTAGATGCTTCAGTTTCACCGAAGTCACACCTTCAGTTCTTGCATCATATTTAGATCTTGTCCACAATAACACTGAATATTTTCCTATGTCAGGCCATGAGTGGAAGAAAAAAATTAGAAGCCTACCCCATTCTGTAAAGATGCTCCTCAGTTATGAAGGCAAGAATAATTATTTTCATTCTATTTCTGATCATGATACAGAAAAGGTGAATATGACGAAGAAAACCTTGGGCCCTTGCGAACATTTTAAAAACCGTATATTTTCTAAATTAACTTTCAAGGAGAAGGATTTTTTTTAATTAAATGCTCTATTCCTTTGTTAAATTTTGTTTACATTAAAAGACATGTATAGAAATGGAGAAGATGGGTAAAAATGTTTCATAGTAATAGGTCAAATGCAGAATGTATAGCTGTATAGCTTACAAACCAAGCCTTGAAGCAAGTGAATCTCTTTGAAATCAATAGGAGCTGAGATGGCTGACTGAGCAGAAGGTGGTAAAAATAATAGTTTGTTGCTTCTCTACAGTGCTAATAAGTCAAGTCAGTCTACTATGACCTCAGTGTACAGCAGACTTCATACTTCAATGGCTTATTTTACATATGGGCACTTATTTTCTAACCTTGACGCCAGTATGTACCAAATTCCACTAACAACATTACTGATGGAAGGAGAAATTTACAGTATAGTCAGACAGGATTATTTCTGGGTTTTTTTTTTAAGCAGAACGTTTCAATCAGAAAATTCTGACTCACTGTAACAAAACAGTGTATTTCATGGAGAAGTGCCAGCTTGGAGGAAAACTTTTGCCTCAGATGTTTTACAAATTGAGGGTGAAAATTCTGATTCTGACTCTATGGAGAGAAACCTGTATCTAGAAATAAGTACCTGTTTCTATCTGATCCAGTCTAGAGACTTCATAGAATCACAGAATGTTGTGAGTTGGAGGGGACTCACAAGGATCGTTGAGTCCAATTCTTGTCAAGTGTCTTTGGCACTCCTCATATGGCTTCCCTCTAAACCCTTCACTAACTTTGTAGCCTCCTCTGGACACTCTCCAGTCGCTTTATATCCTTTTTATACCGTGATGCCCCAAAGTGCACCCAGTACTCGAGGTGGGGCTGCACCAGTGTGGAGTAGAGCAGGACGATGACCTCCCTCAACTGGTTAGCAATGCAGAGCTTGATGCACCGAAGGACACCTTTCCCCAGATATCATATGAGCATGTTTTCCCATTAGGGCACATTCTCACTCTTTTTGCCTGTTCCAAAATAGCGTTTATACAAAGAGGAACTGATAAAGATTTTCTGAACAATTCATTATGGTCCACACCTGGGAAAAGGATCTTGTTATTTTGGGTCAGGTAGTAAGTCAGCCTCCTTTCCTCACCTTTACACCTCTAATTGTTGGAAAACTATTTCTTTATCTCTGTGAAGTCGATTCAGCAGAAGGACAGCAGAGGAACACCTAATAGATGGGCAGACACTGGTCTTCAGGAGAAGCCCAGGCTGAAGTCCCTGAATCAGACATGGGGAGAGCTGAACTTGGCTCAAGCACGGCTTAGGCAAATGCCTCCAACACTGAGTCTTTATAATTATGCTTTATGGTGAAAACTTCTGAAATCTCTTGGTTATACCTCACTTCAGACATTTGTAATCTGAAAATGTTTTATGGGATGAGGAAATTACTTCCTGTCTTAGGCTACTTTTCAAATTGGACCCAAAGTGCCATTACGGAATAGTTTGTAGGTTGTCCTGGCTGGTAACTGCATTGACTCCATCATAATGAAGCTTTTATACCTTTTTAAGAAAAAAAAAATTGGCAGTAAATGCCTGAATAAACTGAAGGGAATTTCAAGCCTTAAATACCCCTATGTTCAGTACATTGTAGGACTTTTTTTTTTTATAGTGTTCCGCAGGTATTAATTAGGCAGGAAAGAGCATCAACACTTTAGTCGCATTCTCAAATATCTGCTCATGCAAATCAGTATCTGCTCACACAAATCACCATATTGATCTCCTTTTAGCATTTTAAATAAATGGTTAGCAAAACAACTTCAATTATTTTATACTCTTTCGTGTCAAGCAAGCGCTGTCCCTGTTTTAGAGGAAGGTATTTGAAACATCATCAAGTAAAATTAAATTATTTGGCTGAGTCCACAAAAAAAGGCACTTTCAAAGCTGAAATCATAAAGCAGTAGACCTTACTTAAATCACCTCCACAGAGGTTTAGGCTGAAGTGTTATGCTTGTCATTGTAAAAAAGAGCCCAAACTATGTACAAAGTCAGCTACAGTCACTCAGTTAATAAGCGCGATCAGTTAAACTGCTGTAACTCAGACAGGTTTGATTTTTTGCACAGCAATGGTGGCTCTGATATTTTTTAGCTGATGAGGTTTTCAGCAAAAGGACTTGCAGTGGACGTGCATGTACGTGTGTGTGGATGCAGCACAGGTTTGAGAGAATAGTGTTGTACAAAACCCCTGTAAAAGATTAATTTTCGAGACAAGAATATTTAGTTATATTTTGGAAAATAATGATAATAAAAAAAGGATACATTTCTTTATAAATGTCCTTGAAACTTGGTCTTCTGCCACACTTTTTGTGGTTAGCTAGAGTTGAAGCGTGCACCTCTCTGTGAGGTTGGGCAGCCCGTGAAATCCATCCATTTGATGAACTTGTTTTCCAACACAAAACTTCATCATGAAAAGCAGATATCAAGGGCACAATTGCACTATTAATTTGTACAACTGACCCCAGAAATAAAAGCAGGATGTGAAAGGGAGGACCCCACTCTCTCCCAGGCAAGAAGTCAGCCTGGTGCGCAATACCTGAGTTCAGTGCTCACTTCTCTAACTCATGCTGCCAGAAATCCCATCAAGCTATGTTTTTTCCTGCAGCAAGGAAGGAGGAGAAGGGAGACTGCTCAAGTCTGCTGCAGTTTTACAAGAGGTGAAATGACTCACAGTTGATATACTTTTAGAAAATCAAGCTATGAAAAGTCATATTTTTCAAAAGTTCAGAACCTTTGAGAACTAATTTTTGGTGCAATTGCTAGAAGAAGAGAGAAACTTCTTTAAAATTGAAATTATGATTGACCTTTTTAGGATTCCAAGGTGAGAAATTGCAACTACTAGTTTATGGGCTTGGTGGATAGCTGTATGTGTGGGATTTTGGCTGTAAACCGAGAAAAAAACCTCAAAGACCCTCAGGATTTAATGATATGTAGTTGTTCAAAATGCATAAGTACTGAGAATAGATGAAATTAGTTATTATTTTTGTTAACATACTTCTGCTTTTGAGAGGTGCTCAGGAAGATATAGGTAGGATACATCTACTGTCATCCCTCGTGCCTCCCACCTCCAAGCAGAGGAAGATAAGAGCTGGCATGGTAACACAGAATAGACTAGTCTTGGTACTTTTATGACCAAAACGCAATCTTCTTCCTTCTGGAATATTGTGGATCAATTTTATGTTGAATTTAAATATCTGCAGAATCATAGGTTTAATATAGCTAATGTATTTTTTAAGTTTTTCTGATTTAATTTCCTGGCACTCTTTCTCTGTTGTACACTGTATGCTTTATTACATAACAGGCTTTAGATGATAGATAAAAATAATATTATAATGAAATGTGAATTAACGCTAATTCAATTTGGTGGGTTTTAGAGATGACAACTATCAATATATGGATTTTCTTGTACCAAAGAAATATACTGTCAGTAACACTAAAATTGGGATTGATCAAATTAATTGTGTTAATGATGAATGCAATGTCTTTCGCAACTCATAATTTTCCCACAGATCTGGAGATTTTAAGGATAACAGTTATCACAGCAACTTATCTTCAGAGTTTATTAATATGGCTGTAGAGTCAGTAGTTTATCTCAGACCCTATCATCATGGAATCATAGAATGTTTTGGGTTGGAAGGGACCTTAAAGATCATTCAATTCCAACTCCCTTGCCATGAACAGGGACACTTTCCATTGGATCACATTGCGCAAAGCCCCATCCAGCCTGGCCTTGAACGCTGGACATCAGGAAAAGATTCTTCACGGAGAGGGTGGTTAGGAATTGGAACAGGGTGCCCAGGGAGGTGATTGACTCACCGTCCCTGGAGGCGTTTAAGGTGAGGGTGGGTGAGGTACTTAGGGGCATGGTTTAGGGATTGGTGGGAATGGTTGGACTCGACGATCCGGTGGGTCTCTTCCAACCTGGTTATTCTGTGATTCTGTGATTCTGTGACCTCCAGGGATGGGGCATCCATGATTTCCATGGGCTCGTAGTTTCCACTGAGCATCAGAAGTCACCTGAGAAAGGGCAGGTGTGAATAGATGGGGCCTGAGAAGATTGTGGAAACCAATTAACTCAGGAAGCAACAAAAACTTATCCCAGGCTGCTGTGACCACCTATTGCAAACATTTGATCTGACCAGATATATGTCATGTTGAATGTAACTTCACCAATCTGTGAAACTTGACTTTCTGCATAATGAAAACAAAATATCAAATCAATGTGGAAGATCAAACATCTGTGACAGCATGAATCTAGCTGTTTTGTTGAAGTTTGATATGCATGGTTACAAATATCTCTTTAATGTCACATAAATAATAGCCAAGGCAACGGAAAAGAAAATCATTAAAACACTCAACAACACCTTTTGGTAGCTGATTTTGTTTTTAGTTTTTGGTATCACTGACACTGGAAAGTAAATATAATTCACAGGTTAGCGTACCCACTAAAGGAAAACTTGCAAAAGAAAAAAAAAAAGAAATCAGGTCTAATTAACCAGTTGTCACAACATTTTGTATGGTACATTCATACTTAAAAAAGGCTTAAAGCCATTTAAAGAATGCACATAAAGAAGAAAAAAAACCAGCTAAATCCAACTGTCTCAGCTTTCCACCCATCAGTAGGCTATGCTCACCATGTTATTCACACGCACCTTCATTCTCAGATAACTTTGGCAATTATTTAGGAGACATTAAAAATGTAAGCAAACTCCTCCAAATTGATTGAATGATGACATTAAAGACATCTGTGAAATGATATATTTGGTCCAATCCATGCACCATATTGCATTCAGATCCTGAGGTTCAGCACTGCTGTGCTGTCAGTAGTGGTGCTGGCCTCATTGAGGCTTCTCAGACTGGATATCCCTTTCGACTTGCCCTTTTTGACCAGCAGGAGTCGAGGAATGGCCACTGGGAAGAGCAGGACAGATGATGAGCTGAACTCTGCTCTTCTTGCCCTCTGTGGCTCATTGCACAGCAGTGAGCTGCAGATGTTGCAACATCTGGCCCAGGACTGGTGTATGCGGCAGCAGAGCCACAGCACGGTAGTGCAGGAACTGCTGACTCTGGGCAAAAAGTCTATGAAAGTGAATATTCTCCACATAGCCCCATATATTTTTTCCCGATGGACATAGTCAGAGAGCTCCTGCCCTCCAGCTTGGCTACCTGACTTCTGAAAATGAGGCAGTTCTGCTGCCAGCTGACTAGCAAAAGGCTGGAAAAGAGAAGGAACGTGGGGCTTACATACACTTTCTGTCTTTAAAGATACACTTTTTCATGCCTCTCCTCATCCAAATAATTTTCCATTTCTTGGATGATTTCCCAAAGTCATCACAACAGAGGAAAGGCTGGAAGGGGATTTAAACTAGGAGTGGATTTTTTGCCAGATCGATACAGGTTGTCATTCAATATGTGAGGGGAAAAGTGCAATTATGAGACACTTGTGAGGGAACTGGGCAGGCAGTTAATAGTTGAGGGGATAGATAACAGGATAAGAAGTATTTAATCTTGTAACAGATGTCCTCTATTTTTATTTACAATGGGCTATATCCTAAAAAGTAAGAAACCTGCCAAATTGATAGCTAAGAGAAAGAATTCAGGTAATCTCAACTTGAATGATCTAGAAGAAGAAAGGCAAAACTCTGGTGACTCCAATACTCCCTCCCTTCCTCCTCCCCCCCACTTCTTTCCTTAATTTAAATTATTAACAGGCCAAAATAGATATCCATGTTCAGTCTAATATAGGTAGAAATCACTTGAGGTCTTGATTAAATCTAGTCACTTCTATTGCTCAGAGGAAGCCTTTTTTACTCCATCCCGCCCGATCCACTATGCTCTCCACTGATGCTCACAGCCTGTCTGATGATGGTGAGGCATTTCCACCAAATAATCTCCGGTGGCCAGCCTTGCAGAAAGGGAAAAGGCAAGAATTTCATAGCTAAGATTACTTTCTCTGTCTTTGAGATGGATCTCATCAAATCAATGCTGTGAGTGGTAAAAGAGTTTTGGGGGAGGGGGCGCCTTTCAGTGTCACTGAACAAATTGTTGTTATTTGTTGTGGTAAAATGACAATGCCATTTCCAGAGCTCTCAGTCAAGGTGATATTATTCCTAGACACTGAGTCCTAATTGTTAGAGTTTTTTGTTTTATTTTGAGCTGAGGTGATGGCAGTGAATAAGTAAGAGGCCAAACATGCTAATTTGTTTAATTAAAAATGTGTGTTAAAACTGTAACATAGAATCATAGAATCATATAATAACCAGGTTGGAAGAGACCCACTGGATCATCGAGTCCAACCATTCCTATCAAACACTAAACCATGTCCCTCAGCACCTCATCTACCCGTCCCTTAAACCCCTCCAGGGAAGGTGACTCAACCACCTCCCTGGGCAGCCTCTGCCAGTGCCCAATAACCCTTTCCGTGAAATTTTTTTTCCTAATGTCCAGCCTAAACCTCCCCTGGTGGAGCTTGAGGCCATTCCCTCTCGTCCTGTCCCCTGTCACTTGGGAGAAGAGCCCAGCACCCTCCTCTCCACAACCTCCCTTCAGGTAGTTATAGAGAGCAATGAGGTCTCCCCTCAGCCTCCTCTTCTCCAGGCTGAACACCCCCAGCTCTCTCAGCCGCTCCTCATCAGGCCTGTTCTCCAGCCCCTTCAGCAGCTTTGTTGCTCTTCTCTGGACTCGCTCCAGAGCCTCAACATCCTTCTTGTGGTGAGGGGCCCAGAACTGAACACAGGATTTGAGGTGCGGTCTCATCAGTGCTGAGTACAGAGGGAGAATAACCTCCCTGGACCTGCTGGTCACGCCGTTTCTGATACAAGCCAGGATGCTATTGGCCTTCTTGGCCACCTGGGCCACTGCTGGCTCATGTTCAGTCGCTGTCAACCAACACCCCCAGGTCCTTCTCCTCCTGGCAGCTTTCCAGCCAGGTTTCTCCTAGTCTGTACCTCTGCACAGGGTTGTTGTGCCCCAAGAGCAGGACTCGGCATTTGGCCTTGTTAAACCTCATGCCGTTGGTCTCAGCCCAGCACTCCAGCCTGTTCAGATCCCTTTGGAGCCTCCCGACCCTCCAGCAGATCCACACTTCCACCCAGCTTGGTGTCATCTGCAAACTTGCCCACGAGTGGGCAAGAAAATATACCAGGCATTTGACAGATTATCAGCTCTCTTATTAGAGGGAAAGTTCTGTTTTGTCCTACTCTTTTTTTCTATTTTGTCCTACTCTTTCCAGATGAAAAGGATCAGGAAACATACCTGGTGCTGGGTGCAGAACCCCAGCTGAAAATGCAGCCTCCACCAGATTTCTGCATGCGATTAGTGGCTGCATCAGTGTTGCCTGCAGAGATGACCAGGAGCAGATCTCTGTAGTGGAGCAGTTGAGTCAGAAGTAAATCGATCTGAACTGAGGTGGAGGATTTGATACAGAATGGAGCTGAACTAGAGCAGATCAATTCCCATTGCTACCAAAGCCTCCATGGCCAACCCTGACCAGGAGCACAACTAAAGCCTCAAGAGTGCTCGCTCGTTCTGGGTGCCACGTGAACATGCAGCTAGAGACACTCTTGAGATCAATTTTTAGATTAGCTGAATACTTACTCACTGAATCTGATTATGCGTAGAGGCTGATTATAGTAATTTTTACATCTCTGAACAAGTTTTAGATGTCTCCATTGAGTGCCTCTCCCTCCCCGCCTCCCAAAATGGAGGCACTAGAAATCAGCAAACACATTGCACTGTTGAAGATCTCCTCTTTTGTAATCTAGTTTTGATAAAAAGCTTTAATGCACTTTTTTACACACAGATGTTGACAGGATTAAAGACAAACAAGGCCCAAATGAAAGCAATGCACCAAACGAGGCTGCAAAGAAGCCTCCAATATGACTTTAGGACATGTTATCAACTCACATGGGTCAAAACTCCATACAGTTACCAAGATCTGAGGAGGTTATTCACAATTTAGAAGCTCTTCAACTTCCTAAATAGCTGTAATCTCTGTCTCTGAAAAATTTCTTTTTTGAGTATTGACATTTTGCAATAGAAAATTAAATATTTGATGCAAAAAAGGCCCAAAATACCCTTTTAAGCCTTGATCCAGATCCATCACAACCCTGAATCTACCAAAATAATAATATGTCATTAGAAGGCTAATTGACATAGTTTCATTATTGATTTTTATGTCCACTAGACCTTGACCAGACAAATAAATCATAGTGTTACTTGCACTGTGCAAAAATATTCTAGCAGGAAATAAATAAGTTTTCTTACCCCCTAAACATCTGTACAAGTCACTATACATCAAAAAACAGCTCTCAGTCAAACATACTATACCTAATATCTCCACACAGGCACAGAAAATTCTCCAGAACTTTCCTGTCTGCAATCTTACATGGCATGTTGGGAAAAACATGAACAGTTATTCAGCTGAGAATAAGGTATGAATACACCACTACTTAAATCTGGAGTTTACTAAATAAATGTGGGAAATAGCGTAGAAGTTCAAGATTTAGAATCGCTTTAAAATTTTGAAGCGGTTCCATTTTTCGTGCTGGGTTATTGAAGCAAGTTATGGCACAGCATGACAGGTTTCAGAAAGCAAAGAGATACCCTGCTTATTAATCTAGGTCTGCCTAAGTCCAAGTATTGACTGCTGATTTGCCATGCTCCCTGAAAAGATCTCTAGAGGCTGAAAATATAAGGATGGACTACAAAATTTGTAATCGTCTAGGACTGGGCAAATCCCTGATTAATGAGAAGATGACATGATGACTTCTAAGCACAAGAAATCAATGCTCTGTGTTTTTCCTCTCCCCTGCCCCAAAAGGGAAGAAAAATTATGTACATGACAAGACTGAACACTAACAACTTTTGGAGACATGTAATAAATGCACAATGGTAATGGATGTCCAGAGATCCCAAATATATCCACTTGTAAGGTTAGTCAGCTACATCACGCTAACAGAAAGAGGGTTTTGATGCATAGTTTGGAAATACTTTCTATTCCTTCTTTTATTTATATTTTTTTATCCATACAGCTTTTGAGGATAATCCTTAAAGATTCCTATTATGTGTGTATTTACACTTGCATTTAGATCTGCTATAATATTTGATGTGTTTGCATATAAGATGTGAACATTAACTTCAGGTGTACAAAACTAACCTTTTTTTCCCTTTACATTGCTGCCTTTCTTTTAGGTCAATTATATCTGCTGAATTAATGAAAACAAGATCTTTACCTTTCCTTTTCCCAAACAGATCTGTTCATGTGGAACTGTGAACCAGAGTGTGCAGAAACGGTACCAACATTTCAAATAGCTAGGTTTGATTCTTTCACCTAAATTAAATTTTTTAATTTTTTTTTTTTACTATTCTTGTACTATGTTGTACTCTGGAGATTATTGTAGTTTATCTTGCTTATTAAAAGCTCACTGACATTTATTAAGCTGGAAATATTGTTTGCTATTCACTGTCAATCAAAATCTTGACTCCTATTTCTAGCTATCCATTCTGCTTTGTGGTTCTGATTGATATTGGAAAAAAATCATTACTGGATGGAACTTAACACAGAAGTAACTTGTGGATATGATTTTGTGTTGAAGAGACAGCACGCATAGTGTCTACAGTCAGAATTTGGAAACATCACCCAAAAGCAAACTAGCTGTGTTAGTTAAACTCAGCTGCTTTCAGTTAAGAAAACTTAATGAAAATTTAATGCTAGGAGAGAGTCAAGGCAAAAGAATCTACAAATAAATTTCCGAATTCACTTATTGCTGATTTTTATGGTCTCAGTAAAGCGTCCCTTGTCTTCAGGATGAAGAGTATAAAACTTTCTCTTTCTTAACATTTCAGATGTGAGAATGACAGAATAGATAAAAAATAGTTCAGAAATGTTGTTAAGAGCCAACAGCAATAAGGAGGGGCAAAGCATAGTCCTCCTTTCCCAAGTCAGAGAAATTGGGTGCAATGAGTAGGCTGTACATTTATACCCTATGAGTTTACAATGTGTGCTTGTGGCCCAGAAACCCAATATTCTGGGCTGCATCAAAAAAAAAGCATGTCCATCAGGTCAAGGGTGGTGATTCTGCTCCTCTACTCCGTTCTCATGAGACTTCACCTGGAGTATTGCGTTCAGTTCTGGAGTTCACAGTACAAGAACAACATGGATCTGTTAGAGTGAGGCCACAGGAGGCCACAAAGAATTAAAAAGGATCAGTGACAATACCCCAGAGAGAATACAGCTACCTCCTCGTCACCATCATTCTACATAAACCTTATGCCCAGAGCACAAATTCAAAAGCAGGCAAACTAAGTAAATCCTGTTGTGCCCAACATTCATTTTAGGTGTTACTCGTACAGTATGGTAGATTCAAACCCTCCTAACATCCCCTTTGCATCTCATGGACAGTGGGAGCGGTGAAGTTAGAGAGCATTAAGTTAGAGAGCATATTAAGTTAACTAAACATAGTAGATTGAGACATATTTTTCTCTTCTATAACCACTAATCAAGGAAACAGTAGTACTTTTTATGATAAAGGCATACATTCAGTTGGAGATGGTCAATTTAAAACCAAATTGTCAGTCTGTGAAGGGCTGCTTAGCAGTGAAAAACTAGGACCTTAATTTTTTCTTCAAATCAGACAGCTTTGTTTATGCAGCTCGATTTCATTACCACTGGGGTGACTTTCAGGGTCACTCTGGGAAAAAAACCTAGCAATTATATTAAATAGGAGAACAAAATAAAAAAAGCCTGACTGTTCTGTTTACTTGAATCCTGCCATTCTGTCATTCCAACATGAAAACTGTCCTTGAAGTCTAGTACAACCTACAAAGGCAAACTGTGGAGTTAGTTTATATAAATCAAATTGTTGTTGTATGATCCCCAAGCCCTGATGTGTTTCTATAAAGTTAGAAGCAAACTCTATTTTCAGCACCAAAGGAACTACGTGGCGCCTCTTCTTTTTGTTTTGTCATTCCCCAGGGACATACATCTAAATAAAAAGAATATCTTTACCAAAAAAAAGGCATTCTCTGCATGGGGATTTGCAGCCCAGGCTAAACTCTAATAAATGACCTGCTCATAAGTCGTACGCAAGTGCAAAGCCTGAGTTGTCACACCTGACTCCTACACTGAGTGATCCTTCCAGCTGTGAGGAAAAGAACTTACGCATACAGTCCTGCAAAATAAAAATCCTAAAAACCTCAGCAGCGAAACTTTAGTGTTGCCACTGGAAATGGTCTCGGACCACAGCTGATGTTGCTCCTGCTTTGTAAGCAGAAAAAAATCCAACAAACCACCGACCCTAACAGAGGGTTGTTTTGAAAGGGCAAAGAAACATCTATTCTGAGGTGAATATTTCTTCCAGTATTTCAGGACCTTAGATTTAAGGTGAAAAAATGAATCATAATGAAAATAAAAAGAGAGGACAAACAAATATTTTGATGGTTAGCTCCAGTTTTCTCTCATTCTCTTTTGTGATCACTGTTCCACCTTCCCTGCTTTTTTTTTTTTTAGACACAAAAATATTATCCTTAAGGTTTCAATTGGAAAAAAAATGTTAAGAACCCAAAATGGATATTACTTCTGAATCAAGTTATGTCCTTAGATATGGGCTGAGAAGATAGCCTTCCTATAGGGGGGAAAAAAAAAAGTCTCTCTTTTGTCAAAATTTAACAAATAAAACATCTAGTTTCCTGGCAAGAGAAGCATGACCATTATACTTTAAATTTTTCTGAAAAACAAACATTCTGAGCAGAACAGCCTATTATCTGCTTGGCACTAGTTTCGTTACCTATAAAATGATGTGACTTTGGCTATAAAAAACCTTGAATCTGAGCTGCATAAAAAAAATCCCCTTCCCTTAAACAGGTTTGGGGTGTTGTTCTTGTAGTTCATTCATTTGTACTTTCTATTTCAGCACATCTCTAATAACTCCTTGGAGATTACACTATCTTGTACACTGACTTCACTGGTTAAAAATCACATTGGTTTCAGAAAAAAATAGAATTAAAATACAGGTACATATTCATAAATTTATTTTTTTTTTATAATCTTCCTTCAGATAGCCTCGGATTCTATCCCAGCTTTAATATAAATAGTCTTTGCTGGTAACCTTTCAGTTACAAAGAATTCAGCCTTCAGACCTATCAATCTTTTAACACAGAGCTGCCAAATCTCATAACGAAGGAGTATTTTGTTTGAAGGGCAAACCAAATTGACTTGTGTTTCCAATAACTGTAATGTCCGGCTTCTTATCAGTATTAATAAGAAAATGCAAATTGCATTCCTGTCAAAGAACTGAAAAAAAAAGTTGAAATGAGCAGTAGAAGCTGTAAATTGCTTGCAATATGCTATTATATTCAGATTCTTATTTTCAGCTATAAAGTAGTTTACTTGAGGTGAGCAAAAAGAGCAATCAATGTAGAAAAGGACAAAAATGTTCCAAGTCTGACTTTTAAATTTGAAACCAAAAGAATAAAATGGATAATTGTACCAGAAACAATAACATATCACTGTGTAAATCACAAGGAACTTAACCATTAATCTATTTACTGAGATTTTTTGTCTAAAATAAAAGCAAAACTACTATTAAATATACAAGAGTTTAGAAATTCTGAACTACTCTTGGCAAATGATCAACATCTAGTGAATCAATTTTCTGTCCGCTTGGTGAAAACAACTTCTGCTTTATTTCTTTTTGAAAACAAAATTTAAATGAAGCCTTATTAAAGCTATTAGAAGAGAGAACTTGTGGCTTGCAAAGTGTTACCTCCTCTGACTTAATTATATCATTTCTGTTTTTCATTTCACTACCTAATGTTATTCATAAAGTGATGAGTTTGCTAGTTTTTTGACTAAAATACAGCTTTTTCTCTAACATGTTTGAAATGACAAATCACAATGCACTGATATTATGTATAAGGGTCAAATATGGTCCAGGTTTCACTATTGCTACTCTGGTTAATGTGTGGCAGGAGCCTAGAGATGTGTAATCAAAGGATAAGTTAGAGATTGGCTTTAAAAAGTTTATTCTTTCAGTGAATAGATAATGTTAAATAAAATATTCAATCTATTAGTTGCTTACCTTCTTTTGAGGGTAACCTGCAATTTAATTTACATTAGTCATGACTATCCTGGTTGCAAATTAAGGGCAGAATGAAACATCACTGAAATATCTTTCTGGTAACAACTTTACTTACTTTGTGAAATACAAACTGATCAAGGGGATCAGCGTTAGACCAGGTTTTCTCTTACCCGTGAAGAATAATATATGGGTACATGAAATGTTCATAAAAATGAGAATTATTAGAATGTTCTTATTTGAATGTGATCACTTAAAATGACTTTTGAAGATGTTGCTAACCTGTACAAGACACAGCTCAGGATGAGATGCAGCCTTTCCTAGAGGCAGGTCACATGGCCTTCAGGAATTAAGAGATGACAAATTTCCATCCCAGATCCAAGCCAGAATTCATCAGAAAAACTTGGAAGTATCACTTAGAAGCATGGGTGTCTTCTGTGACTCTGTTGATTGCC
Organism: Clamator glandarius; assembly: GCA_033459285.1. Taxonomy (NCBI): domain Eukaryota; kingdom Metazoa; phylum Chordata; class Aves; order Cuculiformes; family Cuculidae; genus Clamator; species Clamator glandarius. Next base: position 773,464 of record JAUNZM010000826.1, read on the forward strand.
AAGTAGACTGAAGGTGCAGGTGGATCTAATCTCAAAGTGACCAAGGCAAAGAAGTTGGAACATTACACCTTACCATTTACTAGTGAGGAGTAAGTATGAAAAAACCCCATGAATTCAGGCCACAGAGGCCAACGGATAATGTAAGGGCTCCTTAAATCACGGATCAGACAAAGGGTCTATTTAAATTCTGCTCAAGCTGTGATGTAAAATGTTGAAATTTCCAATATATTGCCTTGCATTTTATTTTATCAACTGTTTGGCACACACAAAAAAATATTCAATAACAATGCCAATACTACAAATGAGGCTGGACACATGCTGGTGTCCTTTGTCCTGAGCGGAAGAGGAAAAGAATAGAATTTTTGGCTAGATGACAGGTGCCATTCCATTTTGTTGGTCTTCATATAGCATCTATCCCATTTTTTTTAAAGTCTCTAGTCACATTCTGTGAACTCTTCCATTCCACTATGCCTTTCCACTATTTGTTCAGGATGTGTGCACACCATGGCTTTGTGCAGGGACACAATGCTGTGTGACTTTATGGTTTTTGTGCCTTCCCTAACATATCCTGGCGTTTTGTTTGCTTGTCTGACTTTGAGTGAGTGACTTTCCATAACACTTCTACACCTATAATTTGTTTACCCATTTTGTTCCTCTGTTACTCAGCACTGTGAAATCCTTTCATTACTCCTTACAGAAAGCATTCATATTGCTCAGGTTTGCTTGACTGTGCTTTTACATTTAAATTGACAGAGGTCATACTGTTTTCTATTTCCTTTATTTGCATTTAACTTTTTTTTTAAGGATGTCTTATTCTTTCTAATTGTCTCCTGTGTGGTGTTCTTTAGTTAGGCCCCATGATTTTTTTTTTGTTTTTCTTGACCTTTCTAAAGGTATTTTTGCTGAGTTTGCCTTAAGTCAAAATCAAGGTGGGGTTTTTTTTTGGTTTTTTTTGGCTACTGCAAATATTTCATCTCTTTGGCTTTCCCTTTTAGTAACTTTTCCAAAGGTTTTCTCAACTCGCTATAGTCTTCCTTATATAAAATATTAATTTGAAAACTACTGTGTAGAATTTAGGATGATTTTTTAATTCAAAGAAGTTGCTAGTACCTCAGGATAGCTAGATTTCCTGCTACTTACTGGCTTTTAGGACAAAGCCAGGACTTGCTTCTTCCTAACTATCTAATCCATTAAATTATAACTTAGTTTATCTAGAAATGTAATCACGCCCTCACACTCAAATGAGATTAATCTGTGAGATCAACTGAATACTCCCACACCGCTATTTCCACTATGCTGGGTGATCTGCTCTGGGTTTTCTGCCTGGAAGCAGAACTACTTTGATGTCCGGAGTCTCTGAAAACCTGGTTAAAACTGTATCTCTCTCCTTTCACTACTCAGTAAAGCAGTGGCTGGTGGCCCATCACTGCCACCCTTAGCTCTTTGTCCCCTCCATGTCTTCAGTTCATCTTCAGACTCTCTAGATATTATTATTTTTATTGGCTTTTTTCCCTGAAATATATCAATAAGGCATAAACTTGTAGAATTTTACATTGATCCAAATTAGAAGCAAATAGCTGCATTTTTACGCTAATTCCATCTGAAAGTGCAGACAAGAAATGTTGTCAGACTTTTGAAGGTGTATGAGATCCATCCCTTACCCTGCTCATCCACTGGCCATTTTTTATGAGTGTCTAATTCACCTAAGCAGGGGAGCTCTTAAGTCTATTCTGATTAAGCCCAGTTTCACCTCAGCAAATGAATCCAGATGAAAGACTTGGGAAACTCTCTGAAACTAGATGAATATTTGTATAATTGAATAGCTGAACTCAAATTAATTAATTTATCTTTCACTCAATTGTTATACCTTAAAAATATCAGAATAGAGTTGAACCCTTGAAGCTTTTGAAGTCCAGGAATTTAAGTGTGATGAAGATTTTATTTTATGTCTTTGTCAAAATAGCCTAATGTTAACTAAAGTGATTGAAAGAGTATCAGATAGTTATAAATATTTTAACTAGACCGGCTTTTTAATTCCCTGTGTCCTATGTCTTAAAGCCGATTTTAATGAAGTAGATAGAACATTTTGATATATATTGTTCCATTTCCTCATCTCTTGTATATTCATGACTTTAAAATGTTCAGATAATTCATTTCTCAGTAGTCAAAAAAAGCCCATGAAAATATCGATAGAATTATTCAAATATCTTGTAAAATTTTGGAAGTATTTCTGTAGTAAATGCCAAAATTGATGGCAACACTTCACAAGATGAGGTTAATCACTGTTCATTGTTTTGCTATTCAGTGCAACGACAATACTCATTATAAATGCATTTGGTATAGCATATGTAGATGTAATATGCAATTTTCATAGATCCACTACTCAAGTATTACAGCAAAATACTTTTGATTCTTACTGTTGACTACTGTTTGCAGAAGAACTTGGTATTTAATGTATCAAATGCTAGAAACCATAGCTACAATGGATCTCTGCATCCACTGAAATATTTTTTGAAGGCTAATTCCTGCAAAGCCAAGCAGTGTGAAGTGTTAAGCGTCATTCAGGAAAGGACACAAATTCTCAATTCAGTTTGAAAGTTGAACTTCATTACTTGGAGACCTGGAGATAACTTCTGAGAACTACACAGACTGTTGTGGAGTCTGGCATTTATGAACTTGTCAATATACTGAGTGCTTTGGATGTTCAGATATAGCTGCATGTCTGGAATTAAAAGGGAATTTATCTTACTCTTTAAAGGTAAAATTCTCTCTGTTACAGCTTACAGCCCACACAAAATATTTGCATCACTTATCATATGAGTAATAAGCCCTGTGCTTCTCTCAACAGTGTAACAAAAGTTCTCCTTAGCAAACTAACACAATTCATCATTCTGAATTCATCAAATGCACAAAAATCCTCTCCTCACAATTATTAACTCTGTCCACAACATATTAAAGAGCCCAGTCCATCAGGACTATTTACTGCTCTTGTTCACACATCAGAAAGCCTAGTTTTCTGCAGCCTTGTGTGTAAATTGAATTTTAATTTCAGATTTTACGTCTAGTCCCCTAGTTCTTGTTTGATATGAATCATAGATTATACTTGACAAAATATTTTCTTCATCCCATTAATACTATGGGTGGGATCTCACAGTAGATACCACAGTCACTGCCTCCACACTCGGAAAGAAAAGGTGAAAGGTATTGTTTATCTTACAAGAAGCTGATGTACCACACACTGCTTCATGTGAAATCTTCTAGGAGGACATATTTTCACAGAGCACATAAATTTAGGACAAGATCAGGATTCAGGCTCTGTGAGATTACAGCATATCACAGCCGCAAAGTGGTTCTTTTATCCAGTGGTTCTCATAAAAATAGTAGATAGACTGCAGCTGAAAATTACTTTGACCACTGGTGATCTTAGTAAAAGAGACCCAACATCTTACAAGGAAATGGTGCTGATGCGTTTTAAGAAAAGCATCAATAATTCCAAAACAGCTCTCCAAAGCTTTCGTTCTTCTTATGGGGCTGCACAGTTCAAAAGGGCCACATCTCACCTCCTTTTGTGGCTTTTCTGCTTCTGCCAAAATGCCCCTGCCAGAACAAATGGCAGTGGGAAATCTGCCTCTGACCATCCTGGTGACCAAGGGGACGTGATTGATAACCCAAGGAGAGCAGTAATATCTGTTTCACTGTGCATTGTGTGGTACAGGAGAGAAAAGATGATCTTGCCAGAAAGGAACCTTTGTGCAAAAAAAAAAAAAACCAAAAGAAATAAGGCTCCTTGGTTCTGCTGAATTTTTTATGCAGTCATCTTGCAGAAAAATTCTCAGATGCCCTCAAATATTAATACTTGTAATGAAATGCTCAGATTAGCATTTGCATAAATCCTTTCCTCAGCCAGAAGTTTCAGCCTGTGGGATCACAGCCGATTAAAAAGATTGTTGCAGCCACAGTCACCTTTACTTAAGCCGATGCCAGGTGCTATCATCCAATTTAGAAATCAACACAGTGTGCAAAATATGCTTCTCTGGGGGCAAAAATCTGACTCATATTATTCTCAGCATACCAGCATGGTGGGTGTGAAATGAGACACTGCAGGACAGGAGAATGAGGGGAGACGGAGATAGGGAGGATAAAAGGGCTTCATGAAACCTTTTAATATATTTTAACTAAGAGACTTGGGGCTGTGTCTAGTTCTCAATTTTGTGTTGACCTTTATGGGGTTTTAAAAGAGAGCAGAATTTCCCTGTTCTTAATTTATGCCGCTTACCAAAGATCCCTGGAGTCAAATCAGGGCTAATTTATGCAACGTGCAAATCCTTTAACGCCAACGAGTTGCAGTGTAAATCAGAGCATAAATCAGGTCAGAATTTGGCCCCCGATGAAAAGCCAATGAAAAACTGTTGCCCTAAATGATTTAAAAGAAGCGGCTAAACCTATTGATTTTTGTTTAAATGAATCACGTTTGGATTAGATCTCAAAATGTTATTAAAATTGAAACAGAAGGATCTTTATTTTAGAAGATGAAAGCATTTAGCATATCTACTCACTTGGGACCTGAAGGGGAAACCTGTACTGAAAGCAAAAAACGATTCCTAAACAGTTCCTGAGAATTAAAAAATTCCATGAATGACAGAATCAAAATTTAGTATTAAATTTCTAGATAACTTTGAAATAGTCAAGCAAAGCGAGATAAAGAACAATTGTCTTTTTTTTTTTTTAATGCTAAGATCTTCATGAATTGATACATTACTTGTTCCAAGGCCCTCAGTGTCTTTGCTTTCTCCACATATTCATAAGAGATCATTTTGCATCAAATTTGTGGCTAGTGTTCGCAGGTGCGGTCACATTAATTTCACACCTCTGAATTTAGCTCTTTGCTGTGTATCTGGAAACCATTCATCAATATTCTCAGCTACTGGCTTGCTCCCTTCTCAACAAATAGCCATATCTGCCTCTGATATTTTCAGCCAGAACAAATTCCACTCTACAGCTTTCATTTATGCACGTATATTATTCTAAATATAAGAAATACTCTAGCAGATGGAAAGCAGGGTATATAGGAGCTTCTATGGCAAACTTTAAATAAATCTGGTTTGTGAGGAGTCCTTCCCAGTTGGTTATTACCTCAATAAATCAAAAAGTATCAAATGTAGAAACATTAATCAGATTTTGATAACGTCTTCTAGAGTTATTCAGAACAGCTGACATGAAAAAGCTATAATTACATATTAAGGTCTTGTATCATGTGTTTCATATTTCATAACATTTATTCACAGTGAATGTCTGAACAGTCTCCTATCAGTGGGAGACCATTATCCTTTGACAACGGTCTATTTTTCTATTCTACTGACATTAACTCTTAATTAACTTTTTTTTTAACAATAATAAATTAAAGCCAATGAGGGTTATGGAAACCTCTCTGACTAATACCCTGTAACTGTTACTTTAAATGCTTAGGGCTACCAAATGAAATTTAGTGTGTATGGGCTCAAAGAAGCTATTTACTACTTTAACATTTTACAAGTCATACATTAACATTTAGCAAGTCATAAAAAATTTACATCTTTAAACGATTTGTACTTAATAGGTTAGTGATATGCATTTCATTCAGGACGCTGGGAGAAGCATCTATTAAATGAAGGCATTTTGCATTGTCTGCAAATAGTTTATCCCTCTGATGGATGTACCATCAAACCCACAGAAAGAGTCTGCTCCTCCTGTTTAGTTGGAAGTTATTTTCCATGGGAATAACAACAGTATGCCTGCAGTAGCAAACCGGTACAAACTATCTAAAGTTATTTCACTGCTAGTAAATCAGTTGCAATTTAAGGAAAAAGCTTAATCACAGAGAGCACTATAATGAAATAATGGACATGGGTTCTTGTGATTAGATTGGAATAAATATTGCTATGTAGTGTCTGTGAATATCTGCCTACTTCTTTTCCTTTGTTTCCTGCTGTTATTTTTGATCACTTTCTGTAAAGACTGAAAAGAACAGTTATTAAGGACACAAACATCATCTCAGAATGGTAGAAACCAAGCTCTGGAGTGATCTGTAAATTAATTACATCCTTCCTTAACCAAGTTGATGCCACTAGGTGGAACCCAAGAATATGAAGCATAGACAGTCACTTTCATAGCATTCCCCTTATATTGCAAGGGAAGAGGCTTCCTTTGTGCTTCTGAAGAAGTCTGTTAAATTCTCATTTTCTTTCAGGTGGGTATTAGAGGCACAGAGAAATTAGGGCCAAATCCCTTCCAGATGTGATGCTGTTCTCCCAGTTCCCATGCAGCAGCACTAAGCGCTGGGGCAGCCCTCTTTTCACATGTGGATTATTTAAACCGTATGAAGAGGTATTCAAGATGAGATTACAAGCTAAATATTCTTCATACAAGGTCAGAATGTGAATTAATTCATGTAAATTCTGAAGTTCTTTCAAATTTACTCTTAAAAGAAAACAATTACCTAGTTTTTCCAGTTACATAGTTCCTATTAAATTATTTACTCTGTTCTACTCATGATTGTAGAAGATAATTTGGGCATGACACTATTTTAATATTTGCATTTGTCACTGAAAGGTGAAAAATTAATAGGATGACAGTACAGAATAGGATGTTTAGACAGCAAAATACTGGAACAATTACTGATAAAATGTTTAATTCAAAATAAGCATTTGAAATATTCCAATTTGTCTTAAAAGAACAAATTACAGACATGGCTCCTACTTCTGTAAAGTTTCTGTCTAAGTTTCTGTATTTAAGTAATACAATTGTGTATTGCTTATCCCTTAAACAAAACACATTTTAAATTCATCGAAGTCTTAAATTGGGCTTTACAGTTTTCCTTTGGGAGGTCTCCTGGGGAACAGGCTGGTGTCGCAAGACCTCTTTGACGTTTATCCTTTGGAACTGTGGTTCATTGGACTGATGAGGTGGGATCTGCATAGCACAAATGACACAGCCTTTAGCAGGTACAGGTATAGTTACCATAAAAACAGGGAATGTCCTCCAATCCTATTGCTGTCTCAGCAGGGACATTAAAAAAGTCCTCGAAAGAAATTTGAATATCTTAATGTCAGAGACTTCAAGAAGTTTTGGGTTTTGCTTAGCCATTTTAATTCTCTGGAAAATAGCTTCTTCGGTTAATCTTTAAAACCAAAGTAAGGGTTACATCATAGAATCATAGAATAACCAGGTTGGAAGAGACCCACTGGATCATCGAGTCCAACCATTCCCATCCTAATCATCCTACATCTCCTCCATGACAGGGCACTTCTTAAGGCACCTTGATCAAATCTCTGCCTCCTAACTTGTTTTTCTCATTAATTGTGCTCTCCTGTCTAGCTCATCTTTGGAGGGGAAAGAAAATAGCAATTATAAACACTGTTAAATTTTACTTATACTTTTGCCTTCTTCTAGATTAAAACGTACCCTGTTCCACAAACATACAAACACAGAGATATTCCTAAGGTCTTGAATGCAACCAGTGCTGTTGATGTGACAAAGCTGTCAATCAAGTACTGGGTTCCTCCTCTCTCCTCTCCAATCCTCTCTGCCTTTCAGCCTGTCAGGAAACATGAAGTCCAGCCTTTTTTAAACTATCCCTTTGATTAGATGAGTAGTAGTCCTATTTTGGTGCTCAATAACTGAACCAAATAGTATTGTATAATGTCTGAAAATATCTTCCTCCCCTCCTTCTACCAGTTAGAGAGAAAGTAAACTTTCAGATGTTTTGACCCGGAGCTACCTTTCCAACTGTTGAGTCGATAGATGTGCATTAATATCTGCAGTTTCTTTTGGGTTTAGAAAAATCTTTAGCTCACTTGATCGTATTGAGCATGTCCTGAAACACATACAAACCCAGGGAAAAAAAACCACACAACATCCTATTGCGAAAGGGGCTGCTGGCTGTGTACTATGACATCCCCCGTGCTGTTGCTCCTCAGGTTGCTTTTTCCCTGGGGTGTCGTACTCTCTGCCTCCCAAGCAGCTGACAGAGTTCAGACCTATCGCTTTTTTATCTCGTATAGGTAATTCAGCACCTGTAACTCCCAATTTAAAAGACCGTGGGGACTTGGAGCAGCTCTCACAGAAAGAAGTATCACAGTTAATGTTCCCACTGATTTCAAAGCACAGTAGGTTAAACCTGCTCATACAAGTAATGAAGCAGCTTGAAGAGAGGTCAATGGAAGTTTAGAAAATCGAAAGCTGTACTGTTTGCTGGGTTTTTTTTTACTGCAGAAATTCCTATCATGGTGATCTCAAAAACCTTTCATTAATCCCACTGGCACACTAGGTCTTCGAATTAAATGTTCAGCATATTTGCTCTATTTTCACTTAAAATCCAAGAAGAAAACAAAAGAAAAAATAATATGAAGTGATCACGCTGCAATTTTTTGACTTTTCATTATGCTTTTATTAAATTGAATATGATTTGAAACGTTGAAATAGTTCCTCTGGCACTGGCTCCTATTGACATTTCTCACATCTTTATGAGAAATAGTGGAGGAAAAGAGGGCACAAGAATATTATATTTTGCTTGTTCTTAGTAACTGTATAATCTGAAAAGGTCTTAGTTGGTGGGAGGTTCTATAAAAGATCAGGCCCGAGGAGATAGATATAACTACTCTGCATATCTGTCTCAATTTAGTGACTGTAATTGTACAAAGAGGAGAGAAGCAAGATTATTTTCAATAAATTTTACACATAACTTGACGTTCAATCAAGCGCATCAACATTAGCAATCAATTAGTAACTCAATGCATAGTTTTGAGTAGCTGTAAATTACTGTATATGCCAATGGGTCTTAAGCAAACCTCCAGGGCAGGTTCATTTTTTTCACCAGTAAAGCAGCTAACATCATAAAGCTGCAACAGGGAAAAAAAGTAATGTGCAAATTAACTAAATCCATTTTAATTTACAAATACACAAATCTTACTTCAAGTGAAAATAGTAACAAAAAAATTCTTTCCAACTGTCTCTGGACTATTTAGAATATTTCTCATTCATAGTACAGCTCAGAAAATTATTTTCTCCATCTCTTTCTGTGACATGGAATGTCAGTATGTTGTGATTGGAGACTTCTCTGGGTTTTTCCTTCTTGATTCTGTTTTGCTGTTGCACTAATACTACACCACGTTTATGTGGTAATAACTCCTTAACTTCCCCATCCCCATAAACTTGCTTTGTCCTCATTAAAGTTGCTATGAAATTATACTATGAAACAAATTTATTAAACAAATCTATTGCCTTCCGGCAGCTGAGAGTCACATATGTTTTGGAGTCAAACATATATCTGGCAGATTCCCAGTGATCATCAGGATCAGAGCAGCTAAGTAAGAGAATTTGAGAGTTTTAAGCTTATTCTCTTAGCTTTATCATCGTTAATAGTACATACTTCACTGAAATTTTCTTTAGATGTATTAAGTCAAATGCTGACTTCATTGCACATATGTCACTCACTGATATCACTAATATTACTCAAGTCTTACTGGAAAGAATGTGGGGCCAAAGTACTAAATTTAATTAATTAATTGCTAAGTGTTTGACCAAATATGTCTTCCACAGAGAAGATGGGAGTACAATGAAGTGAGTAAAATTTCACAAGGTTTTCGATCAGTCATTAAGTAAAGCAGTTATATCTTTTGGGAAAATGAATGTCATCTAATACAAACCTTTTTTTTCTTTATTCAGAAAATTTATTAATATTCTTGCTTCGTCCAGAACATGAGCAAAACTGCTTCACATAGGCACCAAGCCTTCCTTTTCCCTGCATTTCTGTTATGCATAGTTCATCTTTAAAACCAGGTCATTTAGAAAACATAATGTGATATTTATAAAAATTCTACTGTCATGTAGACTGGGACAGTGAAAGCAGAATGAGTATCCCTCGTGATGGTCCTCGAGAAATATCAGCTAGCTGATATCCCTATTCTTCAGGTATTTATATAGACAATATAACTCTACTCAGAAGAGGAGACTCATTAAATGCTTGCATTTATTCAGGCAGTTTTATTTACAAACAGTGAACTGTGTTTGTGAAAGTGTGTTTATATCCATTTCTTTATCTTGTCCCTCTAAATAACCATTATATTCATCTGCCTATCAAAGTCGGTCTTAGTTTACTCCTATCTCCTAGTTAAAACTAAGAAGTAGAAGAGGATGTTAGTCTTCATTACTACAATTTACAATGCTTAAAAATTTAAAATTATACAAAGATAGAATATCCTAGAAAGATGAGAAAGTAACCAAATACTCCTTTTTCCTCTTTTTCTGAATATACATCCTACTTTCTCTTGCAGAATAGGAGCACAACGCTGTGCGCCCACTTAGACTTCATTCAAAAAAGCAACTGTTGAGAAACATTGGTTCGTTTATTTAAAAACATTCAGAAGATCACCTGAGGACAACATGGGTTTATGTAGGTAATTTACGCAACATCTAAAATGCCAGTTCTGCTTCTAAAGGCAACAACAAAACTTCCTCTGCCCTTTTGCACCCATCAGTACGTGAACAGTGAGCCATTGAGACAGTTTGTCCCTGGAGTTTCTTTTAGCTTCTCCAGTGGCTGTTTCTTGCTGTGCCACCTCGTAAGCTTATGACATTAGTAGTGTAGGGTCTTCCTTGACCACCTGCCAGCGTCTCCTCAGTTTCTCACTGCTTTGTTCCCATTATTCTGCCTGAGATAAAGGTATATTTACCAAAATCTCCCGTGCCTTTCAGTTAAAAGCTAGAAAGTTCACTTATATTGTACAGCCCAATTTAAGTCCTCTCATCTGAACTATGAAGAGGAAATTGAATTAAGAGCTGAGTCAGTCAGAATTCTACATTTCATTCATAAAAAAAATAAAACATCCTAAATCTCTGTACTACATATAAAAAAATACATTAAAAGAATGTTAAGTTAGCAAAATCAAACTCTTAGAAGTTTGGAAATGCCATAAAAACCTCTGCTGTCTCATGCCGCTTCAAACTAAGCCTCCATCTGCATAAGAAATATACTGTCTTTAATAACAGCTTTTTATATCTTTTTCCCCAGAAGCTCTCCCTCGGTCCTTCACGGCATTAGTCTCCCTTTGCCTTATCTCACCTTTCCTTAAATCTTATCACTTCTTCATTCGCCCCTACTTTTCTCTCTTTATTACTTCCACATCCCTGAAACCACTGAAATCTCCTTTCCCACTACAGGCCGTTAGAAGAATTAATTATTGGTAAGCACCAGAAGATGTGGAGTTGTTGATCAAGGGCAGGGTTCAACTCAGGGAGGAGGAGAATGTCAGGCAAGGGATCCAATATTGAAGTCGACTCTGGCTCTTGCAGATCTTTTCAGCTGATGTGATTTTAAGTTTGCACCACAGTTTGTCCTACATTTGAACTATAGAAGAATATCACCTTGACAGGCAATCACTTAGGGAAAAAAATATATCTGTTTAAAGCTAGAGCAGTTACACTCCAGCCTGGGTCCCACATAGAGACATCAGTGCATGTCATTGCAGGATCTGGCCGTGGCATCTTAGGAAGAAAACAAATGAAATGGATGACACCCAAAATACTGTCAGAGGAGATATTTTCACTCTAATGCCTTTCAAATCCACAACCTTAGGTCTCACTCCTAACAACAGAAGGTAAAAGATTTTTAAACAGACGTGCTGCTTTAAAATTGACAGTGTCCCTTTAACAACTTCAACAGTTGGAGAGGTTTATGTAGGTGGATGAATCTGATGCTAAATAGTTAAACCTGTTTTAACTAAGAACTTGTGACTTCCAAAATAAAATCCTGTCTGTAAAAGAAAGTAACAGCAATTGGGAACAAAGCATAAAGGAACAGGCCAGCTCTAATTTATGCAGGCTTAAGAAGACCCATCTACATTTTTGATCTTTATTTTTTTAAATGTGAAAAATTAAGTCAAGTTTCTGATCTCTGTCAGAACAAAAGGTTTCCACTTCAGTTACACATTAAATTAAGTCTCTCATGGGTCAGAGATGTTGGGAAACATCTCCTGAGAACATAGTGCATAGGAAATACATAGTAAGTGCGTAGGAAGTACATAGTAGCTGCATAGGAAGCCTTATTATGTGAAAACACTTTATATAATTTTTGTATCAAGTTCATACCACCTCACCTACCAGCTTGTCCCCATTTATGATTTTTAAGGATGTCTAGCTGTTGTAACTGTTCATAGGTTTACCCTTGTATGCTGGCTGTACAGGGTATTCCAGCCTTCTCCGTTTCTCAAATCCATCCTTTTCAGTGTCTGAGGCTGCAGCTTCTGTCCACTAATGCTTCTTTCAAGTCAATGCCCATTCTTCATATCTACCACTTTGTTTATTCTTCCACTACAATTCTAGTATATCAATTGTTCTTTCGGCTCATCTTCAAGTCCGTTTAGTTCTTTTTTCAGGATTCAAATAAAATATTAATGGCTGAATAAGAAATCCCATCAGTTTCGTTACTCTTGAAGACCCAAGTTCTGCTGTTGTTATGGGTGATTTTTGTGATATGCCTCTGCCCATACCAGCACTTTACTGGAGTGAGCTGTGTGACAAGCACCTTGGTATGACAGAGAGATGTGCACGTGTGTGTAACACCTTTATATTCTCCTGATGAGTGCAAAGTATCTCAAAGCTGCCCCTCTTTATAGTGCCTCAGACGTGCAGCTGATCTGCGATCAGTGCAAAGAGGTTTGGAGCCTCCAGCACTGGGTACCTATAATGTTCTGCACCGACCAATGTGTCCTGTGCTCCATCAGCACATCTGAGGGAACCAAGTAAAACCTCTGTGGGCTGTCTCTGGGCTTGCAAAAGCTGATAGATATGCAAATCCAAATGTATTCTCATTCATTAGAATAACTGACCACATGTTTGCATGGTTAACTAAGTTCTCAAACTCCCAGAGCAGGAAGGTTTTGCACTGTCAAACACTGTAGAATCTGCATCTAAGAAAAACGTTTTGCATTTCTATATTTTACCAACAAGTAAAGAATTGAGTTGGCGCTTTTCTTGCACATTTACAAATTAGATCTAAACTTTTGGGCCGCTGCAACATATTTTGCTTCCCATCTTGCAGATTGATTCATAGGGATGGAGAGAGCGACCTTGGGTGTGATAATGGTAGAATTTAGAACAAGAATTAGCTACATTACCTCACAGAAATTGTTTGGCTAGTAAGTATAATTTTTTGGGCAGTTTCTGCCACTGTACAGCATAAGGCAATGTTAGATGTATCTCTGTGTGTAACCAGACATATTGGGGAATGAAGCAAAGGAGCCAGGCTGGTGAGCAAGCCCTAAGGCTTGGCTTCAACAATCCACAGTCATCTTCTCCAAAGGAGAGTGCAATTAAAGCTTGGACTGTGTTTTCACATATCACGCTGTAGTTAATCAGCCAAGGAAGGCTGATGACACAAACAGCCTCCTCTGCAGGGCAGCACTACCAGAGAGCCACTGTTCCTTCTGAGTCAAAACCAAATCATTGTCTAAAATTATATTAAAAAAAAGAAATAATCAGCCATCACCATAATCCAAAATTACAACAGCCACACTCCTAAAACTGAAAACCGATCACCCCCAGGAAGGGATTTGGAAGAACTTCAACAAATAAGAACTTCTCTAAATTGGTTGATCTCCTGCCTGCGGGCTGTAGTAGGGATGTTCTCTTATAAAGCATTAAGCCTTTTAAAATGAACCATGTTTAATATATTTAATATCTTGACTATATATTTATATCCTAGAATCCTAGAATGGTTTGGGCTGGGAGGGACCTTAAAGATCATCCAGCTCCAGCCTCATTGCCGTGGTTAGAGACACCTTCCACTGGATTCAGGTTTCTCAAAGTGTCATCCAACCTGGCCTTGAACACCTCCAGGGATGAGGCAGCCACGACTTCTCTGGGCATCCTGTGCTGGTGCTTCACCACCCTCACAGGAAAACATTTTGTCCTGAAATCTAATCTAAATCTCTTCTCTTTCAGCTTAAAACCATTGCCCCTTGTATCTGTTTCACCTCTGTGAAAGTACTGCATTAAGTGCTCTCACATCCATGCCATTACCAGTGTACCTGTAGCACCCTGGTTATTGCAGAATTTAAAACTTTTGATTAGACTACATAGAAGAATATATATTAGAAACAGTTTGCATTTGAAAATATTAAAGCTAATAATGATTTTTTTTTGTTTCATGAGGATCAGTTGTTATGTAAACTTGTGCTGTGTCTTGGTAGAGGCCATGAACCTCATGCGGGAGATCTGTGGAAAACCTCATTAAAAGTATGAAGGAAATAAATTATATAAACTGAAGTATTACGTGCTTTGAATCTACAACTTACCAGTAGTTTTCATGCTGAGATGGTATGATTTTTAACCTTCCATTCAGAAAAAAATTAATTTCTGCGTTTCTCAAGCTTCTTTCATATGATGCTGGCCACCAAATCCTCCCCCTTTCTTACATGTTTCATAACAATAAAATTTGTTACTACATTTAAAATGAACCAGATATGTAAAATTATGAAATTATTGGCAGCTGCGGCAGAAGTTATGCTTCTTGTTAGTGGCATTTTGGAATACTGCATTACCCTTTCAATGTCATGAAATCTTTGTAACTCATTTGATCCTCTGCTACGTAAAATTTTGGTGAGAAGTGACTTGAGAAATCCGTATGAAGAAAGTTGCTGTTGGTTTAGCTCTGTTGCTATTGGAATAATTTCACAATACCAGGCTATACATCTCAGTTCAGGCTTCTTTGTGGAGAGGTATGAAACTAATATTCCCCCTCCAAGAATAAAAAGCTTGTAGCCCTCATCCTGCCAGCTGCTGCAGAGGCACAGGACCCATACCACACAATTTCTGTGGAGATACTCAACTCCAGCCAGGGACAAATCTACCCAGAGCAGCTCAGCAGGCTCAAACTTAAAGCTTAAAAAACCCAATTCCATGACAGTTAATAAAAAACTCAATTATAAGTCATACAACACTAAAAAATATGACATTAAGAGAAAACAACTCAGGAGACACCTATTATCCAAATATATTTCCAATTACAAATTGCAGCACAACTTGAGCACCTGAGGTATTCATGTACACTATCCCGAAAGCTGATTACAACATAATATGAGAGATACAATGACTGAGAGTATCAGTACAACCATCTCCTACTCTATTCTTTCAGTATCATGTAAGTGGAAAATGTTTAATTAGAAAGCTTTCGGTATTCATTTTCTAGCTTAATGGGCTTTTCTGGTTGATAACAACCATCTTATGGGTTGGGAATAGATGCTTAACAAACCCAAAAATATCTTTTTTCTCCCTTCTTTTCTTTTAAGAAGAACAAGGAAATGTATTTCCCATCCATTGAAATGCTGGTATTAGACTGTGTGCATTTTAATAGAGCTATGTCAGTTCAATTAGCGTAAGGGTAAGAAACCTTAAATTATATTCTAATTCTGTGAGTGTAATACCATAGGTAAAACAGGCTACAGATGCAATTTACGGTGCTTTATGCTAACTCTGGAAAATGTGCAAGCCAGCATATCTTTCTTTAAAAATTCCTTCTTGTATACAGCAATGCTTAATCAAAGTGTTAGCATTTAATCCAAATTAATTTCTTGCATTACTATTCAATATAAGTCCTCAAGTCTTCCAGATGCAGCAGAGTCACTGGTTCCCTACCTGATACTTTTTGAATAAGTTACAAGTGTTACAATAAATTATTGAAGAATTTTTCTGCCAGAATTACCCTTTTGTGTGTGTTTGACATGAGAGTTGAGAAGAATTACATGACATAGAGATTGAAGCTTCTTGTGCTCATCAAACATAAAGCTTTCATTTTTTGTTCCAAGGAAGCTTATACCTTGCCTTTCCCCTTCTTAATGGCTATAGGGAAGCAGAGAATTTACCTAAAAGAGACTACTTGTCTTGCTAAGTATTAACATTTTCCTCAGAGTTTCTATCCAAAGTATGGGCTTATTTTCAATAGTGGGGCTTGCTTTTGATTTTTCTTATAGGTAAGGACAGACAAAAATATATTATAAGCCTTGTTTTAGAGGATAATTTTCCATAGTGTGTTTTTAGTATTTTAGGGGTTTTTTAGTATTAAGGAGGGTTTTTACATCAATCAGTTTTGTTTTATCTAGTTTTGCATGGTTCTCACAAGCTCTGGAATGTGTAACTTCAGCTGGAAACCTGAACCTTGGCAAGTATCATCACTGCTGTGCTGCACATTTATTCTGTAATGCACTTCAGGGTGCCCACTCAGCAGATACGACCCCTAGGTTGATACCTAGGAGTATATGTTAAGTCTCAAAGCAAGAGAACAGATTTGAATTTCATTTCTCCTTTATCTGAGGATAATTGCTCTCAAATTTTGCACTGAAATGGTAAAAAGAAAAATGAAAGTAAAATACTCTTATTTTGTTAAAGCAACATAGGGTCTTAAAAATGTCAGGAACAGGTGGGTGCAGGCAAACCTTCGGCTGACTATTATGGTGAGTTGGAAGCAATGGAACTAGAAAGCAAGTTCAGCAGATTGTTTCCTGACATCGGAAATGGGGAAGAAATGTGTGTTTAAGGATTAGATTGCTTTTTGGTTAATGATTTGGATGTAGTACAGATACTGTTTTGTTGGTCTAAACTGCAGAGTTCCAAACTTCATGTTTTTCTCCAGGTATGATTGTCATTCTGACCTCCTGCATTTTCTAATTAGGAAACTCAATCATGCTCATTTTCACTAGGGTCTCTAACAGATTGCCATCGTTCCTCCACGTAGAATTCTTTTGACAATTTTCCTATATTCAAACAAAATGCTTTTTCTTTCGTACCTAGGGTCCCAGAGGAACATGCATCTTGGAGAAGATTCGGTTCTTGTCTGCTCTCCTGCACTG
Organism: Clamator glandarius; assembly: GCA_033459285.1. Classification (NCBI taxonomy): domain Eukaryota; kingdom Metazoa; phylum Chordata; class Aves; order Cuculiformes; family Cuculidae; genus Clamator; species Clamator glandarius. The sequence goes on from JAUNZM010000826.1 coordinate 790,344, forward strand.
CCTCCTCCTTCCTCATCCTTAGATGTTACCTTTCCTCCCACTCCCGATTCTGTCAGCTGCTTTCATAAGCACCCGTACCTTTAAGATTCTTCTTTCAGAGATGCTAGTGCCTACAACAAAGAATTATCCTCATTATCAGCTCCTACTCTGTGTTTTCCAGACAAGTCCTGTGTGGCTTAGTGTCAGAAAAAGAGTATTTAGGTTGTGGTTAAAATGTTAAAACATAACTTTATGTTGCAGTGGGGTATGTTCAGCCATAACTCTGCAGGGAAAAAAAAAAAAAACCCTTTATGAAATCTTAAAGCATTCATACCGGTGCAGTGAAAGCAAGTACAGTCATTAGGGTTTTGTGTGCAGTTTAACTCCTAGGAGTGATTTGCTCATAAGAAGTCAAGGACAGTAATGATGAAATGCTCAATATGTGATATGCAGTTGTTTAAATAGAATGCATACAGATAATTCTTTGGGTTTTCTTCAGGAAAAGTTTTCATGTCTGTTTTTACCCTCCTTATAAAGAATATAAGCTCTTTTAACGTTGCTCTTATCTGACATGATGAGACCTTGTCTTTAAATGTTTAGAGAGCTATTTGATCTTTTATTTTCAGTGTAAACTTCCAGTAGGTCAAAGTCCTAGTGCTTTTCCTAACAAACCGGCATATTTTTATATCAGCTTTAGAAGGCAGCAGTAGATATAATTAACTGTGTTTTAAGGTGTTCTGTTTGTCAGTGGTGCACACTAACCATTAAAACTGAGATACTGTGTACATGCAAGGACTGAAATCATCCCTATTCTGCTGATTTGGTTGTCAAATTAATAATCTTTGTGAACAGGACATAATATAACTAGATAAATATGGTTTCTTGAGCTTGAAGTTCACTTTGTACTTACATAAAAAAAGATTGAGTATTGATATTTATGTGGTGCTGAATAGTCTGTGTCTCCTTAAGACAGTACTCAGTGAATGAAGAGATCTTTTGCAAACCCTGTGTTGCTGATTCTCGCCTCTTTACTGTGAATGTTGTCTTGGTTGATATTTTCCTTAAATCTCCCTTACGAGATACAGTTAGTGGTGAAAATGGAGCTTTTCAAAAGAGAAGAGAATGAGAAAGAAAAAAGTAGCAATCCTAATTGCACATTTTGGTGGAGAAAGACATCTCTGTGATCCTAAAGGTTTTACATCAGAAACCAGTTGTGAGAAACACAACTTTTTAAAGTCCTAGTTTTCAGACTAATCTAATGTCTTAACCATTTTAACAGCTACATCTTTCCTGACACCCCTAGAATTATTTATAAGGCTGACAACAGACTGTGCCAAGGTAAGTAACACTGGTGGGATTAGGCCATTATGAACTAATCTTATGCCTACTGGAAACATAATTTTGCTATTAGTATGGAAGGTGTAGAGATAGACATTTTGATTGAATTTAAAATATTCTGGTTTATACTTATAATTTGGTTTGTGTATATTCTGCTTTGTGTAAATCAGATCATTTTGTAGTGTCTGTTCCTGCGACTGAGAAATACGCCTTTCTAAATGAAACATAATATGTTGTTTTGTACCCTTAATGGGAGCTTGCATATTGTTCTGTAAGTTTTAGATTTATGCAAGTCACATTGACTTTTCTTATAAATTCTCTTGAATACGTTTAACATGTATTATTTTGTATAAGAACGCTGTTATTTCCAAATGCTTTTTTTGTTGTTGTTGTTGTTTTGTTTCTTCTTGCCTTCATCTGTATTGTTCTCTGCATTTCTCTGCTATTTGATTAATATCTGCATGCAGGCTCTCTCTGAAGCCAAATAGCCCTGGCACACTGACTGGAAGGTTACAGATGAATGGCGAGAGACATATATAAGACATAGGTAGCATTACAATAGAGAAAAAACTGTGATGCATTATTATTGTCTGCATGACCTCCCTCTGAAGCAATGCGCAGCCCCAGCTTTGATATAATTATTCCTGAATGTGCCAAAGCTGTACTTTCTGAAATAGCCCCGGTGTCAAACATGATGAATGACCAATTCTGTAATGTCAGTCCCAGTGGTAATTCCAGCAATGGAACAACCCACCAAACCCTGGGTTGTCCACAAGCCTGACTGGGGAGAGGGACCAGGAGGGACTATAGACATCAGCTCCTCTTGCCTGTGTAACACAGACTTCTTCAGCTTCAGTTCTGCTTCTCTTCGAAGAATTCAAATAATTCAGTCCCACTTCGTCCAATTCAGACAGATCACGAAGAGCTGCTTTTATAGCTGCTCTCAGCTGATATGTATATTTGTCAGGCTCATCAGAAGGCAATCACTTTTGTAACAAAATAAATAATCAGTGAACTATATTATATATGCATTTTCAAAATAAACAAGAAAATAAGAACAGGTTTGAATGCAATTACAAAAATTCCATTTCTGTTAATTATACCTTTTCATGGTATTTTTATAAGATGTGTATGAGTATTTTAAATGAAGTTCACTTTTGTGAACAAGTTTGCATAAAGTCTAAAATTCTACATGTCTAAGGGTAGTGTTCAAGTAATTTATCTGAACTGTAAAGACACACTTTGCTTTTTCAATAACAGCTTCCAATTATGTCACGGAACACCGACTTCTGCAGGGTTCCATCAGCAGACTTGCTGCATTCCAGGAGCTAAATCCCACAAGAATTTCACCTCAGTGCTACAGTGGGAATTTCTGGAAGAGCAAATTAGTGCAATGCAGCACTTTGCCTCTCAACATGCACCTACCTGCAGTGACTATGCTACTGCTCATCAAAGAGCAGTCCCATAGGGTTTAACGGATAAGGTATTCATCTTGTGTTGATGACTCAGCTTCATCTTTTAAATGTGCATGATGTCACAAATTTTCTTTTTCTTAATCTATGCTGAGCTCCTGTTTAGATGTTTTCCATTCCAGCAACACTCCAATTTCCTTTAACTTCACCTAAAGAAATTATGTACTCCAAAAGAACAGATCGGATACATGGAATGTGTGGTGCCTAGCTGTATTTTTTTTTTTTTAAAAAAAAATTCTCAGTCTTTTTTGGTATTTATGTTCACTTCCAATTTTGTTTTTAATAAAAATCAAGCCCAGTCATAAAAATCATTCATCTTTATATGCTCTCTTATGCAAATCCTTCCAGCTTCAGGTTTCTTATGAAATGCCACAGAGAGCATATAATCACTAATAAAATACATATTTGTATACAGATATGTTTTTGGAAAGTTGTTTTTCTTTCACTAATTAACACTTCCAAAGCCTCAATGTATATACAAAAAGGCACTAGAGTTCGAGGAAAATTATTATAATAAATCTTGATTTGGGGTTTAAAAGCTAACACTTTTCCTCAGATCTCAATGAGAAAGTATTCCTTTTCTTTTGCTTATAGATCCTGTTTGTAAATCTCAGTCTGAAAAAAAAGCTGTTCTCTCTACTGTTCTCCTCCCACTTTAAACAATGTTAGGGGACTAGTTTTAATCTCTGAGGTTCTTATTTACTGATTTTATTCAAAGAATGGAAATCTTCGATTCTTTGATTACATTTTCCATAGCCAGTGGTAAATATCAAATTTGAAGCATGCCATTCAGATGTAAGACTTAGTATAATATTTCAGTCTTAAGCTATCATTGTTTTAAAGAACAATGTAATTTATTAGAGTAACAAACCAGGCTATAATGGACTCAAATCAATATAATAAAATTAAGCCACATGAAATATGCAGAGCACAGTGGCATTTTGGCTCTTCCGACTACTTTATTCTCATGCTTGTATCTAGTGCTGTCTCAAAGTATGAGCCCATGGGGACCATCTCATGATCCCTTAATATGAAAGAGATCCTACAAGCAGTGTGTAATATCTAATGTTCATGCATTGATGCCCACCTTGCTCTGGTACTTGGTGAACAAGACGTGGAATCTGCACAAGAGCTCAAGATGCTTAAGAGAGCCGTGCTTGTTCATGTAACCAGAAGATATTACTATAGTGTTCTTTACAATAAATGGATTAAAAGTGGTTTGGTAGGTGGATAGGAGGAGAAACACTGAGAAAAGACAAAACCCTTTGCAAAGGGTACAAAAGCAATTTTTAAGTCTTAAAACGTAAGGCTAATTATTAAAAATAATTCATAACACTTCCCACTATCAAAATCCCTCGTAAAGCAAATGGTTCATACAGAATAGGGAAGTACAGAATACTCATATCTGATTATAAAAGGTATCTGAAGCATCTAATGCTTTTAGTCTTTGGTCTGGAAAGGTGAATAACACTTACATGTGCTAATGCCGTAACAACATTGAGGATCTATCCTTTAATGAGTTTTTCCTCCAACTTTTTTCTTTAATTCCCTTCTGATCACAAGACTTCTTTCATTATGCATATGATTCCTGGAGTCTGATAACTGCACTGTGGGTTTTTTTCTGGTATGAATAACTTTAATTCTGTCAGTTTAACTTTATTCTCATGATATGCTAAAGCCAAAGATATAATATTCTGTTATAAACCTACTTAAAATATCTGACAGATTTCAGCTTTTGGCAATTCTTTAAAGTTTCTGGGCATAAAAGAACCTTCTACCAGTCTAATTTTGCAATAGATATTTGTAATCAATGGTAAGTACTTCAGAAGTATATTGCTTTCTGTTTTGATACAAAGTATGTCTGGACATTTTAAATGGAGAGGCTACAAAAAATTGTGCCTGACCTCTTCTGGAATCAAGATTGGCATATATATTGCTCACAGTGGCTTCTAGTGGCAATTCAAATGTCTAAAGGCTGTGTTATGTTTAATGACAACCGTACAATGGAAGTATTGTGGCCATTAACTATGAAGGACCAGAAAGTACGTGCTACCCAAGTAACTCCTGTAGATTTGAAAAGAAAGAGCTGTTTTTCAAGATGAGTGTTTCAATCCAAGTATCATGTTTTCATGAGTTTCTAAAGGAAAAAATAAATGCCTCTTGAACTGAACCTTATCTTCAGCTGGCGTAAAGGCCCACTCATATGGTGCCACACGGCTGAGTCAACATAGCTGAACTCACAGTCAGGAATACAATTTCCCAATGTACCTAATGTCGTAATGGAGTGTGGGACATGGGCCCCCAAGCTTTGTCTTATTTTTTTAGTAGGTTTGAAATTTTCCTGGAAAAATGTGCCCTTTTCTTTAAAATCTGTGATTCTCAGAACTATTAAGGATGGGTTCACCTTACCTGGATTTTATTTGTGTGTTTGATTTACTTGCAACAGAGTTTTCTTATTGAATTTACTTGAAATAGAACTTTCTTCTTTCACCTTTTCCATTTAGTTGAGACAGTAGATGTGATCTGGCTTTGATTCAGAGCTGTCTGACAGATTCAGATAGTGGAAAAATTAAGGAATATGCTATTGATGAGAAATCTTTAAAAACAGACTAAAAAATTGCAAAATCAAGAACTGAAATGGATACATATTTTTTCCCTAGTTCCTTCATATGTTAGCGCCTTTCTAAGATGATCATAACCTGACCTCTTCTTCCAAGTGACAGGGGACGGGACGAGAGGGAATGGCCTCAAGCTCTGCCAGAGGAGGTTTAGGCTGAATATTAGGAAAAAATTTTTCACAGAAAGGGTCATTGGGCACTGGAACAGGCTGCCCAGAGCTGGGGTTGATTCACCTTCCCTGGAGGTGTTTAAGGCATGAGAGGACGAGGTGCTAAGGGACATGGGTTAGTGTTTGATAGGAATGGTTGGACTCGATGATCTGGTAGGTCTCTTCCAACCTGGTTATTATATGATTCTATGATTCAGACAGTCAAAATAGACTTCTGCCTAAAACCCTGACACTTTCTCTCGCACTTGGTGGGAATTTGCAGTTTGGAGCCCTTATGCCAGCATCCCTGGTTTTGATTTTTGCTGCAGTATTTGGCTTGTTGGAAGGCAGCTTTGAAAAGAACAGATCTACAGTGCATAAAGCCCAGTACCACGATGCTTGTGCTAGAGGAGGGCCTGTGTCGGGAATGCCTTGCTGCACTGATGATCCAGACAGGGCTTATGTGGCTTTCTTTTGCCGTGCTGTTAAACTAAACTAGCAAGTGACCAAGCTGACAACTGACGTGTAGCCTCTGCGGGTCATTAACCCCCATGAGCCTCATTTTCCCAATGCCAGACTACCTTTCAAACTGGGACAGGGAATGGTGTCTTGGCCCCGAATCTCTCCTGTTTTCTAAATATTTTTGCAACAGCAAATTTCTTCAGAACTTCACAGGCGGAGCTGAGGGCTTTTGCAGAGTTTATATGTAATTTGTTTATGCATTGGATTTCTTGTCAGGCATGTATGCAAAGTCCTTTTTACTACAGGCTCAAGTATTTGTTTACTTCTAGTGATTGCTTTAGTGGAATCTCTCATTACTCTGAGACCTCTGGCTAAAGTGTCTTTTACTTGGATGGAACTAACTAAGGCCTCGCTGATACCTGCCTTTCATTACTGAACTAAATAATGGAATTTTTTCTTTGCTCCAACTATATAAGATAAATTTCAATCCCTTGAGTTATTTTTTATTTGTGCAATTTGCTTTTGTGAAGTTTTTTTTCTGTACACGTATTGGCCTTTTTCAGATTTCTTGGGGGGAGGACAAACATAGGAATAAGGGAGAGAGATAAGGAATGAGAGAGTTTTCAAGCAATTTGAAAGACAAGACGCTTCTGAGAAGTTCTCAGTTTTTAGATATATTACTTTGTGGCTCTAAGTGTTGAGAGCTTATTTATAATTTCCTTATATTTGACTATTTACATAGAATCATAGAATCACCAGGTTGGAAAAGTTCCATCAGATCATCGAGTCCAACCTTTCCTATCAAATACTAAACCATGGCCCTCAGCACCTCATCCACCCATCCCTTAAATGCCTCCAGGGAAGGTGAATCAACCTTCTCAAACATCTATTTGTCATTATATTACATAGTGTCTATATGCTTCCAAGAAACTTAGCTTCTTGCTAGCACTTTTTTGCCTCAATCCATATTACACCTGACATCCCCAGGGTGGTGAAAATACTAGTGGCTGATCAGCTGATTGTTCATGATTCCATTAACATTACTGGAGTTACTTGGTGGCACATTGTAGTCTGTGTTTTAAGAAAAAACAACCAAAACCCATATAGATTTATTTTATTTCAACAAGCCCACAATTAGAGTTACATTCTGATTATGCTAGAATGTCAGCATATGTTAGCTATCAAGTGAAAATAAATATTGTCCCTAGCTCGAATCAGATAGTTAGATTTATTTTAAAGTAGCAGAAGGTTTTCTCATCAACAGTCTTGCTGCTATTGGACCACCAGCAGTGGTCAGCTGCTGCTTGCCATGTGCAGAAGCTCACACTGCCTTGTAGATCAGCTTCTGAGTAGACTTGCTCCATAGCCCCACTGTATGCAATTCCTATGGAAATGAGAAAATAATCCAATAGCAAGTGACAAAACAATAACAGCTAAGCAGAGAAGGCTTCTGTCGACAATGCTTATCTCTGCGTGTCCTGGGTACTCTGAAAATGAATTAGACTGAATAGATAAACAGTGCAGCTAAAGCAAATTATGCCTAGTTTATAGATGTGGAAGTTGAGACATAGTAAAAATTAAGCAATCTGCAGCAGGGCAGAGCAACAAATCTAGGAAATGATAGTCAAGAAAACGTGGCCTTGGCTGTTTGCTTTACCCACGTTAACTTTTCTCCTTCCAGCACTTAAGTTATGCTTGTGCCATGACAGATGCTGCCTGAGACACTCCTCCCCTTTCTTTTGCTAAGAAAAATCAATTCTCAGAGATAAAGCATTGGTGAATCTGCTTGCTTACAGCATGGTTGTAAGCACACAGTGCCATGTAATTTTTCTCACTTCTCTTACTTTAATAAAATAAAAATAAAAAAAAATTCTTGGTAAGACTTTATAAAATAGTTATTTCTATTTGTCTCCTTCTAGTCAGCAATATTACTAAGCATTTCTTCTTTGAGTACGGAATTTCAAAACTCACTTCTCTTTCCACAAAGAAAACTAAATGCTGTTGAGACAGCAGTATTGAGGTTAACATCATGGTTTCCTATTGTACTGAAGCCAGGTAGCACTCATATTTCATTAAATGGTCTCTCCTAAGTTTAGTTTATAACTTTTGGACAATGCTGAAATCTGCTTGGTCTATCCCACTACACGTTATTAGATTTGGAGAGATAAAATGCTCAAAAAAAAAAAAATCCCTTTTTCTTTCTCTTTTCTCTGTATTGAAATAGCTTGCTGAAATATGGGATCAGTTGGAATCAGGCCAAAAGCACTTTATGGCCATATATTTATAATGGCTTTGTTATGAAGAATAGCATTTGGCTAATGGACCTACACAACTACTAGAAGAATATTGATATGCATTCAGATCGCAGGTCGTATACAAGAGGATGAAATGCTGAAGAGTCGCGGAGTGGTTAGTTTGTTGTGTTCAGGCATTTTTTTGCCATTTGTTTGTTTATTGTATTTGCTATTTTAAACTGAGTTCAGTAACACAGCAGATATGTACTATATTTTTCCAAGATCTTTTCTGGCCTCTCTTTCTGTAAAAGATAGACTTCTTATAGCTCTGTCATCCAACTCAGGCTTTCGTTAAAATGTATTAAACCTTTTCACTGGATTCGCTTCTTCTGCCAAGGATGCTTCTGTGAAGTACATTTTTCACACTTTTCCCACTATGACTCTTCACAAAGATTAGGTCATTTGTGTCAACTTGTAAACATCCTTTTGGCTTATGATTCTTTTCTATCATTATTATAGATTACAGTAGTTTTAGTAGCACAGTACTGTAATGTTGAAAGATAATTAGAATGTCCTAGTTTCAGGAGCACAGAAATTATTATGTTAAGCCAAAGCAATGCTCAAAGTAGAGTTTTGACAATAACTCGTACCAGATGCTTCAGAGAAAGGTAGAAAAATCCTATACAGCACAACAATATAATAGCTAAATGGGAAGTTTCTCATTATATCTATTGACTAGGAGCTTGAATACCCTCAAGCATAATACATGAAATGTTTGGATTCTTATTTTATCTGCAGTTGTTCTTATATATATTTAAAACCAAGTATGACTCTTTAACCTTCCTGTGTATTACAGTATGCCACTTTTCCCTAAGAGGCTCTCAGTGCTTTCTTGGGTTAGAAACAATTCTGAAATACAAAGTGGTCACAAATCTCCCTTCATTATTCAAGAGATTCTTCCTTCCATGTGATTGGGAACTATTACCTACTTTTGGCTTGTACACAGAGATGGTATAGCTCATGCTACTAATGTTAGTTTTGAAAGTGTCCTACAACATAGGTTTAGTGTTGTTAGAGATGAAACTCTAATGCTATGCTCTCAGTTTCCAATGTGGGTCAGGAGCCTGTTTTACAAAAGCACTTTGTTTATGTGCTTGAAAGTGCTGGTCATCATTAGTACATAAAAAATATAAGATGACACATTACCCGTTCCAATGAAAATTGTGACCTGAATCAACTAAACCCCAAAGTCACTGCTCTATCTATTTTAGCAGGGCATGTACTCTGCCTGGGTACATAACAAAGGACCCAACAATGACAAAAATATCTCCAATGATGAGGCTTTTCTGTCCAAGTACATTTGGTCCATTTTCCTGAGAGATTTCTTTAAGTTCTTTCTACTCTTTTGTAAGTGGTACTTCAAGAGAAATCCAGAAATGGAATATCTGGGAAATATTTCAGCAAGTTGTTTTTTGTGCTTAGGGCTGGAATATTTGGTGAAGAGCTAGATATACTGACGCAGACTCATGTCAAGATCATCTACATCATAAAGTAACATGAAAGGCAAAAAATGATGCAATGACTGACAAAAGCAACGTAATAACTGGCATAGGTAATAAGTACAATGTAGGAAAAAAAGTTTGCTAGACATTGCTTATTCTAGAATCATTTAATTCCAGCTGTAGTGGACAGCAAGAAACAATGTAATTCTAGAACCAGTGTGAATAAGTATGGACAAGAATCATAGAATGGTTTGGATTGGAAGAGTCCTTAAAAGTCATCCAGTTCCAACTCATCCTATCACTGCACTCCCCTAATAAAGAGTCCCTCCTCATCCTTCCTATAGGCTCCCTGTAAGTACTGGAAGTCTGCTATGTGGTCTCCCCAGAGCCTCCTCTTCTCCAGGCTAAACAAGCCCAATTTCCTCAGTCTATCCTCATGTAGGAGATGCTCCAGCCCTCTGATCATCTTTGTGCCCCTTGCAGAAGCTCTTGCAGAAGTTGTGCTTGGAGGACTTCCCTTGTAGCTGAAGCTACAGTTAGTGTCATTCTGACTGCGAGGAGAACAAAATATAATGTAGGAATATTATAACAAATTCCTTAGATTCTTAAAGAGTTGTCCCATGGAGGACATCTGCTGACTTCTGAAGAGCCATGCTGGGAGTCCAGAAAATAGACATAAAAAGTATATAAGGAGTCTGGCTTCTTCCTACTCTCCAGCTGGATTTAGTACAAACACAATTGTGTGTATATAATGATGCAAGCTTAAAATGTTTAGAGGGACAAAAAGAATGTTCAAGAGTAAAAAACCTAATTATTTTAGGTCCAGATGTCCTTTCTATCACCTGGGAGGTCAGTGGTTTTAGAAAATGAATCTACACTGACTTATACAACTTCTGTCCCCAGCAGACATTTGTGTGAAATACAAACAGCGAACATTAAAACGGAATTTGTATCAGGCAACAAGGAGCTTAAACAAGAGCACAGGTTAGCAGAGAAAAGAGGTTCAAGGGGCATCAGAAAGTCAGTATACTGTAGGTGGAGTGTGCAGCTTCTCTGTAAATAGTTATCACAATGAAAAAAAACCAGTTTAGTTATAGAAACCTAGAGTCCTTTTAGGACTCATTCAGCATGTAGCATGTGAAAGAGAATCTTCAGAAGAAATTACAGCATAGTGTTTGAATTTGGCTTTGGAACGTCATTCATATGGAGATATTCTTGCCTCCCAAACTCCATGAGTCTGTATAAACTCATCTGAAATGTGACATCTTCTTATTCCTGTTGAGATTATGAAAGTATGCTAAAAAAAGGTATAAAGATGGAAATGCTTTTCTTTTCTAGATGTGGCTTTCACAAGAAAACAATCCATAAACATAAAAAAAAATTCCCTCAGCGGTAGTATAAATCTGGATTTTCTGTGAGATTTAGCCTGAAAATTCATTGATGGGCTTGAAAAGAGAGCTGTATGATTTCTAAATATGAAGGATTTTCATTATATCACTTCCAGCAAATTTCCAATTCATAATCCTTTCTTTTTGATTCCGTTTCTTTTTCCAAAGCTTAAAAAAACATAAGAAAATCTGTTGGTAGTTTAGTTTTGTAATTGTCAAGTCCCCTGATTAATTAGGCATGCAATATAAATGAGTACAACACAAAAGTAAATGTGTGGGAGGTTGATGAGATCATAGTTCTACTGCGGTTTATTTAACTCTCAGAGAGTCTGAAGTTTGTGGAGCTGTCAAACATTTTTTTTATTGGGTCAAGGGGAAAAAAATCATGTGGATTCATATAGAAGAAAGCACATAAGTGAAGTCTACTACTGAAATTTTAAGCTTCTGGTATACGTTATTTATAATATCCAAGCTGGTATTAAAGAGATATGTATGGACATTGTCAGCTCATTGTTCTCTCTTCAAGAGAAGAAATAGGTCATGGCCACTGGATGTGAGAAGGACTCTTATTCTAGCTGCTAGCCTGCTCTAGACTGTAAGGAAGGAAAAATACTGGCACAGATGCTCAGCACTACTCAGCCAGGCTGGATGGGACTTTGAGCAACCTGATCTAGTGCAAGGTGTCCCTGTCCATGGCAGGAGAATTGGAACTGGATAATCCTCAAGAGCCTTTCCAACCTGAACCATTCTATGATTCTACAATTCTGTGATCAACCTGTCTAACTCCTGCTGTTGGACAGAGCAGTGGCCCAGGATAGGGAATGAAGTCTGATAGGGAATGAAGTCTGATAGGGAACGAAGTCTGATAGGGAATGAAGTCTGATAGGGAACGAAGTCTGATAGGGAATGAAGTTTGTTGGCCTGTGCAAGACAGAAAGACCTAGAGAACGGAAACATCCTTGCCGTGTTCAGTGCTACCATGAAGTCCTGCTCTGTCATTTACTTGTGTGCAACCTAATTGTGAACCTCAACAGTAATCTTGACAAAATCGATAGACTGATTGCAGAGAAAAGTGTTACCCAATGGGAATAATGATTGGCAGAATTTTGCCCTTAGAATTCAATTAAAGTTATTTACCAGATTGCTGTTTTCAGCATCTTTCTTATTAACTAATTTCAGGAAACAATAACAATTACATATCTGTCAAAAAGTGTGATTTTTCAGAACAGTAAATAGCAACAGTTCATCTGCACTTCCTTACACACCTGTAGGAATTAATTCAGCAATTTACACTGAGGATATGACCCAACAAACTGCCCCTGCTGTGACTGCTAGAGATGTGCTATGCTCACCTGCTCATTGATAATTTATGACCTACCTTGTAAAAGCTGCATTTACTTGCCTCAGCTGAATAACTTCTATCTTTGCACCGAAAGCCTCTCTTAGCTAATTCAACTGGTTTCTTCTTAAGAATTTCCTGGCCATGTGGTCACATCCATTCCAGACAATGCACAAGTGGAAAACTCATTTGAGTAACTCATGATCATGGAATCTGGGTGAAATAATTTAAAACGAATATGTGTCTAAAGAAGTCATTAAATACTGAAATTGTTCAATGAAAATTCCATATACCGAATGGTGAGATATAATAGCTATCTGATCTGTTAAAAGGAAAAACCTTTTAAACTAATCGATCTTCCACACAACAATTTATGTCAGTCCCTTTTAAGATTATCCCTTCTTAAATGGGTAGCTGACAAAGAAATATATCTGATACAACTGCTAAATGAACAGATTTGCAACGTGCTAAAGCAATACATTTAAGAGGTCTTTCATGTATTTTGAGAAAAGGTTAAAAATCCTGGCAGCTCTTAAAAAGCAGATTCTTAAGTGGTGTCCTTTTAGTGCTGTAAGATTATGACTGAATTGGATAATGCCATTACAGCAAAAAGTGGTTTCTCTCCTTCTCAAGACTTTATTTTCAAATGAACGAGGCAAAAATGTTGAGTTTTGGTTTTACTCTGAAAGAAAGAAATTAAGCACATGTTAAAAAGGGACAAACCGCCTACAGAGGGTTTGCAAAGCCTGGAAGCAGTACCTCATTCCCACTCATTCATCCAGCACATCATGGTCTTGTCCAAATTATCTAGTCTCTGGCTGGCCTCCAGAACAGGCTGATGAAGGTTTTGTTTGCATGATTTTTGCTGGCATTCCATCATCTGCACATGTAAAGAAGTATTAAAAAGTAAGCTTACTGCTTTTTTGTCCTTAGGAGAAAAAGGAGGTGGCATCATCACCATTTCAACAAGGGCATTTTAGTGAGTAATATACTGAAAAATTTTGTCTCTAAAAATATTACAGTCATGCATCCTGTGTCTCCTCTCATACCTCTCCTATGCCAGCTGTTATGAAGAACAATGTAAGATGGGAAAACGACTACAATTTTTCCTCATTTTGTTTGCAGACAGTGACTGGTAAAAGGTGGGGAGCCTTGTATCACTTCCTGAATATTTAAGGACATATGCTACGTTATATATATTCCTGAATATTTAAGTATGTATGTTGCATAATATGTAGTACTGAACCAGTAAACATCTGTGCTGAAGAAGAGGAAAAACAAGCATTATCAGAACTTGCTTCCTTTCCTGCTTCCAGAAATAAGCACTAAATAAGACCTCCTGTTGGGGGCAAACTGAAATGCTGGTCTCATGGAAACCGGCAGGCATATTTACCTAGAGGTAAATCCTATCTAGGATCTATACTTTTCTCCTGTAATAAATGAAAGGAAGCATGGCTATAACTCAAAGTACATCTCTGTACTTAATAAGAAACCACATGCTGCTCACCAGTATGTCTCCATCCATGTCTAGGCTCATCATCTTTTTAAAATCAAAGAACAATTGAGTTTAAATGTTCACCAGTAAATATCTACTCTGCTTCCTTTAGGCAAATGCTTCTGATTTGAAGACAGCTTTATATGCCTCTAACTCTTTATTTTCAGTGTCACTATGAGACCTCGTCATAGGGCTGGGCAGCTGTCTAAATAAGGAGAGCATGCGTGACTAAAATATGATTTTCTAATATCAGAGTAAGACAGGCAGTAATGTAGAAATAAATAAAAAGAATGGGTGAATATGAGAAAGCAATGAGGTAATATTGATTAACAGGGTATGTAGTACACCTCAGTGAGCCCACAGACAATGAAAAACAAAGTCATTTGAAGAAAAGAGAGGTTTGAGGGGCATTCTGGAGGAGGAGTAGTTATTTTTTCTTATGTTTATGGGTAGCTCCTGAAGAGAGAGAGTGGTAGTATGGGAGAAAACATGAAAGTGCCAACTTGAAAAATGGACATTTTAAAAATGGAGCTTAGTAGTGTGATCTGGCCAGAGGTGGAGAAACAGCATGACTTTGGAGGAGGAAACAAGTTTGTGTTTTACACGGCAGAGGAAGCAAGAGGAATAATATGAGCGAGACAGAGGATTGAGATGAGCGTTCTGCTTGAGGCAGCTTGCATTGATAATGCCAAAGACAGGAGGGCTGCAGAAGCTGAGGAGATGGTGATTCATGGTGAAGAAGGCTTAGGTTACATTCTAACTGTTTTGGTATTTATAATACTTGCACATCCGAGATGTGCTGAGCAGAAAATATCTGCAAGATTTTATCTGAAGAGCTAGAAACTGATAAAAGGACAACATGATGATGATATCATCCACAGTGGGCATGGAGAGGAAAGGGTTTTTGTTCAAATGAAGCATGTATTAATGTTCAGTCATATGAGGCCAGAATGTGTTACATGTTATTAGAGTACTAACAAAGGGACATGATATGTGGCTACTGGGGTTAATGCCAAAAGAAATTGTCAGCAATCAAAATGTGAAGAGCGGATGTTTTTTCAGGTACGCCCTGACGAATGTATGATGCATTTATCAGCTGATGAGGGAGTTAGCATGCAAATTGAAATATATAGGCCCAATTTTTGCTGCTTATCACCACTGCAAATGTTGCCGCCTGGCCCAGCCTGGTTCCTCTGTTATGTCTTGCACTGTCTCTGTGCAAGCAGTTAGAGGGTCTGAGCCTGAGAGGCAGATGCTCATCACTCCCCCGGGTCTGGCTGTAGCCACCAGTAGTCTGCATGTGACCTCAGCTCAGCACCACTACCCCAATGCCTCATCCCCTTTGCTATCATGTCCTGGCCAAAAATATCAGTGCAGATGATTTTATTTAAATCTGTGGATAGACAGATAATGCAGCACTTTGAAGTGCTAGAAGCGCCTTGCCAAGGTTACAATGACTTATAGACTGGGGGTCAAGTCCATAGATATTCCACATATTACAAAGCATGCATGAAATTCAAAAAATCTGAAGGACAGAGCTGGGAGTGCAAAGAGGACAGTCTTCAGGAGAAAATTAATGGAGAGATGCAAAGGTGGCTTATCTGGTTGCTATATATATTTCCAACAAGCTAGAGAGGGGCATTATAGAAACTGAGATACAAGATTGCCTTCAAGTGGTGAGTGAATGAAAGCAAAAATATTGTGTGAAAAAAAAAATTCTCTCTCTACCTTACGCATCCCATTTTCTAGCAAACTAGTATGCACAGGATACCTGTGCAAAAGATTTTCCAGGAACATAAAATCGAATCCTCTCTTAGCAGAAACCCAAGATTAAATTAGAATCACAGAATCACAGAATCACAGAATCACAGAATCACAGAATCACAGAATGACCAGGTTGGAAGAGACCCACTGGATCATCGAGTCCAACCATTCCCACCAATCCCTAAATCATTCTCCTAAGCACCTCGTCTACCCTAACCTTAAATACCTCCAGGGACGGTGACTCAACCACCTCCCTGGGCAGACTGTTCCAATGCCTAACCACCCTCTCCGTGAAGAACTTTTTCCTAATCTCAAGCCTAAATCTCCCCTGGCGGAGCTTGAGGTCATAAGTATTAGCCATCAGTATTTTTCAATGTTTATGCATGTTAAATGTTCCAAGAATTTCGTCAAGACTTAAGGCCCAGCTTCAACAAATACTGAAAAATAACAACTTGCCATCTCTTTTAATCTTTCACTCTTTGATAAGCTGTTTGAAGTACAGGATAAAGTAATTTCATTATTATAGTTTTTATCATTTATTTGTCACCCTCATATACCCCTTAGGAGGTGAGGTGACATCATAAACAGGTTCCCTGTGTGACTGTGCTTGGTGTAGAAGCTGGGTCAGACCCTCAAGGGAGCGGTACTTGGAGACACACAAGGCTAAACTAGCAAAGAGATGGGGATAGATTCCTATCCATAGTAACCTTTAAAAGCAAGAGATCTGTGCAGAGCAAATCAATTACACCTTGGCCTCTCAGATGGGGTGGTGAATGGAGGACAGCAACAGATGTGTGTGAACTGATATCTCTGTGAGCGTGTTCATGTAAAGAAACACCTCTCTTGCAAAGATTATTTCAACAATACATAGGATGTTACTGATTTCTTTGCTTTAAAGAGCTCAGCTCACTTTAGCCAAGAAATGACAATCCTTTGCTGTGAAATTAGGTGAGAGAGCTGAAACAATATATATTTCTAGTGTTTTAATCTTGATACTTATCATGAGTAGAAAATGATATACATTACAAACTCAGGAATATCTGATTTACATAGAAAATACCAAGTAGAGATGTAGGGCATCATTATTCTGAAATATTCATCTTATATTTTATCTTTTAAATACTGCATAATATTCGACAGAATAAATATGGAAACCAAATAATGTCTGGGTTATACCTTTTACATTTCAATGTAATATAAATTCTATTGTTATTGTAGATCTACATTTTCACTAAATGTAGTGTTTTTCCACCAGCAGAAGAATGGTTGACCTCCTGTTTAATGTAATATTACACAGGCAGAGTCATTGTGCAGGCTGATAGCCAAAAAAAAAAATATATGTAAAGCCATGATGATATGGGAGTGTTTGTTTTACTTTGATATGGAGATGTCACTTTGGTGTCGTGTTAGGCAAGGGAAGATCTCTTTCCCTGGCCCAACAACATGCCACTGCTGGAACGAGCCCTCTTCTTCTGTCTTTGGAAGATGTAATGCAGAAACATACTTAGAAAACAGGGGAAGAAGATCATTCCAGTATTTGGTTTTGTGAATGCTAGTATAGGCCAGCTTCTAGAGTAGCTTATTTGTGTGGATGTAAGCATGTATGTATGTTCTAACATAAGGAATCCACCAGGACCTCATGGGAAAGGGGGCAGTGTATCCACCCATGGCTCTCACCCTGTTGTGCCACAGACAGCATCTCTGAGCAGCTTCAGCAGGAGTTCCCAGTCTCTGTCTCTCTTCACAAGAGTCAGACTCAAAAGCCCATGTATGAATATTTAAACAAAAAGCATTAACAAACCTGCCTAGAAAATGTAATAAGAATGCCTTTTTGAGGAAAGTGTGCTACCAAAATGACAGCCACATTTTTTACCTCTTCAGTTCTAAGTGCTCTTAGTGTTAATTTGTGAATTATTGTTTCTAATGAAAATAGTACTTTATGCAGTAAGGATGGTATTATATTTTCTTAATCTATTTTACTGAAGCCCTTTTATTGTCCAGGCTATTCTTACTTAAAACACTAAGGCTTATTTTGTATTTTACTGCCTGTTGCCAGCCTGATGATGAAAGTAAAGGCTATGAATTTGTTAGACCCTACTTTATAATATATTCTGTTTATCATAATTTCTTTTTCATTCTGGTGGTGCTATTTTCACCAGTGTGCTGAAGGTGCTGTCAAAATTTCCATTATAAATATTGTTTCTGAGGGGTTTGTAAGTCTAAAGGTTCTGCATTAAAATTCTCTCTAGCTGAAGTATGACATGCAGGTCTCTGCAAAGAAATATTTCCTTTACATGCAGTTTAAATTGGCTTAGTCATTTTTTAAAAATAAATTTGCATGTAAGTATCAGGAGTCACACATGTAGTACAGTCTCATATATTCAAATAACAACAAAATAAACATCTATTTGTACAAACTGTTCCTGAATTTCCATCGATATGAGTCTGCTGCCACTAAAAGGTGTGGAAGGAAAAGCCCTGGTAGAGTACACCTACTCCTTAAATACATGTTGGAAATTTTATGACATCTAAGTTGCTACAGTAGATTTATAAGGTAATGAGTAAAGATGCTGTGTTCAATGTTTGACAGAGATGCAATACAAAAATGGAGAAGTTAGCAATAGAGGAATAGATACATCACCGTACCAGCACAAGACAGGAGTTTGTTTTTGAAAGGATTCTGTTAACACAAGCGAGAGAAATCTTTTAGTGACCTCTTATTTCATGAGGTATTTAAGATGCTTAGTTAGAATTTCTCTGCGTTTTAATTTATAGAACCTAATTTGTTCTGTCATTTCTGTGCTTTCACTGGCTTCTCAGGTATGATGCATCTGTCTGATGCTCACTCCTGTTGTAACACCTTGTTACAGGCTCTTTCCTGGGTTTAGTTCACCTACTTACCCTGAGATCTCATGCTTACTTCTTTTCCTCTAAATTTCAATAACCGTGCAACGGCAAAAATAGTAAACAGCACTCTAAAAGAGAATACTAGAGGAAATAATTTCAATTATAAATATGCAAAATATTAAACAGTAAGTGTAAGGTGTGCGTCAGTCCTCAAAGAGAAACTGTATTACAAAAATGAGGAAATGCAGATGTTTCTCACCTCTTGATTTGTGGCGCTGTGCTGTTTTCTTAAAATAAAATAAATAAAGGCATGGTATGAAGACTGAAAGGGTTTGGGTTTTCCCCCAGTTTTTCCCCTACTCACTCTGAGGCCCAAGATGAAGCACTACAGGCATCTGACAGCAGCGCAAAGCTCTGAGAAAAGGCAGCAGAAAAGATTTCTAAGCATATATTTACAGTCTTTGTTTCAAAGCGAAAGAGCAGTTGAAATTCAAGAGAATAATGGTGTATGTAGTCAGCTATTGTTCCTCAGAGCCATCCACTGCCACACAACGTGATGCCGAGTAACCCGCCCATCGGAGCATCGTGAGCTGTTGTTTTCCTCTGGCGGGCACGCTGCAGAAGCAGAGCTCCCCGTTGCCTTTCAGAAACCTCCAGAAATCTTCTGAAACTTCTTTCTGAAGGTTTGACAGTTTGAGGTTCTCGTTGTTTTCATTTAGGTTTTTTTTTTGTTTTGGTTTGGGTTTTTTGCCTTTAATAACGATTACAACTTCTGTAACTGTCTTTGGGGACTAAGAAGTTTCCATGGCTTGGAGCATATGCAATATCTTGCCTGATTAATATCAGTATATATATATGTATCTGTGTAAGTTTAATTTTTTTAAAGAAAAGATTGTTCATTAAAGAAAAAAAATCCCCAGTGATTAAAGTATGTAAGAGATGTATTTGTTGATGGGGGTAGAGGGGAATTTAGTGGCAATATAAGGGAAGGATGAGTTGCTACCCCTCTCTGCAGTCCACCCCCTTTTTATTTTTCTACCTTCCAGAGATGCCCAGCAGCTAGAGCAGTTTGGCTCTAATAAATCCAGCAGTACTCACTGAGGGGGTTGGAAATCCTGCTCTGGGTTTGTGTGCTCACTGAAGCAGACTCAGAAAGCTTCGTAGTGACAGCAGCGCGGTGGTGAGACACTGAACTTCTTTTTAACATCCCCAGATGAAATACCTACACAAGCTACCAGGTTCCTCAGTCAAGTAATAATTCACAGGCTATGAAGGAGAGTAATTAAGATAATCCTTCAAGCAATAAAACCAGCAAAGTTGCAAAAATGCCCATTTTCTGAGTGTTTGTTTAAGGGAAAACAGTTCTACATAATGACCCAATACTGTAAAAGTGCACCTTGCTTCATGTATGTACACCAATGACTGGACTTCAGGGAAATTCACAGGTGAAGCTTAATCCTTCTCTCAAACCATTTTGAGGAATGACCAATAGTTTAATTCATTCCCCCATAAGTCCTAAATAATAATAAAAAAAAAATAGGTAGATGTATGCACTTTCAGCAAAACAAGCTACTGCGATGCACTTTTTATGGACTAGATAATAATAAAGCAAGCTCCTTCTCCTTTGAAAACTTTTATGTGTTAACATATTTTACAAAAAAGTAAGTTTTTTTCCAGTTTGGCTACTACATTATAGTACTGAGTTTCAGTGAAGAATCTGGGAGTATAAGTAGAATTGTAAAGTTGTCTTTTGAATAGTTATTTACTTAATATTTGAAAGATATTTGGTACAGGAATATAAGTAAAGATAAAAAAGAGTAAGCAAATGTGTGAATCTAACAGTAAAATCCAGGTGGGTAAGTGCAGAGCTATAGTTAGGTCTCTGCAGAATACAGCAGGCTCATGGGACTAACATCGTGTAAACACAGCATTTCTATGAGTCATTTTTTTAATTTTCTTTTTCAAGAGAAGAATGAAAGAGCTCAGATAAATACTGCAGGGTCACCTCTGGGAGTGAGATTCTGCCTATATGTGGATCTAAATCTAAAGATGTTTCCACAACTTTACTTCTGCAATAGTTAAAAAACCTTTTCCCATTCCATTTATTAGTGAACATGTTATTCTTTTTGTTTTACTCTTCAGTCAATATTGTGTTTAAGTTAAGCAGCTCTTCTTCCTTCCCAGTGTTAAGCTCCGTGCTGTATTCAGAAAGGAGATCATGTCCCCTCTCAGCCTTTCAACAGCGGTAAATTGTTCCATTCAGTTACCCGTGGGCACGCTTTGAACAGGAGTACAATGAACTCGTTCCTTCTTTCCAAATAGTAGCTTAAGAATTGGCTTCCTGCCACTTGTCACTCAAAAAAGCGAAGGCAAGAGTGGTGGAAATCATGTGAATTTATCTATTATTGCTCAGCTTGTTTTGCCTGTCCCTCTGGTGACCAGAGCTAAACAGTAACTTCTGACACAGCCAAGAGAAAACTCAAGTACACAGGGGGAATAAATGACCAAAATTGACATTCAGGTTCACTTGTGTCAGCCTCAGCAACCCCAGGGACTATTATGAAAAATATTTTCACTATTTCTACTATTAATCATGATAGATTTGTACCCAAAGTACAATTTTTTTTTTTTTTTAGCACCTGCAGTTTGTTGTAGAAGGCCAAGATGTCCATGTGGGTGTTCCTTCAAGAAAATACCTGAGTGATGTCCAGTGGAGGACCCAGTGGAAGGTGCAGCATGCCTTGCTTTAACATACTACAAGACAGACATCAATAACTCCATTTCTCTTGTCCAGATTGCATCTGACTCTTCATGGAGGCTGCATTACTCATTCCCACAAAGACACAGGTGCAGTGGGTTCAGTGCCAGTGAGTTCAATACGGTGTGATAAAGTCAAGACAAAGCAACTAATCCATTTTGGATGAAATACAGAAACTCCTCCAAGAAAAATAAAACCCAGAGTTAATTTACAGTCGTCATCACCATCAATTATATATATACAGCATGTTTAATATTAATTGCTTCTGTGAATATACTAGGCTTCGTTTCCTTTAATAAAACGTACCTGTGCGCCCCAAATATAAAAGAGGTGCAAATCAAAATTGTTGTCCTGTGTACAAGTACTGTACATATTTAGGGGATCAATAATCAAGGATCCAGGTCTTTTGGTTGGAGGTTTGAAATTCAAATCCATGCTCCATAGCTCTTGCCTGTTAGAGGGATGCTTTAATCGGGCAAGCCTGGATTCGGAGCTTGAGTTTGAATCCAGACTTTTGGCTTGAGATCATCTCTCCTAAAAGTAAAAATGAAGCAACCCCAAAATATAAAACCTCTGTCTCTGCCACATGAGTTACAGCAGGAGAAAATCTTTCCCTAATGACCCTGACCCAGAATAAGTGTGAGCCTGCTTAAAACACTGCTTTACCATTTAGGAAAATTTATGGCATTGTAAGTACCGAACATTTGGTCACAGCACTTTCACTATAGGTTTGCCTAATGAGTCTGTAATCATCATCTTTTTGTTGAGGATTTTCATCCTGACAGGGTTGGTCTGACATTCAGTGAGGTGCTCGCATTTGTCAGAAGGAAGAACCTGCAGTAAAAGAGGCGTTGGTGGCAGTATTTAGGAAATGTTTAGTGACAAATATATCCTGTTTAAAATGCCCATATATATGCAATTGAGTAGAAAAAAGAATATTTAAACTGTGATGGTCAAAGATGGTATAGGTGTTTCACTTGCTTTTTCACAGTCCTGACTACCCCAGATTGCTGTAAACGTATTCTAAATATTTGGACAACAACAGAGAGTTGTTGAAAGAATATTTTGTAGAAAGGTGACTTCAAAAGTAACCCATTGCCACAGGAAAAAGCATGTTACAAGGAACTCCTCAGAGACAAGAGGTCTAATTCTGCCTTTCCTTAGGTTAGTTTTACACCAAAGTATCTCTACGTATTGAGTTCTGAGTTACACCAGCGAAGGCTGGCAGAGCTGGTATCCCTAAATAAAAAGGATGTTTATAAAATAGGAAACCTGTATCTCTACCTTCTTTCACTGAGTACCATTTATAGTAGTGGGCAGAAAGAGCAGATAGAGAAGGCAGTGCTCCTGTTTTGTAGCGTGGGGGCCCTAGAAATACTTCAATGTGCTTACTAAGTAGGCAGAAATAATCCCCTCTCCCACTAATTTTTAAAGAACACGCGTCTCCAGGCTGAACTGCAACTCTCTCTAACTATTGATAGTGGAGAATATTCTAACATTAAATATATCTTAGGAAAAAGTTCTTATTCAGGAAGATGAGTGCTGTAAGAAATAGTTTTTATTAGAATCTAGATGTAGCATTTTAAAACTTGTTTTCCCTAAAAATACCTTTTGGCCTTATGCATTTCCATTGCACAGCAGTAGTACTCACTAAGATGTTACGATATTATTTTTATGTTGCAAAGTACAATATAAATCTAACTGTTTTTTTACAAAATTTATTCAGCACTTGCTCCTCGGAGAGACCAAAGTAAAGTTTTAAAATGTTTCGTGGTTGCCAAATTTGATTCCCACCACTTTCCCCTCAAAAACACTCCTTCCTGTCAAAGAATTATCACCCGCTGTCAACAGATGTCGCATTATGTGCAGGGATGGAAGAATCCAGCCTGAAAAAAAACTCATATCCAAATTCACATCAGCTTGAAGATGAGAGAAAGTGGAAGTTATGTTTCAAAGAATGTTCAAAAAGTTGTGTGAAGGGTGGTTATGCTCTGAATGCGATCCTGCAGACAGCACACTGTGTAGTGTCTAAACAATGTATGAGCCCGTCAGCTCCTGGAGTGCAGCTTGTGTCTCCTCACCACTGGCCAGACCTGGGATGTTACTAGATGTATCCAGAGGCTGCACGTTGTTTAGAGCATATTATTACAAAAAGTCTTTTAAATGATGATCCCAAACATATGATATTTTACTAGGTTCTTCTGAAGTCTGTATCAGAGTAAAACTCAAGATCTACAAGGTTAGAGACTAGAAATTTGGAAGACGAGCTATGAACTTTAGGTCACTCGCTTTAAAGAAAATCAAATCACCTTGCTGAGTGTTCTGTGTGAACACACAAGTAGGGATCCGAGATCTGAGCAAGCCACATAGAGAGAGAAGATGGCTCAGGAAGTGCCAAACACTTAATTGGGATGTACAACACGCCTGTGAAGAAGGCTTTATAATCCCCTTTTTTTACAGATGGGGAATTATTTTAGGTGTGACTTTTCCATTTGCTTACAACATTAATTTCAAGAAGGAAACAGAAAAAGGCAAACAAATAAACACCTCTGAGAAAACGTCTTGCAGGAAGAACCCAGCACTTGTCATTTCTCCATTTCAGTTTCTCAGGTGACTTCCTCAATGGCAGTAATATATCCTGAGAGCCCTGTGGTGAAGGTAGGGGGGGTAGTCAGCATATTATGAATTTATAACTGCGTCTTTCTATTTATATCCTGTAATATCTTAACACAGTCCAGTCTGTGCCCCTATGGTTTGCCTTTTGGGGGCATTTGTCATATGGTATTGAAAGATTTGGAAAAAAATAAATCCAGAACCTGTGTGAAGAATAATCCAGATGACATCCTAGGCTGATGCAAGTTGATAACCAGATTAATCTAATTTTCTATAAAAAATATAGGACTTGGATAAGGTGTTAATAAACAATTAATCTGTGGAGACCCCCCGCCCCCATCTAATGTGAATTTGACAGACGTTACCACAGTGGTGTCTTGACCCCATGCCAGAACCAGAATAAAATTCACCATTAAAGTGTGAACTCGTACAGTAGGATGACATTTGGGTTTAAGATGTTCCACCTAGACTTTTACAGAAATCCATCCTTCACTCCACAGCATCCCCATTTCAAAGGATCTGTACCAACAGCCGCTACAAAGGGAGACACTCGCCTCAGCTACAGTTGTGTGGCTTCCACAGGAAAGGAAATCTCACATACTTTTCTATTACTTATGGGATTTTCTTTATTTTACGTATTTACTCATTCTCTTGCTTTTAATCAAAAACACTTCCTGCTACTACCAAGCTTGCGAAAGAGAACCTTTTGTCTGCAATTCTGCTGGGCTTTATTATGTAAGATCATCCTAGAAAATCCAGATTTTATTTATGCGTATCAGAGTTAATTATTAAGGCCGAGTTGTCATCAGGTTTGTTATTCCATTTTTCTCTCTTTCACTATTTCTTATAGGAAGATGCTTTGATCCTCAGTACTTGTCAGTGGACTTTTTGGGTTTTATTTTTCATCAGTACAATTATGTGTGTCAACTTTCTGTTGTTTTAAAACTTTGCCTGCAAGAGTGACACAATTACCACTTTTGTGTCTTCACAGCGAGTGGAGCAAAATATTTCATGATAGCCAGGGAGCTTTCATATGATCAATCACACTGTGTCCTTTTCCTTGAAGTCTAATTGCATCCTACCAGCAGGATCCTCCTTTCTTATTGATTACCTCCCTCCTTTTATTTCTTACTGATTCATTTCTCCCATTCTCAGCTTTAATTAACCGGGATTTCTCTGCTTTTCCCAGACACTCAGAAACTCCTTGACAAGCAATAAGACAACTACAATGCATCCACAGTCACACGAAGAGATAATAGCCAGACTGGTATAACTTCTAAACGCTGCTTGCAGCTGAACTTTTTAGCTTTCGATTAACCTTCTGTGTGTGCATGTGCATGTGTGTGAGTGTGTATATGCATTTTTAAAGCATTTTTTTAGAGAGCCTTTTATCTTTTCAAACCATCAACAGGTCAATGGAATTCTTTTGCATTCTGCAGCTGCAATCTTCTTATCTCTCATAGACTGACAATCATTTTGCTTTTATGACTGACTCTTTTTCCATAGTTTGTGGAAAAAAAAATACTGACAGCTTTGCCCTTTTTTCTTCTGTTTTGGCTCTTGGCAGTGGAATGGTGGCAAATGATTCACTCTGTCTCTGGGTGCATTTATGGACACTGCAGCTTGTTGGAGTGTAAATACGCTACGAGAGGAATGATATTGCCAGTACTCACAAGTTATATAAACCACTGTAGAAATAACTTGGAAAAAAAAATCTAATTAAAGACTTCTATGTGACAAGAGTTTTGATTGTACTTAGCTAAATCTGAAACCAAGTAGTTGTATTTGACACAGGCTTAAATTTCCTGAGTGCATACATAAATGTATTGACTTTGAGATAGTATTTCTTTTCATATAGGCGTGTGGCCCTGGGAAAATCAAGACTGGATAAGTTGTCTTCAAGGTTGGATGACTCAACTGTGTTATTTAAGTATCTTAGGGATGGCAAAGAAAAGTTAAATGGTTCCTTTAAAACAAAATTTCTTCTTTCTGGATGTGTGGGAGGGGGCTATGATGGTCTGTGTCACGCAAAGCTGTGAGGAGAAGAGCTGGAGATACCTAGAGAAGATGGTTTTGCTGTATTTCCAGAGAAACCCCAGCTCTTTGCTGGTTTAGAAGCTCTTTCTTTAAATACGTAAGAACTAGATCAAATCTCGATGAAAATCACTGCTGCACAGGTAGGAAACATAAGAGATCCTTATATTCTACTCAAGACCTACTTGAAATTACAGGAATAGATACAAACCTTCTTATACTGCTGGCAACAGCATTGCATGTCTTGATTGTCAGCCGGTACTAGACCCCCATGTCTTATCTTCTTTGCCTCAGGGATTATAACATTTCCAAGTTAAATAAAACTTGTAGTAATTTATGCGGAATTATTAACCTCTCTTGTTCGTACTCATATTCTCTGTTTACCTGTCAGCCACACACCACCAGTGCAACTGCCTGGCACAAAAGCGTGCTGTGCTGGAAAATATCTCACCGCCCTGAAGAAAATCGGAGAGGTTTAGAAAATGCATTCTAATTTGTCATAAAAGCAACATTATCACTGTTGGCATGGATACTAATATTTGAATAATAATTAGTTACATTTCTTTCTGAATAGATTGGCATTGAAATACTGCATGTTCAATAGCAACCTTATCAGTGGAAAGCTGCCAAGCATTTGAGAAAAAAAACCAGAAAGGTAAATAGGGTGATTCAGGGAACAACAAATCCATCTTAAACCAGGACCATAATAATGAGAGAAGAAACAGATAGGCCAATTTACCAGACTTAGATAGAAGTGAGTAGTAATGAAAAACAGCTCATGGAGCTTGCATTATGTGTGAGATGCACAAGCAGACAGCTGGTTTAGACCACATTTGTTTCCAAGCTCAAGCATAATATCACAGCACAACTACATCATGCAGATGATTGTGCAAAAGCTACAAAGCATCATTTAGTCTCTAACTTTGCAATCTTTTACTGGGCTAATAAACCACACCACAGGCCACCTGTTTGGACCGTTTCTACCCTATAAATATGTAAGTTACTGTGCAGTAGATCAGTTCTTCTTGAGTTGCATCGTTCTTGCTTTTAATCATGTAATGCACAATATGACAACTTTTTTGTTCTTATGTAAAAAACTTCATAGGGGAGCAGCCCCTGCAGTCAGTCATCATCCCATTGATTTAACTCTTAACAAGATAAAAACCTACATAGTTTCAAATACCCCTTGCTACAGAAGTCATGCCGTCAAACTAAAAAAACATAACTTTCCTGGCTTTATTTCACAAAGATGTTTTTCAGAGGCAACTTTTCTAGCTGGTCATGATGTGTCACATCAGCTGCCTTTTTGTTCCCTGGGAAACACTTTCTCTCTTGATCTTCCAGAAATGTGGGCTACAATGTGACTTATTGTACAACACTAAGAATGAGAAGATCTTTCAAATTTTGCCCCCTTACTATGCGTTCAGATCTCCTGAAACAACCTCCAGTTGTCGCATTTGTCCAATCTAAAGGGAAAAAGCCTTTTTTTCACAATGTACAAATGCTCACCAAGAAGAAAAACAGAGAAAAGGAGCAAAGACTAAGCTGACACTTGGCAAATAACAGTTGTAAAGAAGTCTGAGAAGCAAAAATACTCTTGCTGATTTCAGAAAAAAAGGCCTGAAACTGATAAAGATCTTCCCCATGTGGATCTTTCCTTTCAATCTGGGGCAGTCAGGCAGGACAACCCTTTCCTGTTGATAAACATTTCTTTATCTATTTTTCAAGACAAAGTGTACTTACTTTATCTACAGTTTAACAGCTTTACAGGTGCAAGATTCTCAATACTGCTGCTAGCTGCCAATCTTATTATGACCTAGAACTGCAGACTCTCAAATGTCCATGACAACAGTCCATACAGTTGATCTACCAACCCTAAATTAACTGTGCAATATTGGCAATTAGGAGTGATAGACTTTAATTAAAGGTCCAGTAATGAACGTAGGTTGGTGACTGGCCACAGACTTCTCCATGGTTTGGCCAGGTAGGTAAATTGTCTATAAAAATAATTGAGCAATCTTCTGTTAATCTCTTCCCCTGCTCTGGTCTGCTGTTGCCATTGGCACAGCAGCAAACCACCACACTCCCTTATTAGGTCTGCTTTGCCATTGTGAATCCTGAAATGCAGTCCAAATATTTCCTCTTTGCAGCAGAGGAAGCTGCTGCAAACCACACGTTCCAGGTGCTCGGCGCAGCGTGCACGAGGCATTTGGCAAAGGATCTTTATGATTTGAAATTTTCAGTCCTTAAGCACAGCAATACAGTGATACTTCTGACTAAAGATGTTTTAATTGCAAAACAAAAGGTGAGATAATAGGCATTCTGGCACTGTCAGACTATGGAAAAAAACACAGCCAGCTTACAGGGCTACCAAAGTTCCTGCAGTTTTACACATATGATATTGATCTGATCCTCTTATTCCTTGTCATTAGCTATCTCCTGCTTAGGAAAAAAGAGGAAAATAAATGCAGCATTTTTACCGTTCTGCCTCTTTGTACGACCATGTATGACAGGATATGGATTCTAAAAAGCTGCCAAGAAAATCGTAAAAATGACATTCAGAAGTACTTCTGTAAAATTCTGATTACACTTTACATCTGGTGAAAAGATATGAAGGCTTCACTGATATCAGAGCAATCTATCAGCTTTCACTCTGCATAATTATTCCTTGCAAAAGTGGTGCTCAGGGAAGAGGGCTGAAAAATGCCCTTAAGTTCTCATGACCTCCAGCTGTGGCAAGTGTTACTGTCAGTGTTAATATTTCTAGCTACTGTTTGCATGAAATCCTGGGTATAATGAGATAATTTGCAAGTTCTAATGGACTTCATTAAGGACAAGTTTTCCCCTAATGCATATGTTTGTTTTTAAACAAGATTATTTAGATTATGCTTTCTCCTAGTCTTAAAATGTGCTGTTTGCTAAAGATGAAGTCAGGTACCACCACTGAATTTTTAGTATGTAACTCTTATAATGTTCATATCCATCTTTGAGGTTACCATTATTTACTAGGATGTATTGTATGAGAAGAAAAATTATACCTTTCCAAAAAGTGGATGTTCAGAATGAGTTAATTGGTTACCTGGTAACTAGCAGCTTATGTCCTGAACAACTTAACAGTCACTGAAATGTGTGTCAGTAAGCTCAACTATAGGAAGGATTTGCATGTTTTAATAATGTTCCTCAATGTTTTCAGACAAGCATGGTCTTCATTTAATGTTCTGGAAATCTTGATCTTATCCCAGTGTGATCAAGAGATATTTAATAAATCATCCCACTGAGAGGCCCATTCCACTATGTAGCTATCCCTTTCCTCTTCTCTGATTGTTTTTACTAGGAAAAAAAACCTCTTGCAGTCATGGTTTTGGAGCACAACGTAGAGAGAGAGTGAGAAAGAAGTTTCCTTTCAGAATAAAGTTTTAATGTTCAGGCTATATGCACCCACATATATTTTACCTCAACGCACATTCTGTAAGAAATAGATCTTCCTTTGTTCTAGCTTTTCCAATTTATTGGTTGCTATCTGGTTATTTTGATCGCTACCATGTTGTTATGAAGTATCCAGAAAGAAAATCTGTTAAGTCGGGAGCCTTTTCCTTTCCAAGACATCCCAGATGACTCCTAGGGATTTCAAGCGTCAGATGTAGTATCTAGTCATATTGTTTTATTATTATTGTCTTTTGCTGTGGGAGGGGAGATGGCTATTTGTAAATAACATGCCTACACATTAAACAATGCATAGAGTAGGGAAGGGATCCAAATGATTTAAACCAAACTACAATATATTTGATGATTCTAAGTCTGCACAGTTGCTGAAGCTGTTGCTATGTTACATGAAGATATTCTGTGGCACCAGAAATTATTGAAGAGATCGAAGAGCTATGCTAGATGAAAGACAATGCAGTACAGTCCTAGTACACCTTTTTCCTTTTTTGAAAAATTTGGAAAGGTTACTACAGACGTTTCCTTCAAAGCAGAAAAAACCTCTTGCTCGGAGCTGAATTGTGTGAAACGTAAGTGCCAGCATATTTTCTGAGGGTTATTTTTCAGTTGCTTTTAAAGCTGAAATACTCTTCTTTTAAATGCTTCTGTTGATCAGCCATGATAACACAATATACCACATACTTAAAAAAAATCTATAAAACTCACAGAATAAAGCTACTTACAGTGATTTTCAGTTTCCCATTTCATACATTTTGTATTTAAAAGTCTAAAAGATAGATTCCTGCTATGTTTCTTACCTCAGGATGCAGACAATACTATTAAATTAATGGTATTCTGTATCAGAGAATACAAATCTTCGAGACTTGAAAGGTGTATTTCCATAACAGAAATAGCTATACCAACTCAAAACATACACAAAAATAACTGCCATATTGCATTCTTTCTCTGTCTGCTGACGGAGCTGAGCTTGTGAAGTCCATTTGAACATGATGCTGCCTTTAGGGTGAGCAGAAGAGCAAAGATTTTTTCCTTCTTAGTTGCAGAATGGAATTTCCTACCCTGTAAGGTCCCTTAGAAGTGACAGCAGTAGTTTAATGATAATTCTTTATTTGTTGATGTTTGACTATTTTTAATGTGTAAAACAGCAAGGAACAAAGTTGCTCTTGTACAGAGGAAAAGCAGTAATGCTTTTCTATTTAGCAATAGTGAGCCTATTGTCTGAAAAGCCGTGCAACGAGAACAGAAATACAGAGTACAATTTCCCCATATATTTTATCAGAGTGGGCTCCAGTGAGACTGTCAAAAATCCATTGTGTAATAATTTTCAGGTTTCCAATGAGACTGAAGTTTTGCTAGTAAAACAGATTATTTATAAAATATTTTTAGTAATGATTGCTACATAATGATCTACAAACAGGCTAGAAATAAAAATGAAAAAAAAAATAGAAAAATCGCAGTTCCTGCTTCATTCTGTTTTGGGGTATCAGCGCATGAGTTCATATCTTCTCACTTGATCACAGAATTATAGAATGGTTTGTGCTGGAAGTCAAATTCAATATCAACCAGCTCCTGCCCTCCTTCCCACCATGGGCAGTGACACCTCCCACGGGATCAGGTTGCTCAAATCCCCATCCAACCCTGCTGTGAAAAACTCCATGGGTAGAGCAACCACGACTTCTCTGGGCAACCAGAGCCAGTGCCTCAACACCCTCATAGTTAAATATTTCTTCCTAATATCTAATCTAAATCTCCCCTCTTTCAAGCTTAAAACTATTTGCCCTCATCCTATGCAACTACCTGAAAGGAGACTGTAGAGAGGAGAGTGCTGGCCTCTTCTCCCAAGTGACAGGGGACAGGACCCTCTTCTCCCAAGTGACAGGGGACAGGACGAAAGCAAATGGCCTCAAGCTGCACCAGGGGAGGGTCAGACTAGATATCAGAAAGAAATTTTTCACAGAAAGGGTCATAGGGGACTGGAACAGGCTGCTCAGAGAGGTGGTTGAGTCACCATCCCTGGAGGTATTTAAAAGATGGGTGGACGAGGTACTCAGGGGCATGGTTTAGTGACAAGTAGGAATGGTTGGACTCATTGATCCAAGAGATTGTTTCCAACCTGGTGATTCTATGATTCTATCACTAAAATCCCTGATCAAGAGTCCCTCCTCAACTTTCCTATATGCCCCCTTTCAGTACTGGAAGCTGCTCCAAGGTAAGCCCAGACAGAGCCTTCTCTTCTCCAGGCTAAACAATCCCAACTCTCTCAGCCTGTCCTCATCTGGGAGGTGCTCCAGCCCTCAGAACATCTTTGTGGCCTTCTCTGGACTTGCTCTAACAGGCGCATGTAATCCTGATCATTCTGAGCCGTTGCCTTGAGCCTTCTGCCCTAGTTCTTCTCCCTTCGCATCACTCCCCCATTCTTTCCGCTGCCTCACTCTTACTACCTAAGCACAACCTCCCAGACGTAAGAGGTCAAATAAGAGATGTGACAGCGTCTAGCAGAAAACCACTCAGTGATTAAAAGGGAAAGGATGTACTTCACAGGACCTGATTTAAAGCTGCTATCACTGTATTAGTAATCTGGTGCTGCGCCAGGTGCCAAATACACTGAGCTTCTCCACATTCATTGCTGAGATGGCTGCTGTAACAAAGTGGCTGCTGGTAAATACAAGCAATGGTTAAAATGCTAAACACAAGGAAACTCCACTTTTGCCAAAGTCCCAGGAGAAATTTGAAGCCATCTTACAGTGCATTTCAATGTCCATATGAATTTCAAATTTTATAAAGAAGGGATGAAATCTGAACAATGCAGATTGCCAAATAATTGGGAGAGATCTACATAAAATGTTCTAGTCTCCAGAAGATATCCATAAATTATATATGTTGATTTAAAAGGAACATGTGAGTGTCCCAGCAGTATTAATGAAAGGCTATGAGCCTCATAAAGATGCCAGTTTTGGACCTACCTGAGGAACCAGATTTACCCATGGTTTCTTGGACTTAAGAGAATGGTGCGGTACCCAACAGCACAACACAACTGTAAAAAGGACCTGAAAAGCTTTTATTTTTGCCATCATCAATAAGAGACCTGGACAGGAACATAGAGAGCTCAACTCATTTTCCTGTGTTAGTTGTAATAGAGACTTTTCTCCTCACAGAAAACAAATAGCTGCAATTCACAGGCAAGAAGAGATAGTGTGAGAAGAGTGATGCTAGTTTGTACAGATTCCTCTATAACCCTATAGATGTAGAAAGTATAAAACAAAAGTTCTCAGTGTGTGTATATACATATAAAATATATATATAAAATCTTTTTGGGCCAACGATTTTGTTTTTGATATTGTTTAGATTTACAGTACTGTTTCTGAGTTCTGTTTGTCGTGCTGTATTTCTTAATGATTGGGTTGCTGCAGTAAATAATTCAGGAAATCATCCTGTACTCTATTGTTCTTCAGGCATATGGGTTTTATTTTTCACTTCAAAGCTTGAGTTTCTACTGTGTATTGAAAATTTCAAAGCTCTCCCAGGAACTGAACACAAGTTTTGTAATTATAACAATTTCTAGCCTAGCACCTGTACATCTTCTGCACCCTTTAGGGAATAGAACTAAACAAAATGTATCAATTCCCTCTGGATAGAACGTGACAGGATTTCCATTTTCTATTTTTCCAGACCATCTAGGCTTATTATTTTTGGAAGATTATTGTTGTTAAGCAGTGGTGGATTTCTGTGAAAACTCAGGCAAGATGCATAGCACAGCCCTTCTGCACAAAACTGACTGCACATCTCCTTCTGCAGCAGTGCAACTGGATTTTTATAAACTGCAGCAGAAATAGATATACAGGACTGTAATGTATCAGTCTTTTATAGAAAGATAGCTTGAGGTCTTCAATAAGAAACTGCTGTTAACTGCTTTTTGTTGTATATAAACATCTTCTAGAAGAAACCTTTTAGAAATGTTCTAGACTGACCAGTGTAACAAATACTGCAAATTTCCAATTGTTTTTTTCTGAAATATACATACGCATTGGCATTATGTGCAACTGAACTTTGTGAAATGTGCTTTATAATACCATTCTGTATCATCACGCAACATACATGTTATTTCCTGTATAAGGAAATGCTGAAATAGTGCACTGACCTATCAAAGAAATGTTATGATCTAAAATTAAAATATTATTTTTCCATGGGATAATGTTCTATCACGATTTTTTGAAAGTGTGACACAATGAAGATGATCTGCTTGATTTTCACCTGTCTAGCTCCTAATAAGTACAAAAAATAGGTAGAACAACTAGGAAGGCATTAAATTTGTAAGGAAAACCCAGACCTAGTAAAAGTTAATGACAAAAATCCCGTTTCACCTCGGTGCTTTTTCAAATCACCTTTGAAGATTGATTACTTTTCTGTTATTTTAATTATGCTGCTGTTTTTTTAATTACATACCCATGTTGGGTTGTGACTTTTGTGCTGCATCTACATCTTTCCCCTATTCAGGATTTGAAAGCAGAAGAGGAACAACTGATTAAAAAGGATACCTGAGTATTGCCTTCACCAATCCCACTCCAGTTTCTTGAGCATTTGAGTACTTTGGGGTTTTTTTTTTGTTGCATATTATTACTGCAGGGTATATTTGAGTGGGTCATCAAGATGATGAAGTGTGTATGTGCATGGGATGTGACCAGCAAGACTGAGAGCACCCAGAATGACCTCCAGGGAGGAGCTTGGCTCATGTGAGTGCATAGTTGCAGGGACCAGGAGACTAAGCCCTTCTATAATCCTCCACAATGATAACAAGGGATTGTGTGTGATTTGCAGTGAAATATTTTGAAAGAATTTATGATTCATTCATGAAAACCTGATTAAGGATATAAGGGATTATAGAAAGATTTAAGACAGAATTCTTAATCTAAATTTGGGACATAATATATGCAAAATATTGCCTACTTCAGACCAATCCACGAAGTTGTAGAAGTTTCTTAAAGAAAAGATGATTACATGGTTCTTAATTCATAGAAAAAGGAGTGAGCAGAAGGAGAAGTACCAGTCTAATTCTTATAATAGTTACTAGGACAGATGCTAATAATTTTAAGCATAACACCAGGCCCTTTGCAGCTGCTATCCATCTCCATGAGATATTCTGTCTGTCTTTGACCAAAGAAATGGAGTTTTTCAACCTTAAATCAGGCTTAGACCTCACCTGCTCGTACAGAGGAACTGGAGGAAGAAGAGCAGCTATAGTTATGTTCAGCTTTCCTATCACTCTTTCGAGGTCCTGCTTCTCCTTTGCTGCCAAGTCTCCTGCTTCCAATGTCAGACACTGTTTTTGAGCTATCATGTATTTTTCTTGAAAACCAGAGCAGTTTCTGAGCAAGATGAAGCTTGGACAGTGGATTGAATGACAGAGGCATAAAGAAACATGGTGATAAGAATAACTAAAAGTTAAGAGGTGTCAAGGACAACTTTTTAAAGCTGTCCTCACCTGTAGGTAGTACGACTGTAAAGGGCTGTTCCTATTTCAATCCATTTTAGTTTAAATGACTGCTGAAGAATGGTTTAAACTGCTCTGCTCACCTTTGCACTGAGCTGGGCTAATATCACTTACACAGTCAGTCAATGGCATTGCAGCTAGAACTGTTAGGAGTCCAGGACACAGCCTCAATTGAGATGGCTCTCAGAGCTGCTGTTACTCCTTCTGTGCAAGAACATAAGGAACAACTGGATTACCCACTCCTCATTATCCAGTCCAATGTCTTCATTTTCACTCAAGCCATTGCTCAGAAGCTATTTGCTTCCTAAATCACTGCAAAGCCCTGGGCTCTTGATTGCCCACCCTGCATGCACGCTGCTTTGCTCCTATGATCTCTTCTGGAGCTTGGGTTATTTCTTGAATTGCGCAGGCACACACACAGTGAACTCAAGTACTGATTTGGACATAATAGACTCTGCCAGCTGCTCTTGTATGGACAGGCTTTGGCTAAATTTGCCGTATGAATGCAACCTCTTTGGTTACTTTAATCATCCCCTGCAGTGGTCAAAAGATTATAGATGCTAAATCCTCCTGTAATACATGAACTCCTTTTGAAGCTCCGTGAAAGCCATTTGTAAGAAGATGTTTCCAAGCAGCACCTCTTAAAGAGAAGCAGTATCAGTAGAATTTGGTGTTCCCAAATGAGTAGAACTTTACCAGCAGGGCTCCTGCGAATTCTAGTACTGAGACAATAATGTAAAGATTCGGTTGGTGTTTTTACATGGATTTAAATATAGTTATTACATACAATTTTAATGCTTTCTCCAATGAATCCTACCAATTTTAGAAGCTTTTCTTTTTTTTTTTTTTTCATTTTGAAGTAGCATAAAATATTGGATTTTCATATCAAGAACCAAATGCCCACTTCCTTGCATAAATAATTATTCCGTATACCAGACCTAGTTTTACACTGGTCCAGTGTGTAGAGGTGCTTTGGGCAACAGGGAAGGCTTATGCCAATATTTATTTGCCTTTCTCCAAAAAGGATCCTAGGCTTTGGTGACCTTTTGGCTTGTTTCTGACTTCGCTCCAAAGCTCTACTTATTGAACACTCCATGTTATGTGCATCCTAGTTTAATCCTGTGATTCCTGCTTAACTACAGGAGACATATGCAACAGGAGTATATGGGAATGCTATGGGAATGCAAAGCATGTGCTCTACAGTTTAGACCCAGTAAGTCTGCTCCAAGGAGCGATAGCACTGTGCACCATGAGAGTGAGATTGCTCACTTCTGTTGACTTGAAATCAAGGCTCTCTCCTTGACGTGGTCTACCAAGACACAGATAAAATTAATTTTTCCTTTCCTTCAACAAAGGGAACTGCCAGGAATTAGTGTGGCTTGTGTGGTATAGGCAACAATTGCAGATTAATGCAACTAGGAGATCCTCAGTTTTAGCAGTACTGTTGCAGTCATTTGGTTTGTAGTGTGGAGTATGAAAAAACTATCATGTTCCCACTGTCCAAGACTTCTTAAAGCAACTCTCTCCTCGACCTCAGAGGACATTGCTCCTGGACAATTGCTTTCTAATCAATGTTTTTCATATCATTCTTGTCACTTTGACATTAGGAATAAAAATCCAGGATGGCATAAACAAACCTTTTAGCTAAAAAGGATGGCTAAAAGGGATTGATAGTATCAAAAATGGATCTTGTAGCAGTGCTCTTTATCTTTTCCCTTCCTCTGCCTTGTAACCCTTTATCTCTTCCCTACTTAGAGCACAGAACTTCTTAGTTCCTGCTATCTAAATTACAGGTCTTTCAGGATTTTTTTAAATGTAAGGAAACATGGATCTTTTGTGTGGTTCAGTAAAACTCTCATTTTGTTAGTTACTAAGCCAACACTCAGAATACACTGCTATTTAGGATTTTCTCATATGGTATCACAAAGTCTAAAAGCATAGCAACCACAGCACCAGAGTAAGAATGAAAAACACGACCTCAGAAAATCAGTTGGCTAGATGGATGTTTGAGAATGTGTGAAATGTTTGAAGACAAACTTGGAGGAGATGTTTTTAACCTTTTCACTCATTTTGAAAGGTTTGTCATAGATATGTGGTTCTTGACAATAAACAGAAATGTAGTGCTTTGGAGAAATAAATGAGATCAAGAATACATCTTATTGCATTGCTGTGTTGTATTAATTGAAAATAGTTCAGAAATTGATTACCTTCCAAAAATAAAAGGGGAAAATAATATTATTTTACCCTGTCTTAAGAGTTCAGCCTGAAAAATCTGCTTGAAAGGAGGAGGGATGGAGATGGACCTTTAACTCAAGGTCAGAGAGAAGCATCAGAAGTGTAATTTAATGTAGTATATCAAGGACTAGGTAACAGCAGTCTGGCTAGAGATTATCTGCAGATTAAATGTTGACATATTTTTAAGGTTTTTCACGCAATTTTTATTCTTCTTCCTGTCTTACGGGTGGGCCCAAAATAAACAATTGGAGGTGACAGAGGAAAACTGCCTCAAGATCTTCACCAAGAAACAAATTAACATTGCATGCCATTTCTAGGTAAATAAAGAAGAAAGGACAAAGCATTCCTTTCCTGGATTGTATTGGCAGCAAGTGCAAGACAATTGCTTTCCTTTTCTGTAGAGGATGATGGAACTTAATTGGTAGTTCAGAAATTCTTGAGTAGTTTTAAACTAATTTTCTTATTCTGATTGCACACAATGTTCAGAGCATAAAGCACATCTTATACAGATCAGCTTAGTGGTCAAGCATGTATATTAATGTTCAATCAGTGATGATGCTACATTTTTTATGGATAATTTTCCCTATGTGTTTCCAAGATAGTACCCTTTTAAGAAATAGAAGATAATAATTCTCCTATTGGGCTCTTAAAATGAATAGTGTTTTTAACTGGTCATCGAGAAAAGAAAAAGCAGAATTTTATGCTGAATTCCAGTCTAGTTCTTTGGGTTGAAAGGTGAACAGAAAATAAATTCACAGCCAGAAAAGAACAGGAAAATTCTCCGCTTTACTCTCCCTGAAACAGGAAAAATAAAATCTCCAGTTTAATTTTCTTAATTAATTTTAATTTGATCATGGTAATTGTGGTTGCAATCAATTTTGCTTAGCAAGTGCCAAACTCATGTTGAAGCATCTGAAGATAAACCTAAAATTTTAGACTAGGAGAAATAATAGTGAAATTGCCTTTGCATGTTTGATAAAGACACAGCGAACAACAGAGAGCACAGAAGATAACTTCAGGCTTCTTGGCTTTAGTCGGTGAAAGGATACGACTGATGACAACAAAAAGCATTTAATATTGTTATTCTTAAACACCATACAATGAAGCTGAAAGTTTAATGAATGTATTCTCAGCATTTACAATTTCTTTTCAAAGCCCAGTGGAATACATTAATTGAAATTTTTAAGAGAATCAGCAATTGAATTAGTTAAGCAATTATGGATGTCCCATTAGTATTTCTGTATATATTTTTGATTGTTGAACTACTCCACAAATCTGACCTTAGGTCTTTTTGTAAACTAGAGTTGGGGTCAAGAGTAGATGGAAATATTTAAGTGGTTTTGAAAAATCTGCTTTGATTCCTCTGCCTGTTTAGTCACTTGAATAACTCCACAGATTTGAACAACGAGGTGCTGTTGCAGAGTTTAGCCTGGTTTATTCCTGTTTATCAAATCATTTGTCTCATTCACATTGCTGATCCAGACTGAGTAACAAACCCATTCACTCATATGTCAGTTTAAGATTATTAAACTCATTTCTTGGGATCGCACTCAACATTTCCTGCACTTGTTGCCTTTTCCTCTGTTGCTCATTGGTTGTTGGCTGAACTATGCAAATGTTTCCTCTCTAGTAATGAATACTTATTATTTATCGACTTCTTAGAGCAAAGACTCCCATATGCTTGTTATCTTTTTTCTTCTCGCTCCTCTAAAGAATTTTTTTCTTATATAAGCAGACTGCATCGCTCTGAAAGTCTTTGATCTAGAGATAAAAATTCCCACAGAAATTTCCCTTCTCATTTTCAGGGGCATAATTCTCCCCCTGGACATAGATTTTTTTTTTCCCTTATGTAGTTTCTATGTCTACAAACCAGAACTTTACAGTCTGCACCAGGGCTTAACTCTTCTCATCTGTAAAGGACCTGCCAAGTCTCACTGACTTGGAGCGTGAGAAGTGTTCACTTTGAGTTTTAAATTGCCTTAATACTAAATGGCTCCACTTTTGTGGCAGAAATTGTGTAGTATTTTTTCAATAAGACATACAGAATCGTGTTCCTAGACCTCTGAAACTTACTATATTTAAATTGTCACATTTGGAATCCAGTGTCAAGCCCTCCAGACTGGGAGCTCTTGCCAGTAATAAACCATCACCTTGTCTTTTCACTCTGCTGCTGTTTGTAAAGAAAAGCTGTGAACCAAGCTATGCTGGTACCACATCCTTATTTCTTCAGCATGGATAATTCTGAGTATTGCATGCCTCATTCTTCACGGTTTAAGGTGTACTCAGAATTACACTGTAAAATCCGAAGTGAAAACCATGTACTTTTTGTTATCTGTCCTTAATATGGAAAAAAAAATAAGGAAGAAAAGAAAAAACTCCACCAGGAGCAGATGGTTATATTTTTTTTCTTTTCTATATAGCACTTACTGTGTTGTTATAATCTACCAAACTAATAATTTTCTGTTAAGTAGATTCCTAACAATTTAACTGAACTCAGGACCTGGTATGTTTCTTTTAATACATTCTCTGCTCCTAACATACTCCAGTGCATCCTCTAACATTGGAGTTCTGCTCTTTTGGAAAAAATCTGAAGATTAATCGGGACTCAGAAAAATTCAAGCTTTATTACTTGACCCCCAAGAAAATTGGGATAACAGAAGCTCTCTTCTATTTACGTCACCAACTTTATTGTCTTTTAGTCTCCAGCTGATCCCAGACTTTGGTCATTATATTAACACATCTAGATGAAGCAAATAGCAGCTTTGCACTTATGAGTGGTTGGTCTAAAAACAGAGCAATTGATGACACAGAAGACACAAGATCAGCAGAAGATTTAAGATTTCTTGGCTTTCTTGTGGCAGACAAATGATGATAGTCACCACTGTTAACTGGTAATGTTACCAGCCTTTTTTTGTTTGCTTTTAATTTCAACTAAAAAAAAATCCATAAGGCTCTAGATCAGATGTCAACATTTAGGCAATGAATTGTTATATTTTTTTGAATCCTAATAAGTAACAAATTTAAGCTGGAGAAAAAAAAATCAATTTTCTTTCAGCTTTCTGATAGCAAAACTCATGATTAGAAAGAGATGGGGAGAACTTACTCATAGTTTTTTAATGCTTGTGACTGTTATAAGTGAAGATTTTGCTGATCCAATGCCCTCCAAAGCTTCCCAGAATGGGAACGGCTGAGCCTATTGCAGCTGGGATCAGCAGTTGTTCAGGCATTCCCCATTCCCTGGGTCACAGCAGCATTTCCTCGACCTAGAGGCCCAGAGGTTACCAAGACCTAGAGCACTTCAGCTGGGATTTTGCAC
This sequence comes from Clamator glandarius, assembly GCA_033459285.1. Lineage (NCBI taxonomy): Eukaryota > Metazoa > Chordata > Aves > Cuculiformes > Cuculidae > Clamator > Clamator glandarius. The sequence continues at coordinate 830,816 of JAUNZM010000826.1, forward strand.
AGAAAAAGTGCAGATGCCAGTGAATTGTCCTCTGCCAGCCTTTAAGAACCTTTGTAAAATAACGAGGTGCTCTTTCTGTCAGAAGTATGAGGATACAAGACAGCAATGAGATTCCTGTCCTTTTTTTCTTTAACAAAATATAATAATTAATATTATAATTATTTTGAGATAGTTTGAACTGGGAGAGGCTGAGAGTTCTAATTTAGGTAGCAAAGCTGATAACTTTGGATATCTCATGCTACCAGGATAAGCCACTGCAATGCTAATTATGGGATTAAAAAGTAGACATTATAAACCCAGGGAGGTAGTGCTGTCTTATTTTTTTCCCTGAGGAAACTAATTAGATTAGGGGCTAACTGCTCTGAAATATTAGCAGTTAGTATTACGGTCTGTGGACAACTAGACAGTGATCTGCAGAGTTCCTGCTGATTATCTATGGGCTTAAGTTACTCCAGCTCTTGGTTTGCATTAAAAGGCCAAATGTCCTGTAGTTTCCTTAGGTAGTTGTTACACGAGTGTGATTAGTGTTCATATCAAGCATAAATGTTCTCAGATGACAGAAAAAGTATATTATGATTAGATAACGTTCTGAAGAAAATTTTATTATTTTTAAAAATAACTTGAAATGAAAGTTTAAATAAAAAAAAAATCAGGTATGACTGCAGAACAACATCAAATATATAGACATATGGAAGTTGGATGAGTTTTGTTCATGTCTGAAAGAACATGAAGGATACAAAAGAGAATTGTGACATATGGAGGAAGCAGATTAATTAATTTGAAAACAACCTTTGCACAAGGAACATTTTCAGCTAAAGTAATTAAATGTAAAATGCTGCATAGTTGTCAACATTTGTGTAAGGAGAGGGACTCTGAACTGTTATCAGGTTCTTGGAGAGCGCTGTAAAAACTTGTAATCTAATAAGGTAAGACATATTGATGTGCAGTGCTTAACAGCCCATTTTACGTCCAGAATTGTTCTACATACCTAAGAATAAACATAAAATTCTGCCTGTAACACACACATTGATTATTATTTATTGTTCCTCCTCTTTGTCCTACTGTAAGTTCAGCTTTGGAGAAACCAGCATCACATTCTCTATCATCATAATCATTTGCCCTCTTCGCCTCTGACAGCACTTTTCAAATCTTGCGTTCAGTTGCTGATAGACCAAAACTATCTCCTCCCTACTACATCTGTCACAGCTGGGGATGTATTTGCCCAGCTAACTCTTGCGAGACACCTTGCTTGACAGTGACAAAGCTATAATCACCTCTTTGCATATTCTGCAGTTTCATGACTTAATCATGGAACTGTAAATAATCATAGAGTAAAAAGCTATTATTTTAGATCTTGACCATTATTTATTTTGAGGAAAATGCCCTCAAGCTGTCCAATGAGTCCAATAAAATATTAAGAACAATTTTGTCAATGTAAACTCTGAAATATTGAGAAGGTTATGGTGTGGGGCTTTTTTCCTTTGTGAATCTCAGATGCCAAGTAACCCTTGCCTCAAGCACAGAAAGATCGTTGCCTTAAGAGAGTGGTACCGGGGAATGGCTCTCACTGCATTAATAGAACTTTATCTCACTCCTCTTCAGCAAAGTGAGATTTGGATTTTGCCCTAGGTTTTCAGGGGGAATCCGGTGCCCTGTTATGCAAATATTGATAGATCCACCTTGATCATGTCTAGGAAATAATTCTGAGTTACATTAAACAGTAGCATAATTTAGTCTGCCTGTGAGGGAAGGTAAAAAAGAGAACAATTTGTATTACCTACCTTACTCAGTAAAAACAATGTTTAGGATAGAAGAACACAAACCTCTTGGGTTCTGTGTTAGACATGTATTTGAGACTTCTTGAAAGTAGCTAAAAAGTCCCAAATGAAAATTCCAAAATGCCAGTATCTGAATGCATTAACTCCTCTGAATTCTCTGCCAAAGTCACTTCAGCCATCAAACACACACACAAATGGAATGCTTGCATTCTTACAAGCAATTGCCTTTTCCTTTCAAATATCGCTGAAGAAAAAAGTAAAGTTTAATTATGAAGAGATAACCAGAGGTGTTACCCTCAGAATTTAATTATTATTTGATTAAATTTCAAAAACCACAACTACGCTATGACAGGGGCAGAAAATGCAGGAAAATGGTAATTATGAAATAGGAGATATGAATTAAGATAAGCTAGGAAATATTTTTTAAGTGTATGCCTGTAGGAAGGGGAATAAAGTAAGTGAATGTTCTCTCATTCTTATAAGATAACAACATTTTGAGTTAGAAGATGGATTAATTGATGCCATCTGCTAAAGGATGTCGAAACCATTCTACTCTTTATCTTCTTATTTGTCTTTCTAGAGAGAAGTGGGTTGTTAATTCTGTTAGGTGGGCTTGGCTGTAAAAGCTGCACCCAGTGTTCCTTTGGAGAGGTGTCCTACTGGCACGAGACAAGAAAATTATATCTGGGTTGTGCTGATAGGGTTCAACCTCTCTGAAGACGACACCTTCTTCAGGCACTGGTCCTGCATTTTGAACTAGCCAAAACTGGAGAATAAATATCTAATAATTAAGGTGGGATGCACCAACAATGAACCAATGATAAAAGCAGAGACACCACAGAAGTTAGGCAGATGCATAAATCAGTGCGGCATCTACGATTTCCTCTCAAAGCCCTGCAGCTGCAGTTGGTGCTGACATATTTTGTGCAGCTGGAATTTTAGTCTGCTGGTTTCCCAAAGACAACAAAATTAAACATAATTTTAAGGCTTCATATTAATGATTGATAGCCTTATACACTTCTTTAAATTGTCAAGCTGTTTCTTAGTGTGGAGAACTTCTTGCTTGCAGTGTAGAGGAGCAGAGAGCAGAGAATTGGAAGTAGGGGTGCTGAGTCTTCTTACTTTTGAATGCATCTGCTTTAGGAGGCATCTAAGCAAAGAACAAGCTGAGCTGAAAGCAGTGCTGAGCTCTGCATGCAGGATAGAGAAACATCCCTGCGTGCACGTCAGAGCATTGCAGGTGTCAAGGTCTCTTCCTCGTTCCCTGGCACAGGGGGAGCCAAGTGCATCTCTCGGTCCACCTGCCCATCCCAGCTTCCTGCTCATGAAAATACTCACCACGCGGTCATCGCAAATGACAGCAGATCCAATATTTAGCTTTCAAGACTTTCTTGAAAGGTAATGACCCAGGAATGTATGCTGAGAGCTCTATCTTGCAAATCTATACACAAGCAATAATCGATACACATGGAATATTCGCTCTAAATTTAGGATTAATTTCAAGTAAATTCTTGCTTCCCCAGATATAATTCATACAAAACCAAATCTGTTTTGTTAGATTTCACTTCCTCAAGAGTTCTAGCCCCTCTACTAATACTCATCTTTATTTATCAACTGTTTAGTACTTTAACTCCTTTTCCTCATTGGTATCTGCATTTTGGTCTTAATTTTACTTCCAGATCATGAAGATACATCTAAGGAAAGCATCTAATCCTCATGTCAATAAATAAATCCACCAAAACAAAAATTTTATTAGACCTGGGAAGAAAACAAATGCCATCTGTGTCTATCTGCTGAGATTCCTTTGTACTGTCCTTTAATTAACGATTTAAGAGCTTACTTATCTGAATAGCCAACTGTTTTTCCTTGGGTTAACTAGTTGTCTCACTGTCCCTAGGAAAATACCAGCTTTTTCCTCCTAGCACACCCGATGGGAATTTACCTTGAGTGCAAAGACAAATCTGCCATTGAGGATCCACTTTTATTTTTCCAGAAGGATGGACAAGTGCTGCAGTCTTTTGGTACAATTTTGATTCAAATCACAGGTGAGTTCTACTGATACTTTGTGTTTCAGTGGAAACATGCTGCTGTTTTGCTAATTACACATTCTTCAGTAGGCACTGTGCCTTATTTTTAAAGAAATAATCTTTATAGGCTGGAAGGTAGAAAGAAATAATGGAAATGCTGCATTTATTCCATTTTGGTCTTATTTCAGTTTCGCATATAAAAACATGTAAGGGTTACATTCTAATATCAATTTTTCTTATATCAGATAAGGAGCATGAGCATATATTTATATGTAGTTTCTGTAACAGTGGAAATTAATTGCAAATACAGTTGTTCTCTTTGTGGAAATGCTAAAAAGTAGAGTCTTGCCTTGCTTTTCTCACTCTTTTTATCTGTGAATTGCCTAGAACAGTACAGAATGTATCCTAAAAATCTCTAAAATTGAACCTGGCATCCTTTAAGAAATATTTTAAACGAGTAATTACTGTGAATTTCAAATCCAGCTGCTAGAATTTCAGGAAATTACTTACCCTTCTTATTTCTGTTGTGTCTACAGAAGCTTCCCTAACCCAATGCCTTATCTCAGGAATATATACATGGAGAAGTGACTATATGCCAGAGACCTCCGTGCACACTCATAAATGGGAAAGTAAGAATCCTAATACTTGACACCGTGCAAAAATAAAAAGATGTTTCTCCTATGGCAAAGTACTTATGGTCTTCCTTCGTCTGTTGCTAGGAGACCTGTTTAAGAATTAATCAGGGAACCATCACAAATGCTGCTAAATCATGCACCACACTACAGATTGAGCTGCTCCAAAGAGATGAGAAAACTTGCTTTTTCTGTTAACCCAGCACAAACTGGTATGCAGTACAATTTCCTTCAGAAAGTACATTGTTGTACAAGTGCAAAATATTTACACTGTGTCTCCAGCAAAGTTGACAGTTATGTCTAGCCAGGAACTACTTGTGCAACAGGGACAAACACAGGCGTATTAGAAAGTGAAGATGGAAGAATATGCTCAACCAGCTTTGGAGCTTGCTGGAGGTTCAAAGTTGGACTATCGATTTAATTTTCCTTTAAAAACACCTAGATATTCTAACAGAGGATTAGTGGGCTCTGTCCACCACGACCTGAGACCCAGGTGCGTGCACTGAGAGATGCTAAGCACGACCAAAGAAGAGATTGAGTTATCATGGGAAGATGTGGCACTATGAACCGGCAAAAGCCATTGCAATCACCAGAAGGTTCCACCACTTTATATTGATATACAACCAGTAATTCCAGTGTAACTGTGCTTTTTAAGTGCAGTGGAAAGACAAATAAGCCATTACTGCATAAGGCACTTTCAAATCAGTCTGGCATGCTCCTGTAAAGGAATTGAGCAGAAAAATTGTACTGGTTAAAACAGACACGCACTTCAACCAAATGCTTAAACCATTGCCAAAACCATATTTAGAACAGACAGGAGATTGAGATTGGCATGGAAAGGAGGGAAAAGCTGGCACTTTGTGCATAAACTGAGACCCGAGGGCTCAGAAAAAGATGCTACGAAGCAGAAGGCGGAGAAGTGCTGGAGTGGAGGGTCAGATACTCCGTTCTGCATTAAACAACATATGTTTCATAGCTGCTCAACCTCAAACTGTAGAAATTAGATCTAAGAATCCTGCCATCAAAATCCGAAGTTTTACAAAATCAGCTTTTCGCATTTGAATGCCTTAACTGAGGAATAGGTCCATTGTGGTTTTGGACTTAGAAGAGGGTTTGTGTTCTGATACAAGGGATTTATACTTCAACCCTAAGTTCCATTTGCTGGAGATACTTAACCGGGATTTTATTTTAATCAGACAAATTTAAATTTAAATTTTATTCAGGCTGTGACTACGACAGGGGTTGGAACTTGTCTGAATATCTTTTGGATAATGAAAATAAGGCCTTGGATAAAAATCTATGGCTAGACTCCATGAAAGGAAGAGAGGCTATTTTCTTCTAAAACTTTGCACTACATTCTGGGGCGTTTATTATGCCAAGTGTGAAATACAGAGTGTTTTTTAGAAACAGACTGGAAATTTCAGAGCACTGGTAACAGAACTGAGAAAATCTCAACTTTTCATTAAGTCCTTGGAGGTTACCAGCTTGAATTCAGCACATGGGACGGAGATGGCTGCTCTGATGGTGTCTTGGTCAAGTTGCCATTGGACAGATGTCTCTCCTGCAAACCCACCAAAGTGGCTGGCAATCTGGAGATTTGTTTAGTGATATTCATAAAGCTGGTTTTGTTGTACTAGTCAAAGGTACAGTTAAATACAAAGGAGAGGAATTAATCTTAGGGAAGGAGCCAAAGAATGAATTGGTATAAAAAGGGAATTACTTGTCCTTCTCAACATGTCTCCTGTCCTCATTGTGATTGGGACACATTGGCAGAATGAACAAGCAGAGCCTTCTACTGTGGCTTGTACCCTTGATCTGGAGAAAGAATTGTTTTCTGAGTCTTGCAGCCTGATCTATGAAGTCTCTGAGTACACTTTCAACTGAACAGAGAAAAAGCTATTGCATTCAATTTTCTCCTCAGCCCTGAAGTGCAGCACACCTGATGTCAGCAGGTACCTCCTGTCAGATCATTCTTTTGGGAGTGTTTGGTGAATAGAATCGAATAGAATCAAATAGAATCAAATAGAATATTTTCATTTGAAAGGGATCTACAGTGGTCATCGAGTCTATTTTCATAATATTTATCCTGGCTTCATGACACTCTGCAGGAGTCTGTCTACGTGAATAAAGTCATGAGAGGACAAGAACACAAAGTTCCCTTTTCCCTTTGCATGGTCTGGAAAGCATCTTCCTGCAAGAAGAGCAGGAGGTCCCTTTACTGTTTCAATTTGCTTCATCTAGCAGGTAAGTGGAAAGACGAGCATAACACGCCAAACGCAAGCGGGTAGGAGAACCGAGTGGTTTGTTAAAGGATATTTGGAGCTATTGCAAATAGTCTCTTCATCTGTGCCCACCATGTGCCAGCCTGCTATCTCCGAGAGGCTCCGGCAGGCATTCAGATCTCGCTCACAAGCGCTGTGCACACTTCAAACTACATGGTTTTGATCACGACTTCATGGCACCTAGTATAAAGCCGTGAAAATCTGCACCTGCAGGATCTCCTCTTCGTACCACATAACATCACCACCAGCAGTTCCCCTAGTGTCAATGGGAGCAGGATCAGATGTCTGCGCTCGGGGTTTTCAGAGAAGTACTCCTGGCTTTATAAGCATTTTTTTTAATGCATGTTTTTAGGTAAACATACCAAGCTGCAGTGACAACCAGCTCAGCCTAAGAGATAATAACAGGGAAGCTTAGCAAGATTCAAAGAATATTAGAAAAAAAGAATATTTGAAATAAAACAAAAATGCCCCAATAAAATGTCAGCAGTTACACTGAGAGAATAGAAATATATGAGCATCAGGAATCCCTGCACATCAGGAGAGGTTGTCTGGCTGCTCAGGGTCAGAGTGAGCAGTTGTTATAGATATATCTAAGAAGTATGTGAGCAGCATCAGACATCAATACGGATCACTATTGATAGACAGATCTTGTGGGTAGTCTGATCTGGGAAGGTGAATCCTGTATTCCTAATACTCGTAAAATGCATACTGGCTTTTCATGAAAAAACCCTCCAAAACAAGAGTGAATTTCCCCAGGCTTCAATACCAAACCTATTAATTTCCATTGGTTAAACTTTGAATCACTTCTGAAAATAGAGCGCTAAAACTGGAAAAAAAGGCTCTGGTCATATGCAGCCAGGGAAATCCTCTTTCCATCAGGAAATCCAGTCACTGCTCCATCAGCATCCCATCACTCTCAGGCACATGCTTCATTCTCTGCAATGGGTTTCGCAAGGTGCCTTTGAGAGGGGTTACCTGCTAATTTTGGTTGTATCTCTTGATGTTCCTTTCTCCCGTGCATGCTGATCCAGACAAACAGATGTCACTAACACCTTGGAATATGCCCATTCTCACTCCTGGTCCTCCTTCTTTCCAATTGGTAATTGTTTCAGCAACCAAAGAGATAAAAAGTCATTAAAGGTAATGACCCTTGTTCTGATTTCACATACGGCTGGGCCTTACCCAACAAAATTCTAATCCCTGTTTTACAGATAATTATGTATCAAAAGTGATAAATGTTCTGTGACAACAATATATTACCCAGAGAATACTAAAAGACTGCCGTATCCGTGAGTAAACAGACATGTATTTTGAATGCTGTGCCATAACAAACACACAACTAATGCAACATTTGTGGTAGCATTTCTCTTTTTGGGAACTGAATAATAACTTTGTGTAACTCTCATCTGAAAGTATGAAGGCAATTCTGTGTGCATTCAGCACTGTTGCATCTCTACAGTTAAATTTTATAACAGCACATTAGCCTTGAATATCCATTAAAAAGAATTTGTAATTGGTTAGATGAGAGATGGCTGCAAAGATGGTGCGATGCTGCTTTGAAATTATTGATTAGATCAGTAAAAAGACATTAAAAGTAAGCATGAATAGCAAACTTATTAAATGATATTTCCACGTTTCCTTCAGCACTAATTCCTGAAGTAACTTTAAGCAATGTAAAATACATTAACACAATATTAATTTTAAAGAAAAGAACACAGCACAGTCATTAAACTCGGAACGAAAGCTGACCAATATTAACAAGATCCAGAGGTCAGAAACCAGAGGATTCTAAATGCGAAAGCAGAGGAAAACAAGGAAAATAATTGTGCCAGTTATTTAATTATTTTAGCTTCTAAAGCTCTTTAACAATGCAGAGTTCAATCTGAGAAATTATTATTGTTCTAGAAAAATAATTGACAACTCAAACTTCAGCATATTTAAAACAGTTTGAAACCAATTAGCTTCTCACCTAGACTTGAAGGAAGGCCAGTGCTACTTCTGTAGTATAATGTAATCAGAATCACACTGAGCTATAACAGGAGCTATCCTCATACAAGCTTTTTTTTTTTTTTTTCAACTTTAGAAACTCAATTAATTGGACAAATGTAGATACAGAGATCACCATACGCTAGGTTCATCAGTGGAAAAATTCTTTGTACAGCAATTCAAACTCTGTCCTTCAGCCAACAAAAAGCAACTTTTTAATAGGTTGAAGTTGTTATTGAATAGTGCACTGATGTAGGAAGAGACTGGCAAGTATCCAAATAAGCCCTAAGGGCTGGATTAAAACACATTAAAAATTACTAAGATTTCACATGCAATTCTATATTTGGGCATGTGAGTGTTTTGCTCTGTGCACTCAAATTCTCCAGTTGTGTATACAGTGATATCTCTTCCACGACAGATGTGTGCTTGTGCATTTATCCTTTTGTCTTCAGAAGATTTGTATTTTTGAAAATCATGTCAATTCTTATTCTTGCTTTTTGGCCATTTGATCTCCCTGGTTCTTGGGCTTCCTATGTCCTGGGTGAATATTGCAACAATACAGTTCCATTCTGACATGAATGGAAGTAATTTTTGGAGTTTAGGAGAAGGCTAAGATCATGGATATGACAGAAAACAGGCTATTCAACATCCCCTCTCAGCCATCATCTGGCAAGGCTTCTGCTACTAGGTTATTGCCACTGTGGCCCTGGCTTCATAGAATCATTAAGGTTGGGAAAGATCTGTAAGATTATCAAGTCCAACCATCAGCCCAACACCAGCATGTCTACTGAGCCATGTCCCATAGTACCACATTGGATTTGAATCCACTCAACTGATTCAAAAGTGTTCAGGATTTTTTTTATGCATTAATTTTAAATGAGGAGATAACATGCTCATCATTATCACTGGATGTTGAGGCTTCCGATATTTACATTCACAGAATCACAGAATAACCAGGTTGGAAGAGACCCACCGGATCGTCGAGTCCAACCATTCCCACCAATCCCTAAATCATGCTCCTAAATACCTCATCCACCCTCACCTTAAACACCTCCAGGGAAGGTGACTCAACCACCTCCCTGGGCAGCCTGTTCCAATGCCTAACGACCCTGCTTCACAGGCTGCAGTATTTGACATTAATTTCTTTCCTGAAACATTTGCTACTCTTCTTCATTTGCTACAGACTTATCTAGTTACATATGCATTTTTGCTCCAGCTTAAACTACCTTTCCATGCATGATGACATATGTCGTGAGACCGTTGGTGGCAGCGAGGCACTGGAAGGGAACACCTGCTTCCTACAGGCCGGAGCGCCACGTCTACAGGCGCATCGTCTTCCACACACTGACAAAAACACATCTTAAAGAAAGTTATACTTGGGAAAAACGAACTTTTTTGTCAAGCGAGTCCATTTAAGAGCAGTTCTATGCATAGATATCACACTGCAGCTCTCAACCCTCTTACAAAACCCACTACATTTTACTCAAAAATGGGGATATCCATGAAGGCTGTGCAGGGCATCTCCTGCCCTGTTTGAACCCACTGCCCCAGTGCTAGTGTGGGGTTGACACATCCTCTGTTTTGGAGGAAAAAAGGCTCAGAAAGAGTTTACCAACAGAAATAAGTTTAGTGGGGATGGACCTCACTATCCCCAAGGAAAGAGCTGCCTCCGCTACAGACCATGTTTAATTTAAATGCTGTTATTCATGTGTATATCCCATTTGTGTACTGTATCATAGCTTGGTGCTATGAATAAATATGAGACATAAACAAGGTCATTTATGGGAAGCCAACAGCAATATTACTGTTGGAAAAAGAGACATGCCAATGTAGTAGCTAGAGGATGTTGCTAATGAAGAAATAAAGCATATTTTCTTTTCCAGTATTGTCACTGATGCATCAACTTCTGATATCTTAAACATATCTTCCCTTGAATAATATTTTCACTTTCTGTAAACAATTTGTTATCCAGAAAACATTAAACACTAGCAAAATCAGGCTGTACTGACTTTGATGCATTATCTACAGTGCTACAAGAAGTATGGATCCTCAAGCTGTCAGTAAACAAAAAGATGAACCTTCATACAAAACAACGAAGCTATTTTTTTTTAATAAATGTGTCATTGGATTGATAAAAATAGAAAAACAAAGAAGACCAACCGGAATGAGACACGGAGCTTCCTGCTTGGAGTTGTGTGCCAGTTTGATAATTAATTGACTCAGACTGATTGGTGACTTGGCAGGTACCATCAACATAGTTTCCTGCAATCTGCCAGTCCAACCATCCAAAGGATGTTACTGGATTCTGCTCCACTCTGTTCTCTCTCCCATCTGCTGTGCTATGTGAGATGAGACAGCAGTCCTACAGAATTTAGAAGGTATTACCAGTAAAAGAAAAAAACATTATCCACCTTACACTCAGCATAACATTGTAGGTTCAAGAGACACTGAAAATAAAGATAGAATAAGCAAAATTCTTGCCTGCTTTTTGAAAACTTGAGGAGCTTTTACCACCTAGAAACTGGAAGGGAAGAGCTGCACTTTTTTGGTGTAATAATCTGACAATGATGAAATAATCAATTTGATTGGAGTCTCTACAGATTCACTGTGGCTTCTTATTGGAAACTATGCTTCACATTTTAAAACCAGGTTAATTTACTGATTCTCCTAAGGTAAATAAGGTAGTAATAAGGATCTGCAGATCCTACACGACCAGAGATTTTCAACGCTGTTTAGATGAAGTACCTATCCTGACTTGTGAGGGCTTCCATCGCACAGCATAGATTATTCACACTTTTCAGCCAAGAAGAGCACCTCTGGGACTGACACGAGGGTGTGCCAGTAGGTGTACATTGTGAGTTCTCCTGAACTATGAAGTGCCTCAAGCCTGCCAGAAACTATCATGGGAGATCTAGGGCTTACCAGACCCATATTCGCCAGCCTCACAAGCTCTCAAGAAATGCACTGAAAAAGCCCAAGTGCCTGAACGCTGCTGCCAGATCCAGCTCTTGAATGCTGACCACCTGCTCCCCTTGTTGTGTTACTGCCTGAGTAACACCACTGATTGCCTGCTCATGCCGCACCGCACGCGTCACCCTTGGATGTCTCCAGAGAGGCAGAGCACAGTGGAGTTGAGGAAGGAGTGTGGCCTCTGCAGCTGACAAGGAAAGAAGTGGGTTGAATGGTTATTTCCATGCCAGAGGCTCTATGAAAGCCCACCTGCACAGCAGCCACTGGGGCACATAATGCTCTCTGAGGGCTTTCCTCCACCAAACCCTGGTGCAGAAGCGATTTAGAATTGCTTCCCTTGGCAAAGAAGATGCCAGACATCATACTGAGTGCAAGCATTAGCACCGACTGAGATAGCACCGCACGGGCTCCTCAGATGGCAACTGTTCTGCACATGGCTTGTGCTCTGATGATGATGGAAATCCCAAGGAGAAGGATGGGGCTTGCGTTCGCTAGCAGGACTCTTCAGCAATCATGCTGTACATGTGAATAAAATACCTGACAAAACAGACTAATCAAGGTGCAGCAGGCCAGGGACAATCCATCCCAGAGGCTGCGGTGGTATGCCTGCCCCAGTAGTACTCCAATCTCTAGTTTCAGGTGCTTATGTTTATCTCATGGAAAAGCCACATGGGCCCCTGGCTGATCTCTTCCTGCAAAGGATAGAGATACATGGGGTCTGGGCACTCAGATTTCATTTAATGCTGAGGCTTATAACAGGGAGAGCTCTAATATCATGCTTTTGGAGGAAAGGGAGGGAGGTAGACTGCAAGCTCTTTGCAGTTCAGAAAGGTCCTGTGCAGCAGGAGCTCTAGAAGCATCTAAAGGAGCACCTACCAAACTGAGACACTTTCTCAGTGCAGTGGGAGACAGAACACTCCAAAAGTGACCTTGACCTCAGACGTATGGACATGTTTGATTTTGCAGCCTATAGTGCTGATAGAAGGCGAGTACTTGGGGTGCCATTAAGGAGCAGAGTCAACTTAGTCAGTAAGATTTTCCATCAAGTTTACAGACTGGCACTGTTCAAGCATTTTTAATATTTACATTGGAAAATTTCCTAAGAGTAGAAAAATGACTGTAATCATCAGTTACAGACTGATATTCCAGTTGTACAGAAAATGGTGCTGAGGAAGGAAGAAATTAATTTGGCATTTGATTTTGGCTAAAGTGTTCTTCAGCATAGAACAAAGATCAGTTTAGAGCAAGATTGAATCTACTGATCGTTATTATTTCTTGCCTGTCCTTGTTGGTGTTTTTCTGGGAAGTATGTTCCACAGAAATATGTCTAAATATTGTCATTGAAAGAGTGAAACTTTGATGAAAGTTATCTATGAAACAGCTGAAAATGCAAAAACGGAGAAATTGTTCTTTATATAGGAGATTGTTTGAAAAATCCTCTACAGGCGCTCACAGGATATAAGTATGGGTGGATGGGCAGCACTTGCATCACCAGTGGGACAGAGAATAGAGATCTCAGATCACTTCCACTGTGAAGAGTAGAGAGATTCTGCTCTTAGGAGTCCTCTTCTTATCCACTCATTCCTTCTTTTCAGCAGATTTTTTAAGCATCTTCAAGAAGTATATTGAAGAAGAGAACCACTGGGGCTACTGAGGTGCCTTTCTCCCAATCCTGTGCTGATGAAGCCCTCTTAGCTTCACAAGAGACACATCTGCTGACACTCAGATTTGTTTAGCAGAACGTGCATAAGAGCTAGGCAATTCTTACCATAATTACTCAGACAATTACCCTACTGAAGAGCAGTTCCCTCACTCAGATAGTCCCCATGTCTGTGCAATCAAGGATCACAGGTGAACTTTACTAAGAACTGCTTTTTGCCACAGAGATTTTCAGGTTATATTTCTGTACTTCTGACTCCTCCTGTACAGTTTCATACACGTGTGATCCTCCTTAGTTATTCAGTTGCTGAACTTGTTTGCTGATTTTGCTAAACACATAATGAGGCATAATAAGCTGCAGCAATCTTGCTGCTAAATGAAAGGCAATAAAACTTGTTTTTCTATGTTGTACATCCTAATGGACAAAACCAGAATTAATGTTGCCTCCTTATTTTGCATATTTGCAATTCTGTACAGTATTTTCTGCATCTGTGTGGACAAGAGGTAAACATTTCAGCCAGTTAATCCACTTGTGCCAAAGTTTGTCCAAAGCTTGATTTAATAATTTTTTAGATAACTGGCTATTTGGGAGGGCTTGTCCATTTATCCAAAGAGCTTCTGTGTCAATGACAAAGATGAAAAGCAAAGTATCTTTTAGCTTAAAGAAGTTTTATACATGTATTAATGCTGCAGACCCACTAAGGTATGTGAGAAATACAAATTTCTTCTCTAGACCTGCAGGTCTGAGATACAGAGTAAAACATTGGATCAAATATGTAGTGGAAAGGGTCAGAAGTAGCAGGAGGCTCAAGGAGAAACTAAAGGGAATATAACACAAGCTCACAGGTAGCTTTTGTAGTTCTTCTATGCTGTTAGTGGAGCTGCGCTTTAAGAAAAAATATTTCATTGCTTCCACCATAAATGAGGACTTCAACATCTGTATGTCCACAGTCAAATCATATGCTTAAAGGTGCAACATAATTGAAAATTTCCTAAGTATCTCCTCTCTAATTTGGGAGTGAAGCTGCTAACACAAGACTTAAATACTTTTTAAAAGACTTTTTGGGGGGTTGTTTTTACTGATCAGCTCTGTGGTGTTCATTCGTTCTAGCTGGAACTAGATGAAATAGTCAATTTGCTTCATTGAGAAAGATTTTCTCACATAGATCAGATTCATCGTCTTTCTTCTTCTCAAGCACCTAAATGAGATTATCACGCCAGAAATTAAATGTAGCAACACATCGCATAAAAAACTTCCATGCCAATTCCAAACAAGCCAAGATAATTGTTCCTGATGAAGTACTTCACCTTGTTAAATACAGGTGTTTTTTTTTACTTGCCTAACAAGACAAGTTACCTACCTGACAAAGTCAGAGAAAAAAATGACCTACACTCACATCCAATGAAAAGCTCAGTTCTTCAGAGATGTTTCTATCTCTAGCCTGTCACTCAATAGGAAATAAATAAAATTGCATGAATGCATGAAATTGAACCCTATTAAAAATTTTGAAGGACAGCCAAAACCAAGCTTGTAGCTAAATCTTCTTTTTTCTGATAAATCTTCAAAGATGCACAGATGAGTTCTGAAATTCTTCCATTTCAAAAAAGATAGAAACCACCATATATTTAAATAAGACATCCTAAACTAAATAACAAAAACAATAAGAAAAAACCTCACTGTATTTTCATATAATTTCCAGATCAAAATCTGTCACCCCTTTTTGATCCCTTATGGACTGAAATGCAATATTAAAGGTTGCATGTACCAGGGAATAAATCCGGCTTATCAGGAAAAGGACTGTAGCACTAATTTTGACCCCAGGTGAGCCATCCTTCAAGAACCCTTTCAGCTGGTCCTGCTGTGATCTACTGAGCTCCAGTTGTCTTCTGGCCCCAACGTGGGGTCCACTGGCCAAGGAATGGGAATACATCCTTAGCTATGGAAGACATTCTAGAAGATGAATCTGAGTCAAAGCACCCTCTTGATCCAAATCCAGGTTTCCATAGTCAGCAAGGTGATGCATGACCTGAAGGGATGTTCAGAGGCTGAGAGGCTCAGCAGAGACAATGAATCCTGCCTGTTAACCCCCAACATTATTATCTTTCTACATACGATTATCATAATGATGTACAATGCACATACTACTTTTTATTCATGGACTTGAACCCAGACAGACTATCAGCTACAGCTTGAGTTTTCTATCCCATCTTGGAAATTCTTTCTGACTCCTGAATCCCTGCATCCTTTGCTGGGCAGTGAGACCACTGCTGTGCAAGTACTGCCTATCTGTAATGTTCTCTGAGGTGAAAAATGCATGTTTTATCTGCTTGCCAAGAGCAGGGAATTGACTCATGGTACGTGTGCAAGGCTTTTCCACTGAAGTTGAGATTTTGCAAAGTTAAACTTCTTAAACTTTTGATTTACACCCCTGGGAATATAGTGCAGACTATGGAGCCTGGAGGGAATGGGGATGCCTTTTTTTCCAACCTGATTCAGCCTGGCATTTAATCTCCAGAGAGGACTGAGACTTCCAATGCTGTTATGTGTTTAGCATTTCCTAATAGCTAGCTCCTAGTAATGCCTCACACAATGCAAAAGTTTTCTAGATTACTCGTAGGAACTTAGATATCTAATCTCTTAGTTTTGATTCTGTTTAAGTTTTAAATTCTGTTCTCAGGCTATTTTTTTTTTTATACTTAGGTCTTACGGTATCTAACATAGATTGGAACGCTTGTTTGAAAACAGTCCCTGGTCCTCTCTGATGAGAAGTCAGATCTCAAACTGAAATAATACTTTTTCAGAAAGCTTAACTTATTGCTTAGTCCAAGCCAATCTTATTGACTGATAGATTACTCTTCCTACTTCTGTGCCGTATGTATTCAGAAGACTGCTTTTTTAAACATTTCTAGGTGAGATCAGTTGTCCAATTCAGCAAACATACGCTGAAGGACTTTGTTCTAAAAAAAAAAAAAGAACAACTAGATAAAAACAGTTTGGATTCCAAGCCATCAAGCTTCTTGTGAACATAGTATTCCCAGTTTGCATTGCTGGAATTCTGAATCTAAGATCTGCTTAAAAGAAAGGTCAACTCCTTTGCTGCAATCTCCATAGAGATAAAGAAATATTATGTGGTGTAAGAAAGTTACTCTTCCAATGTCTCTGAGGATCAGATATCACTGAGAGTACTATGCTTTTAATTACTTAATGATCACTTCATTTTCAGGGGCTTAAACAGTGATTTACAGCTTCACATTACTGAACAGAAAACATATGAAGCAATCAAAGCTGGAGTTGTTAAAAAAGGATCCGAATGCAACAGCTTTCCAGAAATTGTTGCAGCCATTTCAGCAGGATATTTGCCCCAAAATACCATATAGCAATGTACAACTCCTGCCGCTTTTTCCTTTTCTCTTTTTACACCACTGGTTGTTGAAAGTTCCTTGGTCTCAGCTGAGCTGTAAGTTCCCTTAAGCCCTTACTCTGTGGAAGACTGAGCTTCACATAAAATGTGACTACAGCCTCGGTTTTCTTTCAGAGTAGGTGGTTATACATCTCTTATTATTCCTTTTTTATGACGGAGAGCACTTGCCTGAGGTGAAAGCAACATGCTGAATTCCCAACTTCGCCTGGCAAGGCCTAATCTGTCCTCTTTAACAGCCTGTACAAGCCACCAGCCCACAGACTGTGCAGGCTGAAGGCACCTCTTGTCTCTCGTTCCCAAGCTGCTTCAGTCTGCATAAAGTATTTCAGAGTAAACTGGGAGATGGATTAAAAAAAAACACAGAAGAAGCTTTTGTAGGCTCGTAGTTTGGATACTAAAGAGCAACGGACCTTAGAGTGTTGTCCTTGACTCAAAGACCAGTGGTGTTTGATGTAAACTGTATGATCCTTCCCCTGAAGCAGAGATTCACGTTCAGGACTAAGCTAGGACATGGAGCTGTAATAACCAAGTGGAGACCAGGCTGTACACGGCCATGCAGGTGGGTAAAATGGTCAAATGGCATCAGGACTTGCCCAGGGAGGTGGTTGAGTCGCCTTCCCTGGAGGTGTTTAAGGTGAGGGTGGATGAGGTGCTTAGGGACATGGTTTAGAGATTGGTGGGAATGGTTGGACTCGACGATCCGGTGGGTCTCTTCCAACATGGTTATTCTGTGATTCTGTGTCTTCTGCATTTTATGGAAGTGACATAGCTACCGCTCGCTTCAGGAAGATGTGTCATTCTAGCCTCATTCTGTGGTTTTAATGAAAATAATAGTGTGAGATTTTGCTGTGTTCCCCAAGGAATCCAGCCGAGGTAGCTGCAGAAGAGTGTGACATTAATGATACTAAACAGGGGACTCTTGCTGAACGCAGCCCTGAGTAGCTGCGCTCAGGATGTGCTGCTTCTGCCTCTTGGTAGCTTTAGTCTATCAATTTTAGCCTGCTCTCTTGTGTTGGCTGGTTTTGACCCTCACAAAACACTGCTTTAGAGATGAGTAGACTGAAAGGCACTACAGCACCAATTAGATGCCTATGGGTGCATTTCCATAAGACAGTGAGCTGACATAAGAGCTCATTGCCTCTGGAAAGGGGAGACTCCACAATTCCTGTCCTCTGCTCCCTGTAACATCCTCCAACTGTGTATTTTTTAGTGCTGTGCTGCCCATCAGAGCCTTCCAGGAGTTAATTCAAGTACATAAGCTAGTGGACAATGCACCCAACAAAAAGATATGTTCCTGCTAAGTGATACAGACGACTGGGCTCACAGACAAGCCCAGTGAGAGCAGAGCTGGTAGGAGATAGGAGGGACCACAGGGATGGGAAAAGCAGAGGAGACAAGACCTCCCACCTGGGAGCAGCAAAACATCACAGTACATTGGCTTGTGTGCAGCCACAGCTGTTAGTTTCTTTTTAAAATAACACAGGTTTTCATAAATGGTGAATAAAAGCACTGAGATAAAATACTGGTAAGTAGGAGAGAGAAAAACCTGAGACCTCAGCACCAGACTGGCAGTGATGTGCACACAGCTGTATAAAGGTAAGACAGAAAGCAAAGGTGAGTGATAACACAATCGCCAGCAGTCAAACAGCCACTACAGCTACTTTCATTAGGGACCTTACTGGGTTTTACTGACATGCTTATTATTTGAGAGGGCTCAGCTCAAGTGCAGGCAGTCTGGACTTGCTTGCCTGCATGAAAGCAACACTTCTGAGCCTACGGGACTGGAAGTTTTAGCAAGGGTTTTGTTAAGAAAGTGAATTACAAAATCATTATCCTCTTTAGGTGCTTAAGAGGCTACTCTATGAGACGCTACTTTATAAAAGGCTCTTTTTGGTTTTCTTTTCTTTCAAAGGTTAGTTAACTTCATTGGCTGTTGTCCTGAAGCTACCTGATGTATCCCATATTGCAATTTTATACCCTACATTTGTAAACTAAACTTTCTGTTGGAAAAGCAAATCTACTCTGCTGACTTGAGCGAGCATCACAATATTAGAAGATCTACTCTTGACAGGTTTTATTTTAAGATGACCTTATTCTGTAAGAATCTCTCAAGGCAGACCATTATCTCAGTTTTAGCTCATTTCTTCTTTCAGCAGTTAGTGATGTATGACCACTCTTGTATAACTTTCCGACTCTTTATTAAACATTTTCTAAATGATATTATAGGGAATTGGAAGATAGACACAAGCAGACACTGGATCAGACCTTACAATGAAACAACTGTGGCTTTCCAAAAGAATCCCAGGAGCTGAACCCTAGTTTGGCAATTCATTAACTATCCTATTGCTAAAGAAGCATCAAGCCAAATCCAAGTCCTTTCAGGACACAGGTTGACTGGAATGACTGAAATACTGGATCTCATAAGCTGCAACTCCTTCCCTCCAATATACTTTGAGGTATAATCACGAGGCAGGTGGCTTGCAAGCAACTTCACAGTTTAGTGCAAATAAAAAAAAGGTAAAATTAGGTGGATTACCAACACTCTATCATTGTGCTGCATTAAGCTATACTCATTTCAATGCTTACAAAAATAATTTTAAAATTTCTATTTCCTCTCAATTCAGCGCAATTCTAAGTGTTCTACATGGTACCTATGGAGTGGCAAAATAGGAAATACTGACTTCTGACAAACATGCCGCAGGAGCCGACCTTCTTAAATGTGAGTCATCCCAATGCAGTAGGGTGCAGGTAGCTTTAAATTTACAGATTCATACTGGTTTTTTTTCTCCAAATAGAAGTCAAGGATTTAAGATGTCAGAGACTCCTTCTCAGAAACTCTGCTTTCTTGCTATTTTTGTTCTTCCTTTTCTGGAAGTACTGCTAAATGGTAGATTAGATAGGAAACCATTTGGAACTCAAATTTCCTATAATGTTTGGACCCTAAATGTACCAACACACTGTTAGAGTCCTGTAATTTGGTTTCCAGCTGTAGAAGATTACTTCTTTCCTTTTCCCTTTGTATGCATTTTATGACAGACATAAAACACTGCACAATCGCAGTGCAAAACAGAAGCCCCAAGGGCATCTTACAGACACTAGTAGCTCCTTAGGAAATCTTTAGAATCTCCAAAGCCACTGTGATTGCTTTGTACTACTTACCAAAGAACACTTTCCCACAACTGGTAAATAATATGATATTTTGAAGTGTATTGAAAATGTTCACAGAAGGTCAGCTGCATACACTCACTCAGAGTCAGGCTTGTTATACTACAACTGAGATATAGTGGAAATATTACATCTTTAATAGCTGATACTTCATGGAAGGAAAACAAGTGTATGTGCTGTCTCAGTGTCTGGCTCAAAAAGCATTTCTGTGTCTGTTTTCTTTTGTTTACTTGTAATCTTTTATAGAAGCCCTTCTGGAGAAAAAAAAAGAAAAAAAAAACAACCCACAAGAAAAAGAATATAAGACAAAAATTCTGCCACAAATATTCAGAACTAAATAGAAAAGCCTAAGGAACACCCTAAAACTAAGCATATCAAAGTCACAGAGGCCTTATCATCCCTTTTCTGGGGCAGCAGAGGGTTGAATAGCTGTTCTCTACAGCCCTGGTGGCAGCTGCAGGGCACCGTGGCTTTCCAGCCTGTGAGTTGGCAGCGCTGGCGCAGGAGCAGGAGCTGCATCAAGCCAGGTAAATCATGCATAAAACTGACATCTGCAGGAACAGATTGGCTAAATCCTATGGATATCACAGAGCTTGCACAGAGCCACCGCATGCTGACAACAGTCCCTCCCTCCTTTTAGCTCTGGCATTATTGCTGCACATTTTCCCTCCCACCCTACCCTACTACATGGGTCAAGATAAAAAAGATCAAACCCACCATTGTACAGGCAAACTTGGCAGTCTCCATTCCTTGCTTTTCCTCAGACCCTTCTTGTAACTCATGTTTAGTCCTGATAAAAAGAACACACTGTGTAGTACGATTTTTCTTTCACATGCTAAGCTCATTTTTGGAATATTCTAGCCTTTAAAAATCAAATGTTTGTTGAACATTGTTCTAACAAGCAGTGTACATAAAGCATATGTATTTGACAAGAAAAATAATATCTCCTTCCCGATCAGAGACAATTTGCATATCTCATGTTACATGACATCTTAGAAAAACGCATTCTGTTCTTTTAGCGCCCTCACTCCAGCACGATGGAAAGCACATAGTGTATGATATTAGCAATTCAAGATAGGCCCGTACGGAGGTATATGCATATGCTGAACTTTGAAAGATATATAAAAAGCAAGACTTGGGACACCAGGAAAGAAAAATTAGAGAGAAATTATGAAAAGGAGAGGGAAGAGAAATGATGCAAGATGTTCATTTATCATTCAGATGGTTTGGAGGATAATCTTCATCTTATGGGAAAAAAATGCAGAACCAAAGGGTTCAACCTGCTTCCAGTAAAGGCACAATTCAAGTTCAGTCTGTAAACTTTTGCGCAAGTTTTATTGGGAGCAATAAAACATACTACAGTGGAACCATGAATATTGTGTCCCTGGATATCACCTGTAGTAACTCAGGAGTTTTACTGAAGGGAGGAGAATGAAGAAGAGGATTAACTGATCAGTCTGTGGCCAAGAAATACATTCTTGGAAGGAAATAGTTTATATTGATATTTAGGTATTCACTCTGGTATTCACACTCAGCTAAGCCACATAAACTCTTCCCCTTTCTGCTCTTGCCTCTGCTCTTTATCCCAACTGATCTATGCTGTTCTGCTCTGCAGAGCCAAGTGTCCAGAAAAGGACCTGATGAGTCGGTTGGTAGGACACCCACCGCCTCTGCAGAGGTTTGATGTCTGTCACTAGAGGCAGCAGTAAGGAAAGGGGACTTTCTGTGACTATGACCTTTAAAGATGCTTTTGCAGGTGACAGCTGGCAGAAAACAAACTCCAATCTCTTCTCCAAGATCACACCAAATGTCTAAGAGCCTCGCAGGACTCTTGTTAGAATTTGAAAATGTAAATAGCATTGGTGACTTGCAGATAACTTCAAAATTACCCCTGATGTGCACAAAGGCAATGTGCTCCTTCTCCAGATCCCCATGAGAGGACAGTCCTGAAATCTTCCTCTACTAGAAGCCCAAATTCCTCTAACGCACTGACTGCAGTGCTGGAGTTTCCTTTACTGTCTGGAATCTGTTTTCAAAACTACACGGGCTCAGACGCTGCATGGCGAAAGGCCAGGAACTATGTGGTTTGGGTGAATTCTCAGTGCATTGGGTGGACACCACAATGCGCCACGGGCATAAATCTGGTTACTGCTCTCTGGTAACCAGGTCTCCTCTACCAATGGGGTACTTAAGTCTGCATACCCCCACACCCTGGCTCCAAATTAGAAAGCTCACCTAGATGCATTAGCACAACTTATGTAACACAGTCAAGACATTTCCAGTATCTAGTATCTTTCAGCTTATTTTCTTTTTTAGTAGTAGACAGGTACAGTTCAAGATGATCTCTGAGGTCTTTTCCAGCCTAATGGTTCTATGATTCTATGATTTTCCCATAAGCTTTATTCCTAGGAAGAAGTCTGAGGCTCAGTTCATTACTTGATTTTCATGATTGAAAATAATTAAGGCTTTCATCTGATCTGTCTCATCTTTCCAGCTGTACTCAGTGTGCAAACCATGGAAGCTTGAGATAGGCACCATCTTTTTGTAGCATAGCATATATTAATCTTACGGGCCTTTAGAGGGTGAGGGTGAGTCAGGCTGCCGTGTAGCACAGATGTGAGGCATTACTGGTCTAATTGCAAGGAAGTCTATTTAAGAACAGGAGAGGACAGCTGGAGGGGTGAGAGCAGTTTTGTGGCCATCAGGCAGGTAGGTGTGTGTATGAGTGTGGCTGGATTAAGCATGGTCAGACTATCTTGGAAAAGCGGCATGGATTTTGTTCTAGCTTAGGAAAACTGGCAGCAGAACTCTGCTAGGGTTGTTGTTTGTTTGGTTTTGTTTGTTTGTTTCTTATAAAGTGTGCCCTCCTCCAAACTGTGGCTGCCTGAAGTCACTACAGTTGAAGTTGGGTTCATCTTTGTTGTCCTTGGATCCTCTTGGTGCAACTGGGCTGTTGTACACAGGCATCACCTGCATGTATATCCTTGGCTACTTGGCTCTGCTCTGCCTTTATCCTCTGCTTTTTGCCAGAGCTGCTTTTAAGAAAGAGAGACTTATGATGAAGCTGTGTCAACTAAGTATGTTTAAAATACAAAGGACAAAGACTTTCCTGAGGAAAGTACTTAGTTTGCCAAGCGACGATGAATTCACCCAAGCAAATCTCTGCAGATACTACTTCACTGGTGCTTTGTGTTGCCTTCCCTTGATCCTGATGTGACCTTTAAAGATACTTAAAAAAGCTTTCAAAATGAGCACCTATGTATTCTGTCATGTTTTATTTAGCAGTGAAACTGTGTGTGGCTGCAGCTTTGTTCCAAAAACTTTATTTAGCTAGATGAATGTAGTAAGGGCAGTTTGAATGAATTGTTTCATGAAGTATCCAGGCTTAAGAATTGCTGAGTTGATCTGTATATTTTAGAGTAAATTCCTCCAAAATAAATACTTATACCTTTCTTAATGTGAACAGAAGTTTATGGCCACTTGCATGCTGGCTAGTTTTATTTGGACTTGGTTCACAGCGATGAAGAAACTTTGACCCTAATGTGGAGGTGGGTATATGGAACATGCTTGTTAATTTTCCAGTGCTCAGAACTACATATCGTCTGAGAAAAGCTAATTCATGGTTTCCCTGTGGTGCTGGACAAATGCTTAAACCCTTTAAGAGCTTTTTTTTTTTAAAAAAAAAAGGTGGTTTTTATCCTTCAAATAATACCAACTTTATTTCTTATTGTATGGGCAAGAGCTTGCAAACCCAAATGTGAATATTTATAGTTTTCGTTCTTGCTGATTTATTTACTTACAGATCCTTCACTGAGAAAAACCTGCTGCGTCTTAGAGTGTTTGACACTGGATTTCTTCCAAGTTCTCT
Organism: Clamator glandarius; assembly: GCA_033459285.1. Classification (NCBI taxonomy): domain Eukaryota; kingdom Metazoa; phylum Chordata; class Aves; order Cuculiformes; family Cuculidae; genus Clamator; species Clamator glandarius. The sequence goes on from JAUNZM010000826.1 coordinate 854,605, forward strand.
GCCTGGTTCTTGTAAACTGTGACACTTCACCTGGGGCAGGGGTGAAGAAACAGAGAGTGTTGAGGATGCCCCTGATCATACTGGTGGATCTTCTGCAGGTATTAATACACTCTGTGTGGCTGCACAAGGTATTTTTGTTTTACTTTCTTTTTAAATGCAATAGTCAAACCACAAGACTGAGGAGGCTGTTTTTTCAGAGATGCTATACCCTCATCAAATGAAGCTATGAGGTATTAACTCCTTTTGAAGATCTGTTCCCTTCATGTAGACATCTGGCTCGGACAAAGGAGGCCAAGCAACGTAGAAAATATGAAATAGCACAAACATAGTTACCAAGTGATATTTTCCAAGGGCACACTGAAAAAAAATAGACAGAAATACTGTAAACTTTCCCTGTTTTTAAGAAAGGAATATTTCACTGTTGCTGTTACTAGCAGAACCAATGTCTGATCACATTAAAGAAAAATGTGCTAAAAGTATGGAAGTTTTATGCTGTGAAGTTAAAAATACCAGTGAGAATGGGTTTTTTTGAGAGGTTTAGTGCCTTTTTAGGATAGATGTCACTATTTTTCTACTCTCCCAGGGATGTTAGTCTTGATATTTTTTTTTTCATTTTAAATGTAATGATGTAGGTTAACTTGCATTGCCAAATACCGTATTTACAGACTTGGAGCTGGAAGTTTTGTTGTATACTTTTTTTAGAGTTGCAGGAAGACTGCTCAGTCTGGAATGTATGTGAGGGGGATTCAACTCTCTGAAAACACAAGGGAGAAGAGAGGCTGCTCCAGATAACAGAGATTTATGGGACAGAGAAGGAATTAGAAGCCCCTTTTTCTTCAGTCCACCATGTTCATATTTTCCTCATCACTTGTCAGAACTCTGAGTTTTTCTTTCCTTTTTATAAAGAACAAAACCTTGAATGAGACTAAGGTGAAATAATTTAATTTAAGAGTGAGGAGAACTTCCTTTATACAATTCTGCCTCAATCACAATTCAGTGTTGGTTATTGGCATTCAGTCAGACTGCAACCTTGACACTTATTTAGTTATGGCATGTTTTTTTATGACCAGACAAACACTTGCCTTCGGCGCTTATGGCTTAGTGCCATGAAAATCTCTCTGTAAATACTCATGCTGATAGTGCATAAACTAAGTAAATGGGAAAATAGGCTAGGTAGACTCAGGAAGAGTTCGTGTAAACTTCCTCAGAGCAAGGAATAACTTCTCCAGCTTTGATTGAGCGTCAGGTTGTACGTCTCTCTCTTGTAGCATCATTGGAATGGCTACCTGTAACTAAAAGTTAATTAATTTCAGCTCGTCTGACTCGTCAATATCTTTCCAGATGTAGAGCATCTTAGAGTGGCTAAAACCAGCCACTTATATCCTACCTTTCTTCACCCAGTCTAGATGTCCCTAATAATAAATCTTTGTGTTTCTTAATTCAACATTGACATTTTTTCAATTTGACATGCTTAAAGTAAGATTTTTTTTCCCTCTTCTTTCTTCCTAATTTCTAAACTTCTGGTGGTTTTGCCCTCACTTGTTGCAATTCTGAGGTCTTTGGGTCATTGTGTAGCACGGCAATGCATTACTTTTTATTATACTTTATTGGAGGCACTGCAGACACAGCATGATATTACAAAGATTTCCAGCAACAACCTGTTGTTAAAGTAGTTCTCCCCAGTGTGAACACCTTTGATGTGAGAAGTAACCAACTCAAGGCTTAAATACAGCATTCAAGGTCTCTTCCCATGGCAATTGTGAGCCAGGTTTGATTTGTGAAGTAGTTTCTCTGTTTCTTTGCTTGTTTTGAATCCACACATTAAAAGGCTGTGCAGGCTTTTTTCTTGTTAGAGGAATTGTAAACCCAAGAAATTTTAATCAACATGCTAATCTATTTTCCAGCAGTGTAAGGAAGGGGTGTTTTAATTTGTGAGATTCCAGTCAATGCAGCAGCAGGGGTGGTTGCTGACATAAGGTAAATTTTGCTGACTGTCCCAATATGTATTATTCAGTGCTGGTTTTAAAATATCATCACGTGAACTTGTGAGCTTCCTGTCTCGGTTTTCAACCGGCTGGCAACATAAAAGATCTCTTAATTTGTGTCCACTTTGCAGAATGATTGTACCAGTTTTCACCAGAATATGGATTCCTTAGGAGCTGGGCTTAACCTCAGCTGATGCATCCACTGAAAGGGTCAAGGATTCATTGTGCCTCCTCCACCCCTCCTATTTTTTAGTCTCTTCTGTTATATATGTTCTACAATACAAAGAAAAATCACTTGGGTTTTGTGGGATTGATTTTTGACTGATTTATCTTGTCATAGGACAGCACTGATTCTATATGTTGGGAAGAGTTGGACTAGCATGCACAGCCAAGATCAACAATTCATTCTTTTCTGTTTGTGTTTTTTTTTTTTTTCCTAGACTTAATTATTCTAACTAGCCATGTTGGTGTAAACTTAAAAGATTCATGAGCTACTCTTCCTGGTAGCAGAATCACCTCAGAGTTAGAACTTAACATCTGTTAAATCTGATCTGTTTGATCTGTTTTGTCTCTTGTGTTAGTGCACTGGATTATTCTTCTGTTTCTTTTATTAAAGGAAAAATAGAAAATAAATCCATAAAATATGTGAGTGTTTCTTGGCAGCATTTTATACAGGCAATTCCTAATGCTATCAGAAAAGTCAACTGATTGCAGCTTCTGCTTTAAAAGTATAAGAAAAAGGTAAAAATACAAGGGGTTAATTGTTAGTCCTTATATTTTATAAACTGCAGTATAAAAATGTGGTGAGACGGTCTGGAAGCTGAGTTTAGCAAGGATGCTTTTTTGTCCCACAACACTTCACAGTAATTGTTTATGGAGAGCTTAGTTCAGAGCCCTTAACATTACCTTTCAGTTTCTTTTCTCTGTGGATTTTTAAATTTAAGGGCTTTATTTTCAACCAGGTACTCCCCAATATTTATTGAAATATTGTGTGTTCCCTTACCTGTGTGTAAATGAAGATAAAGCCAGAGGGAGGCCAAAATAAATAAAAGGCCCTATTTAGTATGACTGATGCCCCCACAAAAGGTTAGTTTCCCCATGTAAACAGCAAAATCTGGCTGAGGGCAATACACCTGAAATCAAAGTTTTTTCCTGTGAAAACAATCTGTGGGATATGGATGTGAGTTAAAACCAGGCTTCTGTCTACCTAGATTAAATAGGAGTTAAAGACTGACCACTAGATTTGGAACAGGAAAATCTTTTATTTTTAACCTGTGAGTAGCCATATTAAGTGAGACTTGCTGTATTCCACATTTGTCCTTCCAAACCTCTGTTTTCATCTGGACTTTGTGAAGAAGAGCGTCTTCCTATATCCAAGCCTTGTTAAGGTAGAAACAAATAAATTGTGGAGTGTTCAGGCATTCTGATATTGAGGAAGAAGGTCATTGTTTAGCTATGGGATTGCGAAGAGATCCTCCTAAATGTGAGGATCCATCTGGAGCTGCTGTCACAAACGTGGAAGAAGCACTCCCTTGTGATTGGTGTATAGGAATTTACACTCATCTGTTCGTAGGGAAAATGCTTGAGTTTTGAGCTTCCCAAGGGGCTTCAGAAAACTTTAATTCCTGAGCTAATTGCTGGCTAATGTACCACACAACCACCCTTCTAGAGCCATAAATTATTCATACTCTACCTAGAAAAAGCATTTTGAGGAATTTGTCAGGGTTGACTGTAGAGCTTTTTTTTTTTTTTTTTTTTTTTTTTTTTTTTTTTTTTTTTAAGCTATAATGTGTTCTCAGTTGCTGCAGGCACTTGTTTGATGCAAAACTCTAGATGAAATGATTTTCATATGCCTGCTTCAGCTCAGGTAACAGAGTTAAAGAGCAGCTCTAAGGCTGTATCAGTCATCTGCTGAGCTGCTCAACAGACACTTACGCTGGAGCCTATCAATGTGTTTAATGACTGTAAATCATAGTGTATATGGGCTAGCTTTATTTTGGTATTTGGCATCTCTGATAGTAGTAGTAGGAACAGAGCAGGTCAGAGAATGCTTTGGAGGAAAAAATCCTTGTTTATATTAGTAGTAAGATGTGTTGGTGGACTGTACTAAGAAGCATAGATAACCTGGACTTGATATTTGTCTTATTTCTAGGAGAAATTTATAAGAGTGTCTTTCTCTACATGATTCTGACTTGCTAGAGTAAGCACATGACTCTTTCACTATCCAGTCTGGAATTTGCTTTATAGACACTGTTGTACCTAGGAATGGTCAATATGTAATAGTTTTAGTAGTTTGTTGTTCACTGTTATCAAAATTGAGTTGATACAACAGAGAACCATATCCAAGTGTTCTACATATTGTCTTTCCTGCAAGACAAGAGTAAAACAACACTGGACAGAATATCAATTAGATAAGTATAGCAGAATAGAAGAAATAAGAAATGGCTTTAATAGCTTCTTGCCTAGCGTATGTACGTCATCATGCATTGAGTGCTGGTATCTGAACCATTGTATGATTTATGCATTGGGGAATGATTTATGATTGAAAGTTTTCATAAGCCCATCTTAATCTTTTCTATCCTTCTTTACCTTGGTGTAATTTGAACAAAATATCCTGAAAACATATGGCACCTTCTGATATGTGACCCGCTAAACAAACCAGCTACTAAAAATGAAAAATGTGATATGAATGATGTAGAAAATACTTATGGAGACTTGCAATGTCCTCATTTAAATTGGATCAGCCCATTGTGGCTATCAAAGAAACCCACAAGCTTTGATTTTTTTTTTTCTTTTTTTTTATAAGGAAACTTGAACTGAAATAAATTATTCAGTATACATTCTATGTTTATTTTTATGTACATAATTTTCTCTATCCAGATAATTTAAGAATTTAAAGACCATGCTTGTATTGCTCTTTTGAGGTCATCATCAGATTTTTTTCAGCTGGTATACCAGTTAACCTGCTGTGCTTTTGATGAGTTTATCCCAATAATTTATATACATGTCCATAAAAACGGATTTAGCCATGCTTACTGCTGTGTGTTCCCCACTCAGGTAGCTATTATAAAATTGAAGGTAGTTCAGTATTTTTATGAACCTGCCGAATATTACTATTATTATCAACTCGCCTATAGGTTCTATGACCTTACAGCTAGCATTGTAGAAACACAGGGAAAAACCTCAAAAATCTAATTACTGTTCCAAAGTGCTTCATAGCAGATGAATTATGAAGAGTTTTCAAGGGGAATAATGAAGTACCTCCATAGGTATTCTGAAGTGCTCTTCCCAAGTGTAAAAGATGGCACGAAGGCTCTTCTTTGAAAAACATGAGTGATGGACGCCAATGTTAAGGAGTGCATGGGAGGTGACTTGATATGGCAAGAGGGTGTATTATAGCAGATATTCTTTTAAGGACACTGAAAGTAGATAAACAACCTGGCTGATGCTTTTATGGAGGGTGCCGAATAGAGATATCTAAAGAGGAGCAGTGTAGTCAGTGTGATGGGTAAATAACAGGCTCTTTAAATCAGCACTATGAATGTGGATCAGTAGAGTAGGAATGCTTTTGTCAGGGCTGCAGGAGAGTGGGGATTTACTTTAGGCCCGAGACATGGGATCATGGCCTTAAAGCAAAAGAAAATCACATCCTCAAAGTATCTTGTGGATTAGTCCTGCATAACTCTCAGGTTATTTATAGCTGTTTTGCTTTATCTTCCCAAACATCTTTTCAAGATTGAACTCAGCAAAGGAAGAGCCCTTCTAACATGTTGAATGTGGTCTTTGCCTCTGCATGTCACCTCTAATGCCATTGTTTAGCAGTTCCTATTTCTATCAAGCATCCCTACCATCTGCAGTGGGTAGTACAATAATTGGTTATGCTTCATAAATCCCCTTTTCTATTCTTTAAAACTGATTTTAACCAGGTTTGATGCTGCTGGTCTACAATTGTTAAGTAGTCACTTTTTTTCGCATTCATGATAGGAACTCATATCACTTATCTTGAACGCTTATAACTATAATCCTATTACTAATGGGTAATGGATTATACTGTGCATACACAGCATTTCTTGGGAACTCAGAAAATTCATGTGAGTAAAATATGTGCTAAAAATGAGGAGCTGGAAATATCACTTCTAGCTTGTACAGGAGAAAGGGCTGTGGATGTAGCCCAGTTTGGATAGTAAATTTTTTTTTAAAAGATACTTTCGAAGTTAAAATAGAAAGATCGTAGACCAGTGGGCGGAGTTGCTGGGGTAGTTCAGTACTGCTGTAGTTTAACAGTTGACAAATACATGAACACATTAATGCACGTTTTTAAGTTATTTTATATATTTCATGCTCATTACTGTTGGATATTCTCCCTGTGGACACTGGCACATGACTGTGGTAATTCAGGATGAAGCATAAGGGTGATTGTGTTCTCAGTGGATTACAGATTCCAGACACAAACATCTTCAGAAGAAACTTCTTAAAGTCAGGAAGATTTAAGCAAAAAAAAAAAAAAAAATAATCCTTCAAATGGTCTGGTTTTTTTTTTTTTTTTGGCATAGACTAAAATGGCTCAAAATATTTAATACTGGTTTTGTACTGAAATATTTGTGCATTCACTGTAATTGTAGCATTTTTTCTTGTGTTTCTTAAACATGATATCACTACAGGAATATTGTGAGTGTAGCAATCAAACTGATTCTTGAGGAATGGATTGACTTGATGTCTTAGTGAATTCTGTATATTTTCTACAGCATTTAACATCTAGTTATCTAAGCCTATGGATTTGCAATAGATAAAAGGAAACCACATCTAAGCAAAATGCTTACAAAACAACAAAAATAATTCCAGCAGCAAATGCATCTAAGACACTATCTTTCTACTTTAGAGAGCAATTAGGAAAATATCATTTTAATGAAGTACCACAAGTAGAGTGCTCAAAAGTACCCTCGCTTGGAGTCAGTGTTGTCTGTCTGCAACACCCACAGACACTTCAGCTGCAAACATTTTTCAAAGTGGCTAAAGAGCTGATTAACAGCACAGGTTTAGAGAGACAAACTTGTGCCAATTAAGCCCCAGGAGGAACCATCAATTAGTGTCAGTCAGGAAAGCCTTTTAGTACTTAAATCAACATAAAGAAAAACTGTAGTCAGTCATTCAAGGTTCAGGAAACTTTTGCCATCCAAAAATATATTCTTTTGCAATGAAAACCTTGCAGCCAGAAGAATACTTATTCTTGCAAAATAGCCGTATGAAGAATCATCTTTCTCTTTTTTTTTGGTGGAGAACTATTGTTTCAACAAATGATTTGTCATTTTTATTAATGACTTAAGACTTTCAAGAAATCTCAGACGTGTTCTTATAATTTTTTACTTGGGTTCTCCAAAGTGTATTTAGTTTGTGGAAGTCACTGTGGTGATAGGATTAAAGCAAATAGCTCCTTTTTTCATCTTGTCAGTTGTTAGATCAAACTGCTAGCACCTGCAGTTAACTGGACCACAATACAATGTTTTGAGGCTCCTCAGTATAAACCTATTGGTTCTGGTTCAGATCTACTCTCTCTTCACTATGACTTATGTGGCCACAGGAGTTACTAAGTTTTCTGTCTAACACAGCCCTGAATGTAACCCCCCTCTAGCACTACATCGCCACGACTCATCACCACCTTCTAGTGATCAGCTCTGGGATGCCTGGTCTATCTGCAGGACTGCAATATCTGAGAAACTTTACTTTTGTTCAAAAAGGTCTTTTTGATACAAAGTTAGCCTTGAAGGCATATTTCATTGTATACTGATCACTGAGACTACAAGGAATTTTCTCTTTTTTTTTTTTAGGGCAGATATTATGTTTTCCCTTTCTTTAGGGATGCTTTATTTATAGAATATCTATCATTTTATTGAACTGCGTTGTGCTGAAAACATTTGCCTTATGTATATTGCATTCCATGCTGCAGCCTGTGGCTAAGACACATATTAGTAAGCATATTACTATTGATTTTGCTTTGTCCCCTTTTTTCCATGTGCATATGAAGTTGAAATATTTGTTTGCAATCTGTCCCTCACAGTGCTCTCTTTCTTACTTCTGTGGTTTGTGAGAACCGATTGTGTGTTGAGGCATGGAAAAAGAGTGATTTTTATTATGAGACCATTTGAGATTTCAGTCAGCTGTGGAATCCCAGTAACTATTGAGTGGTGGTAACTTGGTACTAAAGAAAGGAGCTAAATCTGGGATATGTGAATTGGTTTGAGTATGAAAATGATCACTGGATATGCTGTACCCTCTGCCTCTTAGTTCTTGGCCTCAGAGTGGAACACAGGAATGCCAAATGTTAGTTTACCATGAACAGTGGTACCTACGCTTACAGAAGACAGTAGTTCAGAGAATTGCTCACCTGTGCCTAAGAGTAGCTTAGGTGGCACCTAGCCCCTGTGACTAGCCCAAAAGTCACTTGAGCTTATACATAGCCCTCCTGGTCCTTAATGCCTGCAGACTTGTAAAAATGATAAAGTGACTCTCCTGAAAATGTTAATAAATTTAGTATCTTCTGCACAGCTGTTCAGCTATGAAAGTTATTAAGCATTATGCAGCTATCATCAAAACACTTTTTAATTAGCTTCAACACTGTATTTAATTACAAGCACTTAGCCACAGGTAATGTTTATAACTTGAAACTTTTGAATAAGAAAATACAAAAGCTTTAACAGGTGCAGCAATCTACATGTGTGAAATGCCATGAAAAGCTGAAGTTTTTTCATGAGTGGTGTGATAATGTCATAACAAAGCAAGACCTGAAGAAATGCGATTGAAGAACTTCTAAGATGAGGTGCCCAAGCTCATATGTGGCTGAATTGCAGCATATATTTGTCTCAGGAAATCCTTGACAATAGTAGAGTATTTTTAGGATTCCTAGTTATTCATAAGTAAGAATTATATTCATGTTAGAGTGCAAAATTACTATTCCTTGAAACACTTTTTTGTCCCAATATCATGTGGTGGATGATGACCCTTTAATTTATGTGGTACAAAAAGAAAAGAGGTTTTGATGGCTTAGTATGAAGGCTCCAATGGAAAGTCAATAACAAGATCTGGCAGGTATTATTTCAGTGAAGGAGTAGAGGATAATAGTCAATTCATGACACTAGCCATAAAATATAATAGGAAATTTCACCTTCCAAGCTATATAGGACCTATGTATTGTCTTTTAGGAAACTTCATGTTCTGCTCCAGTGTGGCTTTGAGATCTGTAAGAAATATAGCTAAGTATATATGTGTGTGTGCCAATAATGGTGCATATTTTTCCTCCCATATGTGAGGGAGGATGTAAAAATGAGTTTTTACCTTTTCTCCTTTTGCTATGTGTTTTTCCCCCTTGGCTATTGTAATGTAAACAGTAAAACATACAGTGACTCTTTCTTAGTTTGAAACCTTTTAACTGGTGGTTGCAGATGAGATTTCAGTAATGTGCAGCCTTTCTGAGAGGGGTCCTGGGCAAGAGCCAGGGTAAGCACTGATTATGCAGGATTCTGAAATACATTGGCTAGGTAAGTAAAGTTCTGCCCGGGGAGGTGGTTGAGTCACCATCCCTGGAGGTGTTTAAGGTGAGGGTGGATGAGGTACTTAGGGGCATGATTTAGGGATTGGTGGGAATGGTTGGACTCGACGATCTGGTGGGTCTCTTCCAACCTGGTTATTCTGTGATTCTGTGAAAGTGAGAGGTTTCTCATTTTGTTCATGGCTTAAGACCTGCAGTGTTATACTGGAGTCATTAGTCACAATTTGCTGAGTTGAGGTGAAAAAGTGAATGTTGCAAGTGTTCACATCGGGTTGTGTTTCCCAAAGCCACAGTGTTCAGGGGGCCAAATGTGTCTTGCATGGTGGTGGCAGAAACAGGAGGCAAAGCACTTCCACAGAAGTGATTTCTCATCCCCAGAAGGCACTTCCACCTGCACTGACAGGTGTTAGAGCATATCTGAAGCTGCAGAAACAAGTAATCTTCTCAGCAGTCCTATTTGATTCTAAAAAGATGTGAGGTCCCTATTTCCCTGAAGCCCTAAACACCAAGTTTGAAGCTGTGCTGTGTGGACCTAGCCTCCTCGTTCCCCTGACCCTATTTCAGGTTTTGTTTTTCTATATAAACACTAGATTTCATGACACCTTAACTCCTAGGCTTGCTTTTCAAGGCAAAATCACTCAAATGGACTTCTTGCATACGTATGGATTTTCAAAGTTGTTTGGGAAAGATGTTTTACCGACATTCATTGCATGCCTCACCTCTAAATTCCCTCAAATAAAGCTGTTTGCTACTCTTGTATCCAAGCTTAAGAATAACAGTGAGTATATGCTTGCCAAACAATTAGCCAAGTTAATTATACTCAATTTGTTATGCATTTCAGTACCACTTGAACTTGTTGAGGTGTCAAAAAATTTATTCAGATGGAAAGCTTTCTTAGATGCAGCATCTATCCTGTTACTGTTGTTGGCCATAATGGATATTACCAAAGTGGTAGCTCCTTCAAAGGATGTTGTTGCTCATTCTTCAGCACCTGTGCACAAATTCAAATATTTTGCTCACTTTCCTGCAATGACCAGTGAGTGTTTCCCACTGTTGGCTCTTTCCTTCCTCTGTTCCTCCTAATGAAGAGGATTTTAAAGGCTGTTTTCTTTTTAGCTGCTGATAGCTTTCCAAACTACTTTTGTTTCCCTTTCTTTGTGTTCCTTGGTGAAAAATAGTTATTTCCTTGTCAAAAGTTACTAGTCTTTGCAGTTTATTAGCTAGCTTTCAGTGAGGTAAGTAATTTAATTAATTTAAATACCTTTACTGTCTGTCAAACCACTATTATATGTAAGGTTGTATTTTGGATGACATTGCTGGTCTCTGCTATTTGTAATAAATGAAAAACTTTGAACTTATGGCTCTTTGGTAAGGCGACATCCACACCTTATCGCTAATTTCCTGCCTTCCAGCTTCCAGAATGTGAATGTGTTTGTATATGTTTTCTTATTTTGGAGTCTCTGAGCAAAAGCATTGAAATTTGTTCATCATGAGCTTGACTGTTGTACCCTCTGCATTACGTAATATAAATAATGTTTGTTTCCTGCTGCTTTATATATTGTTTATGTGTTGGGATAATTGTAAAAGAGAGCTGACCAGAAAGACAAGTCCTGCCCTCTTATTTTATGTACAGGCTTCTCTGGCTTATCAACTCAAGCAGACTTGTGAACAGGCTAGTTTGCTGCAATTGCTACTAGGATTTGTTTCCCGAAATTCTTCATTTCAATAATTGTCAGTGATTTCCTTTTCCCACTATCCTCTAAAAAAAAAAAAAGCCATTTGCTGTGATGCTGCAAGCCAGTAGATACATCATGAGGCTTGTGTGCCCTGACAGGCTGAGCTGTACACAGGTGTGGCTTAAATTTCTCTGCAATAGCCATAGGGCAAGAGCTTCTCTTGAATGAGTTGGGGGGCAGTGGTGAAAGGCAAGTAAATTTGAGGAAAAAGTGTGAATTAAGTACAGTGTTGAATTCACTTTGCTTCACTCCTTCCTTCGCTAAGGCTCACTTTCCTGTGTGGTGATTGTTCTACACAAAGGTGTTGGTGTTGTGTTGAATTCTGATGAGAAAGCTTGAAACCCCAGGCATGTCTTTTTTTGGTTTTGTTGAAAGTTAGTTTTTTTAGTGGAAAAGAACACCTGTCTGTATTCAACTTGCTGAGTCTAGTCACCTGTGATAACACTTCTTCCTTCAGCAGCTGGGTACAGTGTGCTAATTTAGGATGAAAAATAAAACTATCACGAACCAGCGCTGCTGCGATTGAATCCATTGGTGGCAAGATTGAGGCAGACTCCTCAGACTACTGGGGGCTGCAGAAACTCAGGCAGGTCAGTGGTGCTGACAGGAGTCTACTTGGGTTGTATTTGTTATAAGGTGATGTTGTGCTTTTTTCCCTGAGTTTCTGAACAGAAGTATGTGCTCAGATGTGTATGGAGTCATGCACAGCATGTCCAATGCATCTGTGGTGTGGTCTGAACATGTAATAAATCCTGTTTTTCTTCTGTAATGAATCCTGCACTGTTGGGGTTTCTAAATTTGCCAAGATGTAAAAATTAGTTTTAAAGCAGGCAATGAGTGGGTCAGATGCTTCTGGGTGGCAGTGAGGATGGGCTAAGGGCTTGTTTTCTGTACAGAAGAGGACAAGAGGAGGATTTCTGGGCAGACCCTCTCCAGACATTTCAAATAAACCAAAAGAATCTGTATTTCACTAGCCACAACAAACAGCTCCTTGGGCTCATTTGTCTGACACAAACCTCCCTGGTTACTGTGTGAGAACAATTACCACCTGGTGTGTTTGAAATGATCTTCTACCTGTAAGAGAACATGCTTTTTGTTCAATGGGTCATTTCAGAAGCAACCTGTAAATGCCAGTGAAGTGCTGAAAATAAAGAAGTTAATGTGTGCTGGGGATTTCTTAGGGTTAGTCGTTAGTGCAGATTAGGGGAGGAAGGAAAGTTTTCTGGTGATAGCGTGGTTAGCTTCAAGGATGGACAATAGGAGATTGGCACCAGTTGTCTTGAGAATTTTGGAAATTCTTACACAGTTATGTATATACAGCTGGTTTTAAGGAAAATTTACCTGACAGCACTCAAATTGGAGATTATTACTCTCTTAAAAGTAAAGAAATAAGATACAGAGACAGAACAACTTGAACAAGTAGGTAAAGAGTACAGGTGGAAGAGAACTAGTAGTCCAGGAAAAAATTTCTTTAAGTAGGACAAATTGCAATTAATTCTGAGTTTTCTACAATCTAACCTTGTTCCAAGGCATGCAACGAAATTGTGTAGGAGATGGCTGAGGTAGGAATTGGTTCATTACACCCTTCAGGCCACATCAGGAGCAGGTTTTGATAAACTAATTTTGCATGCATATGAACTCTGATGCAATCAAATTCTCCTTCTATATCATGTAACTTCAATGTGTTTCTTCCTTTATTACCTGTGAAAGACAAATTGTGAATCCCGTGGAGTGCTTGCACTTGTGCTTCAGTGGGTATTTGACATCACTGGACTCTAAAAGTCTATTTGAGGAGGATCAAAATCTGGCCTTGATGGGAGATCTGTAGTTTTGCAGGTATGAGGGGTTGCCACAAAATGCCTTTAAGAACAGCTTTGAGGAGCTTTGAAAAGCTACTAGTGAGAGCTTCTGTATGCATCCTGGGCAGGCGGGTGGGGGGAAGAAATAATTCTTAGCTGACTTTTATTTTCCTATTTTCCAAAGTATGTTTCATTATGATTATTGCTTATAATAGAAAGCAAGAAAACACTTTGAATAATGACAAATACCAAAGTAGTTTGGAAACCTGCTGAAGATCTCTGATCCTTAAATACCTACACAGTTTTTCTACAGAAAAATGCTGCCATAATGTAGATATATTTTTGAGCCAAGTAAACAGATCCACATGGGGAGGGAAATAAAGATATGGCTGATTTGGAAATGATATTTACATATAATTAGCATTTCTTACATTTTACCTTAGAGTGTTTAGTCTAAACAAAGACTGAGGCATGGATTGGAGTAGCACACTGTACTGTAGCACTGCTGGAGTGAGAGAAACAGATGCATCTCCATTAGAAATATAGATTTTTTTCAAGGTTTTCTTTTGGGTGTCAGACCTCTAACTGCTCTTGGTTTGTAATTCAAGGCTATACTCAGGAGGGAAGTATATTCATCTCTTCCTTAATGGGTTTGCACAGCTCCCATAAGTGTTGGTGGGAATTATAAATGGACTTTGAAGGAAAAATATACCTTTTAATGCTGTATTCTAGTTTCAAGTCTCAGTGCACAGCAGGGTCTGTGTGTGTGTGTCTGTATGCACAATGCCTGGGGGATGTGGCTTTGAAACACTATTACTTGGTCAAAAAAGGATGGTGACCCATCTTGCTGCTTTGTATTAGAGTTGCAATTTTTGTGAAGAAGTCGGAGAGAACTCTGCTAATGTTTTACATTGGAAGTCTGGTCTCATTAGGATTGAAAGATCCTGTATCAGCTAAATCAGTGGTGCAGAGAGTAAAGCTGATGACATAAAAATTGAGCATTTTAGGGAAATAACTTAATTGTTTTTTTCTGTGAAGTCAGAGGTCCAATGAGTTTTCAGAAAATGCAGCTTGTTAAAGCTTAACCTCTCAACCCACCGATCTTTTTAAAACAAGAGCAGTCATACTATTCATCATCATCAACCCACCAATCTTTTTAAAACAAGAACAGTCATAATATACATCTTCCTCATTCAGCCAAAGTTGTAAGGGCTAACCTTAATTCCACATGAAAAGAACTTGCAGAAAATACTTTCAGAGAAACACAAACACAATTTTTTTCCAGAAACCATGTGATCCTACTCCCATTGATTTTTTTTTTTTTTTTTTTTAAGAAAAAATCAGAAGGGCTAAAGCCAACTAGAGCTCAGATTGGACAAGTCAGTGAAAGATAACAAAAAAATCTTTCTATAAATACATTAACAATAAAAGGAGCACCAGGGAGAATATTCAGTCCCTATTGGATGCAAATGGAACATCTGTGACAAAGGATGAGGACAAGGCTGAGGTACTTAATGCCTTCATTGCCTCAGTCTTTAATAGTAAGGGAAGAGGTTCCCTGTGTGTACAAACCAAGGAGTTGGAGGAGCAGAACAAACTCCCATGATCTAAGAGGAGGCAATTAGGGACTTGTTTGCCCGGCTAGACACCCACAAGTCTATGGGGCTGAATGGGATCCATCCAAGAGTATTGAAGGAGCTGGTGGATGTGCTGGCCAAACCCCTTTCCATCATCTTCAAACAGTCCTGGAAGACTGGAAAAGTTCCACTGGACTGGAGGCTGATGTTGTACCCATCTACAAGAAGGGTTGCAGGGAGGATCCAGGGAACTACAGGCCTGTCAGTCTGACCTCAGTGCCAGGGAAAGTCATGGAACAGGTGATCTTGAGTGCTATCATGAAGCACATGCAAGAGAACTGGGTGATCAGGCCCAGTCAACACGGGTTCACAAAAGGCAGGTCTTGCCAAACTAACCTGATCGCCTTCTATGACAAAGTGACTCGGCTGCTGGATGAGGGAAAGGCTGTGGATGGATCTTTCTGGACTTCAGTAAAGCCTTTGACACAGTTTCTCCCAGCATTCTGCTTCGGAAACTGTCACCTCTGGCCTGGACGGGCGCACACTCTCCTGGGTGGAAAACTGGCTGGATGGCCGGGCCCAGAGAGTGCTGGGAAATGGAGTTAAATCCAGCTGGAGGCCAGTGACAAGTGGGGTTCCCCAGGGCTCAGTGCTGGGTCCAGCCCTGTTCAATGTCTTTATCAATAGCCTGGATGAAGGCATCGAGTGCTCCCTTAGCAAGTTTACAGATGACACCAAGCTGGGTGGAAGTATTGATGTTACTTTACTCTTGGTCCTTGGGCTTAGAGGCAAAGCATGTGGAAGAGCACAAGTGAGGAAGAACTCCTTTCACAATGTTCTTCATGTCTCTTTGTGAAACTAATTTAGCTAAATATGCAAGACCTCAGCAACTTTTTGATTAATATTCAGCTATCATATCAACAGTTTAAATTTACTGTATCATGCTTAGTTTCATCTTCAATTCTGCTGTCAAGGCATGGATTCCTTGAATTAATATGGCTTGACCCAGAAGAATATTATGCATAAAAATATCTGAGAGCCCCTTGAAAGGCAGAAGAAATGTAATCAGGCTCTGGAAAAATTTTCTATAGATCACCTGAGCCATTCTAGGTTCATCACTGGCTTTTATTTCTTTTTACAAAAGGACAAGTACCATAAAGGGGTTTTTTTTTACCCCAGATGTATTTGGTTAGTGGGGTGAGGTCTTAGTAGTGGGAGGGCTGAAGGGTGATTTCTTAGGGTAGCTGCTAGAAGGTTCCTACATGTCCAATAAAACCAATGTTAGCTCCAAGGTGGATCCACTGCTGGCCAAGGCTGATCCCATCAGCAATGGTGGTAGAGCCTCTGCAGTACGGTATTTAAGAAAGAGGGAGAAAGCTGCTGCAAAACAACAGCTGGAGAGAGAAACAACTCTGCAGACATAAAAGTCAGTGTAGAAGGAGGGGGAGGAGGTGCTTCAGGTGCCAGAGCAGAGATTTCTTTGCAGCCTATAATGAAGATCATTGTGAGGCATGCTGCCCCCCCTGTAGCCCATGGAGGTCTGGTGGAGCAGATCTCTACTTTTTTCAGTTCCTGTGAGTGCTTGGTCTTCCACTTATGACTTTCTTTCAAATTTGTTTAAGATTTTGAAGAGGGACCTTGATTTCATAGGGAAGAGCATGCTGCGTATCTGTTTGGGCAGGAGATAGTAAAGGAAGTCTAACAAAAAGGATAAAACACTTCTTGATACTTCTTGATTTCTGGAGTATTTGGTAAGATGTGCTTTGAATACCAGCAGTGATATTGCTGTAGTAGGCAAGCACACCAACTAGATAACATTGTCTGCTTCTCAGACAGGCTGACTTGTCCTTATGGTTGGATGATTGTCAAGAAAAGATTTTCATGTATGGGTAGCATTGCACTGATTGTTCAATTTTGGTTGGTGCTATAAGCTCCTTGCATTCTCTCTCTGAAATAAGGTTTTGATAAAATTGCTGCAGAATGGCTGTTTCTTTATGACTATTAATTTTTTTTCTCTGAATCAGGTACATATACAACTTATATTGGAAGTGAATCCGAGCTGATGATAAATGCAGCATTCCTCTCAATTTGTAGCTAGCTTTGTCCCCCCCAAGGTCTAGATGAGGAAGCTATGCAGTTGCTCAACTGCAATGACTGTAACTAATGAGGAAGCCAAAGCCCCTTATCTCAGTTGATAAATCCTCATCTCCTTTTATCTGTCTTCAGCACTGTCACCTGAGTGCTTTGCTCTGCTGCTGTGTTGCTTTCAGAAGTAGGAGATAATCTTAGACTCAGCTACCTACAGCTTTTAATGCAAGACTACCTTTACAGAAATGTCTTCAATGCAAAATAACTGTTCCCAGTCCTCCAGTTCTAGCAGAATTCTACTGTAGTTTGTTTACTACTTTGAGACCACAAAACCAACTATATTTGTGAAAATATTCATCTTTTGCTAAAAAAAATGCCTTATCTCTTAGACGTATGAGGAATTGCAGTCAATTCCAACACTCCAGATAAAAATACAAAACAACAAGGTCCGGGAAAAACTGCTCTTGAAAGCATCTTCCAATTTTATTGGATAATCAAAGGTAACAGCTTTAAGTGCAATTTTTTAAACAGCTCTGTATACGTCTCATAATAATGTCATTTAGGCCATATTTCCTGAGGTTACTTGTGAAAGTTAGAAGAGCTAATCTGACTGTCAAGAGCCTTGCTCAATCATACCTGTATCTTTCCATGTGCTCATCAGTGTCAGGAACACCTCTTTTTGGTGATTGGGTTAATTTGTTCTCAAGAAATTCCTATAGTTTACATTCACATTTTTGTCTCATCATTTTAAGCACTATTCTAATACGTTTCAAAGTGTAAAAGCGTGGTTGACTGATTTTTTGAATCTTTGGACCTTCCTTCTGTCCTCTTTTTTTTAAGAGCTGGTGCTCTGTTTGCCCTTTCCTCGTTGCCTGGGATTCCCCTGTCCTCTGAGTTCTCAAAGATAATTGCTAATGGTTCTTAGATGGCTTGAGGTAATTCTTTGAGTGCTTTGAAAGCACATTTCATTTATCCTTAAAATTTGCCTGTGTCTAACTTAAATATTTTTCAACCTATCATTTTCATATTCCTACAATTTTATCTCCTGGTTAAAATTAATTGTTCAAGTATCTGGCTGTAATTAATCCTAGCAAAAGCTGATGAAAGGTGGGCTTTCGGTACATGAGCTTTTCTGCATTTTCCATTATTTGTTTGCCTAATATAAGTAAACTTAATGATTCTTTTTTTTCTGCTATGGATGATGCATTTATAGAAATTTTTCTTGTTTTCATTTACGTTAATAGCTGGTTATAACTTGCTTTGTGCCTCTGCCATTTCAATTCTATGCCTAAAGACTTGTGCTATTCTTTTATGCTTGTCCTTAATTATATTTCCACTTTCAGTGTGAAAGCGGAATTACATTTCCACTTGTTAGTACAAATTCCTTTTGACTTTATGGATTGTTAAAGAGGTCTTGAGTCTCTGCTTCTTCCATTTTTTTTTTTCCTGCATCGGGATTATTTGATATTATGCCCTTAAACTGTCTATAACTACCAGTTGTCCTATGCTTCCTTTTAGCGTTTTTTTTAATTCTATGGGTCTTCACTGTTCCTCCAAATTTGCTGGCATTTTTAATATTCACTTTCCTTTTTCTGTTTCTTTGTAATTATGAACATAATTATTTTGAGTCTTTACATCTTCTGCCTTCAGGTTTTCAGCCAACAATTCTTATTCCTTCATTCTCTTGCTTCTGTGAACAAACAAAGCCAAAAGATCTAGAGGTACCAATTCAAAGTGTGAAAGCTGATACTTCTAAAGGTGTCATTCAAGACTGTTTGACTGGTAAGTCCTTCTGCAGTTTGATCATACCTATCCATTGGTATAAATAAAGAAACCTCGTTTCAGGTATTTAAGCTGACTGCATAAGAAACACAATTGACCCAGGTACTTAATGTGTGTCAACATGTACCAAATATGAAAAGCTATCTGCTCAGTTGAACAAGAGTGACAGCCGGTTCAATGTGGTGCTGTGCTATGTAATTGCTCTGTGCAGTGAGTAGATGCCTTGGTTTTGCTTCTGCCTTACAAGCTCCTCAAGTTGTTGTTTACATGTAGGTTCTTGGGAAGATCGTGAACGGGTCAAACAGAATAAGATGGAAAAGGAAGGTGAATGGTCAATTTTGGCCTGGCATGAACAAGATTTCTTGGTTCATCTAAGTATGAAATAGAGACACAATGAAATAAAGTCTCTGTAACATGCATCACCTTCCCTTCTCCTGGCTACTTCTGCTGATACGAGCCTTCTTGTCCTTCCTATGCCTTTCCTATACTCATTCCCAACCACTTCTAATCTGCAGCTGTTCCTCCCCCTTTCCTTCCCTGCATCAGATCCCTCAGCCAATGGAGTCAGAGCTATTTCAATAACTGCAGCTGTGCCACTAAATTATAACTTTCAGATCTTTATTAGAAAACTAAATTGAGAGATGGCTAATGATCCTAGAAGAAGGATCTCCCAGCACAGCATAATCTAACAGAAATTTAGAGTGGCAGTCTAGGAGGGGGGTGGCAATTCAAACAGTGCTGGAAATCCACTGTTGCAACAACAACTGAAATCCTATCTGTATCTGCATTTCACACAGATTTCAGCATAATCTTGTTCTGTAAGCCTAGCTGGCTCTTCACTTCTTTAACCACTTTCCCAAAAGCTCCTTGCTGCAACCCTGTGTGCCAGTTTGCCTCGTGTTCCTGTTGTGTGCAGCAACTTCATTTTAGAAAAATTCAGTACTTTTTGCTCTCTCTCTAGGAATGAGCTACACTGCTCTTGTCATGACCAAGACATGAATTTAGCCTGCCAGGACCACATTTTTTTTTTTTTTTTCTTACCTCCTACCCACAATTGCACCAAGGGCAGCCAGGCAGAGGCCATTTCACAATGGGCCATTGAGTTCTGTCTGTCCAAAATCCATCAAAAATAGGATTGCTCTGCCCCTGTGGATCTGGGAAAGATGTGTAGAGAAATCTGCCTCCATACTGTCCTTTGTCTGCTGGGGTCTCCCAGCAGCTCTGCTCCATCAAAGCTGTAATATTGCCTCATTCCTTTCTCTCCCCTTAGAAAACTAAAATCAGCACAACATTTGCTTCCCCTTTTGCACCAAGCTGCACAAAGTGTAGGAAGGAGGAGAGCCTCCTTTGAGGTAGCATGTTGCGGGCTGCAGGGCTTTCTGTCTTTTTAGGAATGTTCGCGGAGCTAGAAGTGGTGACTGGGTCATAGGTTTCCCACTGGTTATTGAGCTGTTACCATCTTTGGAGTCTCTTCAAAGAGAAGGTGCTGCAGGTGAAAGCAGTTTCCCCACACGTGCACAAAAAGCTTTTCCCATTCTCATACAAGGCCACCTTCCTGTGTGTGGACTGAGAGACTGTGTGGTCCAAGTAGCATGTGGTCAATTTTAATGGTATACGGGAAAAAAAAAAAACACTGTACAGGAGCTGGATTTGTCCTTACAATTTCAGTGTTACATCTATCCATAGCCTGACGTCTGACCAGCAGGGAAGAGTTGGACTGGATGGATGGTGAGGGGAAGTTGCTTATAAATTGCAAGTGAGAATGTTTTAAATGCTACATATTTGGCATGGAAATAAGGAGAAAAAAAAAAAAAAAAAAAAAAAAGCAGTGCTTTTACCCCCGGAAGGTGAAAAAGATTGTCCACTCCAAAAGTGTACTAAATGACAGAACTAACAGTATATTCTTCTGTGTTATGTAATACATCCCTTCCTCTTAACTTCTCTTTCAAAATCTCCAATCCAGTGTCCATTAGACCAGCTTCCCTACTGAGTTACTGATAGGTAAATTTGTAATTGTAATCATTTGATGTTAAAATTATCTTTTTTCTTGCACCTGCATGGCGTACAGCCACATCTTTCAGTAGGCTGCTGCTAGTAGGCTTGTATCTATAATTTGCATATTGAAAGCTGAAATGGAGAGATATTTAATGTTGTCTGTTAGTGTTTTTTTTTTTAATTAAGAAATGAATATGACAAGCCAAGATGATCTTGAATACAGTCTGTGCTAAATGCAGATACAGATAGAAATCCTTTTTGAATTTTTTGGTAACTATTAGCCGTGTCTGCTTCCCTTTGCTGTTAAATAGGCAGCCCCGTTTGCACTGGGAGTATTTTACTTAGGCAAGTGATTTCTATAGATTAGGATTGGCACTGCATTAATTGAGATGCTCTGAAGCACTTGGGAGTTCTTAGGAACAGGGAAAAAAATAGCTTACATTGGGTTTGATTTTTGGCAAACTGATATGAGGGAAGTAAATTTTCTACCATCTTTCTGAAACACAATGTTAATTTTTGTAGGTTTCTTTTTCAAGTGTGGTTGCTATCTTGAGTTGATAGGACAATATACTTTGGTGTTCTCTGCACATTTTGCAATTATTTTCACATGTTTGCACTGAAAAATCACTGTTCAAAATCTAATCTTATTAATTTATTTGTGTGCTCTTTGTAGTTTGTAGGAAAAGAGAAACTTAGGAAATTATGCTCAGATTCATCTGGTGTCTGACATGGCTGGGTCATACTGAATAAAACTAAACCTATCCACCCCTCTTCCAATATTTGGATGTTGCAGTTTGATTTCCATCAGAAAACATGTATGCAGTATATTTGAGAAAAAACCTATTAGGTTTGATGTCTGCAGCTGGAACTATGACATGGATTTTGAAGTATGCATATGTAGACAGGAGAACTGTGTGCATATCTAGTGACTGTGTTTTCTAAGACAACTTTCTAACATAGGTGGCAATTGTCATTATGGATGACAAAGTGTAGTGACAAATAGAGACACTTAAGCCTAGAAGTTGGTATTTTTAGCATATTTAAATTATTCAAATCTAGTTACTTCTAACTTTAACCTGCTGCCATGGCAATAGAACTATATATTAATAGACTTAAGTATGTGGCTGACTAATCAGCTGCAAAGTCTACCTACAGGGTGTAGGGGGTTTTGTTCAGCCAGTTCCTTCCAAATTGCAAGAAAAAGAATGGGAGACATCCAGGCCAGTTCAGCCAATCATGTGGTTGTTTCAGAAGTTACAAGTGTGTTTCTCAAAATTTATAAAGGATAATTTCAGAGTATAGAACTTTTCTGCTTATTAAAAAAGAAAATGCCTCCATTATGTATGTAAAACATATACTAATGATTATCACCTAAATAGGAATTACTTCTGAGTTCATGAGTAGGGTAGCAAGAGAAGGGACACTAGATGAGCTGGAGCTCAGTGCACACAGCTGCTTGGGCCTAGCTTTCTAGTGGACGGAGAGACTTAGCTTTTTCCCCTGCTCAGCTGCTCCTTGCAGAGCAGCAGGTTTTGCTTTAGCACCGTTTATTCCTTTTAGATGGACTCCTGCTCTTGCAAGGCTGTGGGATTTGGCTCTGTCTGTAAACCAGGTGTTTGCTGCTGTTTTCAAACACCACCGCCCTTAACTAAATAGGGCTGCAAGTAAAGGACACCTCATAGAAAGTCAGGCTTTTCTTAGAAAACTGTATTTTCTATAGGCTTTATGTCTTAAAGTGTAGTATTTTTGATTACAGAATTACAGGGTTGGAAAAAGACCCATAGGATCATTGAGTCCAACCATTCCTATCAATCACTAAACCATGTCCCTCAGCACCTTGTCCACCCATCCTTTAAATATCTCCAGTGATAGTGACTCAACACCTCCCTGGGCAGCCTCTGCCAGTGTCCAATGACCCTTTCCATGAAAAATCTTTTTCTGATGTCCAGCCTGAACCTCCCCTGGCACAGCTTGAGGCCATTCCCGCTTGTCCTGGCCCCTGTCACTTGGGAGAAGAGGCAAACTCCCTCTTCTCCAAAATCTCCTTTCAGGTAGTTGTAGAGAGCAATAAAGTCACCCCTCAGCTTCAATGGTTTGGGTTGGAAGGGACCTTAGAGACAATCCAGTACTATCCCCTCTGCTTTGGCCAGGGACATCTTCCACTGGATCAGGTAGCTCAAAGCCTAATCCAATCTGGCCTTGAAGTTGTGGGGCTTACACAACT
The DNA here is from genome assembly GCA_033459285.1 of Clamator glandarius. Taxonomy (NCBI): domain Eukaryota; kingdom Metazoa; phylum Chordata; class Aves; order Cuculiformes; family Cuculidae; genus Clamator; species Clamator glandarius. Next base: position 877,334 of record JAUNZM010000826.1, read on the forward strand.
TCTCTGGGCAACCTATTCCAGGGTCTCACCACCCTCTCAGTAAAAGCATTTTTGATTCTGTATGACTGTTATAAAATCATTTAGATTGGAAAAGACCTTTAAGATCACAGTCCAACCCTTAACCTAACGCTGCCAAGTTCACTCCTAAACAATGTCCCCGAGTGCCACATCTGCACGTCTTTAAAATACACCCAGGAATGTTGACTTACCTGCTTCCCTGGAAAATTCTAACTACTTACTGTGAATTTACTTTCACAGTTTGAAATATTAATTATAGCAAGCACAATTACATTAAAAGTATTTTCCTACTAAGTAGGTGTCTGTTGGCCTAACTATTTCTATTTCCATTGTAATCATACCTGTAAGAATGATTCCCAGTGTTGCCCCGATTAGTGTTAACACCCTGCCACCAGCTAAATAGCCCTCAATTCCCCCTCTTCACTAGAAGCATGCTATGCTTTCAGAAAAATCATTTTGACAACATCCATCAGTGAAAGCCTCAAAGTAGCTAAAACTATTTTTTCACACAAAGAAAAAAAACACAACTTGTTCTTTCAAAAAAAAATAATCCCCAAATGAAACCATAAGTCAGTTGAAGTCAATAGATTGATAATAAACCCATAAAAGACTTGACCCTGAAGTTTGAAGTTATTACTTGAAAATTATTTATGCTGTACACTACTCTAACCTTTCTTCCCTCTTGTCAAAAATAACAGATCTAAAAGAGTGAACTGTGGTCCTTAAAACTAAAATACTCCAGTGATCTACCTAGCCCTATAAAAGCTTCTTATTCACAATACTCAATAAAAGCATTTGTCAAGTAAGTGGAACCAAAAACTCTTATTTCCAAAATATGTGAATAATAACTACTGTAAAACAAAACCATCACTTTGAAAGGTTTTTGGAGCCTGTCCCATAGTGATCACTGTTTACGTACTCCTGACCAAATCTCAGTTATTAAACAGTTTCACTAGTTTGGACTGTTCAAGGTAGGTAAAATGAGGACAATATGAATCCGTAAGAAAGAAGTTTAGGGCTGGTTTCCAACTGACAACCCTGCCCTTACCTCCAGGGAGCTTTCAAACCAAACAGGCTGCTTGGCTTCTTACCTCTCTGGTCCTGCAACTTGAGTATATGAGAGGATAGACCTATTTACTTTAATAGGACTTTCATACCACCACGGATAAAAGTTTATGAATCGAGGCATTAGCTGATATTTGTGGCTTCTCTGTGAATTGATTTCTTGCACACCATAGCCAGATCCGGTTATGCTGGGAAATGTCAAGACAGCTGTGATATTAAGAGGTTTCTCCTCTTGTTTGCTCCAGTGAATAGCTGCACGGTTTTCTGACAGCTTCTGACTCCTAACTGCATATTCATATGTTCAAGCAGTGAACTCTACATCTCAGATGAAAATCTTTAGGCAGCTATAAGGATGTTCCCCTCTGCCCAGGTAGAGATGAGGTGAACTAGGCATTCACAAGCCCCAGGTTAAGCAAACCTGAAGGCATTTAGAAATGAAAATACAGGTTGTAATACTTGATGTTAAGGACCTTTTTGAGTACATGATAGCAGTAGACTATGTGTCAGAAGATACTCATGATGTTGAGTCACAGCCATAAGTAGCTGTGTTGGTTTTCTACTAGTCGTCTTCACAGCCAGCACCTCCCATAGGACACACTGTTGGCATGCACTTCAAGAATTTTGTAAAAGAATTCCAGCTTTCTGCATTTATTTTATTTTTCAGATTAACACATTAATACTTCTCTTCCATCTGCCTCTGAACTTTGTGTAACATGTAGGTTATTGACGATAATATTCACCAGAATAAAACCTTGGTAAATATGTAGCAATATATGCATGAATGTTTCGGTGTGTTCTGCATCGGTATAGGAACCCCAACTCCAAACAAAACCTCAGAAATGCAAGGAAAGACATTTTTCATGGCTTCTCTCTGAAGAGAAGGACTGAACTCTGACAATGGAGTCAAGAATCTTTTAAAATTTATTATGTGAAAACTAATTTAAGAAATTCTTTTAGGCTCCTTACTGCACAATATCAGTAATGTATTGTCCATGTCAGCAAAAGCACAGGCTTTCATTTAAAACAGTATAGACATAAACACCTCAAAGAAAGTGACTATTCTCTTTTCTGGCAAAGGCAGACCTAGTGGCTTATATTCTCAGCATTTGCTTCGCTGTTTCCAGAAGTGTGAAGACAAATAGTGACCTTTTATTTTTCCTCCTTCTGCCCTGTTTCAGTGGGGGTTTTGCTTTAACCTTCATCTTACAGCACTGATGCTGAATGCACATGAGCCATTGCTTCATTCCTCTCAATGATTGTTTTCAGATACTTAACTGAAGTCTTAAATAAACATTCTGGAAATTTGTGGATGTTTTGCTTGATGAGTCTATCCTTGCTTCAGTTCCTGACCACAAAGAAACATTAAGAAGCTGTAATGCAGTTAATTCTGAATCAGGATCTGAGTGTCTTTTGACTAGGAAAAAAAAATCTACAGTGAAAGAATGTAGATTCATATTATTCAAGCATTTGAAGCTTGGTGCAGTACAAATGTTTGGTGTAATAATTACTTGTAAATTGGTAGTAGCAAGTATAGGAGCACCAGCAAATTCTGTTGAGGGATGCTTTACTCCCAACACAAAATGCAGGTTAAAAAAGTTTCTAATTAATGCCTATTAAGTATTTATTTATGTATGTCTCCAAAGATCACATTTTCATTTTGCTTTGCAGTGCTGGCTCTGACTCTAGAAAGGAAGGGAAAATGTGCTCTTTATGGCTAAAAGTGCTTTTCTAAAGTGGATATTTAGTGGTGCTCTTGACAGGAACTTATTCATCCAGAGAAAGTCAATAGGACAACCGCAACAAACCCAGCAGGATCCTTACACTCTGTACTAATGGCAATGAGGCTTAGTTTGGAAAGGCAAAAGCAGAGAGAAGCCTTCATGATATTGGAGGTTACTTGCTCTTTACTTCTGTATTTTGCCTTTTGTCTCTTCCATGTCCTACTCTTCAAAGGTGAATGTTGTAAAAAGTAAAAGCAAGGGATGGGGAAGTGTAAGGAGAGTAGAGAAAGCTGAAATGTGGCAAAATTACCATTACTGACAAGTGCAATGGATGGATAAAGGGGCCCTTTCATTAGAGTTGTTTATGTTGAATGTATTCCCTTTTCCTTAAAAAAAAAACCCAAAACCCTGAGGTCTTATTCAAATGCTGTTTTATCAACTCTGTTGAGGAAATCACTCTAATTTTGTTGACTGACTTTCCTTCCTTTGCTTCCTTTATGCCTTTTCCAGTTAACAGCTTGACTTACTTTTTTACCTTCTGGGTCTAAACTTAGAAGAGAAACACGGCAAAAGCTGAATTCCTCGCTCTTTTTTCCATGTGCTCGTGGTGATGGAGCTGTGCTCTGCATGCACTGCCCACTGCTTTGAGAACATAACCCTAAGTGAGAGCTGCTCTTGTGGTCTGCTTGTCGGCTGATAATTTAAACATTAGGAGATTCGAAGGAAGCCAAGGGTCAGAAATCAATTCTGCAGTCAAATGGCTTAAGGGACTTTATTTCTCTGAAAGAGGTAAACAACCCCTCCTGCAGTGGGACTGGTAAGGAGGGGAATGCTCTGCAAAGGAGAATGAAGGAGGCTGAAACTTTAATGCTTAGGAAAAAAAAAATAATAATCAAGCACTTGCATATGCAGCTCTACTCCATATATTTCTTCTTTCTGCTCCTGCAAGAACAGCCTAAAGCTGAGTTTTTGCCTTTTTCACAGTGGGTTAGAGCTCCTCCTCCCTCTTGCATCCCTTTGGGACCATCTAGTCTTTTGCTGCATGGGGGCTAATTAAACATAATGGGTCTATGCAAGGACAGTCATACTTTAAATACCACAGATTCTAGTTGCAATCACTCCTTATGTGTTTTGATTGAGTTTGCATTCCAAGGGAGAGGGGTGTAAATGGCTCAGAACTTGTAATGCAGTACCAGAGTTGCTCCTTGGAGCTAAGGAAAATTGGGAGAGGGAAAGGAAGGGGAGATAGAAGGAAGGAGACAGTGGAGTCTAGTGCAAGGATAACGGGGAGGTGGTTTCCTTAGCAACAACAGCACTTTGGATGGTTTCAGACAAGAGTACAACTGGGTACAAAGTAGCTGATTAAAATTTATTGCTGGGGATAAAAGCAGCGCAAGCCATAGCAGATCCAACATGTGTGCCGAAGAGCGGGTGGTGGAGATGTAAATGATTTGAATGGTTTCTCTGTTTTCTGGGACATCTCCTGTGCACATGAAGGAAAAAAAGACTTTTGAGAAGTGGCAGGTGAGTGAAGGTGGAAGGACCAAATTCTAAAGGCATAAAACATTAAAACAAAATGTGTACCATGGGTGCACAGTTTGGGGAAAACATGGCAGTACTTCACAGAGAAAAACTTCTTAAAGAATGTCCTGCTGCAGAAAATTACAAAAGATTTAGCTAGTAGAGATATTTTTCCTTCCATTGAGATGGAACAACTTTTGACACTAGTAGTTGCTAACTGTCTGACTGTATTTTCATTTGTTTACCAAGGTGATAAATAAACATCTCAACCACACACTTCTAAATAAATTGCTTCTGTTTATAGTAATACTAGGTCCAGTGGTAAAAGAACTGCTAGTAATATTTAGACTCCTGCTTTCCACCTAGGGTTGCTGTTTGAAAATTTACTATATAGGTGTTTTCTATTTATAAGTATTTTAATTAACCAAAGACATTAGCTAGGATATTTTTCTTATTTTATGTGTTTCATATTTGACAATAACTGGTTCTGAATTGCATTCAGATGCGAATTTCTGAATGTGAATAATTAAGCCATCATTTAGGTGCCTAAGAGTCCATTTTAGATATTTAAAGTAAATGGCAATTTGACATTCGTGTACTTTTCCCTATGCTTAAGTTTCCTCATCTGTAAAATGACTGTAGTGCACCTCTGTCTCATAGAGATGTCTTTTTTCTATAAGAAATATAAAATGTTTGGATGGAGGTGTAAGTATAAAACACTACTACAAGGAGAACTTCAAAACTTCCAGTTTTTATCTGAAGTCTTGAGTCTTCAATACTGGACTGAAAAACTTACAACAGCCTCCTTTCATGCAGTATTCCCATCAGATTTGTCTTTTGTGAGTGTGTTGTGGTGCGTAGAAAATGTCTGCAGTGAAATGCAACTCCAAGTCAAATTTTTTTGGTTTAGTTTTGGGTTTAGATCTCTTGGATGTTGCAGCTCACAGCAGATATGATGGGTAGACAGAGAGCTCAGTTGACCTGCGAAGCATAGATTATAACTTAAAAATCTTCTGAGAACTCATTCCACCAAAGACCCCAGGAATTGCAGGATCATAGGAAGACTCATTTGGTCTTTTTAGGCACCTAATGTTCAGCATGAAAGGAAGGGGGGGAGGGTTTGTAATGATGTCATTGTCCTAATGGAAAACTGTAAATACAAATCATCGGGAAGTTCCTGTGAGTTACTGAAGGTCAATAGGATGTGAGGGTCCTTGGCAACAGTCTTGATGAGCACACAGTAGCATTTCCAACCAAAAGAAGCAAAGGGAAGGTTAAGCAACCTAAGGCTTCAACAAGGCTACCCATGTAGTTCCTCATGCTGTTCCACTTCAAGCACTTCTTTGGCAGCATTATCACTCTTGCTTTCATGGTAGTGAAGTACACAAACAGTTTCAGATGATGAAGATCCAGTCTAACGGATCAAAACCAACACAACATTTTTCCTAACAGTTTTGAAGTAAGGTCCTGAATGCAGAAGTACAGCTGAAAAATACATCAGGTACAAATGTATAACAATAATAAAACAGTCAGGTTCCAAATGATTTAGTGAATACAGCTTATATCTGAATGCTTTCAAGGTGTATTTCTTTGATGAGGCTGTTTATATTTAATAACAAATGAATAAATTTTATGTAGTTACTGCTTTCTTTTTTCACTAATACCAAGAGCATTGAAAACAGCTGTTACTTTGATTTTTAATTGCTTATAAAATTTGCTAGCATGCTTATAAAAGAGTTAACTAACAGTATTGCAATTTCCTAAATTAATATAACAATCATAAACTAGCAGAGTTAGAAATAATTAGCATGTCTGCAGTAGCCTAATTGGGCTCTGTGCTTCACAGTCTTGTTAATAACAATAGTATAGGGACAGCTAATAATTGTAAATATTCCCTAAATTTGAAGAAACATCCAGTTCCTTACACTCCTTAAAGGAACCAGAATGGATTGGGTCCACCTATGGCACTGTCAACTTCTATCCCGTAATGTGAAACTGATATTCTTCACTTGGCTTTGTCATACTCCTCCTACAACTACAGTGCTAGCTGGTCTGCCTACCATGTATTTAGATGCCTTTGGGCTGTCGTTTATGAGCAGAAGGCTTGGAAACCTGGCCAGGAGTAGAAAAGAGTATGGGAGAAACTTGTGTTAAATAGAATCATAGAATAACCAGGTTGGAAGAGACCCACCGCATCATTGAGTCCAACCATTCCTATCAAACACTAAAACATGCCCTTCAGCACCTCACCCACCCGTGCCTTAAACACCTCCAGGGAAGGTGAATCAACCACCTCCCTGGGCAGCCTGTTCCAGTGCCCAATTACCCTTTCTGTGAAAACTTTTTTCCTAATGTCCAGCCTAAATCTCCCCTGGTGGAGCTTGAGGCCATTCCCTCTAGTCCTGTCACTTGGGAGAAGAGGCCATTCCCCTCCTCTCCACAACCTCCTTTCAGGTAGTTGTAGAGAGCAATGAGGTCTCCCCTCAGCCTCCTCTTCTCCAGGCTAAACACCCCCAGCTCTCTCAGCTGCTCCTCATAAGGCCTGATCTCCAGCCCCCTCACCAGGTGCGGTCTCACCAGTGCTGAGTACAGAGGGAGAAGAACCTCCCTGGAACTGCTGGTCACACCGTTTCTGATACAAGCCAAGATGCCATTGACCTACTTGGCCACCTGGGCCACTGCTGGCTCATGTTCAGTCCCTGTCAACCAGCACCCCCAGGTCCCTCTCCTCCTGGCAGCTTTCCAGCCAGATTTCTCCTAATCTGTACCTCTGCTTAGGGTTGTTGTGCCCCAAGTGCAGGACCTGGCATTTGGCCTTGTTAAACCTCATCCTATTGGACTCTGCCCAGCTGTCCAGCCTGTTCAGATCCCTTTGGAGCCTCCCGACCCTCCAGCAGATCCACACTTCCACCCAGCTTAGTGTCATCTGCAAACTTGCTAAGGGAGCACTCGATGTCTTCATCTGGGTCATTGATAAAGACATTGAACAGGGCTGGACCCAGGACTGAGCCCTGGGGAACCCCACTTGTCACTGGCCTCCAGCTGGATTTAGCTCCATTTCCCATCACTCTCTGGGCCCGGCCATCCAGCCAGTTTTCCACCCAGGAGAGTTTGCACCTGTCCAGGCCAGAGGTGACAGTTTCCGAAGCAGAATGCTGTGAGAAACTGTATCAAAGGCTTTACTGAGGTCCAGAAAGATACATCCACAGCCTTTCCCTCATCCAGCAGCCGAGTCACTTTGTCATAGAAGGTGATCAGGTTAGTTTGGCAAGACCTGCCTTTTGTGAACCCGTGTTGACTGGGCCTGGTTCCCCGGTTCTCTTGCATGTGCTTCATGACAGCACTCAAGATCACCTGTTCCATGACTTTCCCTGGCACTGAGGTCAGACTGACAGGCCTGGAGTTCCCTGGATCCTCCCTGCGCCCCTTCTTATAGATGGGCACAACATCAGCCTCCAGTCCAGTGGAACTTTCCCAGTCTCCTGGGACTGCTGGAAGATGATGAAAGGGGTTTGGCCAGAACATCCACCAGCTCTTTCAATACCCTCGGGTGAATCCCATCCTGCCCCATGGACTTGTGGGTGTCTAGTCGGGATAGCAAGGCTCTGACCACCTCCTCTTGGACCATGGGGACCTCATGTTGCTCCTCTAGCTCCGGGGTTTGTACAGAAAGGGAACAACTTTCTTTACAATTAAAGGCTGAGGCAAAGAAGGCATTAAGTACCTCAGCCTTTTCCTCATCCCCTGTTACTGTTGCCCCTTCAGCGTCCAACAGGGACTGTATGGTCTCCCTAGTCCTCCTTTTATTGCTTATGTATTTATAGAAAGATTTTTTTGTTATCTTTGCCAATCTTATTTCTAGTTGAGCCTTTTCCCTTCTGATTTTTTCTCTACACAATCTCATTTCCCTCCTGTAATCCACCCAAGAGGCCTGTCCCCTCTTCCAGAGCCCATAAACATTCCTCTTCTTCTTGATATAACTCAAGATCTCCCTGTTCAACCAAGCTGGTTTTTTCCCCTGCTGGCTTTTTTTTTCAGAACTTGGGGATGGCTTTCTCCTGAGCCGCTAGGATCTCCTTTTTGAAGAGTTCCCAGCCCTCATGGGCTCCCTTGCCCTTAAGCACTGTCTCCCATGAGACTGTTCACAAACAGCAGGTCCAGGAGGGTACCTTCCCTTGTCGGTTCATTCACCAGCTGTGCAAGGCAGTTGTCTTCCACACACTCCAGGAACCTCCTTGACTGCTCCCTTTCTGCTCTATTGTACTTCCAGCAGATATCAGGAAGATTGAAGTCTCCCACAAGAGCAAGAGGCATCAATCTAGAGATTAACCCCAGCTGTTTATAGAAGAGCTCGTCAGCTGCTTCTCCTTCGCTGGGTGGCCTGTAACAGACTCCCATCACAAAATCTACCTTCTTATGGGCTCCTCTGATTTCAACCCACAGGCACTCAATCTCCTCATAGCCACAATCCATCTCAATGCTGTCCAAGTCCTCCCTTACATAGAGGGCTACCCCGCCTCCTCTCCTTCCCTTCCTATTCCTCATGAAGTGTTTGTACCCCACCATATCTGTACTCCAGTTATATGAGTCATCCCACCATGTTTCCGTGATGGCAACAACATCATAGGCTTCTTGCCCTACAACAGCTTCCAGCTCTTCCTTCTTATTCCCCATGCTGTGTGCATTGGTGCAAATGCACTTCAGCTGAGCTGCTGAGCCATCAGTCCTCTTAGAGGGAACAGAGTCCATTCCCAGTTGCCTGGTAACTGGAGTAGCTAGCACCAGAGCACCTGTATCTCCCTTACCACCCCCAGGTGTGTTCACCCCCACTTTCTGTGTGGTGCTGTACTGGGGGGCCTCTCCAGCAAAGCCTCTCTGAATCACTAGTGCCCCATATCCAGGCTCGCTCCTGTCTAGCCTGGTCTCAATCCCCTCCCCCTTCACATCTAGTTTAAAACTCAATTTATGAGCTTAGCTAGGTTTTTAGCAAGGGCTTTAGCCCCCCTAGAAGACACACATGTCCCATCCTTAGCAACAAAGTTTGGGGTTGCATGAGCCACCCCATGATCAAAGAAGCCAAAGCCCCTTTCCTCACACCAGGCTCGGAGCCAGGAATTAATTGAGTTCTTCTGCTTGACTTCCTGCGCCTCTCTATTTAGCCTTGGGGTGGAGCGGAATACTATTTGTGCCCCAGAGCCCTCCATCATTTTCCCAATGGCCCTGAAGTCTTTCGCTATGGCTTTGGTCTTTCTGCTTACTAAATCATCATTACCAGTTTGGACTATCAGAGGATATTAGTCTGTCTCGTGGACCAGGGGAGGAAGTTTTCTAGCTACCTCCTTCACTGATGCTGAAGGCATGCAAGCCACTGCGGACGCTGACATGGGTTTGTGTTACTTCACAGTGCAATGCCAATGCGAGATCCTCCCTCCCACTTGCTCAGAAGTTGTGACCTAGTGCTCCTCTACATTCTTCACGAACTCCTCTCCCACCCCCAGCCACCATTGTGCTCCGAACAAAGATGAGATGATTTTCATAAAGCTTTTAGTGTTACTGCTCATTGAGTTGTAGTACCATGTATGATAGATGGATACAGCAGGATTAAGGAATAATTTATTATAATCTTCATCAATTTAAAATCTCGATTTGACTTAATGAATTGAGAGTTTATCGGAAATGCTTTTATCCATGGTCATTGACTCGAGTTTCCTTGGCCTGGCTTCTGGAGGAGATGCAGTCATAACTGGTTGAGATCAAAAGTGGTGCAGGTCAATTCTTGTTTGCTTTTCCAACTAGGGAATGTAGCAGAAAAGAGCTGCAGTCTGACCTGTCTACTATTTATCTTCTGGGTATTTTTTTAAGTGACATGGTATAGGAAATAACATGGACTGTTGAGAAGGCATTGGTGTTAGAAGAGTTGGAAGATGTATATTTGATCCCAATCTTTACCTCAGAATTCCTAGATGATAGTCTAGATTATCTTGGGAAAATTAATTTTTGGTTAATCTACTTCCTATCTATACACTGATAAAGAAAAATAAAAAGAGCATTTTGAAAGAATTTACTTGTAAACCAATTTTGTGGGCATGTCACACAATTCTAGTCAACTATTAGAACTATGTTTTTTTAAAATGATTTTATTTTTTTAGACTGGTTTTATTTTATTGCTGGATTGAGCTATTTGGGCTAACAACAATTTCGTTTCCAGAGACGTTCCATGGAACTCAGTTTTAATACCTATGCAGTCCAAGGGGAATAGATGAGAGAAGTGTATTTTTCCTTCATCAAAGCAGGAATAAACTTACATCCTCCAGTTTGCACCACAGGTCTGTGTTGCATATTTTATGCTGCTCTCTACCAAAAATCAGTAGAGAATTGCAGAAGTGCAGAACATACTGCAGAGATCCAAACTGCACTTGAATGCAGATGAGAGGGAAGATTTATCCTTGTCTGTGGCACTGTTAGTGACGCCAAATTTAACAATATTTTCAGGATGGGTGATGCTGATTCCTCCCTCTCTCCAAGCACAAATGCTGTTTGATAATTAGCATTCTTTGCCACTTCTGATTATTGCTATTTAACACACTAAGCAAATTTGGCTGGTTTTTTTTAATGCATAGGAGAGAGGATATTGTTTAAATTTGAACAAGGTCTCTCATTCTCTAACAGTTTTGTGAAAGTGTTTGACATAAATTGTTTTTTTTTCATGGAAAGTCTCAATTTAAAGATAAAATATAGCACCCTGAGTGGGTAGCAGAGGGAGATGCTTTCCAGTGTTTGAGGACTGACCCAGGGAATGGCAGGAAGGTCTGCCAGGGGTGGGTTAGGTTGGATATCAGGAAAAAGTTCTTCACCCAGAGGGCGTTGGAGCACTGGAACAATTCCCTAGGGAAGCAGTCGTGTCACCAAGCCTGACAGTGTTCAAAGGGCACTCGGGCAATGCCTTCAGACACATGGTCTGGATGCTGGGGTGTCCTGTGCAGGGGCAGGAGTTGAAATCGATGATCCTTGTGGGTCCCTTCCAACTTAGGGCATTCTGTGATTCTGTGGTAGGAGGCTCCCACCGAAATTTCCCTATATGACCACACAGCATTATGGATGTGAATTGGAGAAAGAGTGGCTCATGGGAGGTGCGTTTCGGTAAGAAAAGAAGGGAATCAGGGTGAAAAGGAAGAGGTGGAAGGGAATGAAGACTGACAAAAGACAAAGTTTTTCAGCAGAGCTGAAGAAATGCCTTGTTAGCAGAAGATATGCAGAGCACCTGGCAGTGCAAACAGTGATCGGGGCTGGCAGCCGAAGGAAAACTCCCTGAGCCAGAAAGCAGGAGACGCCCAGGGCACAGAGGAGAGTGACCTGGCAGGAAGACAGGGAAAGCCAAAGGGTATCTCAGATGGTTTAACTCCTGCACAGTCAGTAAGACTAGGAGAGACTGGCTATGCCTACGCTCTTCCTTGGATTTTTATCCTTGTTTTTATTAATGTAATGTAATACAATATTTCCCCTCCAATAACATTTTTATATATGTGTGTGCCTATGAATTAGATATATGCATATATATTGCCTGATGACTAATTTTCCAAGGGAAAAAAAATATTTTCTCAAGTTAGAGAGGATGTATAATATCTTTTTAACAGGCAATTTGCAAAATACGTTTGAAATCAATGCCTCTTCAGGCCTTGTCCTTTCTGAATAAAACAGAGGATGTCCTCCCTGTCCAGCTCCTAGCCTTGTGTGATACTGTAAAGTTACTGTGAAGGGAGGCAATTAGACTTTCAGGGTGCCACTTACCACCATCAATAATCCTAAATATTGAGTGGTTTATTTATATTTCCAGCATTAATCCTTCTATGAAGGCAACACGATAATGTACATCAAAATCCTAAGGAGTGGAAATCAAATTTTTTTTTTATGGAACTAGGAAGCATTTGATGTGAGAAAAACTTCATAAAATTAGAAAAGCTTTATCATTTAAAAGATGAATCACAGTGAGTTGTAACTGCCCTGCTGTGCTTTGCATTCTGTCTGCTGATACCTGGTATTTCAAGAGCATATATCATAGACCTCCTTATCTGTACTTTACAATCATTTTTTTTCTTTTTTGGTGTTGTTACAGAATTTGTGCTGATCACTCATCTTTAAATTTAGTTTTGGAAGTGTTCAGTGGTTAATTTAAAGTATGCTTAAGGTAACATTTAAGCTCAAATTGCTGTTCTGGGATTTCTGGGGAGAGGGATGGAGAACTTTATTTTATATACTGTCTTTTCCTCCAAGAACACCAGGGAAAACAGATCCCTGGTACAATCCACACACATGACAAGAAAAGATACTGTTTTTTCTCAGTAATTTATCACCCTCTGTATGATGGAAAGCCTAGTTTTCTAAAAGAAATTTCAGGCAGGAAAAAAAAAAGAAATCCCTGAAACAAACTCATATTCAATACAGGTGAGAAACTCAATGACCAAAAGGCAAGCTTATTCCCTGTATTTCTGATGGACTTGGGTCTCCAAATTCTAGTGGAGTTGCTAAGGTATGACCCTGCTGTGTAATTATTGTCTAGTTTGTGGTGGGTCTTGGGGAAAGATGTTATTCCATGAAAAATCTGTTTAGACATTTCATAACACATCTCAAATGAACACCATTTTCTAGCGTGTTTTCAACCAAGCAAAATGTGATATGTCATTGTGACTGTAACAGAGAACCATATTTTTAAACAGATGACATTTTTCTTATGATTACTCTGTTCCATTATGAATCACCTTCATTTCCGAGGGGGGAAAAAAATTCATCTGTAAATGTACAAAACCTTATACCTGAAATACACTGTGTTCTGGAAACAGCCATAATAGGACACAGAGGCCCTTCCATGCCAGCCTCGAATGCCAGGAGCTATTTAGAGTAGAAATGCTGAGGTCTTAGAAGATATCACTAGGTATTATAGTTATGATTTTTTATATCAAGCCCAGCATGTTGCAATACCAATAAAACCTTTCAGTATAAACAAACATAATTGACAGCATTGGGTGTCAAATGATCTATAAAGCGCTCTATTTCATCTAAGAGAGCTGCGGAGATTTAATAGGCAACAGAAAGTTGCTATAAAATGACATAATGTTGCACATAAGAGATCTGCTAATTAGAATTGTCAATCAGAGATTGATCACTACCTCATAAACGGCGTAAGATGTTGCTGCATCCAAGCAATTGTGTTATCTTAAGGGTACAAGAAACTGCAGCATTCAGCTCCTAGCTGTCAGCAGGATTTCACAGAGCGAAGGTCTGTTCTATCGCTGCAGTCTGTTCAGCAGCCCTTCTGAGAACACCTAGACCATAGTGAGCTTCACAGGCTGGTGTTAGAAAGGAAAGCTGTGCTGTAAAATATATGTATGTACCCCTATATCTCAGACCTCTTTTTAATTGTAAGCAAAATAAATTGCACTGTCATATTCACTTCCCGTTTTCTTCTTTTTTTTTTAATATAAATACATAATAGGAGAATCTCGAAGGAGAGATTATTCCCACTCTGTGTGGACATTTCTTCCCTTAAGTGTACACGTTGCTTCCTCTTGCAATTACTTTGGCCTTTGTGCATTTTTTCGTGCAACTTGTTGCTTAGGAATTGTGTTGCGCAGGTGTGTACCAACAGGTAAGCACTGCATGGTTTGTAGAGAGTCCTGGGATCAAAAGGACTCTACCAAGGAGATATACATATGTTAAAAGACTTGATAAAAGTCTATAGGAAATACAGTGTGAAGGAATTTGATGCCTGCAACTTTCAAAATAAGCTGAAGACTAATTTTATCATAGTTTAACAGGGGCCTGATGTTTCAATATTATTTTTTGAATTCTCAGCATTATTTGGTTCTTTCTATATAAATTGTGCCCTCAGAATAGGACGTTGTCTCCTCAAATACCTGCAGATATCCAAGAAGTGACTAGTTCCTTTTTGCTGTAAGGGGTTTGGGATTACAATGTCATGTAGCTTCTGAAGTGCTCAAAGTTTGGAAATAATTATATCAGAAGTATTTGTATTTTTCCCATATGACAGTCTGCTTTCAATCATAATATCTGTAAAGTGTCTGGAAGGAAGAAATTCTAGGAAAGCAATATTTTATCTCTCTGGAAAAGTCTGGTGTTGCACTTCTCTGACAACTCTGCTGAAGGGGACAGAGCAAAGGATCAAGGTTGTAGTTTGATTGGTCGGGATTGAAACAACACAATGACTCTGCCTTCAACTTGATCAGGGAAAAGTGGGGTATCTGAGACAAGGCAACGTCAGTTTAATCTCTAAATTGTAATGGTAGAATATTGGGTAGAAGTGGAATACTTCAAGATCCAAGAATCACAGTGTAATTTATGTGGGAAAGGGCCCCCAGGATGTCTTTGATCAGACCATTGTCCCGGCAGGGTCAGCTCCGAGGTCTGACTTAATTGATTAGGGCTTGATCCATTTGGATCCTGCAAGTCTATGAGGTTGGGGATGATATGATGTATCAGGGCAAGCTGTTCCCTTCTTTGGCTACCCTAAGGTTTTCCTCATATGTACCCTGGATCACTCTAGTTTTGAAAGATTAGTGTAATAAATTAAAAGTTGATGGTGAAGGAGTGAGTCATTCATGATCAAAAATAAAACTACCTTAAGATATTGTCTTGAAGAAAGACTACAAAGCTCACCCAGATCACAGATTTATTTTGTTGCAGTTGTGACTAGTCATGGTAAACAACGCCTTGTACCTAAGGCTCGTACGTAGTGTTTTGCAAAGCACTTCTCAAACTATGAGTGTTAGGAGGGTTAATTTAATACAGAATAAATGACGAGACTCTACAACTCATCCTCCCTGATGTTAATCATTCAAAACATCTTTACTTGTTAACTGACTACTGTCAATTATAGTCTCTAAGAGATGCTGAATAGGTAATTTCTTGTATACTGATTCTTGTCAGTATTTTATAAAACAGTCAGCATCTCATTCAGAAAGCTTGAATTTGGAAAGCACAAAAAACCCTGTTAGAACAGATGGTTTCTGTGATTGACGCCCTAATGCACAGTTTCAACTCTGCCTAGTCAATTTAACAGGAAAGCGTTTTAAGGATTCACCAGTTGGCTTGTCAAATTAGCATCAGGGACCGGTTTGGGTGTAAAATCACAAGCATAATCATTGGGTGACCTGAAGGTGGATGAAGTATTAGCTAAAAGGAAACTTTAAATGTGAAGAAAAGCCTTTTCTGTGCTCTGATAACATCATCAAGCAGAAAGGTTGACCGGTTGGAGCTGACCTCTCTTTTGTGGGATGTGTATATTTCTACGCTGAAGTCACAGAGGAGCCTGTTGCTCTACCATGAAATAATGGCAAGGCTAAGAAAGGATATTTGTAAGTCCCTAATGCCAAGACCTGATGGCCCCATGATCCAACTACTGCTGAGATTTTTACTCCAAACTCCTTAACGCAGAGCTGTTCCAAAAAACATATTTAACTTGAACTGATGTGAGTGGTAGAATAACATCTTATAATCAGGTATGAGTAGTCAAAGTCTAAAAAAACATTAGATCTTTTGAGCTGCTCTATTACTTTGTTCTTAGGAAATTTGACTTCCATGTAATGGATGCTTGGCTTAGGTGATGTTCTGTTTAGGTCTTCTTTTGTGAAGAGAATTTTTAGCATAAAAGGGGAGTTGGGGGGTGGAGGAAGATAGGGCAAACCGGTTACTTCATTTCACTGATAAAAACATATCTAGTTATTTACTCAGTGCAGTTCTGCATCATGAATATTGCCAAAAGTCTTCTCCAAACAGAATAAGACCTATAAGAAATCCCATCTCTTAGAGGATGTGACTTTCTGATTCTTGCTTAATTTTGGATACAATATTTTTAAGCTAAGAATACATACCTGATATGACAAAGAGAGGCATAGAGACTGGAAGGAAAAATAAAGGCAGGGGAAAAGATCAGGAAGGAAAGGATAGGGATAAAGTGAGAAAGAAACAGCAAATGAATAACAAGGAAAAAGGGCAAAAAAGGGAGAAATATTTCAAGCACTTGAAGATAAAGAGAAGGATGAGTAGGAGGTGGCAGGTTCAAAACAAACAAGCTATAAAGTGTGGGGGTAAGCTCTGAAACTCATGGCACAGGATGTCAGGGAAATTTTTACTCTGTCTCCGCAGCTTTTTTTGCAGTCAATATTACTTCCATATGCTGCACATGTTTAGCTTAGGTGTCTTTAGAAGAGAAGAGGAAATAAAAAGGCGCAGGAAAGAGATTTTATGTTCAGGTAGAGGCTAGATTCTTTCATTGAAGAAAAGTCCCCCATGGGTAACTGGGTTACTGTTTGAAAAGCACATCTAGTGGTGCTGAGCCATGGGTGGTGGGATTGGCAGGGGTAGATTTTGGCTTTTGCACACTGTTGGAGACACAATATGGGATCTGGCACGCTGCTCTGGTCCTGTGGGACTGCTTGCATATCACTACTAGCCGAAAAGCATGACCAGTGCATGCTGCAGAGGCAAGTGTATAGACCCTAAAAAGAAAGGGTGCAAGCAGAGACAGAATTCCAAAGGGTTAATCTCCATCTTACCTCTGCTCTTCCCTGCCTTTCAGCTCCCTCTCTTCCTCCCAGTGAGGTGGCTTCCATTTGCTGCCTTCTTTATGACATTGCTGAAACCCATCACTCTCCTTAAGTACACTTTTGTCCTTATGGCTCCCTAGGCAGGCATTATCTCTCACCACTCAGTATTTAGGCTTACATTGTGCTCAGGTATAGTTTGTGCTAATCTCCTTCACTCTGAGGAGTTCCTCATATATATCTGGAGCATATGCAAGGTTTTCTTTGGAAAGAAGAACATGAAGTACATGTCTCTGAATTGCAGGTGCTGTTCAAGTGTTTTGAACTGCACAATTTAGCTGTGTGAAATAGTCATTTGAAATGAGAGGACATTGTAAAATTGCTATTGACTTGATGCTGAGATGTCATAAGGCCGTGCTGGTGGGTTTTACTAGCAGCACATCTGTACAGGTCCTAAGCTGCTGTTAATGGCACATCCTCAGCAGGATGAGCAGGCAACTGGATCATGATTCATTCCCTTACAAATCTTGGTCAGTTGATCCCATGCAGAGGTGTGACATGGTTTGGGAGCATGGGTAGTATAGCCCTGAGTTAGAGTGAAAAAGACTCAACCTGACTTTCTGAATCACGATTTTCTTTTTTTCTGCTTGGTAGGTCATTTTTGTTTGCATACTCTTTACTAAGGACAAGACTGTGGTCCAAGTCTTTTTGTTTATTTCTCTTATAGTCTTTCACAGGTCTGTAACATGTTGCCTTGCAAGCTTTCTTTTAACCTGCTTCCTTTTGTTTCTCAAACTATTGAAACTTGACGAACACATCACATTTACAATTTAAAAGTACTGTTATGGTGCACAAATGCTTTGCAAAACATCATCTCTGCTTAGACTGAGAATAATTATTTGAATTTTACATCTGCGTAAGAAATAGTGCTCCAAATACAATGAAATGTATTCCAAAGTTCTGTATCTAACATGCAATCAAGATCAAGAGATTATATGTGCCTATAAAACAGAAATACTTTCCTCTGCTTCTCAAAGATAATTATATGTAATTTAACATATATAGAATATAATTATAAACTGGGTGTTTAATTTCAAATCTGAGGAGATAAAACCCCACACAGTTTTAAAGTGAATAATTTGTGTAAGTTTGTAGTTTGCAATCCTTTCTAACCACTTCTTTGAAACAGTGCTGCATCACAGACATTTTATCATCCATCGCACAAGGGAATTAAATAAGTTTTATTGAAAGTGTAGAGGACTGTTTACCTCGGACAAAATTACAAGGTAATAAATACGAGTAATGTCAAAGTTTAAATACTCAAACCATTGTTAATTACCCATTTCTAGATGATTATTAGGAGGAAAAAAAAAAGAAATAAAAAAAATTACTGTTTCCCTGTTTGAAGTGCTCATAAGTAAGTTCAAGTGAATAGTCTAAGAGTGCCTCCAAGTGGCATCTGTCTAAATTCCACTTCAAAGAAAAAGTTGAAACAGGCTTAAGGAATTAGTTTGCAAAAACAAGCTGAACAAATCCTTCCTGTTTTTTTTTTCTCTTAGCTAATTTCAGTTATTAGGCTGTTATATACATTTATGTGTATTAGTTAATGGGACTTGCTATGTTATATTGAGAAACCACAACTGAAGGGTATTTAATCTAAGTAAGTGTTCTTGAAGAAATGTCTTTTCTTCTTACATTCACTATGGTCATCCATAGGTTAATTTTAAATGTTTAAATAATAGCATGTCACAACATTAACATTTCCTGAGAAGTGTCTACTTGCAGAAATTGTTTTCCTTTGCTTTTGTGGTGCTTCCTTTCTATGGGATCCCATTCTCCTAGCTCGCATCTGAGCAACGGCAAAGTGCCAACCTCTGATCCACACCACGTATGGCTTTGCAGGGTGTCTGCCACGTGTTCAGACTTTATCGCTGTCATTGAAGTCCACTCATGGAGTAAGAGTAGACTATTCAACAGGGAGACTTTTTGCCCTGTGACTGAAGGTAAATGGAGTGTCTAACTGAAAAAGAAGATCTGTGAATTCTGTAAGCTGTGATGTGGTAGTGCAGAAAAGACTGGAAGAGGCTGTACGCACTCTAACATGATATGGTGAATTTTTCAGGCATGATCACGTGCTGGAAAACTGCAGTGAAAGAGAGAAGTGTTTTGTCCTGTGCTCTCTGAGGTCTGAGCTTCAGATAGACCAAAGGAATGTTTTACTATCAAACTACTCTTAGTTTTGAAACTCATTGTAACTAGAAGAAAATTTGTTCAGATCATACAGAGAAAAGTACTTTTTCCACTGTGGAAGTGAAGTTCTGGAACTGACTGCATCAGGAGGTTGTGGAGACAGACAGCATCAGCCTGTTTAAAAACAGATTAGACAAATCCATAGATAAAGAGTCCATAAAAGTATACTGAAGAAAGGGATCAGGCAGAGATGGTTGCACTAACATCACTCATACAATAGATGTGGTTGTTGAAGGCTGTAAATCACGGCAAGCCATGCAGACTCTCCCAACAGGGCTAGATGGACCAAGGGTCTAACCCAATGGGGAATTTATTTTGCCCTGACCGCAAATTATACCTCACATGTTGAAGACAATTGATTAGAGTGGTTTATATAATTTTTTTCTCTCTACAAGAAAATCTGTAACAGTAGTTCTGAAGTTTTAATTGCCAAAGGTGAAAATCACTCTTATAAAGATGATTTTATGTGGAATATATGAATGATACAAAATTATACATGGGAACAAATCTACAAGTTCTATGAGTTTCTGGTGGCTTTTTGATATGGGATTCTGAAGTTATTGTATCCTTTTTAAGAAGGAAATACCTTGATATCTGGGAGAAAATCATTGTAAAAAAGCTACTAATTTAAATAATCTTTCATGATTGACAGGTTATAACACCTACAACTAACGTGTAGCTGCTTGATGGCAGACTTCACAGTTTACAGATAGATTAAAAGATTGAGGAAACTAGTTCTTACTTTAGAGTGAAATAGTATAACATATATTCAGCCTTCCTTTGAATAAGCAATCTGTTTTTTAAGACTGAAAATTGGCTGATATACATTAGAAGAAAAACAGAATAAGTAAAAAAAGTTTGCACTTGAATTAATTTGTGTTTTTGTAGAGACCTTTATAAAAACATTTGCATTCAACACCAGCTATTTTTACAGTTCTGTCTACACTTTAAAGAGTTGGGACTGAAGTTTAGACATGAAATGAATAACATCAACAATACAGTCTGGGAAAACACAACTGCAGATATCCGGTGTCTGTAACCTGCATCAAGATTTGCTTTTGCTTTAAATGAATGATTGCACTTTTTGCTGAATGTTTTCTGTGTCTCTCTTAACACTGTTGTTTGCTCGCTTTTTAAAGATAAATCATGTTTAGCTCATTTGAGTTTTATGCGTGAAATATTTTCCTTTCTCTTCAATAGTGATTTGCAGTTCAGTAATCCTTGGAATAGCTTTGTCAAAGGAAAGAGCTTTGTCAGAGATCAGTCTGCAGGAAACAGAAAGAAGATTTAAGAGACTACCTAAAATACTGGGGAAATTTGGGAAGGCACATCCAAACAACCTATCTGAGGAGAAAAGGAAATGATAAATGAGAATAGGTACTGACAGATTTTTTTCTGATTATAATATGTCGTTTATGCAGCTGGCACATAACACACCAGACCTTAATCCATAAGAATCTCATAGCGTGTAGACAGAACTGAGCTGGCAGGAGCTGAAGGTAGTTGGAAAAAGGGTGCATTATGTACCACTGGCATGCACAGTATTGCCCCGGATGGCAAGTATTTTTAAATTCTTTTCACAGAAAAACCATTGGTAGAATCCTGGTTTTGTCTATTTACTCAGTTCTTTCAGAAACCTCATCTGAGACTTCATTTGGAGAACTGTGTCCAGTTCTGGAATCCTCAACATAAGGAGGACATAGACGCATTGCAATGGGCCCAGAGGAGGACTACAAAGATATCAGAAGGCTGGAGTGCCTCCCATGTGAGGACAGGCTGAGAGAGTTCGGGGTGTTACGCCTGGAGAAGAGAAGGCTCCGAGGAGACCTTATAGCGACCTTCCATTACCTGAAAGGGGCTACAAGAAAGCTGGGGAGGGACTGTTTACAAAGGCAGCTAGTGATAGGACTAGAGTCAATGGGTATAAAGTGGAGAGGGGCAGATTTAGACTGGACATAAGGAGGAATTTCTTCACTATGAGAGCGGTGAGGCACTGGCAATGGTTGCCCAGAGAAGTGGTGGCTGCCCCATCCCTGGAGGGGTTCAAGGCCAGGTTGGACGGGGCTTGGGCAGCCTGATCCAGTGGGAGGTGTCCCTGCCCATGGCAGGAGGGTTTTAACTGGATGATCTTTAAGGTCCCTTTCAACACAAACTGTTCTATGATTCTATGAAATTCCTCAGAAGTAGTTTCCCTGCCTTTGAACTTAACTATTTTATTTTCTTCCTTTTTTAATTTTAGGTCTTTTACTTCTTCAAAACCACTAGTGACATGGTAACAAATAAGAACAGAGTATATCATATTAGCAGTAACT
The DNA here is from genome assembly GCA_033459285.1 of Clamator glandarius. Taxonomy (NCBI): domain Eukaryota; kingdom Metazoa; phylum Chordata; class Aves; order Cuculiformes; family Cuculidae; genus Clamator; species Clamator glandarius. The sequence continues at coordinate 898,778 of JAUNZM010000826.1, forward strand.
GATGTATTTTTCAGGAAGATATAAGTACATATAAGATGCATGGTGACTGCATTCTCTGTAAGGAGGTGCTCAGTTTAACAGAAAAAGGAAAGAAATTCTGTAGCTTGTGAGCCAAAACACCTTTTTAGAATTTATCCATTGAAGGCATAGCCACATATCAACAGATGAGTGCATGGAGGAGAACTCAAACTATGCATAGGCATAAGCAAGCATGGGGTGAAGTAGTGATGAAACAGCTGCTCCTCAGGTTTGATGCAGTAGGTAATTTGCAAGGACAATACCATTTTGCTTGTTAGTTAGAAAATAATCTTTTACTTCTTCTTCTCAAGTCCTCTTCAAGAAGGGTCTCCTGGTATGATCCTGTGCTCAGAACACAGTGACTAGCCAGAGAATATGCTGGAAACAGAATTGTGACAAAGCCAATGGCAGTGCCTATGGCAATGGTTTGACATTTCAGTAAAAACCATTAAGCACAATGAATCATTAGAGTTCTGGACCAGACTCAGCACAGCTGATTTAAGATGATACAATTTATGCCCCTGTCAGCTCTTGTCTCAGTATGTCTTGGAGGACACGAATCTTCTGCTGGGGTATTGTCTTATCAATGTTATTGTAGAAAGTCAGTGAATCTATTGCCCTGTGGTTAGAGAAGAGAGGGAATATAAGCCATACGTGTTCAAGCATCTGCTCTTTGGCAATCAGATGTTTGCCTTCCAACCAGCTGTCATGTAAGACGGAAGACCCTACAGCTTTGCCCATCAATGCTGGACCTGTGAAATAGACAGACTCCTTATTTTACTTTCTACCAGCATCTCCATATTGCATTAATTTGATCCTTAATTTTGTTCTTTTTATCATCTTTCAAAGGACAAAATGTGAAGAGATTTTTGCAATGGTTGCACTCCATCTCCAGGCACTGAGAAGATTACCCCTCTGGCTTTTAAATCTCTTTATTTCAAAAGATTATCTGCTAACTACCTATATCTCCATAATCTTATCAAAAAGCAATTGTTCAGAAATACTTCAGAAGGTATTAATTCAGAATTAGGTAACTCTTTAGAGAACATCTCAAACTTACAAGTATATAATGAGTTTTATTTTTTTTTGTAAAAAATTAATCTTACTTTATGGTTCTGTGAAAGGACTTCTTGTAGCTCCTCCACTAAAAAATTAATAAATAGCATTGTCAGCATAATTCAGCATTAGTCAGGAGTGTCACCGTTGCCGTAAAATGTGAATTGGGCTCTACCAGGCATTATAGCTACAGAGGAGATAGACCCATATGCCAATCCCAAAGTACCATTTAAATGTGAACATCTGCTTGTACTATCTGTGACTGTATTTGTGTGCACATACATTGGTGAATGTACCTTGCACAGCCACCTTTTCCTTAATTTGCATTCCCCAAAACGTGGCAGCAGAACCTTCAGTTGTTGAGATGATTCTCACCCACCAGTGTGGAGGAAGAACTGGTCCTAGTCTGTTGTTATAGCAATTTTCAGAAGTGTGAACGTGGCTTGATAGTGTCATCTTGGAGCACTATAAATCTGAAGTAATGCTTGCCAAACTATTACATTCTGGAAATTCCATACTAAGGGAGTTAATAAAATTGATATGTGTGCAAACAGCGTTTATAAGTTGCACATTAACAACAGTGTGCTTAGTCCCACTCCAATAAAAATCAGTTGCAAAACTCTCATTGACTTTATGGCGTTCGAGATGAGGCCCAACATCTAGCTGTGATTAAGTATGCAGTCTTGACAATTCGATGAAGAAAAGATAAAAAGCAATGATCCTATGGAGAACAAAGCTTCTCCTCTATTTATCAACAAACACGTTCAAAATCTTCCATCATTAAATTATACATCAATAATATTATAAAATGGAAAAGGAAAAAAAAGCAAGTGTCAAACTAAAATCTTTGATGTAAAAATTTGCGCAAGATGATGAAAAGCAAAGCCCAGTAGAGCTGTCTAATAAAATCTACTAGGTGTATAAAATAGATGTACCTTTTCTCTGCAATATGACTTCATAATTAATGCAAAATCACTTATTGTTATATTAACAATGGTTAAACAATGATCTTTAGCAGAATTGTGAAACATTCACTTACAATGTTTCTGCAGCTTTTATATATTAATGTTAGGAGACCAAAAGGTCAGTAAGTGTTTTAAAAATACGTTCAGTTTATGTCAGTTTTCAAACAAATGCAAATTGCTTTAATTGTTTAGAAACCAATAACGTTGAGGGCTGTTATGGAAGAGGGACAACATTAAGGGCACTATGCATTAGGCTGCCGCATCTATAGGGTCTGTTATAAATTGAGAGTCCTGACAAACATTCTCATTTACCCTATTTGTCCAATATCAGTATAATTCTGTAGACTTCAGTGGAATTGCTTGCACATAGTTTTTGAGTAGAAGAGATCCCTATTGAGGTGTTATTTTCATAGATAATAGATGTTACTCTGTGATAGTTTTTTTAAAATGATGCATTTATCTGTCTTGGGCAGGATTTCTGAAGTTAATACTCTCTAAGATGCTCCAATGTTAGTTTTTCCTCTTTATGAAGTTGCTGGTACTCATCAGTCTACTCCTCAGTGCAGTGCTGCCAGGGTACAGCAGGGCACACCAAGGTAATCGATGTAGATGGGAATGGGGAATAGCTGAAATTAATGAGTACTTTCTAAATTATAGCTGAACAGGTAGTAAGAGTTATTTGCGTCATTTCATAGTGTGCTCAGTATTATGTTTCTACACAGTAACTATTTGTACGTCACCAGCCAAACTTTTCAGGTGCATGACTAGTTATTTTATTTCAAGATCTCATACAAACATATTTTATCCCTTTCTCTGAAACAGTCTTCCTCACATTGCAACTTATCTGTTAAACTACTAGACAACCAACACATTTATTATGTATCAAGGTCATTTTTTATTGCAGCAAAGACTTTAATTAAAAACAAATTAACTATAAGACTGTAATATTCTGAACAGATACTTTTTAATTATATGAATCTGATTTTGTCTTTTAAAATTTTGTCTATCGATACATCATGGTTACTTTACAGTGATGGCTTGTCAGGGGATAGAAATTGAGAACATGATTCTTCTTGCAGTGGAAAATGATTCCAGGAAAGAACAGCACCACAAGGGAAGGGGCAGAAATACTGTGACCACCAGGTTTTCACTAGGGAGGTCCAGGGTCACCAGAGTGATGGTGTTTGTGGCACAGTGTGACTAACATCGTCTCAGGAAACCTTGAGAGATCTTGCAGTAATTGCAGCAGGAATCCTCTGCCGGGTTGTATGGTTTAGTTTATGCCACAAATTTCATCTAAGAAATGGAAAATAATACAGATTTCCTTTCTCATTGTTTTCCCTTATCTTTCTTCTCAGCTAGGCTCATTCTTTTTTTTTTTTTTTCTCATGGAATGGTTGGAGCTAGTTTCCAGTAATTATTCAGAAGTAAAGTAGATCAACATAGCAAAGTTAAAGCAATAAAAATAGCAGTACAGACAAGAAAAAATATTACATGATGGATTCTGATCTCCTGTGTTTTAGCATTAATCATAGTATTGATTTTAACAGGGATGACTTCTCAGCATACTGACTGTAGTTGCTTTTTGTCCTTTTTATTTCACTGGAGCTGATTATTATCTGTCCTTCTATGTCCAGTGCACAGCCATACTCTGAAGAGAAAGCTTTCAGAAATACTTTTTTCTTTGGTAGTAAAATAATTAGTTGGAGAGATTAGACTTAATAATTGCAGTTGAGTAATCTCGTGTTCTCATTAGACTATTACGGAAAATTAAAATATATAGAAACTGGTTTAGCTAAAAGACCTGTTGCACTGCATGCTCATAAACTGTAGATGATTTCAGTTCAAACCATTTGGTTTGCATTTGGAGAAGCAGAGTACCAACTGGTCTGAAAGTGGAAATAGTACCTGGATCCAGAGAACTGAATAGATAATTCTTTGTGATTGACATGCCTCACAGTTAGAATATTTGAGTTATTCCACTGTATTGGATGCCCACTGTTTTTAATTCACTGCATAGAAATGTCTTGTATTAGCAGTGTAGTCATCCTTGTCTTCTTGGCACACGTAAATGCGCAAATGTGCATGTAGAGAATAAACATGTCTCTCTCCCAGTATATCGCAACATTTCTTCGCTTTGGTGTCCTGTTAATCTGCTCCTCTACGATTACATCCTTGCACAGGCTGTTTCCCATTTTAGTTTCTCAAGAGCAAAGTCACTTTTCTGTTCATTCATGATCCTTGTTAAGACTTCTTTTTTTCTCTGTTCTGTTTTTCTTTTTTTTTTTTTTTTTTTGTCTTCCATAGATCTTTCTAGGAGATATCATGGTCCGGTTATTACTGACCTCAGTAGTGTTGCTCAGAAATTAGATAATCCAAAAACTTCATAGTTGAACTGTAGTTCAATAATCAGATACTGCTGTCTGAAGGTTTAGTTGCATCTTTACATCTACACCCCAGTTATTCTTCATTCCCTACACCTTCCTGCTTTGAGATTATACGGATATTTTACTGATCTAGATCATCACTTTGTGGACAGGTTTGCAAGTCAGGTGCCAAAGGATGAGGGATGCAGGATATAGTCTTTTAACAGCAGCACCAGCAAAGTACAAAGCAGTTGGAATTATGTCTTGGAATTATGAGTGGTTTCTGTGGAAACATGACTTACCCATGTGCACCAGGGTAAGTTTGCATAAAAAAAAGCTCTTAAACAGAAAAAAGAACTGGGAGCAGACTGTTTCTTGCCTGAAGAGATTGTGTTTTGGTGGGAGTTGGGAAAACTGAGAGGCACATGCAGCAGCTGACAGCATATTTCTGCTGCAGCTACCTCTCCTTTCATACACCATAGAAGATGACAATGAAAATGATAGTTCTTCATACATAAAATGCCCACATTTTATGTCCATTACTGTAAGATTGGCTGTAACTGGCTTCAGCACAATGTATTTTTTCATTATTGAGGCTGCCCATCTTTGTTAGTTCTTCTACTGCCTAATCGCCATTCTAAACATTTCTGAAAATGTTTCTTGCCTCCCCTGGACTAGTAGTTTAACTTCTGGAAAACTATTTTTCTTGAACTAATGTGCAATTCTCATTCAATCAGAGGTGTCTGAGCTTGACTTTGTAACCTCTTGAATGCAGTAAAATCATTAGAGTAATGCTTAATGACACAGAAAGCTGAAAATATATTTTAAGATTTGCAGGGCTGTTACTTTCTCAATTTCAAATTTATCAGACAATTAAAATAATTAAATATTCAGTCTCCATTTAACTTAACAGAGATGTTGGGCCCACTTAACAGACTTTATTAAGCTCATGGGTCAAAATTAATTTGTTAAAACTACTTCATGCAAGAGGTATTGTCCTGTATTACATCTGCTTAATGTTAGTCTACAAAGAAGCAACATAGCAGATTTCTAATTCAATGCTTACCAGTCTTTAGACCATTTTTTCAATCCATTTTACTGAGTAAATTTGACTGTGGCAAAATCAAATAACAAAGGCAAATTAGTTGCATCTTCTGTTGATCATTGATTATAAATTAGACATGCTAGCTCAACTGAAATATCTCTGAGGATGTGAATATTAGAGTTAATTGTTTAATTTAGAAAAGAGCTAGAAAGTTTGTTTCCATTTGTACTGGTTGTAATCCTTTGAGATTAATATATTTGGACTGTCTCTTTACTTAAGAACTGACAGTGTCTTTCGAATTCTGACTCTTTGAGATGGACCATTGTTTAAAGAGCAACTGATACCTGGCCAGCCGATGTATTTGATTCACTGCAACGTTGACTCTCATTTGCTGGCGTTCCCCATGATCACACTTCTTGTATAGAAAGATTACACAGTTTAGCTATATTTGTAGAGCTCTTTAATAGGACCTGATTCAAGTAATTAAGTACAAGCTCACATCCAATCAAGTCAGATGTGTTAAAATCAAGCTCTTGCCTAAGAAATTTCTTAGGAAAGCAGAATAATTAGCAAACCATCAGCAGATAGGCAAATGCTTAAGCTTAAATACTGTTCAAAGGCATTACAAACATTTATTTCAATCACCTTCAAAATTTTGTAAAGGAAAGTTATCCTCTCATTTTGTGTCAGTATAATGCCTAGCACAATGAAAATCAGGTTCTTGGCTCATAGTCCTGGGTACTACATTGTTATAGATAAACAATTTTAAATCCTATTATGGTATGTTTTTCTAAATTTCCTTCAAAGGCTTTGAGTCAGACTTGCTCCAATGTGCTCAGCACTAATGGAAGGCAATAGGATTCTTAGGAACACTACTGGGTGCATGCTGGACATTCACCCTTAATGTTTTAATGACAGCAGTGAAAAAACTGTGAAGAGACTTTAATGCAAAGATCTGGTAGTGACTCCGTTGACTCAAGAGCTCAGTCAGGAAAAGCAAAGAGAGATGCAAATCAAAATATGGACTAACACCAATTCAGTGGTGAACTCTTAGACCAATTGTTTTCTTTAGCAGTTTATATGAGGAAATTCTCTGAGGAATTTTAGTAAAAGCAGTTATGTCTGTGAATCCCAAAGGAACAGTGTGGGGAAAAAAAAAAAAATAAAAGTAGAGCTTAGAAAGGAGAACAGGCAGCAGTGAGAATCAAGAATATTATTTAAATGAACTTTGCCCCTTTGTAAATAGCAAAGTTTTCCCCTTTCCTTCTGTTATTTATGGCAATGTTTAGACGGGCGTATGCTGTAGGTTGACGTGTCATCTGAGTATGCCAGCCTGCCAAGAGGCATCATTTCTAGTTTTTGACAAGTCTCGTCTCTATAAATGCCATATATTCTTTAAACAGCTGTATAATTAGGACAAAGAACATTTGGAGCATCATTTATTCTAATGTATAGCTTCAGGCGTATGTCATGCGCTAAGCCTGAGGGAGGGGCTTCGCTGTTTGTGTGTAATGCAGAAAACCAGTGGATTTTACAAAAGTGACAAATTCTGTTCATTTCATTGATATAACTTTTAGAATATTTCCCATTATTGTTTTGCTTTACGAAATTCAGCTTTAGTTTTATTGGTGCACGTTGGACTCAGCCCATAGCACACAGAAAGACACTGAAGTGAATGAAATATGTTTTTGAGAAGTTATGTATGTTGTCACGAGGCAAGGGGGAACATGACCCTGGTGAGAGTGGACTGGGAGCAGGGAGTGAGCTGCTCCGCCAGTGCTGGGGAGCCAGAAGCTGCAGGTGACAGCAAGGCCAGCTGCAATCAATAACCTTCTATAAAAAATGCTGATATTGAGGTTTCTATGCAGAAGGCATTCAAGTGTATTATTTAAATGCTTTCATGCTTTCAGTAGATGCTTGAACTCAGAGTAAAGTGAGTATGCATTTAACTCCATGCACAGATGCTTTCCTGAGCCGGTGCCTAAACCTGAGGAGGGGTGAAATTAAACAGTACTTCTAATGGCAAAGATGCTGTCTTAATGAAATCAATATAAGCATTTATCTTGCCATTTCAAATTAGTATAATGATCAGAATGAACAAGGAAGCTTAGAAAGTGTAACCTATCAGTGCAATGATAGATTGGAAAAGGTTCAGAATATCTGATCAGCCTTCCTGTTGATTTATGAATGTCAGAGGCTTAATAACTGCAAAAAATTGGTTGGGTTTTTCTGTCTCATTGTTTGTATATGCTGTGCTTCATGATTTAAAATAACCTGTGTGAGTATTTGTATCAGTATTATAAAACACTGAATTAAATACAGGGATAAATCTACAGTGATGTAATTTTTCTCCTTTTCTGTCTACTTTCCACACAAGCTGCTCCAACTCAAAATCCCATAAAGCCTTTCTAATGGAATACACGTATGTTTTCTTTTGTATCATATTATGTCCTTTTCTTACACATACAATTCTTGAAATACATATTTCACTTTATACTCTAAGGAACCAGAACTACATATAATCATAGAAAGTCCTGAGTTGGAAGGCACACAAAAGGATCGAGTCCGGCTCCTGTCCTTGCATAGGACAACCCCAGCATTCTCATACTATGTGTCTGAGGGCATTGTCCAAGTGCTTCTTGAATATTATTAGCCTTGGTGCCATTACTGCTTCCCTAGGTTTCTGTTCCACTGCTCCATCACCATCTGGATGAAGAACTTGTTCCTATTATCCAACCTAAACCTCTCCAGAGCCATCTTTCTACCATTCCCTGGGCCTTATCATTGTATACATATTTTAAAAAAATATAACGTAAAGGAGAAATGATACTACATTTAGCTGCAGCTTCTCCAGTACATGAGCTATGAGGCTTAAACAGAAAGTTGGATGGTCTGGATTTTACCTAAGCTGCAAACAATCCAAAATAAATTGAGTGGAAGCTATTTCTGCAATTCGGATAGTGTATATCCTCACTCTTGAACTTTAGTCACAGAACACAAAGGTTTGATGCTACTATTTTCTGGCATAGAGTCTTTCTCTTCTGGAGGAATTTCAGTGGCAGTTATGCACTCCATTCTAATATATTTTCATACAAGTTTTAATATGATGTTAAGCAACATGTTAATTACATTCAACCTACCGTGCCATACATTGCAATAGAGTGCAAAATATTAGACATCAACACTTTAACTAGATTATCTCTTTACAAACCTGCAGAATGGTTAGTTGGGGACATTCTTACCAGTTTTAATATTGGTCTAGTTAATAGCCCTCTATCTAGATGAAAAATGTAAAATAATACTGAGCTCTTCAATGAAAAGTTGTGTAATTACATCTGTGAGACATTTTATTCTTTGCATTGTAGGGGTTGCAAAATCAAACCCTTAATGAGAGTGAAATCTGGTGGCAGTATATCTTCTTTACTACTGCTTACAGTTTGAGGATTTTACATAAAGTTAGTATTGCTTTTCAAATATTCCTAGTAAACTGATAAGCTCTGCCACACTGCTCTTATCATGAACTGAGATTATTTCTATAGCCTCCTGGAGATTGGTCTCGTACAATCATGCCGCACCATAACAGGTCTGCATAAGATGTGTCATTCTCACTTTTCTGCGTGAAGTTTAAGCTCATCTCCTCCCTCTTCAGTAAATTAGGCACTAAAACCTTCAGGAATCAAACTGAATAATCAAACACTTAATAAAAAATGCATCATGGTACGTCAGCCTATGCTATCATCTTAGAAAAAAAAGCAGTATGAAAATGCTCAAGCATTAATGATTTTCATGAATATAAAGATTAATTCTACCTTCAACCTCATTGTACTTCTGAGATATTTAAACCCTTTTGCCAGATTAAGTTTTCTTCAAACCTTTTTGACAAACAGTACTTCATAAAAAACCATGCAAGGTGATAAATGATTATGAATGAACAGATCATAAATACAAAGTGAAATTAGGTCACATCAAAGATACCTGTACTATGCACATCTGTAAATATTTATCATAATCTCAAGACTGTTGGCTCCCACTGAACAGAGTGGCTTCACATCTTCCTGTCTCCAACTTGTAATTCTTTGTTTTAAATCAGATAGAAAGAGTAAGACACAATTTTGCAAAAGGCTTTTTACTTTGCTTTTCAGTAGTAGTGCTTTTCTGTATTTCTTCCAGAAATGGAGAGTACCAATTATTTAGAGTTTTAGAGTTTACTTTGCAATGAAAAATGTAGCCTAAGTGATTGAAAAGTTACACCATGACATTCTCAAGTATAGAAATCTCACAAATGTGAAATATGAATAATACATTGTTACGTATATGTATATAAAAGTCTCTTTAACCTACTTCTCTTTAGTGTCCGTTTATTTTAAGGTCTTGACTTCAGTTCCTATTATTTTGGACTGCTTATGGAAGGACTGTAACCTTATCCAGTACATAACATGTAGTAGAATTTAAAGACAGGTGGAATTAATATCATTGAAATATACAGAACAGTCACATGAGCAAAGACAAATTTCTCTTTATATTTGCAAAGTTACTAGTATGTTTTTCATAATATTTACCTTCTTTCTAATACTTTATTTAAGCATGAACAGTTTACTGTCCTTAACAGGAAACAGCTAAAAATATTTCTAGAAAAACAAACATTATGATGATGCTTTGGATCAGAGTAAGAATTTGTTATGGAATTAATACATTTTATATAGTTTATACAACATGTACATCCCACCCACCCTATGGTGATCCATAGCCTTTTCTGGTCTGTGGATAACAACAGTGAAAAGTAATAAGGTGTGACAATCAGCCTTGAAAAAAAGCCGAAACACTGTTATATGAAACCATGTGCTGGAAGGTCATTTTCCTTCTTAATGTGAGGTTTAATTTCTTCATGTTTATTCAAGCCAAGTTCTCAAAGACATTCATGGAAGCTTGCTCCTAGTGAGGATTTAAGTGGCAGTGAATATGCCCAAGTATAATATTCAATCTTGCATTAACTTTAATGCATTATTTTATGGTAAGTTTATTTTTTACAGGACATCATTTAGTTAATGTGATAAAACATTAAGTTAATACTCTGCACTTCAAAATTTACTTTACAACTGGGTTTGATTTTTTTTTTTTTTAAAAGGGACAAAGTAATATGGAACTTGAAGAACCTATCTTGGTAAATATGTTTAAGGTGCCCAAATACAGAGTTATAGAGTGGTTGGGATTGGAAAGGACCTTAAAGATCATCCAGTTCCAGCCCCCTGCCGTGGATACCTCCCACTGGATCAGGTTGATCAAAGCCGCACCCAACCTGGCCTTGAACACCTCCAGGCTTGGGGCATCCATGACTTCTCTGGGCAACATATTCCAGTGCCTCACCACCCTCACAGCAAAAAAGGCTTCCTAATATATGATCTAAATATCCTCTCTTTCAGCTTAAAACTATCCTATCCTGATAAAGAGCCCCTCCCCAGCTTTTCTCTAGGTCCTTTTTAGTACTGGAAAACTGCTATAAGGTCTCCCTGGAGCTTTTTCTTCAAATATCCCTTGACATCAAATGACTGGTGGTAACTGTTGCATAACAGTTACTGTTGCTTTGAAAATACTTGTTTTACAAGGAAAAAGAGCAGTACAAGTGTAAAAGTTGTTTTTTTAATACATTGTTTGTTGCACCTAGCAGCACTTTAAGATGTCTGTGAAGCAACCTAATATGACAATAATACCAAAGACAATCTGCAGTGAACGAGTACACAATAAAAGTACTAATAAAGTTCTCCTATATTCATTAATGTACCTTGTAATAGACCGGTTAGAAGGCAATTTGTTCTTTCTTTCATGCAAATGGTTTTAGTAATGGAGCAAAGAAAATGATGAAAATTTAAAAAGTATACTAAAACACTCTGGGCTGAGTGCTGCTTCTGTAACTGGGATATTAAGGGAAAATAGAATACTAACGTGCTTGGTTTCACTATTGATATGAAGTAGTTCAGCCCTTGATCTGGATTGTTTTAGTTTTTTAGCAAAAAAAAAGTTACATTGCCAAAACATTTTTTTTTCCATTGTTACTATAATCTATAGCTACACAAATGACCTGAGGATGAATACAGAACCAAACCCATAAAGAGTGCAAATGGGTCTTAGCTCCATTCCGTTCAATAGATTTGTACCAGCGTGGAAGAGCATAGGGTTTGACACGATATTTTATTGTTGAGTGAGGATGTGTTCACCATGTATTTAAGATTCTCTCGGCATTTAACTTAGATCCTTCAGCTGCCCAAAGCTAGAAATCTGAGTAGGCTGTACAGGAAAGACAAGTATCTGCAGATAGTGACTCAAAATACCTCCATGGGATACCAGAAGCTAAACCCTATGAAGAGAAGCCTGTGGTTACAGGTTTCAGAAGTATGATAGTTGACAGGGAATATTCCAGTCTCTAGCCCAGCAGATCATTGAAGCTTTTGCTTATCTTTGAATATAATTTTGAAACACTTATTCTGAGCCTTCCCATTGTGAATTTATTAGTTGTGAAAAGGAAGTTCATTGGAGACGTTTAATCTGTGTTTTATAGATTAACATATACCCCAATCTGGAAAGGGATTTGTATGCATAATTTTAAGCTCATCAGATTTAAAAGAACTATTTGTACACTTAATATTCAGCACTGCCTTTGTTATCTAGGTAAATCAGGATTAAATAAATCAAAGTCTAGGTTCTTATTGACTGTAGGTAAGTTTGGATCAGAGCCTGTACTGCTTTCATCACTCAAACTTCTTGAAAGGTTTTAAGAGTATCACTAAACATAGAAGTTAAATAAGAATAACTTTGTGGCTCTCTTAGTATTGTTACTGTTGTATATTTTATGAGTCATCAGCTCATCAGAATATGCTATTAGAGGAAGGAACCTCACAGAGCTAAAGCTTTCAAGCTGTGATAGAGCAGTGCAGTTTGATACCAAAGACTCACAAAAAAAAAAAGTTGTGCAGAAACCTCAACCACTTTGCTCTGGGGTTTCCTTCCAAGGTATAAATAGAGGAATACTGGCAGCTCTGTAAAGGAGCCGTGTCTCTTCCTAGTCTCTCAAGGGGCTTGGTGTAGCACAGTACCTCAGAAAAACAGCTCTGGAAATTTAGCACCCAGGGATGTCAAAATATGTGGAGAAACAAACCTCTCAATATCCGAGTCTCTCCCATAATTTTTATATAATTTCTACTTTTGAAGTGCAATGGACACTCTGTGAGTGTTTTCTTCTATGAGTCCTTCAGGAAGGAACTTCTGTGAGGGCTGAGATTTTCCTCTGCCTTTACACTTCAAGGAGATCCAGTGACACCTTTCCTCTGTCAGCCTTTGTAGAATATAAGACAACCTAGTAGGAAAAAGCTAACAAGCTTTTTACCTTTTTTATAATTATTAGATTCTTTGCACTCAAGAGAAAAGCTCCATGGAGTTATTATCACTTTCTATTACATCTGATGGTTCTTTGAGTGATTTCTGTAGACTCTTATTACAGTTTCATGGTGTCTTATTGATTTTGTTTCTCTTAAGGGCTTTCACACCAAAAGAGTGTATATAAAATAAAGGACAATAAAAGAAATTGCTAAACACTAAGGATTATTATTCTGTGTTTACTGTTGTACGAGCTGTATGAAAAGAAAGAAAAGAAGGCTGAAGCAGTGTACTGACTACTATTGGGATTTGTAGTTTGTCCTGGGTAAATGTATGCTGACCTCCAACCATCTGAGACAGGAAAATCAATAATAAGAAATCCACCCACTATTTATTATATTGAAATTTTTATGCAGGATATAAAGTAAGAGAAAACATTTCATCTACAGAGTGCACTGCATCATGTTACATATTTGTACATTTTTGAAAGCACCTATCATATCTGTGTAAATATTATATTACTCTCGCATAGTAGCATTGCACTGGCAATGCAAAAATCAGTATTTTTTTTCCTTTACAGGCTATATTTATGGCCAAAATAGCCACAATTTTCATCACAGAATATATGAAGTATAAACTAATTTTTCTCGTTCTGACAGAAGAATGTTATAATTCTACTCAGTCTTTAGCCATTTTTTAAAAAGACCAACAATGGAATTTTGGAAAAAGTACAATAATTTCTTTTAAAAATAAAACTGATCCAATTTTTTCTCAGTTATGAAAGTAATTGTACAGTAACAAATAATACTGCTGCTCTTAGTCGCATGAGTAATACTTATTCATATCTCATTGGATATGGATTAGCATCAGGCTTGGATACAATGGAGATGAATCTATGTTTCTTTTGCAACAAAATCTTGTTGGATAAGAACTCCTTGAAAACTCTGTTATTACATGGCCTTGATGACTGATGGTATTGATGAAACTTCAACTTTACCAATGTCACATGAATTTACAGACTTGGAAGTGGTACGACTGACTCATCAATACAACTCAGGTTGACATCAGTGATGCCAATAGAAAGCCTGTTATAGGAGTTTGGATTCTGAAAACTGATAAACACCTACAGTTTTAATAAGAACAGTGGATATTCTCCACAGCTTCAGCATCTAATCATACAATGACCAAATGAACAAATATAGGGAGGTTGTTGAGTCACCTTGCCTGGAGGTGTTTAATGGAAGGGTGGACGAGGTGCTAAGGGGCATGGTTTAGTGTTTAATAGGAATGGTTGGACTCAGGTGGGTCTCTTCCAACCTGGTTATTCTGTGATTATACGATTCTATGTTTTGAAAATATTGTCCCTGATAGGTAGCCAAAGTTTTTGACAGTAGTCCCTTGGTTATCAAATGAAAAAACTCCTCTATTTTTATTGTGATTCATGCGACTTTAACCCAGCTGGTAAAGGGAGTGTACAATGTAGTTAAGAAACACACTGCAATGCTAGAAGAAAAGAACAATATATGCTTTTTAAATAAAAGGAAGGGCTACATTTACCTACAAGCTACAAAATCTATACCCCTGTGATTATTAAAAATGTTATCATGCACACAAAAGTTACCTTTTAGTTCCTCCCAAAAGAAAGTAGAGATAATTTAGTTTCAGAATTCAGTATCTAGAAAAAGAAAGAAAGAAACAGTGGAGTAGTAACAAAATGACCTCATTTTCAGAGGTAGAAATGCACTGGTTATGCTTTGATGTAAAGAATCTCCTCCTTCTTTCAAATGAAGACATGTTTTTTTATTTCCAGGTTTATGAAGACAGGGAAGTAATGAGTGGGCAGAAAATTCCGAGATTACATAAGAAAACCAAAAGAAAATATAGTTTCATAAAAAAGAGCTCCTGATTAAAAAAAATTTAATTCAGTTTAGAATATTTTCTCAAAAAAAAATATTATTGTCCTTGGATTATTAGTTTCTGAGGGTGTCTTTGTTATCACTAAGTAAGGAATAACCCAGTTCAAGAATCAGAGGTATCAAGATGATATTGCTCTATTTGTTTTCTTCTTCTCTCTCTTTTTTTTTTTTTTAATTGGGTAATTGAATGTGTGCTATAACCAGGCTGATACAAAAAGTCAGATCATGAATTAGTCTCCTCTTGGGACACTTTACCATGTGCCCTTGTAGCTTTTGAGGATGTTTTCACTATGTGTGAAAAAATAGAGTGCAAACCTGGGCATCGACCAATTATTTTTGGTGGAACCTGCCTCCTTGGTTTGTCCTCCACAACACAACAGGAAACCCAGGCAGCCGTTAGCCTACAAAGGAATTCTGACAAATAATGTTTGATGAATTTGCTTGCTGTAAGCAGGCAATGTGTAATGAATAAAGTGTACTGAAAGGGGAACATTTAGAAATGAAGATTAAAATATGGCCGGAGGTTAATGATGTATTATCCAAAGTTTCTTTTCTTCCATTGAAGCATATCTGGGCTTACATACACTGTAGTTATTGAAATTATAATAGAAGAATATATTTTTGGTAGAGGAATTATTACCAATATTTAAATTTAGAGAGAATGTGAAGTCTAACACACAATTTAAAACTCATTAAAATTATCTTACTAGTTATTTCTTTTACAAAAGGATTTGGACTGGATTAATTATAGCATGACCAAGTGTAAAGAGGCCAATGCAATGTTTTGCTGATATTGTCCTTTATAATTATATTGCAACTCTTGACTTCTGCTGTTCTGCATTCAAGCTCTTTTCAAGATATTACTTTGATTTGTTGTCTTCGTTTGTGTATGTAAAAATGTCTCTAAATAAGAACAGACTTCTGAATGCTACGCCACTGTGTAGGAAAGAGGTCTGAGGATGGCAACATATTTTAATTTACTGATGTATTAGTCGTGACAAGAGTGCTTCTTCTCATGTAAAGAGCCACATGGCTTGACAAAGTTTGGTTTATACCTTGCATATGAGCCCCTTCTTGTGAACTGGGTTAATATATATATATATAAATATATATATAACTGGTTCTGTAAGCATCAGAAGGACTTTGCATCCCTGTTAATAGGTTTTGTTGTATCACCTCAGTTAAAAAAGAAAGGTGAAAGAGAAGGAAAAGCATGCAGTCTTGTGGTATTGTAATTGTTGGTTCTTTACTGTAAGTAATATAAGTACAGCTTGAGCCTGATGGTCAACACAGGTTTCTGGAGAATCTGGGGTCGAAGGTGAAGCCAGGAAGTCAGCTTGGTTTGCCAGTAACTTAGAACTGAAAAGCTTAAAAATTTTAAGGTGTCAGAATCTTTCCGTTTTGTTACTCATCTTGTTATTTAAAAAGAGTCTGAATCTTAAGCCTAAGAATAAAACAGATTAAAAGTGTGGCAATATATGTCTATATGTCTGCTTTCACATACAACACAACCAACGTAGATGAGTCACTGCTGAAATCTTGTAATTTTCTGCTAAGCAATAAATTATTACCTTAGCCTTCACTGGAAATGAAGAAAAAGGTAGCTAAAAGTGTTTGAGAAAAATAATACCTCCTACATTTTTGCTGGATAATAATAGACTTAGCTATCTTAGATGAGTCATGTTATGGTCAGTCTTGGTGGGAACTGAAGAAATATCATCAATTCAGTTTTGAATTGAATATTAAAAAAAGCCCCTCCATTTGTTCCAAATAAATATGTTTTTTTCCCCCATTTGGGCTTATTTTCAGATATTCTTTTAGTAGTAAGTATTCTACAAGAGATTCAAACTGCATGAATAAGTAATATGTCATAATAAAATGTCATTAACTTTATATTTGAAATTGGAATGGAAAAGAGAAAATAACTGTTATTATTCAGACTTAAGTTTAGAAAAATAGAATTTAAGAAAGTAAAATAATCTACCAATAGAATTAGTAATGTGTGGATGGTTCAGAAGCCTTAGGTACTTAATGCCTACTTTGCCTTAGTCTTCAATATTCAGAGCAGTTATCCTCAGGATATTTGCCCCCCCTCAGCTGGAAGACAGGGATGGAGAGCAGGATATACCCCTCATGATCCAGGAGGAAGCAGTTTATGACCTGCTATGTCACTCGAACACTCACAAGTCTGTGGGTCCAGAGAGACTCCACCCAAGAGTACTGCGAAAGTGCAATGAATGGGGTTAAATCCAGCTTGTGGTCCATCACAAGTGGTGTTCCCCAGGGCTCAGTGTTGGGGTCAATTCTGTTTAATACATTTATCAGTGCTCTGGGTGAGGGGATTGAGTGCATACTCGGTGAGAATGCAGGTGACACCAAGTTGTGTAGGAATCCTGATCTATCTGAGGGAAAGAAGGTTCTACAGAGGGGTCTGGACAGGCTGGATTGATGGCTGAGGCCAGATGTAGTGTTTAGGGACGTGGGTTAGTGGTGAAGTTGTCAGTGTTAGGTTTACAGTTCTATGTGATGATCTTAAAGATCTTTTCAAACCTTAGTGATTCTGTCATTCTGTTCTATAACTAAAAATCTTTAGTAACCTGAAATACCAGTGAATTACTTATTTCCTGTAAAATAAATATTCTTATATCATTACATTATTATATTACAGAGAAGGTTTTCTTTGCTGCTATTTTATAATTTTGCAAAAAAAAAAAATATTTCTTTAGCAAATTTTTACCATTGTGGCCAAAATCTTGTTATCAGTGATTTAATTCTCCTTTATCAATGTCTCCTTTATGAGAAAATGGAAGAAGCAATATCTGAAATGTCTCAGTTTTTAAAAGTAATACATTTAAGTTCTTCTTTCAGTTTAGAAGTCAATGAACCCTTTTGGAATTATAGCTTTTCCTAGAAGA
This sequence comes from Clamator glandarius, assembly GCA_033459285.1. Classification (NCBI taxonomy): domain Eukaryota; kingdom Metazoa; phylum Chordata; class Aves; order Cuculiformes; family Cuculidae; genus Clamator; species Clamator glandarius. The sequence goes on from JAUNZM010000826.1 coordinate 916,427, forward strand.
AGTGCATTATTTTTGCCAGCTCAAGTTGTGATACATTTAGTAAATATATGTCTGCATCACCAATCTCAGGCTCTCAAAGTGGAGATAGAACATTTCCAGGAAAATTTATTCTGAAGTTGTTATTTGCTGCTTTTTTTTTCTTTTTTTTCCAAGTGGCTGGATTTTTAGGCCACTGGGCTACTTTCATCCAGTTTCAATAAAGACCTTGAGCCTCAAGGGTGATAAGTATATTCCACAGGTGTTATGAAACAGGCAGGTGGATAAGCGAGAAAGGTATCATGGAAGCACCTCATTAGACACCATATCCATCATTTTGTTACAATTTCTTCCCACTTGTGTTCCCTGGTGTCTTTGCACTGATTTGTGTCTGTGAGTGAGGCAACCTAATGTCTGTTCTCTTGCAGACCCAGGCACAGAAAGAGGGGACCCACTGTGAAGTTGCAGAGAGGCTCTGGGGCACAGATGATGGGACAGAGGGGCTGGTGTTTATCTAGCTCTGAAATTATCCTCATCCAGTTTCCGACAAATTCAGTTAAAAATTGATTTTTTTTTCCACTTAGAACATGTCATCAACACTGAAGGTGATAAATAAAAAATTTAAAAAAATTAAAAAAAAAAGACACTGACTTCAATTATGGAAGAATTAAGACCCTGATCATAACTTTCAGATTCTTTCCGTGAATGACTGAAGAAAATCCAATGTCAGCTGTAGACAGATCCCCATCCTCAGTTCTTTGCAACACTGAGAGCCTGTTGAGGCTCTGGCCTTCTGAACATAATTAAAATTTAGGGAGACTAAGAAAAGGGCATTGGACTGTGGCAAAGAAAAATTATACAAGTGTTTAAAGAAGGCGTCAAAGTGTATACTGCAGGCTTTAAATATATAAATAAACCTAGTGAGATACATGCAATATATAAATAAACCTAGTGAGATACATGCAATTGGACAACAAAATATACAGAAGCTCAAAAATATCTTTATTTGTAATTCTGTGCAGGTATATTGGAAAAATAATGTAGGTGTTGTTCACTGTTCTTAAGAACATTAATGATTACAAGGTAACTTATATGTGATATAAAAATTTGTGAAAAGACTGAATTTAATTATTATTCAGCATCAAAGCATTACCAAAAAAAAAAAAAAACCCAAGCTAAGCAAACCATATTGAACATCTGTCTCAAAAATGTTTAAATCAATAGTAAAAGTAAACTTTATTTGACTTGTAGGCACAGTCTAATTCCATGCCCAGATTTTCCACAGGCTAAGTAATTACAATTAACCAGTGATTAATGCTTTAGCTAATAAAAATTTTCTTGAGGAACTGAATACACTATACTTTCTCAAAATCATGGAAAAAAGCAGGATAAAGAGCTATTTCATGGGCATGGCAACAGACAGGCATGTAGCAGAAAATGGATTATTATTTGTTCATTCTTAATTCTTTCTTACATTTGACTTCTGATTTTATAGTTTACAACTTTAGTTTGTTAGGGTTTTTTTTTAATCTTCGTGCTCATAAACAAAATTATTATCTAATTTTCTAGGAGTAAAAACACAGGCAATTCTTTCTTGAGCTGATGGCAGACAGAAATTTCTTTTTTCTTCAGAAATATTTCCTGCATTAACTAATATCTTCTGTGTTTTGATTATACAATTTTGTTTTGCTTTATACAGTACTTGTTCTACATAGCTACAGTTTCTCGATTTTTTTTTTTTTACTGAATGTAATCTCATGAATCATTTGCAGCACTCTAATAATGCAATATTTTCTTTTAAAATGAGGCCAAGAGTCTCCTATTTAATCCAGATAAAACAGAATATAGAAATCTTAGAATTTTTTACATTATGGTCATCCAATTTGTAATGATATCATAAAAAAGATAAAGTCATTCAAAATAAATGATGGAGATTTGCCAGTACATTTGACCTTACGATTGATTTTAATTATTTTCTTTGAATTTGATTGATTTTAATTATTTTCTTTGTTTTTCATTTGGACAGCTTCATCAGAGATAAGGCATTCTGATAAAAAGTATCAATTTTCAGAAATGAATATTTTTCAACAGAGAAGCATCCCAATTCAAAAAAACCAATTCTACCACCTTCTTATAGTGTATTTCCTGTAGTAACAGGCTTTATTGTCTTCCAGATACAGAAAATGCTCCTGGATGTTAAATGTGTGCCCAGATTGGTAGCTTACCTGATCTGTTAGCCACTTTTGATTCTGATCACAGAATCACAGAATAACCAGGTTGGAAGAGACCCACTGGATCGTCGAGTCCAACCATTCCCACCAATCCCTAAATCATGCTCCTAAGCACCTCATCTACCCTAACCTTAAACACCTCCAGGGACGGTGACTCAACCACCTCCCTTGGCAGACTGTTCCAATGCCTAACCACCCTCTCCGTGAAGAACTTTTTCCTAATCTCAAGCCTAAATCTCCCCTGACGGAGCTTGAGGCCATTCCCTCTCGTCCTGTCCCCTGTCACTTGGGAGAAGAGCCCAGCTCCCTCCTCTCCACAACCTCCCTTCAGGTAGTTGTAGAGAGCAATGAGGTCTCCCCTCAGCCTCCTCTTCTCCAGGCTAAACACCCCCAGCTCTCTCAGTCGCTCCTCATCAGGCCTGTTCTCCAGCCCCTTCACCAGCTTCGTGGCTCTTCTCTGGACTCGCTCCAGAGCCTCAACATCCTTCTTGTGGTGAGGGGCCCAGAACTGAACACAGGATTCGAGGTGCGGTCTCACCAGTGCCGAGTACAGGGGCAGAAGAACCTCCCTGGACCTGCTGGTCACGCCGTTCCTGATCCAAGCCAAGATGCCATTGGCCTTTTTGGCCACCTGGGCCACTGCTGGCTCATGTTCAGTCGCTGTCAACCAACACCCCCAGGTCCTTCTCCTCCTGGCAGCTTTCCAGCCAGGCTTCTCCTAGTCTGTACCTCTGCTTAGGGTTGTTGTGCCCCAAGTGCAGGACCCGGCATTTGGCCTTGTTAAACCTCATGCCGTTGGTCTCAGCCCAGCAGTCCAGCCTGTTCAGATCCCTTTGGAGCCTCCCGACCCTCCAGCAGATCCACACTTCCTCCCAGCTTGGTGTCATGGTACTTGCCAAAATTTTTTATTCATCCTAGAGTGATTTACACTGGCAGGAAACACATTATCCAGGGGCCTTGAGCATCCTGGTCCACTGGGAGGTGTCCCTCCCCATGGAAGGGATCTTGGAACTGGATGATCTTTAAGGTCTCTTTCAAACCTAAACATTCTGTGATTCTGTGATATATTACCCAACAACTCTGCCATTCAAAAAGAAAAGGTAGGGGGTAGCTTCCTTAGCCATTATCTCTGTTTCAGGCTTTGGACATTAATATTTAATTATCTGAGGGATTAATACATGACAAATGAGTCCAGAAGGTGAGTGAGGGACTTATTCTGTCGCTTGTAAATTGGTGAATTAGGATTTTAGATCTGTAGCCACTTGGTATGATTAATTCCAAAGTATTTTACAGCCGTATCTCAGTTCTCTGTTGAAGTACATGGGGCCTCTTGTCTTACTCCCTGCCTGTTTTCCCTTGCAGTCTGGCTTTCCTTCACCAGACCTGGGCTCCCAGGTGATCGAGGAGATCCATTACATATGTACAGACTCAGATACTTGTGTGGATGAAGCAATGGGGGTGAGATGTTCTGACACTGGTGTCTGAAGTCAAGCTGCAATAAATCCTTGGGAAGTCTCCCAAAGAACCTCAAGGATGTAACATGATTTTATACAGTCCATCATTACCTTGGCATCTTCAGGATAATGTGGCTTTTTCAAACAAGGAGTTTTTCAGACAGACATAATTGAGCTATAAGAAGACAAACAAACAAACAAACAAACATGGATTAAGCGGAGTGGCCTTTGTTACACAGGAGATCAGGCAAAATCAGACCCTGCATATGGTATATTTGTATGTGATAACAAAATAACAGACGTTTCCAATAGCATGGAAAGCTTTCCTTGTCCGTATACCAAACCTGTTGGGTTTTTTTTGTTATATTATTCCTTCAGGAACACTAATAAGTTTTACCTCTTAAAGTTCAAAAGTCACTTAAAATTAAAAATGTTGTAAAAAAAATACCAATTCTGTGCACACTTTGAAAGTTTAGTCAGTATTCTAAGAAGTTTCCAGGTTGCTGATCCCTCTGTTGCACTGGAGAACTTAAAAGGCATCTCTAACTTCTGTTACTGTCAAAGACTGGATAGGTCTAACATTTTACTTTGAAATTATGTTCTTCTTATGAACTGCTTATTAGGCAATTATATGTGCTGTTTAAGCTAGAACTAGTTAGAAATTGAAATAAAATTATTTTTAAAAGACTCAGTGGTAGTTCTTGTTGAAAGGCAGTTATGACTGTGCTGCTGTCAGATAGGATTTAGAATAATGAGACACACAGGTAATCAGCATGAACTGGCAGGAACATTTTTTCCATGATTTCCTTCCAAGGGAACCTGATTAGAAAAATATTGCACTTATTACTTTTGAACGAGCATTTAAAGTAGGTTTGTCTAGAAAGAGAATTGCATATGGCATTGCTATTTCAGTCATATATAAACTGTAAAATATAAGGAAAAAGAGGAAAATTAATGTTTCAAGGATTATAATTTTAGCAGGCCAGCTAGTCACATATTTTTACTACTTGCAACGTAAATGTCTTAATCCCAAGTTGTGAAAAGCATTCTAGTTGTGACAAGTTCCACTATTTATGAAAGAAGAATCACACAAATTAAATATAGGGACTAGATATAAGGTTGTTATTTCCATCTTGCCCATACAGGCTGGTACTTTCTTATGTATTCTAAAACATTCTGTCTGCTTTTTATCATTTCTCATCTGCAAGGCTCAGCTCATATATAAGGGCCTTAAGCATGCAATGAATTCTACTTCTCTGAGGTATTAGGAAGTTCTTGTTAACTTTGAGAACTCATAAATCTGATTAAGATAAAGTAGAATTAAATAACAACAACAAATACCTCAGAGTTTGTAATACTGTGTATAACCTACTTTAGTGCAGAGCAGGGAAGATGGAGCAAGATGTCTCTGCAACCTCTTGATCCTGTTACCACTTGCACTGCAGCAGAGCTCAGAAGTCCTGAAAGAAATCTGCAATTAAATAGACCATGGTGGTGGAAATAGAACAAAAAAACCCAATTATTTTTTCAAGGAAAGACAGAAGATCCTTAGCAGAATTGGAAGAATACCTGTGATCTCTTCGTTCAACATCCATTGCCCTGAGCATTGTGTCAGGCTCCCTGGTCATGGATATTATAATCCAGACATCACTCAACATGTGCTGCTACAGGAGTGCAGAGCTGTTGCTCTTTTGACACCAAATCCCTTAGAAACTGCACTCACTGCTGATTTTGTATCTGAAATTGAAGTTAAAAGTTTAGAAAAATTGAAATATTGTGGCTAACTATCAAGCCAATGATTGAGATTGCCTTAGAAGATGAAGTTTTGACAACTTCATAAAATCCAGTTTCTGCTACTGAAACCTAATGAATTACTAGCTATTGCTTTATCACTACAGTAAACCCAATCCATGAGCAAATATAATTTGCAGTAATGCAAGTAAGAACAGAGTTTGATCCTTCCTTCTAGTGGGAGGTGTCCCTGCTCTAGTGGGGTGTGTCCCTACCCATGACATGAGGATTGGAATTAGATGATCTTTCTGGTCTCTTCCAGCTCAAACCATTCTATGATTCCCTTTTGACTTTGCAAAGGAAAAAAAAAATGTGTGTGGATTCTCTTGAAGGAGGAAAAAAAGTCAGAGACAACTTTGGAAACAACAATGTTTAGCTACAAGGCACTGTCTTTATTTAAAATGTGTGGATGTAACTCAGCAATGCTTTTAAAACTGGAATAGTAGTCATATACTTAAAAAAGCACACAGAAGTAAAAAAAAACGGTTGTTCAACCTGGAGTTATGAGAAGAAGTACCATCATTCATTCTGAGATACAATGAGATGCCAAACTTGAAGAATATTTATTTGGTAGTCATTTCCTATATGCTTCTCTATTAGTTTTAGCTGAATAAACTCAACAGACCAGCATTAGTAACAATCCAACAGAGCGCTGGTTGCCTGGAGCATCGTATGGGTAATGGATTATAAAATGCATCTCAATAGGTAAATCTGTTGCCATTGCACATTTTATCTGAATAACTCAGTAATGCTGTTGGTGAGCTAAAGTTGTTCTTAATACAAAAGAAAAAAAACACAAACAACCCAGACCACTGAGGGAGAAGGGAACGCTTCACTGGCCTCCCCTTGGAACAGGTGAGGCACTTTACCCAGGGGACTGGGTAAAGAGAGTTTCTAAAAGCATTTTCAGATGCCAGTTCCCAGACACATCAACTGAATGAGTTGTGCTCTGGTTGTACAAATGAGCAAGGCTGAAATCAAACACAAGAAGAAAACACTTTGGGGCAGCTAGATGCAAGTAGGACTATGTGGAGATTAAAAAAATCCATAAAAAGGTAGTGGTGCCTCCAGCCAGAAGCAGACAGATTAGCTTAAAACTTGAATGCTATGTTCTTGAGTGGGAAGCACACTTTTGAGAGTGAGGAGGACTGCTGACATCTAGTGTTTTCTACTTTAAAAAAAATCAACTACTTGGACTCTTCAGGAGCAAAAGGATCTGTATTCAGTTACAGCCCTTGGGTTGCTCAGAGAGCACAGGATGCAAGACTCCATGACATCAGTTCAGTGAGGTGGTTGCAGAGGATACAAGCTTGAAATTCCCCAGCTCTGGTGCCTGTCCATGTTAGAATTGTTTCTAATATACTTATCCTTTTACACAGAGAAGCAAAGAGAACTGCATAGGGAGATGCATTTGAACATTTCCTTTCTTTCCCCCCCTGCTAGTCTTATTTTCTTGAACAAAGAAGCAATTTCTAAAATCAAGATCATTAATGAATTTAAGCAAAAGTCAGGAAAAGGCACTGGGAAATGTTTGGCCTTTCTGCTTCACTTGCTGAAAGGGACAACAGTTACATTTTACTATATTTGCTTTACATAAAAAATAAAAACCCAACAAAAACAACAAGCTGGAAAACAATACTTTCACAGATATCATAGATGCAGTAAGAGCACATAAATATTGTATGACCTTACTGTGACTGTCACTACATTTCCTTTTAACCAAACATAATTCTTCTATAATAGTTTCATTGGAGAATATGTTTTGTCTCCCTACGCAAGTTCATTCTTTTTACTCTGTCTATTTACAGTTTGTGCACGCTGTCTGATTATGTTAAGACTGTCATTCTGTGCTGTCATAATTATCTGGATTGTTTTGTTAGCTCTGTTGCTGTTAGACTCATTATTTTCAGCCTGCTAAATGTCCTGACCTAGATTTGATTGCCTACCAGTTGACTCATTATTTAAATTAACTGGTAGATCTACATCAGGCATTACAATCTAATTCCTTGAATTAGATTGCCTGCTGATTCTTCCTCTCTAGATGATTGATAGTTTGAATGATTGCCATTTATGAAGAAAAAACCAAAACAAAAGTAAGATTTTATATAAGAATCAGTATTTAACGACTCCTTTTCTATCGTAGCTTCAGCAACAAATTTGTTCTTGAGGCCTCAAATAGATGTAGGGATGTGGACTCTAATGATTTTACAGTGGAAAATATTGATAAATTAATATTTTGCCTGTAATGACCTTCACTTAAATATTCTCAAAAGAATATTGATATCTTGTCTACACTTGAGGCTATCTTCACTTGTGTTGCAGATGCTTTGACACACCAGCTGCAGAGCTTCATGCTAAATAACTTCCCTGAACATCTCATGCAATCTAAAGGTTACATCTAGAATGTCTTTTTTACCCCCATGGACAACTGTCTGCATGAGTAGTGTAATTACTTTGTATGGGACAACTAGTGCGAGTCCTACTCATCAGTGAGAATAACTGATTCACAATCTGTCTCTCAAAGATAAGACACAAAAAGGAGACAGAACTCGGAAATTACTCCCAATCTGTTACCTTAACCACATGATCATTCTGATGAGGATATCAGCTTTTCCTAATGTGTTTGCCTAGCGAAGACACTTTGCATAAAGAAATGAACTATTTAAAAAAACTTTGTAGTCATTACCCTTTCTACAATGATTTTTGAATGTGTTGTTCTTGAACCACTGTAATTATTATTGTTTCCAGCTAACAGCTGGTTTTGACTCTGCAAGGTCAACGGTTAAATTGCTGCAGTCACACTAAGGTCTAAGCCTGTTAGTGTTTCACAGGGCAGGAGTTTCTCCCCTGAAGATTCTGCTTTTGCAGTCAAAAGGGTGAGATCTCCCTGTCACTCTGCTAAAGGTTGCTCTACCCCTTCTCTTCCCCGAGGGCATTTATTCTCTTGGTTTTACTTTGACAGTTTTGAGTGAGGTTAGAAGAGTTCATCTTGTTTACAGCTTCTCTGGATAAAAGTAATATATGTATATATTCATGTAAGGAAGACGTAAAAGGTTTGTGTTTTGGGGGTAGTTTGCTACTTCTGTAATCGAGAAAGATTTCTCTCTGTACATGGCCACAAGGCACCCAGAAAAGGAATAACAGCGTTCTTATTTTTGTAGCTGAACGTGTATAAAGGCCAGAATCCATCATTCCCACAAGGCTAACAGAAACCCCTAAGCGCTGCAGATGTAGCAACTACTGCTACTCAATATGAGGGTGGTGGGGAGTGGGCAAGCACTCGGGCTCACGGCTCAATAGTCTCAGCTCAGTGAACATGCAATCACAGGCCTAATTGTAATCAAATAAGTAATCCAGGCCCCAATCCATAAAACATATAAGTGTATAATTAACATTAAACAAGTGCCGAGTCCTATTAAGTTTAATAAAAGATAAGCATGAGCTAACGTTAAGCATATACTTTGCTGAATCAGGAGCTACTTCAGAGCAGTGAGCTTGAAAGCAAAAATGGGTTTGCTTTTGTGTGGACTCCAGTAGACAGCAAAACCTGAGGTGTATAAGAAATGTATGTGTATAAGGTATAAATGTAGACAGAGAGTATGAACAATGAAGAAAAGCAGGGCATTTTAGCTAACTTACACTCCCCCAGGGAGCACGGGTCAGTGCTTAAGGCACCCTGTGTTTTACTTGGTCCTGTATGAGGTGTGAGAGAGGGTTAAGATAGTTTTTCTGCTTGTTAAAAAATAATAATACTAGCCTGAAGGCCTGCTCTGTGCAAACACAACTAGTCATAACACTAAGAATTGACGTGGCTGAAGCCCTCGGCAGCAAAGGAAGGACCCACAGAAACAAATAAGCAGCCCATGCCCGCAGGTGCTTGGACAATCTGATTCAAAAACATCTTCTGAACTCCAGCATCCAAAGAGGGGCCAGAGAGCCTGTGTACTTCAGTATTTCCACTGCTGGCTTTCAAATTTCCCTGTTATTGAAAAATTATATGGGTATTAAACCAGGTGGAAATTACAGGAGAAAAAACCAGGGAAAATAGAGTGTGAGAGAATGGCAACCTGCTATCATTACAGTTGAGAATATAGGAATATATGTTAGCTAATGATTGCAAAAGCACATAAACTATCAAACAGCTCTGCACAGCCAGGGTAAAGACCGCAGAATTAAACATTAATGCTAAGCTGCTTAAGATGAACGCTGTGACTCCAAACTGTGTGTACATTAGAAAGGTTGACAGAAGACTAATTTCTAAAGGAGAAAATGTTTTAAAAATTAAGCACAGCCATCAATAAATCAGCCAAGCTTAAAATAAAAATAGGCGTTTGGATATACTCTGACATTTGAATATAATATAGTTGGAAGAATAAAGGTTTTACAGAACTATGTTCTAAAGTAATCAACTGTTCCTTACACTTACTGTCTTTATGCTGGAGATTGTGTTTAAAGAATTGTAACCAGTGGTATAGTTCATGGATTTATATCAAACTTCATATGGAACTAACACTACAATAATGATTTCTCTTAGAATATATATACCAGTGCAGAGCTTTGGAGTGCTTTACCAGCATTATTTAATGACATGCACTATAGCCCTTTGAGGCAGGTATTGTAGAGATGGAAAAGCTGAGACATAGCAAGATATTTCTTAAAGCTATTTTGTGAATAAGCAGAAGGGTAAGAATTAGAATTTAAGAAGACTTACTTCCTCAAAATGACTGAGGATAGTCTCTGTACAATGCTTTTCAAATGTGATTAAATTATTAAAATGCTTTCATTCCAAATGCAAATAACACATGTGGGCTCCAGCCCACTCCGATGTCTTTGGCCTAAACTACTTCTTTACACTGCCGAGGGCTAGATCCTCAAAGAGGCTTTGTAATCTGGCCCCGTTTAGCGAAGCGCTTACTTCAATAAGGCTACACACGTATAACGTTTAAGTACATGCATTAACGCCTCCATGGATTAATGCCATGCAGTTCAGCACCTTAAAAGATTGAGCTTTAAATTTAAATTTTAAGATCGTATACTGCTTAAGACAATTAATTTTTAATAGCAAAGACATTGGTTTTGACACACTTACTACAGCATAAAAATGTCGATCTCACTGGTCTAGGCTCCTTTTGCTTGTGGGCTCGTTCAGTACTGCCAGACCTGCTTGGTGTTAGGCTCTGTAATGCACAGGTATTTTAGGGCATCATGCAAACAGATGCCCCCTTAGGGCCCTTCATCAACAGCTGACCTCTGTCCCTGGGGCCTGGGAAGACTCCTGAAGGCACTAGTTATTGGGGAATTACACTCAAGTTAATGCAGTTGCTCACTCTAACCTTTAACACTTAACTGTAATAATGAGAAGTAATACATATAACTTTTTAAAGTATTGTCATTAACTTATCTGTTCCGTAAGTGAAGTGTTTTTGTTGTTATTTTTCAGTTGACCAATAATATTTCAGCAGTGTACGTCTATCAGCATTCTTAAGCAGTTATCAACACTGTATGTAAGTAAACATATGGATTCTAGCAGACAATGAGAACTGCCTAGAAGGCAGCCACTTCTGTGCTTTAAGTTTTAACTGCAGCAAGCAGACGTTCCTTGTGATGGGGTGGTTTAATGGTGTTTTTAATCATGAACAGTTGCATTTGATTACAGTTTTTGTTTTTCTTCTCTCTGAAAATGAAACGGCAAAGAAATGTGACTTTCCATCTGAGTTGCAACTTCAGGAAAGACTTTCTTATATCCTCTTTTGGCAAGAATTTTTCAGAGCTTGTATCTAGCTTTTGAGAAGATCGTGGTTAAAAATGGGAATTACTCTTAGGCTCCCAGTGCAAGACGTCCCAAGTCTGACAGACCTGGCATAAAAGATGACAGTAGCTGTCTTTAGCTCTCCATGGAGATAAAACCAAGATAACACAGTTATTCTGCTTTTCAGTCAGAGATTAAAAATGTGATTCAACAGTACATGAATTTGAACACTTCAGGGATGATTTTATTCACTGACTCATCTAGAGGATAATCAGCTGTGTTGGAAGTTTCTTGTTTAATATTCAGCAATCTTAACATTCAGTAAACTCCAGTCTAATTTATGGTTGTTAGCATAGCTGATTTTGTGAATAGATCCTGAGGTCAATGGGCTCCTCAAGCATTCATGTAGATGGTATTTACAGTGATCCTTACAGTAATCACTAATATTTGAATTTGAAGAACAATGAAGTTTCTCTTTCGATCAGGAATTCATACTGTTTTGAAGAGTTGTGTTTCCATGTTAAATGCAAAGTTTTTGCTTTTTACTGATGAACAACTTTTTTTGCTGTTTTGTGGCAAATTATTTTTAGATGAAATAAGTTCTAAATCAAAGTGAAAAAAACAAAATGCAAAAGTGGAAGTGAAACAAAGCAAGTATATTCAATTACAGTATTACTGCTGTATTTCAAAATACTTTGATAACATTATTCCAATGTATTCTGTTTTTACTCATATTTCAATATTTTACTAAATTTGCTGCATACAGAACACTTTAGTTCTTTTATAGACCTCTGTATGAGTCAGATGGGGTCCTACACATTGTGTCTGTTGCAAACTGGAGGAAAATGACTGGCAGTAATATCCTGAAGGTGAAAATTCCTCTCCTGGGACCTTCACCTGGCACATACTACCTGCCATATGGTCATGTGTCCAGATGATCTTGGACAAGGTATCTCAGGATATCAGTTTCCCAGTACAAAGAATACTCCTATGTCATTGCCACTGTAGGAGGGTAAGAAGACAAAGAGACCAGTAACACTTACAGCAGGACTTCCACTTTTCCTGTCCATCACACATCTTTATAGAAAGTTCTGGATCATGTCTTCTTGTGGAGCTGAGACTCTCTCCTGACCGATTTTCTGGGTAGTTCTCAGGCACAGTTGATAATTAGGTTAGGTATAACTTTAGCTGTACCTACCTCTAATTCCATATAAATCTATGGAAATGCTTCCAGTTTTCCATACTCCAGCTGTATTCTGCAAATGATATGACAAGGTTCACAAACTCAGCAACTTTCCTTCCTGTGACCTAGTTTCCATGAGGGGAAACCTGCACACACAATTTGGGAAGGGACTAAAAAGGTGTCCTGCTCTGTAGTTTAAGTGATGAGGAAACACAGATCCTCTGGCATAGTAGAGCACAGCGGTATTATCAGCTTGGTAGGGACCTTTTGTTAGTTCTGGGCTCCCAAAAGTCACTGCTAAAACTGTGTTCCATAAAGGGGTAATATCTGTGAGAACCATCCTTTGAAAGCAGTATGGTGAGCTACATCCTAGGTCAAATCCAAAACAGAGGTTTATGCTATGCTGGTGTGCTAAGGTTACAACGAAATGTAAAGGTTGACCTTTATCTTCTTGGGTGTATCTGGCCAATTTCTGGCTTCCTAATCTTCTCTGGAATAGCGGGTGCAATGCTAGACCTGAATCCAGCAAATAAGATATTGTCCCCATATGTTGTATCTTTATAAAAGTCTCAGCCATCACAAAGCAGATGAAGTTTTACAACATATGCGGAATAGAGAAAGATTTAGGAAGAGGTATATTTCAGTTAAATTTTCTTATGTATTTCTTCTCAGGTCTAAATCTTTCTGTGGGATCTGCACCCAATAGTGTAATTAGCCAAAGTCTGCAGCAGTAGCCACTTAAGCTACCAGGTTTCAGAAGGACTGAATACTTTCCAGCCTCCTCAATCCATTTTTGCAAATGTGCAAAAATGAGATTACTGGGAGGCTTTGTATGAGTTGCTTTAGCTTTAATTCCTGAAGAGTTTTTAGAGCTGCTAATCTGAGAGCTCGTCTCCAGGGGCTGATGACTCTTAAATCTATTTTACAGATTTAAATACCTCACCCTCAGTATCCAGGGCTGAGGTTAGAAATGCCACTTACCCTTTCCATTCCCTCTCTGCTCTCTGAGAAGGATGATAAAATTACCAGAAGAGACAGATAAAGATGAGCAGAAGCGTTAGGAAGAAGGAGAGAGACATTTTTCCTTGCTCAGCTCAGCTTGCACTCTAACAGGTATTTACAGTCTCTGGCTCATGGTGCTTGTTCTCAACTGTGTCAATCTGCTTCTATCCACAGGCTGACTGTAGCTAGGAGCAAGATAATTTATCTTTCTTGCTCTTACCCTTGTCTGTGTCCTCACACATTAAGGATATTTCTCAGGCATCACAAATACGTGTGAAATCTCTTGATTGCCTTTGCCCCATGTGAAAAGGCATTGTATGCTCTGTCCTTGACCAGCTATTGTTATGCCTTTATAGCCGGCTGATGAATTCTCAGAGCACAAGCACAAATTCTGATGGACTGAAAAAAAAGGTAAAAAAAAAAAAATATATATATATATATATGCTCTGCACTTGAAGAGCATTGCTCTTATTGACACTGCCTGCCAGAGAACTGACCAGTGCTCTCTGCACTGAATTTTCATATTCATGGGCTGCCTTCTTAGCAGCCAGTCCTAGGTGCTTATGGGCTCTGTGCATCTCTCCTCTGTCTTTGCAGATTAGTGTTTTTGGGTGCAGAAGGAAGGTGCTGTATGCTGCTGCTCTTCATAAAAGTCACTGTTCCCGAAAGGATCAGCTGCATCACTGGCTCCATTACCCTTGCACAAGGTATTCCCAGTTCTCCAAAACATAATGGCTCACAGTAATTTTTTCCTTGTCAGCTGCAAGGATAAAAATCTGTGATTTGGTTTTTTTTTTTCTTTGAATGTGCAGAATTTCTGCAAGCGTTTTTCACAACAGCTAAATATTTCTCAGGAAAAGACTAAGACTAAGTGGGAGCTGCAGGGAGGAGGGGAAGAGACACAAATTATTTTCAAGTGGTCATGTTCCTCATTGTCTGTTTAATTCCCAATACACATAGAGCTTTCTATAGGCATTTGTCAAGCTAAAGGGAGTTTTTGGTGCTGGGAGACTACTCACAAAGCAGAATCACACAGGTTGCAATTTCATATTCAGCATCTCTCAAGTGATAAAATATAACATCTTCAATTTTAGAGAACAGTACCAATAATAAAACGATATCTAGAGATTATAGAGGAATAATCTGTAAACAAATGTATGACTGTAATTCACCTTTGGGAGGCCAATAAATCATTCTGGCATTGCCTTAAAATATTTAGTTGTAAAATTACTGGGATAGTTTGCACAATGGAAACTTCCCTCCTTCTGGCCCATGTGCATAATCTGTGGAATTGGCAAAACTTGTCAGGTTTCTAATTCATCAAACACATGTACAGCAAATCAGCTTCAGTTTAGGGTTATTTTAGCTTTTGAAAGCAGTTATTTGAAACAAAATAGTCCAAGCGCAGCCAAAGATAAGAGATAGAAAGCCTTTGTTTTTTTCTTATCAATGTCAGTGGCACGGTGTCATCTTATTTCAGGGGAAAATCCACCTATCAGTGAATACAGAGTCAAAATCAAGTTTTGACTAAATTAATCATTTTTATTTTGGTTTGATTTTTGCTATCACATAGTACAGACATTATTATGCTTTACTTCTCTGGAATCCAGACTTCTATCTTTTTCAAATGTATTGAGAAGAGCATTATGGATTTAGTCCTAACACTGTCTTCAAGAGAGTTGTGAGGTAATTCATATTTTACAACTCTAATCAAGAGAGGCCTACAAAGATATGTAGAAACACTGGAGAAATATTTGGAAATAGCAAAGAAATACCTTTGCAAATTGACAGTATTTATTGGAAAATAATATTCTGAGGCTGCATAAATTGATCTCATATTTCAAAATTTTAATGCAATTAATAAAGATTTACTTAGGAGAAAGTCTTTCTAACTTTTCAGTTTCATTTTCTGACATAAAATCTTCTTCAGTAGATGTGATTTGAGAACATTTACTGGTGATACGTGCTGCATGCCTTCCCAGCAAGGAGGTTTTGGAAATGCATAGTGGCAATCCAAATTAAAGATGAAAACAGGGTATAAATAATTCCAAAGTGAGAGTAGAGGCAACAGGAATATTTGGAGTGCTGTTTTTAGTTAAGAAGGGAAATAATCAAATATGTGGCAGCTGGAGCTGGAAAAAGAAGAGGTTAACAAGGTGTTAATGGCTATTTAGCAAAGTAGCAAAAAGCTAACAGATGAGGTAAGGTTTAAGAGAGGTAGCGAAAGAGTTCAAGTTAGCTCTGGGACCTCTGTATTGGGGAAGTCAAGGCTCATAACATGAAGTAAATCTTGTTGAAATCTTGTTTATGACTTTATCTACTGCCATGACCTTGCAGGCACAAACATGCACCTATCAGGTTCAATGTTTTCCTATAACTAAACAAGAAGCTGATATAAGCTCTGAATTACTGCGATGAAGCACTGTACTGGTTCATTACAGCTGGATGGATTATTGCTTCCTTCAGATACCATCAGGACTTTATCTGGAGTGTGTTCACATACAATAAGATGATCTCAAGGCAGCAAAGATGGTCCTAGAACACTGGCTGAATTTGAATACAACTGGAAGTTTATCTTCATCTGTCTTCCAGTGTGTGCCTGAAGTGTGTGTTCCAACAACCTCTTCAGTCAGGTTAGCATGTAATTTCTCTCATTTCCCTATGGGAGACTGTTAAACTGCATAAAACCCTTGACAGACTTAATTTATTTGTCTGGAAGACGTAAACACTCTTAATAAGCAGGAATATCCTAATGTCTGAGCAGTTTTCTTGCTTCATGTATGGGAGTAAAGTTAAGTGATCAGATTTGAACCCAGACTCTTTATAAATTTACATATGCATCTCTCAAAGTGGAAGATGACAAAGAAAAATATTTGTGGCAGACCCACATATCTACAATTCCCTCATGTCAGACCTCTGGTGAAACAACCCAGAGCTTTTTATTTTTTCCCCAGGTCAGACCTGGGGGAATGGAGACTTTGTCTCTTTACAAAGCAGCAGCAAAGGGAGTGAGTCAATTATTTCCAACCAAGTCTTCATTGCTTTTGGAAAAGTTTGACCATGCTAAAAAAATATTTGAGCCATGATTTGTGCTTTCCATTTTTATTATAGACTAATGGGTTTAGTTTTTTGATTGTATCTTAGATCATGCTGCTAGCCCATCATCTTATCTGGTGTCCATCAAAAGCATTTGATGGCTCCAAAGTTATGTAAAACTCCTGGTGAATATAATAGCACTTCTTAAGTGCAAGAATTCAATTATCTGCTGCAATTATCCATTTTGAAAATATATATTGCTTTCTCTAAGTATTTTCATAACTAATTCTATTATTAACTAGACTTATATAGAGAAGATTTCTGCTGATCATGTTTTCAGGATACCCGTATAGTCTTTTTTTCAGTTGGTGTTTTCAAATTCTTATTTCAGTAAATTTTTTATCTTTTCTACAGCAATGTATATACCACTGAGCTTCTATCTGTGCATGAATCTCAGAAAAATGTGCAAAACTTTAACTTTGATGAAATCCCTTAAAAAAATCATTGCCAGAATCTGAAATACTGTCACTGGGAGCCGCTAGGAAGAGTAGTGAACTCCAGCTTATAACCAAAATGCCACCAACTCTTAAATGCCCAGATGGAACAGACACGATTCCCCATTTTAACTTTTCACACCAAAAGATGCCAGCACCTACTGCACACAGCCTTAAAGTAATTTCTGCCCCAAAAAGATTAAAAACTGAGTCCGTGTTGTGAAAATGAAAAATTTTTGGTTCAGGGAGCCTGATGCTATTGGGGTAGGTGCCTGGGCTACAGGTAAAGAAAACTTGAAAATTTGAAACCTACTTTGTTTGCTGGGAAGGGACCTTTTAAAAAGGCATGTAGTGATAGGACTAGGGGCAATGGGTATAAACTGGAGAGGGGCAGATTTAGACTAGACATAAGAAGGAAATTCTTCACTATGAGAGTGAGTTGACCTTATTACTCTCTACAACTACCTGAAGGGAGGTTGTGGAGAGGAGGGTGCTGGCCTCTTCTCCCAAGTGACAGGGGACAGGACGAGAGGGAATGGCCTCAAGCTCCGCCAGGGGAGATTTAGGCTTGAGATTAGGAAAAAATTCTTCATGGAGAGGGTGGTTAGGCATTGGAACGGTCTGCCAAGGGAGGTGGTTGAGTCACCGTCTCTGGAGGTGTTTAAGGTGAGGGTGGATGAGGTACTTAGGAGCATGATTTAGGGATTGGTGGGAATGGTTGGACTCGATGATCCAGTGGGTCTCTTCCAACCTGGTGATTCTGTGAGAGTGGTGACCCACAGGCACAGGGTGCCCAGGGAAGCTGTGGCTGCCCCATACCTGGAGATGTTCAAGGCCAGGTTGGATGGGGCCATGGGCAGCCTGATCCAGTGGGAATTGTCCTCACCCATAGCACGGGGTGTGGAACTGGGTGATCTTTAAAGTCCCTTCCAACCTAAACTATTTTATGACTCTGACCCTGGCTCTTTTCTCCATGAAACAAAGCAAGCCGTGACTTTTTCCCTTGTCTTGTCTTAGCAGCAGCCCCTCCATGTGGGTACCAGCTCCTGCATCCTCACATTCTGCATTAAAACTTGCATATGTTCTGTATGCAAACACCAGTGAGTCTTGCCGAACGTTTACTGTTTGCCCAATGGCAGCAGCTTAGTACAGGCAGCACATCATTTTCCTCCTCCAACCAGTCTACAGACAATTGAAGTCTTTCACATGTTCACCTTGACAGATCTAGGTTAGCAGGATCCCTGACAGCCCAGCTGTCTTGTGTCCCCATGTCTCTATTTGGACACAGACAGCGTATTTTAGGAGGGGCAGAAAGATGAACAAGAACAGTTAATTTGCCCTTCTGAAAGAGCTGTGGTTTTATGAAATCCTGCCAACTGAGTGGTGCCATGCTTTCTGCTGCTGCCTTGTCACTGTCAAACAGGTTCACACTCCCCATCCGTGGCTGACAGCCTGGGATGTACAAACAGGAGATGTCCCTTTTTCTCTGTTTACATGTTTCATGTACTTGCTAATTACTTCAGAGGATAGTTAAATTTTACTTTGCAAACCATATTATGCAAACTATTGTTTTTGTCTTTGTTCCTGGCAAATGTAGTGTGTTGTTTCTTTTGACAAGTAACATCAACAGCAGCCTCTGTGCTAGCTGTTATTATTTATTTATCAGCTCAGTGACTCCACTTTCCAAAGGCAAATAAAAGTTATTGTCTTTGGCCATGGAGGACAACAGTGCATTTGAATGTTTTTATTTACTGATTCACTCTTATTAATATAAATTTCTAGCTTTTAGTCAGGACACTTCCCCATTATGGTACATTCCACCCTCCTGCCCTGAGTGCATATCAGACTTTCCAGACACAGGGCAGGTAGATGTTTTAATGGATTATTTGTGCATGATCCTCCTGCTCAATACACCAAGGAGAAAATGCACACATGCAGACTAATATTTCAGTTGTTCACTAGTTCAAGAAACAGCAGCAGAACTTTCTTCATCTCGTTTCAGTGTTATGCATGGGAATGCTCTGTAAGCATGGCCTGCAAAAAGTTTTCATAGTCAGATTAAACAAGGAGGTAGAATTCTCCTTCTCCATGCAGGAATAATCTCTTCCAGAGCATGGATGTGGCAGCTCCTGTTGGTGTGCACTTTCCCAGCAGTTGTTTTGCATTCCTTTAAGAGGATGTGACTAAGCCAAGTGAAACTTGCTGGTGGAGGGGAGACTAGCTTGTGTCTGCAGGGCAGAGGGATGAGGCACAGCAAGTTCGACATCACAAGAGCCTCACTGGGAAGGGCTAGGAAATGCTGGGAGTAAGGTTTTAGGGCTAAAGACATGCACATGAAGGACTGATATAGATGTACCTTTAACACAGCCTCCATGGAAATACTACACAGTCTACTTTCATTTTTCTTTTCTCTAATTACGGTAATATATGGAACTGAGTAAGTCTACTTTGTTATTCCAGCATGAAATATTTTTCACATTAATCATTGTGTCCCTGTGACCCACTAAAGTCCCTAAGCTAATGTGAATTAATCACCTTATTCTGGGCAGATATCTGTTGGTATAGTCTTTCATTATTCCTATAATTTGTTTTGGTTTGTTGTTTTGGGTTTTTTTTCCCCTTCAGATATGTGGGAGATGCCAATCAGAAGCAGGCAGCCATATAGTATACATGTATTATTTTCTCAGTTAAATTTATAAATTGCAAAATAACATAGAAGATGCTGTGATTGTGCCATAAGCACTGCATTCATTATGCAAGTGAGATGGTGCACAGGTGTTCATACCTAAACAAAGGGATGAATTCCTGCTATTCCCTTGGGATGCGTGATCTCCGAATCCATTGGAGAATGCAGAAAAGCAATGGGGTGATAAAAATGTTATTTTTATTCTTGACATCCCTGATCTGAAGTAACTTACTGGGTGAGGCAAAGTGGTTGAGCTCACAGACATTGACCGGTGGGGAAAAAATGATAACACAAACTGCTTGTTGGTGGCTGAAATTAGACCTAAGAAGGTTTGCTTTCTTAAAGACTTTTGCTGAGCTCATCTGTTCATTGTAGCAAGGAAAAGCTGACCCAAGACTTCACCTGGGCATAAAGCAGGGAGTTGAAAAGCCCTTCTTATGGGCTCCTCTGATTTTAACCCACAGGCACTCATTCTCCTCATCACCACAATCCATCTCAATGCTGTCCAAGTCCTCCCTTACATAGAGGGCTACCCCGCCTCCTCTCCTTCCCTTCCTATCCCTCCTGAAGGGTTTGTACCCCACCATATCTATACTCCAGTTACATGAGACATCCCACCACGTTTCCATGATGGCAACGACATCGTAAGCTCCTTGCCCTCCAACAGCTTCCAGCTCTTCCTTCTTATTCCCCATGCTGTGTGCATTGGTGCAAATGCACTTCAGCTGAGCTGCTGAGCCATCAGTCCTCTTAGAGGGAACAGAGTCCATTCCCAGTTGCCTGGTAACTGGAGTAGCTAGCACCAGAGCACCTGTATCTCCCTTACCACCCCCAGGTGTGTTCACCCCCACTTTCTGCGTGGTGCTGTACTGGGGGTCCTCTCCAGCACAGCCTCTCTGAATCACTAGTGCCCCACATCCAGGCTCGCTCCTGTCTAGCCTGGTCTCAATCCCCTCCCCCTTCACATCTAGTTTAAAGCTTGATTTATGAGCTTAGTTAGGTTTTTAGCAAGGGCATTAGCCTCCCTAGAAGACAGATCTGTGGGATGCAAGGTAGCAAGCCTGGTGGGCAACACCAGCTTGGCTTTGCAAGGAGCTGAAGTTGGGCTTGTGATTGCATTCATTCTTCCTCACACTGTTCTTACAGAGATCTCTTGAGCGAGTCCACATGGAATATAAAAGGGCTCTATTTAAAAGGTGAAGCACTTCTTGGCTAGGTAGCGTTCCCCAGGCAGAGCAGGAGGGCTGGTAGGTGGCTGTCAGCCAGAGCTCTGCTGGGAAGCTTGCAAGCTCAGAGGGCAGTGGCTACTGCTTTTTATACTTTGACTCTCCCGATTTGCTCATTGTGTTAGAAAACTAATAGATTTTTGCAGTCATATTACAAAACGTTCATTTTGAGATTAACCTTAATGACTGGAAAACCCTTCGGAAACCAGTCTTGGCTATTTGCCTTGTACAAGGAGAGTAAATAAGAAGAAGTTATCAATGCGTCTTTTCTACTCCTTTATTCTGTTAACCTAGGGTACGGTGTCTGCCTTGGCACATGTTTTATTTGTAGAGGATTGTGGTTAAAATTTGCATGAAGGTTTAGGGCATTTTGCTGAGTGTGGGTGTTGGAGAGGAAGAATCAACAGGAACAACCAGGAAAAGGGAAGGTGGCCTCTTATCCTTTAAGGGAACAAGGCAACAGCATGGCAATAAGGATAGTCCACCGGTGTATTTGAACATTCTAGAAAAGGAGAAGATTAGGTGTCACATGTCTGAGGATAAACATCCACATCGATATTTTTGTATAACATTTAAATCTAGTGAATCATAAAGTTAATGACTATGTAGGATATTTCTGTTTGGTGTGGGTTTTGAAGGTCCATGCTTCTAAAAAATCTTATAGGAACAAATTCTTATTTGAATTAATTCCTATTAATTATTGCATAGGAGGAAGCAATCTGTCAGAAGCATCCAGTCAAGGGAATTCTCATACATTTGCTCACCTATCCCCACAGAATTGGGACTTAACTAAGATTAGGTTTGTTTTCACGTGCACTACTGAAGAGTAATGTGAATTGAAGAAATCATGGCTGAATAAAGTTGTTTTTTGAGGATTTGACCTTTAAATTTTTAACCTTATCACTCTTCATACAACTGTACTTACACCATACTATATATAAAACCAGTAAGAATGTCTTTGGTAAAATCACAGAATAACCAGTTTGGAAGAGACTCACTGGATCGTCGAGTCCAACCATAATGGATCATAGAATCATAGAATGGCTTAGGTCAGAAGCGACCTTAAAACTCACCCAGTTCCAACCCCCCTGCAAACTGTGTTCTTTGAATAAAGACACTTTTCTACCTGTATGTTCAAAATCTTGCTAGGAAAGATCTGGTAACTGATTTGGCAGTCCAGTCTTTAAAGACTTGTAATTGATAAACTCCATGCTTTCCACCAGGATGTTTTTAAAAAGGTTTGTTAAATAGGGCATTACTCTTGCAAAGCCTCTCTTGTTTTGACATTTATGGGTAATTCAGATTGAGTTTCAGTCTAGTGGACTTATTTATTTGCATTTCAAAGACCCAGAAAATGAGCTGCAGAGCCAGACACTTAGTGGGTTTGGGACTTAACAATTGCCAAATTTTTTTTAGTTATTTTTTTTTTTATCTGAAATGCTGACTCATCAGTGATGTCATGCCTTTGTAAATTGTCTCGGTGTATTATTAAGGATTTCTAACATGAAACATGGTGCAAAATGGAAAAGAGCAAGGAGAATTTGGCTGACAGGAGATTAGCAAAGGACAGAGTTGGATCTAAAGGAAACATTATCCTCCTCACGTCCCTGAAATGCCTGACTGCAGATCAGAGAGCTGCAGGGAGTGTACCTGCTTGTTAGGGCCATTTGTTAGCACAGGGGATTTATAATAAACTGCCAGGTTTACGGTATCTTTCATTAGCTGACTGAAAGTTTTTTTTGTTTCAAGTGAAGACAACAGAGCTAATACCCTGCTAACCTGTATCCTGCCTTTGAGCCAGCAATAAGCTGCCAAGATCCGATGAAAGGCTACAACCCCCACTGTTAAGTCTATGTTCCAGTAACAGCGAAGGAAAATGAGGGCAAAGGACTAGAAAAACTGTTAATTTGATTTTTGGTTTTTGGTTTTTTTTGATTTGCAAAACTGAGCACATGCTATAATTGAGCACGGAAACCTTTGGAATTCTGGTCCCGTTCCTGAACCCTGATTTGTATCAGCTTTGTACAAATTTTTCAAAAAGCTGTAGTAAAATAATATGTCACCTTTAGATATCATTTATAATGGCACTGGAAACAACTCTTAATAATGTATTTTATTATCTGAAATAACTTCACTGAGAAAGGAAATCAACCACAGTTGAATCTGCCAGTTTAAATATCTAACTCTTTGATCTCAGCATAGTGTTGAGGAGCATTCATCAATGTGCTTACAGTAATGGTTAAAGAGTGATAGTGCATTGTGTTAGTTAATCCTTCAGTTTTGGTATAGTTAAATAAGTATATGAGCCTGGAAATCACAAAATGATTTACAATTTGTCTTTATTATTTCAAAGTCTCAAGTGCTAAGCTTGAACAGGAGGAAACTGAACAACAATTAAAGATCTGTGTTGGTAAATTCATTGATATTTAAGATATGAGAGGTCTAGATGAGGAATTTATCATAACTAAAAGAGCATTCCTTGGAACTAAAAGTGATGATTGTTTCTAACTCCCCATTTGTGAGCTAAGTTGTGGGGTATATGTTCCTATGGGCTCCATCAAGAGCTATCTCTCTGTATCCCTGTGTTATATGCTGTCTGGTTCTTAGAATTGTGACAGTTAAAATTGAAATAGCTGTTTTTTTTCTCACCTATTTCTTTTTCCTGAAATAATATCTAGGTTGGGTCTCTGCAATCACTTGGAAGAGACCAGGGCAGCAGAGGAGGAGATGCTGTCTGAATGTTCTCCAACTATGATCATAGTTAACAAAGCTCCTGTCTGACCTGCCCTCAATTGTACTTGTGTTATTGTGCACTTGTTGTTCCCAGGCCTCCGACAGACACAAACATATTTGCCCTGATGCAATTCAGATGTATTCCCAGTTCCATTGATGCCTTCCACTTTCCAGGAGCTACTCGTGTAAATACAGCTTAATGATTCCTGTGTATATGTTTCTTGTCTAAAGCGTGCAAGCTTTTATCTAGAGTCTCACAAGTTCAGGAGTTACTTTCCAGGACATACCATTGTATCCAAGCAAAAAACACAGAATACATCAGATTTTATACAGTGACTTCTATTTGGTCGTTTGACTTCTAGAATATCTGAGAAAACTTTTATTTCAAGTACAAAAGTATTATTAATATTAAAGGAAAAAGAATCACTATTCTGTTGACATAGGAAAGATGAATATTATGAGGAAAATATTCATGAATTTGTTTAATGGTCTTGCTCCTCTGTGTTTTGGATTAGGTTGTTCTCATGGTGGGATTAAGAGATGTATATTGAAATAAAGGGCAGGAATATCCAATTAATATTAATAAAACACAGGCAGCTTTAGGCATAAGCAATACCCTGGTTGGTTTGCCTACGCCAGGGCCTCAGAAAACCAGGTGTACTGCTTCTGCCACACAAGCCATCAAGGTTTATTTAGCATAAATTGCCAATGAACTCATAGCCAGACTGCACAAATACACTAACAAATGAAACACAGCAAGAGCTCCTGCAGTGCTATGTGTAGGATGTTTTTTTTTTTTTTTTAAATCTGTCTTGGTTGTTAACCACATTTTTTTTTCATATAGGCAACAGAAGTTTGGAGAACAGCAACACTGGTTTACCTGCAGGTCAGGTGTTTTGCCAGGAACACTCACTTAGGTCAAGCCCAGTTTTTTCACCAATTTATCTTTGTAACTTATTTGAAACAAGAAAAAAAATCTAAGAAAAATATTGTTTTCTAATAAAATAATTTCTTAGTTACCCATAAACATAATTATTTTGCAAAGCATGAGTGGTGCCTTCTCTGTTTTATCCACTGCATAATAAATTCAGCATAAATTTATATTTACATATGTGACAGCTCTCTGATAAAAATTAGAAATTTTCCTTCTTCTCAATGAAGAAAAGAGATGAAGAAGGATCATTGCTTGAAGTTATCTGAAAATATCCCCAATGACACTGAGAATCTGATTTTGATCTTCTGAGATACATAGAGCAAAGTTCTGGCTTGGCTGAGAGAGTTTTGCTATGGAATTTAAGGCTTGTCTTGCCTTAATGGTTAGAGATATACTAAGATATGATAAGAATAAACTCTTGGGCTAGTCTGCATGGGGATGTTATTGGGGAAGGAGTGGAAAGATTAATGTAGAGAGTCTTTTTCCTCCTGGGCTGCTGAATTGTTCCTTTCCCACCTGCAGAACATCTGAGTAGGGGTGGCAGGATGCAAATCGGTAACCTCCTTGGCTACGCCCTGCAGAAGGTACATGCTTAACCTTCGCTCTGCGCTTTCAGTGCCTTATTCCAGTATTGGTTAATGCACAGGGATCAGACCGGGCACTTCTACCCTGAGCTTCTTAGTGCATCTCATCTTTTGTAACCATGGAAAAGCAGCCGTCGTTCCTCCACGAGGAGCTAGACGAAGTTGCAAACACACTTTAAATTCAAAACAGAGCTTGTTCTGTGCTGACCTCCCCATGTAGACAAGCCCTTTACGAGATCATCTGCAGTTTTGATGATAATGGCGGCTTTATTTTCTTCTATGAGGCCTTGGGGTGTAAGAGCTATTGTAAATCCTCTTGCACTTGTGCATGCTATTTCTCTTTAGTCCTATCTTAATTCACATTTCCTATCCCCTAGACCAAAATACTGATGTAAATAAGCTTTTTATTTTCATTTTTCAAAGTTATAGCTCTGCACAGCATGACACAAGAAATCCACATATATATATATATATTTTTTTTTTTAAGAAAAGTGTTATTTTCAGCAGGGGCTTTACATAAGAAAGGTCAAATGCTCCATCTCACATTTGATTCATTTAATAGCAGGATGCTCTTTCTGGCCATCTGCTTATTGTTGAATTAATTGTCAATTAATTGTCTCTTAATTGAAGCATTTGTTTCCAATTTTCAAAGATTAGCAGGGTATTAAACAAGAGAGGTCAACACAATTTAGGAGAATGTTTTAAATTTTGCGTATAGAAGCTGGGAATTGTAACTTTCATTAAACATCACTCTGGTATAATTTGTGTCATTAAAAGTGGCAATTTCAGCCAATTACTGCAGCTGTTTTGAGTTTACTTGCTTGAATGATTCCTGATTCCAAGGTTCAAGAAGAGCTGAACTCTCACTATTGCTGACTGCTTTTATGTCTGTTTAAAAGTCGAATTAATTGTATAAAGTATCATATAAAAGTTACTGGTTTTTAACCGGAAAATATAACTCTTTAATAGTAAAACCCAGACATATGCTAATATCTGTGTATGAAGGCAGACACTGGACCCTAATTAAGTGGCTTCTAACTATGCCAGGCTTGGAAATGCAAAAGTCTGATGGTGATGGAAGTGAGTCCAGCCCTGGCTCTGCATGAGATCTGGTGAAATGGTCCCATATGCTTGAGAGTGATTGGTGGAGACCATAATCCAACACATGGAGTACAAAGACAGACTGACTTAGAGCAGGTGTAATTGCACTGGACAGATTCTAAAAAGCCTTTAAACACACAGTGACTGAGCTCTGCAGTCTGCAGAGGACCATTAGATCTGAACCTCAGAGCTGCACCGGCTGTTGACTTTACCATCAGCAGTTCAGGTGTGGAGCCCTGGAAGTTGGATTTGACTGATGAATATTGTCCAGAAAGTACCTGATTAAGCAGCTCAGGACTGCTGATAGCCATCAATTTAACTTTTTGCTTCTGTTTTACATTCCATTAAGTAATTTAAATGCTTAGATTGAATAAGACCTTGGTCCCTTAATGCATCTGTTTTATTAAAAGGAGATCTTAGTTTTGAAGATATGTTTTTGAAACAACTATTGTATTTTATTCTCCAGAAAGTTCCATATGAGGGGGGGAAAAAAAAACATGCCATAGTTTTATCCACTTTATGACTCTTTTAAGTAATTCAACAGGTTTTGGGGAGAATCTTTTCTTTTACAGTGTGGGCTTCAATATTGTATGACTTTTTGTACTGAGTAATTTTAGCTAAATTTTAGTAAATTTAGAGCTGGGAAAAAAGAGCATATTCCTTCTAATTTGATGTTACTTTATTTAACAGACCACTGCCTTCTGCCCAGATTTTGGGATGCAAACCAGAGGGGTCTGGTTTTCCCAGTGTCAGTGCCTCAACATCAGCAGTTGTGTATGTGAACTGACACCACTGTTCATGTGACCACGTAATATCCATCATCTAATCACAGAGAATGATCTTCCAAAGGCCAAGCTAATAGAGTCTGGGAGATCAGAAATATTAGTGCCTGAGTAGATAATACGGATTACTTGAAGAATACAGTATGCTCTATCTTATTTGATAGAGAAGATATTAAATTTGATTTTGATGTTTGCATGCACTCAGTCTGTATAAGGATGATTGTATATTATTTATCTGTTATCATGTGGGTAAAATCTATAAACTCTGCCCTTGCCCAGCCTAGACAGTCTTATTTGCCTCTTGTCAGAGATTTAAAATATTACATTCAGCATAATGACAAGACGAACCGGGCTGTAACAGATAGAGATCAGTATATTTTACATATAGATACATAAGACATCAAGAAATGTAAATGTTTTTTGATGCTGCCCTTCAACCCTGTGGCATGATGCCTTGTGGCTTTTTCTGAGCCCCCAATTCATGGGACAGCCTGCAAAGTGCAGCTCTGAAAAAGATGGTAGGATAAATGCAGTAGGAAAAAAAAAAAGAAAAAAAAAATCAGGTACTTCACGCTGCTCAGGGTTGGGAATTTCAGTTTAAACTCTGAAGAAAAGGATAAAAAAATGGTAAAATGGGGGATATATTATTTCTCTCTCCGATTCTGCAGTTTGTCAATAAATTGCCTCAACTGTGTGAGAGAAGTGTAAAAAAAGGTGATGTTCAGGCAACAATAGGATGCCAGTGAGTGCCTCTGAACGTGAGTTTGAAGGGGATCACTTCTACTTACAGTAATTAATGCACTATATATAATCAAGGAAGAACAAAGCGGTAATGTGTTTAACAAAAGCCCAAATTCCAAGCATTTCTGAAAAAAAAAAAAGAAAACCAAGAGTAAAGATAAACAAACCAGGAACGTAGATAAATCTGCTCTTTACTTGCATTTAATGTAAACCACAGAATTCAACAAATCTTTCTTGACTAAGCTCATACTTAACAGCTGAGAACCTGTTCTCAGTGGGTCACACCTGCTGGCTTCAAATGATTTATTTTTGATTTACATAAGCATGAGTGGAAAATATGGCCTGATAGCTTTTACTGAATACTGTTATAGAGATGTGTTACAGTACAGTAAAGGTAATTTAGTGGTTCTACATCTAGGTCTTGCCAAAAGAAAAGGCGTGATTTTCTTAACAGAACCTACACAAATCCACCTGAACAAAAGCACTGAAACAGAGGTTACTATTTATTTTTAAATAATATGCTGGTGGAGGTCCTTACCAAGTGCTGTGAAGAATAATCTTGCACAGAAAGGGGAAGATTTAAAGTAAAATTGAAAAGAATATGACTATGTAGCTGAAAAAATAACTATTACATAAACTGGGAAAGCATATGTTTTCTCTTCTGTTGAACATTCATAAAGAGTCTCTGCTCATTTGTTTACTTAACATGAATATAATTTCAGATTGTGTGTACTAAAACCTAAGCAGTTGGGTACAAACCTAGTTTAGTACAAACTTGACTAGGTTAAGTCACTGAGGACAGTAAACAAGATCAACTCTTTTTCTTTTTGTACTTTTGCAGCTTTTTGATATGGTTTGGCACATTGAGATGCTGTTGTTACAACAGGTCTAGCCCAAGGAAATCTCCAAATAACTACTTTCAGATGCTTTTATTAAATATGCATTCTTGCAAGCACATCCTTGCCCAAATTACTCTTCTATATTTTCCTTAGACTGATATCAGCAATTTTTGTCTTATTAGTGGAGCCTAAGTATGAATATGGTTTCTAACAAAGAAAATTCCTGCAGGTCCCCTAAACGTTTTGAAATGTTTTATAATATCATTTTTTTCCTTCATAACTAACAGGTAAGTTTATTAGTAAAATCCTTGTAGACTTTGATTAATGAGCATCCACCATTCATTCCCTTACATCAAGCAAAATTCCGAAGACTAAATTTTTCCTCTTGCTTTTAGGCATAACTTAGTCTTTCATAAAATCAATGCATATCACAGCTAGTTAAATGTTAATTCTTCCTGACATCCCTTTGAATTGGCAAACTGTTCAGCAAGATGCAGAGCCACGTGGGATGCCTTTGCATTAAATGTTTAGAACCTCATTGCATTTCTTGGTAAATTGAACAGAAAAATTTATGCGTTTTACCCTGGGTGATATTAAATAGGTGCCTTGTTCCCGCTGTGAGTGAAACCTTCGCAGAAGAGAAAAATGTAGGATGTGTGATGCACCTCCACAGTGTAAAAATTGTCTGGCTTGTGGTACAAATGGCTTTATCTGTTTCAAAGCCATTGAAGAGAAAAATCATTTTAAATTATTGTGGAGTAATGTTCCAGCATATAAAATAAGAGAAGTGTCACCTACGGACCACTGAATGTAACAGGTGACTTGCTCTTGAGACATCTGTCAGTAATATTGGGGGAAAATGCTATGTTGTCAAAGAGGACTTCAGTTTGAGTGACATAATACTGGCAGCCTCATGCTGACAATTCTAAAATGTCCTTGAAATTTATAAATATGGTCAACGGCAAATTCCTATAGCAACTGACACGTTTGGAGGTATTGTATTCGATATCTCCACATGAAAGAGAAGTAGATACTCATCAAAGAAAGAAAAATTAGTACTCAAGTTGCCGAAAATAATCCTGATTTGATTGCCTTGGATATGTGAAAAAAAACTTCAAATCCTTATTAATGTTAATGCTTTTAAACATATAGGCTCAATATACCATATCGTAAATGCTTTGCAAGGAGTGGCTTCACAATTTGTGATCAGTCCTGAGCATGATCAAAGCAGGACAAAGAAAAAAAAACTAACCAAGGTGGGTATTAGGTTGTAATAGATTTACACAGAGAAATTAATAGATTGACTGGCTTCATTTAATACAGTAAAAAACAACTAATTAATTTTGAGGTACTTGCATTGATTTTAGTACAGCAACTCCATATGTATTCATAAACCATATATTACATATAAAATAACTCTATTGGCAATACAGTATTTAACTTGTGAATTTAAACACTTCAGGATTAAGTAATGTCAAGTGTTTAATTGTCTATGGAATTTTATCTTTGTTCTTTTGCATATTTGTCTCTAATAGCTCACCTAGGTTTTGCTAGAGAGGCAGTGGTGGTGGCCTGAGTGCTTACATGGGTTGTGACCATCCCCTCTGGTCATGGGTGTAGTCCTTTTGTCACCCAGCACACAAGTGGGTTTTACACTTCTATAAAGACCCTTTTAAGAACAGCCACAAGTTTATTTTCTGATTTGAAGTACAAGCTGCATTAGAACAACAGTTATTTTTTCAGAGCTTATTCAGATTAAGAAAGAGAGAGAGACTGCTAGAATTTCAAATCTGAGAATTTTTCTTAATTCTGACATCTCAAGCAGTGATGATAATGTTTCCTTAGAAGTACTCTTATGTCAGATTTTTCAGCTTTCTTCTTTTGTATTCCTTATGTTCATGAGATGCTCAGTCTTGGGAGGGAGGTAGCGACATGCTTTGGCTTGCAGTGATGCTGATCTATAGCACTTCTGTGTATCCTCAGGTTCAGCTTGGGGAAGAACATTAAATTAGACAAAATTGCTAGGGGTTTTATCTTTTTTTACCACTGTTTTCTTGAACAGTTGTATACCCAGGAAAGCTGCTGTCTGTTCTAGGGGTACACAAGAGGGTACAGGCTCGAGATATTTTGTTTGCTCCAGGTCTGCAGCTGCTGCATTTCTCCCACCCTCACACTGCTGCAAGCTGAGCCAGCTGCTCTTCTCACTTGATGAGATGTTTTATAATTCCTCGCATCAGCTCATCTTGGAAACAGATGAGTCTTAATGCTGGTTTAAGAAAGGGAGCAGAAGGGTATAAGATGTCAGCTCACAAGACCTTAAATTCTTATGACACGCTGATGGAGCAGTGCTGCCACTGTGACTTGTAAATGCAAATCAGCTGTAGACTGAGAGAGATGTAGTGGCCAGGTAGAAGAAAAATGTGCTTTACATAACTTACACTGTAGAGGTATGCTTACACAACAATTGCTCAATTTTAGAGAAAAAGGAAGCCTCCAACCACTTCTTGGTGGACTCACATTATGATTAGGCTTTCAACAAGAACGACAGAAAGACATAATTCTGATATTTTATTTAGTTAATAGGAAATGTTATTATAACTACCAGTGCCACAGCAAGAAAAGCACTACATTGTAAAACAACTCACCATCAGCAAACAGCATCTACAAAATAACGGCTGTGTTAATGGTATAGCTACTCCCCAAGGTTGAACTAAAGTTGAATTAATGTATGGATATTCTGTGTTTCTTTCTTTAGTCTCATTATAAAGTTAAAGAAAAAATTATGATCAAGTTTATTTGACCAGAGCCAAACAAAGGCAAACCTGAGAAGCAAATTCCTTTCTGAGCTGTTTTGACTGATCTTAAACTATGCTAAAGGAAGCATCTGTTTCCTTTTTTCAAAAGCAAAGGACCATGTTTCTATCACGGAATCACCCCTGTGCTTCAGCATTGGCTTCATTTTTGAAGTTCACAGACAGAGACGGTAACAGCAAAGAGGAGGCGTGAAGCATCATGGATTTTTAGTTGAATTCTTTTTATCTCTATTGAGAGCCAGGGAAGCAATTTGTTGGAAGGATTCGAAGGCACTGAGAGGGATTTGGTTATTAGATGTGTTCAATAGCTGCCTTTGAAACTCTACAAAAAGTTTCCACTAAGGAGAGCAGTTTGCAGGTTCATCACCCGAAGCAGTGACAAGTGGAGGTGGGAGAAGAGTTACAGTTTGTGTATTAAACCATTGCATAGGTAGTGGACCTTCCTTTTTCAATTATCTACCATGAAAAATACCTGCTGGGAAGGCAATATCATAATATGTATATCTCTCTGGGTGTGATCAACCTGTGTACCTTTGAGTATGGACTACAGCATTTCTTCTCAGAGAAACTAGGGAGATAACTGAATATGAGGGCTCTGCCAGAATCTTTTGAATACTATTTTGCTGATAAAAAAAAAAAATTATATTAATTCTGACTCAGAGGAAAACCAAGAGTTTCTGGCCTCTGGAGAATCCAATTAATAAACACAGGATCTTTAAGGTCATTTTAAAACCTGATTCTGTGGGATGGTCTTAATATAATTACACAAATATACTACATGTGACATATGCATATAAACCATGCAGAAAAATATATGCAAAATCATCAAAGGCTTTTATTTTAATACAGATTGGCAAAGATTTATAATCTAGCAGCTTTATTTAACAAATTTTAAAGAATGAATCCTAAAACATTTGAAAAAATATTTAAGGATAAATTGAATATTTTTTCACTGCAGTAAACAATTAGATACTTTCTCTTAGGCTGCCTGACAGCTGGAACTATTGTTTTCTTTTTTTGTTTAATGTTAAGCCCAGTGAGTTCCCTTGTGTCAGTAAGTTGGAGGGCAGGGAAATGTGGCCAGCAGCTCCATCCAGCAGTCTGTGTTATCCCTTGCCCAGCTGTCTGGCACTTTGGAGTTCTTTCTGCCTGTTTTGAGTGATTAAACCTACCCAGGATTTCTTGGTGTCAGTCAACATGCACTTCTTTCACACAAACAAAAGCAAAAACACAGAAAACAAGGCTTGAAACAGTAAAGGGCTTACACGCAGAAGTAACATTAAGTATTTTGGATATTTTAACCTTGATTCCTGCAAGTCTGGCAGAGCAGAGCTCTCAGTACACTTTGGTGAGACTCATCAATTGCATTGGAAATGTGAGTTTAGTAAGCTGAGGAGTTTGCTCTGAGTGTGACCAAGTGAATGCCAGCAGTGATCTGCAGCCATGGGTTGTCATCTCCATCAGTGTTTTGCATGTTTTCTCTGCCTCCTGTCAATAGTTGATGAAATTTCTTGGAGGCTGGACCTGCCCAGGGCTTTGCTTCTCCTTATTCTCTCTTTGTATCAAGAAGGATATCCTCAGCTTCCTTGCTGGAGATATTAGATAGCTTCTTTGTGCTTCTCTGAGGGTCCTTGGTGGTCTTTGTGCTGTTGTGCCCTATCCGCCTCAAAGCCTTCTCCTCTCAACTCCATTGGGAAATTATCTTGGTGTCTGAACTGGGAAAAATCACCCAGCTGATCCCCCAGGGAATGTGTTATTAATACAGCAAGACTGATCTGGCCCTGCAATTTTGTAAAGAAACGCACTGTTAAAAAATGTGCCTATGTATAAAAAGTGATAAGTTATCGGTCTCACCAGTTATGAAGGAAGGTATGTAGTTACCATGATTTTTTATTTCATTATTATTTACAAGACTCACTTTGGGAAACACGTATTGGAGTCATAAGTGAATAAGTGTGCTTAAAAGGCACATCAAGCTGTAGTAAATGCCATACTGCATTTTGTAAAATCAGTTGTGGTTTATTTTTCCCGTGTTGCTTTCTCTCCCTGCACAATAAAAACTCTCTGATATTTTTTGGGGTCAGGGAAAGCATAACAGCTTTTCTGTCAATCCTCAAACTTCTGTGAGCACTGGGATTATGTTATAAAGCAAAATATGATGGAAGTGACCCATAAACACTGAGTGGAAATCAGGGGGAACATTGCGTCTCATTTTTCTCCTATTCTTTGGATCCTTTCCATTGTGCCCTGGTAGTACGAGAATAGCCCACACCATGTAGTTAATGTATTTTGTGTATTAAATGCACTTCAGTAAAAAATGTTGCTTCTGAGAAAAAATAAATAACATTTTGGGTGTATCTTGAAAAAAACCTCAGCATGCTTCAGATATATTTCATATAATGTCTTGGTGCGGAAACCACAAGAAGCATGTGAGTAAGCTAGGTTGCAGATATATTACCATTGTTCCTGCAAGGTAGGTGATTGTAATCTTTTATAGTAATTTTTTTTTAAAAAATGAACATCTCCAATAAATTTCATGTTTTACGGTGAACACACTCAACACGCTAATCTTTTATATGGCCATTGTCCAGAAGAAATATACATGTTAGCTTGTTAAGACACCCCTGTAAGGCACTAGGGCAACATGCTTTCTATTTCTGATTAGGATAGCCACGCAGTTTTATTCTTTAAGGCTGCTGTGAAATCTTTTCTAAAAGAAAATCATTAAACGGTGATGTTACATAAAGGTGTGTTTCATTAAAACGTTACTGGAAGGTGATTCCATTTTTTAACTCTTAGTGAACTTGTGATAATGTGTTATAAAGCTGAGGAATTTATACTGGCACCGAACAAGCCCTGCACATTTATTGCTTAATTGAAGATAATTGGCCTGGCCATAGAAGCGTAGACCTTGCCATTCCAAGATCGTGACATATAAAGGTTAAGTATCACTTCCAGTAAAATCTTCTTAGGGAATTTAAAAGTTGCAATACAAAGTTTGGTAAGACATCTAATTTTCTTGCTGACTGCAGTTTTTCTATTTTTTAGTTTAAGGTTAATATGGCATTTGAATTTATTTATAACATGTGTGCCCTGACCAAAAATGATTATTAAAGCACTTAATGTTACTTTAATAACTGCATACACTTTGGGGATTTTTTTTTCCCTAACTGGCTACTGAATTGTTAATGTTATCTCAGTATAGCATAATTATTGTGAAATAGAATAGGACAATAACAATGTTCTTCTATGAAAACAGGGATAACAGGAAAAACAATTTAGCATTTTGATCTGCAAATAAGTCTGATTGTTGGCCAAAAAAAAATTATGAAATAACCACTGTTTGAGGTCGACACATTAAGAAATTAATAAATATTTCAGTTTCCTACCTCAATATTACATACCACTATTTTATGATAATATTCATATATTATAATTTATTTTACAGGCTGCTGTAAAAAACACTATGGCTGAGTTAATTCAGATTGAACTTGATTCCTGTAGGTAAGTTGTATCAAAAAATCAACATTACATCTTGCAGTTGTAGCCTGGCCATGGGGACACATTGGATTTTCTAATGCCAGGCGTGTCACCCAGAAACGAAATTTATAAACTTATATCACATTCTATTAGAAAATAAGATTTTTAGGTATTTATGACTAAGCTGTAAAGCTTGTTTCTGAGTGAAACACAGAGACTTTCATCTTATCTAACAAGTTTGCCTCTCCCATTTTCAGGCAGATCCAATTTGTTTTATTATATTGTGTGGTGTTTGCGCTGTGGTTAATGGTTACAAACACAACATGAAAGATTGCACAAGTCTTTGGGTAATATGGACATCTATGCTACCTCCAATGAGGGTGGATGAGGATGCAAGTTTGCAATGAGTTTGAAGAGGTCCGAGTAAGTGTTAATGTTGAATATATCACCCTTTCAAACATTTTGTCATCTCCCACGTAAGCCAGCAGTCCTGCTTTTGAGTGACCTTACAGTGAGCAGGATCAGGTGCTGGCACAGCTGAAAATGAAGACAGATTTTAAAATAACAACAAAAAAAAAAGGATAAGAAAGAAAATAATTTCTCAACTACATGAAAATTAGTTGTGACACATAGAAGATGTTAGAAGCACATGGCCTAGAAAAGAGAGGATCATAGAATCACCAGGTTGGAAAAGACCCATTGGATCATCAAGTCCAGCCATTCCTATCAAATACTAAACCATGCCCCTCACGCCTCATCTTAAAACAGGTATAAAACTGTGTGTTCAATTTTATTTCTTTGCCATAGCAAGGCCAAAAATTTAATTTCAAGGGAAATGGGGAAGGATTTGTACTATTTTCCCAACGGCATGTTCTGTTCATCTTTCAGTTTTCATCAAGTTATGAGCTGCCAAAGGTCATTAATAGCCACATGACTAATTAGAAAATGTTCTTATGCAGGTGGCTGTGTTCTCTGCTAGTCAGACTTGTCCTTCAAAGTCAGAGGAAAACATGGGTGGAGAATGAGATTTTTCAGAACATGTTATTAATTAGTCCAGCATCTGATCTCAGACTTGTAATACTGGACACTGCGTATCACTGAGACTTGGTGTTAAAACACTGATTTTGAAATAAAAACATCAATTCTTCTGCACTGATGACTGTTCTCACCATGAATATTCTTCTAGAATTCTTCCATTTCCTTAATTAGTACTAGTGTTTTTATTCAGGACTCTTTTTTCCCATGGACCTCACGAGGAACTACCTACTCTTCAGGGCAGTATCTTCTGCAGGAGAAAGAAACCTGGCATGCTGTGTTTTGAGCAGCCACTTCACCTCAGCACAATCATGAACAGCATTGCTGCATCTTTCTCTAGTTTCTGACTGATTTCACAAGCAGTGCATGCTGTGGCACCAAGGTTTTTCGGCTGTGCATATATAATTTTTCTTTCCATAAAGATAACCTTCTGGGGGAGAAAGCGTACTACTCCAGCAGTGAAGTACTTAAGACTTGCATTGGGAAGACTTGCAAGAGTTTTTTTTCTGTGGTATTTATAGACCTTTTGCACTACAGGAACTGTAGAAAAACCCTTGAGTGAAGTGGAGATCTTGGCTTGGAGGACTGACCCTTGCCAGGCAGATGATACATCTTAGCACTGCTCTGAGAGACTTGAGAATACTAATATTTTTTCTGCGATATGGAACAAAATTAGTTATTGACTAATGAAAATTTGTCATGTCCTGCAATGAAGTGCTTTTCCAATCAACTCCCAAGACAGCAAAATTATGATGTTGTCTTTTGTAAAGCTGTGAAAAAGCACTTCTATAATAAATCTCATTTTCAGATATTTGTAGTAAAGAATAAAGGAATAACTGGGGACATTTGGGGGTTAAGCCCAGCATGCTGTAGAAATACTTCATCACGTATGCAACCAATTTTCAAGTAGCTGAACTGGGATTATTTTTTTTCTTCTTATAATGGGAAATACATTGAGAATTGCTCCAGGCAGGTATCATATTTTCAAAGGTAGGCTAATATATTTAATGGACTGGGGCAATTTGAAATGCTGACCAGAGCTCCAAGACCTATATGAATGCAATCATTATATTTTTTCTTTTTTTTTTTGTACATTTATTTTTATTGCAAAAGCACATAGTGATCACTGTGAGGCATAAGGATTCTTTTATATCATTCTCTGAACCTCCATAGTGTATGGATTCACCCTACTGCAAAAAGTTTATATTAAACTTCATTTTGCAACTGACTGTGAAGTCATGGCCTCATTTATTCGACACCATGTGGAAGAAGGACGATGAAGAGTTCACAAATAAAGCCAGCAGAAACACATAAGTGGGGGAGCCTTTGGTTCTAACTTGTTGGGAACTTTTTCCTCCAAGGTCAATTGAAACTTGCTTTCTATCAGGAATGCACAACCTGTACCACTGTCAAGCAACAGAATTTTTATGGTCTCTGTCTCTCAGAATCTTTGGCTGGTGTCAACTTCTTCAGCCTACACTGACAGGAAGCACATTATGTTTTTGCTTTATTAAAATAAGATTGTAGAATTATATTTTGGAGGCAAAACTAAGGGGACAGTGAAGGGGGTTTGTGTATTCTTATGTTTTTGCAAGAGGACCTTCTAACCGCTGTTCATCACCTCTTGGGTGATGAAAGGGGATTTAACTGTATGGAGAGCATTATCATAGAATCACAGAATAACTAGGCTGGAAGAGACCCACCGCATCATCGAGTTCAACCATTCCTATCAAACACTAAACCATGTCCCTTAGCACCTTGTCCACCCGTGCCTTAAACACCTCCAGGGAAGGTGAATCAACCACCTCCCTGGGCAGCCTGTTCCAGTGCCCAGTGACCCTTTCTGTGAAAAATATTTTCCTAATGTCCAGCCTAAACCTCCCCTGGTGGAGCTTGAGGCCATTCCCTCTCGTCCTGTCACCTGTCACCTGGGAGAAGAGCCCAGCTCCCTCCTCTCCACAACCTCCCTTCAGGTAGTTGTAGAGAGCAATGAGGTCTCCCCTCAGCCTCCTCTTCTCCAGGCTAAACACCCCCAGCTCTCTCAGCCGCTCCTCATCAGGCCTGTTCTCCAGCCCCTTCACCAGCTTTGTTGCTCTTCTCTGGACTCGCTCCAGAGCCTCAACATCCTTCTTGTGGTGAGGGGCCCAGAACTGAACACAGGATTCGAGGTGCGGTCTCACCAGTGCCGAGTACAGAGGGAGAAGAACCTCCCTGGTCCTGCTGGTTACGCCGTTCCTGATCCAAGCCAAGATGCCATTGGCCTTCTTGGCCACCTAGGCCACTGCTGGTTCATGTTCAGTCGCTGTCAACCAACACCCCCAGGTCCTTCTCCTCCAGGCAGCTTTCCAGCCAGGCTTCTCCTAGTCTGTACCTCTGCTTAGTGTTGTTGTGCCCCAAGTGCAGGACCTGGCATTTGGCCTTGTTAAACCTCATGCCGTTGGTCTCAGCCCAGCACTCCAGCCTGTTCAGGTCCCTTTGGAGCCTCCCGACCCTCCAGCAGATCCACACTTCCACCCAGCTTGGTGTCATCTGCAAACTTGCTAAGGGAGCACTCGATGCCTTCATCCAGGTCATTGATAAAGACATTGAACAGGACTGGACCCAGCACTGAGCCCTGGGGAACCCCACTTGTCACTGGCCTCCAGCTGGATTTAACTCCATTTCCCAGCACTCTCTGGGCCCGGCCATCCAGCCAGTTTTCCACCCAGGAGAGTGTGCGCCCGTCCAGGCCAGAGGTGACAGTTTCCGAAGCAGAATGCTGTGAGAAACTGTGTCAAAGGCTTTACTGAGGTCCAGGAAGATCCATCCACAGCCTTTCCCTCATCCAGCAGCCGAGTCACTTTGTCATAGAAGGCGATCAGGTTAGTTTGGCAAGACCTGCCTTCTGTGAACCCGTGTTGACTGGGCCTGATCACCCGGTTCTCAGTGCCATTCAGTGGTTATAAGGGAAAGCGGATGATGGTGTGTGCTTGGCACTCTGGTCCTCTTTCTCACATTTTTATGGTGCAGATGATAGATATGATTGAACAAGTTGAGAGCTGCCTCCGTGGTAGAGCAGCATGACCGCAATGCTTGTGTTTCTACTTTACTCTGAATTGTTTGTGAGAAATAAATACATTTTATATAAATATTGCTATAAATGATTCTACTTTCTGAACCAAACCCCTGCATTTCTATACAGATAGCATTGACTTGGTATGAATTAAAGTGAACTAGAAGAAACAATGTATTTATTTTTATTGTATTTTTATATCTTAAATAGAAATAAACTTACTTAAGAAACTCCAAACTTCTGCATTTTAATCTTTTTCAAAGCATTTGAAAAATCTATTTTATCTGCCTGTATCATAAAACTAATTTCCTCCCTTTAATGACTCTTCACAAAAATTCTCAATGCAATAAACTCTAGTTTAACACCGTAATTTTATGTAAAATACTTCTAGCATTTTCTTTGAATCAATAAGCAATTTTCATGCCAATAGATGGTAGAATTGGTGTACTTTTTTACAATTTAAAAGTAAATTGTCTACTATTTTAAAATATGGGACAAGTCTTCTTTCCCACACTGAAGTAATAACAAAAACCTTGCAACTGGATCTCACAGTTTCTGCTCAAACTCTGGCTGATGTCCATGGGCAGATTTAAGAGAGGGTTTTTCTGTCACAAATTAAATTTTCTGTTCTTTGTATCAGGGAACTGAGTGATATCAACTATTAGATCTCACATTTCACAGAGACTGCAGTGTAATTCAATTAATACTGGTATTTTTTCCACTGAGAATGTATTTCCCTCACCAAGTGCTTCATCCACAAGTATTTAGTCTATAGAATAATTTTAAGTTCTTCACATACTATATATGAGAACTGAGGGTTTTTTTTTTTTTTTGAGTAAGATTCAGCATTCTGAGAAATCTGACCCATCACCCAGGGCTCCATCCATTGAGTTGTCACAGCCTTGAACCAACACATGAAGGAGCCTGGGCTTTTGCTTCTGTATTCTAAAAACATATGAATTTACTACTTGAAAAAATGAAGTTGTTTCAGAATTTTCAAGTATGTGGGTATCCTGCTGTGGCTTACTCGCTCTTATTAGACCAGATATTTACATATGCTTCAACGTGCCGTTGCTAAACACTGTACACTCAAGAAATGGAGATGCAGAATCACAGAATCACAGAATCACCAGGTTAGAAGAGACCCACAAGATCATCGAGTCCAACCATAATGTAGTAGCTACTCCCTCAGGTGCTGTAATGGTTGATTTAGACTGCAATGCCATGGACAATTGAAGTCTGGATGACCCCACTTTAGAGTAGCTGCAGCTAATGGTTTTGTTATAGAAGTGCCAGCGCTGGCAAAACTGGGGTAAGAATTAACATACTGTTTAGCCAGAGAGAGATCAAACCTGTCAGCAGTAGCCAAGCCTTGCATCAACTTAAAGTGATTGTGGAACTGCGACCTTTTAGTTCCTTTCTTGAACCTGAGAGATGCATCTTACCTAGAAAACCTTATGGGACGACAAGTGAAGTGCAGGGCATCATGACACATGTGACTTAAGCTGTAAAGAGGCATAAATAAATAATGAATGGAGTCAAGTCTGGCACAGCTGGGTTGAGTGGCACTGACCGTGAGCATCCTGAAATCTGCTCTCACCAAGGCAGTTAGTGGCTGATTCAAAAGACAGAGAAAAGAGCCAAAAATTGATAAGGTATAAGACAAGCCATCATCACAGTCCAGTTTCCTTAAACCTAGATTCTTCTCCTACCGCTGAAAATAGGAACAATGTGGGAGCAGATGTATTATACTCTACTTATTATACTGAATATTCACATACGTTTGCATGATATTCCCACAGACAGCTATTTTGGCTACAGCCTCTCTGGTAAAGTCTATTTAGTAATTATATCATGTGCTATTTTTAGCTGAACATTTGAGTAATTCTAAATAGTGCCTCATTTTGTTATGTTCTTACACCAGTAAGAATTAAAGCATTTAAGAGAACTTTGAGAAGTGTGAATATAACATTTTCCCTCCAGAATAAGAAAAAAACAGACCAAGTAGTTTCAAAATCTGACTTCAATTGCAGCGAGCAGCATGGAGCCTAACTATCCATATATTGCCATATATTTAGCAGAATGTGAAGAATTCAAAGCGGGAAAAAAGGTAATGATTAATTAAAGGAGTGATGACACACTTGGCACCCTTTCCCCATAACTATTCACTGCTGAAAGGGTCAAAGATATTGCTTTGTTCTGGTGACACTGCCAACAGATGTTTCAGGATCCTAAGCTCTGATCTCCATAAAGGCAAGTTCTAGGCTGTTCAAGATGATCATGTGGATTTTCCTGTGTTTTTCACATTCATCTTACCCTCTTTTATCAGCAAGGATCATCCTAGTAGACCCTATATTGCCTTCTCTTATGGACATCTGTGGAGGAACTCCTGAATTTATGCTAAGCACTCTGTGGGAAGGAAGCTCTTCTACATCCCCTGATTTCACACCTCACTGTGTTTGTATTGCATGTGGTACAATACAGCAGCAGCAGTTGTCATGCGCCGTAGGCATCACTGCCATGTTCTTTAGTAGTGACTAAGTAGATCATTGCACCAAAGTGTGCACGTTTGATGAATTTTCATTATTCATTGTTATAAAAATAACAAGCAGTAGGGAAGAGACTTGATGAAAGAGAGACTGAGAGCCATTTGTTTTCTTCAGGTTGCTAGTATACATTCTCATAACTAGTGCCAGGTTTTAATTAGAATTTATCAGGTTTGTTATTCTGTACTGAATGTATAAATGTCTAGTCCAAATTACTCTGAATATGCCTGAGGTTAACCTGGCCAAGCCAACAAAAGATGGGATTTTGCAAGGCGAGAGGGTCATCTGTTAGAAGAAAGTCTGCCTTACTGAGAAATAAAGACATGAGAGTTTCATTGTGGCCTTGACTATAAGATTGGCTGTGAGAAAAAACATAACCTTGTAAGAAAGTAATCACATAATCGGAATATCTTCCGATTCCCCAGACTGTGTTTCTATCTGTGTCTGGCTGTCACTGAAGAATAACTACTCAGGCATTGTGCTGGGCCATGCTTCCTAAGAAGGCCCATGGGCAGCTCACATTGTGCCCACCAAGCATTGTCTCCCTTGTAGGAGATAAATGGTGAGTGTGCCAAGCACGTTTTGAACAGACTTTATACAATGAACAACTGGCAGATGACTTTTCCCCTAGAATATAAGAACTATATAAGGACACAGCTCAGCTACTCACATTGTGCCCCCTAAAACTGGAAGCTTTTAGGGCCCTTTTGAAGGGGGCTCGCCCAAAAACTTCAGCTCTTCTATGAATAAATAGGAGTTATTGTTCCTACTGAACCATGTGCTTTGCATCTGGCTAAACTGCAAAGGGGTCTCAGAAAATCTCTCCTCTCCTTGTGTTTCTCCAAAATTCCTGTTAGCAAAAGGCCATTCCTTTAATCTAGGTGTGTCTTCTCCCAGCTGTCATCTAAACTGCCAAAATATACAAAGAGATGTGGTGATTTAGTCAGTGATGGCTACCAGCTCAGGAAGGGTAATGAGCAAACCTCCACCATGGGTTACAGCTCTCATTTGGAGAACTGCCTCTGGTATGGGAGGTGGTGATCTCTGTGCAGCAGTGGAGCAGAAGCTGGTGCCCTGCATTTTCTGCCTACCAGCTGGGTCTAAACACCCTTTCCTTGCCCATTCATGATGCTTCCTTCCACTGTAGATTGTGGATATAAATAGTGGTTAGGGAACCCACAACTCAGATGTTTACAAGTCTGATATAAATCTAACATCAGATCCTAGGATCCTGCCCCAGATCATTACAATGCACAGGATATTCACATCTTCTCCTTTCTTGTCATTTCTATTAAAACAGTTTTTTGACATAGCCAGACATCCAACTAGTTAACAATACCCACAGAACTTATTATATTAAATAACAGCAGCTGTGACACCTTTGATATAATTTTCTGAGTTATTACTATCACCGTGGTATATGTTGTTTAAAATATTTGGTATTTGAGATTTAAAATCATGGTAAAGTGAAATATTCAAAAAGTTAGCCATTTTCCAAGAGCCCCAGGCTTTTTTTTCTTTTTAATTTTTTTTTTTTTTGTGTGTAGAAGAATATACAAAGAATCTTGGCAAATAATTAAACATTCTAATTTGAGATAATCTTTGATTAATGAAGAAGCTGCTTTCGACTGCTCTTCTCTGGCTCTAATAATTGATCTCTAATTGTCTCATCTAAAGGTTATATATTGCCTTCCCTCATGATTGTGTCCTCCTAATGCCTTATAACTAGAATCTAGCTATTAGCAACGTTCATTAATTCCTCTTCAAAATGCTGTGAACTTTCCAAACTAAAATAGTGCTTTATAGAACAAAGTTTAGTTTTGTACTAGTTTTTTTAGTCCCTTGCACGTCAAGAGACGTCACAAACATGGTGTATAATTATTGAATTCTAAATTGTTTTAGAATTTATGTAATAAAATATTTAAATATGTTGGACAGGGCAGGATAACATAATTAAAAATAATGGCATGCGTGTTTTTGGTTCTCTTACTGCAAGTATACAGGTGATGGATTTTCAATTAAGCTGAAATTTAATCTAAGATAAAAGGAGATTTGGATTTGATATTAGGAAGAAATGTTTTACTGTGAGGGTGATGAGACACTGGCATAGGTTGCCCACAGAAGCTGTGGCTGCCCTATCTCTGGAGGTGTTCAAGACCAGGTTGGATGAGGGTTTGAGCAACCTAATCCAGTGGGATTGGAACTGAATGAGCTTTAAGATCACTTCCAACCCAAACCATTCTGTGATTCTCTGATTTTAATTAAGTATGTGATCTCTAAGTAGTAAACGCATTTATGCAAAAATTGGAAAACTACACAATTTAGGACTAGTGAAATGTTCATGATGATAGAAAAAAATCTGAA
This sequence comes from Clamator glandarius, assembly GCA_033459285.1. Taxonomy (NCBI): domain Eukaryota; kingdom Metazoa; phylum Chordata; class Aves; order Cuculiformes; family Cuculidae; genus Clamator; species Clamator glandarius. Next base: position 960,259 of record JAUNZM010000826.1, read on the forward strand.
AATCAGAGGGGTTTTACTTGGATCTCTAGCAAACTAGGACTACTAAACATACCTACTTAATTGCTGACCCAACTGAGAGACAAGGCTTCTTCATAGCAGAAGTTGTTCACTCATTTCTTGAATAAGCTGCTTTTTTATCTTATTTTACTTTAGTAAGAGAAACCCTTTTAAAATACTAATTGGCAGGCTTCCTCTTGTAAAGCTTGAAGAAGATTGTCTAAAATTCTTTGTGTTTCCTACTAGATCTTAAAGTATACACCCCAAATGTTGGTGTGTGCCTGGTTCTTGACCGCAGCAGTGCAGCACCAAATGCTTGTAATTTCCCAGCACATTTTCTGTGTAGTTTGGTATTAAAAAATTTATAGGGCATTTGCATGAGCCCAGATTTTTACAAAAATGTCTAATTAATGAAATTTGAAAATGCTTTTACTTCCTTTGCTCCAGAAATTTTCTGTGTAATTTCATTAAAGCGGAATACTTATTCATGTGCTCCTTTCCCCAATTTTGGCTTAATTGTTTCCAGTCTGTACAGCCCGTCTGTCTGGAGATGTTTATTACTGAGTAAATGTATTCTGGAAGAAGAGAGCCTGGCTAAATTGCTGGAAAGAAAAATTCTACAATCTGACCTTATCAAGACAGAATCCAGAATGTTCTTATTTTTCATTTTGACTGTGGACTGCTTAGCAAGGGAAAAAAACAACGCAAAGAAACTAACTAAAGTCTATCACAACAGTCATTGGAGCTGAGGGGAGAAAAAGCACTGTTGGACACTTATAATCCATTCTGCAGAATTGCAGAGAAAGTGTTACATATCCTGTAATGATACAGAGCTATTTTCTTCTGGCTTTGGAAAACACAAATGCACTTGGTATTTAGGGAACCTTTTAATATTCTTTAAGTATATGATAACACGGAGTGAGGATACAGCATCAAAGCATTCAATAATATATTTTGAGTGATCTTTAGCAACTCTCCTGAGTATTTATGACTTGCTAGAGGGAAATGCACTTTTCAAAGATCATGTGCAGTCCCTATGGAGACTTGTAACCTTCCTCAGAGCAATTCACCACAAACTGATAGGTCTGATCACAGCACAAGTGAGACAGTCAATTTAAAATACTCTGGAAATGCTCATGGAATATTAATAAGAGCCCTATGACTGCTGAGTCACTGCCTGCCACCTGAGGTGCAAGCAAAAGGTTATTTGAGGATTATAAATATTGGTAGGACGTTGGGTATTGGCAAAGCTTCATTTAGACCTTGGCCAGTTTGCAGTCTGGCTTGCTGCATAATCAGTTTATTAGTGAATCAAACAATGATAAAAACTTCCATTAGGGAGGGCCAGGAGGTTCAGATCTGGAGGTGGGGAGGGAAGGATTTTGTGTGTGGCTATCAAAAGGCTGCTCTGAGTGCCATTAGAACCTGGGCTGCTTTTTCTAGAAAGATTTCGGTACTTATTTGTAATTCCCATGGAACCTACTGGGTTTATGAATAAAGGGCAAGGTTTTCTCCTCACCTCTGCCCCTTTGCTAGAGAGACGCTGTGCCCTGGTGGACCTAGTGTAGGAGCTTGTTCACTTTCTTGTGCTGTTTGACATTACAGTATTTTTCAGGAATTTCAGTGTTGCCCAGAAGATTTATTATCATTTGAATGTGTTCTGCTGAACCCCTTCTGATAGAAAGATGCAGAATGATATTCTTAGCACAGAATGTGTATGAATATATCCTCTTCATAATCCACCCCTGCCTCCTTATAGTGGCCTCCTCCACGTGTCACACAGCTCTTTGCTGCCTGTCACATTCCTTTATTTAATATTGCTTCCTCCATTACTTCCAGGCCATGCAGTAGAGTGTTATTTAAATCCGGCATAGCCAATCTTTGCAATTTCAGCTCTTGGAGGGCCTGGATCCATGTGGTGCTTCTCATTAATCAGTTCTACCCTGCATGTGGCATGCTTTGTTCTTTTTCTTTTTGATACAACACACATGTAGTACAAGCTCAGGTTGCTATTTTCTGACCTGTCTTTTCTTCTGTCTTCCCTCGCTGAGTCTTGCTCTAGGTGGTAACTGCTGCAAGAGCTTAAAAATAAAAACGAAAGCGTGAAGTGCATTCACTTTTATGAAGCTGCTAACAGGAGGCAGGGAAAGGAGGGGAAATGCACTGCTATTGTTTGTGTCCCTTGGTTCAACTAATATCCTTAACCATTAGTCAACCCACAGAGTTATGAAGTGCATCATGAAAGACACGGTGACAAATACTTAAGAAAAAAAGAAAGCTCTGGTGTTGTGTGGAGCCTCTCAATAAGGTTTTGTTGTATTATTCTATTGCATCTGTACCGTAGCTGATTTCTGATTTCCTCTTTCTGAGAAGGTCTTTGACTGCAGGCAGGAAATGTGTTACAAGTAGATGAAGAAGTTGGCAACTGTTGTGTACTGTGAGAGTCTGGGGACACAGATGGTCATTTGGTAGGTGAGGAGCTGCAGTTAAAACAGCAGTTATATAGCAAGAGGCTGATGTGAAGACAAGTTTACTTGACTTTGAGAGGACCCTGGAGAAAGAGCAGTTAGGAGATTTAACTTAAACCCATCCCTAAAGCTCTCCCATTTGGTTTTAAGAAGGTTACACAAAACGTAGACAGCAACTTCCATGAGAAAAGGGGGTGCCAGGTGGCCCATTTTGCTTTCAGTCTCTAAAATGTCCTCTTGGTTGTCTTGTTACTGCTTCCTCGGGAAGAGATGGACACATCCCCTCTCCTGGCCCTGCATTTGGTAAAAACAGCTTGAAAAGTCCTTGCTGTCCAAAGCAAACATAAAGACCAAATATTTGACCAGAAGGACACACACACAAAAAGCTCCTATCCTTTGCAAAGCATTAAGATAAACAACAATGATAAACCATTCCTTATAGCAAGAAGTTTTTATAGCAAAATCTACATGTACGTGCATTCCACATGGATATGAGGGGCAAGGCATCTTTTATTAGTAGCAGCTGACTTGGGGATATACAAGGAAAATTCATCCATTGAAAATACATTCTCTTGCTGTTGCAACTGCCACAAAGTTATCAAAGCTAGGAGGAGTCACTGTTCTTGTTTTTCTTTATGTGGAAATCACTTGACCCCAATTGCCTTACTGTCCCTCTCTAGATACTACTATTATTATTACAGTGGTGGAAAATTTCTCCCTAAATGTTACTGCAGAAAAGCAAGTAATTTCTTATTTCTATTCTTTCTTCCTTTTTTTCATGGGGACTACTGTAAGGACTATTATAAGGAAAACCACTATGTTTAAAGACTCAAAAAGAAATGAAAATCATAACTGATACAGAGACTAAAGAAAAATGATATAAGGAACAGGTCACATAACAGGGAAAAATCCATCTGTATTTAAGGAGGTGGGCCCAACAGTTCAGCTGAGAAGAAAGTAGGGAAAAATCTTCTAGACAAGCAAGAAGATTTCAGGAGCCCACTTTGGCCACCCAAAAGGCAGCCAATAAATTAGCAGGAGCAACTAATAACTGCTCCATAAATAAAATAAAACCTTAGATCATAGTTAAAGAGTGTTAACTTTCTATAAGGTGAAGCTAAATGGACTAAGAAGACCAAAAGTAAGAATTGCACAACTGGAATTATCCACTCCTGCAAATAGGCCAAATATGCATGTTTCCTTAAAATTATTTCAGAAGAAAAATAAAACTCTCTAGGGTCTGGGAGGGAGGAGAACAAGGTAAGTGAGAACAGGTGTAGGGTATCCTGATCACGTAGGGTTTAAAAGCAGCCTGAGATAAAAGATGAGCTTTTTTGAGAGAGCAGAAATGTTGATGGGGTGGAGAGAAAACAATAGTGATGAGAGAGTTGTTATAGCAAGCTCAGCAGAAAGAAGACCAAAGGTTTTATGCTGTTGTTTACCGAGTCACTGTTGTCAGGCCTGAGGTGAAATGCATCGTGCCATCAGAAGGTGCAGATGGCATGCTTTAAAAAATAGCTGTGGGGTTTGCCTTATAAATACAGACAATGTTAGTTTCTCTAAGCAGCTCTGTGCTAAGCGGAGCTCTGTGCTGTAGTGAAGTGTGTGCTATGTGGACATGTCATCACCTTGTTGTTTCTTTTCAGAGTGCAGAAACCAGAATATTTTCCTGTTTGAGGGTCTTCCAGGCCATCTCACCCTGGGTAAGATCTACCTTTTTCTGGATGACTTTATCCTCTTCACAGCAAGAGCTTTCTAGGGTAGCAGTGCGAAGATGAGCTTTCAGGACTTGGTGGGCCAAACATCCTGGCATCCTATCTGGGATGGGATGGGTGAGCCTCAGGGACCCCTTGGTACTTATTGTTATCGCATGTCTTGAGAAGAAGACAACTGTTTCATAAAATGAATTTATTACAAATTTTATCTGTGTTCCTGTGGAAGAGCTTGTGTAGTTTCTTTCAGTCAGGGAACACGGCACTGAAAAGTGCTCTGGTGAGCCCTGGGGCTGGCAGTGATGGATGGCAGGTGGGTACAACAAATGGTTAGGGTGAAGGATGAGATAAAGCACTATCAGCACGCTTGTGGATGTGTCTGGCAGTGTGTGGCTTTATGTGGTTAGGCGCTTCTGAATGAGCCAGAGGGGAGATGCAGGTATGAGAAATGTGTTTGCTTGTCCTCCTCTTAATTCCTTTTCCACGCTGTACATACAACTCTTAGCTACAGACATGCAGAAATTCTCTTCCCACAAATCGGCAAATCCTTTTCTCATTTCCCCTTTTCTTTTTCTTTTCTTTCCTTCTCTAAATTGTGTGTCAAATGTCTCTGCCTTCCTATCACCCACCCCAACAGCTCCTTTGAGAAACTGATGGCAGGACTGCCCTCTGTTGTGTTTTCTGTTGTGTTCTCTCTGCCACATCAGCTAGTGGCCACTGGGACTTTGGACATCTTGTGCGGCCTCACTCCCTTGAACATTGATCTCACCTTGGCTTGCAGTGGCTCCTTCTCATCCTGCTTTGTGCTTACTTCACAGCATAACACAAAAAGAAACACAGACCAGTAGTTTAGTTTTACAGCTAAAATGCTACCATTGACAATCAAGGCTGAAACTCAACACTTTTTCAAAGGAAAATATAGTAGGAAAGTTTTCACGCTACTGTTCAAGTAGATAATTTTTGAAAGGCAAAAGGAAATGTTGCACTGTATTTCAGGTTGATTTGACCTAAATGCTCAGTAATTGAAGTGCCTCAACCTCCTGCTTCTCTTTCTTGGGTGGTACAAGTTTCGTGAGCAGCAGTTCTGTTGTGTTGTTGGTGGAGTGAACAAAACAGGTCAGTGGGAAGTCAAAAAAATCATTTAACAGTGAAAACAAGGGTAAGGATACTGCAAGAACTAATGGATAGAGGTTAGCTCTTGGGGGGGGGAGGGTCAATATTAAGTGCTTAGTGTAGTTGTTCTGTTGGTTTTTTTTCTAGTGAAGGAGATGAAATGTTGCAGCTCAAGAATGTCAAATATATTGGTGCTTACTGAAAATGGCAATCCAGATTATAAACAAGCATTACTGCTATGGTCTGTGCTCTACCAGTTGTATCTATAAATTACAATGTTAGTCCACACCTCTAACCAGTTGTCCCTATATCCCTCCTCATGGTCTTTTTTTTTTTTTTTTATTTTGTTATTGCTGTTGTGGGTTTTTTTTTTTTGTGTTGAGATTTTTTCCTTGCAATTTCAGAGGCTGAATAGAAAGAAACTATTTTTGTTGCTTCTGGATGACTATGTTCTGGCTATATGCAGCAATCGGTGTCATTCAAGCTTGAATGGAGGGGGCTGGGCTGAAATGGCTGGTCTGGGACAAGGTTTGTTGATGGTAAAGACATCAACTCTGTTCTTCTATTTTCAACACTAGTAAGCTCATTCTCCATGTAGATTCCCATCACTCTCTCTGCCATGTGACTGCAGATGTTACTGACTTCTTGCTGTTATCAATCTGCTTCTTCACTAAAGCAAAAGAGTCTGTTTAAAACTACTCTTCACTATCATTTTGTGTGTATTCTTGTGTCTGTATGGGAGAATTTAAATTTAATCGGAACCTTAAATTTTGCCATGGTGGGAAAGGGAGAGGAAAAAATAGTGTGTGTGTATATATATATATATACACACACACACACGCCCCTAGTTTTTAGTTAACTCTCAGAGGTCATGTGTTTGATCACTGTGTGGGTCAGAGTCTGGAGAAGCAGGCACGTCACTGGCTGTTTCTTCATGCAACGCTGAATGTTTGTACAAGAATTTCATCATCCCCTCTCAAGAACGGCTGCCAACCACAGGGTAACGTGCTTTCACTGTGGAGGGGAAACAACGAGTTTTATATGTAAAATTACTTTTAACACCAAAACAGTTCTTGACATGAGGGTCAATAAGTGCCGAAATTACTCTAAGTAACTGAGTTTATTATCATTCCTCTCTGTTGCATTCCCTTGCTGCAGCTGTGACACTGTGCTGTGTAGCTTATTTAATTATACAGTTGTGTTTGCTGCTGTGTGTCTGTTGTTGAGTATGCTATGAATATTTAGATTTTTTCCTTTCTCTGCAGTTCTGTAATTTAAAGAAATTCACTGAAGTGTATTTAACCTGAAGCAATCTAGAATGCAAGTTGCTTTGGGCTGTGCTTTTTTAGGAACTTCCTTCTGCAAAATTGTATTCACAAAAGCAATTTATTTTGCGTAATGATGGGTAGGAGAATCAGCCTTTATTTGCCACGCGTTTCTGTAATTTTTCTTCGTTTGTTTTTCAAAATGACTTGAATTCTCAGTGCGATTGGTGCTTTCAGTGGGTGTATTTCAACTGCATGGACCTGTACTGCAGATTTCCCATCTATACGTGTGCACCCCCCAGTTTTCCTTCCAAAGAGTTTCTTTGGACCCTAACCTGAAAATGTCAAAGGTCTGTTGGCTGAGCTGCATTCAGCAACCTGGTAAACAGATATTGGAGGGCTGAAAGTGCAGGACATGCTGTTTCTATGTTACTGTTTTTCTCTGAGGATATCGATACAGCTTTTTAAGTAGGGATTCGTTGTGCAACTGTCAGCGCTTTGCTGGGTAGAAAGACTGTGAGTAACATCTTGGAACATTTTAAGAAAGTGCTTAAAAGGGGTGAGGGGACATTACAGTTTATTTTAACAAAGGCATCAGAATAAAATTATAGATGGAGGGTAGATCCGTAAAATATTGCAAGTGAATCTGAAAATAGGCAAAATTATCGCTCTTATGATTAAGCCTAATGGACATTTCTGTGCAAGTTTGAGAAGATGGCTTAGGAGTATTCACAATTTTTTTTTTCTATTTAGTCATTAAATTATGCATAAAGGACAAAATAGAAAAAAATCACCCAGACATTCACGTCACTTGTCTGACTAATTCTCACCCATTGCTTCTTATAGTTTTAAAATAGGAGATGAAGTAGTGGGGCTGATACCTGTGCTGATAAAATATGTAATAATGACTGTTTTCTTAAATCAAGTTGCAGGTGCTCCTTTGAGAATGAAAGATTTCAAACAGTCATTGCTGAGTTGCTCACACTGAATCAGTATGCAGTAGAGACAATTCTGTGGAAGAGTCAGAAGAGCAAAGAGAGACTAAAAAAAAATGATACTGACTTCATGTCATCTATATCTGTTAAGCTAAGCAGTGCAAGGAAGTTTCAAAAAAAGGAAGCAAACACCTGAATGTTTTTTTTTTTTTCCAGAGTAGGTGGTGCAGGAAAATGAAAACATTGTTTATTTTCAGCCTAAATAATGAGTATTTATTATGTTGGTTGATAAATTTTACTTTAAGTTGCATGAAAAAAGATCCCAGTAAGGAACTATGTTTATCAAGGTGGGAATGACATTTTTACATTGATGGGTCTGAATTTTAATTTGGAGAGGATGCAGAATATGGTTTTCAGTTAAATTAAGATAATTGGATGGAATAAAAGTGTGCTGTTCTTATACAAATGTATTTTTTTTACATGTAGCAAATAACAAATGACTCATGAATTATTGTAAAATAATTGCATGGGACTATTCTCCAGCAATTAGAAAATGTAACAATGTCATTCAGAGTGTAAAAGATATTAAAAAAATAAAAAAGCAAAAAAACCCAAGCTGTTCTGGGGTTTCCACTATATGAAGCCTAATTACCATTCAAAGGACAAAAGTACTTTCTTATTCTGGTCTCAGAATTGGATCTCTGGGATTTCATTCCTCAACAGGATTTTGATCGATTTTATTTTAGTAGTTTTATCTTATTTCATAATGTTTGTATTAAATCAGATACCTCTGAGCACTTAATCATTTTTAGCTTCTAGATCTTTGTATTTAATATTATATTTGCTGTCAAAATTTAATACAAGAAAGAATCACAATAAATGTAAGTCATTGATCAGATGCAGCAAACTAGAGCAATGACAGGGGACAAAAAGCCTGATCCAGAAATCTTTGTCTGTAATAGAGACACCTATTGACTTCGGTAGGTTTGGAGTCAGACCTCAAATGGAAAAAAAAAACAAAAACACCTCTGCTTGCCAGGTAGGTCAGTGGATGACCTGGAATATGATAGCCATTAATCCACTGTAATAACGGTGTGTCTTTACTGAAAAATGGTGACTAGTAAAACCAATGGGAGGATGCTGCACTGTGTTCATACAGTGAATAGCAGAAAATCTACAGGCCAGATAAGAGGTGTCTGGTGTACAAAACCTAACAGTCCTTCAAGCACCCTTATCATCTGTCTCCCAATCAGAATTTATAGAGGAACCAGCTAGAATTAACTGCATGGACCCCAGGAGATAAGGGTTGGAGGCTCCCAAAACCTTCTTCATAGGCTGTAGGTGTTGTAGAGGATGTACATGATGGCAAAACCGATGCCACGTGGTCTTCCACTGAGGAACTAGGGAACTAAACATCAATGAACAAATATCTCTAGCTTAAGTGGGTCATCCATTCATAGATTGAAAGGCTCCTTCTATTACTTTAGGTACTATGTCACTGAGGAGCAGAACACCCCAAAATCCAGGCGTTGGGTGGGAAGGAGGTTAATTGTGTAGAAAAGACTACACAGGCTACTGTGTGGTCCTTTTGTCTGGAAGGAGGACATCAAGGAGATCTGATTTCCAGAACCCTTCTCTAAGGATTGTAGATATAATTTGCACTAAATATTTGTTGTTAAAAATAGAAGACTATATCTTGATTATGTTTGTATATACTGGGCATGCTTTAATAATGACTATGGGCTAACGACACCTATGCAAGAAATAAGCCTTTGGAAATAAAAAGTATTTTTACTTTCCAAATGCTGATCCCAATGTTGCTTGGAAATAAACTGTGCTTTATTGATTTAGCCTGTGGCTTCTTAAAATTTCTTATTTGAAGAAGTGAAGAAGTTACATTGCAGTGTCTTTAGACTATAACGAGGTGCCTGTATTAGGATTGGCCAAGTTATCTGTGAATCTAGCTTGCTTTTCTAGATATTTCACAACATTTACTGGAGGAAATAAAGATCTCTAAACCATCCTCCCATGACTGCCAAATGAGATCCAGAAGGTCAATACTCTTCTGAACTGCAGAAGAGTACACATGTTTTTACCAATATCCCAGCAGAGCTGATAGAGACAAGGTCTTGAATATTGTGTCCAGCTGTGGAGGAACTGAGAAGCTGTTCCCTGGGGAAAAGGGAGCCTATTGTGTTGAATCCAGCCAGATCAGCCACTTCAGCATCACACTTAAACATTTGTCGATGTGTAGACCTCTGCCTCCTAGAAGACTTGAAAAACATTCTAAGAATGAAGATGTTAAAATATCTTTCCTCAGCCATTTCTTCTATTTTATTTTCCTCTTTACCAGCTAAGGGATGATCAGGAGGAAGGTGTAGGAATGATAAATTTGGTGACAATGAGGAGGTGTGAACAACCTGTGTGGAGACAGCATAAAAATAGGAAATTTCCTATACCTCCCAGGAGAGAGTGAACTATTAGCTAAATGAAAAACACTGTCTTAAAGAGCCTTACTGGCATTTTTTTTTCTACCTGCATTTTTGTGGAAGAAGAAAAATTGCTACTGTGTAAAATATAAGGTCTGAAGGGGAAAAGAAGAAAATCTTCTCATCTTAAACTAAATGACATCAAATAAAACCGAGTAACTAGCATCATGCTGACCATTTGGCTAGAGGATAAACAGGTTTGGATTAATTGGTGTGAATGAGGTTGTGCTATTTAGGGGGTTACATTTAAATACCAACTATTATCCTTTCTGTATGTGTTGATGAAGCTTTTATGGTTGGTTTTCAGGGACTGGCATAAAAATTTGAAAAAAAACCTAGCTTACGTTTGTGTGTTTGTACTGAAAAGAATAAAGACAAATGTGCCACAAGGGATTCAATTTTTAAAAATACCTTTAACTTGGAACATAGCATCACTCTGACTCTCAGAACCCCTCTTCCACAAAAAACCAAGCTAGATTAAGTGACAAGGAATGTAATACTCAGATGGCTACAACCCATAAAATCATCTGTTGTTCCCTCTACAGCTTGTTTCTGGGTAACTCCTTATCTTGTACTATTGGTTTTAAAAAAGACAACTGATACTTATGGAAGATACAAACTTAAAGAGTTCTAGAGGGGAAAAAGCTATATTCTCTGTTCGATCTATACTTTATATTGTGTACTGATCTCTCCTACTTCTACCTATGCCTTAGAATATTTCTGGTGCATCAAACAGCTACAGGATATTAAGAAGACAGACAATATTTTGTGATCTAACTATATAGTTCCCACCAAGTACTTCAGTGAGGCTCTTGTTTGCTTTCTGCAACAAAACACAGCAGGCAACATTGGTGAGATTTTGCCCTAAAGGACAGAGTGGGTGTCAGCAATTGTCTTCATCAACAGATCTGTAAAACCAAGTGCACAAATGCTATTTTGAACACGATGGTGTCTTTGAATATTTCAGGTATAGAACTATTCTTGAAAAGATGCATGAGCTTGTAAGTATCACAGTTAGAGATTTTGGATATTCTATTAGAAACCATGGTCTGTCCTGTTTGCAGCTTGATTTGGGCTTCTCTCCTTTCCCAGGACAAATTGAGCTAAAACACTTGGATATTCACCATAGGTAGAAGGAAATAGTCCTGGGTTTGAAAGCTGCATTTCTAATGATACCTCTGTCTGACATCTGTATCCTTCCTGCTCTGCCCCTTTATGTGATCATGTCTGTACGCAAACACCCCTTCCTCTTTTTAAGAAAGAAACTGAAAGGGGCTGAACATTACACAGCTGGAAAAAACTTCAGTGTAGCTGTACACCTGCTATTTTTAGAGACATACAGCAGAAACAATAATGCTGCCTCTGGCTTTGAGATCTCAGAGTCATGAATGACACTTCATCCTTTGTAACTGCTGTCAGTCTGGTGGATGAACTTAAAAGCTGCTGATAGAGCTATGAAAGGGAATCACATCATATTTATAGAGAAAAAAACCAAAACCTTCGGGGGTTACAGCAATATGTTGCCTTGGATATACTTGAATTGATCAGTTTTACCATTCTATTAAAATACTTGAGTTTTTAAAAGCTTTACATCAAGTAAGATTTTTGTCTTGAATGATGAAGCTTTAGTGACCACTCATGAATATGCATACTGCAGAAGCTAAACTGTGGCGTTTTTCATTTTAAGGTGAAATTGAATGACCTGAAAATGGATCCATCTTCTTCTGCGCTACCAGCCACCATTTTAGAACAAACCGCCTTGCGGCTAGGATGCAGTCCTGCAGACAAGAAACTTGCTTTTCATTTAGATGAAGAAGATGAGTTAAAGCATCTTCGCGAATGTTTCTATGTACCAAAAGTCAAGGATCTGCCTCCAAGTGAGAATCATAATTACAGTGGGGGAGTGGGGGAAAGGGTGGGTCTTCACATCTTCTGTCTGTCTTTATCACAAATTTTTGGAAATCACTGTCACTTATGTGCTAATTGAGCAATTGCAGTCATATCTGAGCACAGCGTGTCCCTGATGTTGCTAAATAAATCCATCAACTTATTCTAGCACCAAAAGCTTTATGCTTTCATTCCCATCCTGAATAAAATGTGAGGATACAGTACTTACATGGTGCTTATGCTGTCACTCAGCTGCTTTGAACAATATAGTGACTGATTGAAAATTATAGGCAGAAGCATTTCTAGCTAATGGTTTGAAACGGAAATGTAGCTTACAATAGTTCAGAACAGTTGCTTCCTTGGTATAATATATTTTGGTGTTATCTATCTAGTTGCAATTATTTTAGTTAATGAAAAAAACAGTAGAAGTATTATATTAACATTTATACTTTATTGCTGCTAGTAGAGATGATGTTCTTCTCAAGGCCAAATGGAAGACTCTGCTTTAGAACCAATACTTGATTTGAGCAAATAATTTGTAAGGAAACCTTTTATTTGAGTATCCTTCCCACTTTCCTCATGAATTGCCTATGAGTAGATAACTGCACGTGGTTTCAATGTAGACATGTAAAATGGTTCTTGAAATTGTTCTGCTTCATTCCTAGTCTGTAACTTGTTTTGAGAAGCCTCTGGTGGTAGGACGAGGGGGAATAGCTTCAAGCTGCATCATGGGAGGTTCAGACTGGATATCAGAAAAAAAAAATTCACAGAAAGGGTGATCCGGCACTGGCAGAAGCTGCGCAGGGAGGTGGTTGAGTCACCATCCTTGGAGGGGTTTAAAAGATGAGTAGGTGAGGTTCTCAGGGACATGGTTTAGTGGCAGATAGGAACAGTTGGACTCGATGATCCAAGAGGTTGTTTCCAACCTGGTAATTCTATGATTTATTAAAGGAGGACCTGATGTGCAGGCAGGGAGGCAGAAAGGACATGTGGGAAGGCTGGCAGACTGAGAGGGAAGCATTTGCTTCTGTTTAGCACTCCCAATCCAGCTAAACCACAAAACATTTCCATGACTTTTTATACCCACTGCTGCTGCCATGTCTGGTCAAAATCATGCAGTTAAACATGGTGGGAACATCCACCTGTGGAGGCAGCATGGTCCTGGGCTCTTCCCCTGCTTCCTAAGTCCTGTCTGGGTTTATTTTCAGCTCACAGGTCAAATACATGATTAGAAAAAACTGTGCCTGCTCTGCGTGTTCTGGTCACAGTGCACCAGAAATAGAAGAAACAGCATATTCTTTGCTTAGATGATAGGCATAGTTATTCTCTTCCTTTTCTACCCTGGCAGAAAGCATCTAAAGAGAAAAAAAAAAAAGTCATAGAAAGTTCCTGCAAAATGTTTTCATTTTCTACCAAATTCAATTTTCTGTGGGTATTTTTCTGAGAAGAATGGTACTGATGGTACAGGAGAAATTACAGATAGATTCACCAAAATATCTGGTAAAGTCTGTGATAGAAGATGATACCAACTGTCTGCATTCCTTGATATCTTTTGAAACTGTGTTTGTCTTCAGTAACTTCCTGCCTAGCAATGATGAATGTTGGCAATGCAGTTTGCTCCCATCCTTAGAAAGTGGGGATGATAAATATTAGTTCTCTGTGTACAGGTGGTATTGTTTTATCTTTAACCACACTTAAATCCTTAGTTTTTATACTATTCAGAGCAGAACTGAATACCTTAAATATATTCAAACTTGCTGCTTCCTCCACGTGGAGGAAGTATTCTCAGCTTGTCTATGATAAAGTATTTTTTTATTATTTTTTTTTACTTAATAAACTTTCCTCTGAATATAATTATGCTGTCCTCAAAATCACTTCAGCTTCCACTGAGTAGCTGGTGCACAATCATCAGTGTAGCACAGGTGCTGGAGCTGTAAAACATTACTCTGGAGTTGGAAAGATACTGGAAGGCAGCTCCCATGGCTGTTGCACTGTTAATCTGGCTATGCCATTGAAATCAAGCTCAACTAGGGCACCTGATCTGCAGCCTTGTCTAACTCCAGTGTTGTCAAATGTCTCTCAAGAACATGAAAGGCCATTTTTCAGTGTAGTGTCTCCGCAGCTTCAGATTAAAGAAATATTCTTCTGAGAATCATAGAATCATAGGAGTATGCAGAGGTTACGATGCTCCTGTGACAGTTTTCATTACTTCCCCTCCAACATCCATTATGGTTTTTTGGGTTTTTTTTTCTGTTACCACAATCATAGAATAGTTTGGGTTGGAAGGGACCTTAAAGCCCATCATCTAGTTCCAACCCTCCTGCCATGTGCAGGGACATTTTCCATTGGATCAGACTGCTCGAGGCCCGTCCAACCTGGCCTTGAACCCCTCCAGGGATGGGGCAGACACGACTTTCCTGAGCAACCTGTGCCAGTGTCTCACCATCCTCATGGTGAAGAAATTCTTCCTTATGCCTAGTCTAAATCTGCCCCTCCAGTCTGCAATATTTACACCCAAAGACTGCTGATGTGTGGAGTTGGTGGGTTTTTTTCCCAGTTACTATCTTACATAGCACTGAGATCGTGATAGATCTGTTTTAGCTAAGATAAGAAGCCTTCAATGTAGTACCAGTAAAAGAGCACAGAGAACCCATCATTCCTGTGTTCACAAATGGAGCCTTTTTTCCTCTTCTTTTCCCCCGTTTCTATTTCCCGTGCTTCAGCTGTCATCAGGAATAGCTTCCCTGCTGAAAAACAGCAGGGGTGTAAATATATACATGTATATTTACATTGTGCGTCTATACCATAGAGACAGATCTGCCATGACATTTATCTGAGCACAGGAGCGGATAGTAGATAACTTGCTTCTGGAGATAAATGTCATTACAGATATTAGCCATCAAATATTCTTTATATATTTACATAAAACATTACAATGAGGTTTTAAAATGAAGCCTTACAAGAAGCAGATGAGAACATCCATGGGAGACAACTGTAGGATGACGTACATAAAAATATTTAGAAAGTAATTATAATGGTTTAATTTAGTAATCAAGTCATAAACTGTCATAGCTGTTTATTTGTTGTATCAATCAAGTGGAAACTGCTCATAGACTAACTCCCTAGCAAATCTTTGCATTTTTGTGCTCAAGCATGAGCAATGAGGCTCAGGTGAACAAATAGGAAAAGATGACAGCAGAAGATTTTAAGAAATGTTTGGATATCCTTGCTCTTCTCCTTGTTGACAACAAAGTCTCTTTAATGCTTTTTTTATGCACTGGGGAGAGGTGGGAATGACTGGATTGCAGCTGGCAGCTGGGTGCCAAACCACTGATCTGATTAAGGCTATGGCTTGTGCTTTGTCATCTCATAAAGGAATAGAGCATCATTTGAGTTTCTTGGGAACAAAAAGATGTCCTGGAGTGAAAATGTTGGGCTGTATTTCCATTAAGACATAGTTAAAGGTAGTAGTTAATTATATAAATCTGGCTTTTTGTTTGGAGGACTAGTGGGGGGGATAGGAAGGTGTGAAAGAGGTGATCTTTTATCCTTCAACAAGAGATAGCGCTCAGATAATGTGTAAACAGATTTATTCCTTCCTTTCTGGTTAATAAAGACATTGTATTTTCCCCTTTTATTTGGACTGATTATGTCTGAAAATAACCTTGCTTTTCCTTTGATTTTTTTAAAAGGTATAGAACTACATCTTTAATGTAGATGGATGGGTATATTTAGTATGCAAAATAATGTACGTTCTTAAATCTGACTAATTTGCATGAATCTAAGTAGTAGTGAGAGTAATTTATAATGTATCCAATTAATCTTAATGTAAATAATGGTTCATGTATTTTTTTCTTTAGGCTTCTCTAAGGACAATATTTCAATAATTGTCTCTTTGCTTTGCACCTGCCTTTAATTCTCCAATTGTGCTTGTTTCCTGTTTGAATATTTCATTATATATTGCATGACAACCAAAGCTCCTCCAGAAATAAAAAGGGTCAATACTGTGAGAAATGAGGGAAGAAGAATTCAGAGAAAGACAAATGCTATTCTTAAGAAAAGAAATGCGTTACTCTAAAGACTATCACAGTGACTGAGGAAATGTTGGAGCGCAACAAGGGGCTGGTCTGGAGAAGCTTTGAAATGACAAAGATGCTGCAGAAAAATAAACTAGTTTGGGAAGCAGCAGTGATCCAAAATAAATCTTTTAATGAATGGGGGGGAAGTAAATGGCTTTTTGTGATCAGAAAGAGCACATCTCAATACAAAGTTGATCACACATTTTATTTTGGATATTCTTACTTTGGTGTGTCAAAGTAGAAAAATATATTTTATTGGAGAGGTAACACCACTTCTCTCCAACAGTGACCCAAGAGTGTCCTTGTTTAGAGACAACTGTGGTGCAAGAAAAGCTAACTTGCTTGTAATTCCTTACCTGTTCAAATGCTTATTTGGAGTTTAGAGAGTGTTAGTGAGATTTAGAGCTCCAAATTCTTGGGTAGAGTTCCTTCTCTCTGTTCCCAAAAGGACGGTATTATTATGTTTCTTGTTAGGAAAAGAACCATTAATAGAACTATTTTAGGACCACGGGTAATTTTTATACCTCTCTGTTTTCATTCGTTTCAGAATAGAGATGCAAACCAGACATAGTATCTGTAAAATAGATCAGGCTGAAAATGCCCTCTGATTCCTGCTTTTTAAAAGCTTCTAGAGCTTTAACTGAGAAATTACTCAAGTTGTCTATGCTTCTGAAAAATGTGTTTCTCGTGAAGTTCAATGAAGTTGGTAATTGTTAGTGCAAAAGGTAGTGAGAGACCTTTTCCAGGCATCTAATCTTTTTTTCTACGGCCTCAATACAATATTTTCACAAACAGAAATTCAATTTTATAATTCATTTCTAGCGTGTATCTTGCTTAACGTGTTCGTTCATTTGATCTTCCTTCTGAGGTATACTGACCATATTTAGCTAAAATATATGTAATGTTAGCTTTAGGGGTATTGTAAATGTGTGTGTGTGTGTGTGTACATATATATGAATGCAAATTACCTACTAATACTACAAGGTCACCATCACTTGTCCCTCCAAGAATCTCTAACATGAGAAATAATAGAAAAAGGCAATGTTTGGATTGATAGATGGTGACATGGGCTAATTAGATTGCTCAGAAACTCACTAAAGCTATTATTTATAAATTTCTACTGCCTTGCTTTTCTCCTAATCATTGAAAGGATTTGTCAACATAGATTTCCTCCTCAGATGATGATGATGACATGAAGTGCAGCCCACGGTATATGCTGACAAGACAAGAACTTTTGAGACTGCCTTAAAATATTCTGTCCAATGGCTACATTTTTCTAAATAGTAATATAAGCATGCAGGAAGATCTTGCATGAATGATTCAGATTTACTTAGTCTTAACTGTTCTTAAATGCGTGATTTAAGTAGTTTCATGATTCAGAGTAGGAATATATTGATAATGGAAGAAAAATGGATAGCCTGGTCAGAAAAATGCTCTCTATTTACTCACTGTTGGTTTCAGACCTGACAAAATGATGCCAGTGGCTGCTTCTCACATGGTCCTGGAAATCTAGGGATTCAATGCTGCTGGAACTTGCGTTAGCTCCAGAACAGGTATAGATGGACTCGGCCAAAAGTCCTTAGCAGGAAGATGAGGAGAATAACCATTTGCTGCTCTGCTGTTTTTTTTTTTCTCAGACCCCTTTACAGGATCATCCATGTGGTGTCCTGGGAGGAAGATCAGAATGCAGCCCCTCCATCCACACGTGGAGACCACCGTCCCAGGGAGATCCAAAGCAGGCAGAGCTCTGGGTGGTGGTACCTGTGTGTGTGTGTGTGTGCACAAGCGCGTGCTGTCACTCCTGTGCTCTCTCCCACGTGCACGTTGTTTCTGTGGTTTCCCTCCACAGCTGATCTGAGCCTGGTGAGTGGAGAGGAGAGCTGCGTATACTTTGCTGGCAATTCTCTTGGGCTCCAGCCAAGAAAAGTTAAAACTTACTTGGATGAAGAATTGGACAAGTGGGCTCAAACGTGAGTACACTGTGCAGTAAGTGAGATGCTAACCTGTATTTCAGATGAGCACTTGGTTTTAGTTTTGGACCTGCCTTGGAAGTGCTTGAATAGAAGAACAGCGTGTTAAAACCACTACAGCCCAGGAGTAAAACATGTTCAGTGCTTCCCTAGCACTATTTATATCTACTTTAAAGGCAAGAACAGTAAAACAGGTAAAGAGAAACTTCCAACTGTGGCAACTTGTGCTGTTCATGGTGAGTCTGCACAATTTAACCACCCCATCCAACTGCTACGTGCTTATACACAAGGCACAAAAGCTCATTTGGTTACTGATGCTTGCTGGTGAACACGATTCAGTTCCAGGCCCTGTGATTTTTCTAATTAGTGTTTTTTTAACTGTGTGAGATTCACTTTGCAGGACTTGCAATGGACAGTTCCCCTTGAGATAGCACTGAGCACAAGTGGTGCTGCTGCCAGAGCCGGCAGATTTTTGGCTGCTCACATACCAGGTCTCTGCCTGACAAATTCATTTTATTTAGAAAGCAGCAATCTTGTCTTATGGGGAGCTGAGGGTGGTTGACAATGAACTCAGCCAAATGGAGCTGACGTTGGGGAGACGGGAGGACAAAAGAGGGACACATTTCAACATTGCAGGAAAAGGGCATTGTCATCATAGCAGGTGGGAAAATTTTAGTTATATAGGAATTTTTAGATATAGAGTGGGGGGAAAAAAGCTTTTCTTTATTTTTTTCTTTTTATAATATATTTTGTTTCTATGAGTCTGTGCTTTGAGGTGAGGTCCAGCACCCGAATGAGCACCTGGAGCAGGGATGAGTAAGGAAAAAGATAAGTAAAAACTAGGGACTTGAAGGTGGGAAAGGAAAATAAAGTGAGTGAGCTGTGAGAGAGAGGAACGCTTTTACAGGATGGTGGAGTATGAAGGGAACAGATGTGATTTCAGGCTGAAAGAGAAAAGGGAAAATAAGGAGATGAAGAGGAAATCCTTATTCTGTTAACCGAACAGTCTAGTTTCAGTAGAAACGGTCTATGTGGAGGCTTCACAATGTAAGTGTGAAAACTCTGTAGCTGCTGTTTCACTTGTTAATATCTGAATTCTATAGGTTAATAAAAATTTTTTACTGTATCCATACAATTGAGAATGAATGGGAAAGAATATGAACTTTAGGAAGCACTTGTTCCTCCTAGTTATTCATTCAGCACAGCTCTGCAGTTTTGCCAGTCATTTAAAGAAATTGCAACCTTGTCCATTTCTCTATGATTATCGTACTTTATCAGGGAAACAGCTGAGCTCTTGCAAAAGGTGAAAGTCAGATAGCACTCTTATCTGTTAGAATGATGCACTCAGAGTGCAAACATGTTTCAGCTCCTTCACTGTACCTTTTCATTGGTCCATTTATATTCTTGTTTGTTATAATGAACAATGGTTTTTTCCTCAATGATTATAAAAAAAATGAAAGAAAAAATTAGACAACATGTTTCTCCAGAAGATCAAAAGTGCCTTCAGGAGCTGTAACAGAGGGAGAAATGACTGAGCATGATTTTAAGCCTTCACAGGAGAGGGATCAAATCTAGAAAGGCTGTTTACCAAAAACACAGCTTGGCCCAAAGATTCTTAGCCAGAATAAATCAGAGCTAAAAATAAGCAAAGCCCCAAACTAAACCCAACCAAATCCAGAACAAAATCCTGCTAGCTGCAGACTTACTTGAGCCAGCTGAGAGAGTCAGGGTAAAGTCAAGCTAAATTTGAACAAAACAATGTATGCTTAAAGAAGCTGATGGGTGTGATCTGGTGCTAGGGGCTGCAAAGGAATAAGTGGTTGGAGATGCATAAACGGATGTTTTTACTCCAGTCACCAAGGAGAGCTCATCAGCTTCCAGTCTAAGGTAGCAGCTGTTGTCAGCTGAATCTTGTTCGATGCCTTCTGTGTTGGCACCTTGGAATTTACTGGCTGTAGCTTAGATAAATAAGTAGCAGGAGTCTAAGAAATGGCATGCAAATTAGGTAGATCCTTCAAGTCGTCAATGATATAGTTTCTTACTTTCTTAAAATTGGTTTATCGCATTTTCTGTTTGTTGCCTCTTGGGACTCATCTCAAATAGGTACTATACTTGTCTATTTAAAGTTTTCACTGCTTGTAGCTGATGGCAAGAGTGAAAAGGAAAATTACCTGATAGCAGTTGTCAAGGACAAGGAAGCTCATAGCTTTACCTCTGTGTGATTAGGGCATCTCATTAGAGTAAGGCCTGAGGAGAAAGAAGCCTTTTCATGCATTTCTTTATGTTCCCTCTTGCACTGTTACTGTCCTTTTTTTCTCCCTCCTCTCACCTTTAAATGAAGAGTTCTCACTTTCTGCTCTTATATCTGCCTCCCACACACCTGTTCTATTTTGTATTCTTTCTTTCCACATTCCTCAGTCCTCTTTTTTATGCTAGTGTATAAGGAGTGCAAACTCAAGCCACTGGCATTCTTAGTGTGGATTTAAAAAGAGCCTTTGAGACCCTATCTTTCTTTCTGTTTTGATTTCAGCTAAATCCAAGATTTATTGAATTGGGGACAAAAAAGGATGAAGAGTTGTCTTCTGTGGTTAGCCTAGAGTAGACAATAATACCGCTTTTTTATTCTAAATTACAAAAGTTGATTTGTTTAGGTGGATGAAGACCAATAGCTGCTTTATTGTCTTGTTTTCCTTTTCCTCCACCACAACTGTTTAAGCAATTTTGTGTTTTATAGAATCATTATTGCATGCGATCATACTTGCTGCAGTGGGTGACGTCCCTCACATCCATGTAACTTATTAATATGGGACTATTAAAACAGAAGGGAGTCTACCATAGCTGTTATGCTCTTGTGAAGGATTGGTAGGGTGACTGGGGAGTGGAAAACCTGCTGAAGGGGAATCTTGAGGATCAGAGTTGTTTGGTTGAGCAAAATGAAGACAGAGGAAAAATGATTGCTCGCTGTGAATGTATCAAAGGGTAAACATGGGAAGAAAGGAGCCACTTCTGTGAAATACCATGAGAGCACAGCAAATGTAAATTAGGAATTAATAAATATAGGTTAGAAACTATATATGTACATATACATATTTTAAGTATTGATGCAGTCTAGCAACAAGATTCTGACATTAATACAGTAGATATAAAAATCCAAGTCTGTGGAAGGCATTACAACACAGCACCTGTGGTGGCAAAGGTCTGTTTTCAGTGAGTCAAAAGGTATTTTGGTACCGTGCGCTGAGATAATCCTGCAAGATTTATCAGTCCTGCAGGAAAGAGCAGCTTGGTGGGACTCGGTCACATTCCGTTTGACAGACCACTTCTCCTGCCATTTGACTGGAGTCATCTCTGCATTGTACACCTTTCAGCAGGTTGTAGGTTAGGGCTGTAAATACCTGGTTTAAATGCCCAGATTTTTTACTTTTGCCCTCAATCTACTGCCCAATACAGTTCTTTTTCTTTGGATATGTCTTCCTTTCTTTCGACTACTTCTTTGCTTCAAACCATCGTTAAACTTAAGAGCCCATATTGGCTCATTAAATATCTCGCATCATTTTTGACCAAGAAGCAAGAAGGAAATTTCCACTTGAACAAGCTCTGGATGAGCACAGAAGATTCCTGAAGCTGGCAGTTAATTTAAATCCTTTTTGCTACAGCCTTCGTAACCCTGCGATCACATCTGAAAATGTGTTTCTAGCTCCCCTAGCGAGCTTTAAATCAACCAGACCTCAGTGAATAAAATGTGGCATTGTGATTTCTTGCCAAATTGAAAATAAAATGGTAACTGACTAAAAATTAATTTGCAGAATGAGAAACTCCCACAGTAGCTTAAGAAATAGTTCTGTTTGTGTGACGGTTTATGATTTGATGGGCCACGTTTTGTATTCATTAATTTGGATACCTCGATTTAAAAATGTCTTGCTACCTTGGGTGCAGTGGAAGCAAAATGAGGCACAGGCTCTCAATGTCTGAGGGGAATGCCAGAAGCACTGCAGTTGTGTCCTTAAAGATTATTACCCCCACTGCCTACCAGAGCTGAGAGGGGTGGTATAATATACAGAGATATAAATTCTCTGAGGCAGAGCGTAGAATTTTACAACCTAAGTATAATAGGATGTATTGTGCCATCAGCAAAGGCTACTGAGTTTCATGTGATTAAAATAAAAAAAAGGTCCAAGAATATGTCTTTAACTACCATTTTAGCTGCAATAATTTTTGTCTCTTGGCATTTATATTGGCCATCAAGAGGAAGGCAAGCTGTAAGCTGTGCTGTAATAATAATAATAATATGAATAACAATTAATGCTTCCTTTCCCCACTTTCAATATACTTAAATTTCTATGTTTTCTTCTCAAAATAAAATATTTTCATGCTCAAAATTGCATATCTGTTTTCACGATAACTTGGAAGTTTACCCTGAAATTTTCTTGGTCGTATGTGCTGATAGAGCTTTCATCAGTAAATTCCCATTAGAAGGACACTAATGGCTATAAAATCAGAGAAAGCTAATGAAAGAGAATCCCATAGGTAGTTAGGGCTTCTTTTTTCCATCTTATTATGTTCACTATACTCTTTCAGAAATACAGATTCCCCTTGGGCTAGAAGCCACTGAAAGTCTTTGTAGTATTTTTTTTTTTTTTATTTTAACAATCTGCATTACCCTGAAGTCCCTTGATCGCTATATTACAGTTAAGAATAAGAAGGGAGATTAGCAATAAATGTCTTGCTGTTTGTGAAATGCATACCACTGTCTCCAGGGAATGCAACTGCATTATGTTCTTATAGAAGGGAAGAACTTTTAGAGCTAATCCTGCCCCTTACCACATTTTCTCTGCTACCCACCTACTGCCTTTATTCCTCATCTATGAAATGTTCTTTTAAATGAATGCTATTTCACTCTGTCAGCCTTCAAGCATCAAGGTCTCATCAGAGAGCAATTCTAAAATGGAGAAAAGCAGTCAGCTAGCTTAGAGCAACATTATCTAGATTAGGGACTGGGGTACTCCTTGTTGTCTCTGTAGGGTTGGACTTGTTGAACAGCGAGGAGTTATTTTAACTGTGAGAGATGTCCAGTTTTTCCTGAGCCCTCTTCCAGCTGTTCACCTAAACTACTCCAAAATAAAATAGTGTTTTAAAAGGATAGGAGGCATGAAATGGTTAATACAAATTGATTTTTTATTTTTTTTTAGCAATTCTTCTGTTCTTTAGGACTGTAGCTCTTTAGGAAATATCCCTAGGAGGGATGAATTAGACCCAAGACAGCCAGAAAAGGACTGACTGTAGAATATCCAGGTAACTTGAGTGGGAGACAGAATGAAATTATACCTGAGAAGGGAAAGTAGGAGGTGAATAGAGAAAACCAATTTTTTAAACTGCCTTAAACATGGAGGACTAGCAGACAGTGCCTCAAATGCCCTCCTTTCTCATACCTCAGTCAGCCAGATATCTCATGATTTTAAGTGAATGTTGTGGGCCTGCATTTCTTTAAAAGGTCTTCTATTTGTTATTTTTTTTTCTCTCTATCATTACATCTTTTAGGGCTTTTTGTACTCTCTATCCAGTTTCCTACTGGCTTTGTCCCTGTTTTGAAACATCTTTATACTCTGTTTGCCTCAACCACACGCAGACTGGCATTTCCAGCTCCATGAGTACCCTGTGGCGCTCAGCAAATGTCAAAATCATCCAGTGTGAGATGGAAGCCCAGAGCAATATTCCCCTGGATTAGCACGATTATAACTTTTCTCAATCTGCCTTCATTTGCATTGAAATCTGTATGTGACATCCTGCATATTTAAGAAACTTTGCAACTTTTTATTTATATATGCAAGGTGGCTACCTTAGAAGCTTTCTTCTGTGTCACATTTGAAGCAAAAATTAGTTCAGAGTACTTAATCCAGAATTGAACGTATGTGTCTGTCACTTCAGGGTAGTGATGCATTCAGGTTTAAGGTGCCTTCTACGATCCACTCTAGACAGGAACAGTTTGCAAAATAAAGCCTTTAAATGCCTTCTGTCAATGCAAAAATCTTTATGCACACTTAGATCTAGAAAACTTTGGCAAGCAGAAGAGAAGCAATAAAAATTAGCTCTATTTGGGCAGGTTCTTCTCTGCATGTAGACTAAGTACCTGCTAATTAATGCAGAAGGGTCAGTTCAGACAGCTAGTTCAGGAGGACAGAGATTGGTTCTGACAAGAAATAGTTCTGTCTGGGAGACAGGAGGTATTCTAGTCTACAATTCTCTGCGCCTCAGCTAGAAATGCACATAGAGTAACTCTGTAGGGTGTTCTCTGCTCTCTGTGTAGTTCATGTGAGTGGGGGCACCAACCCCTTTCTCGATGGACTCACTCCCAGAGGCTTCCTGTACCCATGCTGCCACTTCCATAGAGCTTGTGAAAATTATATCATCTCTAATCCCGAGGGTTATAGAATAAGCCAAAATATGCTCTTTTCAAGCAATTGAAACCTGTTGGAAACCAGCAAATGAATTGCGTTTTCTACAAGCTTTAATAGTGTGGCACCAGTGCCATGTTCAGCTTGAGCGAGTGTCCTCCTGCCTCCTTCAGATGCAGGATCTCCAAATCAGATATGTTTCTTAGGAGTGATCCAAAGGAAATAGCATACTTTTCCATCATTTGTCTCCTCTTTTTCAGAGGTGTTCATGGTCATTTCAATGGTCAGCGCCCATGGGCTTTGGCAGATGAGTGCATCGTGGACCTAATGTCTAAGCTGGTTGGTAGGTATGGAAGTACAGGAAAAATCTTTCTCTAGAAATGAAAGCAATATTTTTATCCTTTAAGATATAAGTTCTGAAACTCTGTAACCACAATTTAGTTCCTTGCATTCTTTTGTTTTAAAGTAGATTTTTTTAATGTGTTATGCATGGGCTAATACTTTAATATAAAGCTGCACATGATTTAAAAGATGAACGTATGCGATAATATATGAGCATATGCATATCATAAAACTAATTGCAGCAAAGGGTTTCTTGGAGCATCATAAACCATTTGGTCTAACACGTGAGACCCTTTTAAAGGGCACTTGGCATTACAGATTCTCAGTCTCTTTCCTAGAATTGAACCAATGAACTTTCCCCTTTGAAAAATTATTTCTCTCTAGTCGTTTTCTGCTTTTCCTCATTTCCCTGTCACTAAATCCAGCCTCATATTTGAGAGCTGCTTATGTCAATGAAGCAGATAATTGGGGCAGGACCTGCTATTTCTGAGTTCCCATTACCCTGCTGTACCCCTTGAGGAGTCTGCAGTGCTGCAGGACCTTGGCAGTAAACGTGTCTGGTTATTCTAAAGATTGAGAGGGAGCCCTGGAGACTTTTGGAGAGTTTGCCAGCCATGAAAGCAATGTCTGAGTCTGGATGCAAATTTCCTCTATTGCCTTTTACTCTAGCCTGTGTGTAGTTGATAAAATAATATGTCACTGGAATTTCCTTCAGAGTAGTTGCAGTCAGAAGGGGGAAGAGAAGTGACCTTGACAGGGTTTCTCATAGACCCATTTAATCCCCAACCCTTCCCGCTATTGTCAAGGCTAGGCTAGTAGACATTAGTGAGATTTGATCAGTATTTCAATTGAACTGTTGAAGATAACTGTCAATAATGACTGTTTGAACTGAATTATCATGGGTTCATTTGTGCCTTCACTATGGAAAAATGTTGTGGTTAAGGTGACCTTCTGTATGATAGATATTGTCTTGTAATATCTCCTTCAACTATAGACAAGTGTTCGATGAGAAAGTTATGGTCTTTCTCCTGCAAGAGAAGCAAATGGGTCTGATCCAATGGAAACAGATACATTAAAGAATGTTTTGTGACAGGTTTATTTATGTATTTATAAATAAGGGAGTTCTTACTTCTTCAAGAAGTTTCTGAATAGACAACATACTGAACATGATCACTGGAGCAGAGCAAATGTAAGAGCATATTTTTATAGTTGATCTATCCACTATGTAAGCACTAAGACACCATTAATATGAACGTAGTAGACTGGACATCACAGGACTATGTGGAGCAGTCCCATCTGCAGAATGAAATAAAACCCAAAATGCAGGTTGGTTACTCTGATTTTGGAAGTTGCTACCATAATGCCTAGTATAGTTCAGAAGGTTAAAAATTACTTTTCTTGCTTTCGTTATGTTCAATGGCAAGGTCAGTGTATTCTTCCATTAACTGCCATAGAACTTAAAAATGTTAGAAGGTAAAGGGTATTGAAATGCTGAATTAAGCTGATTTAGGGATTTCTCTAGCCTGATCAATCTTTCCTGGCAAGTGAATGTTCTCATTCTGGTAAGTTATGACTGGGAATCTGTGAGCTGGTGGGGAAATGTGGCTTGTCGCACAACTAGCCCCTTGAATTTAATTAACTGGAGGATGTAGACTTTCTCTTATGTCTCGTGAGAATAGAAGAGTAGTCACCTTGCACACTTTTAGGCACCTAAACTAATAAAGTAGCAAAGTAAGAAAACTGCTGCTCTTCAGATAACTAGGAGAAAGAGCCAAGATCCCCCAAGGGGCAGATGAAGCACCTGAATTATCATCCTTCTCTGCATCACCTTCTGTGGATGTTTGCCACTGCTCTTTTTGCAAGTACTGGACCCCAGTGAGCTCCCTGCAGGGGGCTGGGGCAGGCTGAGCACTGACCTCCTGCCACTGTTGGTGCCAGGATCAGTTTGGTCTCAGCTTTAGGTTAAGAGCCACTGCAGAAAGCAGAGAGTCAGGCTGGGATATATTTTCCCTAAGCCATCTGTCGTGTAGAGGCTGCCAGCTGACTGTGCATTATATTTGTTTAACTAAAAGATGTATTCTGGTTGTAAGGAGAAGGAAATGAGAGCTTTGCTTAAACTTCATCTAATTGCTTGTCAGTCTCCTTATTTTTCTTTTCTTTTCCAAACTCCATATGACACTGACACTTTCTTTTGTCACAATAGCAAGACTACACTGAATTTATTACAATTTTGTTCATTTTAAAAAATACTTGTAAGTTTTCTCTAAGAATTATGACAGAGGTCACCCTACTGTTAACCTGCTTTTGGTTTTAAATTTTTTTGTTGGGAAAGGTTTCATAGTCTTATTTTCTTCAGTAGTAAAGGGTATGTGAACATTATTATTTTGGATTCTTTTCTCTAGAGTTTTTTGGCTTTGTTTAGTTGAACCATAAAATACGATACAGGCTCAAATCTGGTCCTCAGATTCACATGCCAGCAGAGTTTTAGCTATACAATACTCTCCATTTTCGAATGCTGTAATTACTATTAAATACTGTTTCCTAGTAAGGTATAATACTGAGTATGTATGAGAGGAGTGAATTCTGAGTAACTTTAATATGAGAACACAAAGAGAATTTTACCCTGATTTTTATTCAATATTTCATATGTTATGAAGGAGGAGGAACGGTCATTTCTCACTTTAGCAGTAAGTAAAAATTATTTGCTGAGATTTATTCAGGAGTGGACTAAAGACTATAAAATATCTTTGTCCATTTAATGGTTTATAGTGCTATAAGAACTTGCTTATTAAATGCAGTCACACTTTCTTGTTCAATGGAAGTTGCAGTAGTAAATACGTTGTGAAGTGCAGAGTCAAGGGCAGGGGGAACCAAAGCTTTTTTTTTCTGTGATCACGCTGAGTGGCATAACACGGTGACGGTAATCTTGGCTTCTCCTACTAGACTTTATTAAAACATTACAACCTTGGCAGGATCACCTTCTGATGGAACAAGATTAACTGTATGGCTGCTGCTGTACAATGTGCTCAGGCAGGTCTCTGTTGAGGGAAGACTGAATGCTGAGCAGATTTGTAGTGACTTTGAGTGATAAGGATTATTTGAAATAGCCAAACGATTTTCAGAACTGGGGGCTTTAGCCTTTTTTTGAATCATTTCTACAAAATGCTTTTTACTTACTCCACTGAGATCAGGCTCCCACTGCAGTCAGAGAGGTGAAGGATGGCAGTGTCTGCCTAACGCAATCATAATTGTCTCTGAAGTTGTACTTTGCAAATGCTGCTTCCTTTTATTAAAGGGGAGATTTATCAAGCAGAACATACAGGTTTTAGCCTGTCTTAGAGATATGGTATAAAGTTAGGAAATAAAGCAAGCAAACATAATTTTGTCTCCTGTGTGCCGGGTCTTTGAATATTGTAATAGGTTAATTGGATCACAGGAAGGTTGTTTTCCGAAATGCAGTATAGGTTATAAAGGATAACAGTTTTCCAAAGACACAGATGAGGTTTGTTTTGTGGGCATGAAATTCAATAATGGAAAGCTTTTAATAAATATATAATTTACGGAAGACCAAGACTTAAATGACAAATGTAGTGTCAAATTTAATTTGGGATGCTAGCATGCAGCTAAGAGTGATCTACAGATTAACCATTTGCTTTATATGGAAGCAGTACAGCAGTCAGAGGGCTGCTCATGCAGACTTTGCCGTGAAAGCCACGGATTTCATAGAAGGAGCAGAGGGAGAAATAAGAACAATATCATTTCTTGATGCTATCCCTTTTTTCAGCCTCAGGAGTTCCATAGAAATATTAAGACTGAAAATAATACTGTTTTGAGCTGCAATCACTCTTTCTATCTGTCTTCTGTGTCTGCAATAGAACAGCCACAAGGTGACCTCTTCCAGTAGCATGGAGCCTGCAGATGCAATGCTATCAGAGGGAAGAAAGCAAAGGAGAGCAGTTTAAGTGAGGAAAAGAGCTTATTTTTCCTTATTTGAAGAATTAGGTCCACTTATCTTTCTTCTCACAAGCTAGGTGATGTTATTGTTGTCTGGAGGAAGGAACTTATTCGTGATATCTCTTTTCCTCCTGGCTCATCCCCTGGACAGGTCCTCCAGAGCCATTGGCAGCTGTTGACAGATCATTCTGTCCAATACTTACAGATTTCAGCAACACAGAGAAATATCATTGTATACCTCAATCAGAACAATTCTTGGCTTTTCATATGGTGGCAGAAGCTGAGACCTTCTTGACAAGAATTTATAAATAAGCTTTTCCTAATTATAGATTCACATGCTCTTGGGCCAGATTTGCTTTTATTGAGTGCAGCCCATGGCCATGTCTTTTTCTTAGGCTAGTAAAGTAGTAAGTCCATGAATCTAAACTCTGTGGGATACGGTGGGAATGTCTTGGTGCTCTTGCTGCCTTTCCTTTGTGTTGACTGGGACCTTGTGTACCCTCCAAGGTCAAGGTTCACCTCTGTTTCTTGTGGTTTCCATTACCCTTTTTATCCCAACCTCATGCTTTCCTTTCATTTTATTGATCTCAAGGTGGCTGCTGCCCTCCTTGCCTACTTACATTTGTTTTCATTCCTCTCTGTTTGCAACCTTTTTCTACATTTGGCCAACTCCACTTTTTAGGGTGATGACTAAGGGCAAGGCGAGTGAGCCCATCTTCCAGCTGAAGACGACTCTCAAAGCACCGATTTGTGTCAAGGGTGAATTACTGCTTTTTAAAAGAGAGGTCAGCCAAACTGGAAAGAAACAGGAATTGATTTTCTCCATATCTCAGTGGCGCCCTACCCTATGTGCTGTCCCTCATCCTGCCTAAAATATTTAAATAGCAGTTGATAAGGATTTGAGAATTTGTTACTAGATACTTTGTAATAACTGTTAGTTGTCACTCCCTTAGCTCTGCCTGTGATTAGCTCTAGCTGATAGGCATCAGTTAGTAGCCACCTTGGAGCTATAAGGTTATGGCTAAGTTGCTACATTAATAATGGTCTGATATATGAAATAGGCTAATTTTGAATTCTTTTATTAAGAATGATAGTTAGCTTGACACTATTCTTACAGTAGATGATTGCCTCAGTATGTTTTCTGACTTGCTCTACAAATAAACTTACGACAAAGTCTTGTTTCATGTAGTCTTCTGACATGATTTTTGCCTGAGAAATTAATGATGATTAACCCACTGGTGCTTTGCCGGGAAATGAATATACTTCATTTTTTTCTGTGAATGACCTGAAAAAAATCAATATTTTCCTGCCAGCGTGGTGTAGTAAGTCAGGCAAGAAATCTTTTTACTTCACTGTGATGTCATCTCAAACGTTTGTTTACTCTCCAGTCTTTAGAGAGACGATTGAAAACACACCTTTGCTTTTTCAATACTGTATTACCTTTCTCTGAAATTATAAAGAAACCCCTAACATTTTTTTTAATTTTTTTTTTTGTTATTTCAGGGGCCCAAAAACATGAAGTAGCCTTAATGAATGGGCTAACAGTTAACTTGCATCTCCAGATGGTATGTATTCATGATGTTCGCTTGATGTTGTGTTGACAAATACTCTTTTCCTTTCATTGTGAAAATAGTAATAACGTTTTCTGAGGACATCATAAATACAAGCACTGGGTGATAGCCTAGCTTTTCTTAAGCCTTGACTGATGATTTGTTGTATGCAAGACCTGGTTCCACTTGCTACTAAGAAGAAAAGCTTGACAAGAAATATTTTCATGGAGTCTGTAGGGAAATTTTGAGCTGTTCTTTCATGTGCTACATGCAAGAGGAGATCTTATTTAAGAAACATTTCGAGATAACATGTTAATTCTGAAATTTACACCAAATTTCAAAGTTTAAGAACGGTGACTCAACTGTGAGCAAGATGAAATTGTAATTTCTGTCAAACTTAAAATATTGTTGCTTATTAGAGATGACATTTTGAGTTACGCTGTTTTGTGTGTCCCTAAAAAGTGGTAAAGCATCTGATTTTGATTTTTATCTTGTGGTGGCCACCAGTGTGGTTTACTTATGAGCAAGTCTCTGCTGTTACAAACAGCCTGCCTCTGATTCTATAGAGTTACCAAAGACTGGTTGGACTCAATGATCCAGCAGGTCCTTTCCAACCTAGTGGTTCTATGATTCTATGACTTGGTTCAACTGAAGGAAGACTTGAAGCTCCATTTTGTGGAGTTCACTCAAAAAGATATATCACTTGGATCCACTCCTCTGCAATATGTCTCTGAGTCTGGCCAAGTGTAACTGAGTTTGCCTGGTGCTCTGCCCTGAATTAAGTGCAACATAGCCAGCCTAGTGCCAGGCTGGGTACACAGCCCATGCTGAACTCTGCGTAACCATTGCTGGCATGAAAACGTGTTAAGGCTTGTAAGTCTTCT
Source organism: Clamator glandarius (assembly GCA_033459285.1). Lineage (NCBI taxonomy): Eukaryota > Metazoa > Chordata > Aves > Cuculiformes > Cuculidae > Clamator > Clamator glandarius. The sequence continues at coordinate 991,296 of JAUNZM010000826.1, forward strand.
CCTAGTCCAGTCAGCATCACAGCAAGCCCAGCCTGCCTCTACATGAGAAATACTATTCACTTAAAGGTGCTGAGATGAGGTCTCTGAGGAAAGCTTGGTCTTTTGGTCAGGATTGTTTCAGAGGAGGAGATGATTTAATGACCGATGCTTTAGGGCAAGAAGGGATATCCAATTTCTTTGCATTACTTTCCTTTGGCTTGTGGGATGGAGCTGGGTGAAATCCCAGCTTCCCTGGTTGCAGTCGAAGTTTTGCCATCGATTCCTGTAAGTGCAAGTTTTCACTGCTGTATTTTTGTGGCCTTTGTTATGGATATATAAAATCCAATATTATAATGTTTTCCGATTTTGATAAATTTTATATGGACAAAGAAATATATATATAATTTCTGGGGAATACTCTGTAGTCTGCATGAAAGTAAAACGGTTTCTATATTATATGCTGGGAGTATCTCTCTCATATCTGCTTAGATACATTTTAACATATCTTTTTTTTTTTTTTGTTCTTAACAGCTATCTTTCTTTAAGCCAACTCCAAGACGCTATAAAATTCTTCTAGAAGCCAGAGCCTTTCCCTCTGACCATGTAAGAAATTAATATTTCACCATATTTGTATTATTAATCATATTTTCCTAAAGAATATCAGTAGCTTCATTTGAATATTTATTAGCTCATCTTGTCCAAGTAACGTTAAAATAAAAAAATCTGTCAAAAGCTTTTGAGCTCAGCATATTTTACAGATTGTAGCTTTATTCTTTTTTGTTCAAATAAAAAAATGTTACAAGAGGAAAAGATTGAACGGGTACATTGATTTATTAGTCTTTTTAAAGACATTGAGCAAACTACTGGCCTAAATCAACTGAAGTTGTAAATGTTTTATTAATTCTTGTTGCTGTTTTACTTTATGAAACCAAGTCAATACAAACTCACAACATTAACACTTATATATCCCCAGACAGAGATGGAAATATTTGTTCTTAGCACTTTAGATTACTCGTTCAAATATAATGTTTCTGTTATAAAACAGGAGACAATAGCCCATACATCACAGCTTAGAGCAAATTAATCTTTAGGTTTGTGGCCCACTGCTACTTTATCATCAATGCCATAAACTCATGGAAATTGATAACAAATTTGATCTCTAAGGTGCCATAAAAATGACTCAAACTACTAACAGGTTTATTTGTAACAAAGATGATGGCACCGATGTATAAACCTCAAATTGCCTTTATTCCAAGTAATGTTCATATTAATCTCACATTTGTTCCAAGCGCACTAGTACACTTGGATTCCATCGTCTTAAATATCTATGGCACTTCAGTAATAAGCTGTGCCACTCCTGTCACTTCAGTTCCTCTCATTTAATTTTAAGCTATTTTATACTATCATTTAATGATTTTTATGCTATCTCCAGGACCGTTATTTATTGATAACATCAATGGGTTGGATTTTCAAAATAACCTGAGAGTTTAGAACTCTCATTTCCTCCCAGCTGTGCGTCAAATCTAAGAGGTGAGAATAACATGGGACAGCAGGTTTGTGCAGGTCAAACACTGTTTGTGCAGTGCATACGTGACAGCCTGGGATTTGGCATGTGCTGCTAAGCAAAGTCAGTGCCAGGCTACCAGGAAAGGTGATGTTAAGTGTTCTCTGCGACTGTTACCCACATAGGCTTTGCTTGCTGGGCTCTGGTAAAGCACATCTTCCACCACATTTCCACACTCATTTTGCTCCATCAACTTATCCTCTAAGATTCAGGTTTTGAATTTATCCTGGCTGTCTGCTGATGTGAATTAAATTCCAATCAAAGGAAACATAGAAAATTTTCAGTGGAGTTGGATTAAACTTTGAAGAGTTAATTTTAATGAAAAACAGGGATCTGAATTTGTTTTCTGGAGTTCCCATGTGTTTTGCTTTTATTTGTTTTATCATGTAATTGTGCTAATGTGCTCCGCATGGCAATCTCTTCCAGTATGCTATTGAATCCCAACTTCGACTTCACGGGCTTGATGTGGAGAAATGCATGATCATGATGCAGCCACGCGAGGTTGGTGAGAGATATGTCGGTTTTGCTTGCTGTTGCTAAAGGCAGAAGCTTCTTTCCTATGAGCATAATATGTTTTCTGGAATACGGTAGTGCCTGCCTGCAGAGGGTATAATCTGTTTATAATAATGCTTTTAGGTAACATTTATGAATCGTATACTGTGTTTCTGTGGATATATTTTCATAGTAGAACCCATTTTATATTGTCTGGTTCAACATACTTAACTTGCCTAAAAGAATAAAAAATTATATTTTCCAAATTTTTCGCGTCTGGAAAAACTGACAACATCCTGAGACAACTGCAAAATATAATAGCTCCTCGAGAAATCTCAGTGTCCTTTTAGTGTCTTAAGGTAAACAGTTGTCCAAACGTGGAAAACAACAATCTGTGTACCAGCACAGAACAGGGAAAAGGTCTGCTCTGAGTAATCTGCAATTCAGATTAATTTGAAAGACTACCTTGCTTCACTTCTGTGGTATTAAGAACTTTGCTGCCCAACTACAAACTGATAGTGACCTTTTGCTTCTGCAATCTGAGTCATCTTGTGAGTAAAAAGCCTGCTCTGGAACGCTTGATAGATTTGCCAAGATAGTTGAGATAATAACAGTTACTTGCAATTCAACAATCCCGCACAAGCTCTTTTCAGTAACAAGTCTAATTTAATTCTAGTTTTTCACTACCTAATTGATCCCTAGGCAGTGGTATGTTTTACATGATCCCTTGCCAGGATGATGGGAGGAGGACGGGCAGTAACTTTTCTATAAAGAATCAAGAATGAGGGGATTTTTTGTGGCTCAAATTCCTCTATATTTAATGACCCTAGGTTTGGGGATTTTTGTACTTTTGATGATGTGAGACTTATTGTTTTTGAAATATAAATATGGCAGGTTTATAATAGCTTCCTGTGGGATGTGAAGTTTATCAGAAAAACACAGAGTGAAGCTGATAGACAACTTCCAAGTCTTGTGGGTGTCACAAAATCCAGATGCCACATAAAAATCATTATACATGCTGTTTGCACCAGGATTTTGTGTATAGTAAATTAAAACTGTCTGAAATATTTAAGAGTATGAAACTTACTAGAATATGAAGTTAGAAGACTTTTTATAACTGGCACCTTCAAGAGAAGTTTGCTAATAATTTGGGGTTTTTTTGAGGTAACTTACTCATAGGCTACTTCATAGCACTACCATGTGAAGGATTTGCGTTTGTTCTCCTTATGCAAGCAGGTACGGCTCATGGTAAAATACAGATTATGAAATAAGAAATGACAGTTTCATTGCTGCCAGAGCTGATGTAAAATGTGTGCTTTAACTTTTGTTTAGGGGGAGGAGACCTTGAGGACTGAAGATATCCTTGCTGTAATTGAGAAGGAAGGGGACTCTATTGCTGTCATTCTGTTCAGTGGGGTGCAGTACTACACGGGACAGTTGTTTGACATCCCTAGAATAACAAAGGCTGGCCAAGAAAAGGTAGGATTGCTCCAGACTCATCCTTTTGACAACACTTTTAGATCATTTTCCCTTGTGAAATACTTTTAATTTCTCCTTTTTGTGGGATAAAACAAAGCATGTGGAAACCTGTGAGTTTCTGATAAAAAGTAAAAGCACACTGTGACCAGAACCTTCGGGGGCTGCATATGACATGAAGACATAACCCTCTGTGAGCCGTCTTGCAGGTGTGACTTAAACTATACAGAGAGATAATTCATGACTATTAACTTCTGGGATTTCTTGAAGGATAGAATTTGAAGAGGTTCAGTGGAGAAGGGGGAGGAGATAATAACAGCTCTAATCTCTCTTTAAAATTTAGCTTGTGTTAGATCTCTGCTGTTTTGGCAGACTTTCATGATTTTCTTTCTTTCCCGCAGCCACGCTGTGGCAATTTTTGCCCCAGTGAGCCAGGAGGTGAGATCCCCGTGGAGCCAGAAGTGTTCTGACTCAGCTGATCAGTTTTCCAGAGACAGGCACAATATGAAGCACATCAACATCACAAGAGGACTGTATTTTAGTGATGACTCAGCCTTCAGAGCTTTCAGGCAGTGTGCTTTGCAGGCATAGCTGTAAAATCTTTAACCGTCTCAATTGCTTCAGGAATCCAGGAGAAAACAGTTTTTAATTAAGTCATCTTAACAACAGGAGGTCACCAGACTTTCTGTAGGGTCAGTCTTTTACTGGATGAACTCTAACTCATAAAGGATTAAACCACTCATGTATAAACTTATTTAGTGCCACTGGATTTTAGCAAACCAGCTAACTATTTGATGTTTTAACTCTCTGGAGAGGTTCCTGGCTCACAATGACCTATACATCTTCTGCTGCTGTAGGTTTGGCAGTGGAAATTTTTCTGGAGGTCAGAGAGTAAGTTATGTTGCTGTAAAGTGATGGTAAAGTCTCCCCTGGGAGAGCACAGCAGGTGTGAGAGCTAGTGCAGAGCCCATGGGATATAATAAGGGAATGTTCTCACAGAGCAGCACCTGGCAACAAAATTGGTCCTGAAAATAGTACAAAACAAGATTGACTTCCAAAACGGATGCAGAAAACCAAGGAGGAAAAAAATAGGGGCAGTCAGCTACAAGGAGAAATTAGTCTGTCGATTAGTTCCCTATAGCTCTAAAAGTGACACCTTTATGATGTCTTCCTTGGGGTGTCTTCCACTACTTTGCTGACCACAAATAATCAAAATGTTATGCTGAAGATGAGTTATTAATAGGATGATACCACCCACTGCTCTGGTTACTCTCACTCTTGGTGACAGTAAAGCACCAGCACCTACATGCCTACAGTGCCTCTTCCCTGAAATCTGCTCTGTGATAAGTCTGAAAGGTGTCTGAGAGAGAAATCTTTCTTCACTACTGTAAATATGAAAGAACTAAGAAAAGCCTATCACTTTACTGCATCTGTAGAGATGTTCTCTGGACTGTGATTTCTCTGAGTCACGTACTTGGATGAGTGGAAGTGATGCAGTTTCACTGAAAGATATAAACTACTCCAAATGGCTTTAGAACCTGTTTTCTGGGGAAAAGCAGTCACTGATAGTTCATTATATGGAGAGAAAATGGTTTTGATGTATGTATTATCTCAGGAGATAATCAGGACTTGGTGGGAAAGCTGATGATTCCATAAGGCAGTGCAAATAATAATATTAACTCATATGGAAATACACAAAACCACTGCACTTTTACAGAGACTTTATCATGTTACTGAAGAGTAATTTCTGACAGCAGTTCAGGACTTCAGCAGGCACAGATGGATGTCAAGGGCCCGTTTCTGTCTTGCATGCCTATTAGAAATGCCATAACATAGAAGTGAATCTCTTCTTTCAGAAATTTTACAAAAGGAGAGGAAAAAAAAATTACCAGCCTCTTTGTGGTTAGAGCAAGTAGGACTGAGATCCAGGTAGATTCAAGACCTAAAATGTCATTAGTGTATTTAAAAAGAAAGTAATTCAACCTGAAGAACAGTCTGAGTCCCCATAAGGCTTGAAAAGCATGAGCCAGCTCCATTTTTATTTCCCTACTGTCAGATACACTCAGCTCAATGTCCTCACGGATTCTGCCCTCTGGATTAAGAGATGCTCAAGTATTTATACAAAGCCGCTATGTAACATACGGTTTAACATCTGCACGTGGCTAATATTTACTTGAACAGCTATGACATAAATACTAATATAGGTTAGGTTAGCGGAGAACAAGAAAACAACTGCTGAATCATTAGCATCTACACAATGTATATGACCTTAATTTCTGTTTAATGGCATCCGAGCAGTTCCTGTCCCCAGGCTGACAAGCTTTCAGGACAGTAAGCAGCATTTAAAGACCAAATATCCTTCAAGAACTTCTGGACCTGATGAAATCTGTTGTGGTTAGAATGATTGTTTTATACATGTCATAATATCACAGAAAGGCTAGAAGTCCTTTAAAATGTATATTAAAGGAGAATAAGACACAGAAGCCCTGTTCACAGCAAAAATGCCAGGGTCATTTTCCTGGTGATGAAGAGTAGTGAATGACCCCCTGCTCCTAAGCAGAAAATAGGTTGGCAAGAGCTGACAGTCAAGAATGTCAGAAGGAGAAAATACAAGGTGGAAGCGCAATTTGAGAAGAGAAGGAAAAAAAAAATTACTTGTCAGCCAGCGTAGCAGAGAGAAAAGTTCTACACAGATGATCTTAATAATTGTTTTAATATACAATTGAAATAAAATCCTGCAGTGTTGTGCCCTATCAGGACTTGTCTAGGGATTTCAGATGCAAGCTCAACAGGTCTGGAAAATGTCCTGGGATTCTTGAGGTCAATCACTTGTGAATTAAGTTACTGATTTCCTTTTACATTTTTTTAAGCCAATTTCCAAAGTTCTCTACGTACTTTAAGATTCCTCCCAGAGTGAAAGCTCTGCACGTAGACAGCTTCATTAAGTCATTAAATATTAAATGAACTAAATTAAGCTTGAAAAATTACCTCAGGCTATTTTGCCATCTTAGGTCTCTCAAATAAATCAAAATTACTATGTATTGTGCAAGAGACTCATCAGCAAGCTGAAGAGCATGTAATAGTTTTCCTTGTTTAATACTTTTAAGCTTGCTCTAGAGGATGGAGAGGGTTCAGTTGTTTTCTTCTTCTGCAAATGAAGAAATGGCTGACTTTTAGGAGATTCTAGCTTTCAAATACAATTTTCATTTCATAAGATATATTGATCTTTCCACTGACTCTGTACCATATGTAAAGTATTTCAATCTCTTGAGTCCCAGTAGGAAGAGCTTTAAGATCCTTCATCTTCTCTTCTTTTCCTGTTTGTCTTTCTAAATGTCCCAGCTTTGATGGTGTGAAGCTGTCATTTCTTTCCCTGTCTCCAAATGTCATTGTCCATGCTGAGTTGTTACCTGCTGATTATCAGCAGCTACCCAGACACTTTGCAGAAATGACTTTTAGATGTTAGAATATAACGGAAGAGGCAGGGGAGAGCACGTGTCCTCTTTTTTTTCCCAGAGCAGATGGAGAGCTCTGTTTTCCTCCAAGTCTGGGGAAGCAATGTTCCCACACAGTCCTTGTTCTGCGTGACTTGTGAAGGGAGAGCTGTTTCAGTTTGTTTAACTTTCTCCGCGCAATCTGTGTGGCTAAACATTTGCTGTTTGTGCGACTCAAGTGCCAGACACCTCCCCAGGAAAGCAAACCAGCACCACCCATCTTGCTGTTGATGATGAACAAAATGGTATGAGTGGGTGTTTCCGAGACAATGTAGGAAACCTGCCAGTACCGAACCCAGATTTTCAGGCTATGCCTCATTAATAAGTTAAATAGTGCACAGTAGGACTTACCAAGCAATTTCAAAGCATTGGGGAACAGTTAAAGTAGTTCAGAAAAACTATTCCTGGATGGCATGTTGATGGCCATCCTGTCTGCAGGCTATGAGCTCACGTTGTTTGTGCAAGCCGTTCTATTCCAGCTACTGTCAGTGCCCAAGGAAATTTGTGTGCGCTGCATTTACAGGTATAGAAATGACTACAGAGCCTCTTTACAGTCACTGCATAGAGTGTGGCTGTGAGTTTATCCAGCCTTCTTGTGTCTTAAGGAGTTTTGTCCTATCTCCCATCTGCTGTGTTTTTGTAATTTGTCTTCTTGCACTTAAACATGTTTTGTTAGTTTATCATTTACCATCAGGGAAAAGACAAACAAGTCTAACGCAAGACTTAGAGAATTACGTTTCTTACAGGCTTTATTTATGAGCAACTATTGGGGGTTTTTGTGTTTGTTCTAATTTTGTTAACGTACTCCCAGGTGCATACGTTCTGTAAGAGTCAGCATGTAATGTTATATCTGGCTTTCCCTGCAACCAGTGGAGTGTCTCATAGCAGTTCTTGAAAAAAGTTTGAGAGAAGTATGTACGAAGGGGTTCCTATAAATGTTTAAATCCAGGTAACTGAAGTTTTGAAGTTAATGCCCTAAAACCCTATGAAAAACTTCTTGTTCAATACTAGATTTGCTTTAGTTTGCCGTAGCTTATTTCTCTGAACCAAGGCCGTTTTATCTCTGTAGGAGAGCGTTCCCACAGGCATTCAGAATGCTTCAGCTTCTCTGCATTAACTTCACCATTTCAGCTGATTTGTCTTAACTCACTTCTGAGAACCCCTGTGAAGAAAAACCACCAAGGGTGTGAAGGCTAGACTATTTGTTGCAACTTGGGTTCTGTTTAAGAGCAAATGTTCAGATTGCACAAATGCTACTGCAGTGAGTTTTCTTCCTATCATCTTGGAGTGACTTCTCAAGATGATAACTTCACTATTGTCTCCATTAGAATTCATGTGTAACATCCTCTTAAAACGTTCCTTCATTCAAATTGTTATCTAATTTATACAGGAGATTAAATATACCAAAGTACTGTTTAAATAATTTAGCTAAGGCTCCCTTCCTGCAAGAAACAACAAGAGATTCTTAAAGTTGTTTTATTACTGGACGTTGATTTTTCTGAAGCCTGTACTCTTGTTCTTATTCTTACCATGCTGCTTGCACACAGGCTGTTTGTGTTTTGAAAGGAAGATGCAAAATAGCATTTAATTTGTAACCCATGCACAAAAGGCAACTTTATTTCTCTGCCCTTAAATAAATAGCAAAGCTTGGAGGAATTTTTTAGTTTAAAAATGCTGCCATCCAGTGGCTATTCTATGTGTAAAACTTACTTTTAGATCTATACGTCTGTGGTCGTTTTATACTAGTTTTATCCCTTAGTGCCCTATGCAAATTGTGGTTATGACAAATAAAACTCTTTTCACATGAAGAATGAAAGAAGGCTGATATCTCACCCATTTAGATTCCCAAAGAGCAAGATCCTCATAGTTTAAATATCAAGGAGGTGTTAATTGTATTGTGGAATGTAGTTGTTCATGAGTGACTGGCGTCAGTATGTACATTACTGTTTTGTCTCTACCTAAAGCTTGTCATCATGCCATACAACAGTTTGCAATTATGCATTCATTCTGTATATTTATTTCAAGTGATTCAACTTTACTGCATGACAAAAAAAAAAGCATAGCAATCTAAAACATAACCAAGGGTCTTGAAGACAAGCCCACAAAACCATTAACGATTGCTACATTAAACCATGGTATAGAAAACTTGTTTCTTGTAATAAATCAAACCAAATGAGATTTGATAGCATGCCTAGATAGAGAACAAGTAAAGCTCTAAAGATGTTTTTTTCAAAATAATGTTGTACTGATGAACATCTTGATTGGTAGTATATTAACTATCTCTTTCCTGCAGGGTTGTTTTGTTGGATTTGACCTGGCTCATGCTGTTGGGAATGTAGAGCTTCACCTGCATGACTGGGGAATAGATTTTGCCTGCTGGTGCTCCTACAAGGTAAAAGAAATTCATTGTTTGAGACTGTTTTCTGTAATGTCACTTATATGATGGGTCAGCAAACAGATCAGGTGAATAAGAACTGCACCTGAACCATTGATCAAGACTTGGCTGACTCTTTGAACCACCCGCAATAAGGAGGTGGACGCTAACTTCAGTGATGGCTTTGTTACAAGAGGTTCCAAAAGATAATAGTGGCAATGACTTGCAAGGTCCTGTGAATGCAATGTGGATGTTAGTGATGATTAAACCTTGGAAGTATGCTTTGCTCTGTGGTCACGGTATCGATCACATACTTCTCTTACTTCCCACACTGAGAAGGTCTTGCAGCCATGAGATTTTCTTAAATGGTCCCTAAATGAGAGAATATTCTTGCCTAAACTTAAATAATTTCAGACCATAGAACAAGGTATCTTTAGTTTCTTTGACTTCTCTTGAGATCAAGGATCAACAGATACAGTCAGATGAATTATTTGATGGCTTTGCTATATGTATTACAAAATAATACAGCTGTACTTCGGTTTTCTAGGTTTTTGTCTGTTAGGCTTGTAACATCATATGTAAGCCAAGAAAGATATTTTTAGAACTAAACTGAAAAAATATATCTGCTTTTGCCTACCTCAGCACTTTGAGATAAACACTCAGATCTCCAGTTAGAAACTGCTAGAAATGTTAGTGTCGGTCTGTTTTATAAAGTAGAGCGAAGGATGAAAAACTATACTTTACAGATAATGAACATGTACATGTTGATTTATTCTTTACAGTATTTAAATTCTGGAGCAGGAGGAATTGCTGGTGCCTTCATTCATGAGAAGCATTCCCAGAGTATTAAACCAGCGTAAGTATATTTCTATACCAGAAAAAAAGGTGCTGTGAAGTTCAGTTGGGAATAAGCCTTTCCTTTGAGTTGAGAGCTGAAAGTGAGAAAGTCTACAGAATCCTATTCATAGACTATGGACATTTGCATTTATGTATATGCGGATGTATGTAGATACAGATGCAGAATAGATACCCTGTTGCAAAAAGCCCTCATTGGGCTAATATTTGTTGCTGGCTTATTGCATCAATGATTTTAACTTTAGTAAATCTTGAAATGATTAATGAGTGTGCTTTCATCTTAAACTCATTTCCTCCTTTAAGCCTGCTATGAGTTCCAAATTAAATAAAATCATGAAAGAGAATGCTCATAATAATAAAAACAAGTAACCTAAATCATGCCTATGAGACTGTTTAATGTAAAGAGAATATTTAACATCTTCCCTTAAAAACAGAATTTTTTAAATCGCTGAAGTCTTTGGTTGGTGAACAAAATCAAAGACAATTTCAACTCTGTGTCTAATAGCTCTTTAATACTGGCATGTTTTCATTAAAATTATATCTACTGGTAAAGCTAGGAAGCATTACATGGAGATCTGTGTTCTCAAAGAGTGTATAATCCATGAAAAGCTGTGCTATCGACTGAGGTTAGCTGCACTAAAAAAGAAAAAAGCCCTGTTACTTAAAATATTCTATGACTGTACACTATGTATGTATATTAGGAACAGTTGGATTAAAACTTTTAATGCACTGACAAATGTAAACATTTTTTCTGGCTATAATGCTCAGAGAAATTGCCTGCACTTACTTTTATTTTAGCTTGAACAAGGCAAGCTAAATCAGGTTTAAGAGAGAAATAGTATTATAATAAGCAGTTTTGCTGCACTATGCACTGGTTTCAGACTGTCTAGACTCCCAGGAGATAACAAAATAACACTGATAAGTTCTTCTCAGTCACCCATAGCAGAAAACTCATTAGGATGACATATGACCTGTAGTGACCTCATTTGATCCTCATATGTGAACACTGGCAAAAATATTCTGAATATCTAGATAGTTCTTCCAGAAAGATTGGTGGTGGTTTTGGGGGGTTTTGTGGTTGTTTTTTTTTTATTTTTTTTTTTTTTTGCTTCCCCTTTAGCCAGTTTTCCCAAGCATTGCTTTCATGGCCAAACCTATGGACCCTAGTGGTGGGTAGATAGGAAGATGCTAGTAATCAAGGAATAATAATGATAGGAATGGATAAAATCTCAAGGACTTTGAGGATTTTTTTTTCCTCCTTGGTGAAATTTTGAAACTTCTTTGAGGGTATTGCCTTGATATTGTAGCTAAGAGCCTAAATTAGTTTTTCCTAAATCGTCTTCTTCATACATAGTAATTAATTTGTGCACTGAATCCAGATACTTGAATTTCTTGAATACAATTGTCTATATGAAATAGAATTTTCTCAGCCTGGATCCCAGTTAAGGATATAATTCCAAACTTCCTGAATAGACTCTTTGCATTATTTAATCATAGTTATTTTGTATTTCCTGAGATCTGATAAACACTCATCAAATTGTTTGTAGTTTATCTGCCCCGGCTGCACTGCTTTTCTTTCTTTTCTGCATCAACCAGGCATTTCAGGTCCCCAAGTAAGGCAGTGAGACAAAGGAGAATTTGTCTATGTCAAAGTATTCAATTTTATAGCTGATTTAAATGCAGAGCAATTTGCTGTATGTTGTACAATCAAATAGAGTGGAATTTAACTGCGCTGGAAGTTGCAGATTTTATATTGTATATAAAAAGTCTTTGTCTGTCATCTGAATCAAGGATGACACCCAGTGGCCAGACAACTTAATTCAAAAACAGAAGCACCAAACAGTTCTGTTTCTTTCCATCTCAGCCGACACATAAATGAGTAATTAAATTTCAATCCAGCTGGTTTCATTTTGTCTTTTAATTTATCTGAAATATTGTTTTTAGCTCTTGGCCGATATTACCCGCATATATAGATTTCTTTAATTTGTTCCACCTTTCATTTTCTCTGCAAGCTGTTGACTAGGTAGTTATTTTTATATTGAAATAATGTATTGCATTTTAATATAAAAATGTATGTTCTGACCATAATTCAGAGAGAATTCAGACCCAGAACGCTTGCCAAGTTCTTTTGCCTGTTACTGGATGAGACTGAGGCAAAAGGGCTTTGGTTCTTAGTGAAACTTAGAGCTCAATCCCAAATTTTAATTTTAAGCCCCCAAAACTAGCTATTGCCCATTACCTAAGGCATTTAAATATTCTATTTTAAAGTCCCTCAGTATCATAATACGCTTTTGCCTATGCCCAGAATTTTGCTAATAAGAGCAGTGTAAGCAATAAGTGCTCACGTTGTAGCTATGCACATTTTTGAAAACTGGGTTCCTCTCCAGCTGCTCCCTAGGGATGCTGCTCCATTCAGAACCTGATCCCTGGACAATAAAACACTTCTTTGCACATCCAGAGCAGGGCAATGAGGCTGGTGAAGGCTCTGGAAAAAAAAAAAAGAGGCTGAGGGGGTGACCTTATTGCTGCCTACACCTACTGGAAAAGAGGTAGTAGTGAGGTGGGTGCTGGTCTCTTCAAAGTAACAAGTGACTGGACAAAATGAAATTGCCTCAAGTTGTGCCAGGGAGGTTTAGATCAGATATTAGGAAAAATTTCCCTACTGAAAGAGTCATGAAGCATTGGCTCAGGCTGTGCAGGAAAGTAATGGATTCACCATTCCTGGAGGTGTTCAAAAAACATATAGATGTGGCACTTCGGGACAGGGTTTAGTAGGCATGATGGAGTGTTGATGGTTGGACTTGATGAGGTCTTTTCCAGCCTTAATAATTCTACGCTTCTATGCTTTTTTGCTGCTTTCTTTTAAAAAGCAACTCTCAACTTCAGAAAGAGTTATTAATTTATTTAACAGCCATGCTGAAGCTGCTTTCTGCCTTGGCTCTAAAGGCCAGGGTTGTGGCAGCCTAGCTGCAACCCTGCACAAGTCAGACCTGATGTTTTTCAGTAATACTCTGTCACATCGCAACAGACAAAAGGCAACACCAGTTCCACTCCTTTATGGATATGGAAACTTCCCACAAGAGTTTTAAAAGTTGATGATTCACCAGCCTGAAAGAGGATTTTATGTCCAATAGCAGGGTTTGATCAGCCCTGGTAGATGGAGGCTACGGGCAACATAGACTCACACATCCCTGTTTGTATTCTGGTGCTGCAAACATCGTCCTGCATGCCCTGGCTTAGCTAGGGATAGTTCTCTAATTCACTGCAAGGGCCATATGTTTGGAAGTTCCATTTTTTTAACCATGCTAATTAACATTTGTGCCCGAGTATGTTGGGTAGTCCTTTACTAGTCCCCTTCTTCCTTCCTAGATCAGTAAAACTGAATCAATCTGACATATGTGGGTCCAATATATCCCTATTCTTTCATGCTCTCACCTCCTTTGAAGTCTCTTTTAATACTCAAATAGATTTTTTTTTTAATGCCTGCTCTATATATCACAGTGCAAGATATTCTTGGCTAATTGAGCTAGAGTGATTTCTCTATCGGAAGGTTTCGATAAAAAAGGACCTGGACAGAGTAGAGCTACAAAACACTACTGAAAATTTTTGTTCAGTGCAGGCTGGTCTTGTGCTACCCAGTTGCCACATAAATCCAGTTATGTTGTGCAGAGGAGGTTTCTAAGACACAGAGAGCGCTAAGGTGACCTACTAATACTAAAATTTCGCTTGACTAGTGTTTTGCTCTCCAGAAAAGTTACTACTTTTTCCTCCCCTTTTTTTCTCAGTTTCTCCATTTGTATAAAGCAGGATAACTAAATTCTCTTAAGCAAGTTAGCTATAACAATAGTGAATATTTGTGAGCACCTGGGGTAGAACGAACAGAAGTCAGGTGTTCACAGCAGAGCATGTGCAGCTGTAAATTTGCAGGAAGTTCAGCTCTACTGTCAGCTGGTTTAAATGATTGGAGAGGACAAACTTGCAGAGTCCTGAGATAGAAGAAGAAATAAACGTCCTAGTCAAGTCTCTGTTAGAAAAAGTAAGGCACAATTTAAAAGATGAAAGGGAAATAAATGCGTGTAAAGCAGCCAGGAGAATAATAGATAAGCCTTGGCAGAGGATTAAATGGAAACTGTACACAGTTGAGTGTTTAAAATGAAAGGATTTATCAAGACTTAGCTTTAGCGCAGCCTAGCAGCAGGCAAAGTTTAAAATTAAAAAGTTTGTATGATGTGAAGAAATGCTGTGTGTGCAGGAAGCAGCTGATGTCCAAAAAGGGCACAGGCTTTTAGGATAGGATCAAAAAAAGTATCAAGGATCAAGAAACAAAAAGGCAACTATTTCACATTAGCTTTGAGAAACTCAAGGTATCTTCAGATAACTTCTTCCTGGGCAAAGGTGACATATCAACCCTTTCTCTTGGATCACTTTTCTTTTTGGCTTCTTGATACCAATGAAAATGCCAGAGAACAAATGGTTTCTTGCAACTTCTTTATAGAGATCTGCACAGGTTTTTTTTGGTATGTGAACTTTTACCGTGGCATAAGATAAACAAAGATATGCTATTCCAGCTCCATAAATCTCCATTTTTCCTTGGAATCTATCAGCTCTATCTTGGCACTACTGAAGGTTTTAGCAGGATAGAGCACTTGAGCCCGGCCAAGGAGAGCGTGTGGAGAAGCAATGCAGAGGCTTCCCAGGAGCTGTGCTGAACACAGCAAGGTGAAAGTCAGCACACAGATGGAAATGTAAGTGCTGCCATTTACAGAAGGGTTTGTCACTGGTCCTAGTGGGCTCAAATTGTGGACTAACGCATGGATAAACCATTAATGGAGCACAACACGTGTCCCCCGAGCGCATAAAGTACCCTGTACTGAGGTAGAAATGAACTGTTTCTTTGGCAAGGAGATGAGAGCAATTTAGCTCCTTGAGCTAATTTAGAAACCAAAAGTTAAAACCTCCCTTGGGAAGAGACTGTTTAGGAATAAAGGCATTGGCTAATTAGGCTTAATTGCATTGTCTTGGGACAAGTGATTTATTAGGCCAATCTAGACGCATGATGGGCCTGCAGGGGTGTGTTCTCGGATTCACCAACTGAATGACAAATATCCAAGAGCATTTTTTAACTTTGGAGTGAGTCTCTGGGAGGAAAAAGAGAGAGGTTAATGTGCATTCACATAATCTATTCCCATTCTCATTTCTTCAGCTCTGTACATTCTTTTATGTGGCTGTCATGATTGCCTCCTTGTTCTCTGTCAAGCATTTTCTCTGTATCTTCCCTCAAATCCTCCCTTGTAATTAAGCCGTATCTTCAAGCAATCTTGCTTCTTTTCTCATTATAAATAATCTTCTCATTCTTTTCTCCCTAAAGGTCTTCTCCTATGTTTTGTCATCCTTGTGCTGGTTAGATTTTAAGGTGTTTGAGAGAGGAGCTGTCTGCCTCCTTGTAAACTCATGGGAGTGTGCACAAGTAAATGTGTTGTATATCAAGTCTGCATCACCTATAGAATAGTTGGATTAAGTGTGAAAATAATATGTTGTTTTCATTCCCTGTATGTCCTCCTGTGCTACCTAGATACGTAGTTTTGAAAACTCAAATCTTAAAAACGGAGCACGGTGCCTGTGAGATTTCTCAAATATATAAAGTACTGTTTTTAAAAAGCATGGTGCTGGACTGATTCCTGCTTTTCATTCCTGTTATCAAGACGTCAGAATGCTGGGATAAGTGCAGATAAACAAGTAAACAACAGCCTTTAGCTTCTATGAGTCATATCATCTTCAAAATAATATTATGGCGTAGCTGTGTCTGGCTGCAGACACCTGCAGATATCGTAGTGGGAAATTTGTGGATTTTACATATATTTAAATCTTTGCCCAACCGCTCGCTCTTTCTTTTGTGCACAATTCCACCAACAATATGAAGAAACATCATTTACAGCATGATGCTTGTCACAGCCCTTTTTAAAATTCAGTTTTTTTAATGCTGAGGCTGGTCAAATTCTTGCAATAGGTGTTAGGTGATATTCATTCTTCAGTTATCACTTGCTAAACTAGTGAGTTTACGTGTTAGAACTGAGCAGATTAAAATTACGCACGCATCTCTCTTTCTAGACCATGTTGATGGGACTATGTCATTTAGTCTGCTCTGCCATGGCCCTTTCCCACTCCCAGTCTTGGAAACAAGGAGGAGGTAGCTGTGTTCCTTGCAGATGCCATTTCCCATCTCCTGCCTCTAGCTTTTCTCATCAGATGGTGCAAGACACAACTGCTTGAACACATGAAAGGAACTGAACAGGCTTAGCCTTATGGAAAGGTGAATGTAGCCTGGGGGCAACTCTTGCATCCCTGTTAACTAGCAAGGAAGAGATCCTGGGGCTCTCCTCTGAGTCTATATAGTTGCTGTGATTTCCCCTCCCCAGTTCAAAGGATGTGTGTTGTTACCTACCTGCTTTTTGTGCCTCAGTTCTCCACATTGAGACGGGTAGTTTAGAAAGCACTTTGCTGTGTCTTGGCTTTTCCCAGTAAGGGAAGGCAGTGAGTTTTTTTCCTGCTGAATGAACTTCCAGAGATGCTGGTGTCACACACCTGTAACAAAAAGGAAAGAAAACATTCTTTGGCTGCCTTTTTAATAAGTCACAAAGAGAGACATTACCTTCCCTCTTATGCTTACCTCAATCTGTGTGTTGCTGTATCCACCTCATAGAACCTTTTCTCCTTTAGGGAGGGAAACGTTTAATTTCAACAACAAAGTGTCAAGTAAATCTTCTGCCTTTTCCACTAAGAGATCACTTGCCTCTGTGCAGAAATGTGCTGGAACTAATGCAATTTTGCATATGGGATTTTGTACTAGACATTGACTCACTGTTTGTATTTGATAATTTTTCACTTTTTCTACTTCATATTCCCACTTTTGGTTCTGTCTGTGGAGCTTCCCTCCTAAGCTTCTAATTTAAAGCTGTAGTGTACACATATCCTTTAAAGATGAGGTTTGCTCATGCTTTTGTATTTGTTCATTAGCCTGCTCTGGGGAATTGTTTCTAATGCTTTGTTACTAAATGTGCTTTGAGATCATGATATGCCTTGAAATTGCTCTAAGCTGAAATTACGAGTAATAGCCATTATATTTTTCTGCTGCTAATAATTACCTTTTTATTTTTTTGTTTTCCTAATTTATGCCCCCTGGAGTCTATTCCTGGAATTGTCGGTTACTGGATCAGATTCTCCTGCACTGCATGTTTCCAGAGCCTTGTGTGGCCCAGTCCTGGCCGAATACCCCTCTGGCTATAGGCACACGTCTAGGATCATGCATACAGCTCATATTGTGTATCACAGCCAGCACCTGATTCAAAGCTTAAGGTTGTTGGAAGGTCATTTCCCAGGTCAAGGAAGTAATTCAGCCTCTTTATTTCTTACAGAGTTGGTATTCTATGTGTGCACACTCCGGGGGTGTATTTTGTTGGGGGTTTTCTTTTTTGCTTGGTTTACCACTTTTGCTTATTTTTTCCACTTGCTTATGGAGTTTCCGCTCCTCATACCCCTTCTTTCTCCTGGCTGAACCTTCGTATCTGCATTGCACAGCCAGGAGAAAATGATCTCACTGGGGCATTCAACATTTTCTTTTTCCGTGGGCTCCCTTAGTCAGATCTGTTTTACCCTGACCATTGCTGTGGGCAAGTTAAATAATTTCTTCTGCTGCCACCATAATTTATTTCTTGGTAAACAAACATACAACCTGCTGTCCTTTACTTCTTGCCCATCTCCTCACATCTTTGAGGCAGGAGCTTCTTAAAGACCTTCATAACATGTATTGTTTCTTCTTGACCACTTGCCATCCTTCCTCTAACTTCCCTTTGTGATATATTTATTTTCACATCTGTTTGTTGTTCATGGTAAGATCTTGTTGTCGCAGACCCTACTCCTCATTTGCTCTTGAAGTTATTGGCAGGGCTTGCTGATAGCTGCCTGTTGCTGCTTCCTTCTGCGTGGAAAGTACAGGGCAGCTACAGCAGCAGTTTCAATATGGGTTATGAGGGTCCACACAGAAATCGTGCTCACTCAAGCACCTGAAGAGCAGATTCCTGTGAGATACAGTGAGGGATGCTGTATCCCTCTCTCTTCTTCTTCCTTGTTCTATTTTCTCAGTTGACATGACATCTCATCAAAGACCTAATCAAGCCACTGCAACTCTTTTGGGGAAACTTGTAGGATCATTCTGTACCATAATATGAAAAAAAAGTTCTTCAAAATGAAGAAACATATATTAATTTCTTTCCAGCATCCCTCTGTTTTCGTTGACAGTTTTCTGACTTGACTTTCTATCAATGCATTGTAAATTAGCTCAGAGATTCGCTTGGTGTGTGTTGACCATCAGTGATGCAGTTACAGTTAGTCTGTGGCATGAGAATAAGATGATTTAAGCATCTTATTGAGAAGAGCTGGTGTGCTCTTGAGACCAATGTTGGGACTCATGTCATAGGGCCCAAAATACTAGTCGGTTATGTGCTTCTGAAAATTAGGGCAACTAGTGTCCTGTAAAGAAAGATCTTTTTGTCACATTTCTCTTATGTTCTTTATTAGTGGTTGGAATTTCAGCTTTTTGAGGAAAGGCTCTCAAAACAAATCTGAAAGATGGCATTTCTGTTCTCCTCTGATGGATTAATTTCATAAACTTCAGCTTAATAAGCTCAGTTTAAGTTCCATTCTCCTTGAGTATCTCTTAGTGTTAGCAAAAGTTTCGTCACGCAAACACTGGATTCTGTTGCAACTCTGCTGACACTTAAAACTTCTAATTCAATTAGTTCTAGCCACTGACATTAAAAAATATAATCTTATCTAATGAGGATTGCCTCTTGTTTCAGGCAAAGAGCAGAGGTGGTAACTCTTACATTTTAGCTAATAAGGATTCTAGTATGATAAAGGTCTTGCATTAATATTGTGATTGCTGTATTCAAACACAACAGAGACACGAGGAAGCACAGCTTCTCAGGTCTTAAAATTTTCATATTATAGTTCAGTCAGATACATGTATTATTTAGAAATCTATCTAGATATCATCCCCTCACAGATTTGTCTAAGAGATTGAGGAGACAGCATAGTTCAGTAAATGCATCATAGTAATCAAAACTATCCAAGTCTCCTTTAAGTCAGAATTCCCATTTAAAAGGAGCTCTAGGAGGCTTTGTTGCTTTCACTTCTTGTTTAATTTAATCTATTTGAAACACCCTAGAAAAAATTACTGAATCCTTAAAGAGTGTAATATGGGGGTTTTATCACCTTAGTATAATAGAGAACTAATCAATTCTTTATAAAAATCACTGAGAACTTTATTAATATCTCTATGAATAAATTGGCTCACAGCTTGATGTTTAATTTCTGGTGTTAGGCAGAATATTTGATTTCCCTCTACTAAATGTGCTAACATACTGTTGGCTGTATTCCTCCTTTTCATGTATCTGATATTTGGCTAGTGAAAGTGATACACCAGCACTTTGTGGTAATAGTTGTTCATAAACAGATTTAACAGTTTTTAATTCAACTTCATTAGCCTTAGAGGGGCTGCTTTTTGTGAGCTCTTCTCCCAGGATTTAGTTTAGGCTCCGATTCTGTCTACTGCTTGATCATACCTTTCTTTTTCCTGATCACGGTGAATGAAATTATCATTTCTCATAGCAAGCGCCTTAGAGGTTTGGCGGAGAGCTCTGTGTGACTCCAAGGGGCCATGATTGGATTCGCAGCATTGCAGCCATTTCTCTTTCTCGTGCCCTGATCACAGCAACACGTTTCCCGTTGCAAAAGCGAACTCAATCTCCTTTTGTTTTGACCTGGAGGGATAATATGAAGGGACAGGTTGAAACTGGTGTATTCCCACTTGTGTTGAGTCTAAAAGACTAACAAGGAAAAAATCAATTCAAGAAGAGTGTATGTACACTCTGTCTTCAAATACCTACCAGCTGTAAATCACCTCGCACTTGATTGACCAAACAGCTCAGGGTTTTTCACCCAAGGGTCCTTCTAATTGTGGCAAGAGTTGCATTAAATTCCCCACCTCAAAGAACAGCAAAGCTCAGGGAGCTGAGCACTTCCCAGCTACTTTTGGAGAAAGGATGAAAGCTAGAGATTTCTTAATTTCACACTCTGCAGTTGCATAGTTAAGTAAGTGTCATTGTTTAGATTATGGAACTGTTCAGGATTTTGGTCTTTGGAGTTAAAATTTTGCTGCTAGGCAGAAAGTGAATGTAGCTATTTTCTAACCCAGACAAAACTCAAAACCAAGGAGAAAATATGTCTCCTTTTACATGGTACTGAAAATGCAAGCTGTTTAACAGAAGAAAAATGTCATGTTATTAGCCTCTAATACAATCATATTACTTTGGTCTTTTGATAAAATAAAGCCTCATTGTTATTAAAAATGAAAAGTTACTACTTTCACAGTAGCAACTTTTCATAAGGAGTTTTGATTTTTTTTTTTTTTCCACAGAGTTCTAAGAGACTGGTCCATTAATAATGTATGACATTACTCACAAGTCACATATGCTTAATAATTAGGAAACATTTGTAATGAACTGAGAGGGTAAGAAAGGCATCGGAATATGTAGAAGCCCAAAACTACAGAAGTCTGAGGTTAATAATTACCTGTGCCTCAAAAGCTTGTGAAGTTCTAACAACAGTTCCTGCTTAAAATTAACTACAGACGTTGCATAGAAGTGAATAATGGAAGAAGTCCAATCTTACCATTTGGGTAAAGGCTATCTAAGTAGACATAAAGGTAGGGTATTGGGAAGGCTTTAAATATAGCTTCTGGCAATCTTGGCAAGGTTTTCTGAAGGAGGCAGTGAGAGTTTAAGCTTCCAAATATTGTTAGATTGTGTATCAGGGACTAACTGCTTAATCCCTTAGTCTTCCATTCAAATCCTAGACTGTCTGTCTATCTATCTGCCTTATGAAGTACACTCCATAACTGAAAGCTTCAGGTTATATGAAGAATTTCACCTGCACAGGAGGGTTAAAATCTTTAAATTTTGCATTTTGGTAATGGAACAGGGATTCACTTTTCAATTATTCTTTGTTTTGATTAAACATCATCGCAACACTGATTATTATATGAAATATTTTTCTCCCTTCCAATGAGTTGTCAGCAGGAGAGTGCAGGGTCAAAGCAGGACCTTGCTGTGGTGCCCAGTACAGAGACGATGGAGCTGCAGTGCAATAGCATTGTCCGTCCGCTTAGGCTTCAGTTTTGTTTAACCACAGCTATAAAACACCATGTGGAATTAAGCAGTAGAAATAGTGTTTTTTTTTCTTTCTCTTAAGTGCCATTTAGGTGATATGGATAAAGAAAAAATATTAAATTGTGAACTCAATAGAAACCTGGCACTAGAACATCTTTTGAAACTGGGAGGATAATCTGGGGAAAGGGTGAGAGGAGGTGAGGAAAAACCAATGGCGTGAACCATTACCTCTAAATCCCCTTTCCTTGCCTGTATTTAAAAAAAAATCCAAGAAAAGATACTTGATAGAAGTATTTTTCTCCATTCTAACATGGTCTTCATCACTAAGCATGTGAAAATATATTAACAAATGTATTCTCATCACTTACCAGAGAGTTGAGGCAGTACAGAGCAGCATTTCTAAAGATGAAGGCTTGAGGCATGGAAAGACTAAATGACTCATCCACAATCAGACAAGTTTGATATAGCAAAGAAAATTGAAACTCCTTCCCAAATGCTAGTCAGTGAGCCAAAAATGTGCCGTGTAAAGAAATGAGTAGGGTTTTTTGAAGTTCTCTTATGCAAGGGTGGTTATTCTTGTTGTTTACTCTGAATTTTTGGCATGGGATCCAAAGAAGAACAATGATGCTCATGTGCTTGCAATAAAATTAATGGAACACCAATGACATTAAAACATATAAAACATTTCAATTAGAAAACTGCAATAAAATTAATTCAGAGTAGAATGCAAAGAGTACGCCCCAGCTGTTGAGCCTGGGGATTATGTCTGTTCTGAGAGTTTGTGGAGTGTTGTTTGTAAATCTGAGTGAGAGTGAGGTGGCTTTTGAGGGGGTGATACAACTGTTCATGTGAGTTTGGCTTCTGTGGTTGACTTTTGTCAGAGTGCAGCAGCATTAAGAGATGCGCCTGCTAAGGACCCAAGTCCTGGCTGCTGTGATGTGCTACATGGAGCCCAGGACACTGGGTGATGTACTTCAAGTTTTGGGATTTAGGTTTCAATTGAGCTAGAGATTCATATGTGGATGCAGGGCACATTAAGGAATATTTTTTATTTGGGAGTGGACTGTGACATCATTTTATGTAACTTGTTTTTTGATACGTGAAAATCGAGCAGAGATGGACTTTGGAAGTGACATCAGTGTGTTGGTACCACCATGTTATCCTAGGCAGCAGAATGATGATCAAACATGGTCAAACCACCGTGACTGAGGTCAGATGTAGTTTGTCCATAGGTTTAGGCTGGCTCCTGCTCGCACGCTTTCTGTAGATTTTGTAGTCTAATACCTAAGGCTTCCTGGGTTGTTTAACAGGTTTCCTGCTAATGGAGTGACAGTGGACAGTTAACCTCTATTCTCTAAGCCTGTGTTGTGCTCTTGGATTGCCTATCATAGGTCTTGAAGTTTTGTGAGACCTTAAACGTAGGGAATGAGTGTGCTTTGGATGTGCTCTTTTTACCAGGCAGTTGTCGTGGACGTATTAGGACTGCAAGAAACTGAACTTAATCATTATGGTTGACCCTTTCTTTCCTTTCCTGCATGAGGTTGCTTTTTCATATCTGCCTCAGTTCTGTGTAATAAACTCTAGGATCAGGGAGAAGTCTCATTAAATCCTCAAAGCTGATTCTTACTCATAGCTAGAACAGTGGCATGAAAACTCAGACAAATCTTTGCCAACATCTGGAAGGTTTTGCAGAAATAACGTAGTAAGAATGAAGAGCTTAGCTGCCACCCAGCAGCTACATCAGCTGCCTCACAGACAGAGTCTGGCCCAAAACAGCCTGTTTATGATTTAGCTTATTCCACAGTTTCATAAACATTGCATGCTTTGATGGTATATGCTCCTAATAAGCTATAATTTAAGTAATTAATATGAAATTTCTAGCTAGAGTTGTGACCTGATTATAGAGAGAAGACAAACTGTTCCTTGCCCAGTGAAGCTGGCAAGTGTAACGTAAAGTATTTCTAATTTCACACTGCATTCCAGTTGTGGCTTTTCAACGTGCTTTCTCAAAGACATAAAATGATTTCCCACAATATAATGACAGGGTACTTCCAGTGCATTGCCCTGCATTAGGCCACATTAATAGTATTTCCTTGTTTTCTGTATCACTACTAAAGAGTTCCTTTTTTTTTTCTTGCTGAGAAGGGAGATGAGACCCGTGTTGCTGCTTCAGGCTGTAAATTATAAATGAGTAGTATGATCATCTGTAACTTCGAAGCAAAGGTCAAAGGAATTTTTTTTCTCTTTTCTGTGTTCTTTAACTGGATCTTCTTTGATGTTTACACTGCAGATACATCATGATCGTTATATCCTGCACTGTTGCATCATTAATGCAACTACAAACGAGGTGACTCAAGTTATGAACAGCAAGTGCTTCAGTCTAACACTGATATAAAGGAGGAAAATGAAAATAGTTATTGGAGGGATTGTTCCCTGGTGCAAATGCGCTTAAAGAGATCATGACTAAATGAGAAGATACTGTTTCTTTCTGGAGTCATTTTCCAATGCAGCAAATCTTTGTTCATTGATTTGTAAAATAAGAGAATATCTCAGGATAAAAATAAGGAAAAAATAGGGAATTTGAAAGTGTTTCAGCAATATTTCAATATATGCCAACTTGTTTAATGAAACTGAGCTAGCAACAGGTTGCTTTAAATTTTGTGTAGCACATTCAAAAGCTGCTGGTGGTCATAGACTAGAAAGCTGCTGAATTCCCTGGGAAAGTCTGTTACCACATTATAAGGATATAGGTCTTACTTGAGGCATAAAATAAAACAATGACTTATCTATTTTAAAAGTTATTTTCTTATGGAAGCGGGTGAGTGAGCACATCACACCCACAGAAAAAAAAAAAGGCAGCTGATTTGACACTAAGTTAACTCTCCTTTTTGGCATGCCTGCAGTGGATTTCACGTTTGCTTTTGCTGTTGGATGGGGAGACGTTAGCTGCAGAGGTGCTCCAGGAGCATCTCGGCTGCACAGCCTTCGGGGGGCTGTGGGTAGGTCTGGCAGCAGGACGCTAGCTGGACACACACCGCAAGCCAGCAATCGCTAGGATAACCATTTCAATTAGTGCTGCATTAAAACAAGACAAGTGCTCGGTTTAGATACATTTGCATGCAAAGGGCAGTCACTAGTAAAACATTAATCCCAGAGGTTTAAGGTGGTATCTTTGTAAAATTTGACCCCTTTCTTCCCAGACCTGGTGATTTTTAACATACTTCTACAGAATAGTTTTTACCTGCACTAAAAGGGACGTAACTTTAGATCCCAGTTACTAACCCATTTAAGGTGTTTTAAAACACAAGCACATCATATAAGGCTTCTCAGAGTCTGCCACATTACGCATTTTGCAGAGATTATGGTTTGGAAATCAATTTAGATCTCAGTGCCTTTGTTTTTGAAGCCAGAGTCGTCAAAATGGTGACTGCATTTCAAAATACTCATTTTGCATGCAGAGTAACAACTCTTTAATAAGAAATTTTACTGCAGTATCTTAATGTGCAGTTTTATTGCCTATTATTTTTAGCGAGCATTTATAAAGCCTTATGTTTGGGGTTTAACACCTTAGCTATTTCCCATCGTAACAGGTTGAAATTTGGCATAGCAGTGGCAACCCTCATTTCAAAATTTTCACAGAAAATTGTAAACAGCAAATTGCTAATTTGTAAAGATTTTGTTAATTTCCACACTTTGAAGCCTGTCAACTCAAATGTCAAATAATATGACATCCATATGGACCATTAGATCAATGAGAGTGTAGGACCAGAGCTGCCTCAAAGTGCACATCCTGTAGTGACACCTCTGAAGTTCTAGAACAGCCAAAAAGAAGAAGAAAAAAAAAAAAAGAAGAAAAAACAAATTGTCAAAGTTATGGTAGGAAAGGGCGAGACAGCTAAAACTGTCTTTAAAAAAATCCTTCATTCTGTCACATTTGGAAAAGTTCCGAAATTTCAGTTTCCAAGTTGCAAATGTGACTCTGCGGCAGAGGTCTGGTTTTAAGGCAGCTTCAGATTTACAGAGTTTTAGGCATTCAGAATGCAGCCAGAGTGCCTTTCATCAGGCTGTAGTCGGGTGATATTCCTCTTGATGTTTATTTTGTCTTTGACTTGCAGTTTCAGTTCAAATACGGCATAGTATTGCTTTCTCCTGGTGATACTCCAAATGTTATATTTCCCATGGATTCTTTTGTTGTTAAAAATCTTCAGAATTCACACAGTGTGTGCACAAATGGCATTAATAGTTTATTGCAGTAACATTCAATATTCAAGTTTTATATTAAAATCTTTTCTATATAATATACAATTCATATTAAATAACTAGAATATCTTTTAAAACACTTCAGAATTCACACAGTGTGTGCACAAATGGCATTAATAGTTTATTGCAGTAACATTCAATATTCGAGTTTTATATTAAAATCTTTTCTATATATTATACAATTCATATTAAATAGCTGGAATATCTTTTATGCTTCAAAGCATGCGTAACTTAGTCACTTGAGCAGAAGATGCATTCTACTTTATTTGGGTTATATTCGTTTTGACAATGTAATATTTCATTTGAAATGAATGTATATTGGACTATTGATTTTCATGGGTCTTAGAATAATAAAAACATCATTCAGCAATAAAAAAAAAGCATCCTTTTCTGTATAGACTATGTTTTGATGTAGCTCAGTACCTTTCACAGAAGTAAACATAAAAGCTATGTTCTACAGAAATAGGAAGTACTTTGTTTTACACCATAGTTTAATTGTATTCATATAACAAGACTTTGACTCAAATACGGCCTTAATTCTGCAGAGCTAAGCTCTTTTAAGCATACTGCAAAGAAGTGCTCCTGCTTTAGAGAGGCCGAATATCTTTCTTTTTCCTTGTTTACTTCCACGCAGTCTAATTTGCTGTGAACTTCACCTACATATTTTTTTACTATTATATCTGTTGAATACTTGCCAGGCTTCACTCCTAACAACTCTGCTGCATGTCAGAGGAAAACACAGCAAACCCTTCTAAAAAATGTCTAATACACATAGTCTTGTAGACCACAAACTCCTTTCTGACCATCTAATAATATTTTAATAGCATTGATCGAGAGGATATTTCAAGTTGTACTGAGGTTATTAGCCACCGATATTGCTGTGTCCTGAGACAAGAAGTACAGAACCCAAGGGAGATGGAAAGACACTTCTTGATTTTCTAATATTAAGTTCACTTGCAGTGCTTTGGGCACTAGTTGATCCAGTGGATTCAGCTGCTTTGGAAAACTGCTTATATCTATAGTCTTAAGCATATTTTTCAGCAAATATGAAGATGTTAATAACATAATATCATCTTAATTTAAAATTATTTTCAAAGTAGTTGATCTTTAATTTTCTTTTCTTTTTCTCCTGAACATAATCTAAAAAGTCTCATTTTTCAATTGTACTCTTTTGGTTTTATTTTAAATAAAGATTTTTAATTACAAGCTCAGAGCAAGGGAAGAAAAGTTTACTCTGAATTCACGTTGCTGTCTCCCAGTAAGAAAAAGGGGATGCACGCACAGTCTTCCTGATGCCCTGTTCACTGACTGCTGCCCATCACCAAATCCTTTGCTTAGTGAAACTAAGTCAGATTTTATAACACCTTTTAGCTTCCAATATTAATTGAACTAAGTTTAGGGGAGGCGTTGAATTTAATGCCTTGGAACAAAACAGTGGAAATATTTCTGTTCTGTTTCTCATTTTGTGAAATTAATTCAGACAAAACGGATATTGTTTAAGATCAATAGTTAGCTGAAAGTTGTAGCACATTTTATCATCAGTCACTAAAGAGAAATTCCTAAATAGTAATATTAAGTTCTTAGTGCTAGCTGTGTATATAGTTCACTGTGGTTTTAGGTCTTTGTTAGAAACACAACATACTATTAGAAATTTATATACTTCTTAATCTTACTTATATATTTCTTAATTGTCAGCTGTAAATTAAAATATATTATACTAATATTGCCATTAATTTACTTTCTTTCAAAATCTTAGGCTAATCGGCTGGTGGGGTCATGACTTCAAAACACGATTCCTTATGGAAAACAGTATGTTTTTTTACCCTTTTAATTTTACCTTATTTGGTGTATTTATATATAATTACTTTCATCGTGACTAGAGTAGGAAGGATAAAACTTTGCATTTCCTCACTTATGTTAAATGTATTAAGCTAAACTTGTCCCAAATATGTAATGAAATGGAGGTAAAAAAATAATAAAGGAATAAATTTGGTCTGTGGGCTTATGGGTCTGACTGTCTGCTTCTAGATATTTTACTGAAATACCTTAAAAATGCAGGTGTAGAATATGCATGAAAATTTCAAAGTATCTCAATGAATTAAACGTAAGTCTGAGGAGCAAGGATTTTCTATCGTTCACTTGGGTGATATCTTACTTTAGGATAAGTTCCACTGGAATTAATGAGAAATGATTTAAATAAAGGTAAGTCAACCTGACATAAGTCATGAAAAAGCACTCGTGTTTTGGCACCTCCCAATCCCTTGCATTAGCGAAGGATGAGCTATAAGACAAACCCCAACCTGCTCTGAAATAGCTAAATGTTTATTGTCCCAGTACACAACAAGGTCTCTTTTCCAAAACTGACAGCTAGACTGTTCAGCTCCATTTTAAAGCATGGCAGAGAGAATATCCTGAGGGATCTGGAGGAGAAAGGAGCTTTTTGTTTTAATTGCTTGTTTTGGTTTTAATATATTTTTAATTCTCTGTGTCAGCCCCTATCACTGTGGCTTTGGCTGGAGAACACCTCTCTACCAGCCTCCGTCTGCTCTTTGTTTTCTGACTAAATGTAAGAGAGCAGCACTATGGAAAGCCAGCAGAAGACAGAAATTGCCTTGAAAAACTATTAGAAGAAAAACATTTATTCATTTCCATGGGCAGTTTATAAGGGAGAACTTGGGCAAAGATCATTATAAAATTAGGCAGTCTGCTGTGCATGAAAAACATTCCTTCCGCAGCATCCTCTTGCTTTGGTGCTGGAGCATGAAATATAAATGGTGACACAGAACTTACAGCAAAGCTTTATGGATTTATTAAATAGATTTTGTGAAATTTCATGGCCTAAAGTCTATGCAACTTCTCCCTGTGGCCCAAAGCTACACTTAGCTGCGTATGCAGTCTCCCACGTGTCTCGTCAGTTTAATAAAATTAAGGAACATGATTCCCAGCTCATGGCAGCACTGTGGCTCCTCACGAACACGCCTCTGCTGACTTGGAATTTCTCTGGTTTGTGTCAGTGTTAAAAGAGATTCAAGTGTAAAGGTGGTTTTAACACACACCATTTAAACAAATTAATTGCAGTTCTCTAGTTCCCGTGAAGCCACTAATGAGGTCTTCCGCTGGATAAAATTGGGCTTCTCTAGAAGTTAAAAGTATTAGCTGTGAATAGATTACCATTTCTTTTTAATGACCGATTCCTACAGGCCACATTAGTGAAATATTTTATTGCATGAGGACAGACTTCAAGATAAGGTCCAATCCATTAAAAGGAAGAAATCAAAAACACTAATATAAGTTATTCATTTTCCAGAATTACAACTAAGTGAAGGAATTAATGGATTTCGGTTATCGAATCCTCCAATTTTGCTGGTCTGTGCTCTGCAAGCTAGTTTAGAGGTAAGTAATTGCTTTACTTTGAGTCTAAATTTAAGAGTATAAAAATGTTAAATGAATGTACATGCATTATTGCTGTCTCCCTCTAAAAAAATTGCTGAATATTTAAAAAGCAAAGGAGGAAGGGGAAATGAAAAACAAACAAAATAAGCCCACAGCCCCGAGAGACCAAGGCTTTTAATAAATATACTCATCCCTTCACTGTTTTTGCTGTTGGACCCAAGATACACAAGGTTTGCATCTCCAAAGCTGACTGCCAGCACTGTATTTGTCTTGGTTTTTAGGGGCTCAGTACAAACAGCAGCTTTTCTCATAGAGATATCCAGAGCTTGCCTCAGCGCAATTAATCAGAGAAACATAGAATCAAAGAACCATAGAATCACAGAATGGCTTGAGTTGGAAGGGACATTAAAGATCATCTAATTCCAAACTCCCTGCCACGGGCAGGGACACGTCCCACTGGACCAGGCTGCTCAAAGCCCCATCCAACCTGGCCTTGAACTCTTCCAGGGATAGGGCAGCACAGCTTCCCTGGGCAATCTGCTCCTGTGCCCCGAAATGCAAGTCTCTAGGTCTTTGTGGCTGAAAATGGCCATTTCCCTCCTACATACTATAAATGTTACTATATTAATTTTTTTTCCATTGCTGCTTTTCAAGCCAGCCTTGTTTAGGACGATTTTGTCATCAGTATAAATGAATGAAAACTGTTTCCCCTAGTGTTCCATTACTGCTAGTATAATGGCAAATCTGATGCTGGAACAAAAAACAATGTCCATACACCATAAGACCCTCTTTATTTACTGAAAAACCAGTATCTTAAGCAAACAAAGTCAGAAAATTGCCAATTGTGCTGTCTCCAGCTTACACGCCACATTGAAGGACTGCAAAGGGCACAGCAATCCTTCTTGTTCTGCCTGACAATTTACTTTGTTAGTCCTTAAACATCCAATATATTTTTTTAAACTTTATGTGACCTTCGAGATAAGCTGAAAGCTATTCTGCTATGACCCAGATTGTCAGTGCTCCAGTTTGTGTGGGTTAGTGTCATTTAGCCCACTGCAGGGAGCCTCGAACAATGAGGGCTGAACAGTTTTCATTGCCTCCGCTTTCCGTGCCTGCATTACCTTTTGGCACAGCCAGGATTTCCCAGTGCTAATTGCTCTAATACAGTAGGAAACAAAATAGTTTTCATGTCTGGCAAGAGATGGCTAGTGAAATTGCATGCCACCTTCACTGGGACACATTAAGCAGAAGGCAGTGTTTCCAATGGAAACAATGAAAACTGCAAGTGTTAATACATGTTATTCCTCGATAATGCTTAAAGTGACTGTTATGGCGATAGCTGCTCCCTTTTATGGAAAAAAGGGGAGTGCTCTACAGCCACATTTAAAAGATCTTTTTCAAAAATTTCCCCCAAGAGGCCAAATATTCCTTGCACAAAGCCTGAGCAAACAGATTTTTACATGCAGCCTAAGGGGATCCATCCCTCATACTGCTGCAAAGCCCAGAGGAACGGGAGGCAAGTCTCCATTTCGCCTCCAGTAACAGGATGAATAGTTGTGTGTATGCTCTGCTTGACTGTGTGGCTAGAGAAGCACCTCTAGTTTTTTGTTGACCTGTAAAAATTCTGTCTGCTGGTGGCTCTGGTGGCTGTCACATTCATTTCTGTGACTACGCTGTCTCTATGCAGTCTGTGTTACAGTTAGCCATATTCTGTTTCACATGAAACACGCAGGGGCTTTTGGTTTGGTGCAGCACCTACTGGTTGTGCTACCATGACAGAGTAATGCTTGGGATATTCTACAAAAGAGTGATTTCCAAGGCCTGATGGAAATCAGATTTTATTGTACTCTGAGTAAGATTTTTCAGTTTCCTCCTTAAACATTTAAACATCCAGTTTATGATATAGGTAATCTAAAAAGTGTTGCTCCTTCAGTGTGGAGCAGTGACTTCTTAAGAGTAAAGACCACAGATTTTCATACAGGACCTCCATGTCATCTCTGATTTTTCATCTGCATTGGAGATACAGTTGTCCATCAGCAGCTATATGGCATTTATGTGCTAGATTCTGATTTGAACTGACTGTCAGGTACTTGCATCTCTATATCTTGTCATCTTTCCCTGAACCTGCTTGCACAGAAAGAAGAAGGTAGAGTTTTGGGAAAGGCAAGGGTAAATTTTTTCTGGAGTCATATTTTCTATTGTTCCCTGTAACTGAGCCTTTCCAGAACGCAATCAGAAGCTGTTGCACCTTCTACTGCTCCCAAACTCTTTTATTGTTTCTCCTTGTTTGTGTAGCAAAGTAGTACAGCCTTTTATAAACAATCCCTTTTGCAGGTCTCATGATGTTTTGACTTTCTGCAGCTCACCAGTCCTTCTATCTGTGTAAGAACATAGAGCTATTAAACCAGAACCACTCAAATATTTTTCTTCCTATGGGCTAGCAGAGACAGAGCCTGCAACCCTGCCTCTACAGGGCTTAAAACATTAAAGTAAATATGTTAATACAAATTTTGTGTTTTTAAAGATCAGAGTTTGTAGATCAGTCGTGATGTTTCAGTCTTAACCCTTGCCTTCTGCTACTTGAGGTACATACAAGGAAATACTTGTATGCAATTTTGAGTTTCACGCAGCCCTGTTTACTGCATGGACGATGTATGGATCCTTAGCTGTTTTTGTTGTGAAAATTCATTTATGCAGATATGGATGTGTGTAAAACTTCAACAGTAGACAAAAATATCTTTCTTTATCTAAAATGTTGTACATAATGTCTGTCTAATACTACTTTTGATTCCAAGGATAAAATGTATAGAAATATCTGTTACTTAGAAAACTAAGAATGACAGAGTTTGGTCCCTATATTACCAAAACAATTTAAGTTATTAAAAAGCTCAGAAAAATCCTTAGTTGTCTTTACTTCCTTTTTATTTTCAATAGCAGTGCATTATCATTCTAATGATCTAAAATCATTGTAGGTTTTTGGTCAAACTACAATGAAAGCATTGAGAAGGAAGTCTGTTTTACTCACCGGTTACTTGGAATACCTGATAAAGTACTACTACAAGGAGGATAAAACAAATCCAGAGAAGCCCTTTGTGAAAATAATCACGCCATCTCAGATTGAGGAAAGAGGATGCCAACTCACACTATCGTTTTCCCTTCCAATCAAGTCTGTGTTTAGAGAGCTGGAGAAGAGAGGAGTAGCTGTGAGTACCTAAAAATTCACCATCTTATGCACTGTTTTGTGAACCTAAACTATGACTTTTATTCAAATTATGACTTTTGCAAGGTCAAAAAATATTTAGAATGATGAAAACCCTTTACACAGCATCTTCAGTCTTTAGTTCTACATATAATCAAATGTAATCGAGGTGGAGAATTTAAAAAAATGTCATTTCCTCAGCGCGTTCCAGCACTCAGGAAAATAAGCAACTGAATGGCAGTGCCATGTAACAGCCCTTTTACTGGTGAACACTGCTCAAAACCAGTAAAAGCCAAATTTAAGGCTATACATTTGGTGATTTAGAAGTGCTGAGAGGTGAGGCTGATAGTGTAATGCCAGATAGATAATTTACAAGTTTTATTTCTGCTGATGACTTGTGTCCCCAAAGTACAACCCTTCTAGGCTTAATATGCTGCTGGTTTGGTGCTGCCAGGGAATTCCAGGAACCGCTGCTTTTAAGAAAGCGTGAGGCCTTACGCTGTTGGCTTGTCTTCACAATGCAGTAATATGCTTCAAATATGAAAGATTATTCTATTAAAAAATATGTTCAAATTAACAGAGAAGGGAAAGAAAAGAACTGCAAGCCCTGCAACGTTACTTGTAATTTTAGTACAAGACACTCCACCATACTAGCAAGTTTTTGCTATGTGCCTCTTCCACTGTGGATTGCTACAGGAGTTAGGGTAAATTATGGAGATACATAGCTGGTTTGGAGATCCTCAATGGCATGGGAGATTCCTGCCTATCCAGAGCCTTGAATCCTTTTTTTAGACACCACACTACTCTTCTTGCTATGTTCCTCACAGTTTCTTAGGAGTCAAAAAGTTTTTATGTGTATCTCCTTGTTGGTCCAGTCACTCTTCGTTGAAGGCAAGGATAGTATCGAAAACTGAAGTCTGCTAGATAAATATGAAGTGACCTGAATTTATGAAATGTTCCCTTTCTGTTTTGCAGTGTGACATGCGAGAACCAAATGCTCTCCGCGTTGCCCCTGTTCCTCTATACAATTCTTTCCATGATGTGCACAGATTTATTGAAATCCTGAGATCTGCAATTACATCTTCAAAACAAAGAGCAAACAATACTGCGCTATCTGGTTCTTATTGATGGCTCAGCTGTATCTTTTAATCTATTTCTGACTAAGATGCATTTATCCTGCTGAGCGACTCTTTGCTTCAAGTAGACTGTGCTATGTCCCATGCAATTTGCAAAAAAATGACTGTGCTTGAATAGTTATTTATAACAGACATAGTTTTATTAAAGCTCATATTTCCATTCTGCTTTGACTTTGACTACATGAATTAGTATGCTTTATATATTTTAATGGGGCTTTTCTTAAACATTTTATTACATTAGCTTAGAGAAGCATGGAAGAATTGCTATCAACTAGAACAGGAATGAAAAAAAAATCCCTTCTTTATTATAAAAATGATGCATAATGAAAAGTAGAAAACAGGCAAATCACCAACACCTAAAAGATACAGTCCAATTTACATTTTTAATTTATCAATTCTATTTAAAGTACATGATATAGTGGAAAAGTTAAAGTAGAACAATTAGTAGTTTCAAACTGTTCACTGCTGCATACTGAATATTTTAAAGGGCTCAATATTTTGAAATTCTAGTTAAATTAATGATTTAATTGAAGAATGAATTTACATTCCAGGTACCTTCTTTAGTGTGACATAGTTGGCTAAAACGTAACATGTACTGTTTATCTTTCTAGGCAGTCCTCTTGGAGTTTATATGCTTGAGAAAGCTGAGAACAATTTTAAATTTATGTAAGCGAGTGTCAAGGGCTGTATGCACATTTACTGTAATTTTAACAAGGCTTATTTCAGATTAGGCAAAATGAACTCTGAACTATTTAAGCCACTGCAAAATATTTCATTGTTAACTTACAGTGTGGCTCAAATTTTAGAGATTTACACTAGACAGCTAAAAGCAATGAAGAAAAACTGTTTAAGCTTAACGAATACTTTACCTGGCGTTCTTTTAAGACATAAGTAACACCTTAGCATAAATGGCAACTAAAATCCTGTCTGTAGCTATTCAGCTCTAACCCTTTTTTCTAGAATAAAGTAAAACTTTCTCTCTGATGGTATAAAATGTGTCTGATGTTTGGCATGACCCTGTTGGAAACTTGCTTCTGATAGTATTTTTTTTAATTCTACTTCAGTGACTTTGGGGAAAAAGTGAGGATTTAGCTCAAATGTATTTTTAGTGGTTGAAATTTTAACACACTCTGAGCATCTCCTGCTGCACAGGGAAACCTGGGTATACCTGTGCTCTAAAATTCCCTAAAGATGAGTAGTTTTAACATCCTGCTGCAGTAAAACCTATTTCATTGGCTGTAATACGTAGGGGGAAATATGAAAGAACTGCAAATAAAGCATTTCTTGGCATTTTTAGCAACTATAAAGAGTTAAGAACAGCTTCAAGAACTGGAAGATTGTTACAAAGAATAGCACAGGAGTTTAGTCAGTTGGAAAGCTCTGGTTCACTCAAGAGGCTTTGATTACATAGACGTCATAGATTTTTAATTCAGCTGAGACTGTATCATTGTATTGCAGACCAGGTATCTGTATTCAGTGGCTGTCGTTCCATTTTTTTTATTTGCTTCTGTAGCACAGCTACTTTCGTCTGTCAAGTGACATGATGTTAGAAAAAGGACCATTTTTCCGTAAAGTGACTGTTGATGAAAGGAATACTTAATGCTAAACTGTGACAGTCTACAGTGTTGAAATGGCTTTAGTTCACTGCCAGTACCTTTAAAGCACTTGTGCTGCTGTACAGCCCTGGCTGATGGTCACTTATGTCTTCCATGTAAAGTTAGGCAAGCTTAATAAAGATCCAGATCTGACACTCGGTCAGAGTATAATATTCCTTATTTTGAAATCAGCTGAACCTTGGTTGTGCAACAAACCCAGGAAGAGTAGTAACCTCAAAATCTTTCTGAATAGCACCCAGTCATCAGGTTTGGACTAGTTGTCTTGGGAGTTACAGGGAGACAAATAGTGAATTTTGAGGTGGTGGTTTGACATGTGCTTTAAATTCACGAACTGTGAAAACAATTCCTCGTGTCTCTGGTCAAGAAAAGGGAACCAAGGAAGGTAAGTAAAGTACTAAATGAATCTATACAGACCAAGTTTTGAAAAATCAGAGATTATTAATAAATATTTAATAGTAGTTTGTCTTTTAGTGGTACTTCAGGCTAAAGGTGCAGATATTAACTTTATAAATAAGCATTTGTATTTCATTTGACATATCAAATCTCGCTTATTCATATTTTTCTGAATTGCTCTCTCTTCCACTTACGAGCTATGACAATAAACCTGAAAGCTCCTTGCTTTTATAGGCATATATAAATTCAGAAATTTATTTACATTGCATTTTACTGAAAGAAAATTGCAGTATAAGGACCAGTTTCACATGGTCTTTCCCTACTAGTAGTAAAAGTTTTGCAAAATGAATAGTACTGAAAGTTAACATTAGGTGTCAGTATTTTACATATTATTTAGTGCGAGAATATCAAGCTTCTGTGCAAATTAAAAAAAAGACCAGAACATTACAGTATGCTTTTTAATATGCTCTATGTTTTCACAGTTAGAGTAATATCCGGAATAATTATGTGTGAAATAATTAATTGTATATACCCTGAATGCTTCTTGCTACTAACTTGTCTGATTTAAAATTCAGTATTAAGTACTACCACTTTCTAATTGTGATCACATTTAGTTCTTGGATTGTCTGAAGAAATTATATTTTTCAAATTAAACTGCAAGACGTGAGTGTCTGTAGATGACAGAAAATTGA
The DNA here is from genome assembly GCA_033459285.1 of Clamator glandarius. Taxonomy (NCBI): domain Eukaryota; kingdom Metazoa; phylum Chordata; class Aves; order Cuculiformes; family Cuculidae; genus Clamator; species Clamator glandarius. Next base: position 1,027,444 of record JAUNZM010000826.1, read on the forward strand.
AACCCAGGTAGAGTTATAAAGTGCCTACAAAATGAAAGAAGACAAATGTGAATATGTAGAGCCTTGGTTATCTGTCATCTCTCTCAGCACAACAAAATTTAATACTGTACATATCTCTTTAACTGCAATTGTTGCAAACACAAGAGGAAAATTCTTTAGGACCCATTTGTGTGTTTCTTAGCCTGTTCTGTCATGGAAAGTCTAGAGAGAAGGTCATAGTCCTCTTCCATAAGCTGAAAAAGATGGTTGTGTTTTCCAAAAGAACAGTATATTCTGAGTCAAAAAATCAACCAACCAACCAATAAACCCAAAAACACAGTTATTTTCTCACCAGAGCTTGTTGTGTGACTGAGAATGGAGAGGACCTGACCCATTTGAAGAGCTTAAGACATGAAATATTGGGAGCCCTTGGTCTGGCCACTGCAGGATCCACCATATTTTTATTTTATTGGCAGACTATTATACATTGATAAATTAAAAAAGAACGATGAGAAGAGAAAGAAAGGGAGAAAACACACAACACGCTCTGGCCCAGTAATTTAAGTGGCAGCACTATAATGTAGATGTGGCTGAGGTAGATGTGCTATTTCAGATACTCACTTGTAAAACCCCCTCCCACATGCAATTAACATGTCGCGATCTAAGATATTTCAGAGGGAGATGACCTCCTCAGAGAACCTTAAAAATCTCAGCAGGTTCTCATCTGAACCTCTGAGTATCCAAACTGATAAAAATATATTTCTGAAAAACTAGTCACTCTTTATGACTGGCTGAGAGACAGTTTTGCATTGCAAGCTTGAACTTTTGTCAATATTTGTGAAATATATTTGAAGACTTACTCAGAAATGAATAAGTTATAGATCAGTAATTCATACTTTTTATATTCCAAGTTTTTATTACCTAAGCTTACTCTTCTAAGCATCATTTTATGTTTCTAGTTAAATATAAGTGAGAATTGATTGGGGTATTTCTCAATGGAATTCTATCTTTATTTCATCATAATTGCTTCATATTTGAATAATGACAGATGAACTACTTCATTCAATTGCAGTTTTAAGGCTTTGAAGTCACAATAGCAGCAAAGGATTTAAATCCTGAAGCCATTATTATGGCAGAGGAGACATAAGGGAAAAGAAAAACTTACTGTCCTGTAATTTTCTAGACAGAAAAATACTTCTGTGGTGGCACTTTTTTTCTTTTTTCTTTATTTTTTTTTTTCCTGGGCATTTTGTGAACATTAAAAGGATCCACTAAACTTCAGCAAAATGAAATAGCTGCAACTTCTAGCAAAACAAATGGCTTCCATCTACCCTAGAAGAAGAAATTAGAAATGCTGAATGAGAGTCCGTACTGTAAGTAAAGTTCCGTAGCTACAAAATATTTAAAATTCTAGGCAGTTGCAATACAGTATTTCACCAACAAAGAGTTCATTAGATCTTTTTTCTGTCTGACATTTACATCTAGTCTTGAGTACATGTTAATACTCCAAGGTATGAATTTCAAAGTTCCCTTTATCTTTGTGTACAGTTTTAAGCAATTAATCAAATGATAAAAAATAGCATTAAAAATAAGAAATGAATTGTGAAGTTAAAATACATGTAAAAAAAGTTACTACATTATAATTTACAGAGGACGGAGTCTCTTATCAAGTGAACTAAGTGCAGAAATTCTTTTTAATAAAAGGAATTACATTTTATTGAAGGATTTCGGACTGTCAAATTATTTAAACATGACCAAGTCAGATATCCCAGATAGTTCTTTCTCCTTGGAGGCTGCATCAAAGTGGGGGAGACATAAAAATACCATTACTTAATGTGTTCAAAATGACTCCCATGTGGGGCAAACTTTATACAGGCTTGTGAAATAACCATGGAGGCGAGCATCACTGAAACCCCTTCTTTCGAAATACAAGCACGTGGAAGTTATATCATCACAGCGAGAGGTAAAATTATGAAGATGTATATGAAAACTTTTCCAATTCTTTCTTCATTACAAAGCATATTCTTAATGAAGGAGAGCATCTGAGCACTAGAAGTAGTAGTGCAGCTTGAAAGGAATTACGCCTTCCCACCAAGCAGATTACAGACTGTGTAGATACCCATACAGATTGCATATAGCTCATGGTCTCACCTGTTGCAACACAAAGCAAGTTCTCTTCCACTGAAGAGACTGCCTGTAGTGGACCACGCGTTAGCGTCTTTGTGGTAATCTAGTACGAACTAAACCTCATGGGTCTGAATTACAACTTTGCTACTTCGCAAACATCTCTGGTGCCTCAATTTACCGTCTGTAAAAGTGAGGTGGTTGCTGTGAAGCTGCTTGCAGGATGTCTGCAAAGTTTACGCTGCTACTTAAGCACAAGATATTAAGAACTGGGAGCCATTAAAATGGCATTAATAAGTGTCAACAGAAACAGGCCTATAACACATTTTGGACTGCAGCAGTGGGGTGTGTCTGACATACTTCATGCATATTGACACTGGGGTTTTTTAGCCGGTGTTTTATTTAAATTTGCGCCTGGGAGGTGTAAGGAAATTTTCAGAAATATTCATCCTTCAAACAGCACATAGAAGCAGCTTTAATGTCTTTGCTGAAACTTTACGTAAAGTGACTAGATGCTCTTGTGTTCAATGTTGAATTTAAACCAATATGGTCAAGAGTAGGAACAGATTCTGCCAATTTTTACCTTAGAACAATGCTTTGCAATGGGGTAACTTGCAAATGTGTGGATTTATCTTTTTGAGCATGCTCCAAGACTTTCTTGTGCTGTTACTTCCTACAGAGAAAAGTATGATGAAGGTCTCCTTAGAGAAACTGTCTGTGAGTGAGTGTCCAGATTCACCTACCCTGAGTTCTCTTAATTGCCTCTGAAAGGGCTATATTTTCTGATTCCACAGCTGAGTTGACATATCACTGAGAAAGCAAAAATGGTTTTGATGTGATAGCTATAAAATGTGGAATCTATGTGTGCACGATGCTTTGGTTATACATGGAGAAAAAGAAAGGAAAACTTCACCCTGACCCAATAAAACCCAGCAGCAAGTGGAGCAACAATAGTAATTCTGATGGAAAGTGCATGATAGAGTCATCAACCTTACTGAGAAGAGCTCACTTGATGGGAGAACAATCATAGAGGAGGGTAGATTTAGGTTAGATATCAGGGAGAAATGTTTTCCTATGAAGATAGTGAGGCACAGGAAGAGATTGCCCAGGGAAGCTGTGGCTACCTCATCCCTGGAGGTGTTCAAGGCCAGGTTGGATGGAGCCTTGGGCAGCCTGATCCAGTGGGAGGTGTCCCTGCACATGGCAGGTGGGTTGAAACTGGGTCATCTTTAAGGTCCCTTCCAACCCAAACCATTCTACCTTCTATGAATCTGTGATTCTATGATATTATGCCCTCCACAGCCTAAGGGAAGAAAGTCCATTTTTTTGCCATTTTTATGAATAGAAGCTAACCAACAGCTCGAATTTGTAGAGCTGTGTTGAGGGATGACAGGTAGGTAACATTCAAGCTTCAACCTGTACATGTGGACTGGATGCTCCGGTGGGTCTCTTCCAACCTGGTTATTCTATGATTCTATGTGTGCCGCCAAGAGTGCAAGAGCCACTGAGCCCCGAAGGAGCTGGCAAAAAGATCAGAGACACTTTTCACTGCTAAATTTACTCAATGTAGGGGCTATGGAAAGTCCTGGTGAAGCTGTAGCTCCTTCTGCTGGTGGTGCAGCCTGCCTTTGGTGTGTCTTGTCTCCTTGCCACCCACCAGGGAACCTCAGGTACAAGTTGATTGCCATGGTTCATCATCATCATGTCAGGTATTTCTGTCTGACTGATTATAAAGTTGTGCTAAAGTGAACTTTGAGAACTCACACTTGTTTTTTAGAATCTAATTGTTGCTTATGTTTCCTGCTTTCCTAGACTGTATCCTACTAAATACAGAGTTGTGAAGGGATTGGAACAGTCTGCCAAGGCAGGTGGTTGAGTCACCGTCCCTGGAGGTGTTTAAGGTTAGGGTGGATGAGGTGCTTAGGAGCATGATTTAGGGAATGGTGGGAATGGTTGGACTCGACGATCCAGTGGGTCTCTTCCAACCTGGTTATTCTGTGATTCTGTGATTCTGTGAAAAACTAACCTATTAAGTTAATGACATACAACATATATAATGGCATATTTAAAAATAGTGGAATTTGACTCTTAAATATATGTTAATATCCCATCCATTATCATTATTTATGACCTGTAGTTTGAAGATTGTTCGGTGGCAGATTATTTAATGAATATATGAACCTTTTATAGCATCTGTTGTTGAAAGAATTTGAGTTACATAAAGTAAACTCCTTCTGGACCAAAGTAGGAGTGACAAATACACTGAATTTTAGAAAGAACTTACTCTCAATTTCTTAAGTTTAACTAATAAATCAAAGACTATTGCTGTGTATCAGAGATGGATGAAGGATAATGCTATGAGTAAATTTTTGGAATATTTTAAATTCTGTAGAAGTATGGACATAGCATATGTCTGCTTCATTTTCATTAGCATTCTGATTTTATTCAAACTTTCTTGTTTTAACTAGATATTAAATCTGAAGTGATAAAATACAAGAGAAAGTATGAATCACCAAAATTACATGCTAAAGTCTGTTATCTTGACATTTTTCTGAATGAATATTGAAATGCTTAGCAAAAAAAAGATCTTGAAGTTCCTCCATCAGTAATCAGACTCAGACTTTACTTGAAAAAAAAAATCCTTTTCATATTTAGTTATGAAAAGCATGTTCTTAATTATAATGATGTTCATTAAAAAAAAATGCCTTGAAAGACTACAATTTTCAATTCAAAGCCTCCTCAAAAAACATCTGAAAAAAATCCATAATCTACAATATATCTATCCTGGAAAAATCTTAGATGGAAAAACATACCAATTGAATGTATGCGATATATATGTGTGGTTATATGTGTGTTTAAATGTTCTTTTCTTCAGAGTACCAAGAGGTTGGGTTCTGTCTTCTGTCATTTTTCACATTTATAGAAAGGATAAGAAGTGGTTTAATTTGGTGAAATCAAACATTCAATGAAAACAAAGGCATTAACTCAGAATTAAGACATCAGTTTTGCAAGGCTATAGATCCTTTGAACTAGGATGATATTGTCTCCGAGGACAAGATGCTTGATGAATTTTAGACTTGAAAACCTTTAGTAGAAAAATTAGTTCAGAATCTGTTCCTGTAGGATGAAAAAAAAAAAAAAAATCATTCAGTCTTCAAAAGATATGGAAAAAAATGATGTAGTTTTCTGGTTTTCTTAAGCACCTTTCCTTCAGATGCTTATACTGGAAGAGGCTCGACAGCCATGACTTTAGAGGCTTATGCTCATAGTGATCTGGATATTTATGCTCTCTCTGTTTTTGAGGAAAAAAACCCCAAACCTTTAGAATGTAAGGATAAAGGGATCTATGGGTAAGATGGTATTAAAAGGCATCATTGACTAACTTTAATATATTAATTTAATATAATGAACATAATGATTTGTGTAAAATTGCGTTACCCCTGTTATATGCCAAATCTGTTAGAAGCAGCTGCTTTGCATAGAGTACATCGTAATGACTTATACTGAGGAGTTATAATGTTTAAATTCATTTCTATTAAGGACTTACTTTAGATTTGCAAGTTAGTGCAGGAGGGGAGAAGGGCTGGTGCCTCCATTTCACTGTCACTGTTAAAGGTTATCAAAAAAACTGCTTGGCTTTGTGAAGAAATAAGTATTGAGTGCAAGCTGATTTTGCAGATCCTGTTTCAAGGGAAGAGTAAACCAGGATTAACAAGTCTTGTGGAGAACATTTTTCCTAACAGGCCTCACATTCAGGGCTTTTTTACTCTGAAGAACTAGAAGGGTCATGATAACCGAAGCCTGATTTAAAGGTGAACTGATAACACAGGTATGGAGGTGGCCTAAAGGGACTATAATTTATTGAGTCTTTATAAAAGCACAGAGGCTGCAGCAGAGAGCAGCTCTGCTGACACTCTTGCCAATGCCCATGACCAAGGGGTGGAGGCTGCTACCCGTAGTGCCTCACTTAACATCCTAAGCTCCCTCTCTCCTCCTTCCTAAATCCAAAATTCACCTAAAAACATTCCTTGACCCTAAATATCACTCACCTTTTGAACTGCTAGTGACGCAGTTTTTCCTGTTGTAGAGCTTGGCTGGACTAATAGAAACAACGGATGCTTTTCACAGCCCAGAAGGTATAATTCTGGCTGATAAGAAATCAGCATTGTAATATTTTTGCTAAACACATCACAAGAGTGGAGATGATGTAAAACATGACACTAGGCACCATACCATAGTGTAAAGGTGATTCGTCTATGATGACTTACGTAGGTGTAACTACAGCATCAGAATATGATAGTGCTGTGTACTTGCTTTAGGGGAGTCCCTATTAAGTTTGGCAGGTATAGAATTAAAAGGGGCTCACAAAACCAAGATTACAAACATGATGCAGAGGAAAAGGGATGACAGAGTGGTCTTGAGAAATGGGGGAAAAGGAAGTATATGACTTCAGAGACCACAGGCTATAGAGATTAGAAGGGACTGAAAAACTAGGACAATTTCAGAAGCTATGGAAGAAAGGCGATCAGTTTTCTATTTTTGCATGTTTAAAGTAAGCTGCAGTTAAAAGTATTTGTGAGGAAGTGTGGGAGTGGTATGAGTAAAGACCTTCTTGTTTTCTGTAGGTGGCTGCTGTTAAGAAATCTTCCAAGAATTGCTAAGATCCAACATACCTAATACTGAACCTGGTGGCTATTAGTTGCACCAGTGGATTTCATTTTTTCTGTCTTTTTTTTTTGTTTTTGCTTAGCCAAATCTGGATATTCCCATTCAAAAATAACCAGTAAGATTTCCTGACATCTCCCAGATCATATAAGAATGTACAGTAGTGATTATCTGTCAACAGGGAGCCAGCAAAAGGGCAATGGAGTACAGATATGTACAAAGTCTACAAGTATCTTTGTATTATATGGGCAAATAGAATCACAGAAAGCGATTGGAACAGGCATATTGAAATAATTAGTTCAACTAACTACTTTCAAGTCCTTCACAAGCTGATGGATTTTTTTTTTTTTTTGTTTCCAGGCCCATTACAGACTGTACAGCCTCCCTTGAAAGTTTCTGGACACAGGAGAGGACAACCATTTATCTACACAGGAGTTTTACTTCCTGCATCTGACTTTCTCTTGTTTTTTGTGGACTTCCTTCTTCTGGCACAACTGCCTGGGTGGTTCTGACTCTGCGATGACAGTGTGGGAGGGAGTTAGAACAGAGCCTACCACACAAACAGAAGCTGTATTAGGAGTAGGCAAACAATGACTTCAGCAATTCTTATTTCCACTAGATTTGATGGGGGTTGTATTATTTTTATGAATACCTTGCATTCTTGGATGCTTACGTTAAGCTTTCTGTGAATGTGGAATTTAAAGGAGGTTGCTGAGAGGAGGGAGCTGGGCTCCTCTCCCAAGTGACAGGGGACAGGACAGGACAAGCTCTACCAGGGGAGGTTTAGGGTGAACATTAGGAAAACATTTTTCACAGAAAGGGTCATTGGGCACTGGAACAGGCTGCCCAGGGAGGTGGTTGAGCCACCTTCCCTGGAGGTGTTTAAGGCAGGGGTGGATGAGGCGCTGAGGGGCATGGTCTAGTGCTTGATGGGACTGGTTGGACTGGATGATCTGGTGGGTCTCTTCCAACCTAGTGATTCTATGATTCTATGAAGTGAGCCTCTACATCCTTAAAGGCTGAAGAAAAGGAAGAGAATATCCCAGAACATCTCAGCTTCCTTCTCCATCCACCCTCAGCATGGGATTTTACAGGGCTCGATACTATTGCCTACCCTGTAGCTGAAGTTTTTTAACAGAGATAGAAACAACACTGGCTGGAGTGCCAGTTCTATATACAGGGCAGCCGTTTCATACTTCCTTTATTGTGAAAACATTGGCAGTTTCTGGAACATCCGCAGTCAACGAGCTATTGGTGTGGAGAGTTTGGGTCACACCTGAGGCCAGTGTTGAACACTAGGGAGAAAAAACAAGCTTTCAGGAGGATTTTTCTAGCCCCACTTTGTCACTCTGACTTGATCATGGGCACATAAATTAAGATATTGTCACCTGAAGTGCATGACTCATTTGTCTTTTTAAGGTCCGTTATTGTGTGATGTAACACCACCTTTTTGGCAGTTGGGTATGGTAGCGCTTTTACCACTCGGAGGCCTAACACTCCAGAAAATGCATTTACACTGCATTTAAAGCTTGAATGTAAGTAAATCCTGTCAAGGAAAGTCTTTACATAATGCATCAACATATGCTGGGGTTTTTTGTCACTTCTTTAGTACAGTACAGCTATACAATGGATTGGGTTGGCTTTTGTAAGTTATTAAAAATATCCCTAGGCAAAGCTGGACTTTAAAATAAGTGTCAAGATCCCTAAAACTCCTGGGAAAGAGAGAAAAAAGGACCAGCTTGGATATATGTAGAACTTCCTTATTTAGTAGCTTTATTTAACTTCAGTGACATATTTTTTTTAAAAAATGGTGATAAACTAGGTAAGATAGGCTTGTAAAATAATAAGTTTAAAAATAAATATGTGTTATTTCCTTACTAATAAATATTTCTAAATCCAAACATCATTCTAAGGCAAAATGATCTTTGAACATGTCCCATCCCTGGAGATGTTCAATACCAGGTTGGATGAGGCTTTGAGCAACCTGATCGAGTGGAAGGTATTTCTGTCTATGGCACAGGGGGATTAGAAGTGGGTGATCTTTAACTTCCCTTCCAACTCAAACCATTCTATGATTTTTATTAGGAAGCAAATATCCAGAGAATTCTGTCCTACATTTCTCTGCTGCTTTGTAAAGTAAATCTGTTATCATAACTATAGTAGCTCAGCTAAAAGGAGAAGTTTTAATGCACAATCATTTGTCTCCTAAAATTAGAATGTTGGGGGCTTTAGACCTCAGACCACAATGCATATGTTACCTCCATATAGCCAACATTAAACTGCTGGAGAATCTCTAAAGATCTATCTTCTACCACCTGTAGCAATTTTTTAAAAATATCTTCTGCACTTTTAAGACTGCAGTAAGTAAAATGGATTGTTTAGGGGAAAAATCAGCTCATACTGAAAGGTTTAGGAAGATGATACCAGAATGCTTATAAAATAGGTTATTTTTGAGGGGGTTGTGTGAATTTACCCATAACTATGTATTTACATTGACATTTGCATACAGGCTCCTACATAATGAGCATTTATTGCCCAAGTAGGTAATATTAGAGACTGCAGTTAAGTTGGAATGTAAACTATTGGAGCTGTTACATGGCCAAGTGCATGGCCTTCTCGATATATGAGAATGTGCTCCTAAAAACATTTTTGCTGCTATTAAATATTAAAAGCCCTCATATCAATAATAATAATGGCTACTGAATGGACATCATCTCTCTGAGCAAACAATTGCTGTAAGCAGGAATATAAATTATTGTCCGTCCATTCATAAATCTTTGTTCTCCCTTTTTTGATTTAGATATTTTTGAACCTAGTACAAATATAAAAAATACTATTTCTCTGGTGAAGAATGTGGGAAAGAATATGACATTTCTTCATTATCACATAGTCAACTAGTTTCCTAGGGTTTTTCCCAATGAATTGCAAAGTTTTGAAACTTCAGTTTTCATTAATAGAAAATTGTTGCTCTGTGGACCAGCCACTGCATGCACAGTTGTTCTTCCAGGCTTGAGTGTGCATGCTGTCCAGGTTCTTATTGTCTGTTATGGCTTCATTTATTCACTGAATCAGATTTATCACCGGGTGTCCGTTATACAAGCCAGACTATGGGCTGCCTGAGAGTCAGTCATCCCAACAGAGAAAAAAGGCTGAACAAGGCAAAAAGAAAAACAATCAAGCTTTCTTTCCCCATCAGCAGGCTGCTGGTCCAGAAAAAGTCTTGGAATCACTGTTCAAGCACTTGGTGAAACTTATGATACTTCTTGAATTTATTAGAAATGAGTTGCTAGCAGCTGCTGAGTGTTCAGCATCCTGAGTCAGTGGTGATTTTTAAAACTGCTGGTTTAACCTTACTGCTCTGCGCTTTCAGTCATGAGATGTGGAAAACTGGATGTTCCCCAGCTTGATGACTTTTCTCATAAGTAATGATGCCGTGAATAACTGAAATACGGAGAAGAAATCTAAGCTTCAGAAATGATGCCCCATCCTTAACTTGCACAGCAAACATGCAAAGAACAATCTATTGAGCAGCAAACTGCTCCAGGTAATATCTATGCTGTTTCTGTTTCCTGTTTAGTTTTACTGAGATTAAATGAGCTCTTAGATTTTGCTCAACTGTTGGGTTTTTGGTTTTTTTTTTTTTTTTTTTTTTTGCACATCTAAAGTATTTTCAGTCTTCCAGAGATCACACAGGAAGCTTGTGCTGCATAAGTTTAAGCAGTATGCAAAGCTGCCATCCTTTTATAGAATTTTGTCACTACTGACATACTGTCAAATGGATGTGAAGGAAATCAGATGGAGAATGCAACTTGACTTGAAATGTTAGGTGTACAGTGAAAGTCATTTCCATGAAAAATGTCACATCCCTGGTAATCTAGGGTTTGGACAAGGTAACAGAGAGAAAGTCTGCTGCAGTATTTTACAGGTTTACTGATTTTTTTGTCACATTTTAGTGATGAAGTTCTATAGTCCACACTGTTGACAAATATTTTCTAGTCGTAAAAATGCCTTTGAAGTTTTTTGAGGAAAATCTACACATCTACAATTGGTTTTTCAATTAGCGGGTCTCTAAAATTTATTCCATTTGACAAAATTAATTGAAATGTATACAGTTTTTAAAAGAGCTAGAAGGTTCTTCAAGCACTAGCAGTTGTCAGTTTAAAGTAAAGAACAGTATTGCTTTTGCACTTCTTCCTACCTGGCAGAAACACCTCGTCTCTATTCATATGCAACATCTAGTTTTTGTTCCAGAAGTCCATCTTTAAAAAAACACTCCTAAAATGTAGTGCCTACAAAGAAATGATATTTTAGTTTAGAACAGTAAAGACCAGCTGTCATGCTGTTCAATTCTCCCTCCTGTCTGTATGTGTGTTACCTCTTGGCATAGTTAGTAAGTATCTGAGAATAAGGACAGTCTTGGTTCTGGCTTTGTTACGGCCTTTAGTGTAGTTGCATCTTTGGCTATGAAAGGAAAGTATTGAAAGTTGTAGAAATTGCTACAAAATCAATAATAATAACATAAGAGTTGCTCTCTTCCCTAGTGGCTTTGCACCTCCTTCAGCAAAACTACGTTCCCCCTTTCTCTTTCTGGTATTCTTGAGTCTCTGAAGCTCAACGCATGATATACAAAAGCTATTCTCCACAGCAACTTTCTTGCATCTTTTTTTTTTTTTTTTTGCTGCAATAGGAAATGATCTGCCTACAAATCAGTTTTTTCTTTGCAGCCTTGTAAAATTTCTCACAATCCTTTTCTCGTACTTTCTGAGCTCTACTCCAGCCTCAGCCTCAGCCCACATTTCGTAACTTTGTCTGCCCTTCCTTTTAATGCTGTTGAACATTTAAATTTGTACCCAAAAGTCTTCATTTGAAAGCATTTAGCTTTTCACCTTGAGCTTCATCCTTTCAACTTAAGGAAAGCCATTTCAGCATAGGAGGTTTCCCAGTGTGCTGTCAGAAGGTATACCAGAATAATTTGCAATTGCTCCATTCACCTGGGCACGTCAAGTCTTTTTTTTTTTTATTCTCATGTAAGATGGACATTCTCCTAAGTACTCTGTAAGTAGATAAGGAGATGGAGACAGAAAGAACTAGAATGAGCAGAGGAGAAAATGGAGACAGGGTGGGCGACAAATGTTGCCGTATGAGGCCTGTATGAAAAGTAGTAATAGGAAATGATGGGAAAGGTAAAAATAGGTACTTGTGAGCTACACCTTGAAGCCTGTACTGTTGATCCAGCCCAGTACCTTCTCACTCTTCTGACTGACACCATGTTAGTGGCACAGTATTTCCTTTTAATCCAAATCCAACTGACAGATCACTTGCTTCAAAGACTGAAGTTCAATATGATCCTCCTTTAGAGCACCCAATGAATTTCTTGCTGGACATCTGAACAGATGAAGCACATCTTCTTGAGGGACTCCACTGGCAACCTCTGACCGTTGGGTTCATTTTGCTACAGTGTTGAGGCATATCCTTCAGCTTCAGGATGACGTTGATCTTCTCAGGTTGTCTGGGCCAAGATGCCAGTGAAGATGTATGAAAGGGGTTTTTCTGTGGTCCAAAATATGCAGAGATGTGCCTGAATCTGCAGTTCTATGGGTACTCCATGCCTAAGAGTGATCGTTACGGTGTGAGGTGCTGCAAGAAGTGAGCAGGGCAGCAGCTGTGTGTGCCTGCGCTTCTTCTGGGGCCTTTTCATAGAGAAGTGTTAAAACAGAAAGTCAAAGAAGCAGAATTGCTTGCCCAGGAGACCTTCATTGGGCAGTAGTACAAATCATGAACATGTTTATTAGTAACAAATTCTCTGATTGGCCAGTGTCTGCCATTTTATGAATCTAAAATAACAGTATGCTGTCACATTTACTAAAGCTCCTTTTGAAAAGAGCAAAGCAGCTTTGTTGCAAGCTATTTGTTTCAGTACTCAAAGGGTTTCATTGAAGGTAAGAAAAGGGAAGTTGTCTTGAGGCTTAGAATCGTAACTCGTTTCAGCATTTCCTTTTAAACTTCATATTTACCTTCTGCAAAAACTAACCTTCTCTATCTGTTGCAATTTGAACAGAGAAGCCGCTTTCATACTTTAAAAGTTGGTGTTAATCCAGCCTGGAAGAATTTTGCACTAAACCTGGGTGTAAGTCTCTCACTGGTAAGATGGTTAGCTTGTGCTGTTGCAGGAAGTGGTTTTATTTTACTTTTTTTCCTGCTTTCTTTCTGTCTTTATGAGCTGTAGGAGATTAACCCAAATGCTGTCAATAGACATGTGACCTACATGTTTTCCGTTTTTTTGAAATAGTTAAAACTGTTGCTGGTTGATGGCAGCTTGAGATGAGACGACAACGTCTGTGAAGCTGTAGGTAAGGAGCCTTAAAACCATCTTAATGCAGTTTAAGAACCCTGTTGCTAAAGGCTTTTAAATAATCATAATTTCACATATTTCCTGTGTGTTCAATTTGGATTATATCTGTTACCCAATTATTTTATTTCTATTGGTATTTGTGAATTTGAAAGCAATGAGTAATGATGTAGGGGCTACAGATGCGAAATGATGTTTTAAAAGCAAAATTAATATTAAGATTTTAATAAATTCGTTGCTTCCTGTGCAACTATACCTGACCCTATCAAGTATTCCAAACCACTAATTACTTCTCTTATCTCTGCTGGTACTAACTAGTTGTACCCAAAAGATAGAGAAGGCTTGTGGCACTGTCTGGGAAGTGTGATTTGGTTATGTTTCCCAGCATTTTTCTTTGCAGTGCGGTTTAGCACTGTTTAATTAACTGACTTCCCCGCTGGTGACCACAAGGAAGGTGATTAGTAGCAGTATTGTAAGAGTTAGTGAGTGGTAAGTATAAGCATCTAGGTGATACTCAGTAGAACTACAGATGGAAGGCATTTCTAGAATAATGCCTTGCCCTGCTTGGTATAAAAATATTTGGTACTACTCTATTATTCATCAGTGATGACAAGAGGACTAGGACATGGGAAGGCATAAGGGAGATTATACAAAAAATACCCTTGGTTTGTCTATGGGAGCTCTCAATGCTGTTCCTTGCAGGACTGTTCAGTGGAGCTGCCCTGGTAGGCTGTTTCCTGCATGGGATTCCTTAGTTCCAGACTAATTCTTCCTCTGCTTCAAAGCTTGCTAGAAAAAGGTTATGTGTCCCGAGTCTCCATCTCACTCAAAGCTTTCTATCAGAAAAGTTTGCTCTGGATTACTGTCGATGAGAAACACAGCTTTCTGGCCTTCAGAGCCTTATCAGGAAATATTAATTTAGGAAGATGTAAAAGAACATAATATAAGGCTTTGATTATGGATCATATAAAGAAGTGATAGAATTAGCAAGATTTGTTCTACGATGGAGATTTGTTTTCCTGGTAACATGCAGTTTGCTGCAAACTTTGAGAGATGTATTCAGGTTTGTAACTGTTAGCCTTATCGTATAAAAAAATTTGTTTTTCTTTTGGAAATATGGGTCAGAGTTGAAAGATACCACATGTGGCTTGAAGCTCATTTTAAATTGCGCATACTAATTGGAGACAGACTTTAGCATAGTGTTGTAAGATTACATTTCAAATCTTTTGTACTTTTTGGAGAAAAAAAAGCTGTCCCACCTGCATACGCAAAATAACACAGACAGGGAAATTGTATAACAAGAACATGTTCTATTCCTGGGCTATGTTTGTAGTAGTTTTTATGTTGCTGTTGCAATGTCTTAGAGTCATTTGAAATGCATTTTCCATAGAGCTGTGAGATTTAGTAAAGCAGTTTGAGCCCTCAGCGTTATGTTTCTTTATTGTTTCCCTTCACTGCAATGTACCTCTTTGTGTCCAAAGGAAATTCATTTAAAAGTAGCATCCCTTGTTCACTCTACCTCTCAATCCAATAACATCTGTAACATACATTTGTTCATTTTCTTTTCCAAATAGAGTGAGCAGCTGAAGCACATTCTATATTTTAAAGCTCCTACTGTACGCTATTATTGAATTACAAAAGATCTTTGTTTCTTTTTTGGCAGCATGTGTGGTAGAAACTTCTTTTCGCTCTGATGCGAGAGCTAGCATAGCTTGGAAGAGATAGTCCGTATTCTTCTGACCAAGCATGAGTGCGTGACCTCTGTGGCAGCCCCTCTCTCTGGAGCTGGGATTGCCAGGGCAGCAGAGGTCTGTATCAAACCACAATCTCGGATATATTCTTCCCCACCTGGAAAGAAGGAGGAATGAGAAATTAGAATGCTGACAGAAACACATTTTATTCTTCTCTTGATGTTTGGGTGACAAGACCCCACAACCTTTAGTGTGGTGCTACCTCAACTGAAACAGCTGCACACAGCTCTGATTTGGATTTCTTTATTTCTGATCTCAGAAGTTACTACTTTGCACTGACATGCTTCACTCAGTGCTCTAAAAAGTAGCATCCTGTACAAGTAGGATGGGTGCTCGTCATGTTCTCTAGTGCTGTAGTGAGGATGGCTTTGGCTGGGCTGCTCAGAGACTTCAGCCTCGTTCTCTGCTGGGGCTGCTTAGCAGTCCCATAGACTTTTAGCAGTGGGAACTGTTGTATTATAACCTGTTTCTACTGAGCCATAAGGGGCCGAGTGAGTTATAGGCAGCATCTTCTGAATTTTTGGAGGCTTACTGTGTGATTCTGATACTCGCTGACATTTCTTAACTTGATGTTGGAGAAGTCCATTAATGCTTAGGTGCACTCATAATCAGAGTGCATTTTGATCCTGTGTATGTAAATGTTTGGGATGATCTCTCTTTAAGACAAAATAAAACATCACTTGAGTTCTAGCTCAAGTTTCCATGCCTCACTTTTCTATTAAGGAAGATTTCCACACGGATGCTTCAAAGCTGTTTCTCAGTGCTACAAAGACAGAGGCTAATACTGGTGGATTCCATCTACGTGAAGATGCTTTGATTGTTTCTGTGTTGATAGCATTAACCTGAAGCAGTGAGATGGGATAAAATTTTGATCCTGCTTTTGAATTTGTATCTTTCATGATAATTCAAGTGCTGTTTACAGTGCGGCAGCAGGTTTTCTTACCTGACTGCACAACCTCCACGGAACTGAGCCTTTTTTTTCATCCTGTGGTGGCTTCCAAAAGCTTTTGCTACCATTAAACTGATTGCTGTAATGTCCTCTTGGTCTCGGAGCAGGCTGAAGGCCTCTGGTGCTTTCAGCTTGCTTGCAACAGCGCAGTTCCCAGTTGAGTTTGCATTTGGGAACCCGTAAGCTTTCTCTAGGTCAGGAGGCATTGGTATTACCTGCTCTCAAAGCTTCTCATGATGTTGGTCTGCTTCAACCAGCAGTTTAGATGAATCTTAATATCACTGACAACTCTCTTATCAACATCTAGAGGACAGAGGTGGTTGTTTTTTTCCTGTACTGCATATTAAGTTTGTGTCTTTGTGCAATCTATATGCCTCTTTCAGTCTTCTCTATTCTGAGAAATACTACAGAAATATTGTTTTGGAGACCTACTACAAAACAAATGCTGCTAGCTCCTTATTTGCTCAGGGACTTCCTCACTACAGATCTATTATTATCTTAAGGGTGAGAACTCTTGTCACAGAGTTTGTGGACTCCTGTCATCACTGTTACAACTTGTATTGCCTTCCAGGCTGGCTGAAATAGGAACAAAGGACATGCTATTGGTTATTTCTTTAAAGAAGTTGTCTGGAAAAGCAGGCATATTCTGGGCACAGATATTTAGATGCTGCAGAGTGACCATGGAACAAATCTAACTCATGCTAGATCTCATTCTGTGGATGCAACCAGGTCATGCTGTAGCAGGTTTTCAGTGCATTACTTGGCTCATGCTGACGTCACCTGGAAGTATTGAGGCCTGGCAGATGTAAAAGTGAGTCCTGTTTGCCAGAAACTAAGAACCCAAAATACATTCATGCTTGAAAATTGTGCCTTTTTCCTCTTAATTTCTCTATATTTTCATTTGCATTACTTAGCATGAGAAAGAACCATTTTGGGAATAAAATAGGAAAGATGTCATTATTTAATAGATATTAGTATTCTTTAAATAAGTTTCTAAACTTCTGGAGCTATGTGCACATTACATAGTAAAATACTAACTCAGACAGTGAACATAGACCTGCTGAAGCTTTTCTTCAATAAATTAACTAAGCAAGTTTGATACTGCTATGGTTAATGGTTAAAGGTTGTTTAAGACACAATATACTTCCTGCCACTTGAGATTGATGGGTATTAAATCATTCACTTGTAGTTAAGCCGGGTATTGTGGGTTTATACTGTGTTTTCATGAGTATTTCTTCCAAAGCTTGTTCCTGGTATACTAAACAGGCACAGTCCTTGAGCAAATGAACTTAAAGTGACTTCTGATTCCTTCTAGAAGCCATCCATCAGTTATCAGTAGAACCGTAACACGATAAGAGGAGAGGAGAGGAGGGAGAAATGGAGGAAGGAAAAAGAGAAGTGAATGAGGCTGAGAGCTGAAGAGACGTGCTTTAAGTTTGTGTTTGGTCTTTGTTTCTTATTTCTTTTCCTTCCACACCCTAGCAAAGCCACCACTGTATTTGATGCTGAATCAGATACTGAAACACCTATCTGAACCAGCTACCAAAGCTCCTAGGGAAGGCATAGTGCTTAGCACCTGTACTTGTTTTTCTGCTGCTCAGGATATTACTAAACTCACTTCCTTTGTGGGTGAGGAGGGAAATGACACAGATATTTTGTGAAGACAATTGAAGCTCTGGAGTTCTGTCCCCAAAAGAGTCACCTCCATAGATGGTGAGTGAGTCACCAACTTGCTGTGTGTCAGGATGTTCTCAGTATTTTTAGTGTTTCTGCTGCAGCTTGTGGCTCAGGAAGCACTTGCTGCCTGGCTAGCAAAATACCAGCTTGGGACAGCCAGTTTGGAGAAACTGAGAAGTCCATGGTGGGGGAATGGACCTGTTGCTGGCAGTGTGTCCCTCTGGTTGGAGGAGTCTCAGCCTACATGGTGATCTTGGCTAAAGCCAAACCCACCCCCCCAGCATTGCAGGAGAGCCTGCTGGTAGCACCATGGACATCCACAGCTGGCACCAACAGAAACTTCCCTAGGGTCTCAAACAAAACGTGGAAGGTGTTATATCAGACTTTCCAGCTGGCCAACCTGCTCTGACATGTGCTGCCTGTTGTGCTTTGGGCTCAGTAGCATGGAGTTTTGATGTATAGGATTAAAGCATCTGCTACTAGCGCTACACTGCATGCTTGGTTATTTTATTAGCAAAAAAAGCAAAGTATAGTAATCAATAGTAATGCATAATCAAATTCTTGTGGTGATTTTTGGACTAGGATGTGACGTTTAATCCATCTGTTGTTCTTAGAGTGGTCAAGGAAGTAAAAGCAACCCAAGTAAAAGCATCTCAGTTCCTCCTTGTTCATTAATATCAGGCCCTGGCTAAGGCCAGGAGTGCTTCCAGTCTTAGCAGAGGCTTAGAAAAACCAATCTCTTCAATCCTTTCTTGAATTTGCTTTGGACACTGTAGCACTAGCTCTGGACTGAGTAGTTTTCAGTCATACAGTCCTGAGACATTCACCATTGCTACAGAGAGATTTCAGTTTGAAAACTTCTTTTCTAGTTCTAATTTTCATCTCTTCAGATATTTTTTAAAATCTTTCCCAGACTGTAAGTGAAGAGAGGGAATCTATTAAGATGTGGAGCAAAACCTGTATGAAATAAAAGAATGAAAAATACTAAATACAGAAGTCCTTTCTAATCCGAATCATTCTATGACTCTATGATATGTTGAAGTATAGATCTGTCAGATTTTTTACCAGACTTGTATCATGCACCAAGATGCAGATATTTAGAGAATAACGTTGATGTGCTAAAAGGACATTTTACCTCAGGTATGTAGGACTGCAAGGGTTCATTCAAATTGAGCTCAGCAATTTCAGCCAACAAGGAATTTAAGGAATACACCAGCTCCTCATGTCACCATGCTACCTAATAAACCCATGATAGACACAACAATGTTGGGGAGCAGATGAATAGTTGTCTCTCTTCTCATTTTGACCATTGGCATTTGCACACGGATCTGGCACCATTTCAGTCTTGCTTTCATTGCTGCTGACTGACTGCTCCTGCCAGATCTTTGGAGTCATCTTGAACCATTTTAGTGAAATGAAGTTTCCTCTGGTCCCTCACAAAAGAACGTACATTTGCGGTAAAAATTTTAGGTGTAACAGAGCTTATGCTAAAACTTCTTGTATAATCAAATAAACTATTTTTTGACACCACAACACCCTTAGCATTTTGCCTTTAACTGAAAGAAAACATCTTATTTACACAATGTGATTTCAGGTACTACCATAGAAAACAAATGCTTTTGTCTTCTCCCCACTTTGCCACGTGGTGCTGAAGAGCAGCACAGTGGAGCAGGTGCTCCCACTGCCTTCTGTTTCACGGCTGCTGAAGAAACCAGGGGCCCCATGAAATGCAGAAGAGGGGCTTGCTCGATGCAAGCCACAAAGAATTTCCTTTTCTATCCCCTGTAGCTTAAAAGTTTTCTCCTAAAATGGTAGGTGTCGTCTCTCCTGCGTTTCACAGCAGTGTCTCTTACAAGAGCCAGGAGCTCTGCAAGGGAAAGTGGGGATGAAGTGTGGGAACAGATTAAAAGTGTCTGGAGCTTTTTTTTTCCCCCCTCAGATGGGAAGTGGGAGCAGTGAGAAGAAGTAAGGGAGCAGCTGCAGGATCACAGCACAAAAACTGCTGCAGATCTGTATGGAGGGAAACCGGGAGAGGGTAGGAGTGACTGTTTCATGTGCGCATCATGAGGAATCAAACGTTATCCTGGCGCGCTGGAAGGGAGAGGGCCTTGCTGTTCAAATAAGGGACAATCTTCTGGTTGTAGACAAGCAAGAAAGAAATAGGTTTATTTTAAATTTACTTTATTTAATTTAATTTAATTTTGAAGTCTGAGAACCTTTAAAGCCTTTCCCATTCAATAATCCCAGTATCTCAGTTTGACAAACATGTCTTCAGTAGGATGATGGGCATATGGAGCTGCAAAATAGATTAAGACATAGTAAATGTGCATTTAAACCATTAAGTTGAGGAACTCTAAGATACTCTGAGGTTAAAACAACTGCCACTGCTTAAGATTGTTCAAAAAGGCATTTTTTTTGTAGAGAAGGGAATGCTACTGCAAAAACTAAGGACCAGGAGGCAAACTGAGGCATGATTCACAGCTGCTCCAAGTGTTCAACGGTGCATGACTGATTTAGAGCTGCAGTGGGATAAAATTTCTGTGTAGTCTTACTCAGTGATGGATATGAAGTGCTTCCTCCACTGTGGGTCAACCAGTGGAACACGTGCATGGACATTAATGTGGTTCAGGTCATGATTGAGTTGTAATTCCTATCTGAGGTGGTCTTGTCATAGTTTGTTTACAGAGCACTTCTCAAATTGAAACTGAATTTTTTGTTGGCAAAACTGTGAATGTTAGAACTTATAGGAAGTTTGACTATTTGCACCAAGTTTTCAGGCATTTAAAAATATTTATTTTTCTAATGCATCAGAAGAGTTCTAACTCTTCTACTTCCCCAGAGAGTTTGGGCTGTTCCAAAATTACCATCACCACATGTCTAATTCAGGTAAGCATGGAAAGTTTGGATGAATATCTGAATCTCTGTGAAGAAAAGTTGTGCAAAATTGAGCTGGAAGTGTTTCAAGCAGACTTACTTTGAAATTTCTGTCACTTCTGCTTCTGCTTGTATCTGTAAATACTGCAAGAATAACCTTTCCCATAGTATCTCATCACTTCAGATCTGGCAACATTAAAAGTAACAACACTTTTCTGAACATTTAGGCTATAGGAACAGATTTCTTTCAAGCACCGGAGAAAAGTTGTGATCTTCCTGGAGAAAACATTGGATTATTTTTTTTTTTGTTCAGAATTAGACAGCTTTAAACTAAAATGTTACCATGCAACAAGCATTATATGCAGGTGTAAAAGGAGTTTAGGCTTGGTCAGTCTGGTGGTGGTTGGAAAGCCATGATTGTGATCTGCACATATCTGCAGTATATACATGTATGGCAGAAAGGAAGGAGGTGGAAGAAAATGAAATTTTCTTCACCTGATAGGTGAGGGCAGGTGAGGAGTAACCAAGTGTTCCCCTGCAACACTTCTTAGGTCTTATTTGGTGTTAAACCAGTTAAATTGCTGGGCACTTCCATTATACTCTTCTCCCAAGTGACAGGGGACGAGAGGGAATGGCCTCAAGCTCCACCAGGGAAGATTCAGGCTTGAGATAAGGAAAAAATTCTTCACAGAAAGGGTCATTAGGCATTGGAACACTCTGCCCAGGGAGGTAGTTGACTTGCCTTCCCTGGAGGTGTTTAAGGTGAGGGTGGATGAGGTACTTAGGGGCATGGTTTAGGGATTGGTGGGAATGGTTGGACTCGATGATCCGGTGGGTCTCTTCCGACCTAGTGATTCTATGATATCCTATGATATACCAGGAACTGTTTTCTGTCATTTGTCTAATGACTAAACCGTACATGTTCTGCTACCCAGGCTTGTAGGGTGCATTAGAAGCATTGCATATCAAATAATAGTAGTAGTTTGGTTTTTTAATATTGAGTACCTATGACCATTATCCATCATTTGTAGGATAGTAGTCTAGCTTGCACAGCATGAAAAATAGAGGCAGGTGTAGCAGATCAGATGCACTCGAGAAAGAAATGAAATACGCTGCCAACAAGAAGACCTAAAAGTAACAATTTTTCCCAGGCATGTTCTTTTACATATTCAACTGAATTTCTACTATGGACGACTGTTCCCAGAACATATGCAGGCCAAACTGTACGCAAAGGACACTTTTAGCTTCAAGTTCCACTTGAAGCTAAGATATTAAATTGACATAGGACTGGAGAAAATAGCCTCGGTTATGCTATTCCACATGATATATTGGGATAGATGAACTTTTGAAACAACTATTTCCTTTCCTGAGGCCTTCACGTGTAATATAATTAAGGAACTAAGTGATGCAAGAAGAGAAGAGACCATACGCAGTCCCTTCCTGACTTGAAGATCTTTTACCCTATTGTATGTGGTTTTGTTGTTTCCAATAATATCCTATCGATATTTCCAAGAAAGTTTTCGTTGGTGCAGGGATATCCTGTAGCCTGCAGATTGTGGAGAACTTCAGTGCTGGAGCTGGATCTGTAGAACTGGATCTGTAGTCATTAAATACGGATGTGAAGGGTTCATCATTGTATCAGAACAAATTTGGAAATGTAACAGTCTCCCATTCTCATTCCAATTCTCAGCCATTTCTATCCAACTAGGAAAGCATTCCAGAAATAGCACATCTCTCCCTTGTAGGGTAAAAGTAGCTTTTACAGCTCCCTGATTTTCTTTGTCATCTACTTTTAAATTCTTTGTATAGCAGGGAACAGACCTTGAGACATACAACTATCACCTACAAAATTTCAAAATGACACAAAGAAGGACCTTAACTCACACTGCTTAAATTCTCATTGATAGCCATTGCACAGATATTCAATTTTTATGTCTTCGTGTCTCTCTTCATCCAATTTCTGAGACAAATTGAACTGCAGTTTGTAAAGTTTACTGATTTTTCCACTGAAACTGCATTTGGTTAAGATATTTTGCTGCCATCTGCTAGAAAGTGGGACTCAATATCAGCCTTCTATTATTTTAATTTTATTGTTAGAGTTTTTTATTGTATTAAGTGCTATTACTAGTTGAAAAATAGAAGAAAATCCCCTATAATCTCCATAGCAGTAAGCCACTCCTCATAATTCTAGTACTGTGGTCGATGAGCAGGAAATCACTGAAGCATCAAACTGTAACAGCCTGTAAGTTATTGTGCGGTGTAGACTCCGCACCCATGCAGATATGTGACATACTGTAAGTGGCAAATTGCATCTTCCTAGTATGTGCAGTAACTACTGGGAAGAAGAAAAGAAGTACTGTATTTGAACACTTTAATTCTTAGGAACTCATTTGTCAAAATAACCTTAGAGAATGTTTTAGAGCCAAAATTAAACAACTTAGTTCCTGATGTACAAGAATGCAAGTCTGCATCTTTCTGTTTTGCAGTTTGTTATAAAATATATTTCCATAAAGGGGTCCACAATGCTTTGATTTTTCTTCTCCAGTGTGCTTGATGTTACATTTGCATTGCTGTAGCTCCATTAACTTCAGTGAACCTGAGATCATATCAGGCTTTTAAGACCTGTCTAGAACCTAGATCCTGTATTGCACAAACTAGGAAGAAATTATTTTAAATGACAACACACTTCATTCCTACAGAATATTAAGCTGGTACATGAGAGTTATGTAGTTATTACTGATATGTTATTGTAAAATATAACTGTTAATATAAAAGAATGAAACAAAAATGTGAAATATATTCAGGATCAAGTTCAAATCTCAAGTATAAAAGACTATTTAGCATAAAAATTGTTTAACAACAGTGTTTGAAAATGTTTTGCTTCTTATCTTGGGCTACTAACTAAGAAGTTTTCTATGATTTGGGCCAAGCTGTGTCAAGAAATTTGCATTTAGGTCTATCCTTTGTAGAGAGTGGATTATACACCTCAGAGTACAAATAACATTGTGAATAATGTGCTGAGGAGTGTTGGGCAGTGAGATAGTGCTATAAACAAAACAAAAAAGATGTCCTACTCTTCTCTTTGACCACAAGAAAGCATGGGCAGCTGTACATATGAATTGGAGTTGCCTGAAGAAATCTGTGGGAGATTTCTTTTATTTGTAAAAAGTTCTCAAATACCAGACTAGAAAAGAGTGATTACAAAGGCAACCTTTAGAAAAATGAGGTAAGACGACTTCCATAATCCTTGTCTGTTCTGAGAGACACAACTGAATGTCTAATACAGCAACAGGTAAAGAAATTAAGAGGAGACATGATGATTAATGCTGATAAGCACCTTTATTTTTGCAGAACCTAGGATGCATCAACTAACTTACTGATGTTTGCTGATGAGATTGCAAGTTTTGTTCATGAGAGAAACTGCAGCTGAGTTTAGGGCGTTTATCATTTTGCAGCAGACTGAACTCCGTACAAAATTCTGTTTTGTTATCTATCTGATATAGAAGGATAAAACTGGAATGAAGACCCAGGCAGGTGTGATGTAATGTGGTGTCATTTCTGATCTCCTGTTTTGACTAGAGATATGACTGATGGTTAAAATCAATGCTGCTTCCTAAGTACAAATTATTCCAGGTTGAATGACATCTTTTCACAAAGGAAAAGACACAGGAATGTTACATCTGCTTCGTATTTTCATTACAATGGATTTTTCTGTTTGTCTAGTACTAAGTCAAACTGGCTCCAGGACACTTCTGGGCACCAGCCCAGGACACTGTATCCCTCAGCAGCCTTTGCTGTTTGTGTCCATGCCCTGGGCACAGATGTGTAATGTGTTAGTTGTGAGAGCAGTGTGGTGGGGGTGGTTGAAATAAAAAATAAGGACAGAGTGGAGTGCAGATAATAATTGAAAAAAAGCTATGTGGCAGTTTACTTGTTATCCTCTCTCTTTACCTATACCTTTTTCATCTGTCCCCCTTTATTTCCATCAGTTGTGTGTTTAAGCACTTACTGCCCCTGAGCCGTCCTTCAACACAGATAACGAACAGCGAAGCAAAGGCTAAGAGCAAAACCCAACAGAGAAATATTTATGTAGGCGTGTTGATTTTAAACACTTCTTTCACAGACACGGCAATATGTTTTCTCCTTTACAAGAATGCTCTGACTCACCATGTGTGTGGCATGAGCTTGTTTGTTTCATCTGTTAGCTCTTACTTCCTCTTCCATTTTTATGATTCTTCAGGCTCACAGGTCTGGTGTGATGGCGAAACTAGTGCTGATTTTTATTATTCTGTGATATTGTTGCACTGTGTTTCAAAGGACGCTCTTCATGTTAAAGCATGGTCTTCAGCAGAGGAATGGAATTAGTGAACATAAGACGGTTTAATTTTGCAGTGTTTTCACATTACTGCATTAAATACTCTAAGTTAATTATGCTTCTAACTTGATGGTGACACATATATCACAAGGAGTGAAGTTGGAAGAAATTAAAAGCTCATTTTAATAAACACTGAAATACTTATATATATGTGATTCATCTAATAATCCTGAATAAGAAATTATATTGATTATAGATAGATCTTCCTTTCTTTAATATTTGTTATAGCTACTTGGTATAAGTTCCTAGTGAATTAACATTTACATTCTGTTTTTCACTGTACGTAGCTGTAGGAAATGTAAGCATAGCTCAAGCCAAAATTTAGAAATACTGCTATCCTCATGCTTCTTGAAGAACTAACATTTTGCTTTGTAGAAAACCTATATACTAACTTTATTGATACTGTAGCAAAACTCATGAAATACTGTTCCAGGGTAATACCACTGAGTCCACTCATTACATCAATTTTTGGACAAAGCAACTTTTAAAAATGGATAAAAAAGTGTTAAATGCAATGTGAAACTTCCTCTAGCTCCATGAGCTGCTGTAAGAGGGGAACACATACTGTCATTGTGAGACAGAAGTTGTAATTAAGCTACAAGAGACAGAAGAATGGCAATGAGATGGACAATTCACTTTCTTAATATTTTCGAAAAGCTAAAAAGTATGTTTTTCCTTTTCTATCAGAAATTATAAATAGCAAAAAGAAGGTTTGCTTTTGGTTTGTTTTTCACCAAGAAGTAAACAACGTTACTTTGATTCATTATGTCCTTCCTCTTTTTGAAGAGAAAAGGTAGAGAATCATTCTTCACCATCAAAAAAAAATATAAATATTTGAAATACTTTCACTGTTACCAACACCAAAAATC
Source organism: Clamator glandarius (assembly GCA_033459285.1). Lineage (NCBI taxonomy): Eukaryota > Metazoa > Chordata > Aves > Cuculiformes > Cuculidae > Clamator > Clamator glandarius. The sequence goes on from JAUNZM010000826.1 coordinate 1,053,056, forward strand.
TGTGAAAACACTACTTTTCAAAGAAATATTACTGAAAATGATGTTTAAAATAGTTTTGTGAAGACCCAGCATTTTATGAGGAAGACTGATATCTGATCTCCACAGCTTGCTGTGCTAGGCTGTTAACCTGGGCTGGGTTCTCAGAAACAGTACGACTTCACTGTGTGTACAGAGTTGTATCCTCAGTAACCTTACCACTTTTGATCTCTGTAATACTCACTACTTCCCCACCACATGTTTGAAAGTGAGCTGTACCCTAAGAAATTGGGGGGGGGGAGTCTAGGATCTAGGATCTTAACCATTGATCTAGCAGATATGTAAAATGTCACTTGACTATTTAGTAGCCACCTCACACCTGTGGTTGGTGGCCAAGCTCTGGTTTCAGTCCAGCCTTATTCACTATGAGGACACTGTGCTACTTGCTGGAGCATGCTTGTCTCTGAGCATCTCGAACACATGGACCAATGACTGCAACCACAGAAGATTTCAAACCTAATATTTAAATCCAGATGCTATTTGCCAAAAAGCAAATTAACTGATTACATAATGAACATGGAGCAACTCACAAACAGTTGCATGAGACTTGGCAGCTCTGCCTCTCAAAGTAAGTGAAATTAACCCCCTTGTAAAACTGGTCCAAACTTGGCCATAACACTGTAATAAAAATTCAGAAGCATCAAATGATGAATGGTGAAGGGGCTGGAGAACAGGTCTTATGAGGAGCGGCTGAGAGAGCTTGGGGTGTTTAGCCTGGAGAAGAGGAGGCTGAAGGGAGACCTTATTGCTCTCTACAACTACCTGAGGGGAGGTTGTAGAGAGGAGGGAGCTGGGCTCTTCTCCCAAGTGACAGGGGACAGGATGAGAGGGAATGGCCTCAAGCTCCACCAGGGGAGATTTAGGCTGGATATTAGGAAAAAAATTTTCACAGAAAGGGTCATTGGGCACTGGAACAGGCTGCCCAGGGAGGTGGTTGATTCACCTTCCCTGGAGGTGTTTAAGGCACGGGTGGACGAGGTGCTAAGGGGCATGGTTTGGTGTTTGATAGGAATGGTTGGACTCAGTGATCCGATGGGTCTCTTCCAACGTAGTTATTCTATGAAATCATAAAAGCATCAGGCAGGATCCTTTTTCTGTTTTTTGTTAATATTTTATCTGTTTCCTGATTGTCTTCCCCACTGTTATTTTTTAAAAGTTAAAAAAAAAAAAAAGAACAGAAAAGAAAAAGAGGGCAGAGTATAAGCATTACCAAATTCTTCTTGCAAAAGCTAATGCAACCCCTGAGTTTGTGGAGCTCATATTCAGGGTGCCATCTACTGGCAGGCAAGGCCAATAATGCTGCCAGGACTCAATGGAGCTTGGGCAGCAAAGGATTTCTACCTGGAAAACTTACGGGAGAAACTTTTGTACCTTGTACTTTTCCTTCACATTGTGCAAGATCTCCTTCGTACTCAGCAAGATCTCACCATGCTCTGCACTAAGGCAAAAAAAAAAAATTCTGAGGGAGGAAATGTTGAGGTCTGGGTTTTTTCTTCTTTCTCTTATGGTAGTTCCTGTAAATTTAATACCTCAGAAAGTCTCCTTCTAATATTCTAGTGTGTGTGAGTTAGTTCCAGTTTCAGGGAAAATTAACTAAGGTTCAATGAGATTAGAATAAAAATTCTTTGCAGACTTGTCATTTACTGATTGTGCTCCTGCTTGAGATTCAGGGCATGACTTTGGCATGCTATTAAACTTTATTTATAGCGCATCATGTGCTGACACCACCAGACAGAGTCTACGTAATTAAAACTCATAATGCTCCCAAGTAGGGATACGTCAGTTTTATAGGTGGGAGACTTCAGAAGAAAATCTAAGAGATGTGCTCCAGCCAAACATTGGATCAGTGACAAAGCCAGTGTTGCTCTCGTCTCTCAAGTCTGATCAGCTCTCCAGCCTCGAGCCTACTGAAAATCTGTTGAGAAGCAGTTTTGGTTGAATACCAACGTGAAATACAAAATGGTTTGACTGAGTTTAGACTGAGGAAAAATAATTTCCTTCTTAGCACTGCTGCAGATCTGCTGCCAAAACAGCTGTGTCTCTGCAACATGGGTTTGAGTGGTGGCTGCTCCAAAGGGTGGTGAGAAGTGTCTCAGGGAGAAAGATCACACAGTGCTGTCTCCCAGAGGTCCCTATAAAGAGTTTTCCCCAACATAATTTACCAGGTCTCTGGCAGCAATAGGTGTGCATACACCTGACTAGAGGGAATCTCCTTTAGCCAGATTTTTCTCTTTTTTTTTTTTTTTGCTGTGGTTCATCTTCTGAAGGGATCCCTGAGTAATTAATTCAATGCAGGAAACAGCCAATGAGAATAAGCTTTGCTCTTGCTTTTACTAAAGTCAACATTTCTAACATGACATGCAATATTGAATAAGTAATGTCTAATACTGAAGCACTTCCTACTTCTCATTTCTCCCTTCAAGTATGTTGCTTCCTCACTTTTCCATATCTTTGGTTCTATGAGTTTAAACCCCTTTTGAAGTTATTCAAAAGCCATCTGGACATGACCATGGGCACCCACTTCTCAGTGGTGCTGCTTGAGCAGGAGGGTTGGGCAAGATCACCTCCAGAGGTCTCTTCCCACCTCAACCATTCTGTGACTTCATGGCCTCTCATTATTTTCCTCTGCATCTAAGGCTGTTCCCTGTAAGGATTTGATATATCAGAGCCAGGAGATGGTGAAGGTATGACAGCTGTGTTCTTCCACCAGCACAATGATCGTGGTCCTGCCCAGAGACATGCAGTAACGTTCCTCAACTCCCTCTCCCACCTTCACACTGGTACTGAATCTTCCTCTGCTCTGATACTTTCATAGAAACAGACTTTCTTGAAATATGAGAATTTAATCTTTTAGAGTCTTCAGAGGTTGGGGAGACGTTGCTAGAAAACATTGTGCTCTTCAAACCCGTTTAGAAAATGCTGATTTTCAACAGTTTATTTTATAAGTACACTTAAATGGATTTCCATTTCCCCCTCTGCATAGTAGAGAAACTAGAAATTTCAGCTTATATAGTATCTCTTCCTTACACGTTTTCATGTACAGTTACATAGCAATATAAATAGCAAGTTTCTTGTGACTCTTCCCATATTACTTCACCCACGATTTATGCGTAGTAGTGCCAGGGGAAGGAAAATAGAACAAGTCTTGGACTCTGTCCTCATGTTTTGTACATCACTATCCTGATGTTTTATATGGGAAATATAAAGCAACTCTTGCTGTTGGACAGTGTTCCTGAATAGCTTGAAAGGAGTTTATTAAGCTGTACAATTCAATGATTTTATGGTTCTATGATTCTACTAATGCTGAGACAGGAGGCTGAACAGCAGCACTGCTAGAAAAGGTGATCATTCTGTTTACATTCCTCTGGTTCCTCTGAGGGCATGAAATCTGATTTACTCAGCCATGTCCTCATTTCAAAATTTTAAAAAATGCACATGGAAACAAAAATCCCACCCACACTTTCAGCAGAATTGTAAAAATTAAAGGAAATTCGTTAGATCTGAGTTTGAATCTAGGACTCTAGCAGGGTTGCAGTGTGGCCCTACAACACGCTTGTAACATGTATGCATCAAACTGTGGAGGTAGGATATGTTAATTGGCTTCACAGCAGGTCGTTTTCTTTGCAAGATTTAAAATGTGTAGTGTGAGCAGGGCCAAAGACAAAGTGTAGTGGCTGCCAGCTGGACGTGACAGAGGCTTGCAGGGAGATTACACCATAGAGGAGAATGGCTTTTGAGATAAGGATAATCTTTTACATAAACTAACTCTTCCAAGGCAGTTTGGATGGGTGAGTGATAAGGACAATAATGAAACTACAGGCTGACACAGCTGATAGTTATCCTGGTGTTCAAAGATGATCAAGATCTTACTAGCAAGATAACTCAGCTTCTTCTCCTGAATATAGTAACATAACTGGCATCACCATGTTTTTGTATGAAGGCTCCCTAGATTAATACTCTTATGTTCTTCAGGTCAATCCAGTAACCATGGAAAGGTCTACAACTTCAGATACAGCCTCTGAAAAGCCTAATCCTTCCCACCACAGTACAGGAGCTGTTCAAATGAGGATCAAAAATGCCAACAGTCACCACGACAGACTGAGCCAAAGCAAATCTATGATTCTGTCCGAGAACGTGAAAGTCGCTGAGCCTGTAAGTAAAACACACCTAATATTTTCTGAGTCTTCCAGCTTTTAAAAATTACGGAATTATCTTCTCATTTCATGGTCATCTCTTGCAGGGAGAGATTTAATCACACTATATATAATTTCAGGAGTATGTCTAGGCATCGGAATAACAATTTTCCTTCAATGAAATACAGAATTTGGCTCTGATGGGTGGGAACACAGCATCTACTCAACATTTCAGCTACAAAGTGTTACAGTACTTAAGCAAGGCTGCTGTAAAAAAGTTGTACTTACAGTACTGGGTACAGGCGACAATTTCTTAAAAGGAAGATACTGAAACTAAACAAAAAAAAAGAAACTGGATTACAAGTCTGTAAACAAAGTACAACTTCATAGTGGCAAAAAAATAAGGCTTGCTGTAAGAATGAATGAATTGTAAAAATCAGAGGCTGAAGTTATCCTGTTATTTTAATAGTTGAATGAGTTTAGTAATTTTTATCCATTCTCATTTTATTTGAAATCAAATAGTTAGTGATGAACTCTATTGCCAGTTTCATCCCTGCCCCTGTACTCCTTCTGAGCTACTAAACAAACTGATTGGTATGAGTCTCCCCTGGTTAATTTTCTTCCATAATGGTGGTAACTTGCAGCTGAGGCCATATGATGTTACAAAATTATTTATGCAATGTTAGCCACTTTTTGGACTCTAGATCTGTTTTGTTCTCAGAGAATGCAAATGAGGGGAAAAAACTCTGTTAGCAAGGGACAGAGTCCCAGGTCTCAGTCACTTCTCACCACCATGCCAACCATTAATTTTTTTGGTTTGTTGGTGTAATGGATTCTAATGAAATATTCAGCTTTCTAACAAAGTTATTAAATGGAGAAAGACTACCATAACAGCTGTATTTTCTTCCTTTTTACTAAATGTCCAAACTCAAAATTCAGACTTATTTAGAAACACGTTATTTTAAGCATTAATTTCTCTGGTGTAGCTTAGCTCATTTCACCTTATATTTCTGGGGAAAAAAATCTATCTTGATCTTAGCAGCTGATAAGGTTCTCATTTAACCTTCCATTTGAAAGGTTTTGTTTGCCTCAGACACACTGTACGTGTTTCTTCTTTTTTATCTGACATGAAATGCTCCTCCATTACAAACCTGAAATGATGCTTATAGTAATTTACTGGGAATACTATAATGTATTATCAGGGAGAACTGTACCTTTGAAAAAGTTTAAAAGTTAAGTATATTTAATGATGCCTAACATATTTTATTGGCTGTGTTTAACAAAAGGCACTAGGCTGCAGTTGTTTTTGACAAGCATGAAAACATCACAGCATGAGACTGCAAAAGGAATTATGTAGAGAAATTACAAGTGATCCATCTCTCAATGAATTATCCACCTCAATAGCCTGCAGAACTCAGCTACCAATTAACACCTACTTTATTACATGTTGGGATGTACTTAATAACTTTCATGTGTTTATGCACTATTACCTTGACTGATGCCTCTTGTACAATTAGGCATAATTGGCATATCAATATGCAAAAGTTAAAAGGATTAACCCTCTTAAAACTAATGAGCATTTCTGTATCCAGCTGCTAAATGAGACAAAATTAGCATTTTTCACTTTTGGGCAGGATTTTATCATGCAGTTTCTCATTGTTGATATTACCTTGTTACATAACTTTAGTTTTGGGGATAGTATGCTGGACTGTTAGAGAGCAAGGGTTCTAAAAAGTTAAATTAGACATCAATATTCACTGCTGTATTCCAATAACCATAGCAGGTACAATATATGTTCATTGGCTGAGAACTGGAAAGTTGCTTTGTGTTACATTTGTTTGGTAACTAATTATATAAAAGCGGAATGTTACTGGGTATATGACATTTTACCAAGCAAACTTGGCTCCGACATAATAGACTGAAAGCTTGCCATGCTACTAATTTCCTTTCTATTTCAATTCTTTTCATCTCTTTTTGCCATGCAGAATTTTCTGACTAGATATTGACAGACCGAAAGTGGTTTGGCGTATTTACTTAAATAAGCCTCTTAAAGTTGTTTGCTAACGCCCAAACTAAAAGCAAGATTCCTAAGGATCCAAACATTTTCAAATACATGCTTGAAATGCAGTAAGACTGAATTTAAAAGAGCAGTGAAATATCAAATGCACGTATCAGTTGCATGCTGACATATCTGATTTGTGACAGTCACATCTGCATGTGACCTGTGAAGGATTCTGGGGGAAGTGATGGAGAGTAGGCTCTGTCTGGGCAAGTGTCCAGAAAAAAGTAGGGACCAACTGATGTACACACACATACACATATATATGTGTGTATATATAAGTATATATATATATGTTCCAGGCTTAATGTTAATGTCTGAACTAGTGATGTGAATGGGTGTTTGCTATTTTCATCTGTTAAACCCTAGGGAGGTGCATTTCACTTCATTTGGAACAAGCTTGAACAATGAAAATTCTTTTTTTATTGGTGTCCATAAAACGTGTGTGTACATATAAATATATATATATATATTTAGTAACCTTCTTTTGAATTTCATGACACGGTTTTCCAGTGCACTTACACGCACAGTCTTCACTTTTGCATTTAGAGGCATACAGATCCCTGCTGAAAGATACATATTACCAGTATGTTAAGCAAAGCTAATTATTTTTTGGTAGAAGACAAAAGCTTTTATCCTGATTTTTTTATTTGGAGATTTTCTGGTTTTAAAAGTCTGCCTCTGTTTAGGTGATGGATATAATCTATAAGGAATCCACTGATCGTTTTCTATTATACATTGGCAATACTTTTGTTGTATTGTCAGAGATTTTTTTCTCTTTAAAACTAGAAATACGGGACACTGCGTTACTCTTTCAGCACTCAAATTCATCATGTGCACACAACTTCGTGTTCTATTAATAAATGGGTCAAATCCTTTTTACTCAACTTATGCAAAATCCACTGACTTCGGTGGATTAAGGCAATTAGCTTTTGGCACATTTTAAAAAATAAAGAGGAAATATATATTTCTAAAATGTATGTGGGGAAAAAAAAAAAAAAAAGAACATTCCTGACAATACAGGGCGAAAAACAGGCACAAAACTAGGAAGATGGCTGGTGATTTATAGGGAAGAAAACACAGAGTTTTCTTAAAGGATTTGCTGTATTCTCAAGCATTTGCTGTGATGCTTGTGAGCACACCTAGGGCTATACTTTTGAAGGTGGGCAGATTATTTTTCTCTAGTGTGGCAAGGAAGGATGTACACCATACGTCAGGAGGGCCATATGTTTATACTAGTGAAGATGCAAATGTGGAATGCATAAGCTAACTGATGAAAAAGCTAAATGTAGATTCTTGGGGGTTTATGTTATTTATTTACAATGGAAATGCTTGAGCTTTGTGCAAAGGTTGAAATTGATATTAATGTAGAGTTTAAAGAGCACAAATCACAAAGCTGGACACAGACTGCGGTAAGCAAGGGCTCTTTCTGTGCTTAATGTTAGTGTTGGAACTAGTGGTATATAAATGAATATTCGCTATTTTCATCTGTTAAAACCCAGGGAAGTGCATTTTACTTCATTCAGAACAACTTCGAACAATGAAACATCTTTTTTATTGGTGTCTATATTAAGAATTAGAACCTATTTACACATTCGAAAATGTTAATGCATTAGAGATTTTTCTGCCTAGGTTAAACAAACTGGTAGACTTATTTATCTCTCTAATACATTATCGGGGAAACTGGAAGCAATCTTCTTTTGTTTCTTACTCCTGTAATCATGGAACACTTGCCAAAGTAATGGCTAGCTGAAAAGACAGAAATAAAATTGCTAAAAATATAAGCCGTCTGTTTAGCAGAGTTTTTGAGCCATATTTTGAAATAGCAGGGCTTGTACGTGTTTACTTGAAATCAAGCTTATAGTCAAGTTTGAGGCTTTGTTTGTATAGATTGTCCTGAAGTAGATCCTGATATTTAATTAAAATGACACTAAATCACATTGAATTGATAAGACTTGGCATCTCAAACAAAGGTAATTGCCCGTATTGGTTTTGTACAAAAATAGAGCTGCTTGGAAAATGTGCAGCCAACACAGACTGTCAACTCCATTTATAGATCAATATGTGAAAACCATTGATCAGGCAGGCATGTGTAACAGTAACACTTTGCATTTATTTGTTGTTTTTATACCATGTTAAGGCTTACAGGATTATCGGCTTCCAAAATATTTTGACTTCCACATAAATATGTTATCTGTTTAATGTTAATTACCAGACAGACTCCAGCCCTCTTTCAGAGTATTTTCAGTGGCACCGCTATTGGTAGCTTTAGCTAAAACCGGATTATTTCAATGTCTGAAAGATCATCAGAGCCTCTTTCATAGTATAGTTTATTTAAATAAAGTTTTTGAGGATTCCTGTTTTTTTTTTTCTTTCCTCAATTTACTTTGAGGGGAGAAAACAAATGTTGACAAAATATTTCTAGAGGCAAGAAACCTTCTCACATAGTTTTGTATATTTGAGGTGGAAGGGTAAAAATATTTTCTTTAGTATGTTCTCACAGTGACTGCCTAGGCTTTATTCTCTGCAAATTTTACTGTAGTACACTAGTCCATTACAGATGAGTCTACTTTTATCAGTGTAAGGGACTATCTGTGTTCCTTTCACGGTGTTACATAAATCGCATAATAGCATGGGGCTGGATGTAGAAAAAATATGAGCTTCCCATGCCAAGTGGGGTAATTGCTAATAAATGCAAGCTTACGCTTTGCTCATCCTAAATATTTCGGGGTAGGCATGAACAAAACATATTTGAGAAAAAGCAGTCAGTCCATAACAGAGGTTCAGCTTTACCTGAATGTGAAAATTGTCCAAAAACCCCAAACCCTTAAAAATTAGAAAACGAGCTGAGGAGGGTGTGTGTCGGAGGGGATATATCTGTTGAGTAATATTAATCATTCTCCTTTCTAGCACAGGAAAATGAGAAATGAAGTGTGTCGTATGTCCCCTTACTGTATTCAAACCAGTTTTGCGTTTTCGGATCCTAGATCTGCCTTCTGGTGCGTGTCACGCTTGCACGCTGACTCGTTCGGCCCTTGATTCCCTTTTCATCCATTTCATACGTGCATCCCTCGCTGCCCACCTGAGGAGTTGCTCTGGCTCCAGGGCAGAGGTCTTCAGCCTGCACTGGGCACCATGTCCCGCTATGCTCCTCGATGCTCATGTATGTCCTACAAACCATGAACTCTTTTGATGTAGAGGCTGAAAGTAAGATATTAATGTGTTAGACTATTTTAGGGTTCAATTTACCTTCAATGAGCATTTTTCCTCAGTGGAGCAATGCAAGTACCCTCCCAACCATTTTTGGGATGAGCCTTTAGTATGCAGGTTTTTTTTCAGGCTTAGAATGAGCCTTTTGTTTTTATGGGTTTTTTTCTCTATTTTCTTCTTCTAGATGCCCTGTGAGAAGGTTTTCTTTATTGTGTATTTGTATTATAGCACTTCAACTGAAACAATCTCGGCTAAAAAGCAAGAAGTTAATTTTACTATTAAACTCCTCATTTATTTCTCCTCCAAACATTTTCACTGTACCGTTTCAGCTGCGTAGCTTGATAGGCAGCATCATAATGAGATCATAGGAAAAAGAAATAACCAGCACCTATTTCTTCTTAAAAGCAAAGATAAATTCATTTCAGCTCTATTAAGGGAGTGGTGAATGTAACTGGTTTGGCTTCCTTGTTAAACCAAACTGAAGTTCAGACGAGATATTATATGAGTCGGAATTGCTGATTTTGACTTTTACTCAGTGTGACAGAAGGATAGAAAAAAGGTTCAAAAACCTCCAGGTTTTTTTTTTGCAATCTTACATTATCTCATGCTGTGAAAATCTTTACTCTATTTACCAAGCACAAATTAGTCTTGCCAAAGGTTCTGAAAGTTTGCTACTTCAGCTTAGATCCTAAAACTTCAAAGAGAGATGCAACTCTACAAATTAGCGTATGTGCTGCCATGGCTATTTTAACTTGAACTTAACTAAATTCGTTTATAATTTAGTACTGATTGAATGCTTCCATAAACGTACATGGGATACATTTTTTAAAGTTAGCCCTCCGATTACTAATTTGAATAAAAAACTCTAACCTTGTTAGCATCTGGACTTATTTCCATAATAACAACCCCTTCAGAACCTACAAAGTAATGAATAATTGACAACAAATGAAATGTTTTGATAGTTGTCGGCACAAAGCATGTTTAATGTTTTGTGTTGCTTCCTAGCTAATTATGTAGATGACACATTTGTCAGACCTTGACTGCCATTAGAAACGTGTTTCCAGAGGGGAGAAAAACAGGCTATTCATAGAGTAATTAACTAGAATGCTCAATGACCTGTGAGAGATTCAAATGGCTGCCAGTTCAGACATTGTTTTGTTACAGAAGCAGAGGGGTAATTAAAATTCCAAATTACAGTGCTATGATGAAGCATTTGTTTGTTGACAGTATACTCTTACTCTAGTTTGTTAATTCTTTTTTAAATTGCTTCTAATCCATTTTATAGCTTTAGGAGTTCCGTCTTTGAATTTACTGACAACTAATATTATGGTAAATTGTTCTTCAGCGGAGTACTATGGGCTTGGCAGTTCCATGGGAGCACAAGGTGGGTGGGATAGAATCGCTGTTCTTTCCCTAAACTGACATACCATGTGCTGTCATCAAGACGTGGCTAACGCGGCACATCTTGTGAAATGATATGTTCATAATTCTGCGTTAGGGAAGATGTCTAGTTAGGAGAGGAAATGGTTCAGATAAAGTAATAATAATCAAACAAATTGAGGGAGATGTCCTAAAACGTTAGAGGAAAAAGCCCTGATACAGCTGGGGTGAGGATGGGTTTGGTAAGCACTTTGGGAAGCCGAGGTCTGCTGGATAACGGAGAATTGGAGGACAATCTTCTGCATGAAGAAATCAAGCACAAAATATGAAGAACGGCGTATTTCATAAGACCCGACTGTATCTTTGCCAACGCCCTTTGCAGGCAGTAATGGACATGACAGGCTAAGACGTCTTTTCCTATATAAACGGGGACTCTTTGCAAGTCCAAAGTGTTAAAGTTCTCTAAACAATGAATTAAATGCAAGCCCAAGTGAAATATTTATTTACTTTGCCAAAAGTGAGAATACTGTTTTGTTAAAGAGATCTGACAGAAGTAACATGGTGTTTGATGCAGGAGAGCTGACAGCGGCATGGAGTGAGCGCTGATTATCCTGAAGACACTGTCAGCTGGGATTGATTTCCACTTTCTCCGTTTATGTAACGGTTCCTGTAATACAGCTGACCCCAAATCACGTTACCTTGTCATTTCTCTGCATGGATCAAGAAGAGATGAGCTGAAAATAGCTAGGCACTGACCTTGAACTTGCCAGAAAAGTGAGAAGTGACAGTGGGGGATTTTCAGCGTGAGGTCCCTGCACAAAGGAGCGGGCGCTGCTCTGCAGTTGCAGCAGCACAAGGGGGCAGAGCAACACTAGAGATTACAGGTGAAGCAGCTGATGCTACAGCAGCACAGCGGGTTGGCTTTTTTTTCTTTTCCTTTTTTTTTTTTTTTTTTAATTTTCCCATTAAAAAAACTGGTGAGATGGTATGTAGAAGAGCTGCTGACTGCAAAATCTTGAATTTCCCACCATTCATTGCTTGAAAATATGATTATTTGAAGTGAAGCTTAATATGGTGAGAACTTTCCGAACTGAATACTGTGCTTGAAGTTTTGTATCCCTTCAATGAACATCTCACCACCGTTTCCCTAACATCTAGTGAAAGAATGAAACAATTGTATTGCCATTCATAAAGTTGTCTGCAATCTGGGACTTGTTTGAGGAGGTCGATGCATTCCTCAACGGCTGCAAATCCTGTTGAGTTTCATTGAAAGCATGGTGCAAATGTCTAAAAAATACTTTTAAGCTCATAGGACAAACTTGAAAAGGGCTAAAAAATTAGAGAGTTATGTTATTGTTTTCTCTTTTAATTTAGATGTAGCATTTCTCTCTGTTGTGATGTATATTTGAGGAGAAAAAATGTAAACTTCATTAATGGTATAACCAGAGAGTGGTTTGGGTTGGAAGGGACTTTAACCCCCTCCAGTTCCAAGCCCCCTGCCACGGGCTGGGACACCTCCCACTCAATCAGGTTGCTCAAAGCCTAGTCCAGCCTGGCCTTGACCAGCTCCACGGACGGGGCATCCAGTTCTTTCGGCAACCCGCCTCACGTATTGTATATTTTGCCATCTAAAAGCTATGTTCCACTTCTTTTGTTTCATATTTTCTTTTAATCTGTGCTTGCCTCTTACCAGAGGAGGCCTGACGTGCCGGTGTTGGCCCTTCTCAGGGATCTGGTACTCTGGAGAGTCACCACGGGTGTGAGAGCTTGGGGCAGGACCAGGGACCGCATCCTCACCCTCTGTGATGTCCGTCCAGAGTTCCCACCTTCATTTGGTGACACCAGCACACGTGTACCTGCTGGAAAGGTGATGACAGGCAGTCCAGCCCAGTTCTTGCTCTTCTGCCTAATCAGCTGGTGGTTCCCTTAAAATAAGATCTTTGCCCTCGAGGGAATATCAGATGCTGTGTTGCAGGGTGGCTTGAACACTCTTCCCTTCAGTTTGATGCTACCTACTGTTTGCTTGCTCTCCTGAATGACTTTGGAGAAGGAAAATACCACTGCATTTATTTCTTTCCCACCAATTAATCTCTTCTTTTTTTTCAAGACACTTAGGAAAGAAAACCATGGTTTTCCAAACTGATAGAAAGGCAGAGAAAGAAACACAAAATATCTTCTAGGGTTATTCATCAGAAAACACAGGGAAATGCAAGGGAGTAAATGTGTTTCTTCATTTGAAATTATGTATTTTACTGTAATCTGTGAAATGTCAGTGGAAATTTATGGCAACACCAGTTATTTTGGTACATTACATAGGATGTGATGTCTCGTTTAATAGCAGGGGACAGGTGCAGACAGAGGTTTTTGTTTCTCAGTGGTAACTGGTGACAGGAGGTGTGTAACCAACATGAGTTTAGAAGGAAAAAGGAAAAGAAGACACCCCTCCCTCCCTTCATTCTTTCCATCCAAAATGTAAAAAAAAAAAAAAAAAAAAAATTAATTTGATGTAAATTATGTGAACTGTAAGAACTCCAAGTGTTTATCTACTTTCTCTTAGCTTGTTCAAAGCCAAAGGACAATCATGAGGTTGGATCAAGTTCTTCTAGCTCAGATTTTTTGTATGTTCCAATACGCTGCAAATTCAAGTCTTCAAGCTGTCCTGGTAAGGAAGCTGAGCCAACTACTGAAACCTAGGCACGAGGTTTTAAGTAAACAGAACACCCTGAATAATATTATTTTCTGTAATTTAACATCTAATTAAAATCTAAATTACCCCAGTCTTTTTGTATCACCTACATTATTTCATAGTCTATTCTGCACATCTTTGTGGGTTTTGCTAGTAGGAAAATCTTCTTTCCCACATCTCTCCTGAATGTACTTCTCAAGCTTCTAATTTTTCTGCTATTTTATCCTGTAAATGGTGACACTCAAATATACAGACATGTTAATAACTCTGAAGTTACTACCCTGATGCTATATGTCCCAGCAAACTATAAAGCTAGACGTCTGCTTCAGGAGTGAGATAGCAACATGCCATGATGTCAGAGAGATATTATTTCATATCCATAATATTTCACTTGGCTTCCCTGATAGCTTTCTGATGTATTTATTTATTGCAACCAAGTGCAGAAGGAGCTGGACTGGAATTTCCCATGTTTCCCTTGGTCCCTGATTAGGCATTGGACTGCCAAGAGATTTTCTGTCCTTTCTTTGGTTTCTCCAACTGCAAAACAGGACTGAGGAGGATGCATATCTCCTTTGCACACATTACAAGATCTGCTTCAGCTCTAGTTTGACTGTTATATTTCAATCATGCTCTTTATGTAGATGATTCTATTGTCACCATGTTAACTCTATTAAATGAAATAGAATTAATCTACAATTATGCTAGTGTAACTGAGAGGAGAACTTGGAGCCAGGTCTGATACACTTTACTTATCTATAATCTCTGTGTTTCACTATTTTTCATCAAAGAAGTTTTGTTTTGAACTCATCGTTAATCAGTTCTGTTCCCTTTATTCTATATCCCTGAGCTTTTTAGCCATGTTAGGTTTCTCTGAGGGCTTCTGTGTTTTATAGCGTATATTTCAAAAAGTGTGCTTGCAAGTATTGTTTAAAAGAATCTCTTTGGCAATGTGTGTCAGTGCACACCGTGACAAGGAACATAAGCTGTGGAACTGTATTCCTTTTATGCGATCTTCATTAAGTACTGTATTACAGCTAAATTGTGGCATCTAACGCGTTTCCTTTCAAACTGCCATAAGATGTGAAATATGTAGGTACTGAAACTGAGATGATATCAGACTTCCCATAGCTAGTCTTGGGCACCTGACCTGCATAGTTTCCCACAGGGGAAAAGTAAGCTCCATTTCTTTAAATTTCCAATGAGAAGGGACATGTGTCTCCTTGCATTGAGTTATATTATATCACATCATGTGACACGAAGTGACCCGATGTAACATGACAGGAGAGGTAAAGAACCAGGGTTTTTTTTGTTTGTTTTAGTGCTGCAGTGGAATAATTACACTACCGATGCAATGAAACGGGGATCAAATTATTTTGTGCATGCCCTAAATACATGTGCTATTGCATGATGTAGAGGCATGCTTAGTAAAATGTTGTTTAATGCTTTGAGAAGAGGCTTTAAAACAGACAGTAGAGTGTCCTTGTTAGGCAACATGCCTATTCTTAGACAAATAGTTGACAGCAGCATTCTCCTGCCCTAAATCAGATCAAATTCCCTTTGAAATCAGCTTTTTTTTTTTAGTAGTAGTAGTAGTAGTAGTAGTAAGTGCAGGATCTGATCCAGTCACGTTAATATGGTAATATTTTATTTTCTCTGTCATTTCTTCCTTGATGTGGTTTGTAGCCTTAATGGAAATAGGTCTTGGTCATCTGTGATTTTCTGTTTATGGGTATGCAAACATTTCACAGCAATGGCAAGACTGGAATTCAAACCTTCCCTTTCAAAGGGTCCAAGACTCTAAACTTTGAGAAAAAGAAAGAGCTTCGTTTTCAGTATATAGCCTGTAGGATATATATATATATATATGAGATCAAGGCTTCTATTTTATTTTTGTTACTTTAGGGCAGTAGTGAAAACACCTAAACTTCAGAAACAGTTATATCTTTTCATGATTATTGACTACCTGAGCTGCCACACATTCTGATAGTTACAGTAAAACGTTGCATTCAAGAGAACAGCCAAAACCTAGATAAAGCAAAAAAAAATTATGTCCTTTCTAATCTCTGAATCTCCCCTCAGTTTTGGAATCAGATTTGAAAGATGGTGTAATACCCTGTCCCATTTTCCTTTACTTTCCCCCACCTCCCAGAGCTCTGCAAGAAAGATTGCTTTCCTGGATATTTCATCCATGGCCAGAACTGGAAGTACTGCAGCTGTGATGAGTGAATCTGTTCTCATGACATCTCTAGCCCCAAGGCAGGTTGAAAACCCAGATGAGCATCCAAACTTTTGTCTCTTTATTTGGACCAAACCTGGGGTTTGGACCAACCGAGCTGCACATCAGCAGTTCTGTCATACTTAAGAGCTCATTCTTCTTCATTGTGGTCCTGAAGTCAGATTCTTATTTTATAACCTCATTGCACAACGCCCTCCCAGTGTTTAAAAATTAAAGTGCCAGGTGCCAACTCTTTTCAGTAGTTGGCTACTTCAACTTTGAGCTTTCCATTTTTTATCAGCAAATGACAAAGTGAAAACTCCCAGATTAGATCTTTCTCAAAATTAAAGTGTAAATCTGAAGTGGCCACCTGTAAGCACTAAAACCTGAAGACATTTGGACACAAGTTAAACAAAGTGTTTAAAAAAACTGCCAGTTTGTTGCATCAGGTTTTAAGAATAACTGTAAAGGAGATCCAAAATTTGGGGTTTAACAGTTTCAGGCTTGATTTTATTTATTTTTTTGGGGGCGTTCATTTGTATTTTTTTTTTTCAATCAAGAAATTGAAAAGCTAGGTAAAGAAATATCATGCCTGTAGATAAACTTTTGAAAAAGGATGATGCCACCGTGAATATCTCACAAGTGTGCGAAAGGCTGTGGCAATGGACTGGTGGCTGTAAAAAGCAAGAAGGAAACAGGGAGCTGAGGGATTTGGAGGCAGGTGTGCTGGAAATGGGATGGGAAAGGTGAATTTGCTGCAGCTGTGTGGGGTTGTTGTTCCTGGCTGGAAGGTGAGTCACGCTCTTCATCTGTAGAGCTAGTGCTTTACTGGCAGTCTGGGAAAAAGCTCCTCGTCTCTTCTGGAGTTTAGCTGAAAGCTGCGCAATGCATGCCCAGGTAGGTGTGAACGTCTGCAAATGATGTTTTGTAAAAAATCTTTAATTGCACAGAATTTGACTGAAATTCCTAACCCTCCAGTCCTGTGGGTTGCATGATTTTTATGATGATCTAAACAAGAGAGACGTCTTGGTGTAGTCTAAGCATGTTATGTGCCCATGTACCACCAGTTCCTTAAAAAATGTTGTCATTTTCCAAAAATCCCTTCTGGTTGCTTTTTATTTTCTTTAATTCATGTGAATTCTTTCATGGTTTTATGGCAGATGAGCTTGATTACATGAAAGTTTACCTTCAAAATACTTCCCATTTATCGCGTAGTTTCCTTACCTAGAAAATCCCAACGCAGTCACTGCTAACGTTTGATAAGATTTGTACCTGGTAGATTCTAAATTACATTAATGCATAAAGCTGGCAATGCCAGGCTCCCTATTGTTACAGTTATTAAAGCTGTAACTGAAGTGATATCTTTCATATTGATCTTCAGCTAGCGGCTCTTATCCAGAAGCTTTGTTTCACATTAAAGACACTAATGATTGTCTCCACAAAATGAGCAGCTTAATAGTTAGAAACAGTTAAATGGAAAAAAGAAAAAAACTTTGATAGCCACCTTTGATAGCTCTTCATTCCAACATCTCTCATAGCCACAAAGTGCAAGCCAAGCATTAATAGACCTTTTAATAAAATGACTTAAAAGAAATCAATGGGATTTCTCACAAAGCCTAATTTCCAGCAAGATATATTATTTAAATGTTTGTATCCCTTCTGAACAGCTCATGTTCTCCTATAGCTGCTTGAGATTTTCATGGAATTTCTCTGGGTGTCTTCTTGGCATTTTCACTTTATTATTTTCAGAGGTCGTAGTTTGACTTCTTATCTTATTGGAAATGTTTTAATTTGAGAAAATATGAGTTGGACTGGCTCTGGAATGAGTCCAGAGAAGAGCAATGAAGCTGGTGAAGGGGCTGGAGAACAAATCTTATGAGGAGTGACTGAGAGAGCTGGGGGTGTTTAGCCTGGAGAAGAGGAGGCTGAGGGGAGACCTCATTGCTCTCTACAACTACCTGAAGGGAGGTTGTGGAGAGGAGGGAGCTGGCCTCTTCTCCCAAGTGACAGGGGACAGGACAAGAGGGAATGGCCTCAAGCTCCGCCAGGGGAGATTTAGGCTTGAGATTAGGAAAAAATTCTTCATGGGGAGGGTGGTTAGGCATTGGAACTGGAACGGTCTGCCCAGGGAGGTGGTTGAGTCACCGTCCCTGGAGGTGTTTAAGGTGAGGGTGGATGAGGTACTTAGGGGCATGGTTTAAGGATTGGTGGGAATGGTTGGACTCGACAATCCGGTGGGTCTCTTCCAATCTGGTTATTCTGTGATTCTGTGTGAGTTCTGTGCTCTTCCAAAGCTGGCAAAATTTCCTATAGGCACAGAGACAACAGGAAAGAGTCTATTTCTGAGGAAGGAGAGCAGTCTAGTTACTTAGAGCCTCTTTTAGCAGTCCCAGGTGGGGAAACCGTCCTTCATGGACTATAAGAAACGTTTCTCCTCCCTTACCTTCCAGGGAAAATGGCATCTCCTATCAGTCCCGCTCTCCAGCTGCAGTTGTGATAAGTGTATCTGCAGGACAGGAGACTCAGGCTGGATTTTGTGAGTCACGAGAATATCGTTGCCCTTGCCTTCTTCTCCTGGGACTTTTGGGTAGTATTTCTGTTAGTTTTTAGTTTTCGTATTTGTTTTGGCTTAGGACGAGGAACAGGTGCTGGATTGCTTTTTATATATAAATACATTTGTTATTTTCCCCATTTTTGGCTATGGCAGACAGATAGGGGCTTTCTGTGAGAGATCATGTAGTATAAGCAAAGAAATATACATGAAATTTTGATGTTCTCGGAGCTTATGTATTGTACTTGATATGTGGCATCTATAATTTTAAAGGCTGATTTAAAGGGAAAGACCTATTTTTTGAAGACCAGCAGCAAACACACAAATAGTTCTATTTGAGAAAATGAAGTCATAATTATTATTTTACATCAGCAGATGTATAGTGTGCTGGTAAGGTAGACTATAAGGTACAAAACTTATTTGCAGTGCTATAAACAGTAGCTCAACAGAGATGAAAACCTACATCTAAACTGTGGGGTAGCTTATCCCTGATAAGCTCTAGTCAATCTCATGCCATGATTAAGTAAAATACTTCATACATTAAGTGTTCATGTAAGACCACTTGAATAAACACAACAAGGGATTGAAAAGAGAGAGGGAAGAGAAAGGAAGGAAAAGTGTTGAGGAAAAAACTTCAAAACAACAGCAGGAAAGAGCAGACTATGCAGAGGTGCACAGCTACAGACCATCTCCCCATTCTCTCAATACCATGTGGATAGTCAGCCCTTATTTCTGCTTTGATTTTCCCAGCATTGGTGGAAGCAGTTGCAGTAAACTAATGCAAGGGACATGTTTTGGCCGCTTACTATTTATTACAATCTCAGTTCCAGGTTTCAAAAACAATTAGGGAAACTGCTTAATAGGAAAATGACTCTAATTACTTTTTAATTGAGGTTATCTGCTTCACATTATTCAAAACATAAATTGTGTTGACACTTGTACCCAGATATGATTACTTAATAAACAGGCTGAAAATTCATTGTGAATGCACGGACCCCCAGAATGATGGTATTTCAGTTTTCAGATCAATTTTGGTCATCTGAAGATGTTAAATATATATATGTATGTATAATTTGAATTCAGCTCAGTTACAGCATGTTAATTACAAAATATAAATTATATGCATGAAAAGATGAACACTGAAGTTTAGAAGTGAAAGGGTTTATTAAGCTTACCTATAATATGTTTGGGTGAGGCTTACACAGAATAAGAAACAGGATTGCATCTAGTATGATGCTGCCTCCTGAATAAATCAAGTTTCTGGATCCCAATAAAATACCAGTGGTAATATTTGGCATACTAGTATTTATTCTTGTGTTCAATTTGAGGATCTATAAAAGGAGAAGTGGCTCTATTTTTCGAAAACTAAGCTCATTTGGGGATGAGAGAGAGTTCTGGACAAGATCATATTTTCTACAGCAAGGTGGTCCTATAGTGGGAGAATGAAAACAAAATATCCCCTTTTCCTTACACATTTGTGTTTTCTGGGACCTTTAAGTTATTAAAAGAAATATATAATACATATTTTATAAAAAGTTTCAGGCCATGAACTAGATTTCATAGTAACTGAATGACTGCTGGCTGTGATTCCATATGATGGAAAACTATGCATTTGCTGTCTATGCCAATGGGGGTAGGATCAAACATTTTTAAGGTACTGGGGTATGGATTTTGGGGTATTTGTATTTTTGGGTTTTTTTTTCCCAAATTTAGATTGCGACCATCATCTTTTCTTTAGAAAACTGAATATACTTATTACTGAAAAACAATAATAAGAAAAGAAGAAAGGCAGCATTTTTTTCTATAGACACAACTAGTGGACCTGTTGAAAAAAAAAAGAAAGATTTCACATGTGTTTCACCCCAAAATTTCCCTGACTGAAATGAGAGAAAAGCCTTGGTCCACGCAGAGAAGCTACATTTTTGGCTTTGGAATCCATTTCTTTGTCTTAGGCTCTGAACTATCAGTTGCTGAGGTGTTTTTGGAAATACAAACCTCCACAAGCCATGATGATCAGGCAAGGAAAGGGAGAAAGCAGGAAAATGGTAGAGAGTGGAAAAAAGTTATTTTTTCAGATAAAAGGGGACTGGTTGCATACTTCATGGGGTTATTTTTTTCTTAATATGAAGGCATAACCCTTTCCACCTTGATTTTTTTTTTGTATTTTCCTTAGCTAAATACCTTTTTAAGGCATTTTCTACGCAGACGCTATTACTCTCTTCTGCTTCGGGTTTTGCCAAGAAGTGAGGGAAAGTTGCAAAGCCCACAAGGATGGAAGTTTTAGAGCTGTGTTTGTGCCCATTAATTTTCTCTTCTATGATATTTTCCCATTTTCACTCTGTTTGACATTGAGCCTGAGCTTTGTTCCTGACTCGTAGCCTATGGCGGTGGAACAGGGAGATGAGACATCACAGAGATGTAGAGCACACATAAAAAGAGAAGATGTGTAAAAACTGAAATGACATGGCAGCTGAAGCAGCTTGTTGCTCAGCTTGGTTGCATGTTTGAGAGGAGAAAGCGAGGTAAATTGTGATATGTAAGAGAATAACTCTCGACAGGGTGTATGGTTGTAAGGTATGTGGATGCTCAATCATGTGGTGAGGCAGAAGGCTAAAGGACAAGCGCCTTCAGTACCCACACAGTTTGTAGATATCTGTATGACCTACAAAACAGAGGGTGTTAGGCTCAGAAAAATATCACTTACAAAGCATATGCAAGCGATTTTAAGGAAAGAAAAGTCCAGCTATACCATTTGATAACCTCTTGATCTTTCAATAATTATTAAATGAATAAAGCATAGGGAAAAAATTCACTATCGCACACTCACGAACACAATAAATAGATGAATTCTTACAGTAGTATGAATGTCAACAACCATTTCCACTTCCCACTGGTTATACTTAAGCGCCTATTAGAGTTACATGTGTCCTTATGCTAATTTTTCTGGACATATAAAGCAACGGCTATCTGTGCCTGAATGTGTTTGTGTGATATATCTGATGATCTTCAAATCTGAAGTAGGATTTTTTCAGGTCAGTCTCTGTTTATAGCATTTTTGGGTGGGAGGAGAATAGCCCTTTGTATACTGACATTAGAATATTTTAAGATTTTTATTGAGAATATTGCTTATATTCTGATATTTCTAGTGCAGCTTAGAAAATACTTTGCAAATTAGTTTCTATGGCAATGTGTAATAAATTACTGGAGGAATTATAATTTAGGAGCTTTTATCTTCCACTGTGTTCTACTTTAACAAACGCGCATGCTTAATCCTGCAAGAAGATACAAGCAGATATTTTAGAAATCAGCATCACGCAGTATTCCAGCTTGCCTCTGCCTTTCTGAATGTATGTGCACCTGTATAAATGAGACAAATTACCCTGTGTTTGATTTGGCAAGTTTCCTTACAGATAAAGAGCTGATTGTATAAAATGCAATGCACTGCAAAATCAACTTGGTTATTTTAGCATGTGGAAATTGTAGATTCCAGGTAGTTTTTTTTTCTTTCTGCATGGCACTGCGCCATACATTCATCATTTTATAAATCTATAGTCACTGAGACATATTGACTAATTGACTCTTTTTGAAATGGTACCCGTTATAGAGATAGACAGGTACTTTACACAGTGAAAAGGAGCCAAAACAGTGTATACAATTTTCCCTGTAATATACTTCACACTGGATATTGTGTCACTGAGGGGAATCCTGCAAGCACTGCAGTGCTGGACCAAATCGATGCTTTTACTCTGTCCTGGAGTTTTCCATATTCTTTAAGTTCTGAACACTGTGTGCAGGAATAACTTCTAGATTCTTGTTTTATCTCTAGTTTTAAGAGCTAATTGCCAGCGCTTTTACAGTCACATTGCTAAGGCGATGCAGCTGTTAATAATGATGCAGGAAAAATGGGAGCAGTCCATAAATATTGTGGGGTTTTGTTTGTTTATGCTTTAAATCCAGGCACACTTTGCTTACAAGAAACTGATGCTCTATGTTCTATGCTATTAATGACTAATAAAACATTTAATGGCATCTACCAGTGATGCTACTTAAAGAAAAATTAGAAAAAATATGGCAAAATTTTAGGAAATATTAATAAATATCTTGTTAGAGCATTAAAGGCTGATCTGGGGTGGTCCTTGCCTGTTGATTTCAGTCTTAAATAAATATTGGGTTGTCATGCAAATTACAAAAGGTTCAGAAAGGGCAATCATTGTGCCAATACTCCAAAAGGGAAAGTAGCATGACACAAAATTTTATAGGCAGATTAACCTGAAGATGTATTGGGTCAACTAATTGAAAAATTATTGCAGGTTTTAATTAAAAAATAAACATTAGGAATATTTTTGCTGTCAATCATCATGACTGAAAAAAAAAAATAAGAAACCCAAACAAAAGAGTATTATTATTTGTTCAAATCTTGTTGAAAAAGACTGCCATGTTTATGAAGTAAGGTGAAAGTTTGTAAGTCACTTGGCTTAATAGTATGTGACATTCTGATTAAATATTAGCAATGGTCTGTATCAGTGAAGCACACGTTAAATGGATTAAGAGCTGATTAATTTACACATTTTGGAAAGTAGTCTCTGGGGAATCATCATCAACTGGGTGAATTTTTTGAGTTGTTCTCCAAGGACTAGTGCTAAGCTTGAAACTAATCACTCTTCTTATCCATAATACGGAAGTAAATAGAAGAGTTCTAATAACATATTAAAGTAAAGCAAAGATTGATGGACTGGCAAATAGGTCTGGGTAAAGGCACTTGTGGAGAGTGATCCAAATGGCTTAATGGTTGAAAATGCATTTTATTTTAAGCAAATATACGTAGATATGGGAAACACAGGCCATACTTTCCCTAGGACTAGGGACTATATTCTGAGATTTTACTGCAAACTGTAGTTCCTCTGGGTGTTCTGATGTCAAAAGGTTTGAGCTGCCCTTTGTGAGTGATAATGAAGAAGAGATACAGCAAATACTCATGTTTTTCAGTGGCATTGCTGAAAAGTAACTAGAATAGTGATGTTAAAGTAATGAAGATTACACAAAGGAGAGGCAAACCTAAAAATATTGGAGGTTAGAAAAATTTTCTTGCTGATGAATACAGACCTTAGCACGTTTAAATTATCCTAAAGAAATTGAAAGGTAATTGATTTTGTACTTGCCTACATTAAGGGACAACATTGGATATCAAATAGTTCTTTAATGTAGCAGAAAAAGGCAATACAATATGACACGTCTGGAAGTTGGAAGCCCCCCAAAATAAAATGTGAGTTACAGTACATTTTGCAAAGACTAGTGGGAAACTATCAAGAGATTGGATTCATTGTTTATTTCATGCCTGCAAATAAGAAATTGATCCCTTCCAGCGAGATATCAAACAGAAATTTCCTTATCCAAGTCCAGTGCAGTTTTCTTAAAATATTTATATAAATATCTTTATATACCATGCCGTATTTATTCCTCATCCATGTCAAGGGGTGGAGAAGAACAGATCTAGTGGCAGGTGCTGTTTGAAAACCTTCACTGGAGTGGGGATGAAAGAAGAAAAATCCCAATGCATAAGTGATAAATTGAAGGCTTTTTCCCTCCATTACATGATGTGTGCTTGTGACTTTGCTAACAGTGTGGTACATATATTGTACACCATGGTGTATGTGCACAGAAATATATATTCCAAATTCTGTCTTCCTGTACCACCAAAGTGTCCGATAATGTCTGGCTCATTTCTGTTCTTAAGATGACTTTGGTCCTCTTTTTACTTAACATTTTTTTTTTTTTTTAAATTTAGTATTTGGTTGTTTTTTTGTTTTAGAATCATAGAATAACCAGGTTGGAAGCGACCCACTGGATCATCGAGTCCAACCATTCCTATCAAACACTAACCCATGTCCCTCAGCACCTCATCCACCCTTCCCTTAAACACTTCCAGGGAAGGTGAATCAACCACCTCCCTGGGCAGCCTCTGCCAGTGCCCAATGACCCTTTCTGTGAAAAATTTTTTCCTAATGTCCAGCCTAAATCTCCCCCGATGGAGCTTGAGGCCATTGCCTCTCATCCTGTCCCCTGTCACTTGGGAGAAGAGCCCAGCTCCCTCCTCTCCACAACCTCCCCTCAGGTAGTTGTAGAGAGCAATGAGATCTCCCCTCAGCCTCCTCTTCTCCAGGCTAAACACCCCCAGCTCTCTCAGCCGCTCCTCATCAGGCCTGTTCTCCAGCCCCTTCACCAGCTTCGTTGCTCTTCTCTGGACTCGCTCCAGAGCCTCAACATCCTTCTTGTGGTGAGGGGCCCAGAACTGAACACAGGATTCGAGGTGCGGTCTCACCAGTGCCGAGTCCAGAGGGAGAAGAACCTCCCTGGACCTGCTGGTCATGCCGTTCCTGATACAAGCCAAAATGCCATTGGCCTTCTTGGCCACCTGGGCCACTGCTGGCTCATGTTCAGTCGCTGTCAACCAACACCCCCAGGTCCTTCTCCTCCAGGCAGCTTTCTAGACAGACTTCTCCTAGTCTGTAGCTGCACTGGGTTTTAATAAGTTCATGGACATTTCTGGCCGTGACACTGCCTTTACATAGCATCCATATTTTGGGTGGCAGTGGATAATTCTTGTTTTATTTTGTTGAGGATTTCCTATTATGTGTAAGGAATGTGATTTCTCTGTTGGAACAGAATGAGGAAAATCGAATAAGGGACAATTTTTAGCCTGTCTAGATGCTTCAGAAGTTTCAAACAGAACAATTTCATTTCTTCTTTTCTTTATCTGCAGTACTAACTTTATATGGTTTGCTGTCAGGTAGATGCCACAAGAATAAAACCAGGAGGTTGAATGTTCTCAGAAATATTTACTTCACACTCCTACATGTTGTCTTCATCACGTGGACCAACTTTTGGAGTGAGCACAAAATGGAGCATCATATTATTTGAAACGTTTCTTTGTCTATGAAGGGCAAATAATGAAATCATACTTCAGCAACACAAACAAAAGCATTTTGCAGTTGCAGTTGTTACTTAGCCAAGACTCACATGGATGATATTTCTATTTTTTTAATTTGTAATCTGTATGACAAAGAATCTAATCAAGAACCTTGATGCCCACCACAAATTTGAAGAATACTTCTGGTATGTAATAAAACCCAAAGAAACCATAACCTTTGCATTATAGTACTTTTACTGTGTCAGCAGTTTTTACTAAAAGTGCCAGGATATTAATTTCACATGAGATGAAGCCAAATTGCAAGTGGAGAACCCCAGAGCTGGGTAATGGTATTAAGCAAGCCCTGTTGTCCTACCTGGTTTGCAGCAAGGTTGTGATTAAATATAAAACTGAGAAGCCTCGAAGGAAGAGTGAAGAAAAGTTAAGCTTTTAGATATTTTCAATCTTTTCCTAGCTGAATATCATGATATGAAATAGAATAGGAAGGAGTCATCCAGCTAATTGACCTTTGCAAAATCACCCATTTGTTTAAAAAGCTACTTGATGTAAATCTGTTATTATCTCGATTACTCTATTTCTTTCATGTTAGTGTTTATAATGACACCTGGGAAAATCCATTTGCAAACTTTGCTTCATTCTTTTTTCTGCTGTGTATGTACTTTGGTCCTCAGAGCACTGGTAATAAGCAATACTGATTTTTTAAGAGATTACAGGTCTCAGTGATGCAAGAGACCACAGTATAAGCCAACAGGGCTGGAAGAAAAAAAGGATTCATAAGATTACGCAGGTTATTAGTGCAAAAAGAAAGGAGAGTAGGTGGTAAGTTAGATGGCCATCTAGATATTATCAATCTGACAGGTATCCAAGTGGTTCTGTATTACAGTCTTTAATTCTGGTCTCTGAATAGTTTTAAATAAGATTTAGCTCTGGGGCTGTCAGCTGTGACCTGTGTTAGAAGTTATTTCTTCCAATCACATTAAAAATGTACTTTATGAAAATTCCTGTACTGACAAATATAAAGGACTTTCCATTGCAAACCCCAATGTTTTACCTCTGCTTTGCCTGCAATCAGCTACCTAAAAGTTAGAGAGGAGGTAGTCTAAGTCTGTTTTGTTTTTTTTTTTTTCTCTTCAGACTAAAGAAGCTGAACTAAGCTTGGAAGTCAGAGCAAAATAGTTTTTATTCAGGTTCTTTGTTTTTTTGTCACAGGATGTTCATAGCGACTTTTTTGGCTTGTGTTCCTTATAAATCTAATTTCGTGCTGGAGCCAGGACTTTTTCGGCACCGCTCCTGTGAAACTTGGACACAACGATTTGACAATATATCCAGACCAAAACAGATCAAGTAGTCACACACGAGTGATTCAGCGGAGCATGCTCAAAGACAAGACTGATGTCTCTGCACAGCAAACAATTCTCTAGGGTAGGGACA
This sequence comes from Clamator glandarius, assembly GCA_033459285.1. Lineage (NCBI taxonomy): Eukaryota > Metazoa > Chordata > Aves > Cuculiformes > Cuculidae > Clamator > Clamator glandarius. The sequence goes on from JAUNZM010000826.1 coordinate 1,079,685, forward strand.
GCACACTCAAATCCAGTCACCCCAGAGTAAACAGTAACTTAGACACAGCTTAAATGTGCCTTCGAGCACAGGCTTCTACTGCTGACTAGATGAGAGCCCCAAGCCAGGCTGATCCAGCCATGCCGTAGATTTATATCTCTCTTCAGCCTGCTAGCAAATGTCTGTAATCGTTAGAGCAGTATTGGGGTGCTCTCAGCAAGGAGAAGGGGGAGCAAAAAAGTGAAAAAAAACTTTTAGAATAATTTTGTTAACGTTTCATGAGTATTCACAGCTCATTATATTTATTTTCCTTGAGTGTTTGCTAGAGTGATAGTTTGTTCACCAGAGTGTTGGTAGAAAGGAGGAGTCCTGGAAGTCTCTGTTGGAAATATTTTCTGCTTCAGAGATCTTTTTGATTTTCGTCTCCCACCTTCTTTTAAAAGTTTCAGACATCTAATCATAGAGCAGAAACCATAACATGTAACTTTTCTAATGGCTCCCATACAGTGTATGAAGGACAGCTAAGAAACTAGGAATGGTGTGTAAAATTATCATGAGATTTGTGTGCACATATATATATCTTCAAATAATTTCAATTAAAATGTAGCTTATTACTTAAAACAATAGAATTATTATGTGTGAGTTTGATGTTAATCAAACTACATTTGGGAAGAAAATTATATTTTAATATTACTGCTTTATCCTAAAATCTCTGCAGTAAAGTTTTCTCTTGGACTCAAAAAAAACAAAGACAAGCTTTTCTTCTCTACTAATTTTTGTAAGGGTCCCTTGTTTGTAAGCAGGGTTTACTCAGTTATTATTTCAAAGTCCAGTGACACAAATTAAAATGAGTATTTGTTAAAATGACTTTTTTACTATCTACTTTTACTTGTGTCATTGCTTCCTATGGAATATTTTCTGCAATACAGTATGTGTGGAACGTGCATTTAAGGTAGATGATTTTAGACAAGTCTAGATTTGGTTTACACGGCTTTCATCATGATCTGCCTTTGATTTCCACACACTGTAATCACCGAGTGATGTGTGGTGCCCATGGTAGTTTAAGCTAAGCTGGGTCTCAGAAGCAGGGTAGCCGGGGGAGTGATATAAGCTAGTCTGTGCTCTGGTTCATGTGGCCACGGCTGTGTTGGTCCGATGCTTGAACCAGTTTGTTACACAGAATCATCGAATCACCGGGTTGGAAAAGACCTCTGAGATCATCGAGTGCATACCTATCCTATCTGCCATATCCAACCATACCTACCTGCCACTAGCCACTAAACCATATCCTGAAGCACCTCATCTACCCGTCTTTTAAATACCTCTAGGGATGATGACTCAACCACCTCCCTGAGCAGCCTCGGACAGTAGCTGATGAAAATTTTCAAGTCAGCCAGGTACCCCTACGCTGCCACTGACAGTGTAGGGCATCATCTGATAGAAGAATCACTGCAATTTCCTCGTGTCGTTCCACTTTGTACTTCGCCCTCCCCCTCAGCATATTTCCCCCTCCCTCCGTACTTCTGGCACATGTATGTCCACAGGTGTTATTAAGCGTAGGGTAGCATGTGGTGTCCATGCTTCAGCGCTGTTGCAGAGGAAGGACTTCCTACAGGAAAAAAAAATGATCACTTTCAGTATTTTGCAGGCTGCCCATCTAAGCTCATCATTGCCTGGCATCTCCACACTAAGGGCAAGGATCCAGCGAACTTGTGAGCGGGCACCATGCCATCTGAACAGATGGGCATGGAAGTAGGCAGCCAGTAGACCATGTATGTGCATCAACTGTGGGTGTTGAGGGCAAGATTCCCAGTGGAGAATGTCCAAACAGCTGTCTGGACTGAGCCAACATGCCTACGACCAAGCAAAAGTGCCATCCCTAAATCCTGCTGAGTTGGATTAACCTTCAAAAATAAAAATTGTTTCTACGGTAGCATAAGGTGAGTCTTTGGCTTGTTTAAATCTAAAAGAAAGAATTAGGTGGGCAGGATGGAAAAAAAAAATGTGCTTACGTAGAGGCCACTAGGGAGGACAGAACATTTGTTTAGGAATATTAATAGTATTTTATGCAAGGGTATTTATGTGGAGTACAACAACTGATGACTTGCAAGAGTGTGACATCAATGTTAATTATGCTTTTTCTGTTAAGACAGTCCTTTCAGGAGAGACGGAGCTTTTGAGAGCATTTTGATTGTAATGCATGGGCTGGATGTATTTTTGTAAAGACAGTTATTTTGGATGTTTTGCACATGTACTTACTAAGTTTTACAGTATTTTGTTTTCTCTAGCTTGCTCCATACCCTGAGAATAATGTTCTGGGGTGCAATTTCAGGTCAGAGTTGCTGACACAGTTTGCTGTCATAGCTGAGTTCTCACATTTATTGTCTCTGTTTTTCTAAGATCCAAAGGGGACTTGAAAAGTTAATCTATCGTTACACTCTGTCTGTATTAACATTTACTTTTACCTTTTATAGACATAGCACCAAAGAACACATTTTTTGCAGGCATAGATGTCAGAGGTAAAGAACACTGAATTACTGACATCTACAGTTTTGTTCCTGCTGGTTTTACTCCTTATCTCCTCCATCACTGGTGCACTATTCATCCGTAATTTTACCAAAGCACATGCAGTAGTTAAAATTAATATATTCTAATATTGTGGTGAACCAAAAGTAACAACTGCACCATGAATAGAAAAATCTTAATAGGAAACCTATAAAAATATTTTATTTAATAAGATATATTTTTATGTGTGGCTAGATGAATACTGTCACTGTGTGTGTGTTGCTCCATTTTATTACAAATTATAGCCTGTACCAGACAAAGCTAGTACAAATATAGATAAAGTCTCGCCTTAAATGTTTTCTTGAATCGGAGTATTGTATTTAATACAATTAAAGCGCATTGAAGCTCTGAGACCAGGTTCCAGTTTAATTTCCAGCTGGAAATCCTGAGGATTAGAGGCAATGCAGCTGTTGGTCCCTTTGTAATAATTTGATCCCCAGGTATGCGAATCTGAGAGACCTGCAGTCAAATTCAGAGCAGCCCTAGGATTTCTTAAACTTGTATGAGTGGTAAGAACCTTTTGTGGCTGTCTCTTCTTCCACATATGATTTTGGCACATCTCCTTCTCCTGAAAACACTAAAAATGAAGCCAACTACATCAGCTGGGACTCCCTCAAAGCAAGGATCAATTGGACATATTTCAAAGTTCATTTGAGTAGCTTGAGAGTAACAAAAGGGCTCCCTCTCTAGGGAAAATCTGCTCCTGGGAAACAACAAGCCATTAATGGAGAAAAGTAGAGAGTGCCTGATGTAGACCTCCTTGTTAAAATATTAACCCATATTGGATATCTCCAATTTGAAGCTTCCCTCCAACAATTTTGTGAAAGAAGGTGACGTGCTTTCTAAGAGACCATGCTTTGTAATCGAAGTCATGATTATTTATTCTCTGATCACAGGGAATGGGTTCAGTCTTGGATGAAATTATACTAGGATCTGTATAATTATTTTGCTATTATTTCATGAATGGAGTGTCTAAATAAATTAAGATACTCTGGTAGTAAAAGCACCATGGTGCTTGTCTACAGCAAGTCCTGAAACCAGGGAGCACTCCCACATGATTAAATTGCCTTGATATAAAATACCTGCCTTCTTAGGCTTGAATAAGAAGAAGGACCCTCGGACTGTGGGAAAGGTCTATAGGATTCTGATTTATAAGGGAGCAAGAGGTCAAGGGAAATAAAACCATTATCATTATTTTCCCAGACTCTGGAGATCTGAACTGAATATAGAGGGCAGTGTGCTCAAAGGGAGACATGCAGGGAGAATGCAATGCAATCCTTTTTTTCTCTTTTTTTCCCACCACTGACTTAAGTGTGCAGATTCTGCTGAGACTGTGTCATATGTAACAAACTCAAGCCTGTAAGGACTGTGAAGTGGTTTTCTTATTAAATGATGCATAGAGAGATTATCTGGTCTGTAGGCAGCACACAAAAGCACCATCCATGCAAGTTCCTATTCCCGAGCAAAGCATTTGGTCACCTGCGTAGTAATGAGATTTGGGGGGCCTGGGGATGGAGAGCAAATGTGGGCTGGTGGGGGCAGGATGGAAACTGCACTTTATGCTTTTCTCTCGCTAGAAGCCTTAGGGGGGGAAAAAAAAAAAAATAGCAAGGCAGAGTGAGCTAATGTCATGTTATGTTGCCTTATAGTTTCCGTTGCCTTTTCATCTAAAGAATCTCTTTAGGACAAGCACAAAGGGAAAAAAAAACACATGTGGTTCTAACATAACCCTCTGGAGAATGCTTTTAGGAGGATTCCAGAGCAAGCCAGGAAGCACTAGTGGCCACAGCTCTGGGCAAGAAGCCTGCTGGGACGCAGGACCTATTCCCAAGGCTGAATGGGGTCTTGGATTGAGCTATTGCACAGATTTAATGTGCCAAGATCATCCACAGCAGTTGGCTGAGGGTAGGAGAAGGCAGGGGATTGCTCCTGTTGCTTCTTGACAGCCTCCATTTCTTGAGGATGGACTGAAACCCCTTATCTGTGGAGATGACAAAAGACCATCTCCAAGCGGGGAGCCCTGTGAGATTCTCTTAGTGCATTTCACAGCAGCAGAGAAACCATATTATAGCAAAACAGTTTCCAAATAATTTTGGTAGATGATGGGCTTGCTGTACTGCCCAAGACTGGATCTTTCAAACAAAACATATCACTTGGAGCACAGCAGTGAGTGAAACGTTACAGGATTTTCCTTTCCCTTGCCATTGCCTAGGTGTCTTTCAAGGGATAAGGCCATTAAGAAATGCTGTAATACATTTTAGTTAAGATTCTCTATCTATGCAATTATGAGCTGCCACTGCAATATGGGAGTGACTGGGAACAAGCTAACCACAGATATCACTAAATCAGGTGTCACCCCTCCTTCCCTGTTGAGGGAATGGTTTTCACAAAAGTTTGTGTGACTAGTTTGTAATTTTATTGCAAACTTTCAGGCTGCCACCAGTAAGTTCGATCCTATAAAGAATTGAGTGTTCTGGCCCTGATCCAGAAAAACACTTAAGCCCATTGGAGAGTGTTTTGCTGGATCTGGTCCAGTGTGGAGCACCAGGCAGGAGCCAGCTTTCAACAGTAGGGGCTTTCTTTCTTGTTTGGGATTTTTAAAAAGGAATCTCCACGTACATGATTGCAGTGCAAGCAGGATGGATAAAAACAATAGTTAGACTCCTAAAAAGAAAGGTCAAAGCATGAACACGGTGACAACTTTTGGTAGAAATCCAAGAAAACCTCCATGAGAACCTTCTTCTTGATGGATCAATAGAGTGACTGATGGAGAAAACAGCAGGTAGATGTCATTCCAGTGTTTTTCTTCCTATGCAGAGCTCTGCTGCACCAGGCGCTGCTTCTTCGAACAAACTATAGTTTTTCCAGGCTACCTGCAGGTGACATTTGTGTGTAAATAGCCTGTAATGAATAACTTATTTGATAATCTTGGAAAGCATTTAGAATTGTTTTACAGTTATCTTAATTATTTAGAGATAGAAGTGAATTCAGAAAGATGTTTCGGGAAATAATTAAGTGTCTGTACTCTACATTGGAGAATCACATCTTGGAAATACTGGTTGGTTTTGTTAGGTTTGGTTGAAATGAAAAAGTGGTGTGCTGCTTCTCATTGACTAGATGAATTGGATCAGAAATATGCTTCTAATAAGAAATAAAATCCAAATCAGTCCTCTAAGTCTCTTTTTGAATCAACGCCATACTATTCAAAGACGCTAGCAATGAGTTAGTGGTGATGAATTCCCACAAAAAGGAGGAGAATCTAAAGAACAAATGGGAACACAGAAAGAAGTGAAAAGAAATGAAATATCAGGTTATTGTATTTTACTTCATCAGTGTTAAAACGGCAGTTGTCAGATGGTTGTCCCTTCACACTGCGATACCAGGCATACGTAATGGAGGCTTTGCCTTTGTAGAAAGGATGATGATGGATTAGTACTTAGACGCTGGAATAACTCTGGTAGGAGATGGATACCCTTTAGCTAAGGGAAGGGGAGGAAGGGGGCTACTGAGGCTGAATTTAACAAAACCAGACTTGCCTACAGACTTGCAGGCGCTCGCAGAGTGGATTTTTAATGCTGCAGGTGACATTGTTGCTGACTGAAGAATGTTCATCAAATCAGAAAACTGCTGATAAGCTGCCTTTCCCAAAAAGGGATCTCACGAACTTCTCCTGTAAATTTTTGCCTTTCATCATACCCTGGGAGGTGAGGTAGAGGACTTGTGACAGATATTATGTAGAGTTTTCGTCAGTTTATTAGGGTGATCAAACAGAGCTATAGGGAAAAATGAATCTCAAAAGTCATCCTTTATGGTCTATCTATTAAGAACTGAATAACAGAAATAATTGAGCCTACACTTACCCTTGAATATTTTGGTATGCCAATGAAAATGTGAATATATTGAAACATGAGTGTGTTGACTACTCTCATCCAGGTTGTGCTAAGAACATTTTGTCACTGAACTGAATGTATCGTAAAGGATGTGATATGATTAACTCGCTCAGCAGTATTTCCAAAATGTATTTAAGACCAAATTGGTATAAGACCTGCTGGAATTTTTATAAAATCAGTTTTAAATGATATATTGCCCTGTAACTGCTGAATTTTTTCAAGCAGTTTTGATTCATTTTTTAAAAGTTCTGTTTCTAAACCAAAAGGCTTGTAGAAAAGAGGTGGAACTTTGTTGAAGATTCCACTCATTCCAATTGTAAGCCAAATATTTGGGGTGTTTTTCTAGAAGAGCTTGATCTTGGCTCGCATAGCTATGAATTTTGGTTGTATTTCTGTAAATAGATTCAAACTTTGGAGCTTCAAGACTTTCTTGTATGAGATTGCTCATTGCTGGGCTACACAGTAATCTAAATTCTTTTATTTTTTCCCTATGAGAGAAACAAATTTTTAACAAAAGTGCCATATTAAATAATTGGGTATGTCTATTATTTCTCCCTCTACACATGCAGTTTTCCTTAATATTTCTGCTTTGCACACAGTGAAGAGGTTTTTAGAGCATGATATCATCTATAACTGAAGCTTAATATTTATTTTCTCCTTTCATATTTCCTGGAAATCTTACTACTGTCTTTTTATTACACTACCACTAATAATTTGCTAGTACTATTAAAATAGTACTTTTTACTATCTCCTTTTTTCATTTGGTTACAGATGGATTTAGTTCTTGTCCTATATTCTTTATAGCATGTATCAAATATGAGCATTTCTTTTGTTAAAGCTCTGATCACTGAACCAAAGACCAGACTGAACGCTCTGATCTGTGCTGTACACTTCACAAAGTTTCATATAGGGCCCCCACCAGGCATGTATGATTCCTGGAGAGAGCAGCTGAATGTTAAAACAGATACTGTGGAGTAGTGGTGTGTCTTGTTATCTAATTTGGATGAGGGAAAAATATATTTTAGAAGGCATCACTGGGCACTGGTCTCTGTTCTGTGTTAAGGAATAATTAGGATGGGGGATCTGGGTAAGAAAGACTTTCTGTGATCTAGACCTGAATAGTTTAGTTATATGTCTTAAACACTATAGAAACTTCAGAGTTGTTGAACAGTAAAGAAAATTTGAATTAATTTATTTTGAATTTATATACTTGCCTCTGCCTGCATTAATATTAAGTTCCATCCAAAATCTAAACAGAAAGACTGTAATCTTAGAAGTTCTCTCAATAACATCAGCAAATCATTCTTGTTTACTCTACATGCTAATAAAACAGGAACATGACACTCTTGAAAACAAGATTGCAAAATACAGAAAATGTGGTCTGACATTTTTTTTCTCCCCAAAGGAGAGACTGCCACTAACTAAAGTATTTCTTATGAAAGCTCGATTGCTTAAGATGCAGAATATTAAGAGAGAAAAACACTTTAGGACACAGCCATGTCACCAGCTGTTACTCGCCCTTAATGAAATTGTTAAGTGATATTCTTCATAAATAGGTCAGAGAAACTTTTGAATTGTAAAGAATGTTTTATCTCTTTCTTTGAAATGTTTGTATTGAATTTAGAACTGGTAATTCATTAAGCTCATTAGCTCTGACTAGGAGAGTAGAGCAATATCTAGGATATAGATTTCGAGGCTTAAAAATGTTAGTGCTTACAAATAAACATGAAAGCAATGTGTGGAGGAAAAATATGGGATCATAATATGTTTAACTGTTTTTTTGAGCATGGCCCTCTGGATTAATTAAGAACATTTTCTATATTCAGACACTTAAATATAAACAGAATACATTATGACTTTCAGTTAACTCTGTTTTAAGAAGGAAAAAGAGAATGCATTATGATGAATATGGTGAAAAGTAGTTGAAACAACATTTTGCTGGCTTTGTTTGCTTTTTCTCTTCAGTTAAAAGAGGAGATAATCAATGAATTTTACAGGATCCCACATCCAAAATATATTATTCTTGACTGACATTGAATTTAAACAGTAGAAGGTTTTTATTTAAATAATATATATCCACACATACATCTGGACGACCTGTTCTTTGTTGCAGATTTGTAAGGTGGTAAAATGCTATTGAGTTCTGCCAAATGCTTGATTCATGATGAAGCTTTCATTTAATCTTAATAATTTACAGCATAATATAATCTAATAATTTCCCAGAGTCAAGTCACAAAAGATTATTCTGTATTCTTCCTGGAAAAGAGGAAACTGGAGGAAATAAAGGACTTATCCTTGGGAAAAGCTGCAGAATCAGAGTCCACAGTTGCTGCAGCCTTCCAGTCATGGAGAGTTTATAAAAGCTTTTAAAGCAGTTTAAACATATTGGATATATTATGTGCTTTTTCCTGTATTTTCTGATTTCTCCATTGATTTGCTTTCTGGCCTTGAGCATGTAATTATCATCTTTCCCATTCCTGTGAAATGGGTTTAAGAGCACCTAAGCGGTTAAACAATTTTTTGAGATTCCTGATGGAAAAGTCAGTTTTCAGAGAAATGCAACACTGAATGAAATCACATTTCCAAAACTGTCCAGTGCATGTCCAGGAATAAATTTGTTGGCCCATATTTACTGACATATATTTGAATCCTTTCTAAATGTAAATCCTTGAATTGTTTTTTAGGTAAATCGTCATAGAAGAAATCATTCCCAACATAACTTGACACTTGCAGACATCATTAGCACACAGGACCACACGGTAAGCAATCACTCTGTAGAACTGATAAATAACTCTTATTATTTTAGAAGTTTATATTATAAATGTTGCACATGCTTTACTAAAGAATAAATGCATGAGGTTTTGGATGCCTCAAGATGTGAAGTGATTTGAAGGACTTAGGTTAATCAATAAAAAGAATAATTTTAAAGATACAAAGCAATTTATATAGCTTGACTTTGCTGATGTTTCATGATGTTTCAATGTTAATGCTTGGTATAAAGGAATGTGAAGGCGACCATGTTTTTATCCTTCCTTTGTCCATATTAATGTGTTCGTAATATTATTTTTAAAAGTAGAAGTTTAACACAATTACTCTTAACGTTAAAATATTTCTATGGAGAATGAGAAGCATAGAGGTTTTTCTGTCTAAAAAAATGAATATGCAAATACATATTTATCAAATAAATGTTGGTATCAGTAGTACTTTTACCTACACTAACTTTTGAGTATTAGGTGGGTTCTCAAATGCTGAACTCTTCTAATTTACAAAAAAAATAGATATAGAAACTATATGTGATATGGCAATAATTACTTTTTCTCATAGTTTCAAATACTTCTAACGCATGACAGTTTTTTGTCTCTTAGAAACTCAAATATTTACACATATGTACTCTTATCTTCAATATTCTTCTAAAAAGCTAATAATAACCCAAATGTAACCCCATACACCATAATTTCATGTTTTTTTATATTTCTATCCTCATTCCTCAGGGCATTTTGGGTCATTTTCTCAACCTTCCATATGCTGAAAAGGTGCAGGAAGGGCAGCATCTTAACAACCAATGATGATATTTATTGAGACAGAAACAACAGAGCATATCATTAAAATATATTTGGTATTCATTTAAAACTAGTATAATACATTCACAGAAGTGTTGTAAGTTGATCTTGAGGTGTCTTGGAAACATTTGCTTGAAAACACATAGTACAAAACAAAAAAAGGAGATATTAACAGATGTTAAACAAAGGGAATATAGCACCCTAAACCGAGGTTGTAAAAATTTTGGGGTTATCTTAGAAACCTTTATATTTGTCTTTGTAGTACAATTGTTTTGAATTACCATAAATATTATATATAGTATAAATATACGTTATACTAATAACAGAGAAAATGGTGCATACTATCAAATAATGACTATGCTAGCAATTAAAGACATCACCTGTATTAATTCAATTAAAGAAATATATATGAAGGTTACTTTGCAATCAGAGGTCTCGTATTAAATTATGATATTTTATCTTTTAGGTGCTTAATTTTGGGCTGCTTAATTTAAAACAAATGGATTTGAGCTATGTAATGTATATCAGGTTATTTTATATGCCCAGCATTTGTTACTGGATTCGATATTTTAGCTCAAGACAATTATAAGGAGAATATGACTTAGCAGCAACATTTTCATCTGGAAGCACATCTGAGTTTTAACTTCCCAAAGCATGAGGTTAGAGGTGGTTCAGATCAGATGCTGAAAATCCTATTTGCCTTAAGTTTTGGATCGGTTAAAATGACAGTTTGAGAAGGATGGTTGGTAAACTTTGAAAGCATGAGGTTTTGGGTCTGATTCAGAGAAGCAATCAACAGCTTGAATGGCTAGCCAATTCTCCTCCCAATTTCTGTTTCCAGATGGATAGAGATATTAAAAAGAATAACCTTTCTCATATGTTATTTGGAAGCTCTGGCCCTGGCCGAGCACCAGAAGTTTCATGCTACAAAAATGAAAGGTTAGAAGGGGAAGAAAAATATCAAAAGATGTTAAATAAGTCTGATTTTAAAAAAAAAAAAATATGAAAGAAGTAGGTGGAGATGAGGATTAAGTCTTATTTTAGCTCTAATAATTCACCCATCCGTCACTAGATAAATAGTGACATGACTCTGCACAATAATCCCCACATACTTTCTCTCTGGGTTTTCTATGGCAATGATATGCATGACAGGAATTTGCATAAGATAAGTACAAATTATAGAAAATGCACATGCTAATCCTCATGTAGCCATTTGAGAATGTCACCTAAATCATTGTCCACAGACCTTCTCATAGGTACAAATAGCTGTGTACACAATATATATTTCATTATGTGCTGTATACCAGCAAAAGACAAAATCTGTGGAAATAGTTAAACATGCTAATATATTGATATTTTTATAATTGAAGTAACAGATAAGTTTCATTTAAAAATCCTTATGTTCCATGGAAAAACATGGGGGTTTTGCTAATTAATGGCATTGCAGGCAGAAAAATTCTGTTGCAATTGTTACAAAATCACCTTGTAACATTATTTACTATAAAGACCATGTGGAGTTACTAATATCCGGGTCAGGCACTGACTAAGTACTGTTTGAAAGGTAAAACAGACCCACTCTGAATCACAATTTTTTTCTTTTCCCATTAGTGACACTATTGGGACATCCTTAGCTAATTAGTTCTGATGAGATGGCAGGTCAATGGGTTTGGCAGAAACCCAGTTGTCTTGTTTTGTTCGCGTGTGTTTTAATTTTTAAATATAAATTTACATAACCAAAATAACCCCCTACCTCTATTGTATATCACTTCTTATACGAGAGATGCAGATCACATAGAATCAAGTGTCTGTGAGGAACTCTGGCTTGAGGAAAGTGCGTTCAGGGATGAGGAGGAGCAAAAATTAAAAAGGGTGAAGGAAAACTGAAGAGCAAGCCTAGGACTTGCTCCTAGCACGCATAAAGTCAAATACAATGCTGGTACCCAACAACCAGGTGCTGCAGCCTCCTGCATGCCAGCAGAGTCCTTAGGCTGTTCTGACACCACAGAAAAGGCACCAGGTTTCACTAAGAGCAATAGCAGAGTACAGGGACTACAAAGGTGATATCAGGTTGCTAATATGAGTTTTTATAGGTGATAGCCAAGGGCTTTGCCTTTTTGGGTGTGTTTTGGAAAACACACAACACAGCTCTGCTTTCCCTCTTTTATGATTCCAAACTCAGTTTGTATGTTAAGAGTTGACAGAGCTGCTCGCTTTGGTTTTCTGCACCATATTATGAGATAATTTAGTTCAGCTGGAAACTCGAAGACAAATTCACCCTGCACATGGGTGCAGAATTCAGTGAAGTGGCTCATCGAAAGCACCACTTAAAAGCATGATGCCCTTTTAGCATCTTGCATCAGCCTTAGTTTAATGCTGACTCAAAGCAAAATACGGCACCTTTGAAAGCGATGTGAAAGCACTGTGACTTTTCCTGTTCCACTGATATTTAATGTTTCTTTGACGTTGGTTACCCCTTGACATGAGATTCTTTATAACATAAGAAACGAGTCTTTTACAGGAGTATGATGTGTCCCTCATAGTTATTAATGAAATGTTGACTCCTGGAACTCAATGTATTAAATGATACTCTGATGTATTTTACTTGCAGTATATTTTCAACCCTTCTTTTGCTTATTGGTAGAAACTTTGCTTGCATTAATATAAGTTTCTTTTAAATCAACAAATAGAATATTATTGGGAGGGTTTGAGGTTAATTCTGTGTACTACTTGACTTTAAACATTTGCAGACTTTCCAGAGAACTGACTGTATTGGAAACAGGTGACAAAAATGAGAATTAGTGATAAAGTGCCCTGTCACTAGATTAAGTACATGCAGACTTTTACGATCACACTAAGTGTTTGTATTCATCAGAATAAATTAGATGGTTTTTGTTTGTTTCTTTTTCTTGCAGGTAGTGGAGAAAGAAGGATATCTTCTAAAAGCTAAAATAGCAGATGGTGGCAAGAAATTAAGGTATTATATGTGAATATTGCTAAACTTGTCAGTAGCAAAACTAAGAGTTAATGCATATTTAATTATATATATTTACTATTACTGCTAATATCAAATCACTATTCTTTCAATATTAAGTCAATATATGATTACAGTCCCAGAAACCAAGTAACAGCAGCCAACAGACTCGTTTCATGCAACTGAGTATGAGTCAATTATAGCCTCCCTTCTATGCATATTATACACATACTAAGGACAACCTTAAGGCACCAGGCAAACCACCAATATATTTACCCATGTGCAAATTTTTGGTTCTGAATATGTGCTTGAGAGGTTAAGGAAGGATTATAGGAACCCACCATATGGTGATGCCACAGGAAATTAAAGGTGAGATTATCAAAAGTGGTCAGCACTTCCTCAGAACTGCTTGTGTTGATCTCTTCTCCCAAGTGATAGGTGAGAAGACAAGAGACAATGTCCTCAAGTTGCACCAGGGCAGGATCAGTTTGGACGTCAGGAAAAATTTCTTTACTGAAAGAGTTACCAGGCACAGGCACAGGCATAGGCTGCCCAGAGAGGTAGTCGAGTCCCTGTTCCTGGAAGTATTTAAAAGATGGGTAGATGAAGTGCTTAGGGATATGATTTAGTAGTGGACAGGTATGGTTGGGATTGATGATTTCAAAGTTCTTCTCCAACCTAGTGATTCTGTGGTTCTATAAAAGTAATGTGAATATTAATGCTGCCTTCTATGGAAGGATTTGCTATGGTTTGCTGTATTTAGGTGCCTGTAAAGGAATATCACGGTTGTGGTCAGTGTTATACGTTAGCAATGAGAATGAGTGTGTAACATGAAATACTATGTTTTCTGCCTGGAGAAAGGAGCAAAGTAATAAGTTCTCATACCTCTGTAGGTATGAGAAGGGTCCCAGAAACACTAAAAGAGAATCCAGGGGTCACCTAATCCAAACTCTCACTTGAAGCAAGAACAGAATTGACACTTGGCCAAGCTGAGTGCCGTCAGAAACTGGTATGACTTGCAATCTAGGAAAAAACACTGAAGTCAGGAGAACTCTGTTCCCCACTTTGGATGCTGGCTGAAGCCTCTATAGTGTGTGCATCGTCTGGACACCACTGACCAAGCCTAGAGTCGGAGGGAGTTTCGCCTTCCCGGCGTGTTGATTGCCCTTAGCGCAGAGCATCCTTGAGGCTCGGTGTTGCGCGCCGGCTCAGGGTGGGCACAGGGCACATACCTCTGCCACTCGTATTTTTGAATAGCCCTGAAAAACCTTTTTTTTTTTTTTTTTTTTTTTGAAATCGCCTCAGAGCTTGTGAGCAACCCTGATGCTTTAACGTGCTGCCATCAGGTGTCCGTTTGACAGAATGCAAAAGCAGCCCCCTTGCAGCTCTCGGGGAATGCACCCAATATTCTTGTTCATTCGAGCTGTGTCTTCCCTGTATACGGATATTTATGGCCCTTTATGCAGGCAGAGGATGGATAGCGAGGACTCATCTACTCTGCCTATGCTTTCTCCATTCACTTTACCTAAACTTCATCAGCTGGAAGCGTTTTCTTGTAGAACGTTCCTACCACAAGGAATAAAAAAAAAAAAAACCAGAATATCGTGAACTGACTTTTCTAAAGAACTTCAGAAATCTTAGGTCACTGCAGGTATCTCATGAAATACCATGTGTACCCATCTGTACAGAGACTTGCCCCCATCCTTGGGGGTGTTCAAGGATGGTGCCTTGAGCAGCCTGGTCCCGTAGAAGGTGTCCCTGCCCATGGCATGAGGGTTAGAACTGGATTATCTTTAAGGCCCCTTCCAACTCAAACAATTCTATGATTCTCATATTTAAATCATTTTTTAAATTCTTATTTTTTAAAATCTGACCTATGGCTTTATGGAAAATCTGATAAAAACATTATGTAGTTTATAAACCTTTTATCTTTAGGTCACAAAAATTAATGACATTTTAATTTTAAAGTGTCACCTTTTAAGTGAAAAAAATGTAGAGTAAAAGAACTAGGTAATTTAAATTTAGGAGAAAAATATTCTTGCATATAAAATGCTGAAATTCGGTTGTGTTTTCACAGCTTTTATACTTCCTATAGCCTTTTGCAAAGCCACTGATTTATTTCACGGAATCAAAGCAGTCTCCGCTTAAAATTCAGTATGAAAATTTGATAAAATATCTGATCGGATATAATGCAAGGCAGACTTGTAATTGAGTTGGTATTTCTTAGTTGTTAACGTCTTATTTCAAAATCGTAAATAGAATGGCTTCTTTTTTTTTATGCCATCCAAGTCAAAATGAATCATAGAATGGTTTGGCTTGAAAATGACTTTAAAGCCCATTCAGTTCCACTCCCTGCCATGGGCAGGAACACTTTCCACTGGATTAGGTTGCTCAAATCCTCATCCAGCCTGGCCTTGAACACCTCCAGGGATGGGGCAGCCACAACTTCTCTGGAAAACCTGTGCCTCACCACACTCACAGCAAAAAGTTTCTTCCTAATATCTAATCTAACTTAAGTCTCTTTTAGCTTATAACCATTCCACCTCACCCTGTCCCTGATTAAGAGCCCCTCCCCAGTTTTCCTGTAGACCTCTTCACGTACTATGAGGCTGCTCTAAGGTCTCCCTGGAGCCTTCTCTTCTCTAGGCTAAACAAGCCCAACTCTCTCAGCCTGCCAAATGTCAATGAAATGAATTACTGATTTGTATTTCTTGCCCAGATAAACCTGCCCAACAAATAACTGAAGCAAGTAACACTCTGGCTTGTTGAAGCTTTCATGACACAAAACATTATGCTCCATTACTTATATCAAGATTTTATTACAAGTTATGTGCTGAATGTAAGCTATATCTCAAGAGTTTTAATCCTTTGGTAATATAGGATATCCAATTCATAGGAAAATCTGTTCGTACAAGCACAGAACACGCTTGGCCACTCATTCCCCTGTGCACTTTTTATGAGCAGGAAAAAGAAAGAAGGAAATTGAAAAGAACAGGAGTTTTAATTGCCAAGAGAGAACTTGTGTTCACTACCTTGAATGGTGATTCTCATATTTTCTTCAGACATATCCATCTCCTTCCCGGACACTTTCTTTCACTGTTCCCTCTTTTTGGCCACATTTTAGGGATGATGATTATAAGATGATGCTGGGTGGAGTCCTGCCCACACTGAAATAAGTGCAAGTTCCTCTGACGATGCCAGTGGCATTAGGGCTTCTTCTGAAGTATTATTTATGCTGATTAACCCTATGACTGAAACATATTGAATAGAAAATACATATTGAACAGAAAAAGTACTTGTTGTTACACCTGATGTGCAGTTTGATGGCACATTGAGTGCAGCAGAGTATTGAGATAGGTCTGAAAGTGTCACAAAAAAAGACCAACAAGCTTTTAAGCTCTACAAAGCCAAGTTTTGTTAGAATAAAGAATGGATATGTTTGAGTTACTTAAGATCTAAATAGAGAAAACTCAAGGGGACTGGGGAAGAGAGAGGGAAAAGTGTTTCTAGCAGCTCCTCCCTGAGCCGTTGGTGTCCTTACAGGTAACTCCTCCTTCCTTAGCAGTAATTACCAGAATGGCACCAGCTGTTGGAGTCCTCTTAATATATACATAATCTTTAAGTATGCGTGAATAATCTCACTATTTTCCTGTGGCTAAGGCGTCTTGGTGGAAAAGGAGCATGCGTAGGCTTTAAAATATGAATGAAGAGAAAGCCTTTAAACTTTGTTGGGCCACATTCAGGTATAATTAGGGTGACATAATTCCACCAATATTGGTGGAAGTGCATTGCTGACATTGACTTTAAACCAGTTTTGTTTCTGACAGGAAAGAATTAAAACCCTTCTCTACAAATGCAGTATCTTTTACCTCCTGCTTGCAGGCTTTGCCACTTTTTTAATTTTTTAAATCTGATTTTTTCAAGGAAAAACTGGTCCACGTCCTGGATTGTTCTCACTTCTCGGAAAATGGAATTTTACAAAGAATCCAAGCAGCCAGCACTGGCCAACCTGGTAAGCAATCAACATCCAATGTAACCAGCTTTCTTACAAAAGTATAAAAAGTTTGGTGTTTAGGTAAGACCAATTCAGACTAAGCAGGCAACCTTCAGAGATCTGAGAACAGCTGAAGGAGAATGCCTTGATAAACTTTTAATCAGATGTAGTGTGTGAGATGAAATAGGACTTTAGCATGTCCTTTATTAAGAGGTGCATTTTGAGAATAATTGCAAAGTGAGACAAATGGCGAGCGACTCTCCAGTAATGTGAAGGTACCACTTTAAATTAAGGTGCCATTTATAAATGCTTTATTCTTATTTATGAAAATGATCACTAAATGCAGCTACTTCTTCAAATAATGTATTATAAAGTATGTTATAAAATGCATTAGTAATAAATGCTTAACAGATGATGCGATGAGAATCTGTTGTGAAGGATATTGCGAGACGTAAATTGTATTAAACCATGTATGTGCATCTTTAATACATGAATTTAAGTTGTTATCTACCATCCTATAAAGTGGCTTATACATTAATAAATTATAATAAATTATTTATAAATGGCACCTTACTATCGGGTGTTACCAAAGCAGAAAACATTATAAGTTAGCAAAGTGATTTTTTATTGTAGTATAAATGTGAGATCGACCATAGCTCACTAACCTCCCTGAATATTTCTATGACTCCGTCTAATGCAGCTAATGCAATTTCTGTAGGCTCTAGTTACTACAAAGTGGAATTTGCAGTACCTTTTTATTGTGCCCCAAGGAAAGACACCGATCTTAGTCTTCAGAGATGTGACAGCTCTGTTGCGCAAGCAATACCGGCGCATATCCCTTCAGTGCTAGTTACTGCCGAGTTTGAGCCTTTGAACCTGAACGTGGACAACAAAAAAGGGAAATCGGTGAATGTGCAACACTGTGGGCAGTGAAGGGACAGGTTTGACAAAGCCCCGTTGTGAAAGGCTCTCAAGGCCTGATCAAACCTGCCAAATCTCGTTGGCATGATGGGTGGCCACAAAGGTGCTCTCCCTGGCAGGAGTCATGAACAATAAGCCACTTTTCTGTGGCAGGTGATACAAACCTTTTCTTCTGGATATTTCTTGATCTACCAATCCCACCTGCCATAAAATCAGCTTTAAAAGGACTTTTTCGTACCTTTATTTTTTGGAAAGATGATAAGGATTGTAGCAAAAATAAAAATAAGACCTGAAACAATAAAAATCAGTAAAGGATGAAACCTGGCACTTTTTGATCATATTTGTGCCAGTGCAGCTGGGAAATGCTACTTTTCTGAAACCATGAAAACACCACACCTTGAATTAATATATTTCCAGAAGAAAAAAAAATTGTGGCTTTCTGTTTTCCTTAGAGTTGAATTAGATGTTTAAAAATCTCAGGTGAATTTATTAGGACTAGCTTTATAATTTACCAGCTGTCTTGCATTTCTACCTGCTGCCTCTTATCTTCTCTCTGTGCAAGCCCTCACAGAGATTCCAGGACATAAATGGACCAGTGGAAATTCAACACACAGGAGATTTGATTTTTGCCCTGACCCTCCTCCACATGGTTAAAATCCCCAATAGCTCTTTAAGGATTTAGATACTAAAGTAGACCTGCCTGAAGAATATGTCTCTGGCCCCGATCTCAATCTACTTGACTCAAACAATTAAGATGTATTACGAGAAAGTATCTCCTGAGATGTCAGTCCCTTTCCCTGAAGTCTCAGTCAGTACCAGTGCTCACAGTTGGTTATTCCATGCTAGATCTCAAAATTGGGGCTGTGGATTTGATATTCAGTAGGTGAGAAAAGGCTGTCAAGGTCACGTTTTTGTTCTATTGCATATAGCATAACCTCAATGGCAAAAAAAAAAAGGGCCTAATTGGGTAAAACTTGATAAAAAGAAGAGCTGTCAGTGTTCAAAAATCTTATAACGCAGCTTCCTAAGCCCAAATTTCACACACACAAAAAATGGTAAACTGGCATGTTGATTTCATCGGATAAAGTTAATGCAATTCTTATTTCTGTTGTAAATCATTTAACCAGATGTAATTTTGATAGTGGAAAGGAAATAATACAAAAAGGCTTCATTAGAAATCATTTGTTTACTGATCTTTTAAATTTTTTTTTCCAGACGTAGTTTACTTTGGAACGAGGGTAACTCAACTATTACTTAAATAATGGAATAAAGGCAATGTTCATTCATGATAGTATGATTTATAACAAAGTATTTTTATTGGTAGTAGAAAAATTATGTGACTTAACAAAAGTATTAATGTTCCTTTGTATTGTAAACTTATTAATTATTAAATATTGTACATGAAGTGAAACTTTAGAAGAAGACAACATCATTATAAGAGGAATGGTATTTTATGATAAAGGCAGCAGGAGAGAAAAATGCAAGCACATTCTAATCGTACCTCTGTTTCCAGTAATAAGATAACATTTAGGGGTGATTTAAAATTATATTTACCAAAATCTTTATTAAAATTCTAATGCAAAGAAATAGTTAGAGCTCAAAAGATTTTTTATTGTTTCTTTGTAGAGTTGTAGATTTAGGACTCACTCTAATGACTTTCCTGTGGATTTAAAACTAGGATCCATAGCTTTCTTGTGAAGCTAGTCACAGTGTCTGGTATTATTATTAGTAATAGTTAGAGCACAACAATTAAAGCACACAGAGGAGAGATTCAGAAAATGAGCTTGTTTACAAACATTACTGAAAATGCAAGTTTACATCTCATGTAGCTAAATAATTATCTTCTGCTGCTGCCTTGATCATTTGTGATCATGCTTTTAGAGCACTTCTTTTTAGCACTCATATCAATATAACTTGCTTTTTACTTTAAATTAAGGATGTTGTGATCTAAATGGATCACAGCTCCATTCTTTTTTTCCCCAGCATTAAATTCTATTATCAGTTGGTCTTTTTGATCAAGAAAGAGTAGTCTGTTATTCCCTGAGATAGTTTATTTAACAGAGCTTATTTTAACCTCAGGTTATTAGCCCATCTGCAAAGTAATTTAGTGAGTGAAAATGTTGCTGATATCCATATTCATGTTTAGGAAGATTTCGTTGTAGCAGACACTTGTATCAATTTACAGCATAACCCCCTCCAACCACACTGATCTAACATAATTGCTCTGACTGCAAAACACAAAGCAAGGACGCAGAGTGCTCAGGCTTTCCTGGTAACCTTAACTTACTCTCTTTGCAGTGGCTCTGGGTGATGCACGAACTGGAAAGCAAACTCCATGTAACAGGACAATGTTTAGAGCAGAATAAATTTCTAAGCAATTTTCCCAGGGTCCCTAAGCAAGGCTCCCCACGGCATGGAGATCCCCAGGTGCAGAAGAAGAGTTGATGTGTGTGATGTTTTGGGCTCGATGGAGCTGAATAGTTTTACATGTAGTTTTCAACAGAAGCTTCACGTACTAAGCCATCCCCATGAGTCTCGTATGGTTTTTATAGATACCTCACATCTTGTTGGGTGCAGAATTTCTAAATTCTCCAAAACCAGAACATTTTCAGTTGATTATTTTACATAGAGGAAAGATGATCATCTTCCCAACACCGTGAGCTTGCATCCTATTCTTTTGGAAAGGGAGATATCTATACTTATCCTTTTATTCTGTTTATGACAATATCAGAGCTGTAAACAAGCTCTGAATTACTACAACAATAATAATAAACTATATGTGCACGGACTGCACGGAGGAGTCCAAATTCTGCTGATGCACGTGTTTCTGTACAATCATAGAGATTAGCGACGGCATTAATAAAATCCCATAGAGTTCACTATTCCATCTTCCTGCAAAACTTCTCTGGGCCTTCAGTTGTTTCTTCTCAATCCAGTGTGAAATGTCATAGCTATTTTCCCATTAAGAAAATGTTTCCTGTTTCTTTGTCTGTGTTCCTGAAAGGAGGTTGTGAAGAGGAGGGAGCTGGCCTTTTCTCCCAAGTGACAGGGGACAGGACGAGAGGGAATGGCCTCAAGCTCCGCCAGGGGAGGTTTAGGCTGGACCTTAGGAAAAAAAATTTCATGGAAAGGGTCATTGGGCACTGGAACAGTCTGCCAGGATGATAGTTGAGTCACCTTCCCTGGAGGTGTTTAAGGGACTGGTGGATGAGGTGCTGAGCGACAGGGTTTAGTGATTGATAGGAATGGTTGGACTCGATGATCCGGTGGTGGAATAAAGCCGCCCTTTGTTCCCTGGTGTCTCTCCTGGCCAAGGACAGTGATATAGTCAAAGAAGGTACCATAGACATATTTTTGCCAGTATAGAGCTAAATTACTAAAAGTTAACTTTTTTTCCCCCCACACTTGAATATTTCTTTATATTAATAAGTTTGTGTGTGTTTGAGGTTTTTTATCAACATTATCACTTTTACTTTGTAAATATTAACTGACGACATTTCACAACTTCTTTGTAAAATCAACTCTCAGTCCTGCATTTTTGATCTGTTATTAAAATTCTGAAAGGTTAAGTTCTTGTCAGAGACCAGGCAGGAAGTCTGAGGCAGAGCTGGGGAAAAAATCGAGCCCCGGCTCTTCCAGTGGTTTAACCGCAAGAACATCCTTCTGTTTTGAATAGCATATTTTTTCTATTAAAGAAAAAAATAATAATAATTAAAAAAACTTTAAAAGGAACAAAGGCATACAGGACTGTCAGATTTAGAGGAACTGAACCATGGTGGTTTTATGGTTTGGCAAAGGGAGAACGTAATTAGAATTCCAGTATGGAAAAATGCCACAGACTATGGTTGCAAATTACTTGACCAGGATTTCTTACTCTGCTTATTTTAACCTAAATAGGTCCTTTTCTACCCATCTCAAAATCACCCTGGAGAACACACATTTTTTTAGCTTTAATAACAACATCAGTAAGCAGCCTTTGGAAAGCTGATTAAGTGGCTGATGCTGGATTGGCCACTGTAACTTCTATTAAGTCTGCTTTTTTTATCACTAATGCCATTTTTTACAGGTAAAATAGCTTAAGAACAACAAAGCAAAATAGATGCACCGAACTCATTAATTATGTGCATGTTATTCTATACCTTACCCGAAAGGGACTTATTAGTGCTTTACACTGCTAACAGTAGTATTTTTAGTGTTGTCTGGGATGTGCAGTAACCTAATCTAAAAAGGCTACTCTAGAGTACAAGGGCTTTGCCAGCACTGCTGCATAGGCAGGAGTCCCTGGAGAAGGAGCTTAGGTGGCCAATGAGGATTAATATGCTTTACACCAACTCCCAGCGATGTAAATGATACAGACAAATAAATCTGGTCTTTGAATTATTTGCATCCATACTGAGGAACAGTGGAGTCGGAGCTCTGCCACTCTGGAATGCACCAACTGACATTGTGAAGTAGCAAACTGTGTGGAGCTACGCTAGTGTTGAGCTCTTTCTGGGTGTCACACATGGTCTCAAAGCTTTTTTTTTGGGGGGGGGGAGCTGGAAATGATAATTTGTTTGGAAGAAGGCAGACTAGTTTGGATAAAGGGAAAAACGTATCTTGCAGAGACAATGTGTATTCTTGTCTAATTTCTGTCCTTTCCAGCTGCATCAGTTTCAATTTGCATTTAGTAAACACACAAGACTTTACTTTTAAACCCAAAGTTTTTCAAGAGGTTTAGCAAAGTAAGCATTTAAAATATCTGCTCAATGTGTATGCAGTCATATACTTGTAGTTGTATGTATGTGTACTGGCAGATCTATTCTATGTTTTTTAAAACATCTAATTTGTTTAGAATTATGTATCTAGTATAAGTACCTTATTTCTGAAGTAAGACACCTCAGGAGTAGTTATTGAGTAATAGCAGGGAATAACGAACTCTCTTTGGTGACACCAGCAACTGTATTACAATCTGTCACTTGAACTTGATTTATTCTTGTTTTACCCAATAACTGTCCCCATCTGTGAAAAGTGAGGCAATATTCATAGCTGGTTTTTGTTTTTATTTCCAGAAACCAGGACATAAACCTGAGTGTGTGGATTTGTGTGGTGCTCACATTGAGTGGACCTCAGAGAAATCCAGCAGAAAGAATGTCTTTCAGGTAAGAGGCAACACGTGTGTTTCCTTGCTCACTTGAGCATAAATTCTGTGAAGTTAAGAGGTAAGTTTTGTTTCCTTGGTTTTAATAACTACAGACTGATTTAATACGGAGTTTTTCTTACCGATACAGGAGGGCAAACATTTTATCAAGCATCAGTTTATTGTTTTTCTAAGAGAAGGATTTCTGGTGACTGAGGCTTCTAAACACTTGAGAACCTGTTGATTTATTGATTAATGCGCTATATTCAATTTGTTTTTAAAACTTAGGAGGTAATTGCTGCGGGTTCAGGCCTAGAATCTTGACCTAAAGGACTTCCATAAACACAACTTCTTCAAACTGCTTATACAAGCACTGCTCCAACACAGTGTGGTTACTCTGTATATTTTTATTGCTGTTCAGGGTCCTCAGATGATGATGACCCAGGTTCATTTCTGGGAGAGGAGGGTTTTAAAAGCTTGCCTTTGTCAGGGCCAGCATAGAAGGACATATACTTTTTGTAGGACTATTCCTCATTGATGGAAAATAATAGTATTTATTTACTTCATCTAAAGCCTTTTGAATTGAAAGGGAGGATCGAGGCCCAAGAAAATGAAGGGATGAGGAAAGTGTTCCTGAAAGGTTAACATTCCAGGATCTGGGATCTACAACAGTTTATTGCAACATCTTCGGGTTTTGAACATAATCCAGCTCCCATGAATATCGGTGGAAAGAAGAGGGTTTTTCTTTCACTAAAAGCCACATGAAGCCACATAAAAATATTATGCTTTCTAAAGTGAGTTATTTCCCAGACTTCTAACACTAAGAATTTTTAACAATATAAAAAATAAAGGGTGAAGGCAACGTGTCAGGGTTAAGATACTGTTAATTAGCAGACAGTCTTCTGTCATTATCACCAATGAAACATGCTGGAGGAACCAACTGTGCCTGGGTCTGTGGCTTAAGAAAGAAAACCACCACACACAAAACACTCTAAGAGATTATGTGTGGTATTTTTTGAAAATAAGCCTCTATGCATGACCTGGATGTTACTGGATGAGACTTTTTCAAGGTTGTTTTTTTTCCAGGTATCTTTCTAAAACACAGGCAATATTTAGAAATATTCCTTTTCAAGACAGGAAGACTTATGCCTCTATACCCCCCACATCCTTCAGGTTGTCTTGAGACAACATTTCAAGTTTTGTCATTTCCTAGGTATTTTTAGAATAAATATTTTGGTTTTGCTGTCAATCCTCAGCTTTTTCACTTGGAATGTGATTAAGTATAACCTTAGCCTTCACTCCTGCAACCCCCCTGAGCACACTGACAGGTCTTCTGAGCTTCTAGGGTTTTATTTCTCATTTTGCAGTAAGCAAAATTTCTGTTTGGAAATGCATATTGGAGTGGTGATTCATTGCAGCTAATACTTTTCCAATGTAAAGACAAATGAAGCTCTGTTATTGATTTAACGAACTGGTTGTACAAAGACTTTGCAACGTATTTTCTTCTCACTTCTGTTAGCATGAGGTGTAACTCCACTGAATCAGAATAATGTGAGAAAGGAAACTCATGCACTACTGTTTGAACCCATTAAAACGTGTCTTCATCAAGCCAATAAGTGAGTGGGAGAGACATTAAGAAGTAAAGCATGGGAGGAAGGACATATGTTAAGACACATTTTGAAAAGGGATGGAGCATTGTTTAGACAGAGAGCTACAAGAAGATTATGCCAGATGGTAAGAGTGAAAGAGGAGAAGGCTTTGGCATCAGTAGTGGTGACATTTTGGGAAAGGAAAGGACTGAATGATACTGGTGCTACATGAGCAGATAGAGTGGGAAGAGGACTAGAGAGACAGTGAAGATTTATGAGATAGTTTGGAGGGAATCCAAAGCGAGTTCGAAAGCAGAGAGGTCAGTTTGTACCTGGGTACTGAACATTTCAGGAAACACTTCAGATGACCTACTTATCCCTAGCGGGTGGGAATAAGATTGATAATATATGTCTACTTATTCATAGATTTATTCAAATGTAAAGAATATGGGTGATTTTTTTTTTGTGACCTAAATATACATGCATTGCATTGCTGTTTGATTAAGTACATTAACTGCCTAAATCTGAAATGATCAGAAATAAGTATGATTATATCTTCAAAGCATGGCTGTGAAGCATGGATGGTGAGGTTTTGTTTCATTTCTTTCTGAATAATAAAACATTCTTTTCTGATTCAAACAGAGTAGTGGTTGCTTTTTGCTTGTGTGTTGTACTAAGAGTAGATGCAGAATTTTGAGTTTGATTTAGCCTGGGTGCTCAATTTGAATTAATGAATTATAGATTAGAAATAGAAAATGACTATTGAGATTTTGGTTTGAAGAAAAAAGGATGGAAATCTTGAATTTACAATCTAAGCATATGACAGTTAATGGATGGCAACAAGAAGATGGAGTATAGGAGTATCATAAAGAAAACCAAGTGGAAACATGATTGATGCAGAAAAAAAGAGGAAACATAGTAAATGATATTCAGACAGGAAGATTTGACTTTCTGTTCTTGATCATGAGGTTTTCAGCAGTGTTACTCCACTCATTTGAATTGAGCTACTCTCTGTTTAACAGGATAAGTCTGATCTGTCTCTCACACTATTCAATTTGTGCATGCAATCTATTCCTGTACTTGTACATGTTATGTGAGGGTTTTCCAGGTTTTCTTTAACAGTATCTGAAAACATTCACATCTTATCCAATATAACCTTCTGATTTTTATTAATTTGTTTTATTGATAATCTAGCTAGCACCAAGGAAAAGAACTGGTCAGAAACAGTTTCACGTGATGCAAGGAAGCGTAGCAGTTTGCAGTGAGGTACCATGCTGTTTGCTCTTGCTGGCTGAATGACGTGATACACTAGGTCTTCGTAAGAGGAGTGGTGAATAAAAGAAGATTTATGTTCAAATCACATGCTTTAAATATTTCTGCTAAGTGCTAGTTTGCTCTTTGGTGTTTAGCCTGAAATTTAAAGCACTGAGGATTAAAAGGATTACAACATAATCTTAAATAATCCTAAGTGTCATTTACAGAGAGATGGTTGTAATAACTAAATAAAACCATGTTAAGGGATGGCAGTGTTGTCAGTCAGCGACTGGAACAGAAACAGCTCCTATGTCGCCCTGTTGTTCTCCACTTTTCTTATTTGGCTTAGTTTGATATTTGGTAGGTGCATTTTGATGTGCTTTATCAAAACTGAAAATAACATGATGGGCTCCTTTCCAGTCAGTACTTACGTGGCTGCTGTGGCACCAGTAACTGAGTTAGTTTACAGATTTTCTCAATATTCAATGTTTTCTGCTTGTAGTAAACTTTTCAGCTGAAGTTTTTCTTTCTCCTGCTTTATTCATCCTCTACCCTAAGTGAAGTAGCCTCTTTAATTCCAAATGCTGCCCAGACTTCGTGGAAGACATGTTCTTGACTTCCAGCATCATAATTCTGGAGCTTCCTTAGCACAAAGTCTTGTGGCTGTAGATTATATCCTCGAAGAGGTTTTGGAAGATTTCTCTTGTATGATTGAAAAAAGGAAAAACTGGAGAGAGGTTAAAGGTGCAAAAAAGCATAAGCACCATACTTACCAGTGAAGCTGCTTTGTTCTCTTAGTAGTACTATTCATTTAATTAACAGGTTTTGTTTCTTTAGTGATATTTTTTTTCCCTTGTTTACCAAGTTCATTTTTAAGGAAGGTTTTATATGAAGAATTTCTGGAGTTCAGTGTCCTGGTTTTTGCCACAGATCTGGTGTGATATTGGGTTATTTTAGTACACTGCAGCTCTAAGGGGTTACTCATTCATACACAACTAAGATTTATAAGTGTATTTTGCGAACAGAGAAATCTGTGTAAGACTAACGGTATTTCAACAGTGAAACAGCTGAAAGTACAACTGTACCTATGTGAAATATGAAAGAATTCATGTTGCAGCTGTTTCATATATATAACATTTCTGGTGCTGATCTAGGGTAACTCCCTTGTCCTTGAAGCTATCCAGCTTTGTCCTAGAGCAAAATCTGAATGATAAGCTACTTTGTTCTACATACTGGAGGATCAGTATATTATCTGAATGCCTCCCAGGAATGATTTAAGTCACTATTTTTGCCATGGGAGGGATCATTTTCTTTTCCATGATCTCTTCATAGGAAGCATTGAGACTGCAACGTGGAACGGTTTTGGGTCGGGGTTGTTATTTGGATTTCTTGTTATGTTTTTAAATGTAAATGCTGTATAGAGGAGGCAAATTAAAAAAAAAAAAAAAAAGAAATGCAGCCATCTTGCACTCAGATGTGAGGATTCTTGTGGTCTTTATCAGCAGCTGGATCATGTTCCCCATCCTGAACCTGCCTTAGAAAAAGGGCTGTTTCCTGAGCCTGAGAGTGCTCTTGCCCACAGCCCTTATGAGGTGTGCAGTAACCTTAGTTGGCTTTGAATTGGACGTACATCTAATGGACATGTTACGATTTTAAAACATCTGTACAGTATTCTGTCCACTTCTGGAGATTACTGCTATGATTATTCTGTAATTTGTATCCCAGGGATCTGAATATATTATTACCTAACTAAAAGACTCAGCAACATCACAGTTATTAGATGGTGTTAGCAAGAGATTCTTTAACTGATAAACCTATAATTATTTTTGAAAAAGCACAAGAA
This sequence comes from Clamator glandarius, assembly GCA_033459285.1. Classification (NCBI taxonomy): domain Eukaryota; kingdom Metazoa; phylum Chordata; class Aves; order Cuculiformes; family Cuculidae; genus Clamator; species Clamator glandarius. The sequence continues at coordinate 1,107,370 of JAUNZM010000826.1, forward strand.
AAAGTCTTTTTCATCTTCTTGGAGAAGTTCAAGTGTATATGTTTATGTAAGAAGTACTCTGTTGGTGTAAGTGGGAGATCTTGAACGCAACCATGTGGAACAGTCTCTTCATTGTGTTCCTATTTCTCTTCTAACTGTTTTGTTATTGACCTTCCCATCAAAGCCACCATATCCAGTCAAACCTAACTGATGGATGCAGAAAAATCTTCTGATCTCTCCATGTGTCAGCTACTTTCTTATGTAACCTGAATGTAACACCTGAGAATATATGCAGAGTCGGAGCAATAGATGGCGGACACTTGAAACAGGCAGCATTTATGATGTTTTCAGGATTCTGGAACCTGACTTTTATTCTACTTTTACGATAGTGTAGGTCTGAACTTCTTTTTTTTTTTTTTTTTACATCACTTGATTTACCTCTATTGAAAAATCTCTTTATTAATTGCCCTCTTACCTTTTAATTACTTTTAAGCTAGAAGTTACAAATGAAACTATGTTTACTATAATTCAGTGTCCTATTTGATTCCCCAAATTTTCTGAGGTGTCAAGCAGATCAGATCACAACCTTTGCCTTTGAAACCTGCTGTTTTACTAGTTCTCTTAGTATGGAATACCAGACAGGAACTTGTGCAAATAATGGCAATAGAGCTGGGGTTTTGTTGTGTATCCGTATGCCAAATTTTTATTGTAGTCAAGGTCGAGCTGCTACAACTAATACTAATGTATTTATGTCACTTTTCATGAAAAAAGAGCCCAGTCTCAATTTTACCGATAATGTTAAAAAGCTATTTTCAGAAATAGTCAAGTCCACTTCTCATAAGTGACATTTTGTCATATCTGGCACTTGAAGGAAGAATCAAAATTCCCAACAGAAGTTTGATTGACTTGTAGCTAAATATCATCTTAGCTACACAGTTCCCTTTTTCCAGTTATTATCCTGTGGAAAAAACCCAAACATAAAAATGTTACTATGTAGGAAAAAAAATCACTTGAGAAGGGTAACTTCCACAACTCATGGAAGTTTTGGAAGTCTGGATGAAGAAAGAGCTGCTATGGACATGGTGCTCTGGCAATGCTGCCTGCAGCTCTGCAGATCACATCTGCTGTGATGCTGCAGGTCATCAAACATCAGGGCAATCAGCTCCTGTAACACATAAAGACTTGGGGTCTCGCTAAACCCCAGAGAACTCCAAAACTGAAAAGTGAGCCTACGTTTTCTGGGAAGATGATGCTGATTTTAAAAAAAAAAAAAATAACACACATAACCCATATTCTCCAAATCTGACATATTATGTACGCGAATGTCTGTCTTCTACAAATGATTATTATAATATAATAGCTTACCACACTTTTTTAAGAGCCCATCTTTTGATGACTGTAAGTGCTGCTATGTGAGTGACTGTGACAGGTATGAGTGTCTGTGTATGCTTATACACATGTGCTTCTTAAGAAATTATATGAATCACTTAGCTTTTGACAGCTACGCTGCAGCTTTCAGGAGTGCAGATGTTATTTGTCCATCAGAAAAGAAAATATTTATTTCCAGCCACAGGCATTTTCTGTGTTGCAAAAATAAAACACGACGACGGTTAATGCTTAATGTGCATGTGAAATAATTTTATCAGGGAGAGAGGCACAGCTGAGCATAAAGGCCTGGACAAATATGTGAGCGCACAAGAAGCACCTTGAGCCTTGGATAACACTGAACGTTACAAAAAAGCAATCTGGGTAGCTTCCCCATGAGCAAAGCGTGACAGCAGAGCCACTTATTTTTGCATCATTTCTCGGCTGAATTCACGGAGGGTTGTGCTAGGGTTTAGGTTTTGGTTTATTTTATTTCTTTTTTTTTTTTTTTTTTTTAACAGCTGAAGAAGCAAGTCGCGTTTTTTGCATGTGAAATGGCAGTGGGCTGCAGCCTCTTGCTGCATTATTCATAAACATATTGCTGCCATCTCGTGGGCAGCACACAAGCCGGCGCGGGCGACGTTGCGTTGTAGGCAGCGTTGTGTCGCGGGCAGCGCCGTGGGCAGCATCGCGTTGCTGGCAACAGGCGAGCCCAGGGCTGGCCAAAGCCACCTTGGCTCTGCCTTTCCCTGGGAAGGACTGGAAATTCAGAGGGAAAGGGTGCAGGTCACTTGGCACCCACCCTTGCGTCAAGCAGCAGTTTCTAAGCATCTTTCAGCAGGAATCGGTGCCTGGCTGAACAGTTCATACTATTAACACTTATTTTAGCTGGCTGCTAAATGAGGTAATGTCTGCTTTTAGGAAGGAATGGTGCTGCTGTAAACCTGTGCTCTCTAAATTATGCATGTGGTGGTAGTTTTATGTTTTAAAATGATGATTATCTTCTGATCAGTGGGGCTGATAGGGAAAGGGTAAATAGCTTCATAAGGGCAGGCTGCTTCTAGATAGAGCACGTAATGAGAATTATTGCTACAGATATCCAGTTTGGTGAACTTGATAAAGCCCTCAGATGCGAGGCCTTCGGTGCTGTGGTTTGTGTATTCATAAAATGGGTAAAATGGTATTTTCATAGACCTGGCAATCAACAGCTGAAAGGGAATGCAGAAATTCAAAAAGCGCCTGGCTTTCCTGATCCTTGCGTACTTTAAAGGTTTGCGACCCTCTTGAGTGCAAACAGCTAAATTAGTTTAAAAGCATCATGATTTTTGCAATCTTCTTAATGTAGAAAAAAAAAAAAATCTTAAAAAAAAAGATCGTCTTAATCCTAAACATTGCACGCAGTCCCTTTATTTATCAAACTCTTTTAAAATAAAAAGAACAAAAAAACAAAGAGAAAAATGAATCCTAAATGAACTCACTCAGAGATAATCAAATCTGACTTGTTTACGTGTTTGGTGCTGGTATTTCTGTATTCAGCCACTACATTTTTTAAAATCTTGGCTAAGTCCCTTTACTCGGTTTTTGTGTTTCTCTTTAATGAGTGAGGCAGATATTTAAAGTTGGCTGGGCACGGCTAGCCTTGGCTGTCCTCTCCCTGAAAGGCAGCACCTCACATTTGTGTGCAAAGGGATGCCAGACGACATGGTGGGGATTCACATTTTTTTTGTGGGGGAGTGATTTCTGCCACTTTCTTTGGGGAGAGGAGGGTTTGGGGTGTTTCAAGTTGTTAAATGGGCAATGACAGTGAATTTGAATGCAAGGGGAGGAATGCAAATAGTGACCTGCTCTCTCTTTTAGATAATGTACCTGTAGTTTTCAGCAGAGCAGTCATTCTCAGGCTGTGATTCATTGACCTGCTAATGGGAGGGGGGCACTTTTTGAAATGGTAAAATACAAGCTTAGTCAGCCTGGAAGACATTTAAGGTAGTTCCCAGGTAGTGTAACTGAAAGGTAAACCCAGAAGGTTTTCTACAAGGGACCTTGGCTTTTCAAACCTCCTCCTCAAACTTAGTGATTTTGAGGGAGCTGCTCCAGTCAATCTCTTCTATATAGTTGTCAAAAACTTGAGTTTAAATTTTTGAATTGCTTGAATTCTGGTGGGGTTTGGGGTTTTTTATTATTTTTTTTCCCTTTTCATTGCCTTTTGTCTGATTTGGAGTGAATAAATTCCTAGGAATTTTTTGCAATTACATCTACAATTGCACCAGTAAAATGGGGTGATCCAACAACTTTAGCAAATATTTTCTTTGGCAAACAAAGTTGCAAAGAAGAGATGTGGTTTGCTTACCATTTTGTTTAAAAACAGACTATCTAACTTATCAGAAGGTTTCACACTTAAAATCCACAGTCCTTCAGTCAGCCTCCTTAGGTTTTGCTTTTCAGATAATAGTCATGATTGTTACAAGTATATTATTATTAAAAATTCAAGGTACTTGAAACCTAGAATATATTTAGCTTTCCCCTCCTCAAGTCAAAGCTTGCAGGTGGATTACTACACATTGAGCTTTAGACTAATTTTTCAGGATGGAAATTGTGCGTTTGTATAAGTGAATATTTGTCTTGAGAGCGGATTTTAATTCATGAAAACGGGAGCCAATTATTAAGATTCTCTGAAATAACAGAATTATTATTATTTACTATTATTTGTATGTAGTCATCACTAGGTGGAGGCAAACTTTACATATTCTATTGAACATATCTGTTATAGACTGAGATGAATTGCATTGATACTGCGTAGTTAAGTGAATTATATGCTTTTTAACCAGAGCTGTTGAACTAACCTATTACCACCACATATCCAACTCTCCAACAGGCTAAGCAGACATGTGCTTTGACCACTACTACTGCTGAAAAACAATGAAAATTGAATATTTTTTTAAATCGAGGGTTGTAAAGAGATCTCTTGAATTAACCCAGAAGCATTGTTAATGTGCAGTAAGTTTATAAGAAGACACAAAGCTGGTGTCATGGAGCAAGAGATTGAAAGAACAAATATCTCTCCATTTCAAAACCCCATCCTGCAAGACTTCAGCCAGCATGTAGTGGGTTGACTGGGTCTTTATTTTTAATTTCTCTTTTAAAATATAGTAGCAAAATACATTCACAGCCCATCCATGTTTTCTCATGGTAGAAGACCACCAGCTACAAACCATATGGGTTTGATTTTGACTGAGGGTAACAAGACCAACCTCTGCTGATGCTAATACACTGACTTCACCCAAACTCTTCTAATTTATACCAGGAGTAGATCCTGCACCTTTGTATAGGTATATATAGCACCATGTTTATCTTTCTCTGTTGTGTTTGTGAGCTGATATGGCAGAATCTGTGCATAATTCTTCTCAGCTAGAACAGCCCAAGCCCTGTGCTTGAGAGACCATGGAGGGAAACACTTGATTGTGAATGTGGGAGTCCAAGACTAGAACTGTCTCTTTCTCCAGGCTTTGAGTGCTGTTATGGTTCTTTGCATCTTATAACATCCACTGGCTTTTATTGAAGGAGAAAGAAGGGTGAAATTGCCCAGCTTATAAACAAACATGAGTTAATCAGAAAATAAGCCTGGTCTTTCGGGGTGAGACATAGATTCTTTTCTAAGCATGGTGAGAAAAGTGAGGGAAATTCAGTTTTTTCATCTCATTTTATCATTTTTTACGAGAGTGGATTCAATATTATTGAGAGGTACTTCCTAAGCTTTGTAACTTCTCAGCCCCAAACTGGTGGTATGGATTTTGCTGTGGCCTCAAGCATCGTTGTCTTCCTCAGGTTGCTCTTGCCCTGCTGAGGTTAAGCTTTGCCATCACTCAGGGCCGAGTCAGTCAGTTGTGCTCTGTGGCGAGTGCCTCTCATCCTTTCCACAGATAGGGATGTAAAAATGCTGAAATGATGGAGCTGAAATACGGCCATATCTCTTTTTTTAAAATTATTTTTCCCTGTATATTCTTTTTTTTTAATGATTTGGAATCACACTTTTAATAATTATATTCACAATCTAAAATTAAATAAACATTTTGTTTAGTGCTCACAGAATTGTCAACCAGAGCTCGGGAAAGGATGTCCAGCAATTTATCAGCCGGTAGAAAATAATTATAGCAATATTTTGAAAAGCATCCGTTGTAGTTTTGTTTTGATTTATAGAATGTAAATAATCAGTTTTGATTCTTCTGTTTTAAATGACGTTTTTGAAAATAAGGCTTTTGAATAAGAGTCCCTCAAACCAAGCTGTTACTCCTGGGAAATTCTGTAGTGGTATGTTACTGACATTTGAAAAATGCACACCTTCTAAGAAAAAAACAGGAAAATTCTGTCAAACAAACTGATGGGAATTCCCAAGTTTGGAAATGCAAGTTGTTGGAAAACAACGGCACTACGATTCACCTAAGACTGTAGTTGGAGTGAAAAGAAGCATGTTTTCACCATTGCATATATTCTTTTATCTTTGTCATTCTGGAAACATAGTCTACAGGATCAGTTAAAAAGTGAAAAGCAAGGAATAAAAGAGAGTAATGTGTGTTGGAACATAACAGAACATAGACTTTCCCAGTGTAGAAAAGTGTGAAAAAAGATGATAAAATTGAATGTAAACAAAGAAATCAGGAAAATAGAAGTGGGAGTGAAGAAGAACTGTGTACAGGGAGTAGGAAAAATGTAATCTCATAGTAGAAGATCAAAGGAAGGATAGCCAATTTTTTCGACTATTCAGTAATAACTTAGATGTAGTAAGGTAAAGGAGTTGAACAAAGGGTCAGAATATCACAGATGGGAAAGGAGACAGTATTATATATAGTGAGGAGTTTACAGTTAGTTGGATGTTTTGTTGTTATTTTTTAAAGCATCAATTATTATCTCCATTTCCTGATATTACAGGACTCTCTTATAATTACTAATTTTCACTCCCTCTCCTGCACACACACTCTGTCTCACTCCTCCTTCCAGGCAACACTTCTCCACTTGTGCAGATTTGAGGGGGTAGGAGGATCTCAGGGGTTCTTTGCAAGATGCTTGTTTCCCACTGCAGAGTGTGGCATTGCCAGGACTCTTCAGGGGACTCTCTGCCAGTTATCCTTAAAAACTTGCAGAGGAGTGGGAGAAGATTTGCATACTGCCCAAGCAGGGCCAGATTAAACACCCCTTTCCACGAATATTGCATTAATGACACCAAATCATTGTGTATAAATAGTACACAATGTAAATAATGACACCAAAATCATTGCAGCTTCTGTAATAGGTTCTGTGTTATGTCAAGTTATTAGGGTCTGTCCCTTATTCCTTTCCTCCACCCCTCCTTAAGATGCTCCTTTTTGAATTCGAATGGAGACTTCACCTGTGTTTTCCCTCTCTGTCATTTTACCTTGCTCTGCTCTTGTTTTCTTTTTCTTTACCCTCTATTATACATTTTTATGTTTTAATAACAAATTTTAAGTCATTTTTTCTGCTGTTCTCAGTGTGATGACAGTGTGTCCTGATGGAAAGATAATAATGCCCAAGGAGGTTTTCTTTTATGAATTCTGCTGGTGTTACTTTCACATGCACAAATACATCATCTTGATTTCTAGCTCTGGGTCATTTCATTGCTCTTGTATGTCTTGCTACGAGATGTTTCCTGTAATTAAAAGATTAGGTTAAATAGATTATTTGTGCTGCCCTGTCTACATAAATGTTCTGTTTCTCTGCCTCTAGATACTGGCTTTTGTGTTTTAAGGCAATATTGTGGTACTTGAAGTTGCATCATGTCTCCTTTGTCTTTAAGCTGCTGACTTATTGGTAACAGAAGCAATCAAACAAGACATTTACTGTTGTAGCCTGGTAGGGTCAGTGAATTAACAGGTGCCAATAAGTTCTACAGAAGTGTTTTAATCATTTCTAAGTATTTAATGAATAGACTTTTTTAGAGGAGTGGTGACTGACCAGACTTAAGGCTGATAAAATATTTATGTTTGTATCTAGGGAACTTTTTCTTCCTTTCATGTAATTCGAGGTGTTTGCTAATGGAAAACAAAGCCTAAATTGTTGTGTAGCACACAATCAATTATAAGTTGCTATTAGATTGCCCAGGGTTTGGATACTTATCAGGAATTTATCTATATGTGCTGTGATATTCTGCGTTTATAGTCAGACTTGTTTAGAGAGAATTTTAAAGTTGGATTTCCCTGATACATCTAGAAATCTTTATTAATACTTCTGGGCTATATCAAGTAAGCCTTTTATGAACTCTATCATATTAACTGTGCATGCATAGCTGTTTGCTTGAGCTGTTGTGGTTTCAGTACTTATCACTTGTTGGGTGGTAGTTACTAGAAAAAAGACTCCAGGTCCCAGTGTGCTTGTTGGTCTATGTGATATTCATGATATTTCCTTTAAAACATGATAATAGTAATGCCATAACCACACTTAAAACTGTATGTTTTTTTCTTGATTCTTACCATAGCTTAATTTTCTCTACTTTAGGGGAATATTTCCATTCCTGCTACTTTCCTAAAATCTCATTCCTTACTTTTATTAAAACCAAACAAACAAAAAATCAATTTTTTCTGACCTATGCGTGATGTCATATTATTCCTCTCCCTCTTGAATTCTCTTTGACTTGACACGCCAAAGTGTGGAGCTGTCTCCAACTAAAGACTGGATTCCTTGGTGAGAAGAGCTCTCCATTAGGTCTTGAGGCTGTAGCAGTGCTGACCATGCCACGGCACTGCTTGTCTGAGCCTCATTCAGTTACAATCCATGAGGTACCATTGCAAATTTAGAAATGTATAAACAGTTGAAAAAATTGACTCTATTTGTTGTTGCTGTTCAATAGACCTTTGATCTGCAATGCTGGAGTACATCAGGCTGCTCCAGCAAAACCACTTTTTACCGTTGTTAGTATAATAGGGATAGCCTGGTTATCAGATTGTAAGAATTAATTTTATCATTTTGGGAGTGAGAAGTTACAGGAGCAGGAAATAATCTATTGACCAGCCAGTGCTCTCACTGGTGTCAATGAGTATGAACAGCTCAATTCTGTTGTTTTGATGTATCAGTTCTACTTAAAATATGCTATTGTTAGAGTAATAAAAATGCATTTTATTAAATAATGTCCAAGCTTCTTGGCTGTGCAGAAAATGTAACTGGGAATGTTGTGACTACAGCGGTGATATTGTCACCATCCTGCTCTCCACCTGAGCAAGGAACAGAAAGCATCCTTAGAAGCTTCCCTGATGCTGAAGGAGTTAAAAACCAGCAACTTCTGCACATTTCCCTAGTGTTACTTAGTAATTTGAACACACAGAGTTCTATGGAAATGATGTAATACAGGGGACAACATTTTTATTACCAAGACCAACTCCTTCAGAGATATAGACGATATATATGTGCTGTAGTATATAGTACTGTATATTCCACAGTGCCATTTTCTCCTTCTCTTCCTTTAACCCTGTCTTCTACCTGCTTTTTTCTTCCCTTTCTGTATCTTCACGAATTCCCTTATTGTCTGCAACCATATTACAAGCAGTATGTTGATATGTCTATTTGTTATCTCTGAAGACAGTTAGCGCTGGGTTTGAAGCACATCATCTTTCCAGCTCTGCAGCATGCAGAGAAGAATGTGCTTATAATCAGTCAAGGTAAAGTAATTGCAGATAACAATAATAATATAGCAACAGCCAATGTATTTGTCAACTCGGCTGCAATGGTTTGGGTTTTCTGCTCAACTCAGTGAATGTGTGCGTGGCATGTGGAGGAAAGCAGTCAGTTTTGTGAATTTGATGTATGCAAAACTGATAATGCAGTTACTGAAATGTAGATCGTATCTGCTGATGTAATTAAAAATACACATCTGCCTCTTTGAAAAAGCAGTTCAGTCATTGGATTTTTGGTTTTAGTCTTTCAGAGGCAATGGTGCCAATCTGAGCAAGTCTACAGTCACTTTGTTTGGACAAACTCTCACTTAGTTACTTTTTGTTCATATATGCCTTAACAAGTTCTTTTGTACTTCTTTGAGTGTTAATTGATGTAAACAAAGTCTGCATTTTATCTAATCCCTCTGAAGCTTGTTAAAATTAGAGATGTGCCAAATTATTCAAAAGCAGGTTGTAAAGTAAGTGAACCATTAGATCCACTGGCTCACAAATGGCATAGACAATGTGTGCTCTGTTTGCTTCTTTTTCAGGGACTGTTTATTTCAGAACTTTCAAATCACATTTCTTTTGCATCTTTAATATTGTGTTTAGTTAATCTGTATGGCAGAAGTATAGTACAAGCAGCAGGGCTGAGCGTGACTATAGCTATTTCTAGAAAAGTCCACATACACACTCCTAATTGAGCATACCTAGCAGTCAGCTTGGTTAATTTATATATCCAGCATTTTCTTTTCACAGAGATGCCCATTTGTCAGCATGTCTTTTTCTTTGCAGGAAGTGTGATTCGCAGAGTTCCTTATTATCCAGGTTCTAATGTGTTATTGGTGGGAATGGTTGGACTCGACAATCCGGTGGGTCTCTTCCAACCTAGTGATTCTATGATTCTATGATTTTAGTAAAGGTAATCTAATCGACAAGACACCCTGCTAGCCTCAGAAAATTCTCTGTGGCATAGAGTGAGCTCTAAGGCATCATCTCCATGAAAAAGTTAATCGGATTGATATAACTGCATGGAATTTATGGCCCATGTCCCCTAGCCTGGTAACTAGCTCCCTCACTATAAACTGTTCTCAAAATCTTGAAGTTTAGGGCTTCTGTGATTCTGCTATTCTACTATGTCTATACTTGCTCCTTTGGCTTGTCTTTTAGGAAATGATCCTCTTCCATCTTCTGCCTCCTCCCTAGACTCCAAGACCTTTGTTCTTGTGCTAGTATGAGACAATCCCATTTACCAGCACAGTTGAGTAACTGTGTCTGCGCTATAAACACGCTTCCACTCCAGTCCTAGTTCCCTTCCTGACTTGAATACCAAGTGGGTTCTCTAAAGTCTTCTCATACTATATCGCAAAGAGAATTTCAATATGCCAACTGCAGAGCTCTGCAATCAAATTAAAACTTGTTCTGATCTTGCTCACTTTACCTGATTTCCATATGAACAGTGTTGTAGGCAGGGTCTCAAAATCAAGTACTCCCAAGTATCAGTCAATTAAGTATTCATCAAGTACAGTCCTGAGTTAATACTTTACTGGCTGATCTGTGTTGTGTATTGTGGTGCTCCTCTCTGTGTCCTTTAAAGCTGGATGTGTTTGTCTTTCCCTTTATACTTCCACTGTATGCTCCTACAGATAGAAGTGCTGGATTCGCTCCATGGGTAGGTAGTGCCTGACGCAGCAAGGTACACTCCTGGAGATTCACTTTAATGCAAATTATAAAAACTTGATAAAATAACAAGAAAACATCTCTATGCCCTGTTTTCAAGTTTTATTCAAAGATGTTAAAAGGTGAACAGGGATGAATAATTGCACATCCTACAATTGCACATTTTGCAGCATCCCTTACAAATTATTGTACCAGAAGCTTGATTCTTAAATGCCAAATATTATCTCAGGCAAAGATATTGTATCTAGGCAGCAGGAACATACAATACTGCCTTCAAGGTGAAGGAAAGCAAATCTAGAGAGAAGATGGCTAATGCTGAGGATTTCCCTGGAGCTTGGGAAGTGGCTGGTTGGACCCACAGAGTGGCTGATATTCCTAATTAGGAATCGGATTCATGAATACCTTAATAGACCCAGCTAGCAGTGATTTGGGCTTAGATTAAGCTGTAGGACTTTTTTTTCCAAATGAAAATGTCTTACGGACAATTCTTTTATCAGGTGAAGCTGATATAATCTGGTGATACATGTTAGATGAGACAGATCTGGAAGATCAGTATCTATCTCTATCTTATCTTTCATAATTCTCTGTTTTTTTCTAGCTGCCAGCACCATAGTATCTAATCTTTCTAGCAAACAGGTGGCTCTTGCAGCATGCTTTACAATCAGTCAGACTTTGGCTCAGTCTAATTTGCTTAATCATATTAATTAATTACTTTTGTAAATGTCAGAAAAGTTGAGAGCACATTTTACTTTTAAAAAAGATTTTTGAAGATCATTCTAGTAAATATGTAACTTTGAAATATCTGCAGTATTTTTACTGAAGTTTCAGAGCATAGTTACATTGATTATTCATTAAAAGCCAACTATTCAACTTCCTCAGCCTTCTTTAGCAAATGACTTAGATTTCTATGAATTTATTTCCTTTTTTATAACAGTTCAATTAGGTGATGCCAGCTAATTTCAGTCTATGCCTTATTCTGCTTGTCACTTAATTTGTTTGGTAGTCACATTGTGACATTGTTGTATTCAGTGTACCTTCTGATTGGAGAAAAAGTATTTCTAGTATTACGTGAATACTATAGACTAAAAATGATCAGGGTTTACACAAACACCTTTTATTTCTCTGTACTAAGACTTACTGAGGAGAGGTTTTTTAGAATTGTAGAATAATAGCTTGACTCCAGTTGGAAGGTACTTACAAGGATCATCAAGTCCGACTCGTGTCCCTGTATAGGACAACCCCAATATTCACATTATGTGAATGAAGGCATTGTCCAAATGCTTCTTGAATATAGTCAGACTGGATGCCGTGATTACGTCCTTTGAGAGCCTGTTCCAGTGCTCCACCGCCCAATGGGTGAAGAACTTTTTCCTGATATCCATGCTAAACCTCCCTTGGCACATCTTCCTGCCTTTCCCTCAAGTCCTTATCATTGTCCACCAGAGAGAAGAGATCAGCGCCTGCCCCTCCTCCCTTGTGAGGAAGTTGTAGACCACGAAGAAGTCTACCCTCAGTCTCCTCCTCATCTGAACAGACCAACTGACGTTAGTTGCTCCTCAGATGGCTTCCCCTCTAAAATTTTTACCAGATTCATGGCCTTCCTTTGGATGCTCTCCAGTAGCTTTATATCCTTTTAAATAATTGGAATATTGGAAATCCCAAGGGTCAGCTGTAGAGCAGGAAATGTAAAGTGTCACATACCTCCTAAAGGTGAAACTCATAGGTGCTGTGAGCAATCTGTCTTGACCATTGCTATTCGTTAACAAAACCGGTGACAATATCTTCTTGATTTAATTTATAATATTAATGAGATCTTGAGAACAGTCACAGTACAAAAGTTAATACTTCTGTGCAGTACTCTTTTTCTGCTTTTTGTTGTGTCTGTGTTTGCATGATATGTGGTTGTTTAGTAATGATCAGGAGGGAGGTCAAAGCGTAGGTGATGCTTTGAGTGACAGTTGTGGAAGTAAAAAATACTGACACTATACAGATATCTGCAGTCACTGAATTGTAGCAAGCCTAGGTGTAATGAAGGAAAACAAATGCTCCTACCTCAAGAAGCCTTGAGGGAATCACTTGAAATAAAGCCTAATTGACTAACAAATGTACAAATGGTGCTTTTCCTTACATCTGACCATGTTTTGCGCTTACCATAATTTCTTTCTGCTAACACATTTTCTGACTAATGGCATCTGATGCATTCAGTCTCCACTGCCAGTCTGGGTGCAGACGATGTGCTCCAGATGTGCATTGTAAGCGCACTGTCCTGCAGCAATAAGTCCGTCTGTTCCCATCTGTAACAGTATTTAACTTTGAAAAGGACAGTGATCGTTACTAAGAATTTCTCTTTTCTCCAGTCTGTTTGAGGGCCTGTGACTTTTAAATTAACAATAAGGGAATATGAGAAACTTAAAAAAAAACGAGTTCTGCCACATACTAAGTTCAGATTCATCACCATGTCTCCTCTTGACTCAAGATCATGCCAACAATGAGTAGTAAATGTATCTGGATGCCTGTGGTTGTATACATGTATGGATGGAAGTACACTCTTCTTTCTGAATAATGACATCTTCAGGTTGCAGGTGTTGATGCCAGGAGAGCATCGACCAGGCAGAGGTGGCTTTTTGTCCTTTCTTGGTGGTTTTCTCACCGTAGCAGCTATCTTGGGTTACAGAGGCATTATCTATAACAGGCATATATTTCCTATATACAGAAATATTTTCTATATATGCCTGTTATAGATAATGCCTCTGTAACAGGCATATGTAACAGGCATATATAGAGAATTTTCTAAATGGAAGTCCTGTTGCCTAATCTGGACAATTCATCAAACTAATATGTTTTAAATGAATACCACTCTTCTACAACACTTCTATATAAAAATGTTCTTCTGGTTGAAAGCAGAGCCCGTGGTCAGCACAAGGGATAGAGTCCGCAGCAGCAATTTGCATCCGATGAAGTCCACACATTCTATCACCATGCTACACTATTGGTGCTGCCAGTTTAGAAGCAATCTTAAAATGCTGTCCCATGAGAATTTAATTATTTCCTATATGCTATTCACGCTGTATTATTATTAATACTCCTCAAGCTACGAGTTTGTGGATAGTATCTTCTAATTTCCCAAATATGCATGGAAATAGCAGGCATTATATAGAGGAAAAAGTAAGCTGAACATGAGCATAAGGGTTTGTGTTTATTGTCTAGGAATTTGTCTGTCTAATTCTCAGAGATGGCTCTATGTGGTATTTTTACAATGAAACAAAACGAAGGTTACACCAGAACTTGGCCTCGTTTACTTTAAAGCTCACTAAATCTCAACAACTTTTCAGTGAATATGGGGTAAATTTAAGCAGAAGAAGGCAGATTTTGTATGGATCTGGACCAATTGATGTTTTTTGGCAGAAACAATAGAAAACATATTGCACTGTGTTTTTATGTTTGTTTCCTCATACTGTGTGGTTTTGTCTGGTTTCTCTGCTAGCAAGGTTCAAGCTGGCGAGCCACGCAGTTTCCTTTTGATTTCTTTGTTGTTCGTTTATTGGAATTTGAGATTGGAAGCAGATACAGTGGATGAGAACCCAAGCGAGCCAAAATGTTTTCAGTCTGCCTGTGCAGCCCTGCCTGAAAGCTCAAGTCATTGAATTTTATACAGCAGTGATATTAAGCTAATTCTTCCAACTCTTCTGGAACGTATATTTCCATTAGAATGGATGTATTCACATAAACTAGTTATTTTAATATTCTTCTGAACTGGAATGCAATTACTTACTCAAATTAGCCTTTCAAAATATTGAGTAAAGGGGTTATGACATTCTGATCCTTCACAAGGGTATGGTCAAAAATTCGAAGTTTGTCAAGATTCAAGATGTAAGTGTATGAAATGGAGTATAAACACAGGTTATGTATACTCCATCTGCACCAATAATATTTTAAAAACTTAATCAGTATAATATTGCTTGACAGAATAGCACAAGATAAACTAATATTTTCAGTTCAACTGCATAAAGGCAGTTTAAAAATAGGACTTACCATTTGATCATGCATTATTTTCCTGATGAAAGGACATGTGGAAACTTTAAGAAATGATAATCCAACATAAAATATAAAAATGTACAAATTTTATCCAAATGCTTTAGACAAGCCAATATGGCAACCAGTATAACATACTCTGCTGCTCACTAGCATACTTTCAGAATCAGATCTTAAATTTTTTTAATGTTTGAATTTTTTGATGTTACAGACGGGTCTAGGCAAAGCACTGGGGCTCCAGTGTGTTCACATCTGAAGCTGTTGTTTAGCATCTGGCTCCCACCTGCCCACTTAGCATAATTACTAAGCATCAAACGCTGTTTTGCTCATCTCCAGACTTCAAAGCCTCAAAGGGTAGACCCTGTGTTCCTCTAAGAGCCTGCCATGTTCATCACTGGTGCTGTATGACTTGGGGGTTTCTTACAAACCTTTTCTTGAAACCTTTTGCATCTACCCCACTTCCCACACAATGCAGGAAGGAGAGAGGGAGCTCCAAGACCAAACATCTCTCCACTGTGTGCACAGTATGAAATGCAAGGGAATTTTTTTCATGTCATATTGTCATTAAGGAGGAAAAAAAGAACTGACTTCCAGTAAGACACTTCTGGTAAGACAACCAGAGTGCTTTATCTGGTGTCTGTCCCGCTTTGTGTACTTACCCAACTTTATTTAGGTGACTTGGTGTGAACAAAGACTCTGAGACTTCTCTTCTGTCCGAAAAAAGAAACTAAGATCTCATTCCTTCCAGCTTGAGAGAAGGCTTTTGTGGTCTTCAACCCTGAACTTGTGAGATTCTTAGGGAGCTGCCTGGATTTATCTGTCTTCAGTTTGTTACATTATAGTTCTCCCTTGGATCTTCCACTGCATTTTCGTCAAGTGCAATAACATTGTCCCTCTTCAGCTTCATAGGAACTGCAAAATGTTCTTAGATATATACAGATGGCCAGAGATAAAAGAACGTTTTCATACCTATGACCATTCCTCTTTGATGTGCATTTACTTACATTCTAGCACTCCTTAGCCCAGTATTTCTGAGCCTGAGCTAGGAATGCTCTTTTCCCGATAGCGTGAAAGCCGTGCAGCCATGGGCAGGCTTGGGCACACCTGCTGGCTGCCTGAGAATTAAATAAATCCTCCGTTCAGAAATAAAACCCAGACTGTAAATGTATGCATAGTAAACACATCTTGCAGAACAAAAGCTGCAGGTAAGTAATCATTTTTGTGTTCTTTGTAGCAGGTACATACATGCTTTGTTATAGACATGTTACTCTTTCTAATTTCTGTTGCTTTCCTTTAACTCATGGTGGTTTAGAGATGTTATATTGATGTTTTTGTAATGAAAAATGTGCAATGCTCAAAAAATTTAAAAGTAAACTTTCCTAAAAATGTCGTGCTCAATTTTCCTGTACAGATTAATGTGTCAGGCAAATGATAAATATCAACAATGTTTTCAGAGCAAAAATACTTTAGATAAGGGGCAGAGGCAAAGAAAATACATGTTGGGTACTTAGGACAGGAGTGAGTTAAGAGTCTTTGATAGCGGTTACTCTGCTAGTCCAAATAATGACTAATTACCATAGCAATCCTTATGTTCTGTGCCATACGGACCCCACCATTCCTACTTAAAAACACTAATGGCAAATATACATTGCAAACAGATGCCATGTGCACATATCATTTGAAAAGACTTTTAGGAAAACAAGAATGCTGGTCTTTGGATAGAAGCAGAGCAGTTGCACTGCAGGGTGGCAAAGCATCAGTGATTCCCATCCCACAAGAGAGTCCCCATCTGTGCCACCACTGCGAGAGGATTTGGGATGGAATGAGAAAGAAAAGCCTGACTCAGGTTTTAATAGAAATTGCACTCTCCAGATATAGCTTTTCTATGATACTAGCACACCTTGATCTTAAAGTACTAAAGCTGAGCAGGCTGAGCTGCTCTTAATTAGCTTCCAGATGATGGTGGTCCTCAGCTGCTAGGGAATAGCTTTGAAACCCAGACTGCAAGGTAGTTTAGGTGTCCCTATCTCATGGACTGTCTGGAGGAATGATGGTTTAGATTATTCTGCCCCCAGAAATGAAATATCCTTTTCCTGTTTTGAGCTAACTTCTGCTTAGAACAGTCCTCTTGTTGCTGAATAGACTACAGGATTCCTTGTCTGCCCCAGTCACTTTATGGTAGCTCTTAAATAAGAAAAGAAAATGACAGATTTGTAACCCAGGGACTGGTGCAGGTGCACTGTGATTGGGGATGAAGGAAGAGAGGACTGTGCATCAATATAATTCCTACCCCCATACAGCCCCGGGGGAGGTGGGTTCTCCAAGGAGCAGGGTTCCTGAGTGACCTGCACCTGCCCCAGTAATCCGATGTCTGTGTAATAAAACTGTAGGCACAGTGTAAAATTAACCTGCAATAAAGAATCAGTTTAGGAGGGAGAAATAGACCTAGAGAAAACATATCTTTTGAAGTACAAAGGGTCAGTAATTTGAAAAAATGTAGTTAAATTCTGGCAAGCACACATATTTGCCAGAAACTTATGCTGTGAAAGTAAGAAAGAGAGACAACGGGGGAAAAAGCTTGGCTTGAAAATGATTGCTCTGGATCTTGCCACTGTAGTCTGGGTAAACCATCATCAAACCTTTTATAAAAAGAAAACAGAGGTCTTTAGAGCTGATCCTAGAGATCAGGGTTTTTGGTTCGTAGGGTCTGAGTAAACGCCCAGCCTACTGACAGGCTGCCAGCACGTGCATCCTCTCCCACAGAATCATAGAATAACCAGGTTGGAAGAGACCCACCGGTTGGACCCATTGAGTCCAAGCATTCCTATTAAGCACATTTCCCATCACACAGCTTAGCCGTGCTCCTGGCAGCAGCAGTTGGTACCAGGAGCTGGAGAGGCTGCAGGCACAGCTGGCATCAGGCAAAATCAAGGGACACATTAATGTCAGCTCGGCAGTGGTGGCCAGTGGCACGGCTCTGCCACTTGACACAGCATAAGACGAACATGTCAGGAGGGAATTGAGATATGTTTGAAAATTGACCTGTGAGCAGCTTTCCAAATTAAGAAAGAATTTCTCTGATATTTCTGCCATTTTTGGGGTGGCTTTGTGATGTTAGAGGGGTTAAGATATTCTCTTTTGTGGATATCCAATTCTTTATAGAAGACCTTAATAATATGAAAGTTTGAATCTCTCATATACTGGTGAAAATGGTTTCTGGTATAAACTGCCTACTAATCGGCTCATACAACCACTGCAATGTCAAAGCATATATAACCAGTGACTCCATGGTAATTCCTGAAGCATCATGAGATCTTAATTAATGAGGCATGGCCAAGAACTCACCAACTTTAATAGAGTAAACATGTCAAGGAAAATGTGTTTTTCTCTTAAAATATGAAGTTTCGAGGCATCAAAAGAGAAAGACCTACTCTGACCTTAAAATTTTTCAAAGGGGTGTCTTTAGGGCATCCAAATATTTTAAAATATGATCTCAGATTCCCTCCAGCTACCTGCCCTCCTGTCCTGCTCGTTAAGTCCTATATTTTTACTGCTTTCTAACGCTGTACTACTGGGCCCTTCAGAATGATGCTTACACTACACATTCCTCCAGACAGTCTTTCACACTTCATAAGGCTCTGAACTATCATTAATTAGGAGGAATTTCCTTCTGAAAGTCCCTTATATCTCACTGATGGTGCATGAAGAAATAGATATATCTTCACCAAATGAATAGTTTCTCCCTGTTGGTCATTATCATTGCGGGACAGTGAAATCTGTCCTGGTGTCACTGAACACGGGCACACAAGGCAAGCTTACAGAAAATATTTGTGTATCCAAAGGCAAAGTGGTATTTTGTTTCTGTGGGAGTTTATCTGTGTGTGATATCCTTGTTCAGTCAAGCCCTTCCTACACCACTACTTGCTGCGGTAATCTCTCCAATTATATTTTTTTCAGCAAATCTCATTATTTATGTTTCAAATTGCATTTTTATAAGAGATCCAACAGTAAATATGATGTGCTATTAGCTTTAATGCATTCCATATTTAATCGGCATTCCTATTTTTTTTCATTTAACATCTGGATGAAAATACTAGTGGATAATTTATACTATTAACACTTTTTAAACTCTGCTCTATATGGAGTGAAAAGCACCTAGTCTCACCACTTCATGCATAGGCTAAGGCCCAGTGTAAAAACCTCAAGCTTCTTTTTGTAAACCTTGAAGACATTTATCTATGTTATATGTAGTCAGACCCTTAGGAATCTTTTCTATCTCTCCCCCAGGACATTACAGGACATTTTCCATGTATATCTTAGTGGGATTGTTCAGTACCGTATCCATTCCATCTACCTCCAACTTCACCTGAAGGGCAAAATCCTTAAGATCTTGACACAATACTGATAAATACATGGAATTATTAAAGTTGCCATCTCAGCAGAGTAGGATTGCTGCCGCCTTTGTTCTCAGGGGAATACATATTTCACCCAGTAGCAAGACACCCAACTGCTGCTACAATCAAAACTCTCTGAAATGCCTTTAAGCTAATCATCTTTGAACATAAGCCTTTGTTGTTAAATCAGGGACCTTCTAGATGCAAGGCACAGAAACCTTTTTGTGTTTTTTTTTTTTTTTCTCCACCTTGCACAAAACAGCTTTAAGCCTGTCACCGCTGACAGTAAGGTTCAGTGATCTGTCAACATTCACCCCTGATAAAGACAGTGAGAGAAATCCATGGCTCTGGAGAGTTCAGTAGAGACCAAACAGTATGTTTGCAAAAGAGCATTTTTATATGTTTTCTTGTGACAGCACTAGTTTAACAGAAAATAGTTGGAGTGTGCCAAAAAAGGGTGAAAAAGAAAGAAAAGGGAAAAAAAAAAAAGGAAAAAAGACAGAAGTAGTAAGTTAGGCTAGCATGACATGATGGATCTGGGCTATGACAAACAGAATTGGAAAAAAACTTCCCTGGGGACCAACTATACCAGGTTTGCTGAATTGTATTTCTTGATTTCTTACTGTGCAACAGTGCTTTTTAGTGTTGGATTGACTAGGCTTCAGAATATTTTTAAAACTGTACAAATCAAAGCCCATGTATCTTAAAAATGAAAGATGTAAAAGGTTTAGGAGTTTGATGTATTGAAAGACATTCTGTATTCCCTCATGTGAGTATTAAATGTACACTTTGTCTGTCTGATGAATTTTAAATCTTTGTGGATTGCAACATGTACCATGGCAATTTAGGGGGTATGAGCCTTGGCTGAAAAAACTGTAAAGGATGTGCGGTGGTCAGGCTTCAAACTAAGCTGTTCTTCACTTTTTCTGATTTTCCTAGGTGATGCGATACATACCCAATATAATTTATAGACAGCTAAGTGGGAGCATTTGGGGTAAAATCTTGAAAAATACCTCTTGGAACCAATTAACCCTGATGACAGTAGATGAAGAGAGATTTTATTTTGCTTTAATTTCAGTGTAATATGAAAAATAAGGAAATATTTATAAAGAAAGGAAAGACTAGAGGAATCAAAATATTTTGGAATAGCAACTGTCTCTGTTCAATCCTAACGTAATGTCAAACAATGGCCTCAATTGGTGACGAGAAATGTAAGGACAGGAGGCTTCAGGGGACTGAAAAACAGCGTTAGATGACATTCATCTCAAAAACTCTGCTTTTGAGGTGCCTCAACAGAACTGGCATAGCAGGCCAGAATTGCAAGGTGTGTTTTATTGAGTCCCATTATCTCTCCCCATTTAATTCTTTTTTCCAGTGGTCAAAAATCTCTCCTTCCACCATAGCACCATTTTCTACAACATGGTTATAAATGCTTATAAGCACAAACCCTAAAACATGAAGTGATAGGTTGTAAAATCTACACAAAGTATATTACCAGTGCTTTAAAGGGGATGATTTGTATGTGTGTTTCATAATATGTCAGCTGCCTGGTTGGTAGGACTAGAGAGTGAGGGTGGAAAAAAAGAAGAAATGTTCCCTTTCCAATGTTTTTTTGAGAAATATTGAGATATTTGCTGTAATGTCTGAGGACTTGATTTTCTGATATTAAATCCTGAATTCTTCGGGGATTTTGAGACAGAAAGACTTGTGATAGAGCTCTCAGACATAAAAAAAACCCAAACAAACCAACTTGTGATCATGCAAAAATCTAACGGTAGGTGCAAGGCTGAGCCTGGACAGGCATCCCAAGTGATGAATGTTAAGACTGGCTAGGCTGGATGAGGCTTTGAGCAACCTAATCCAGCAGAAGGTGTCCATTCACATGGTAGGGGGATTGGAATGGGATGAGATTTAAGGTCCCTTCTGACCAAAACCATCCTGTGATTCTATGTTCTCACTATGAACATCGACTTCACAGAAATTTCATGATTTAGAAAGTTTTCCCTACATTTGTTTAGAGTTGGGGAAATCAAAGATGTAAATATCAAAACTGGAGTCACATACTTTATGAAGCACCAAAAATAGTTACTGTTTTTAGATCTGAGGCCATGCAACTCCTACAAGGTAACAGTTGTGTCTGCAGCTGGAGTATTCCAGATCAGGGGCTGCTTTAGTTCCATGTCTAATAATGTATATTAAAAAAATAAATACCTGCAGTAATTTTAAAGGAATATAAAAAGTCTTCTCCTTTCCATGACCTTCCAGCTCATATCATGAAAGGTCACCTGTGAGATTCTAAGTGAATTCTGGACTCCGCAAGGGGGATAGTGGTGCTGTTGCCAATTGCTTTGACTCGCATTATCAGGCATGGTACTGCCAATCACTCTGCTGATGCCTGTCAGGTTTCTGCTGCTGCCAAGCAGAATGTAAAATTGACAGGGAATATTACAGTGCTCGTCAAATGCTGTGAGATACCTCTGCCTTGGGGAGAGAAGGCACCTGTGGTTACAGACAAGGATCAGAGCCCATGCACACTTTTTTGTTCCCTTTACATGTTTTAGAACTTATTAATTTTAGAAACGAAGTGCATAGTTCACCCATATTAAGATTCTGATTATGAAACTGATATTTCCACAGATTGAGCTAACATTCAATATAATTTTCAATGCAAGGCTTACACATAGATATGAAATAAAATCAGAGTAGGATTAGATTTGTGACATTGGAAACAATACTCATTAATTCTGCAGTCTGAAGTTTTGAGGGGTTGATCTGTATCTTTTTATAATATGTACTGTGGTGAGTTCCAAAAACCTGTCTACATGTTTCTTTTCTATTTGACATGGTTTCTTAAATTTCAGGAAGTTCTCTTACACCTATTGCTATATACTTAGGTCTTTCTGCACAAAACCAAGTGTTGTATTTGTACAGCCATTTATAGAGTGGTTCATCAATCATCTCGGTAGTATAGGGTTTCACAAATATAATATGCACAAAACTACAGCCAGCTGGACTTTTGGATTTCTAATAGGACAATGACATGCCAAAACTGCTTTGCCATTACAACATGACACTACATATTCTGTAGAACAGAGAAGACTCATGAATACATTCAAGAGAAGTCAATAGCTTGTGCAGCTATAGAGAATTATTTAATTAAATCTGGAAGCTTTCGAGGAAGCCATAAAAATGAGGTTAATAAGTCAGACTAATAAATTCTATATAATTAAGCTCCCCAAATATAGAAATTTCAGAATACGATGCTAAACATATCACAGTAGGGACATCAATTTATTTAATCTTAACACTGTTGCATTGTCTCCATGAACTTCCATTGGTGTCACAATAAGATTATTATGACAGCACCATTAAGCCTCATTCAAATAAATGGGGAATTAGTGTCATGATGGAAACAGCTGCAGCTAAGAGCTGCTGTCTATGATCAGTAGGTGGCTGGGTTGTTTTTTTTTTTCAAAAATTCAAATATTTTGCTATTACAATAATTATATTTTCTGGTTTTATATATATATATACATGGTGCAATGAAGAAACCTGAGTTTTCAAGTCACAGTGAAAACCAACACAGGAAAGTGTAAAATGCATGGCAATATACGTTGTTTCAGAAAATCTTCACCCTTTCAGCTCCATTTGCAATATTTCTCCTGATGTGTCTAAAGCCTCAACAGCACAGATATATTGCTAGATTTTAGGACTGTCAGTCGATAACTTGTGTGTTGTCAAGAATCTCTATTTAGTCTGTTGTACACCTTCCTCTTTCCCAGAGGGCAGATAATAAAAGACTTTTTGTCAGTCACAGGAGCCACAGAGAGGGGAGGATGGAGATCATACCAGTGACAAGTACAGCGGCTTTAATGACTTAGAAGACAGAGTGCTCTGAGCTTTCATTCCCGTCCACCCTTGTTCACCTTCCATCCTTAGTTACCTATACAGCACCTCTCCATCTGCTTCCCATGTGCTGCTGTACAGCTTTGAGAGAGCCCTTCACTGCAAGCGCTCCTCTCCTGGCATTGCATGTATCGCAATTTTTCTTAAATCCTAATGGATTCAATAATGACTTTAGGATTTGAAACTCTTCAAACAAGTTTTCTCTCATGCATTAAACATTGAGATCTCTGCAGATTTGTAAAGAAACATATTTAGATTTGTGTTTGTGTGTTTCACATAGATTCTTCTGTTTAATAGAAAATGAAAATATTTTATGTATCATATCGAAAAGAAAGTTGAGAGTTCTTTATGCAAAAATGCATGTCTGAACCATGTCTATCCATATTGAAAAAATATTTCTCCATGCTTCCTAGGGGAGATTTAGATTAGTATGCATGTTTCAGGACCAAATTAAAAGCTAGAGATACTTAATATTTTAAGCTCTAGACTGGGGGTGTTGCAGAGTGGTTGTTTCGAAATCCAAGTCAGTTTACGGTTAATATTGTAAGTAACAATTCAAGTGAGACCACAATCTTATGGATTTTTATTGGTGTTTAAGCAGAATGGTTGTTTTTCTTCATAATGAAGATTTCAACTTTTAAAAGCGGAAATACCTGCTACCTGTGTAACAGCTTGTATTCTGCCCTAAAGGATTCAGACATTGTAATAATGCAGTAAAATGGCAATATACAAAATATATGGTAAAATCCTTTCCTCCTTATGCAAGTGGTTTACCCTGTCACTCACCACCTGTATATATCCTTTCTCACACAGTCCAACCTGCTACAGTATTTCTGCGTCCTGCACTTCAAATAGTTTAGATTGCTGAAACTTGGGAGGTCGGTGTATTCGTTCCCACTGTTTCCTCTGGGCATGTTAATGGCCACTGTGCTCTTAGGAGAAAACCAGTAACGTGAGACTTAGTCATATCCCCAGGCCTTTGGGAACAAGGGCTTTTCTGTGCAAATGGAAAGTAAGCACCTGTTGTAAACAAATTAAATACTGTTATTAAAAAATACAAATATTGTTATCTGCCAAAATCTTGCCAATCAAAGCGAACCAGTTGGTGGTAGAAAGTACAATACAAGATATGTTCTAAGTAGGTATACTGTGCATCTCTTGTGTAAGTGTTCTTTGATGAAAAGGCAGTTTGTTTGGGCTACCTAGATTGAATTTCTTGTAGGGCAGCTGCTTTAGAGGGCATAAGATATTTCTCTCGGCCACCTGTTTCCTTTTATTGTGTTAGCATTTGAGTTTGTTGGGCCAGCCCCTGTGAAGAGATAAGGCAGAGCTGCTGTGTTTTGTTTATAAGGGCATACTTGTTCATGCTTCTAAATATCAGTGGAAGGGACTTCAGCAGAACAACCCCATGCGAATTGGATGACACAGCTGCTTTTATTATGAACTTCAGTTACTTGTGGTTTTGTATCTTGGCACACCGCTGTCTTTTCTTTTTTTTATTTTTACTTGCCTTGCCATGGCTTAAGAAAAGAGTTAAACTAATTTTGTCTTTTAAAACAGCTGCAGATCTGGAGAAGGAAAAAAATTCCAGACTTTGCAGTAGAGAAATATTCATCTGTGGCCTTCAAACCAGGACCACATCTTGTCAACGCTCATGTCTTGCATGGTCCTTTCCACCAAAACAGTCTGAGTCTTTCTCTTCCAATTTAATATATTTTCCCTGTCAGATCGCCTTGGTAAATCCTCATTTAAGGTACACAGCCAGAGTGAAGCGAGTGCTCAGTGTGGAGGGATGGGTTTGGGGCAGTATGTTGATGGTTGCAATTCTGCTTAGTGAACCTCAGAAGATGCACAGTGGAATGTGATGTCAGAGGACTTCAAAATGCCGCGCAAATACCTGTGTGGCTGCAAAGAGAAATGATTTTATTTTTGACAAGGCATGCTTGGAAATCTCAAGTAAAACTTCCAGATTATGATATAGAGCAGCAATTAAACAATATTTCCTCCTTTGCAGGAATATCGAGATACATTACTGGTTCTAAGACAAGGAAATGGCTAAGAGTTAAAAAAATATTCAGACACTGGTGAAACCAGTCTTGTACATCAGAAATTCAATATACAGAAAGAAATTTAAATGTTAACTTTTTAAGTGCCATCTCCGTTAATTTACCAAAATCAAAAAAATCTTAAAAATGGGCATTTAAAAATATGAAAGTTGCAGCATGAATGCAGTTATTTTTACGGTACTTTATGTCTGCTTATTGACATTGATGATGTCTTCTTACTGAATTCATGTTCATGACCTTAAAAATAAATTACCCACAAATAAATAAATAAATACATAAAATCATTGTTTTTATCAAACTATTTTTAATGTTTTAAAAAAATCCCCAAACACTTCACTCTACTGCTTATGATTCTTGATAAAATCATGCAAACAGAGCCAGTTTGATGGTATTTTTTTGTTTACAGTATTGCTATGTTGTTTTGGTTAACAGAGTGAAAAACAGCACAGTTAGACTACAAGTAAAAATGTTTTATTCTTAGTTTGTTTCATCAATAAAAGCTGACATTTTTGCAAGAAAGATGTTATACTATTGAAATTAACTCTTAGTCAATTGTAAATAATTGTATTATATTGGTAGGTTATCATGAAGATTAGAAATCATTTCCTACAGAATCATGTTCTTGCTTTCTCAGCACTGTTTCAATTGAAAGGAATTTGAATGAAGTGCATCTCATTACTAACATAAAGTAGATGGAGCTTGAATAATTTTTATATTTATTTTCCATAGATAGCTATTACATTTCTTATCCTATCCATCCAAATTTTATAAAATAAATTGTTTTAATCCATTTTTTGGAGAGAAGCAATGAATTTGTTTCTGCAGAAGTAATACATCTGAATATATTATAATATGCATAAAAATCTGTTAACACAGTTATTTATACAAAAAGTGTAGCTGCCTTACCTTTGATTTAATTTACATACTTTATTTGCCTTCTGACAAGCTCTTCCCTTGCCTTTTTTTATTTATGTGCCAAAAATATGTCTTTTCAGATAAGTCAACTAAAACTTTAATGTATTGTATATTTTAAAACTACATAAAATGTTTTATGCATTCGCTAGTTTTTTCCCACAAGCATTTGTTAAAGGTGATGCTATATCAAGATTAGACATGTTTTACCACTGATAACAGCATAATGACATTGTATTTCTTAAATATTATGAGCAAATAGATGTGTTCTATTTTAAAAACTAAGCTGACATTTAGGTTGAATTATCAAGCATTAAAAAAAAACAGAAAGGAAAAGAAATTCTTTATTACTTAGAGGTTAAAACTTTGGCAGCCTTCATTTTTTTTTTAAATGTAAGAATTCAAGCCCACACCCTGAGAAAAAATTTGATGCATTTACTTTAAGTATGTGAAAGATGTGAACAACATAATTATTTTTCCATTCAAATGTGGAAAACAATAAAAGTTTCCCATATGTAGTTCATAGGCTGTAACTCACATCACTCAGCACTAAAGCAATAAGCAATAGCGTGTTGATACAAAGAGCTCCAACTCTGGAAACATCAGTTTAACCCTTGCTGGCTTTCCTCTGCACTTTGCTACTGTAAACATGGTCTGAATTTACATAAGCCACCGTTCATATTCTTGTGAGTTCATAATATAAATAATGCAGAAAATCTCATTCACTTGCCTAAATTATGCTAGTCATTACAGATGATTCATGTAAGTATTAATCTCTTGGATGTGGCAGAAAACTAGGGAGGAGAAACTACCTATCAGATCATTTGCAGTTAAGAACCTGCTGCTTATCTCTAAGCTTTGCTTGAAATGCTTGTAGTAATTAGGTGTGCATCTTTTCACTCTCCTGCTATCCAAGTGGCAATATGGGCTTCTCTGTGATTTCCTCATGCTAGAAAATAAAATTTGTGGAAATATGTTAAAATACCAATGTGTCTGGGGCTAGGATGGTGTTCTGCAAGCTCAAGGGAAATATCTACAAATATCTTTATTTGCTGCATTAGGGTTGCATGATGAGGGAATGAATTGAGCAAGCAAATGCTTAAATGTTTGTCTCCTAAGAAAATTTTAGAGTAATCATTCTTATGTCTCTGAAGGACAGGTCTGAAAATGCTGGATGTCTCTTACCTTGGAAAAACTGGACACAAAAGACAAAAATGTTGTCAGGATTAGCTTTATAACTGTCTTTTTGGTAAGAAATGAATCAAGATGATCATTCATTGACAGGTTTCTGTACAATTCTATAACTGTGGCCCTCTCCGTCTTCTACTTCACATGCATGATCTTCCTCTGAGCTTCTGCAACTTTTCACCTTCCAGGAACATAAAAAAGCACTGGCACACGTTGCCCAAGATGTCACAGATGCCCCGTCCCTGCAGGTGTTCCAGGCCAGGGTGGATGGGGCTTTGAGCAACCTGATCCAGTGGAAGGAGTCCTTGTCCGTGGCAGGGTGGAACTGGATGAGCTTTAAGGCCCCTTCCAAGCCAAACCATTCTGTGATTCTGTGATGTGTAAATATTAGTTGGGGTTGTAACCTTTCTGTTTGTGCCTCTGAGAAAACATGGGCATGGCAAACTCCAGGAAAGGGCAACTGGTGGCTGACAGAAGAAATTAGCTGTTGAAACCACTGATGCAGTTTGTGTTTTGATGATGCTCTAATGTCTTTGCAACCCTAGTGTCTGTGCATGTACTTAGTTCTCCCTCTTTCTTGAGTTGAAGCAGGGAGCGGGCTCTGCTGCACGATGGCCAGGCTCCAAAGGGCACATGGTACAAGAAGCAGCGTGGAGGAAACACATAATTGGGCATTTATCAGGAAAGTAGAGAATGAGTCAGAGTAGAAAATATATTGCCGTCATTAGTCACAGATATTAGGAGCTGGACATTTATACCTGATGTTCATTAATAGTTGATGGATATATATAATATAATACATTGCTGGATAATTACATTTAAAATGCTTTAAAATATTCTCCTTTTTTTTTTTTTTTTAAAGACAGTTGTGTCATGAAAACTCTAGGTTTGCTAATAGCAAATGTAAACTCTACAATCTTTAAAAAGCAGTCTTTAATCCCACTTCTTGTGCAGTGGTTTTGTAATACTGTCCATTCCACCGTATTCCAGACTCTCCATTAGCTCAGGAGTGTGCCAGCTTGTAGTTAGAAGGTGAAGGAACATGAAGGTGGGGAGTATAACAAAAAGATATGTCATTCATATTGCTAGAAATACTGTTGTGAAGAATCAGATGTGAGAGAGTGAGTGGTTTCTGCAGGCTTTGCCATTGTTTACAGAAAAATCTAATGTGCTCATTATTAGAGAAGACCTGCAGAAATGGAATATTTTGCCCTTGTACAGCCAGTCAGAGCTTTCAGGTAGATACCAGCATTATGTTCAAAACTTCACATCTCAAATATCTTAAGTATTTGAATACTTTGTGTCTCAAATTTAAAAGCAGAATAAAGACATTGATTTTAGTGTTTAACTAAACCATTCCATATTTTCTTGCCTTTTCTCTTGACACTATGCTCAGACTTGCTTTTGAAAGCCCTAAAGTTTATTTGCAAGAGCTTTTACCTTAATTTTATGGATTATATGGTATTCTTCACTATGAAGTTTTAAAAGATTTAAAAGATACAAAAGAAAAATCCTTGCTCAAATGTAGAAGTTATTTTTGCAGTAACGTATGTCATGATTTTTAAACATTCAGGCCTTTAAACTTTTTTTTTATAGTGTATGTTCTTGCCAATCCCAGCACAGTTCTACAAAGTAAAATATTTGGCAGTGAATTCATATTAACAGATGGAACAAGAAATTAACACGTTTTTGCTTCGCTAATTCACAGTTCTTTTAATACGCTAATTCTAAATCACCTGTTCTGACTTTGACAGGCTACAGACACCTGTTTGGGGTAATATTCCACAGCTAATTATTACATGAGAAACTCAGTTTCCAACAAAAGGGTTTCTGTGTGAAATTGTCATAGTTAGCAAATTAGTAATACCAACTTTATACAAAAATAGCTTGAGGTTTTAATTTACATGTACTTAACCCTGCCTGAAGAACTGGAAGCAGTGGGATTGTACAGGGGGTAGCTTGTCCCCCAGCTCACTGGTGAGTTGGAGCCACTGCCCAGTACCCGCTGGAGCTGTGAAATTCCTGGTGTGAGTCCCAGTCCTCATAGCTGAGTCTGTGATGCCAGACTGCAAGGGAAGAGGTCAAGAAGTTTCTTCAAAGGAGAAAGCTTGGAGTAATTTCCAGTTCATTTGGGTTGGTGTAGTATAGAGGCCAAGTAAGAAAAAAAAAGGTCTTTATAGAAATGCTAGCGCTGCCGCAACATAAAGACGTTGCACTGCTGTTACACTCTGAGTTTTTACTGTTTGCCTCTACATATCAGATATAGCAGTTTAGAACTGAGCTTAGTGTTGTAGGATGCAATGTTTAAATATTGCCCCAAAAGCTGGCAGTGGATAATTTTATCCTATATCATTGAATGTGTGAGCTGTTTTTCTTAATGTATCTGTGCCTGTAAGAAAAAAAAAAAATATACATGTTTTGTAGTTGCCTTTTTAGAAGTTTATTACACTCCTGTCATAATGAGTCATCATGTTCATATAGGAAAGAGGGGGAAGGGAGGAGAAGAGAAGCTATTGCATCTCACTGCTCTTCTCCTCTGCTCTTTTGCTCTTGCCATAAAAGACATGATGCAGCCGTCATCCTCTGTCCCAGCTGTGCAGCAGTGTGGAGGCCAAATAGAGTTTGTAGCAGTAACAACTTTATGATAATGGTGAAAAAACAAACCTGGCATAGGAATGAGAAGATGAGCAAGTTTGCCCAGTGCAATAGGATGA
Organism: Clamator glandarius; assembly: GCA_033459285.1. Taxonomy (NCBI): domain Eukaryota; kingdom Metazoa; phylum Chordata; class Aves; order Cuculiformes; family Cuculidae; genus Clamator; species Clamator glandarius. The sequence goes on from JAUNZM010000826.1 coordinate 1,137,261, forward strand.
GAAAAATTGTTCGATGTGTGAGAGAAAAGGTAGAGATAGGCTGGACACAACCACATCTTACCACAAAGTATGATGTCTACAAAGCAGCACCGGTACTACTATAAACCCTTTGTATTCTGTTTTTCTCATCACCCTTACGTCTTAAAACACAAAATTAATCTTAAGTCTTTTGCTCATCTTATTTTGAACCTTCCTTAATTCATCTCCTAACATTTTGTCAGGAGCTTATTGATGGTAATGATGTTTTATTGCTCCACTGTAAGATACAAATGACTCGGTGAATCTCTCCCCTTTTTTCTCTCTGCCTTTGAATCTTCCTTTCTTTTCTTCTGTCTCTTCCTCACCTTTACATCTACTCCTCCTTCCCTTTTAATAATATTAATAATTGTAATGAAGTTCAGCTGTCTTGTCAGATAATTTACTGCAAGCTGTGATACAAATCACATAGCCTTAAAAATGTCATTGTTGTGATAAGCCTAATGAAAGTAATACATGGGAAATTCTAAGTTGATCATCAGTAACAGCCTTTGCTCAGGTGTGCTTCCTTCAGGGATGTGAGGCAGCAAGAGCTCATAATGAACCTGAGGGACCCAAATATATTGGCTACTCGTTGCCATTCCCAAGAACCAGGAGACTCTGGAGTGGAAGTCTATTTTGCTGCCAACCCAAGCAAATTGGAGATGTCTTTACTTTTCCTGTTTCCTGAGGAAAATAAGTAGAACCTACCCATTTTTTTTTTTGTATATGTGCCCACACATGCTTTCCAGGGATGGAAATATAGGGATAGGTTTCTAAATCAGGGAATGCTCAACAATCCTGTAGTAACATGACTGATTTACTAGTTACTGTAATGAGATTAAGCAAGTGCTAATAATAAAAGGAATGTAACTGGTCCATAATGGCTCCGTCTGCTGAGTCAAATTAAGTTCATTTACTCTTACTGCATTAGTTCTTTTACTTCAGAAAAACTGATTGAAATGAAGCTGCCTGTTACCTGGTGTGAGCACAGATTCTATAATCATGTAACTCCTCTAATTAGAGATAATAATTTTATATTTAAATAGTTTTTCAGTTATAACTCTCAGTACAAATGCCATATAGTGGCTAAACGTGTCATTAGACATAGTCATAGGAGCATAACAACTCTTCCAAGTACGCAAACTGTAAAGTCTCACTCTCAGTGCTGTGTGCTCTTGTCTTTCTTTACAAAAAAAGATGTTAAATCATCCATTTGTAGTAATCTTCCACAGCTTGTCATGTAGAGGAGATAGAATGTCCATCAGGAAATTTCCTTTCTGCTTTCTGTAGGACAAAATTCATTCTAAATAGTGCATCCTTATGTGAACTTAGACAGCCCACTAATTTTGAAGTGAATATAAGATAGTCCTTCCTACCATCAAAATTATGCTTAGGATCTGCAGAAGATGTGTGGAGTTAGGACTGACACCCGCACTGGAAGGAGCTTTTTGGTTTTGGATTGTATTTGCATGAATAGTATTTTATTGCTAATGCCTGTGTCCTTAAATGACTCTAACTTAGTGTATGACAGTAGTTTTCAGTTGTAGTTTGTGCATGCTGCTTTGTAAGACTTTGTTATTGCTTTAATCAGTTTCATTACACCTCGGTGTCTAGATCCTCTCCTTGTCAAAATATCATAGTAAGGCATTAACCATGGAATGATGACATGAATCTTAAGGCAGTAGGATCTGGCATTGATGCCGAGGGATTTCTGCTCTTCCACTTGTGTACTCGTATGTTCCTGTCTTTTTCTTCTGGTTATTTATGTGTGACCTAAGAAGAATTCCAGCTAGTTAAAGCCACATAAAAGAATTTGCCTCTTCAGTTTACAATGGATTTCCAAGAATCACAATCAGCACGTTTTGTCTGTCGTTGCTTATCTGACCCTGAAAAGTGACAGGACGTGAACCAGGGAAAAATAAGTACCAATGAACAGCACCACAGGAGCGATGCCTTTGCTCACTGGGGCTGTGAAAGAGCTACCCAGTTGGTTGTTATGCACAGTGATTGATCCCCTCTTCATCGAACCTTATGTGATAGATAAGGGAAATAGTCAAGTCTGGAAGATGCTATTTTGTGCTCCTATTAACTGGAGGATTTTCAGCAGATGTCTTAATAGTTGGAAATCAGCAATACTATGTGGATTTATTTGTATGCCATCTGAACCATTTGACTTGCCAGATGCATGTTGTTTAATAGCCTTTTGTACATCATTTTCAGAAGATAGTTCAGTAAGATTTTCTTTTATTGTGTGAAATAACCCATTTTGTGGATAACATTTCCTATTGTTCGAATGTGTGTTGAAGAGACTAATCGGGTGCAGTCATTGCAGAAAAAAAGAGAATATGCAAAATGCTAGCCCATGCATTGAGAAGCACAATAGAAACTTGTGATGAAGTCATTCTTTATATCTTTTATGAACATCACACATTTTTCCTGCTCTTTAGATGTCTTTTGGTTGGCAGTGATCTTTGTGTAAGTACTTAAAAGCCACTTTACTGCTTCAGCGTTTAGTTTGTTTCAGTCTTTCCTATCTTGTTACTGTCAACATTATCATACACTAATATGGTTTAAATTATTTGCAGACGTTTCAGTCCTCCACCTTAACATGAAGATAGTTTCAGCTTTCCATTGTTCTTGTATTCAAGCATATCTGAAAAGATAAAGGAAATCTTAGGTCTCATGCTAATTCACATCATATAGTCCTTGCCAACCACTGTATGACTTGATGAAAGTGAAATACAAGTATGATGCATTGATTAATTACTGAGACGAGGTTTGCTTTATTGATTTTTATTTTGATTATCCCTCAGTACCTCAATATAATACATTAATACTGCTGACTATGTGTGTGTTTAAAGTATAATTTTGCAGTATTTACTGTACAACATGAATGACGAGTCATTCAAAAGTATTCACTGATTTTAGTGGTAATTACTATCGTGATGTATTGGATTCTGGGAATGAGTCTTTGTATATCAGGGATAGTGAACAATGAGGTAAAGAGCCAAAAGCTATCAAATCAGGCTGATATGAAGAGTTCATAAAATTCAATTTTGTGATTAATTCACATAAAATAGTACAACAGGACTACTTGAATGCTCAAAGGTATTAATCAGTGTCTATGGAAAAGAGTGGTCAAATAAGGATCAAGAAGCTCATCCAGATTTTTGGCAAAGCTGCCAGAGATAGATGTAAATTATGAAAAATAAAATTTCAAGGCAGACAGTGTTATCAAACTGAAGGTACCTTAATGCTCCAGTCATCAGATAAAACGGCTGTCTACCAGTGACAAAGGTCCCATATGAATCTAGATGCAGAAATGTGTGGGACGTACATTCAGCAACTCCAGCCACCAGATGGTAGACTCTGCTTACTGGTGAAGTCAGCTCTACTGTCTGGTCACCAGTTGGCAGAAACAGCAGTAGACAAATTACATCACCTTAGAATCACAAAGCATAGCATTGCTCCTGTATTTTGATGAAAGTGTAACCCTTCTTTCAAATTTCTGATAAAACACAAAAAACAACCGAATCCCTGTCAATATTATGCAGCATCTATAAATATTCTCAGATGTAGACCGAGAAGGAAAGTATATTTTTATTAGGCTGTTTATTATGTGAGTGGAATTAGCAAGAGACAGTTGGTGTAGAAAATTAATGAACTAGAGTTTCATGGCTGGAATTGACTCCAACCTGCCTTATGTTACCAGTAAAATTTGTTTGGGGAACCTCAACATACTCTTTAGGAGACATTTGTCCATTTTGCCAAATGATCACACAACTGAGCACATTCTAATGGCATTTTCTGCTATATTTTAAATTTTTCTTTCATTGTGTAGAAACAAAATACAGTGATAGAACACAAATGTTTGCGTTTAGAGAAGGCATTTTTTTTAAGCCTATGAATCATTTGCATGTGTGGGAGATACATATATGTGGTTGAGAGTCATACCAAATATTTTAAAAGAGCCAACAAGGACTAATTGGACAAAATCTCAATGATTTTGTGCCTAGTAAGGTATGAACTGTAAAAGACAGCTGAAAGCATTGGGTTTTGCAAAGAGAATGAAAACCATCTGTCAGAAATACTTTCCACAGATTATACTCGGTCCAGCTATTAATTAAGTGATTTTGCCTTACTACTCTCAACAGAGCAAATCCTTCATTACTGGGAGCAAACCAGAGGTATGTGTTTGACCTTCGACCTTCCATGTCAAAGAAAGATGGTTGCATGTCATCTCCTAACAGCAAATGAAAGAAAGAAACAGAAGGGCCATCCCCTACACATAGGCATACTTACTGTATCTCAAGCGCAAAGTCGTAGTGTCACAACCGTGATGAGTTTTACTTTAAAACCTCAGTCTTTACGTTGGATACTAAGGTGTGTACCGTCACTTCCACTGGTGTGGTCAAAAGCTGATGCTCTTCAGAGGTGACTAAGAGAACTGTGGCTGTGAACCACAGGCATCCTGCTTGACTTTGCCAGTGGGTTTTCGGCCGAGTGTCTGACACAAGAGTTGCCAAGAGACTTTCCAAGCCTCATTTAAATGAATGGGACTTTTCTGTTGTGTTTGGTAGGCTCTAGCTCTGCTCTCCTTTCCTGTAGTGCCACTAGCCTGGCTTTCATCATCTCTTGTAATGCATTACGGTGAGACTGTCCTTTGGGCTCCCGGTGGACCTTTACAGGTAGAGATGGAAAACAAAGTGATGATATTCAGGGATAATTCTTTGCTTTTTATTCTCTTTCATAGTAATGGATGGGCCATCTCTGATTGCCTGCTGTTGTCCACATCTAGTTGTAAATGAAGGTTTGTCACGGCATTGATATTCATTCACTCGTTGATATTACTTTGACCATGATACACCAATATGCTTCTCTCTGCCCTCATTCTCCCTTGTTCTGAGGCAGATGTTGTGATGAACGGCAATTTTCATGGTGAACTACATAATAAAGGCATTCCAGTTTCCTAGGAGGGAAAATGTTGATACTCCTTAATTATTATAATGGATTGAGAATATTTGCAATTAACAGGTTCAGTGGAAGGCAAGCATCTTTGTGTGTCTTTACTGATGCTATTTAGTTCTGGTCTTTCAGCATCCCTTTGTATGTCGTGCAGTCCTATGCTCTTTTGTCTTCTAGTTCATTGAACAAATGAGTTCTGTCCTAGGGCCAAAATCTGAAAGTACCAAGTGCAGATCTCTGGAGTAGGTCCCTGACTTAGAAGAATAAAATACCAAGATTCACCTAATCTTCTTTGGCATGAAAAATTCAGCTGGACGTCTCCTAAGAAAATGCTTCTTATGACCTCTGGTTCTCAAGTCAGACTACTACATAGAAGTCCATCTTATAATAAGTTGCTTTTTCTGCTTTTTATTCTAACTATTCCAGGAAGCATTATCCAGAGCTGTACAAAATCTAATGACTGATTTCTTCAAAGCTAATCGAAAATTCTCAGACCTATTAAAAAATCTGTTCTGGATACTTGTAATTTTTCAGCTTTAAACCTGTGAATCAGAATGCCTGAAACCTGAGTTATTATCAACAGTTTCAGCATGGAGCATGTCGAGGGATGCGATATTGCCACAATGCTACGCATGCACAAACCGTGCAGCTGAGCTGTTATGTAGGTGAAGTAAACTGAGGGTTACATGGTCACTGCAGATTGTTTTCTCTTAAGACTGATGAGCAAACTACATAATAATATGTAGAAATTAAACTAGTTTTAAGTGTTTCAATTGACTTTATGGAAACAGTAGCAATTCCATGCTGCTATAGCTGAATCTTTTCAAGTCTCCGAGCATGGCCAAATATTACTCTATGTATGTGTATGTATATATATATATAGTTGTCTATAACAAGGGGCACAATGTGGATTATATGCTTTGGCACAGTAACAGAAGTCTCCATGTCAGAGGATTTCCTCTTTCTGAGACTGTGAAGAACCCAAAATTGCAGTGTAAGACCCCCTCTTACAGTCATCTGCAACCTCATGTATCTTCACATGTAGTGGCAAACTCTACTGCTTCATGCAACCAGCCTTTGATGTTAATGAAAACGCACAAGGACTTGAGGTTAAATATGTGTGGGGAAGTTCTCTTACACACAGGAACTTCAATTTTTCGTTGCTTTTTTTGTGGGATATCTGTATCTATTCACTGAATCTTGGAAGACTGTTAAAAGAGTTTGTCTTTGCTATGTGATCTACCTGTAGTAAATGATTCATTTAGTCAAGTTTGATACTAGCTGAAACATTTACAGCTTTCAAAACCACAACAGTGCCAAGAAATGAGGGTGATTGAGATGACAAATCACACTGCAAAAAGACAACAAACAAACGTAAATAATGATTGGTTAATCTGGGCTACTATTTCCCATTTTCCTTTGTACTTCTGACTACATATATGTAAAATACAGTTATAAATGAGCATGCCTGTTTCAATTCTCCTTTTAGACTGTGTACCAACACATTGTATAAACATGAGTTTTTGAAGCCATTTAGTGCTCCACCAAAGTAACAGGGCATTAGACTCTCATTCATTCATCTGAAAACAATTAGGAGAAAATGCCACTTATCTTAAATTGTATTTGTCAGATTTTCTTCATCAAACTTGGTAAATACATATCTTCTGACATTTTGATGTATAATCATCAGTCTGGGGTAAACCTGAGTGACTGGGCTTTGGCCCGTGAATAGCTTTTGTTGCTGTGTGACATTAAAATGTTGTGCTGGATTTTTTAAAAAAGATATAATGAATATTCAAAATTAGAGTTATTCTCCATTGTACCCACAGTAGGTCAAGTGTCATAAGATCAAGAGAATACTTAGTATGCAATCTAGAGGTTTTATAAATGTTTCTGAATTGAATTTTTTGCATGGTAAATGCTTTGGAACTTCTGTCGATGAGAAATGTAAATTAAGTGTCAATTTTCAATTGAATGGACGAGTTAAAATGGCGATGTTTTAATTGTCTTTACAGATTCATTGCATTCGTAGATAGTAATGATCATTCACCCTTCTTTCTCTGAAAACTTCCTTTGAACCTACTTCTACACTACTGCAGTTTTTCCGTCCCCTATCATTACATGCAGTGAAGTTCAGTCATCAATAAAACATTCAGTGCCCCCACCTGAAGACATACATCCTCTCATTAAGTGATGTTACATGGAACCTGATTAGAATTACGGTGTATAAGTTTTTGACATTCAAAAGTTAGGATAATTTGCTAATATCTGTAGCTTCATCTTTAAAAGGCGTCTGAGAGATGCATTTGTAGCATTGCCCTACAATGATTTTTGTAGTTGACAAGTATTTTATGTAGTCATAGATTCTTGATTTAACCATTTGTCTGATTTGTTCAACTGACCTGTGGAAATCTGGATCTGGGTCCTGATACTTTTAGTCCTCAAATAAATATGCAAACCTAAATAATTTTTAAAACTATGTAAATTGAAACTATTCGATATCTTTTTCTGTAGGAGAAAGAAATATGAATAGGAGTAAAAGAATGGAGATAGAACAGATGAAATGGCAGGGTTGTAGTTACAGCTTGTATCTTTGTGTTGGTTTTTGAGAGACGAGGTAGGGTTGGTTATTTTAGTAATTGTTTACCATGTAGTCATTGAATTGTCTCATGTTGTCTGTTTTAACTTTCCTTTTCCTTTTGCTGTATTCCAGAGGAGTTAGGAGGGAAGTTTTCATTTGCAGCTAAGTTTGAAAAGTCTATCTGGGCACACCGAGGAGTAGCAGAGTGGTATTTTCTGAGGGTGTTAAATAGCCGATGTCCTGTAGGTCTGTGTGGGTCACACTTGCTTGTAAGCCTGGTAGCTCCAGGGAATGCCTGATTTACCACTTGTGCAGAGGGATTACGGTACACAGGCACAATAGAAAATGTAAAAAGGGTTTGTTGCCTGCCAACAGTCTGTATAGCCATGTTAGACTCAAAGCTTTCTTGTGATTCTGAGGTCCTCAAACTGCCTGCAGGAGAAGGGCTTTCAGGAGTCACCAGCCAGAAACTCTTGCTGATGGCATGTGAACTGTGGGATAAATGTTGAAACAGAGCATCCATTGATTTCCACTCTCTCCCCAAGCTCCCTCCAGCCAGCTGAGCCCTGTGCTTGAGAATCTTTTGTGTTTCAGGTATGATATTATGACCCTCTTCCCAAAGATGCTTTCTTCCTAGTGGCTCTCACTCAGTGCTCATAGGGAACTCTGTTATAAAAGACAGTACATAAGCACAAATTTTGTTGTATTGAGGATGATTACCCAGAATAACTGAATAATCAGGGCACAGAGGACTGTTTATTCAATTGAATTCACACAGTGTCTATTTCATTTCAAATCTATCTGAAATTGGAGGCTGCAAGAGAGGCTGCCCATGTTTTGGATTATTTTATACTTGTTTTGTGAAAAATGGGCATTATTGCATGTCCCTGTATGAGCATACAGGGCTCATCTGAGGAAAGGTAAGCATGGATGAGCATAGCAATGAAGAGAAGTAAAGTTTTTAAGGCTTCATCCTACTTTCCTGACTCATTTAAAACAAGCAGTGAACTCAACATCATCTTTGTTTTAATAAAGACTATAATAATAGTAATGACAGCTCCAGATTTTCTCAAAAATAAGAAGGTTAATGTAGTATCTGGAATCTGACCTCAGGTCTAAATTGCGATTCTAATGTTAATCGTTATGAGACATATCTTCACACCTCATAAATCCAGTCAGCCTGTTTCTACTATCCAGTGCAATATTTAAATAAAGAGCAGTTTCACAAAGACATGCATCACTATAGATTCCCTCTTTGCACTTTTTCAAATTATGTTGCTGCTTTATACAAACCACCTTTCATGAGCTGTCTGCCAGAAAGCTCTAAAAATAATAGCACAGACGCTTGCAACAACAAATTGGCTACCTCACTTTCACTGAATCGAATGTTCAAATGCAAAGGTTTTTGCTTCCAAGTATTTGAGGCATACCTTGAATATGCTACCAGGCTCAGATGTACTAGTTATAAAAATACAGTGGAAGATAAAGAAGTTGTTTACATTCATTGTGATTTCCATTTTTTAAAATAAGATGTATTAAAATGAAGGGTGAAAAGAGACAGTTTGACACGGTTAGCAATTGCACAGAAATGTAGCTAAATAAAAATCTGTGGTTGTTTTTATCTTGAAATTGTACTTTCTACATCATCTGTATGGACGCATGCCCATGTATGCATTTACTTGTGTTGTTTGTCTCACATTCGAAGGGTTTGTGTTCATCCCCTGTTCAGAAGGGAGTAAAATATGGTGTGGAAAGAACAGAGCTCATCTCTGTATCTGGACAAGTACAGAGTTCCTACCTGACTGCTTCCTATCAGCTGGAGTGCTTCTAATAGGATCGGAGCAGCACCAGGTTTCTATGATTTTCAGATAGCTCAAACTGCTTTCTTGTCTTTGTGGCTGTAGAAGGCATGGTACCTTCTTTGTCATATTTTCAAAACTAGAATAAATTTTGGGGTGTTGAGACATTTGAGGAAATTATATTACCAGTGCTTGTTTGATCCTATATGTACTACTTGGGTGAACAAATAGAGCTTCCACGGTCAATGAAAAGATTTGTGAGTATTCTTATCAATGTAAACGGCACTCTTGCCCACAACGAATGTTCACTCAGCCACCCATGAACACCTCTTCATAATACTGGGGCTTCTTTCTCCAAACCACCTAAGAACATATAGCTTTTTTTTACTCATGGCTACTACATCCAGTTCTCAAATGCCTTCAAGAGGGATATGATGACATACTTATGTATTCATGAGATCATTTTTCATAAGCTGTTCACGTATGGAGTTTGCAAGCCACGCAGCCTTCTTTCCTCTGGGAACCAGAAAAAAAGAACAGCTGAGAACTGAGCAAAACTATACAAGTTTTTTTAAACATCCGTTTCTAAAACAGAGTTTTTATAGTTCCCCCCGAACTTCCTGGGACAATTTCTTCCCGCTCTTCGTATCGTAAGTGATAAAATGCAAATGTCAAACATTATTAGTTCTGTAACATGAGTAGTAATTTTTGGTTTTGCTAAACCATTTATATAGGAAAATCTGGAATGTTTCCAGCCATCTTCACTATCATTTAGTCCTTAAAACCCAGAACAGACATTTAAACTGAAAAACATTATATCTTGAGTGCAGATGCACATGCAGCACCATCAGTAGATGAATAGTTGTAGTCTTGAACTGGCATCGCTATCAAACAGACTCTATATAATTAAATAAGAAAGCGTTTTAACAAAAACTTACATCTTGGGCACTCCTTTGTGAGTAAAGGAGTGAGCTGCAGGAGGAGAAAAGTCCACAAGTGATTAGCAGTTGATTTTCATGAGAAATTTCCCACACCTCTAATTTGATTTTTTTCTTTTCTTTAATGAATACTTTTCTCAGTGATGTTGTTTGTTGTTTAAGATACCTCCCAGCATCATTTTTAATGTCACTAGAACATGCAGGCTCTGCAGTCTGGCGAACTTAAAATACCAAACAGCTCATAAAAAACAGTGGCTCTTATGGCAATACAGATAGCAGCTTCTGTATTAGATTTGTACTTCTTTAAAGCTGCTTTTTCTATATCTCAAGGCTGTTTCATGCAAATATTTAAGTTTAGGTATTCTCACAAACGAGCAGCCATAACATTTCAGTAACTTTGTTTTAAAAGAAAGACTTTTGAACATGGAGGAAATATTAATACATCAAACAAAGTGAAAGACAAGGTAGTTTAACTTGTTGGTTTGTTTGCCGAAACTCTAAAGTAAATACACCGTAGCTAAAAGTGTTCCATTTTTATCTGCCTGCTGCAGTAATGGCTGTGTTACTTCAGGGCTTACACTTCAATAATTGATCAGGGTTTGTATAGCACCGGCTAAGAGCAAAAATAAGAGTGTTGCTTTGAACAAACTGCTGCAATGTTATAGCATTAGGCACAGAAACAAGATTCTGGAAATATAGATATATAAAAAACAGGAAAAAGATGGATAAGTTGGAGTGGTAAATACTGCTTCAGGCTAGAAAGTAATGAGAATTTTTCCATAGAGAGTTTTGACCTGCTATTCAAAAATTGTTTCTTGTCTTAATAAATCCTAAAAGTGTAATTTACTTGCAAAAGGGAAAGAACAAAGGCACCAAAATTCTTTTGATAACAACACTTGTTAAGGTTGATAAGTTGGGTTTCAAATGTGTGAAGAAAAATGTGTGACAGTTTGTTTTAAGGTGACAACCTAAGTGTTCAGATACTTCCATCTTGTGCTGTTTATAAAGCAGTACACTAGGAAATGCTTTACACATGTATATTAGAAGTGGATACAATACATAACGTACCTTCCCATCAAATTTTGCAAAAGCTTTAGTATCTGTTTACAAATTTTCAAAGTAATTGCTATGATTTATCTATTAAATTAAGGTTATTTTGGAACATGATCAGTATAAATCAAAATTCCATGTAGTAATACTTCTTTCTTTTTGACAATAAATTACTTCTAGCCTTCATTTAAAAAATCTTTTCTATTGTTTTCAGGGTTTTATATTGTCTTCTGCTGACATAGTTTTACTACCAAATAAAAGCAACATAGCATATTTACTATGCTGCTGAAAATTACTGTTAAATTGATAAAGTGTGAGAAATTCTCAATAAAAGATGAAAATGCCACCTTTAATCTCTTCTTCACAGAACAGGTTCCTCCAAAGTGGATAATATTGAATAGCATTGGTATCATAATGTTTTTTTAACTTTATGGATTTGTCAAATATTTTAAATTTTATGGCTAAATGATAGGAAATGTAATTTATATATGATTCGGCACGGTTATCTCAAACGAAGTGTGCACCAATATACACAAATAAAACCGGGGATGCAACTGTATTTGAGGGCACTTCATGTTTAACTACCTGATACAGCATTTGAAGTCTGTAGGTTATTTTCAAATATACTCATGAATATATATTACTGTGTTTGATTACTACAGCAACCTAAAGTTTCTCAAATAATAGGAAAAAGAACTTGATAGTTACAGCCTTCTCCTCCTCTCTTCATGTATAAAGCAGTAAAGGAAAAAGTATTAACTGGTTTCCAAACGGTGTAGGCAGGGTTGCATGGCATATGGTAGTTTGTTGTTATTGAGTACTTCACAATATTACATGGATGTTGGTCTCCAATACATGCCATTTTTATATCAGAAAATCAGTGTTCTGCATGAACCTCTCAGTATCTGATCACGGTAATTCCTAGGTATTTCATTTCGTTATTACTATTATCAGGCAGCGGTGCTTTCTGCCGAAGTCACTTGTGTGCTAAAAACAAAGCACAGAACCAAACAAAACCTTCTCTAGTGTTGTTTTGAAGTGACGCCACTTCAGTGGCATTTAGCAAAAAACCTGCTCAGATGGCAAAGAAGTTGCTCCAGCGGAATTTGATAAAAAGCCAATTGCATGGTATTAAGCCACATTCCTATTGAGAATTCGTATTGACAATGTATTACTTCTTGTAAGAAATATTACTTGAAAAAGTGATGAGAAAAATATGATGCTAATGTTCAAATTCTAATTAACACCACATTCTACCATTTTGATCCAACTGTATTAGTTCTGTTTTCTCTGTGTACATAAAGCTTAAAAATGTTAATGATTTAAGAGTTAGACTTTCCTATAACATCATGGTTTCCTATTCTGGAGAGCCAGAGTGTATCTTGTCCGATCTGATACTGTGGGACTCCTAAGGGTGATGAAACCCCCAAATTGTGTATATGATTATAAATAATTGGTAGCCCTATATAAATCCATATTATGGCTTAAAAAGTACTTAAAGTTTGAAATATTCAAGCTTAAGATTTTGTTTTATTCCATCTCTATTCTTATTTTAAGTTGTGTCTAACAATATAAAGACAAAAAAAATGAAGACGAATAAAGGAAAAAATGTTGCTTGCCTTTCAGAAAGCAAAGCTTAGTATTTGGAGAACCAAAATGAGATTTTACTTGCAGAGTATTGAGAATGAAGTTTGGTGGGTGAATGGTTCCTGATACCCCCAACTCCGCTCCTGTCCCTGGAACTCAGCTGAGACACCACTGACATGTTCAGAACTAACCACAGCAGCAGGTTTACATCATAATACTAGAATCGTCTCCTTCAAGAAAAGGATATTTAAGTATTTTTGGGCAGGAGCAAAGCTAGGAAATGTAAGTTCATCTGATGACCCGTGTCCTACATCACACTGCTTCTGCTAATAGGTAGCCTTGGAAGTGGGAAAAAAGCCACTGCTAGAGCCAGAGAGCAGTCCTATGGCAAAGCCAGAGCAGACAGGCCTTTACTGCTCTCTGTGGGAAGCAAAGGGAGACAAAACGACTGGACCTTTTGGTAGAGTACAAGACTATGTCAGGTTGGAACAGAAGAAAGAGCTGATTTCTTTTAGAACTCACCCCTGATCTCCTAAGAGTAGGATTTCAGACCTAGGAGATCTGAAGGTCTGAGATTCTCCTTTTGAAATTGTTCTGATAACAGCGAAAGGATAATAATGCTGCATTTAAATTATTCTTAATAAGTGTCTAAATTGCTTGTTGTTGAGGACTAGAAGGGGTAAATTACGGGCATCTTTTAAGACTGCTTCCTTAGATTTTTGCATTTGGGCAGACATTGTTCTACAGGTTGATGCTCTTTTCATGTTTACTAAACTCTTACCACAAGCACAAAAGCTTTTCTTGAAAAAATAGAAGTAGTTTATCCTCTTCATTGCAGAAGATAATCCAAAAATATAGTTCTAGGTTGCAGCTCCTCTGATTTTGAGCCATGGATGCTATCTCAAGTGAAGATTCACTGTTTACAACAGTTATTTATCAGACCCTCCTCAAGGCTGTATTGTTGTGTTAGGCTGTAATAGGTTTTCTAGTAACTTTTTTTCCTTGTAAACAATATAACATTTAAGAACTACATACAAATCAGATATTGTGCTTGAGCATTTTCGACATATTACACTATGCCTCTGAGACCAGCATCCTCTTAGAAGACAAAGAAATAAAACTTTTGACTTTGTGTAGAAAAAGGTTAAACAAAGGAATATCTAGCAATTGGGCCACATATTTCCAACCCATTCTTAAAAGAGAAATCCACTAATAACCCTGAAAATGTCCATAGCACACATTCCTAGCTATGATCCATCAATATTGTAAAGCATGAGGAGCAGGTGGAAAATGTTGTAAGTGGTGAGTGATGTTTCTAAGTGGACTGCCTTAGAAAAATATGCAATAAGCTATCAATTAAAAAAGGTAACCTGATCAATTAATGGTCCTCTCCAATTGTCACAGTAGCTATCAAAGCCAAATTTTGTTGCACAGGGGAAAGCCTTTTGTTATAGCAACACACTCTCACAAGAAATAGTTGCATGCATAACATGGGAAATAAAACCAAACAAAATGACTCTTATTACTATGTGTTTTTTATCCAGTAATGGATAAAATATGCCAGACACTTCCAAGATACACATCTAGAGCCCAGGGACTTTCTTTGCTCTGAGTAACTGCCATCTGAAGAGAGCTATATATGTAAAGGAAGACAAAGGAGAAACTTGTACAATTAAAGACATCAGTCTTCTTTGCTGTGTACTTTTGCTGTCTTGTTTCTTTACCCTTTATACTGGGTATGAATGTAAAGTTTAGGGAAAGGACATAGGGAAACTTATTGAAGAAAAGGAAGGGATGTAGAAGATGAAGGAATAAGGGAGGGATGGCTGAAAAGGAAAGAAAGGGGAGCAAAGAGTGTCTTTTCATATAGGCTCTCAGCCTATACCATACAGTAACCTACTGAAGAGGTTCATACACAGGGTTATGAACTCCTATTCCTTACCAGTTAGGATAGTTTTGCATCAAACCAATCATTTTAGGCTCTGAATGAGGCAGGAACCTATGGAAAATGCCTGTATATGGTCATGTGATGAAAGATCACTGGAATATATATCTGCCTGTGCAGAATGGGTAATGATCTCGGTCATTATGTGAACTTCGAAGTAAGTTGCTTTCCAAACTTCATAACGTTCATAATAGTTTGCATATATGTCCATAAAATTCATGATAGTATAATTTATGTTATATTTAATATTACTTACACATTCATGCCCAAGTAGTCCATGGTGAAAATTCTTCCCATTTTTATAAAAAACTGTTTAGCTTTTGTTTATTATAAATGGGTTGATTTGAGGATGTTTTTGGAGGAGGAAAGTGTCAGGAATCTCTTTTGTTGTATCCATGCACTTATTTAACAGACACATTAAAAACTCATGGACTCGATGATCCGGTGGGTCTCTTTCAACCTAGTGATTCTATGATCCTATGAAAATGTAGCAGGAACAATTTTTAAACAGCCATCAAATGATCTGAAGAAATTCACCATTCCTATTACTGGTTCATAAAGTCATTTTGCACAGAGCAACTGTTACCAATTCCTCTGTTGTGGTGCAAAGCCTTTAGCAATCTTAAATTTAAAAAGGCTTTGCATTCAAAATACTATAAAATATTATCAATCCATATTTGCCATAAGAGAAGTAGTAACATAAAGTCTTAATACTGCTTCTGTATTTTTAAAATGTTGGGGCTTACCACCAAAAAGTATCATGTTCTGCATCAAATAGTGTTTGTTTTTCTGTTTCTTTATTTCTTTTCCACCCCTCATCCTCCCCCCTAGGCTGGCCTTCTCTCTTTATTTGTATAAATAATTGAGGATGCAATTATTTATGGCTGCACATAAGGATTCTAGATGTCTAACTATCTATCTGTGCCCACAGATCAGATAGTTTGTTATCTATATCACTATTTGCACCTGCAAGTCATTGTGCTTGGAAATTATCTCCTCATCAAATTGTGTGCACAAACAGAGGTTGGATTAAAAAGAAAGCCCCTTCCACAAAGTGAGCGTGCAGACACATTACATCCATGATTCAAAGATTTCTGTCTTTGATAGAGTAATTCATAGGTTCATAAAATACCTGCTGCCATTTAGAATACCTTGGTCCAAACACTTTCACTGTTCTTTCAGCTCCACATTTAGGAGCTGGTGTAAGCACTGCAGAGCCCTTCATATCTTGGGGCTGGATTGGATCATGCATGCGATGTGTAATTTGAGTATTTTCAGGAAAACAACACAAAGGCTGAACGAGACCCTCTTGAAAGCGAACGCATTCATTGTGTGAGACACTTCTTTGAGCAGAAAGCAAGCACCAACTCTGGTCCCAGCATTTCTTCTTGCTTAAACCTCAGCCCTCTATCTTGGGCATTTTCCTTTTGAATCATAATTGTGCAATCTGTTTCCTATTTTAGCGTAGAAATCTTCTAGAAATGGAGCAGACTAAATTTAAACAAGCTGCATTTTTCATAAATCAGATTTTGAAGTTCGCTGCCGTAGAGGAGGCATGTCCTTGTAAAATTCTACATTTAAAAAATAAGAGTTATCAAAAGATGGATGGTACGATCTGTCAGGCTTACAATTACATTTTTCTGTAAACATAAAAGGGTTCGAAAAACTGGTCTCAACTGTTCGAAATACTTTGGAATAGCCAACAAGAAATGATGTTTATCATTTTATGAATGCTACGGATACTTTATTGTCTGAGTGGCTTCCATGCACTCCCATAAATTTAAATTGGGTATTTGTTGTCCAAATTGACAGTGGGTGATTAAGCCAAAAATAAGAGCATTTGCCTTTAAATTTTAGCTGTGGCATCGTGTTATATTCCCAACACTATGTTACGTTGCATCAAGGCAGTCACTACAGACCAAAATTTTGATGGATATAAAGGAGATCAAAAGGGTACAGTGATTTTGAAGTCAGTGACAATAGATGCTTCAATATTTGTACATCTCTACTAAAGAGACTTGCATTATTTTGTCAGTTTATTTCATTTTGGGGGTATTCAGAAATGATATTCATTCTTTGATATGACCCTTAAACAGTACAATTTAAGAAAACTGACTGAAAAAGATAAATTAAATGAGTAGAAATATTTTCAAATCAAAGAACAACTGACATATATAAAAATGATGTATGTTTCTTACATAGTCCACAGGGAGAATTCTGCAGGCTTGCTATGATCTCTACAATTTGCCTCCGGGCAAACGAGGCTTTGGGATATTCTGTTATCCCTTTGGTCTGTTTATCATGGAAACTGATGTACAAATTGAAGGATCTTTTGGACCTTTCCTTTCTGTTTCCTAGATCTGCTAAGAATGAACTTATCACCTGTCCTCACCTTCAGTGAAGTGCTTTGGGGAAGGTTCAGTGACCAATAATCAATTATTATTGAGAAGCAATCAATTGCTAATCTCCATAATTATGCACATCTAAACACTATGAACAAGAAAGAGAAACAAAGCTGCACTCCAAGCATTGCCTTGTTAGCAGTATTTTGTTAACACAGGCTCTAAAAAAAGCTGCCGCAGCTGGTAGCACAAATGTGTTTCCAGTATTCAGGCCATCAACGTGATTCGTCGCTAAATGTATAGAATCAGCTTCTTGCTAAAAACTACAATTACAGGTGATATACAGATTGAAATCACAGGGCTGGTTTGTCGAAGAAAATTGTCCTAATGATGGGTTTTCGGATCGGGAATGCAGCTCTTTTCTTCCTCTGTGATGGGTACTGAAGGCAGCTGCACCTGCCTCTGTGCTGTATTCTGCCGCACTTAATGATATCTGATGATATCATTAGGCAAAGTGTTCATAAACAGATGTTGAGCCTGTGCCTAAATGCTGTCAGATGAGCGGTTGCTGGCCTGAAACAGTATTATTTATATAGAACATTTACGTTTGTTATGTTAATAACCCCACTATTAGCTCTCTGGATGTTGCGATAGGAATGTAAATGTAGTTAATATGAATAACAACCTCTTTACTCTTTGTGCTGCAGTTGAGTATAACTTTAGGCTTTTAGAGAGAAACAAAGATCCCCCCACCAAGTCCTTTTGACTTCATGATTTTTTTTGGCACCATTCGAAATTTTGATCAGCAGATAAATGGTAAGAATCTGTAAGACAGATGTTAAATACTGGAATTTGTTTCTCTTAACACTTCATGTTTTCAAGAAATTCTAGTATTTATATGTTTTCTGGTAATTCCCAGACCCAGTTCATTACCCTCATATGTCAGAGTTTAGATTGTAGACCCTAAATTGACAAACACTCATTAAAAATAAAAATAAAAAGTACTATAGCAACTAGAATTATGATCTGTATTTCTAAAGATAATCTGTGATTGTTTAATATATTTCAAAATAATTGAATATTGGGGAGACCACTCCATTCAATATTCATCTTTGTTGTTTAATGTTTCAGTCTGGTGTTATTCTAGCAGTGCTTGAAATACTGCTTTACTGTTGCTGAGGGTTTATTTAGCCAAAGTTGCATTTTATACCTCATAGTTAATTCATGTAGAGTAAGTTATGTAAATTTTGACAGTCATCAAAATGTGCAATGTTTCTCTAAAATACAGCTTACTAGCGGTAGCTCTGTTATAAAAATATCATTGGTGCATTTATAATTTTATTTCATATTTTAACTCTTTCTGAATACAATCTGGGAGTAGAGGTGCACATTCAGTTGGGGCTTTCTTGTTTGTTTCAATAGCAGATGATTACCGTATTTCTGCTTTTACGTCTATAAAGTATTATTAACTGATGTGTTTCTGTAACCGTGCTTTGGAACTACAGTAAACTGGTATATTCATTGTGTGTATTTAACGCTTTTGTAGTCCTCCGTGTGCATGAAAATGTTAAAGATATCGATGTCAGAGCATGCCTGTAGTGTAAGAGAGATATTATTCTTTTCTTTTTTTTTTTCCCCTGTGAAATCCTATGTGGTTTTGTTCACTTACCCCTGTAATTTGTAGTGCTCTCTCCTCTGTCTGTGTGTCTCCTCAGATGAGTAGCCTGCTCCGTATTACATTGAAACATGCATTTAGGGGGCAAACAAATGTTTGGTATCTCTGGTAAGAAGAAACGAGATAGGAAGTCTCAGTGTTCATCTATCCAAGAGGAAAATGAAAGGGCCAACTAGACCCTTGGAAGGAAATTTAAAGGCACCTTATTAAAGGAATTGACTGCTTGGGAAGAGAAAGAGGATGTCTGAGGAGCAATACAAGAAAAAACATAGCAATTTAGGAACCGTTATTAAAGAAGCCCACAGTCTTTATAAGGTAGCATGGCAGGTGGGAACACAAATGCCTCCAGTGGCATTTAACCATCTTTCTCTCTCAGGTGGAAAGAAAACCCTGGTAACTGAAACATTTCAAAGCCTTAGTAAAAAGGAAATTTGAGTGAGGGAAGGTTTGTGAAGGTTTTGTTGTTTTGTTTTCCAGAGAGGTAGGGAAAGAAATGTTTGAAGCTTGTTTGTTATGAATATTGGGGCTAGTGACACTTGAAGAAATCGAGCTACAGCTGTAAGGAGCACAAGAGCAGTTGTAAGGTGGGACAAGCAATGCTGTGATGTTTAGGGTTATTTTAGCTGAAAGCTTCTTTGGCCCAATGCATAAAGCTTTGGCAATCTATGCATTCATTATGTTTATTTTTATTAAGCTGGTAATGAGGACCACGGAGCATGACTTAAGACGTTTTTGCTTCTGGGGCCTGAAGTGCGTGTCTGTATCTAAAAGGAAAGAATATTTCTATAGCTCCATCTGGTCCCATCTACTGATGTTCTTGCACATATTCTATTGTAATCACTGGGAATCAAGTGAATATTAAGGGTAAAGAATCACATCATGAAAGAAAGATAAATTTTGTATAATAGACCCATTACAATTTGTGAGTAATAAGCCTTTCAAGAAGAGACTTTAAAAAGCACAATGTAGATTCATTGCTATTTCCCTTAAATATGTATTATATGTTGTATTATTAGGTTATCTGATATTAGAAAAGAATAAAGAAAAATGGCAAAACAAGATATTAAAATTTTGATTTTTTCTCTGCTTTCTTTTGGTGAATATTATTCATTGATCGGTCTGAAAGAGATGTCATTGGAGTTTAAACAATTTAAAAATCTGGAATTGGATCTGAACTTTGTTGTGCTGGCAGAAATCAGTAAAATGGCTTGCACAGAATTGGTTTAATTTTGCTAAAATTCACGGAGATTTGCTTGCTTGGAAGAGGTACATTTTTATAAAGACTTCCAGAGTCTGATGGCCTGAAGGAAAGCTGTCTAATCGAAGAAAAAGAAGTGTAATGCTGGCGTGCATCAGTGGTGATGTTAACATATCACACTATCAGTTCATGTTGTGATGAGGACTGTTATAAGTGCTTGGCAGAAATCACAGGTTACATCACAAAACATGCAAGACCAGAGAGGTCATCATTTTAGTTATCAATAATATACACTCTGAATTTTACTTTTCTGCCTTCAGACAGCACTCCTACCCCCCTCAGCCAGGTATAAAGATATTTCTAGCTTTATTTTTTGTTTGCTTCTTTTGATTATTGATTATTGCGTGGCAGTATCTATAAGATCTGTGGACAGTATGAGATTTCTTTGTTTGATATACAATTCTTGGTTCCTAAAAAAAGGTGGCATAACTTGTTTTATTTCTCAATATATTTGTTCTGGTTTTGTTTGCTGCACTCCTGGCAGGCAGTAATTTAGGTATCTAAAATATAGCCTATAGGTCAACAAAATCTTCAGTAACTTGGGACAAATTCTGTGATTATCCACTGATTAAAAAAAAAAAAAACACAGAGCAGGTTCACTTAAGCTAGTCCATCAAGGAAATCCACTGGCAAGTGAAAGACGACCTGGGTCATTAGATTATAAATGGGGAAAGTCTTCTTTCAGTAAAACCTATGTGGGCTTTGCCATCCCATAGCTTTGCTGTATATTAGCAAGTTAAACTTCCACTGAAGTACCTGTGGTAGAAAGCAATATTTTGAGAAGATCATGCTAAGACACAGAAAGATCAATGGTGACTCCCACATGAATGAACCCAATTTAAATCTTCTCCTGCCATGTAAAAAGCCATGAATTGCAAGATTTTAGAAGCAATATTATATTATATATAGGAATGCAGGTAACATCCTCACTTCAGCACGTAAGGTTTTAGCCGTAGTAAATAGGAATAAAGTTAATTATGAAATGAAATCTTCTCAGAAATTAGAAGTGCCTGGATTTCCATGCAGCACAGATTACTTTACAGTCAGCAAAAGCAGAAAATCTGGTAACAGATTCTTTATTTCAATGTTGGACCACTGTGAGGGAGTATTGATGTAAAAAAAGCTAGAGGACAAGGAATACTCTTTCCTATTACTTTTTTTGGTTTATTCCATTCCTGCAACTTTCCAGGAAAAGAGTAGGCAGAGCTATTTTTGCGTTGAATAGGAGTTACACAAATATTTTCTTCTATCATGGCTAGGGCAGGGAAGTTAAGCTTAGTGGGGCTAAGCTTGTGGTAGTTAAAAAAAGGAAGGTAGATAAGGTATTTATTTTTCTGTAAAGTCATGAGGACTTAGTGGTGCAGAGCCTGTCCGTGCTTCCACAGTAGTGATGTGATTGCAATCCCCCGTAAGGTAGGATGAGTGAGCACCGAGCAAGCAAACTGGTGCCCAGCTGTGCCAGGGCTACGGGAAGAAATGCAACAAAAATTGGGTTTAATAGGCTTGTGAAGGGCCTGAAATAAATAGTACTTCAGAGCATTGCATCTGCTGGATATCATGGGCGTGTCCTTGCTACCCCGCGTAGCTCCTTGAAGATGCTGCCCTATGATGGGTTGTCTGTATTTAAAGACCCAAGCGTTTCAGGACTGGCAGGCCTCATTGTACAATATTGCACTGCATTTTCTTTCTGCAGTCTTTACAGTTAAGCAGTGGAACTTTATTTTTTACTAAACCAGCCGGTGCACAGTTGAATGGCCTCTTTTCCATGTGGTGATTGTTCTGGTGATTACACCACGCTACCTGACTGTTTCTGGGTTGCTCATGAAGATAAAACTAGCATAAAGGTGAACAGGCTGCTGTTATCTTCAAGAAAAAATACTAAACGCAACCTAACTTGATTGGAGTTTCTAGGAAAACAATGACAGATCAGAGTTGTGGGGTTCAGTGGGCATGAATGGCGTGGGACACTTTTGATTCCCAAGTTGTCTTCATGTTTCTTCTCAACTCTTGTGTTTATTCTAGTGTTTCCCAGGATTGTGGGGACTGGCCCCAGAAAGGTCATCCAGTTAATGGCCATTCCTCAGCTTTTCCAACTAAAATGAAAAATTTCCAAGGGCTCTGTGTGGTTGTGTGAATATTTACGTGTGCTATTTATCAGAAGATATCTGAATATTAAGCATCCATATCTGGATGTCAAACTTCATCAGTGAAAATATTCACTGCACAGAATAATAATGTTTTTCAAGAAGGTCAAAAGATATTCTCACTTTCAACTCCTTTGTTTTCTCTTAATTTATTTTTAAATGCCACATTTTATTCAAATAGCAAGAGATTCTACCGTAAACGTGGATGACATATGTATGATTTCTGAAAGGCTCTCTGTTTCTAATTAATTTCTACAGTATTTTATTATAATTGTTTTTATAGGAGTTGGGATTTCAGAGAGGTAGACACCGATAAATGTCCATTACCTGTTTCTGAGTTGAAAACTTACTTCCATTTCTGTTTTGCTCAGATTTTGTGATCCAATATGAAATCAGGCCTTTAAATAAGATTACTTCAGAAAAAATATTTGAAAACACTACATGAATCATTATTTTCTGTTGTGGATGGTCTTGTTTATTTTAGCTAAAATATTAAAATGTAGGCCCACCAGTGAATGGTATGTAGCATTTTCTTAGATCTTTCGAGTGTGCAGCTGGTTATGTCTGATAGTTGTTACTTAGGAATAAAGTGATCCCTAGCAAGGTAGACTAAGGTAGACTATGGTATCACATAAATGTCCTCACAGTCTTCTCAGGTTTAGAGTGTCTATTAGACTGTCATTGTCATAATTTTCTGTAGAGTAAATGAGGCAGGATATAGTTTTCGTGTCACTGCCATAAAACAGAGGGATTGTTTGAGCACCAGGATCTATGCATGAAATCAGTGGATGAGTTTTTCTGCCTCTCCCTTCTGGAGCAGATAGTTTGTTTGGGTCCAGGTAGCAAGAAATAGGAGAGCACAAGATGCACCTGGTGTCAGACAGCAATTTTACCTCTCTTTTGCCTCCCTTTAACTCACTGCAAAGATGAAGCACAAATTATTAAAGATGTTGGCGAGCAAAGGACTGGAGTTCTTAGCCTATAACTGTCCTATATAGCTTAAGCTTTTCCATAAATGTTCTTTTTAGTCATCTAGATCTGTATTCCAGATCTCTTACACTTGAATATTTTGCAAACAATATTTCTGAGAATTCCTAACAATTCTAGTCTTAGCAGCATCAGGTTCACTCACCAGTGAAAACATATAAATAAGAGAGTTGGTCTCCTTCACTGTTTTTTTTTTTTTGGCAGTTTTGTGGGTTTGGTTGGGGTTTTTTTGGAGAGGAGTTGGTTGGGTTTTTTTAGGATAATTTTGAAGAAGAGACATGTAGGCTAATGGGTTTGATCTGACAATAAGGAAGGTTTCATAACTGAACAAAGATTCTTAAGTTGTACAGACATGATTTTCAGCAAGTAGTTCTCAATCCTTGTATGTTGCAACTAATCTCTATAATTAATGGAAGTGAAAGTATAGACAGTGGATCGATAACTATTGATATGAGGCAATAGGTCATGGACTTTTGCTTACTACAAATCTGCCAGTTTTTAGAAGATGGTCATGTGGGTAAAACCATAGAAATATATTTCTTCATTGCTTTGAAAATAAGAAAACTGAGCAATTAGAGTAGATTAAAGATGGCAAATGAAGTTCTGTGCACTTAAACTGAAGTGATGTACCCATCTGTCTCATCAGTATTTCCCTAAAACAAAAATAACTGGTTTGTCTGACCTGCTGGAGAATATGTCAACCTATTTAAAGTCCTCCAGGCCTGATTGCTGAACTGTGTCCCACCAGAAGTTATATTCCTCTGTAGTTCAAAACAGAGAATTCAACACAAGTCTGAATTTCTGTATTCTAAGAGGTAGAGCTGGAGGGCGAGAAAGCTCTGTGCAAGATAGGCAGAGCGTTAGACTCGCCACCTCCCCTGAGCCCTTGGTTCGTCTTTACCCTCCTACAACAGACTAGAAACAGCACAGAATGCAGAGCAGCAAGAAATCACCGTCCCCAAAATGTACTAGCAACGTGATAATGTTGGCAATATGAGCTATATCATCAGCTGATGTAAATCAACGTAGCTGTAAAAGAATTTATAATCCTTTATAGCAGTTGAAGATCCAGCCAACGGGTTAGGAAAGAAAATGCTCAGCTTTTTCATAGGCATCAGGGAAACTAGAAAGGCACTCCAGGTGGGGAATGAGCAGCTGTACTTGGGAATAAAGAAGTAATACCAGGTAGACCAGCAAAGAGAACACAGCTCCACTGGCTCAGTAATCCTTGAATCTTATGGCACAAGTTTAATGAGATCTCTTCATCTTCAAATTAAAGTACAAGGAGTTTTTCACAGAGAACAGTATTCAATAACAAAATATTAAATGATAAACACAGATTGCTTAAAATCAGATGGGCCATTTTAAGAAAAAGCATTTTAGCTCATCATGATATGTAGCACCTTATTTAAATTAGGAGGTGTTAATTCTTAGCTTGAATAATATATTAATATAATATGTAAAGTGAATGGCATTGTTAATCACAGTCGCGCCTGGAACGACTTTGCTTCTGTGCACTGAATGTTAATTTTGCAAAACATTAATTTCAAAGATTTTGCAGCAGTGCTTTTGTAATTAAATATTAATGTCACATGTTATTGCAGTAGCATGTTTATGAAAGCCGGCAACACTTCAAGTCAACTCATTTGTTTTTATATTTATTCTTGTACATCTGCAATCCCTTCCATTTCACAATTTCAAAGTGAAGGCCATTTTGAATAGTCAATATGTGAACATTTTTCATTGTAAGCGTTTTTTAACATCCAACAGGGTAAATATTTAATGTTGTGTTTTTAGCTGGTATAATTTTTCAGAAAATTGGCTACAACTTTTAGCAACTCAAAGGTACCTAAACTGTCTACATTTTTGGCATAAGTGATCTGAAAATAATATAGCAATAAACATGATGAAGCTGTGAAAATATAGTTTAAAAATTAGAAGGTTTTCTCCAAAAGTTTGACTTCCAGAAGTTGCGATTTCACAGCCAAGTGTATCCTATTGTCATTTTATTACCTGCGGTGTTATGGTTTTATACTCACCTGAATCATTTCAGCAAGAACAGGATTGACTTTTGAATAACTTTTCAAGACGTGGCTTTGCATTTGTGCCTGAGAATTCACATCTGAAGTATTTTGCTTGATGATTGTTGTTCAATATTTTAAAATAAACAATTTCTGGTTGTACCCCAAGCCACTTCATGAGCACTGAGAGGATTCAGACTCAAAACATTTTCTATTAGGGCCAGATTGTAAGGGTGACTAAGTTGGTCAGCTGCTTTTATTGGAGTGTATGCAATATAAATATAAATATATATATATATATGCCTGTATTCGTGCCCAGGTCTGTTTTGACCAATTTACTGTATCTCACGATCTTGCCTGCGGCTCTTCAAACCTGTGAATTATATTAGACTAAAAAGAAAGTCATTTCCATTTCAGCACGTTGGCAAGAAGAAATTTGTTTGAGGGTATCATATTTTAAACCATTCTTACTCCCCACATCCTTCTTCAGCATAGGTCCCCACCATACAGCAAAACTATTTGGCAGAGCAAATTGTGAATTATAAAATATGTTATTTATTCCACCACAAAATATATGAACAATCATGATGCATTGTTTAGTTATAGGCACATTTAATAGTTAAAAATTATATCTGCACCTGATGTTGCATGTTAACAGCTAATACCGTTTGACAGTGATGAAATTAAAGGATGAAGAAGAGATACAAACTACATTTTACAAGCATGATGGGTCTCCAACAATGCCATTTAAATATTATTTGTCACTATTTAAAATGAACCTTTCCCCTTTAAGCTATGCCATTATGCTCATTTGTCCTGTCACCACTGACAGGCTCTATGACTCACACACAAAAATGGTCATTAGGTACTGCATCTTCATCTTATTTAAAAAAATAGAAAGCATTCTGATGCCTCTAAAAGCCTGTAATTATTTTCATCCGAGGAGATAGTGTTGCTTGGAAGGTAATTTAATAACCTTTTGCATGTACCTGGGGAATGCCTCTCTGGGGAACCAAGGTGCCGACATGCCATTCAGTCGTCAAAACATGACCTTTAATGGTTGCTTGGAGAGAAGTTAGCCTGGAACGCTGTACACAGCGCGATGCTAATTCCGCTCTCTAATGTATGCAAAATTTAGTTCTTGAGCAATGATCTTTGTAAGATGAATTAATATAGGTACTGCTCCAGGAAACAAAAGAAATTGCAGTTGCGAGAGCTTTTTCCCAACCATGATCTTTTGCTACATCGTTTTGAAGGAGCGCCTGAGCTGTCTGATTTTTTTTTTTTTTTTTTTTTTTTTTTTTAGGAAACAACACTAACAACGACAAAACTGTACCTGGCAGCGTTTCCCAGAATTTGTGTTTTTAATTCTTGCTTTGGTGAGGAATGCCCAGTTTCTCTCACAGAGAAACTGGGACAGTAGGCTGTGTGATAGCTGTATAGGTTTACATTAGACTGTGATGGCTGAACAATGAAATAGTGTAAGTATAAACTATAAGAAAGTGAAATGACAGCTTGCAGGGAAATGAATATACATTGCGAGTGGCTTTCAGAAATTGCTAATGCAGTTATGGGGTTAAAGCGAAAAGTGTTGATTTTTCAGCAGCAATAACATATGCCAGGCACCTACAGGATATGGTAAATGAGGCACAGACTATGTCCTGTGACATCAAGGTCCAGAAACTCTTTATTTGGGTCCACTGATATTAGATCCCACCCTAGTTAGAAATGCTGGGATTTCAACTCATACCCCTGACATGCCATCCGTCAATTTATTAGCACGCTGGTGCAGTAAGCCACTGAACAGGCTATATCAATTCGTTTAGGGCTTTTTTTTTTTTCCTTCTTCCCTTTAAAATGTCTGTAATCCTCAGCTCTGCTCTCTCAACCGGTCAACATTAAAGATTTATGTTGCACTTTTTTTTTTTTTCATTGCCACACCTGAATATGGATTACTTAAATGGGCTGTAAATAATTCATATCTGGGAATAAGTTTCCATTACTGACCAATGTTGTAATTTAATATACTCTATTATGGGTTATACAATTTTAGATTGTTTTCTGTGTGCATTCAGCAGTCGGGCAGACAACAGTTTAAGTGAAAAGGGCAAGATGTTTGTTCAGTTTATTTTCATGTTCAGTGCTGCACCAGAGAAAGTAAAATGCTAGTTTTAACAGCATTCTTTGTAGCTGTTCATGAAAATAAAGAATCTTAACCTGAATCAGCATAAAGAAAACTGAATGAGTAAAAGGGCTGGGTTGGGGGGGGGTTGGGAGGGAAGCATATTAATCTAGATTTATATTTACCAAGCAGATGTCAGGTTTTAACGTAAAATAAAAACACATTTTTCAGTAACACAATATGTATCCCCCTCTCAGTATGTGGGGTTTGTGTTTTTTTCCCCCTTCCCTTACCCTGTACTATTGCCTGTCACATGTGGGACTCGATAATTCTGTCAAAGGTACCTATTATAGAAGAGAACATATTTAGCAAGAACTTTTTGAATAAGGTTACAAGCTACAAATAGAAATGCTCAAAAATATTTAAGAGCATCATATTTTTTAAAAACTGTCCATGTTCAAGTGTTTACACTTAAAAGAGATTTAAACAATTTAAGATTAAGTTGACTATAGTAAAAAAAATTAATAATAGATTAATACACGAAAATCTATGAAGTCACATAAGATAATGATTTAAAAAGGAATAATTTAAAAAGATGAATTAAAAAGTAGAATCAGAAAAGAAGGCCAACATAAACTAGGGAAAAACATGCTGTGAATAAAGTCTGTTAGATCTTGAAATAGGAGAACTGCTAAATAATGCATAGTTTTATTTTTCTATAATTTGCATAAACCTTAAGAGAGTATTTATTTGTGTAAAACTTGATGTATCAAGTAAGGCGAATAAAAAAAAAAAAATGGCATTCATTTTGTTTTCATTTTGGTATTTAGGAAAAATATTCTGTTACATATGGACTACTTAGACCTAATCATCTGACTGAATGTGATGTGTTTCTTGAGCCAGGTTGGAAAGGGCTGGCTTGAGAACAGTGCCCTGGTCTTGCTGCAGGCTATGCAGGTTGGCCCAAACTCTGCTGGGGAGCAGATGGTGAGCCAATGCTTGTAGTCACACTTACCTTCCTTGCTAAATCCATAATCCCTCACTGGACACGCAGCCAAGGCAGGCTTTGGAGGCAGAAAGGAGGTTACAATCTGGACTTGGGTATTGACTGCCAGAACTGAGAAAACAGCTCAGAAATTTCAAATGCTTAACAAGTTATCTGTCTTGTCCCTAAGCCAGTGCAGCATTTTTAAAAGTAATTAAGACATGATTGAAAATGTGTGCGCCATCTAAATACAAAAATCTTCAAAAATAATCAAACCCAATAATTAAAAGCCACATTTAATATACTAGTTAGTGAAAAGAGACTTATTTAAACTGAACTTGCTTTTCTTTTCATTGCACGACGCTGATGATTTTTTTTAAACGACTCTTACGTTCTGGGCTGAGAGAGAAAAATATTTTTTCCTGAGCAACCCACTGCACAAAACTGGATTTTTAAAATATGCATCTATATGTAATTTTAGCTAACAGTGTGATGATGATTAATTTAATTAATTATTTAATTAACTTCATACTGAGTGAATATTAGCCCTATTATTATGTATTAAAATGTGTCTAATATGTAATGATAAGCACAATGTTCGTGCACAGAAAAAAAAATAACAGTTGCTTGTAATAATCACAGCGTGGCTTGCCTTTCTAAATATTTAATCTATTCTAAATCAAGAGAGTGATCCTCAAAAATCTATAATTTCAAAAAATATTTAGTAAACAGCCAAATTGTGGTCAACTGCAGTAAAGGGTATGCCATCTGTTTAATGTAAATATCTGGTAAAAGGGAATGTCATATACAAAAGATTGCACAAATTTAGTGAATATACACAAACCTTACCCTGTGCATGTACATTTGTGTTTGTTTGTGTCTGTGGTGAGTAACTTTTAATTTATTTATGCCCAAAGCATAAATGTGGACTCAGTCCTACAAGGTGAACCCTTGCACCAAGATGCAACAAAGTATTTAACCATGGACTTAATTTAAAGCTCATGCATCATTGTTTTAAATTTTGAGAGATTAAGCTCTTGCTAAGCATTTTATTAATAAAATAAAATATATCTCATAAATCATTTATGGCTTCTATGAAACTTATCTATCATACCATTTAAAGATGTAAAGTAATTTTAAAAAGGAATAGTTAATTACATAATCTGTTTTAGTCAGAACACAGTTAAAGTTATATTTTGACCAGGCATAAAGACATGCTTAATTTATGTAAACACCGTATCCTTAACTCTGACCATTG
This sequence comes from Clamator glandarius, assembly GCA_033459285.1. Classification (NCBI taxonomy): domain Eukaryota; kingdom Metazoa; phylum Chordata; class Aves; order Cuculiformes; family Cuculidae; genus Clamator; species Clamator glandarius. The sequence continues at coordinate 1,166,936 of JAUNZM010000826.1, forward strand.
GCCTCTTGGGATTCTCAATATATTTGTTTCTTTGTCCAAAAACCTGCATTATTCTAAAGGATATTGCTATTTGGAAACACCAGCTAATGGATTAACCAAGTGACAGTTAAAATCACTTACATTTGAAAATGTTATTTATTTGTAAAGAATAATAGAGAAATATACAGCATTGCTCATTTGCAGTATATTAGAAGTGTATATGTCCATTCCCTTCTGTCACAGACCAATCACTGTGTGCCAGTAATGGGTGCATACATAATGTTAACTTAATTGAAATCCCTTCTGAAAGATTTGTGCATATGAAATTACACTGGTACAGAATAAGGTTTATTTTTAGGTTAGAATTAAGAGTACTCTGTTGAATAAGATAACATGTGTATATTTTACATCGAATAAGAGTAAAGGGCTGGATTCTCAGCTGTTGTAAATTGCTATAATATATGTTTTCTGTGAGATTTATGAATGTCCTTAATATTAATTTCCTTGCCTTTAAGCACTTAGGTTTGTTAGTGATGCGATAAACAATGGCATTATTTTCACTTAGCTCCTTAACTGATTTATGAAATGAAGTACTTTGAGCTTTGGAATTTTGCAAGTTGTCCTTTTTCCAGGGCCATAGCCAGCATCTGCCTCCACAGAGCTGGGGAGCCACAACCAAGCCTTGTGTGCGTGTCCCTCTTAAGATTTATTTTTTTTCTTTAATGCATGAGAAAAAAAAAATGAAATTAGGTTATTAAATGTGGTGAACACAAAGAGATTTTTATTCCCTCCTTGCCTTATTGATGTGAATAATTAAATTTAAATTAATAGGATTACTTGCAAGAGTAAGAGAGGTGTGATTTGGACTTCAGGTTTACTCAGGTTATTGATGATAAATTTGCTTGCGTGTTGTTGGGACTTTTCTGATATCTATCATAGCTAATTTCACTAGTACCTGATTTGATTTCAAAGACGGTGGATTAGTTAATTTTAATGGCTTCCCATCATTAATTTATCTCTGCCTTTGTGTATTCAGGTAGATCCCCTTCATCCACAGGGAACCACTTATAAACACGGGGCCAAATTTGGCCATGTGTTTTGATGTGATTGTTGCTTTCAAAGCTGGCTTTTAGGGATATTGTAATAAAGATTTTCTTTTAAGCACAGCGGTCTTCAGAGCCCTGTCTGTCCAGAGCATTGTCAAACTATAGGCAACCACCTATTCTACAGTGATTTAATTTCCTTCGGTGTGTCTTTTTCATCCCCTGGGAAATGTGCAGTACGTCTATTTCTGCTGTGTTGCCCCCAGCTTGCTTTGTGAACAGTGAGGCAAAGAATTCATTTTTTTTTTTTATCAGCGTCTACCTCTGCTGTCAATAAATTACCCATGCCATCTCTTAGAGGACCTTCTGTCTTCCTCGCTGACCTCTTGGACTATATGTTCTTGAAAAATGTCTTTTTATTTATCTTTATCGTCTTCTGCAATCTTCCTTTCATTCTCCACCTTTGCTTTCCTTATCATTTTTTCACACTCTCAACTTCATCCTGTAATCTTTCCATTCGCCTCTGTATCTGATATTACATACCTCGCACACCTCCCTTGATCATTCTGAACGTCCTTGTTCAGTCTAATTGGCCTTTTTAACTGGTGTTGTGTTTGCTGCTGAACAGACAGCACACGCGCTTGTTGAGATGTTGATTTATGTTTGGGAGATTTTGAACTCGCCATCAGCTTCCTTTTCTTTCATTTTCTTTGGCTCAGTCTTTTCCTTTCAATATTTCCAGTGGCAGGAGTGAATTAATTTTGTGTCACTAATTTTGCTAATTCTAGACAAATAGAGGTGCTTTACCTAGCATTTTCAGATTTCATGTGTCTCTTAATAAACCCTGTTTTCTTGCTCAGAAATGAAATTCAAAAAGCTGATCCTTCCTTCATTTGTAAGATGGTAAAAAGAAAATTGTTCCAGTTGTTTTCTTTGGCACAGAAAGCCACAGGGCCCATATTTCTTTTATGAACCCCCTTTTTAGCAGATATTCCTTATCACTTGGCAGTGGGCAGTGCTGGGCATGCTGGATACGATCAGCATCCCCAACCTCTTTCTAAGGCTCTTATTGCTCTTGTTAGACCTCTGGTCCATGGTGCAGCCCTAATATAAGAGGCTTTCTGCACAGAGTGGCCCCGAGATTCCTTCGGAGATTGCAGTGATTTGGAAAATAGCATGATTGAATTAGGTAAAATAAATTTTGAGACAGAAAAGGGCCTGACAGAGATGTCTTAGGCTGCTTATGTTACATTAATATAGCTGCATTCATGCCAGAGGGATTTTTAGCCAAAAATACAAATTATTAAAAATTCTCTGTGTTCTTGTAAATGACCCTCAGCATCCTGTGGTATTTCTATGATGCTTTGCAGGTTCCCATTGCTGCTGTACCCTGTGCAGTGTTTCCATTAAGGAGTGAAATAAGGGCATTCCTCTAGCAGATACCTGAACTTGGGTTTGGCCATTGCTCTTCCATCTCTCCTTCCTTTTATCTTGGTTTAAAGGAAAATATACCATGATTGTTTTAAGAGTTTCCAGGAAAAAAAGCAAACATGGAAGGTTAATGTATTTATTGTCTTCTCCATCTTTTTAGGAACATGTGCTTAGTACAATTTACTTCCCTTTTAATCTTTTGTGTTCAGGAAACCTGGAATTGCTATGACATTTTTCAATACGTGTGTCAGGCAGTAATTTAACTTTAGCTTCAAAATAGAATTAGGTTGTCTATTCCTTTTTAATTCTGACCTTTCTTGAATTCGTAGTCATTAAAAGTCTTCTGATCTCACAGTGGTCATAGTAACCAGGGATTAGTAGAAAGTATCTACCTGAATCCCAAATTCTTTAATTTCTTCTCTCCATGGATAAAAATAATTTCTCTGTGATACTTTCAGAATCCCTTGTTGCATAAATTAAAGAAGTTGAAAGGTTAAAATTGACTTAGTGCCAAGTTATTGCATTAGACAGCAGATTCCATTTACTTATTTATCTGTTATTTTTATGTTTTTAAACATTTTGGCATGATTTCCATATTGTGATTCTTGCACGCTGCACATTCAGACTGTCAGCCTTTGATTCCCCCCAAGGAGATGTAAGAAGAGGTCTCATTTCAGACTTGGAAGTTTTTATCTCGTCGTTTTTTTGTAAAAGGCTAGAGGAAAATTTAGGAAGTTTGATTGACAAAGTGAATTCCTAAAAGTGATATATCGGCACAGGACTCAATAAGCCAGGACACATGCTACTAACAGAGAAGACGTCGTTTTTATATATTATTCACCAATCTCTAGGGTATCTATGCCAGACAGAGCTGTCGTATTTCCCATGTATATTATTAAATGTTTTCCAGTTCAGCATGCATACAAAAGGAATAAATGATGTGATACCTACAGTTTAACCTATATATGGAACAACTTAAAATTAATCCATTCAAAGGTTTATCACAGAGTACGGATTACACAAACCAGTCAAGCGTACATAGATGTGGAATCAGTACAGCACATTATGAATCTCTTCTTAACATCTGGCCAACTTCCCCTAAGTGCCTCCATTCCTAACTTCTTTATTTTATTTTTTTTTAAGAAATATTATTAGCATAACCAAGCTAGAAAGGGGATCGTGTAGGCGTGCATTGGGAAACTCATTTGCGTGGTTCAATCACAGCCAAGCAGATGACAGGGAAGAGCTACGAGTGAGTAAATCCCAAAGGTAGTAAAGATATGCCTTGGTGTCTGTGTGGCTCCTTCTGGAAAATCAGAGTAGAATGTAAAACCAAAGGTAGTGGCAAAGTACAGATATACCTGTTATTTCACTAATTTTCCTGCTGAAATATCTGGTGCGTTACCACTTATAGGTTGTAGCAGTCCCACAGGTTGTCCTGGATAATCCCACCCCCCCGGCAAATAACACTTCTGCTTTGTTAATGTGATATACCTCATAGTTTACACAAGCCAGTGGGATTCAAGGTCCTCTCAAAATTACTGTGTCCTTTAGTGGGTAAACTGCTAGGTGTCTGGCAACTGTGGATTCAGAGAGAGCAAACCTGATGTAACTTTTTGTGTATGTTAGGTAAGGATTACTTCAGTACACTCCTAATTTCAGCAATGCTTCTAGTCTTGGAAAAGGATGCACCATTGTTTCATTATTTAGACTATTTCTAGTTTTTAAATGCTAGGGGAAAAATACGAAAAATAACTCTATAAGTCGATACGCATTATGCATTTTAAATGCTATTTATTATGGACACCATTCTGTGTTACAATGGAAGAGCAAAAAAAAGAAATCTGAGATTTTAAGTTAGAAAGGTATTTTTAACTGATTTTTTCACTAAGAACTACTTTTTACTTGGCCACTACGAAGCAGTGTTCTTTCTGACAGTAGCTTTTGGTGAAAACGAGGGTTACATATAGAAGAGGAAAACTGAGGCAAAAGTAATTAATTAGTTAATGTGGGTAATAGCTATGATTAGATTCTATTTTTTTTAATTTCTGATTATTGTAATATAGTACAAAATGACATACTTCTGTTAAATCAGTGAGGTGAGCCAAAAGCCAAAAGAAAGAAACAGATGCATATTCCCACATTTACTTTGATTATCTTTGCAAGATTTCCTTCTTCACTGAAACTAAGAAATTTGAAATGTTTTTAAATTTTTTGTATGGCTTCTGAGCGTAACCAATGATGTTATAATTACAAAACATATGCAGTTTAAAAAATTTTTATATGTATGATAGCAAGGCCGTTGTTGCTTGAGTAGCTGTATATTATAAAGATGGAGGATCATATTTATCATGTACTTGTTCCTTGCAGGAGCTGCCCTGATGCAGTTGTTTTGACAGTGTAGAAACAAATTCTATCCTACATTTGGGGCAATTTGGTTCACCAGTAATCAACCATGATCTAAATCTGGCAGCTGCTTAGACATTCAACAGAAGATATGTTAGGAGTCCTGTTACTTTAATTGGTGTTACCATTGGATAAAATTATGTTTACGATTAAGCCTTTCTTAGATCCTTTAGCCTGTAATTGATTCAAAAACTTGCCTTTTTATCATCACTTTTTGGCAATCAGAATAAATATGGAGTTTATAGCAAGGTTAGTAGACCTTGCCTTTAATCAGAATCCTAAGGGGAAGAATATACATAAAGAACTAGGCTCTTTCATACCCAGATAAGATCCTTGCCATTCCTTTCTCAATTACAACATCAGCCTTATAAGATAGGCTCTTAAATTGTCCTCTTTTTCATTTCCTTCTCTGAGTCGTTTAATTAAATTAGACAATCCTGTTTCATTAGGCTGGAAAGAAGTTATGAATACTTGGAGCTTTGCAGCAACAAGGAGGTAAACACACAAAGTCTTGCTATAAGCACTGAAAAAGTCTTCATCTGTGTGAAATTTCTTCATGAATAAGGTTATTGGGAAAAAATACTAATATATTCATAATTGAAGGTTCAATTATTGTCATTTAAACAATTTATTTCAAAGTTCAGTTCGTTCCAGAAATTTTCCTGATAATATTAAATTAATTTGCTTGATCCATCTTCTTCATAGCTTTATGCCGCTTTATGGAAATGTCTGTCCCTCGAGTCAAGATTTTCACGTAGGCTATTGATTTTGACTTGTATATTTGTATATACTTAAAGTACTTTTCTCTAGATCTCAGAGATTTGAAATGAAGTCCTATAGTTCATCCAAACAAGAATTTCATATGCAGAACTGAAACACAAAATTCCATCTAAATTCCTATAACTTTTAGCTTCTTGGCTAAAAACATACATCTATTTGATAAGGGTACAACTGGAATGTGACAGTGACTCAACCCTTATTAGAAATCTGATGCAAGGGAAATGTCTGGACCAGTTAATAAAGGTCAGTCTTAACCAGAGCTTTCCAAGGATGAGTTCTTCTCTGCAGTCACTTTTATTAGCTAAACCAACAATAGATGAGTATTCAGTCATAGCTTCATCTCATTCAAGAAATGAATGCTGAATCCACTTCCAGTCAAGTGGATTAATATAATCACTAACATCATCAGACTACTATACTTAATTCACCAACATCAACTTGTTGTAACTGAATCTGAGCGGTGGTTCTAATATTTTCTCCTAAATGTTTTAGGGAATGTCTCAAAAGAAGGTGAAAATAGTGTATGTTTATTATATATCCTATATTGCATATCTCAATTGCTACAGTGACATGATGCTGAAACCTACAGGAGTTACGTAGCGGCTTATGAATAGAAATAGGGATCGTTTAGTTTTGGCAAGTTGGCTCAAAAATAATCTGTATCAAGGGGCCAAATTAATTGGTTTTCTATAAAGTTGAAAGGCACAAAGCTGTGAATGGTGCTTCTTTGTGATTTCTACTGCCAAGTGTGCTGTAGCTGTGGTCTTGTTATGTCACAGGTCCCACTTCAGTGTATGGCAAGATACAGTGCAATACCATATCTGTCTTGTTCGTATCATGGCAAAGGGTGAATTTGAGGCTTGATTTTTGCCCAGGTGACCTAGATTAAGTCAGACAAGAACAGACTCAGATCAAAAAAAGTTTGAGCATCAGCTTCGTATGCTCTTGTCTGAAGGTTTCTCTAAAACGCCTTGGTAAAATATGCCGACTTCATGATGGTTGTAGGTGAGCAGCTCTAACCTTTGTCCTCCAGACTAGGAGGTAAAGAAACCCTAAAAGCAAAGTGGAAACAATCAATTTTTACTGTGACATTATTGTTACTTTATAGACTTAACCATTACCAATAACACTAACATCCATACTTACATATAGCTTGAAAGTACAGTGCACTCAGAAGCTTTATGTTATGCAGACTGCAAAGGTGGGAAGAAACTTTGCATAGCTTGATGGATTCCTGGCAGAACTAATCAATTTACTCAGATTTTATAAAGAACAAGCTGTAAAGGCACCATAAATAAGCTTTCAAAACTAAAATGTATTGATTTTAATGAAGGGAATTTTTTTCTGTAATTTAAAAATGCAGTTTGGTATCTGTACAGTGAATACTGTATTTAACCAAAAAATATTTTGTGATTATTATAGTCAATTATCTCCTTAATAATTCCTACCTAATACTGCTTGCATTCTTAAGGCAACTTGAAATGGATTTTTTTTTAAAAAAAGAAAAAAAATATGGGTGTCTGTATCAGTATTCCTAGCAAAGTATTTCCTTTGTAACATGAAAAAAAAAGGGCGTAAGCACTTAAATATGTTAAAAAGTTTCAAGGTCCTTTCATTCCTAGTTATGAAAAACAAAAGAACAGACAGCGGCATGCCAAGGGGAAAGGAGGAGTGAAGACCAGTAACACAAAAGGCAGATTTTGTTTGCAGACTTGAGCTGAAAAAGTGATTATGAAACCCGAACTCATGATGCATAAAGAAACCAGCATGACCTAGAAATAAGCATCACAAAGCTATGACACTTGAGTGTTGCTTAAACTGTAAGGCACAATAAGGCTGGGATATCCATGTGTACCATGTGTAGAGGAGCACAAGATAGAACTATGAGTGTTTTTTCTGCTTTGAACATAGTCTGATCATATGGCTGAAGGACTATTAGTACTAAAATAAACAACATTTATGTTTAAAGAATTAACTTTGTTATGAAATGTAGCTTTTAACTCGGAATTATGGACCATACTTCAGCAAAAATAAGTGACCTATGTTGCTCTTTGATTTCTTTATCATTTCATGTAGAGATGTTTGTAATCAAATTTCTGTAGTCTAGGGACTAAAGGTATCACTCACTGCATGTACTACTGAGGATCTCATGGACCAAAGGACCTTAGGAGGAGATGAGGAGAACACAAAAAAAGAGAGGTGTAGCTGCAATGCTCTGAGTAGTGGAGACAACACCTTATGCTTTACTTGCCTGGCGCTGTGTGAAGAGAGTTTGTTCTTGTTCATCAGCCCCTCTGAATGGTGTTGGCTACCTAACTTCAGTGTAGCTTTCTAAAGAATAAGAGCAAATACACTAGTAAGACAGGCAACCACCTTCTGCTCTGAGTGGACCTGGAACTTAGATATTGTAGAAATAATAACATACCCTCTCTTTACATCAGTAGTTTAAGGGTTGTCTGAATGCATTTTCTTCAACTTTCCTCCCTCTGTATTTCTTTGTCTTTAATTCACTGTCTGCTCACTGGTCTCTATAAACTTGCCCTAATCCAAATTTTTCTACATATAGTTAGTTTCTCATCTGGGTCCCATTCTTATGCCGCTCAGTGGTTACTTGTGTGGTAAACAAGCAAAAACTTGGCTGTTGTTTATGGGGTTAATGTAGAAAAATAAATCTCAAGTAATGCCAGTGTGGATTTACTTCTCATTCTTAATGGCACTAGCAGATGTTTGAGGAATCCTAGACTTCCTGAGTGCCTCGATCGTGCAGCTGGCACAGCTTCGATAGGTCCTGGTGGTGGGGGACATATGTGTTGTATACTTAACACTTTGATTTACGAACACTTCTGACTCTGGATGGGGATTGTTCTCACCCTTCTCACACACAGTCCTTGCCACGTCCCACCGTATCAGGTTTATTGCTTTTGCCGTTGCTTCTTCTGCCTCTCACATCAGCACCTTGAAAGGGTTTCAGTTTCAGTAAAACTCTCGACACCACTCTGTCTGTTGAGAATGTTTCCTCAAATATCAGGCATCTCAGGCACATGGAAATGAGCGTATTATGCATTCTCAATGCGTATCCCAAAGACCCCGAGTTGTAACTTCCAGCCTTCTCATAGTAATATTATACGGATTTTTTGCTTATTCAATTGTAGTGGTGTGAGCCATCTCTTTTGATACTGCCAACCCAAAACCCATCCTTCGTCATGATAGCTATTGTTGATTATAAAATCAATATTCAAAAAACATGAGGTACGTTGCAGTGAACTTTCAATGCACTTGAAAAGATGAAAGAAGGAGCAGGAGGAACAAGTGATATGCGGTGAACTACCACTTGACTGCCCAACACGAATGCCTCATGGTTTCTGATGAGACGTAGAGACTAGTTTACGAATCTTTAAGACGTTTTGATTTTCTTGACAAGTTCTTTGTCTCATGATACTTGGGATAGAGAACATCTCAGTACTTTACTGCTTCTTCACAGGGAAATCACTCAGCAATATCTGCTTTAGATGCTGACTGCTTTAGACACTGGTAGGTTGGTTTTGTTTGGTTTTATTTTTTTAGGAGTAGCCCTTAGTGGCACTAAATTTAACAACCAACAACAGCATGTGCCTCACACTTGATACTTCAGGCTATGGTGACAGCTTTTAGCAATTTGGAAAATCCCACAGGACACAGAGTGGCACTGGCTGCTGTCTTCTTTGTTTGCATTTACTTTTCTGCTTTGTCAATTTGTCCTGTGGTTGCAAAAGTAAATCAAGAGATCCATATTTAAGCAAAATAAAGTAGTTGTACCTCCCTCCTATCCTTTAAAACAACCTCCCCAACAATAAACCCATTAAATGATAATAATCTTAACAAAATAAAAAGCAGAGTTTGAAATTCTAAACTTAGAAAGGAAGAGAGAAAGAAAGAAAGAAGGGAAGGAAGAAAATATGAAAGAAAGAATATCTGTACTGTAGTAACACAGTCACCCAGGGTTGTTTTCCCTCCTTTTTAACTTGCGGTTTTTGAGGCACCCTCCAAGGGCCTCGAGAAGGTGATGTGATGATCTTCTCATGCATGCTCTTCAGTAGCCCTTTTACTACAAGAAATTATTGAAAATATATTCTTCGTGATTCAGTCTGATACTTGGAGGGAGCTGCAAAGACAGCAAAGGCTATTGACACTCACAAAATTTTTAATTGAGGACTCATGGGGTAGCTCAAAAAATAATAGATAGGCATGGAAAGTTGTTTTTGTAGTTCCTTACATATGTAAAGCAGAGAAAATGCAATGTGAGGTAGGTGCAAGAGACTTGAACATTTTGCTGCTAAGGTATATACTGTCATAAGAATTTTTAAATAGTTAAAGGTAAAACAAGTTAAAGGTTAAAAACCAAACCAAGTGCATCTTGAAACCTCCTGTACACTGATGGAAAATAATTGGCCAAGGTGAGATGTGCACTGAAAATCCATGAAACAATCTTGGCTGATTCTTTCTGTAGCTTGAATTGGGGTGAAGAGAATTTTTTACTACCTAAAATATGGGTCAATGATCAAAAGGTTTTGCAAAGCCCTTCCTATTGAACATTATCTCGATTATCTACTTATAACATTCATCATCCTATGAAAGCAAAGTTAAATCTGATTTTTTTTTTAATGTGGAGATCTGAGAAACCTGATGGACTTGCTTCTTCAGGTTCTGTAGTTTTGCGCTTGTATACAATTATTCAGAATATGGCATCGCCTGTTGTTTCTTCCTGCAGGCCATCACACAGCCATAAATGAATGCTAAGAAAATCATTTCTCTCTTGTGTACAGAGACTGTAGTCAGGAAGGTTTTTTTAACCTGTGCATGGGCTGTTTGAGTCTTTGTTTGCTCTCCTTTCTCATCTTACTATTCCCTTTGCCCTATAATTATAGTCACAATACAGGTCTCGGGAGGTTGCAACTTGAAATAAGCTGCCTCTGACACTGCCAGCTAGGGAGAAGAGGAAAGTCATAGTATAATACACTGGAGCTGGTGGGGGAAGTCAAACACAAAGTGTTGGTTCATCTCCAGGAAGTGGGAGACTGTGCAAGGAGGATATCGAGGACTAGAACACCCTGGGCTGGATGCCTTGGGTGACAGCTTCCAAGCAGAGGGAGCTGCCAAATGTAGGAGGTGAAGATGTTATGTGCATAATCTCTCCTCTTCCTTAGCAGCTATGCACTTTCCTGCCCTAGAGCTGGAAGAATTGGTTTTCCTCTATGCTGCAAGCAGACCAGTTCAAGTAGATAAATCTACTAGAATTAAAAAAAAAAAAAAATAAGGAAAAAGGGAAAAAAAAGCAACCAACAAGCACATGCAAATGGACTGTGTTAGAACTGCATATCCCATCTGCTTTGTTCATTTTTAGAATAAGGTTTTCATACCTTGTACTTCTCTTTTTTTTTCATTAGATGAAATAGCACTGCATTGTTGGCCACCTTAGTACCACAGACAAACTAAATAACTATCCTGAACATATGGAAAGTAAAATTTAAGGAAACAAACCTAGTTCTGCCAGAAATAACTTTTGTCTGCCTAAGAAACAGAAGAACTCCTAACCTGCTTTTTCAAGATAGGAGTTGGTTAAATATTTATTGGTCATTATATTGTAACTCTATCTAGAAACCTTGTGACTATGAGTGGACATGGTAACACTCTCCTGGTCTAATGTGGCTCAGTACCCTTCTACAGCAATGGAAGACCCTAAGAACACAGATGCAGGAAATAATTAGGAATTATTTAACTGGAGGAAGAACACATGTATTGAAAATGACCTTTGAGTACAAGTTGATGGTGGGTTACATAAGAGCTAGCGGAATGCTCATGCTGAGGAATCGGCTTACCACATAAAGGGCTAGCTTGGGAGGAGGACAGGAGGTCCTTGCAGAGGATGATGAGGCTGCTCTGGGTGCATGTTGTCCACATTGTGCCCCCAGGTCAGGTGTAGAATGGAGAAATGGGAGAAGGTTCAGGAGGGGCAGCAGGGTGCCCTGAAAGAAGAGATGAAGGGCAATGGGCTTGAACAACCTGACAAAACAAAGATTAAGAGCATTTACAGAGAAGACAGAGCGGTGTCCCTTTTAGTAGCAGCAGATTGGGCAGCTGGCACAAATTACATTTTAGGAGTCTCAGGCTGGACATTGGGATAAATATTTTGTCAAGATTATAATACAACCCTAGGACAGGGACCTTCAGTGGTTGCAAAGCCTCCACCCTTGGTGGTTTTCTGGCAGTATTTCTGCTTTAAGTGGAATATTGAACAAGACAACTTCCAATGTTCCCTTCTCAATAACATTTCTGTGGTTTTCTGTTAGTTTCTGTTAGTACCTTGAGATAGATGGGTTTTTTCTGATGTACAAGGAAAATATCTCTGATTAAGTTTATAGTTTTTAGGTATGCTATACATGCTTTCGATATCATTTGATTGGGAGTTTCTTTCCTCTTTGTCCTAAAATACCATCGAGGAAGGGGAGATCAGTTATTAATTTGTAGAAATAAATGTTTTCTTGAACCATTTGGATTCAAATTTCATAATCAATACTCTGTGAATTAAACAAATCTACCATTTTTTCAGATTAATTCTGTGCTGGCCTCTGCCTGATGTAGCTGGTTTAGTTTTTGCAAGCCATGAAACTTTTACTGCTTGTCAATAATTTAATACCCTTTGTATGTATTCTTTTGGCAAAATGAAGTTTTTGTTGAAATCCCTTAAGAAACACGGTTGTCACTGCAAAGGATCACATCTTAATTTATTTTACTTAGAATGTAAATTGTACCCTTATTGAGTTAAATCTAGTGAAGGGATTAAGAGAAGTAACAGAAGATGTTGATGGTGGGGGTGGGTTGCCCTCTGTACTTCAGAAAAGGCTGGTGTACCAAGACAAAGCATCTTTTGGCTCAATAAAATGTGCAGATGGGGCTATATGTGTCACTGTATTTAAGGTGTATGAATTCCTTGTATGATCTAGGTATACACTGGAAAGAGCAAAACCAGATTATAATTGGAGTTTAGACTATGAGTTTCAGCATCAAATGTCGAAGAGTTTAGTGAAATTTCTTATTTAATGGCAATCGAGTCTCTTAATGAGCTTATCAGTAATCAAAATACGATTTTGGAGTTTTGAATAAGGGTATGTATACTTTCTACAACGTATTTTGCAAGTAAAGACATGGAATGTCTGATTACTACAAATTATCCATATGTGTGTAGGATTTATGTCAGTGTTTCTTATGCCACTGGAGAATGGATTTCCATTGAGTTTTCCCTGTGGAAATTGTGCGTCTGAACTCAGTATTATTTTTATTTTGAGATAAAATTAACTGTGTGCTTGTATGATAGCTTCAAAACTATGGAGAGCTCAAACATCGGTAGCAGACCTGAGAAACACCCTATTGTTCTTTTAATTATGGCAGCCAGAGCAATTAATACAGCAGGCTTACTCAACTAATCAAACAAACCAGTTTTGGCTTGGGGAGTATAAAGGTCCTTGTGCAAATATTGGTTTACATATCTATATCTGTATCTTATGTACATGCAGAGATTTTCCCTGAGTATCTCTATTGAGAATAACAAAATTTCTGTGAGAAACAAATTAATTGATGGAATTTGGAGACCCTGCATCTATCTTGACAGTGTAACATGGTCATAGTGCTTTGAACTGCATTAAATGTGCTCTTTCTGTCTACTTGTTCATTGGGCCCCTTTGATGTTGCTGTTAAACTACAGTTTTCTTCATAGGCCAGCTTATGCCTCAACATAAAAATCAATGTTTTCCTTGAAACACACATGTTGTAATTCACATTACTGGCAAGGAGAGGAGTTGCGCTTGACCTTTTAAAAATGCTCAGTCTTTTAAAAAATATCTGCAGAACCACTGAGCTCCCAGTCCACAGGTGGTGCAACATCTGTGTGTTGCCACGCGAGGTATCTTTAAAGCTAAGCAAGGTGGAATTCATTACACTCGAATCTGAATTTTTTCATATAAATATTGTAAATGAATGCATGTGATTTTTTTTGTAATATTTCACATTAATTCAAGCCTCAGAAAATTAAATGAGATGACATTTAGTAAAAAAATCTGTAATAAACAATTTTCCAGTTACTTTTCTCTGCACAATTGATAAGATAAAATAGAGTGAAAGGAAGCACAATCTTCTGATTTTTTCCATTTACGAGAGCAACATTTGTGCCTGATGCACTTAAGTAAGCTCAAAAACTATTACACAAAATCTACCACAGAAGTGATCATCAACTTGGTTTTCTGTTTCTAGGTCAGGTACACCAAGATGAATAGTGTTGGGAGACATCATCTCTTCATTAGCCGTAGCAGACATGGACTAAATCACTCTCATGAATATCAATGGAAATTATGGCTTTAATTCACTGTGTATCTCAAGGAAAGCAGGTGTCTTTCAATAGATTTTGTATTGTCATAGGTCCAGTGCCTGAAAGGTAAATTAGATTTTGCTTGTTCAAACATCCATAGTAACCAAGAATCCAAGAAATTCAGTAGATTTATCTTCTGGGAGGGGATTCACATTGGAAAACTATCAAAATTTCATAATGTAGCAATGCTGTGATAATTTTTCTATCTTTCTTCCTCTGATTTTAAGTCCATTTTTATCATCATTAGAAGTCTTCACGTTTTGATTACAATAGAATAACCTTATTATAAAGTCTCAATATTGTGAAATCACTCCTGCAACCTCCATGGAGAGTCTAAGGTGGTGAATCAACCTCTTAAGCCTAAAGTTGCTATCTCTTAGTCAGAATTCAGTCTTATTTATAGAGCAGTGGAGGAGAAGCTTGTATTGCCTTTGTCTTTTTTTATGCTTGCTTGCTAAATAAATGGAAGATAATACTCTGAAAGGTTCGCATTCTAGGACCCTCAAAAAATGGTAACGTGGTTTTATCAAACTTCAGTGAAACACTTGCTGTTTTCCTCTTACTTTTACAGACCTGGTGGCGTGGTGCAGACCTTTCCAAGAAGCAAGATGCTGTGTCTGTTTTCCTCCATTGCATTTTTCTTCTCAAATCATGCTAACTGCATCATTCGAGCTTTGGCTTAATTGTTCTTTTTAGATAAGCACATTTTACTGTATCCAAGTGCATTACTAACAAGCCACAGGTCTGCACCAGATGGGCAGGTGAAAAAGTGATTATGAGGTGTGTGATGATGGTTCTGTATCCATAATACATTCATCCCAAGGTTCACTCGCGCATCTGTTATGTATGTTGTTTTTCTTTTTTACTAGTACCCTTAGAGATATTTAAGCAGGTGATTCTCTACAACTAAAAGACGATAAAAGAGAAAAAAGTGAACAAAGGGTCTTTAAGGTGGCACCGCAAAGACAGTGAGACGTGCATATTGCTAGTATATGCCCCTCAGTAGCTCATATAAGATTCAGATGAATATAACAGTGTAATCATTTTCATTAGCAGGTTTTGGATTGATACTTGCTTGCATATTAATGCTGATTACCGAGTCTTGAATTTATCAGGGTATAGCTGAACTAGCTGATGCTGTATCAAAGAAGGAATGAGGTGGGAAGCACGACCTTGCTTTCTCTCTACTTTGCAAAAAGATTTGGAGGGCTGGCAAGCCCGTACCCGATCCAGGTGTTTGAATTCCCCAAATATTCATCTGTGCCTAAACTTTCAAATGTCATGTGTCTGGAGAGGACATTTTAATGCAATGCTTCACTCCTCAAAGCAGACGTAGATCAAGTTTTTAAAGAGGATAAAAAAAAATATTGATTTTTTATGGTGTTTTTAATTAAGTCATTGCTGATAAGCAGCTTCATGTAAGACTGCTTTTTTATTTCCCCACTTCAGTTATTCATTTGTTTTCATAAAACAACTTTGCTGAAGCTTTAGTGGTGCCTTTGTTTAGTACCAATTACAAAAAAAGATTTCATGCAATTGAGATGTTTTCATTTAAAAACATGGATATTACACATGCAAATTCTTTGCTGAAAATGAGGAAAAGCAGTAAGGTACCCTTGGTTAACTTTTTAGTTATTTAAAAGTAGCTTGTTGGAGATTGAATATTTCTATGTTTCACTAGAGCTTTTAAATATAAAAGAGATATGAGACTATATCTGACACCATCAGGCATATTATATTAAAATTTATGAACAACTTCATCAAAAACCACTTTCCTTCTCCTGCATAGAGACAGATTTGTTCTGACATAAACGTTACATGGCTGGTTGCAGCCTCAGATTAATGCGAAGACCCTGGCGATTCCTTTTAGACGTTATTTTATGAAATAATACCTGTCAGCTGCTGCCTGATCCCAGAAAAGGGGGCAGGTTTTCCAGGTCATCCTGCCATCTGTCAGCTAAAGCTCATCTGTCCCTCCACATTACCACCTGATCTGTGCTAACAGGCCTCACAGGGAGCCCCGCTTCATTGGCCCGGTGGGAGCCCGGCAAAGAGACTGTGTGAGGACATCACCTGTGATTCCCAGATTTAATTATCACTGAAGTGATGAAGATGTGCACACAGATTGAAATGCTTTTGAATAAATGCATGGCTCCAGATAGGACTTCCCCCCCCTCTTTTTTTTTCTTCTTCTCAATTTTTCCTTCCCTTTTTTTCCTTTATTTTTTTCCCTTTCCTTTTTCCTTTCCCTTTTTTGAACTTTCTTTTAGTTTTCCTTCCCTTTTCTTGTTCTCTTTGCTCCTTTTCTATTTTTCCTATTTTCCCCCTTTATTTCCCCTTCCCTCTTCCCAGTTCGCTTCACCCCTTCCAACAGAAACCTTGTCTGGGTTTTCCAGCAGGCACTATGCAAAACACATGTGGGTGCACGAACACATGAATATATGTAAAACTTGAATTATAGTGTTTAATAATCAAATTAAACATAAATGTTGCTGGAATCGTCACGCATGCACTCTCAGGCAGAAAAAAAAATTACTTCTGTTTTGTGTGTGGCTTTTCAGCACAAACATGAGTCTTTTCTGAAAAGGCTCCTTATTATCAAATTCTAAAGCTGTATTGATTGTTGCTAGATGGGAAAATCAGGTTGCATTGTAATTCTGGCTTGTTACCTCTAGTCCAAGGCGTAGGTACCTGGTGTCTCCTGCTGAGAAGTAATAGTGGGGTTCGCGGTGGGGCAGGAGGGAAGGAGGGCACGGACACCCTCTGGAAATGCCAGCGACCACAGGCACCTCTCTTCCCCCCCTCAATCAATAACACAGCACAGAAGTTATTACAGGTCTCGGCCTTTTTGACTTCAAAGCTGCTTAAGGCAGTATGTGGCATTAATTCCCTCCTGTACAAAAATGGAGTGGATAATCACCAGGCTGAGGGGGGATTTAGGCCTAGAACAGCAGATTTCCTCACAGATTACAGCCTAAAACCTAGTTTCTTGGGATAAATCGGGATAATTAACTGTAGTATAATATGTTACCCTTGTTGATTCGTACCCATGTGATGCTTGTATTCGGTACGCCTGAGGAGGAACGTTTCTGCCGTTGTGCCATCCCAGAGCTACCTGCAGTGGAGATGCAATCCCTAATGTACACTTCTTTCGAACGCTGGTGGTGGGGATGTGTCAGGAGATAATTCAGGCAGCAGTGGCTGTTAACTGAGACCCTGGAAGAGCCCGTGTAAAGCTCTGCCATGAGAGCTCAGGCCTGGGAGGCACCACGTGCTTTATTTATACCTGACCCTGCCACTGGCTGCGGTTGGGTCAACTCATTTAATTCAGAGCTAACCCCTCCATCACCACGTGCTGATGGGGACCACACCGAGCATCGCAGCTTCACAGGGGAACTGCTCGCTCCTCTAGCATCTGGGGTCCTTTGAATCAAGAAGTTGCATCACGTTGATAGAGCTCGTGATAGGAATTAGTTTGAATTTCATCAAAAAAGTGAGGCATCGAAGGGGTGAGACATGCCGGTCCCCAAGGGGTGGTGAAACCACCAGCTTTGCCTGGTTGACTTGACCATGCCATGACGTGGCACGCCACAGCCTTGTGTCTCTGCCTTTCTGAACGAGTGGGTAATAGTAACATTTATACAGGTGTTCAGTGGATTAGAAGGTGTTAGAGGATTTTAACACAGCCCTGAATAGGAAAAAAAAAATGCTTTCAACCTGAAATTCAGAGTTGCAGTCCAAACGAGACAGTTTCTTTCCCTCTCCTCAAAACATGCTTTGCAACCACAACTTTTCGCTACTGTAGCTCGGGAAGTTGCCTGCTATTCTCTGAAGGATGGTGCAGGCATTTATGAGGCTGCCATTTTTTTATTCTAATCCTAAAGTAAAGTTCATATACCACCACAGAGAATGCACTGCCCAGATCTCCAGATGTCCTTGTGTCAAGCAGATAGCAGGCAGAACATCCAATTAATGTAGTTTTGTTATAACGGTTATTTTATATTTTAATGCTCTCTATTGAAAAACAATGTTTAATTTACAAACTTTTCATTTTAAATTTAATTACTTTAAAAGCAAAACGGAAAATGGTTTATTGCAGGCAACTAAATGAGTACAGAAAATATCAGAATAGAAAAAAATATTATATGTTTTTAATCAGGAAATTTAAAGAAATGGTATTATCAGTGGCCAGTATAAGTACAGAAGGACTAGTTTTAGCTGTACGTATGAATAAAACCTAGTGTAAAATCAGTATGTCTGATGGTCTCATTTTTCTCACATCTTGGAACCGCTGTGTTCCATTTTCTGTTTGTACAAACCAAATAACAGAATATTAAGAGTCATTTGAGGTCATAATTAAAGTTCTTTGACATCTGCCTTTTTTTCTGTTAGCCACGGCTACCAGATGTCCATGTCATGGGAACTGAAAATTATTAGTCTAATCATGTTTTTAATAAAAAGTAACAAAAACTTGTATGTTTTAAAGTTGCTGAGTGTAAGCTTGCCAGGCTAAAATAGATTGCAGGGCTGCTTCCCTTTATTTTTATACTTGTCTGACGTTTTTATGTTTTTGTTTGCTTTATTGGTGCAATGCTCTGTTTTCCAGTCCTGTGCATTACTCAGCCAGTCCCAACCCTATTGGTAGACTGAACTGAGTTATATATTTTAGTTAATCTGATACCTCCCTTTATTTCAATCTGCCGTAGCTACACTTTTTGATCCTTTACCTTTATATTGATCAGCTTTATTTTATAGGGTCACTATGCTAAAATCATTGTTATTTTCAAAAGTCTTTATTTTTGCCTGCATGATTGTCTGTTCTTGCCATATTCATTTAACTTTTTAGATATTTCTTTGCTTCTACTGCATTAGCACTATTCAACAGCTTAATGATCTTGGCACTGTATGGACTACAGTACATTGGCTTGTTAAATCATTTCCATCATATTAATTTCTACTTATATATATTGCTGACCTATTTTTACGATGCTACTTTCAAAATTGTCTTTGTTTATCCAAAGCTGACTGTCCTTTGTTGCTATAAGCATCCCTTGTTTTCTGTAGATAGGTTTTTAATGGCTTTTGTTGTTGTTGTTCTCCACTTCTCTCATGACCCTCAGATACCCCATTTTTTCTGTATGTTTATTATGCTGTAAAAGTTACGAAGGTGCTTAACTTTAGTGTTATGAGATAATCTCCTGTTTAAACATACATACTTATTTTTTCTTCTTTCTCCCTGCACTTGGGAACAATGGTATCTCAACCTATGACTTTCTTTGAATTGTTGTTCTTAAAACTGTATTTCCTCCTTTCATCATCGTTACTGGCGCTGGCTGAGAGACCTGGATGCTAAGGTTCCATCTTGTTATATATTATCATGTATGTTATGTCATTACATAATGGCATTAGAATATGCGACTGCTTAATTCATCTTGGAGAGGATGGAGAGGAGTTTTGGATGGAGGGGATTGTAGTACTTCTGGTTTTCAGCCGTGGGAAGGGAGATAAAAGGCTTTCAAAGGGAGATGGAAAAAAAGTTAAGCCTGCCTCTCTGGATAGCAGAAGGCTCCTGGGAGGGGACTAAGGATGCTGCGTGATGCCTGAACCCACATCTACTGAATATTTGGTGGCAGTAATAATTAAATTGCTCTTGACTTTCTTTGGAAACAGTCTTCAATGCTGTTAACTGGAATACAAAGCTTAGATTTGTTGGACAGAGTTTTAGATATGATCCACCCTTTCACAAATATGTCTTTCTGATTATTTTTTTCTGGTTTTATTTCTTTATCAACCTTTCTTTGACAATCAGAAATTATACCCATGTTTGAATGGTGGAAAGCTGAACTTTAATCAGTGCAGAGATGTTGTATTTGTTTGGATATCAGACTTTCCTCATGTATTTCCAAGCAAAGCCTGCTGATTGTCTACATTAAGCTATAGGTATCATTCTGACTCAAGACCATTTTTATTTAACTCTTTGTATGGCTGGGAGGATTCCACTCCTACCTTACGTCCCCCAGGGAGTAACAGAGTATAATCCTGATATTATAATACCTTGCTTTTTCAAGCCAAGTTTGAGGCACAGCTGAGTATGGCAAAACCTACTCTGTGATTATAGTAGATAGTCTGACTGACAAGGTGAAAATTCAGGATATGCTCAACCTACTCAGTTTATATTTCATGATGTGGAAAGGAAATCTGGGTTGCTGATATATTTTTTTTTCTAGTTCATAAAAATGCAAAATAGCAAATCTAATAAGTTAGGTTTTATGTGTAGTTTGGCCATGAAACAAACTTTTCTGAAACATGTAATGAAAAGTGACATCACACTCATCACTATCCTGTTTTAAATTTAAACTACTCTGCCTTGCATAATCAATTACTTACAGAAAATTGTAAAGCCCTTAAAATTCTGAAATGGTTTCTGGCATTTAATTATATAAGATTTTTGACCTGGCTAGGCAGATAATGTTAACACAGCTTTAATACTAAACAAGACTGAACATGTGTGTGCTTGACTTTTATTAAACTCCTACTGAAGAAACAGATTAATTGGAGGCTGATTCATTGGTGAACAGGCGTTAAAGACAGAAGGACCTTCTCACATTTTGTTCTGTTACCCAGGCTTATGCCATCTCAGGTTGGCAAGGAGATCCCAACTGTAGTGTTTTGAAATGTAACTGAAAGAAATTTTAGAATAACAGGTGCAAAAAAAAAAAAAAAGAAAAAAAAAAACAACAAAAAACCCAGCCCTCTACACACACAAAAAAAAAAAAAAAAGGGAAAAAGAAAAGTGAGCCATTTTCAAACTGCTGATCTGATTCCTTCCTATTCTCTCTTGCCAAATGACCACCTGACACCTCACTGACACAGGTATTGCCTGGATAGGTTTTCATTAATAATGTTAAAAGTGTAAATGGGATCATGGGAACCAGCATCTGTCACGACGATTTCCTACATGATTATTACTTCTCCCCCACCTCACCCCTTAGAACAATTTTTAAGAAGATGTGTACAAGCTGTGATTAAACCACTTCAGATTAAGCTCAAAGTAAATTGAAAAAGTCCTTCTTAAAGCTCTCATTTAACAGTGCTTTACATCCATCTGTAAAATCAGAGCTTTGCTTGCGAGCACCCTCGGAATAGCCCGCTTCCCACAAGGTAGCAGAGGTTAAAAATAAAATAGCAAGAAATCCGTGGCAAAGCACATGTGAGATTAACGGGGTGAAAGTACTGGAGTGGAGAGCTGTTTTCTTCTGTCTGAGCTCCTCGTTCTGTCGCACAACCCCCAGTCTGGAAATCTTAACACTGACACTTTTGTACAGATCGGTTTGTTAGCGATTTCAGATTTTAATTCAGCACCCTCACTTGATTATTACTGACATTTCTTTTTTGCAATACTAGGAGAGAAAGAATGTGCATAAACAGATTTTTGCATGAGCTAGGTAGGGGGCAATTTTGACATCAGATTCCACAACTCGAGAGAAATGTGCTTGCTTCCAAGGTGTATTTGTGGAATTGAAAAAGGAGAAGTGATTTGGGAGATTCGGCTGTGCTTGTCGGTAGCTCCAGGTGGATGCTGCCGATTTCTGGGTGTTCGGGAAAAGCAGGAGGCTTTCCTGGCTTTATTTGGTTCTTGTGTGAAAGTGGGAGAATTGAACATACTTTGACAAATACCCATTGAGCTTTTCACTTCATTCAAATCTGCAACGCAGCGCTGGAGTTGGTGAGTGGGTGTGCAAGGGAGAAGCAGAAAAAACAAAAACAAGCACTATAAAAGCAGGCTGAGTGTTTGCATAGTCCCCTGCAAGCTGTAATCTCCGCATTTCTTTAAGTTCTATGTTTTAAAATCATATATTCCTCTATCTTCATTACTCCTGAACATTAAAGATGCTGGTAAAAATTAACTCCTGATGTAAATCACTTGGAGTTAAACACATTATATAGCTTAATTTGTGAAATTATTTGGTCTATTATGTTGTATGAATGTTTATTTTACCCTTACAATCCAAAATTGTAGAAATTAAATACCATAATGAAATTGTGGGCTGAATTGTATCCTCTTACAAGTTTATATGTATACTTATGCTTATTATTGTGCAGCAATAGCAAAAAATATTTGGGGAATTATTATTACAGCTGTTTCCAAGATTAAGGGTAAGATATGCTCTTTTTTATGCACTCATTATTAGTTCATTATGTCTGGCATTCTACAGGTAAAAAAATTAAAATCTAAATTGGAAGTGCTTGGAAATTTAAAAAAAATTAAAATGAATGTTTTTAAAACAAGGTTCTTATCTAATGTTACATCTCAGCATATTTTCTGTATTTCTAAACACAATTTATGAAGTGATTTTTTAGACTGTATATCAGGTCCCTGAGATGGATTACAAAAATTTAATATAAGTACAATACCCGTACAGGCAGTTTAAAAATGTATTTCGATGGCTATATAGCACAATAAACTTTCTTAGTATTTTCCTTGTAACAGCCGATTTCTGATTTTTTTGGGGGGTGAAGTAGAACTAAAACACAATAGCTGAAAGGTGAACCTTTTAGTATTTCAACATTCCCAGCCTGGTAAAACTGTTCCGCTTGATACATGTTATTATAAATATCAAGATTAGTTTCTTCTAAAATTACCAGTGCCAGCTGCATTCGGTTCCCATGTTCTATAGTGTTTTGTTACCAATGTTCTCTGTTTAGCGAGAGGGTTTTAAAAATCAAATTAGTCCCAAAAATCTTCGGTATTAAAATCTGTTTCTACATTTCCTAAGTATTCTAAATATTGAACATAAATGCATTTGCCTTGCTCGGTCAAGGACTCCCACTAATATCACACAGTCCTCCCAGCTTTTTAACCCAATATGCTTCTACATTAACAATAGCCCTTTTAATTTCTTTGTTATTCAGAATCTATAATTTAGATAACTGACAATCATTAAATATTCTATAGCAGTTGCTGGTGTACATGTGCATATATAATTTCCAGACATGTAAGCATAAATATATACCTATATCTTATCTTTTTAAAAACATAATTCTACCATACTCTATTTAGACCTCAGTAGTCCAGCATGTATATTATACATATTCTTAAGAATCTCACTGGATCATGAGCTCTATTAGCACCAGAAAGTAGCATTTTCTGCAGTCCTGAAGTCCTTACAAAAACCTTGCTTTGAACCTGTGTGCATTTAAGTTCTTCAGCTAACATCATTTCAGGCTGGGAATATGACATACGGCCACTAATCCAGGATTAATTGAGCACTTATGTGCAGTACAAAACATTCTTTATATATTGACAAATATTTCTAAAAAATGGATTGGTATTTTTGCTGTTAATTGTTTCATTACTGACCTTTACCTCTGTAGACATATGCAGTTTTCCTTTTTTTGGGTGAGACTTTCAAAATATTTTTTTTTTAAATGTCCAATGCTCAGTGTTAACAGTGACATTTTTGCAGTCTATTCAGAAGCATATATTTCAGTCTTTTGTATCTCATTTCTTTCTATTTATTTAAAACAACTTAGCATGGAAAATCTTGCAGATTTAAGTGACAGTGATGATGTACAATATGCATAAAATGAGCCTGTCCCTACCCATGGTGTGTATTGCTAGGGACTCCATTGCAATATTTACAGTTAAACTAAACTTTTTCAAATGAAGCAAAATTGCATTTGTTTTGCAGATTTGCTCATCATTAAATGTGAAACATTTCACATTTGTCTTTTTGAGTAATTGGCTTTTTAAAATGATAAGGTGCTCTGAACACTTGTTATGTGGATAGGTCTGACGTTGTATCCCAGAAATCCATATGCCATACAGACAGAACAGAAGAAAGATATTCACAAGCATGTCACAGATTGGACTGAAGCAAGCCAAAAACCAAAGTGCCATGGCATTAACAATAGCACCAGATTTACTGTCACGATTGCAATCTGTGCTGTATCATAGACAGAAGGAGAACTTTTGATAGGTAACACCTCAGTGTTTTTTAAATCTTTTTGGCAAATTATCATTTTCATTATATTTTTGCCTGCCATATAATATTATTATAATGGTATTAAGTCACACACACATGCACATCCACACAAAGTTTATTAGCCCTCTACAAAAGGGTGGATTTATGTTCCGTGCTAAGTATTCTTCAACAAAAAAAGAAGGTGTTTTACTAAAAATTGACACACATTTTAAGGTGAATCATCTAGAAAAATAGCAGTGATTTCCCAAACATGCACCAAGTTTATAAAATCTTTGCTGATAAAGTCTTAGTTAATAAAACCTTAGGTAACAAAGTTAATAAAGGTAAAGAGAAATTGTGTGCACAACAGAAATCTTGACAGCTCAGGAGCTTCCAAAGTTTGAAGGCAATAAAGAAGCAGGATTAGAGGGAAGTATTTTTTTCTGGGGTTCAGTCACAATGGTCTGCCTTTTCCCATTGCAAGTATGTAGACGTTTCTTTTTGACCATAAAATCATACATTTTCTTCTAGTGTAAAAAAAGCTGCATAAAGCAGATTTGGCAATACCATAATTCATGTTGAGCTCTGATAAGTGCTGAAAAAGATTTACAAACTCACAGCTTGACACTGAGCCCACATGTTGGGTAGAGTGGAGAAAAAGCTCTAGAAATACTACATAGAGCTTCCTGGCAGCAAACAGAGAAACATCAGTCAATTGTTTTTCTTAATTGAAAGCCACCTTGGGACCTTGTTGAAAATAACATATCTGCCCATCTTTTCTGCTGTTTAAATTACCTGGCTGGGGGAGTTTTCCTGGGGCCATTCACAATAGGCTTTTTAGTGAAAGAAAACACGGAAAATTCTCACTTTATCCCTATATGAATTATAGATTTGAAACACACTTCATGTAGTACGTAGGAAATGAGAATCGCGAAAGCGCAGACAAACCTACCTAAATATGAGTCCCGATGTTGCTACCTTCTTTGCACTGGAAGGTACTTTTTTTAATCTACTTTTCGAGCATCCTCTTCCGCAAGTCTCCATCGCAGCTATCGCCCTTGTCTGAAATCATTTGGTCTGCTCGTGTGAGAAACGGTTGCTTGCATAATTTTAGCTTGCTACGTTGTACTTAAAACTATATTGGCAGTGCAGTTGGTGCTTGATATTCTTTGAAACGTTTCAAAGTTTACAGTGGTGCTGCTGCTGTGTTTTACACTCACTGCCATAAAGTATCGTGTTGCCACAAAATGTTGTGGGAGCTTCATTTAAATACCTTCCTGCCTGGAATCTGGTAAAAATCAGGAATTACTTAAAATTTTGATTCAAACAGAAAGTGGGAAATTTTCAACAACTTTCTTCTCCCCCCCAACAAGTTTCAGAAGATTTGGCTAAGCATATGCTGGTTTAGATTCACTCTATCTTGAGTGTAGCATCTAAACATGCCTCTGGTCTCCACTCCTACTAATGCAGACATCACTAAAGATGAATCATTGTCAGCAGCAGCTCTATCCCCACTTTCCAAGACATTTTCCAGTGACACCCCTGCCACTGCTAAAGAACTGCAGAGTGATTTGTGTAGGTAGGAAACACGTGTCAAAGGGTTAAAGATAAAAAAGGTGAATGAATTTTTGATAGTGGTGATGTGGCCATGAGTGGCAGTGCTTGCTTTTACCTACTTCTCCCCCAGAGACTTGTAGGTACACGTGGCTATTTGATATTTGCTCCCAAACCTGGAGCTGCTACTATTTGCCACTCTGGGAATGGCAAAATGAGATAATCCTTGGATAAACCTAATCGCAACTTTCTCTACCTGCTCGCAGTTGCTTTACTGCCTCTGATCTTCCCTTCAAGAGTCAATAATTTGTTTGAACAAGTTTTCCATCTCATCATTAACACACTTAAAGCCTATAATGAGCTCTGTATACATGCAAATGCATCTTTTTTTAAGTGCTAGTGTAGATTTAAGAGCATTGTTTCCTTGTAAAATGGAAATCAGGGTTTTTTCTCACGTAAACGTTACAGTCCTTAATAAGAGATGGATTTGCAGCAGCTTTCTAGGTTTATTTAATTTTCTAGTACTTTTGTCCTTATATACTGTATTTGGACTGTTTTAAAGAGGAGAAATAACACTTTTTAACCTGTAACAAATCAAATGCCTTAGATTTTTCTCAACTCCTCTCATCTTCTTACAGTAGTCAGTGAATGAATGGCTTCAATTCAGAAATGAAAGGCATTTGCAAACAGGTTTTTTTTCAACATTATTAGGCACTGCTCAACTCCCGTTGTATTGAAATAATGATGATTCAAGATAAATAAAGAAACTCATGACTTTAGCAATGTAAATATAAAGAAAGGCAGTAAGATTAAAATGGATACCATTGACACTCTGTACCACAGCTCGGAGGACTCTAGCAGAAGAGTAACCAGCTCAGTGAAAAATCAGAAACTGTGATCACTATTTAACACTGCAGCTTTTCACAGTAGCTCAGCACAAAGTTATTTAGCGCAGGTGTTTCTGTAAGTCTGATACATTGGGAAAATTCGCAAGGTTCTCCGTCTCTCTTGCTCCGTGTTGGCTGTGAAGTCGGTCCTGTGAAGAGTAAACGGGTTTCTAGTGGGAAATAGAGCATATAGGCAAATGAGCAAGTTCAAACATAGGAAATGATCTAGATTCATTTTCTTAGTTGCTAGTTTTTGTAATGCATGACAGTAGTGAGGTGAATGACCTGTCATCGAGCAAAAGCAGTGAAAAATGGGAATGAGTTATCATTCAGAGTCAAGCGTGAAACTGAGATCCTGTTCCCTCCTTCGATAAAAGCAGCTTTCCTGAATCGTGTGGCTATCAGTGCTCTTTCTTTGTTAAGTGAAAGCTTTAATAAATATTCACCTACTTCTTTGAGTTTCTTTGGATATGGTGCTTTCAGTCTGTGTGTTTTCATTTCAGTAAGAGATGAAATTGTGTAATTGAATTTCTGAACACCTAAAACCTTCAAAAGTTTTTTTCCCCTTTTTCTTTTAATTCTTATGTTCTGGCAGTATCTAATTTATGGCTTAATGCTTTGTAAGGGCATCTTCTAAGTGAGCGACTTCTAGTTAATCTTAGACATTATGTGCTTGACTCTGCGATAGAGAATCCGTTCATCTGTTCTCAGAAGAAAAGGAGTGAGTTATGGGGATTCCTGGCAATTGAAGGCCCAGAGTTTAGCTGAAAACTAGCTATAGCTTTTAACATAGTTATTATTTTTCTCTCATTTTCTGTGTTTGGCTACTATAGCCAAAGATATAGATATATATATATATATATAAAAAGACATATTTCTATTCTTTTATTGTGTTCTTCAAATAGGTAGAGAAAGTTACTAGTTTGGGTTTACTTCTAAAAGTGAAGGAACAGATAGGTGGTGGGTTTTTCTTCTTTTTTTGTTTGTTGTTTACCCCCTCCAATCCTTAATAAAGTATTCTCTTCTCTCAGTTGGGTTAGAAGGTATAGCTTTCTTTTGCTGTTAGGCTTATAAGTGACAGCTAACTTTTAACAGCAGAACCACATGCAACATTTATATGCAGCTCTTACTGACTGTCACTAACATATCTTTTGTTCCTCGAAATATTCACTCTGTGAATAAATATAACTTTTCTGCTATTTTTGTTCTAACTGATTTGCTCGTTTCACTCTTGTCACTGAAAACAGTGCAATACTCACATTCTGAAAAGAAGTACCTTGCTGAATCAGGGCTACCATGTTCCTGCCAATGGAAGTAGAGCACATAAGCTGCACTGCCAGGTTGTGCTTGGAATGTTGTTGTTTTTTTTTTTTTAAATCAAATTTTAGACTTATTAGCGTAGTGGGTCATGGTTTCACAAAACAAACAAAAGCTTTTAGTCTTATTCTTGAAAGCGTTGAGAAACGTAAATGTAATTGGTTCTGTTTATAATTCAAACCCAAATGTCTCTGCTCACAGACATGAATAATAGAGAGTGTCAGCTCTTCCAACTCTGATCTAATGAGCTAGTCCTCCAAATCACTGGGAAGTAACTTCTCAGTTTCCTTTGTCAGCGTCAAGGACCTGATAATGTTCTTAATT
This sequence comes from Clamator glandarius, assembly GCA_033459285.1. Lineage (NCBI taxonomy): Eukaryota > Metazoa > Chordata > Aves > Cuculiformes > Cuculidae > Clamator > Clamator glandarius. Next base: position 1,195,020 of record JAUNZM010000826.1, read on the forward strand.
ATTTCAGAGGCAGAGGAACAGTGTGGTGCAAGGATTAGGTTTTGGGTAGGATTGTAATACAGGATAATATGGAACAGTGTGGTGCAAGGATTAGGTTTTGGGTAGGATTGTAATACAGGATAATATAACACTTTCAGAAAATAATGTCTGAAATTGCAGTTTCCTTAATACTTTCATTACCAATGGGATGTTTCTTTTGAGTTACCATGTGCCATTGAGTCTGATGAGAGCGAGAGCACACCTGGTCTCTAGAAACACAGTGGGAAGGGCAAGGAACCTGTGAGTGAGGGATGTGAAGGGAGATGCTCTGGTAACAGCCCTTCTGTGTCTGCAGTTTGTGTTGCTGGGTAAGCACAAGTCTCCCGGTGCATCCACAGTGCTTGAATTAATACGCAATGATGACATCTTTGGACAAGGAGGCCATAATGCATTTTAAAATACTCTATTTATTTCCCTGTCATGTGTACTATACGTTTATTAGCCATGAGAAGTGGAGAAACAATCACAGTGTTGCAGGGATCCAGATAAATATGGTCTTATGATTATGGCATGGAGGACTCAATACCCAAATACTGAGCCATTCCTGTGCTTTATAATTTTGCATATTTTTAGCTTCCCTTATATTTAGATTCCTAAGTTCCTGAACGAGGTTTCACCCCAAACCTGCATTTGCCTCTACTGCGTCATCCCAAAGCTTGCAATAGAAAAGAATATGAGGCTTTCAGACACAGCATATTTAGAAAAGAGAGAAAGAGTCTGCCAAATTCCCAAAAACCACTTCCCAATTCTCCTCACGAATAGCAGGAAATTACTTGTTATCAGTGGGTAATTCAACCACAAACGTTATTGATTATCTAACCTCAATCTTTACAGTCTTGATGGCCAAATATTTTGCAATCATTCTGTCTATTTAAAACTGGAAGATGTGACTTTTATTTTGGAAAAATGGAGTTTTTCAGTTTTTCTGCATGCCACATCACATTGTGGCGCGTCCCTCCAGATTGTCCAGCGTGATAGCCAGAAGCTTGACTGACAGATGTCAAAGTGTACATCATCTTCTTATATATAAGGAAAGCCTATGTTATTAAAAACATACAGATACTTGTTTAAACTACATGTATTTTTTAAATAAAATGTTTGCTTTTAAAGTTTGGTATTTGGTATAACCTACTGCATACCAGAAACTCAAAGATCTAGAGAGTGGGCATGAGATTTTATATTTTTCCTAATTTCATTGTATTTCTTAAAAAACAATATATTACAGAATTGATCAAAGTAGGTTGTCTTGTTTGTGAGCTACATATTTAAAAATTTCAGTAGTTTTTCACCCATTTAACACTAGCTGACTGAATTCATTTAGTGTAAGGAAATCACTAGGTTCTGAGCTATAATCTCCTTCCCTTGAAAAGCTCCCCTTAGACACCTATTGAAAAAATGATTTGATATTTCGGTTATGTCATATATTTATATAACATTTTGTGTAACCTTCTGTCATTAATACACTACTACATAGAGCTGATAAATTTAAAAGTCAGTGCATTTCCAGTTCTGTTAGTGCCATTCCAGAATGACTAAAGAAAAGTCCCAGCTCCAGCACTTGAAAACGGGTTTGAAACTATAATTAGAATGTGGAGTCATACAAAGTTCAATTTCTTTTCAGATTACAATTATTTCTAATTCTAAAAATTAAAAGGTGTTATTCTTTGAATAAAACACTGTCTCAATATTATCTATGCTGTGATGCTACTTATTATATAAAGTAACTTTATCTTCAAATGAAAAAAAACCCCACAACTGTGCCAGAAAGCTTCATAGTCTACTAGCCTTTAGGAACTGTGTTTGAAATATCCATCTCTTCCTGTACTCAGATTAGTACCTTACGTATGATACCACCTGCAAAAGTTTCCTGGCAAGTTTGTGACTCCTTTAAATACTTGTGTTTAGATAAGTGACAAAATGTTTTCATCTTTGTCCTAGATCTCAACAACATCATTTTTATTAAAATACTAACCAATTTTTAAATAGAAATCTTTTCAGCTGCAGTAGTTGGAAATGTTTGTTTTCTTAAATGGATATAATTGCCTTGTTGAAAACATTTTTCATCCTGTTTAGCATTTCCTGATTTTTACGTTCAAAGAAAGATAGAAAGAGCCAAACCAGAGACACTATGCATTGTTCGTTCCCTGCATGCAGGGAAAGATGATAACCGTTGTATTTTTCCTGCCTGCAACACTTAGGAACTTGGCACAGCTGGCAGAGTATATGTTCAGATCATGAACCAACTTTGATGTTTTACACTGTTATTAAACAATAGCTGGCATGGTCATGTAGCAGCAGGATATTACAGTTACTGTCCAGTAGACCTGTTTTTATAGAAAGAGACCTCCTGCCTCCTTGCCCCAGGCCATAAAACCCTCTGCTGCAGAGATGGTGGTTTGGATCTGTAGCAGTAGGGGGATTCTTGTGTTGTTGTATTGGCTTTTGGCAAGTTAATAAAATAATGTAAATAGCTATTTTGGAAAATGATCTCATGTTCTACATGCTCAGTACAAAGAGAGGTTCTGAGTCATGAAAAAAAGGAAAAAGAAAAAGAAAATATCCGAATGAAAAGAAAATGCTAAGTATAATAATGAAAAATCCCATTCAGTACTGCTGTTTCATCTCTAAGAGGTGCTTTATTCAACAGCAGGTATCAATCCCCACAAGTAACATCTGCTATCAGAGGATTTGCAGGTACACCTTTGTTCGCTGCTGGCTGAATTTTTGTCAGCATTATAATTCAACAGATTTCTGCTTTTCGCTCAAACCAGGATTAGCACTGACTTGGGCTGGAGGGCGTTCAAGCTGCTGTTCTTCTTTTAGCTATCTTTCTCTGTAAACATCTAATTGTTTCAAAGAAGTGATGTACAGTGTGCAAAAACCTGAATTCAATGCAAATAAGTCTGTGAAGCTCTAAAGTTAACAGGTGTTCTCATTAGTGTAAGCAGACAAGGAACGATTCTTGAATGTTTTATAAACACTTATAATCATGGCCAAATTCATTACAATAAGTATAAAGATACTTACAGCAACATCTCTTTTTACTTATTGTGCAGTCTCAGCACTTATTAATAGGAGACATGTGTCAGTAGATGAAATACTAAAAGCCAGTACCAGCTTCTGCCTGCAAATAACGTAGCTGCAAAATGCTCTGCTACTGATGAATAAATTCCTAGATAAAATAAGAGTTGGCAAAATGAAATCTTTGCACAGAGCACATATATATTTTAAATATATTTCTTTGCTTGTACTGAAAGTAGAGCATTCATTGTCCCTTTGATATTTTTGTTTGTTACAAGGACTTATGTTGAGTCTCACTCACATATATCATAAAGTGTTATAACATGCATATAAAATTGGACAGGAGGACCATTCATCACTAGGTATTGTCCAGCTGGTAAAACTAAGAAAGACAGGACTTCTTTAAGAAACCATTGCCAATATCTCTGTGTGTGGCTGTGTAATATATGACTTCAGATTGCAAAGGCAATAACAGTAAAATATTACCCCAAGGAGAAAAGTAGCTTGCAATAGGTATTCATACATTGCCCTTAGTCTTCATCTGTGGACAAAATGTGCAATTGCCTATTCCCCTACTTCCCACTATGCACAGGCACGACTGTGCCTGTCTTAATTATTATCTCTTGCTTCTCTGCTTTGAGCTAGTTTTAGGGGTACTTCTTTCTCACTTCTGAAGTCTGGCTCCCCTGACTTTGGCTAAATGGCCTGCAGGAGTTCATCCTTACTGCTACCACGGCGAGCGGAGGTTAGTACGTTCAGGGGGTACATAGGAGGCTGCGCGCAGGTGTCTGACATCCAGGATGGACATCTGCTGCCTTGTCTCACGTTTTCCTTTTCGTTCTTTGCCCTCTAAAGGCGACCCCTGTTTTTCAGAGGTCGCTCCAAGTCGTCCAACTGTCTCTTACACAGGGCATAACACCAGTATAGCAGATCAGCAGGAAATTCTTCCTCCAGGTACATCCCTTGGATGTTTAGCAGAATATACTTGCTCTTCCTCTTCGTTTAAACAGCATGGTTTTTTATTTTCACACACCTCCAAAGGCAGTAAGAAATAAGCCCCTAACTGCTGGGTGAAAAATCTGTTCCTTGAAAACAATGAAAGTGTCCCAGCACCCCTGGCAGAGCACTGGACCTTTCCTCCTTCAGGGAGGCTCTGTGGAAGTTTTACTTTTTGGTCAAGGCCTAATTAGCTTTAATCATGACCTCTTATGTGCTCGGTGTCTTCCTTACAAGTGGTGTATATCAATTCTACTGCAACTCTGGGGCTTCATAGCCAAGAAGGGAAGGAAAAGATTAGCCTTATAGTGCAGAGAGAAGACCTGCTTCTCTCCTTGCTTATATAAATGTAATTCAATAGAAACTGGAATGTGTTATTTCATCGGACAGCTGTAAGGAAACATTAGGCCCACATTAGTAAGTGTTTTCTTCTTAACAGTCCCAAGGTTCATCACTTTCTTACTAAATTATGTTGAAGGACTCTGTCCTAGGGATTTACCAGGAAAAAAAAAAAATACTTATTCATCACAGGTACAAAGCAATTTCATTGAAAAGTTCATTCTTTCTTAGGAATTTGACCTCAGACCTGTGATTGCTTAATCCACTTCAGAGCCGTTGATGTGTATACCCCAAACACTAGGTTAATGTCACTAAAAAGCAATTTATTGTACATGAGCAGACTGCTTTGATATGATGACCTAGAGAATGGATGTGCAAATCACAAGGCAACGCTACTGAAGAGATTTCTTCTAAACATCTGGCAGCAATTGGTCTTACAATTGCTAATATTGCAGAAGTTGTGAAAGTACATGATCTGTTTGTTGCCTCTTCACAATGCTTGGTTTTCCCAATAATTTTTAGAGAGTCAGAAAAAAAACAGGGTAATTATGAGGTTCAGTATCTTTAGATATGTAGAGCATTTTCTGTTGCTTAAAACATATATTCCCAAAGAAAGTATAAAACATTTTTCTGACTTGCAAAGTTTTTGCAGTCTATCATTTAAATTACTTAAATAAAGGGAGCTTTACTGCTCCCAAAAGCTGAGAATATAACACCCGCCATGCATATTAGCTTGATCTTTTTGACAGACCAGAAAAGTGTTTGTGTGTGCCAATTAAAACAAAAATGGATCCCCAGTGGCTTGTTCCTCACACGACTTCTGAAGACTGCTATCATTGTATGCTGGGGTAACCCTGGATAAGGCGGCTATCCAAAGTAAACAAACTTTTCAAAACTTTCATGACAGATGGGGGTTACAAATGCATTTTAATAAGAAAGTTGCCAAAGCAACTTTTTTGCAATCGGCATATATTTACTTAACATCTAGCAACATTGGGAACACAAGGCAGATACTTTCTCACAAATTTTTTAACAAATATCATTTTGCTTGAAGGATTGGTTGAAGACCTTTTCTTTCAAGCTGATATTTCCCCATCACTTCAATGTTAACTTTGCTCAACATCCAAAGGACTGCGAGATTGGTAAAGCCAGACTGTAATAGGAGACAGACAATCTGCTTGATAATGAAATTTCTTTGATAGTCATAAACATCGTAGAATTCTTTAAGTAATTTAACTATCAGCATAACCATGACTACCCCTGTTTGATAGGTGAATTGTATAATGGATATATGATACAGTATGGATATAATGCAGCTCAATACTGAACCTTTTGTTTTCTTTTATTACATTTCTTGAATATTAGACTCTCAGCTCACTACAGTACAGCACAGAGATATATTTTATTTATCCTTTCTACTGCTTGCTCATTCAGCATAAACAGGGCCAAGAGACTGGATTATCTGTGAGAAAGAATTTAAGATCAACTTCCAGAAATGCAGTTAGACTTTTGACATGTTTTTAAAAACTTACATCTCTCTGTCCCTGTTTAATTCAAATCCAGTTAATTAAACCACTAAGGAGCATAGTGTCTCCCAACTTGAATTAATTCTACTTCTTCTGTGGGTGTGGACACATCAGTATCTGCATTTTATGTATTTATTCTCAAGCTATATTATATTCTAATTATATTCCCTCTTCTAAAGATTATTTAGAAAGGGAGAGAAAGTTCTTCTTTCTTTAATCTTCTTTCTTTTTTTTTTTTCCCCTTTCTTTATGACTCTCTTCCTACCTTTCCTCTCCCAGCTCTGGCGACTGCCATGCAGATGGAGAGTGGTGTGCCCTGTCTTACATGGGCTGAGGGGCTAGATCCCACCCTACAAACAAATCTCATGAACGTAGAAGGAAAAGCCTAAATTCCTCTTTATTATGGGGAATGAGGATGATTAACATGACCAGAAAAGAAAAAAACAACAAAACCTTGCGAAAGCAAGGTGGGATGAAGGGAGCAGCAAGAAGGGGTAAGAGTGTTAGCTTTTGAGCTAGAAATGCTCTAGTGACTCACTTTTCCTTTTTTCCTGCATATATCAGGGGCAGCAATCCCAATGCACAGTGCGACAGCAAGAACACATTTTATTGAATTTCTGCATGCAGAGGTATCTGTCAATCCAAGTTTAAATCACTTAATGTTCACCACAAGCTGTGGGAGTCCCAGGTGACATCAAAGTTTAGGTTTTCTGCACCGGATTCTGCACTAGATTAACATCTGGTGGGGTTTCTACAGGACAGAAATGTCCAATAATCCAATATTTAATCATTGGGGGCAGTTATATGAAGATTTACCCTAACAGTCCCACTTCCAGCTTTGTTTTTCTGGATGCCCCACTTCCAGAAGGAGTGGAGCAATGGATTGTTTCAGTGTTTAGCTGAAATAAGAACTGTGTGGTGGTTTCTTGATGGCCATACATGAGCTATATATGAACCATACACTTTCTGAACTGCTTACTTTCTTCCCTCTTGCTGCAGAGTAGAGGCTGTGAATGTTTTCTTGCTGCATTTCCCCTTCCCCATAGAATTCTTCACTTCCTGTATTAAAGTTTTTTCTCTGCATTGTCTGAAAATAGTTCATCACTGCAAATAATAGTTACGGCCACCAGAGATGCATAAGTACCCTTTGAAGTGAGTGAATCAATAATACGATTTTGTTTTTTTGTTTTGCTATGTGAATTTATCGCCCTTTTTCATATCTCCATAGAGTGCCTATCAGTAGGGTTGCTAAAATTGCCTCCATCCCTGTTCTGCAGCTAAAATAAATACATGAAAAAGAAGTATCTATAGAAATGTATATTGGTAAAGAACTAGAGGGATAGCGCAAAGGAGACTTTTTGTTTCACAGCAATGCAGTAGTGCCAAGAGAAAAGTTTGTAGGAAGACTAAGGACAGAAAGCCCATGGTTTATCCAAAGGCATTTTCCTGGCTTTTATTTCCTGTTTTCTATCAATACATTGTGAAAGGGAAGAATCTCTGAGATGTATTCTAGAAGGTGATCTGTGTGATTTGTAAGGGTTTGGAAGTCCTTGAGGAACATAGCCATGCATGGCACCATAGCATGTCCCAGAACAAAAACTAGCACAGGAAAAACAGATGATTTATAGGATTTTTAAGAGCTGTTAATCCTGGGTAGGATCCAAGGCATATTTATGTGTTATAAAACGATAATAGTATTAAATAGATACAGAGTCCCGCATTTCCTGGAGCTATATAGGTATCTTTTTGTTTAATAACTCGGATCCTGTTGAACACAACCTTGGTACATCATTATGGTGACTTGCAAAAGAAGCTCACCCCTCCATTTGCAGCTTTATAAGGTGACAAGAGAAATCCTTAATGAGGCTCAAGTAGAATATTAGAAAAAATGTTTCACACCTGCCCCCCCCCCTTCCCACACTTTGTTGGCAGCCCAGCAGTGTACTGAATTTAACACACATTTACCTGCAGTGAGCCGATATTTCCAGAGGATCAATGCTTAACAGCAGGACTGTACTACAGTTCATTGTAAAACTACCATGTGAGTGGATTGAGCCTTTGAAGTGATTTTTCCAAGGTACTATAGCAAGAAAGAGAGAATCCGAGCATCCTAGCACCGCTATAAGCAGCTGAAGGGCACACCCTTCGCAAAGAGGAAGGTTGATGTCAGTTGTCATTCCTTGTGGGTATTTATTGCCAACATCAGCAGCATAATTCTGCCTGGTAAGGTAATGCTAATTCCAGACTGTAGACCTTGCAAAAATGATGGCAAGGAGAGAGGGAATTCAGGAAATATTTAAATAAGTGAAGTACCTGGCACAATGGAGACTGGCAGCTCCATCTACAGCATTTCATTATTTTTTTTTCAGATTTGTCTTTCATTTATTTCTCCGGTCCCTGTTTATTTCAGCAATGCCTGATACAGGGATGGTCGGTTAGCACGTCCTAGTATTGAACAATTTATGCTTGTAGTTAGTTATACATCATTTAGGGCTGTGATCATAAATTGTTCAATCACAAGGTTTAGTCAAAACTAGCATTCTTTACTGATGTCTTTTCCCAAGGGTGTTGAAAATTCGATTGTTCAAAGTGCAAATATGGTTTAGCAATCCTTTCCAAGAACCATTTATCAGAAATCCTAAGGAGGTAATATATAAAAGTGGGATAGGAAACCTGCACATTAAATGGGATTTACTAGCCAAAGCCTTTGGAACTGCTTTCCTGTGAATGACTGGAATGGAGCAGAACAAAGTCAATTACTGACTGTAATTAAGGAGTGGATGCATTTAAACTGTAGAGAGCAGTAGCAGTCTTCTTGAAACTGTCTAGTTACTCTGAAGATTAGTCTGAGGAAAGAAAGAAAAGGACTTGAACTATATCTTACAGAAAGTATATTTTAAATGAATTCTCTTCCTTCAATTCTATGATCTGTTTTTACAGATTTGCTCATAAAACACTGATAATATACGATTATCAAAATAGCACATTCAGACAAAGAAACTTTCAACATGTATTTTGCTTTGGTCTTGTTAGCAATGGAGTATCTCTTTTGCATATCATACAGTACAAATGTTTATGCAGTGCTGAATACTTGTATTTTAATAAAGCCTGAATTTACTGAACGGAAGACTGAACTGTTAGGTCCTTTTTAAGCCTTCAGAATACAGTAAATCTAATTATATATGTTGCTCTTACTTTGAAAATGTTGTTCTGTTTTATAATTTTAATAATGATTTGTTTATGCTGGGAGAGAGGCATTAGATTGAATTGTTGCCTGTGTTTAGTCTAATTCTTATCTGCATGTATACATTAATAAATTGTGATATGATACAATATAATACATTTTGGACCCAAACCTCACTCTGTGAGATACGCACAGAACTGTAGGTCAGCTCTTTTAACTGGTTACCTTTATTAAATTTTGACATTCCTTTTTGGTTTTTTTCCATTTGAAAAAGGGAACAGTGAGTGTGTGAACAGTGATTAACATTATGGTTGTGGATTAACACAGGAATTCAAAATTCCCCAATAAATATCTATCCTGTGCGCTCAGGGATCAACGGGGTGGCTGGAGGTCCCCTCCTGACGGGTGCGGATGGGATGAACATCTGCAGCCGGGCAGCCTCTGAGCCCGCGCTGGGGGACCATTCCCACATTCTCTGCAGCGCTCGCACAGGATGTCTCTGCTGGAGCTGTGCTGACGGGATTTTCCTTAATGCTGATAACTTTGGAAACCTTCCTTACAGGCATTTCCTTCATAACGGGAAGGTTATAGAACAATTAATAAAAAGCTGTTCTGTCCTTTTTTAATTTTTTTTCTTTCTCCTGGTCATATTTCAGTTTTAAGAAACATTCAGGGAGTACCCAGGCAGATGAGGATCTGTTGTTCTTTTATGCTTTAGTAAAAAAATCTTGACATGGGGCAGATGCAGTGAAACAGTAGCACTTCACATTGATGGATTTACATAAATAGGCTGTGCCAGGTCTTAATGGCTTTGCTCTGCTTTTCCTCACTCTTTGGTTAGAAAGAAATCTCTGTTGTCTGCTGTGTTCAGTCGTTCCCTGAAAAGATACCTGAAAACGTGTTGATCCTGAATAAACCATGCCCAAAGAAGCATCCCAATATGCAGACTGAACTTGCATCCCCAAAACACTGAAACCCAAGAGGGCCATTCCCACATGTGAATGGTACTGAGTTTTTTGCACAAACAAGACTTAACTCAAAATATGAAAAAAAAAGGTTTGGTTTTGGAGCTGGCAGGAGCTGAACTCGTTTGGAGCACGGGTAGATGAGCTCCTGCCCTTTGCCAAATATAGTAGAAACGTAACCCTGCATTCACTTGTCTGCAAACACAAAACTGCTGTGGATCACGCGCCATGGCCACACGTGTTAGGGCTCTGCTGGATAAACCTGGGGCAAAGCACTCTGCAGCTCTGCCCCTCAGTTGTGCCATCTGCGAAATGGTCATTTGGACCCACTGTGCAAATACCTGGAGATCTACGCTGATCAAAAGATATATACGTTAAAAATAAGAATGGATGTATCATTATTATGAAGTTGGTTTTCCAAAGTTCAGAGCAACAGAATATGAATGCCTCTTGCCACCAGATATTGTTAGGCAGTGAACCATCATTATCATGGGAATGAACATTCTTTTGATAAATATTCCCAGTGAGTGGGTCAAAAATGTAAATTTATCTTCTATTCAGACAGGGATTTTTTTTCATGATAAATGTGCTCCTAATTACTCTTCTATAGCCATCTTTGATGGTTTGTTTGTTTTTTGGTTTTTTTTTTAATGTGCAAAAGAGTGGAAATATTTACTAAAATGCTTGGAAGTGGACTCTGGAATCACAGGTATATAACAAATGTGTAAATTCAAGAATGAGGGTATTAGGTATAAAAATATCACCGAATAGAAATGGCTGAACAGAATGGTAATTAATTTGCTTATTGCTTTTATTTCTTTTCAGTATACTTTGATTTATTTTTGAACCGTGTCTTGTAACACCATGTTTCCTGACTTTTCTTAACTTTTGTCACTTTTTGTCATTCCCATTGTTTTTGCACTGTTTGTGTTTGGCGGTCGCATTGTTGAGACAATATCGTGTTTGTTGTGACATATTCTAAACTGGTTTCAGACAGAGGTTCAAAACTCCTCAATAACTTAGCACTCCAGGAGATATTTTTTGGTAAAAAAGAAAAACATTTGGGTGTGTAGGAGAGAAAATAGAAGAATATTATCTGTCTGGTGTGTGCTTTACTTACCTGTGTGTACCCATGCCCTTCTCAGATCACAACAGTGTCAGGAAATGAGTTCCTCTTCCAGTCGGATATCGACTTTCTCATATTGGATTGGTTCCACGCTATCAAAAATGCAATTGACAGATTGGTATGTATTTGTTTTGGCTGTTACTTTTATTAATTAAGATGTAGCATTTTCAACTTCATTTGCTTAGGCATCTCTACAGGTTTTAGGCAGTCATCAGCTAGCTAGACATTCCTTTCTGTGAAGGATATAAAAATATGTATGCAAATCTACTAAAAAATGTCAGATAAACAAGGCTGTGGAACAAAAATGTCATTTGATTCTTGCCTTGAAAAGGAACGCTACATTTATTTCTCTGAAATAACAAGGACATTGGTTTGCTGAGGGTTGTAAAAGCACACAAGCACTTAATAACTAATGAATTTTTGCATTTTCCGTTTATGCAGCCTACAGTATATAATCTTCAATAGAACTATTAATACATTTGAGCCTTTTATGAATTTTTGTATTACTTATTCACAAGAATAACACTAGCAAATAATATTCCTTTGTAACTGATTGCTGTTATTCTCCCAGGAAGGCAGGAATTTTTTCTACTAGAAGTAAGCAGGGCTGCATTTTATTAAAACAGTTTTTAATTACCAAACCAGATTCAGCTGTAGCTTTTTCTTTCTTTTTTGCCACTCTCAGTACAAATTCATGTCTTCCTCCTATCCCAGCTTGATCCAAACCCATATTATTTAGAGGACACTGACTATCCTTCTTCACCGCAGAATCTGAGGAGAGAAAAATATCCCCATTTCTTGCATTTTTCAGCGGTTTTGCTGCAGTGGAATCGCAACAGTGGGCAGAGGCAGCCTCTTTCAAAGGGTTAATCAGAACACGGCTACTGTTTCCTTAAAGAGCTACAAACATTAAATTACCCTGAGGCTATAACCAGCCAAGGAAAGTTTGATCTGATGATGTATGTCTTCATATTGTGCATTTCATTGGGTGTGTGAGGATATTGATATCCTACTGAAGATTTTGGGGTGGAGTTTTCCATGGGGACTGAGAACATTTTTTTTTTTTTTTACATTTTTTAATTTGCATATTATTCAGCTAAACATCTAATAAACTTGATTTTTTTTTTTTTTTTAGTGCAAGTAAAGTAATATTGCGGCTTCAGCAGCTGCGTGCACACTGAACCACAGCAGTAGAGCCTAGCGGGGCTCAGCTAGTAAATGGTTCCAGTACCAGAGGGCAAGGCTTCTCCCAGTGAAGATTTGCCTTCGCTGCTGCGTGCGCAAGGCAGGCTGCCACCACGAAGCACTCGCTGACCAGTTCACACACGTCATTTATTTCAGTTTTACAGCTTCAAATGAGTGTGTACAGACTTCTAGGCCGCTAGGATGGTTGAATCTCATCTGACCAACTAACATAGGAGAGTCTGTGTGTTTAGCCAAAATATCATCTCTCTTTATCTTTTGGGATTTGGTTGTTTTTTTTTTTTCCTAAAGACTCTGGAACTTTAATAGTCCCTAATTATCATTTTCTATGCCAGTGAATTAGAGGAAGAGAGAAGTCCGCCACTTGTTCTTAAGCTTAGACCAGCAAAATTCAACACCAAATTTGTAAGGGTGTTTGGAACAACTGTGTTTGCAAGAATATGTACTGTAACCATGTAAAGCAGAAAAGCAATTTAAACAACCTTTCTCTTTGCAGTCACTTGGAAATAGCCTGCAATGTGGAAATCATTTTGGCCTCTAAACCCTAAAGAAATAGACCTTTTGTTTTCCTCACTTAAATGGGAATTTATCTCCAGAAATTAAGATCAGTCTGTCAGGGGCATTAAAGCTCTGCCAGATGACAATTTTTGCATTGCACTTTCCTTAAATTACATACTCACTGCATCACTTGCTGTATGTGTCTGTTAGCTTCTGATTCTGCACTGGCATTCTGTAATCTCTTGCTTCATTCTTACAAAAAATAATTTTATTAAAAGCATACACAGATATATAAATATATCTATTCTTTCCCCAGCCAAAAGAACGGAGTTGTACATCGAGAAATTTGGAGTTCAAAATCAAAAGATCCTCCAGCATCGAATTACTGAATAGCTTAGCCACTGAATCCAAAGAGCCAAAGCCTGAACACAGAAAATCTTTAAGTAAGGCTTTTTTCTTTCCTAATATTTTTTTCTTTTTCTTGCTATACTTTTTAAATAACTATGCCATTACAGGCTGAGATAATTTTTATTAAGGGAAGATCTCTGAGAATTTTAAAGCTGAATATGCTCTGTGCCGATATACATAACTTGCATTTAAGTGAAGACAGCTAGTAGCTCCACACTTTTACAGGGTGACATTCTCTTCTAAGCAAAATAAATTTGTTTGGGAGTAAAGACATTTATTTAAGCCATTTATTTTTAAAAATAAGCTACATGAGCCTGATGTTAATGGTCTGTTGCAGTTGCTTTGTTTCCATTTTAGTGAAACACCTCAAATTGCAAGAGTAATTTTGTCTTTTGTATATTTATACACTGAATCGTTGAAAGACCTGACAGATCCTCGGTAGCCGACAGTGATACATCTATAATTTTATAGAAGGTAAATTCCAGGGGTAAAGCTTGATTTTTGTCAGCGTGATTAGAAAAGAACGCGATCTAAAACTAGGAGGGATGTGCTTTGCTCCATTGAGACTTTACTTTTCCAGTTTGTGCCGAGATGCTTATGATATTGTGGGCAGCAGAGGCAGAAGCTAGTGGTGATCCTGAATCACTCATTCGACCTTTTTTTTTTTTTTTTTAATTTCACCCTCTCTCTTGTATCTTTGTTTTTCTTCTTTGTTTGGCAGGAGATTCACACACTGCTTCTATTGCAAGTGCCGTGACAGCTTTAGACTCGCATGCTGGGATGAGATACCTCTAGGTATCGAAGTGCTGTGCAGGAATTTGCCTGCACACATTTCAGTGCAGGATCAAAGCTTTAGATGTTAAGAAAAGAGTTGCAGTAAAAAGACCCAGCATAGCTATTTTTAATGTTAATTATCCACACAATCATAAATATATGCACACATGCGTGCACGCTTACACACGCAAATACAAAGATTCATTAAATAGTCTCTTTTTTTTGCAGACCAAAGCTTTTTTGTTGTTGTTTTCTTGTTATCTTGGAGATTTTAGGGGTTTTAAGTTTTTTCTTTGTGTTATAAAATATAAAGTAGCCTGAATGTAGGCTACTTTATTTTTGTGAAAAATTGTCCCAGTATCTTTCTACTGGGTGTTAACTTTCATTTCTAAAAGGAAGAAAAATAAGACCGAGAACATGGTAAGTTTTGAGGGTCTAATTCTGCTCTTCATGTTGCTAATAGCAAAATGCCCTTAAACTGTCTCAGCACTCAGGGATTTTTTATTTATTTATTTAGACTTCTCACATATCTTTAAATGATAATTTGTCAGGCAAAACAGAGAAAAGTGAATATGAGCAGTGACAGAGCTTTAGTCTGCGTTTCTTTTCAAATGTTAGAAAATCCTGGATAACCTCTGTTTTGTGAAAGACTATTTAAACTATTAAAAAGTCTGAAAGTATCTGAGGTGAAATCTCACTGAATCGAAGCTTGCATTTAAATACCGTATATTGGATTGCTTCTGAAATATGTATTCAGAACTTTTTTTTTGGGCCCTTGAGATCAAGCAAGTATGTGGAATTAGAAAAATCATATTATTCACTTACTTATTAGTAGTCTAAGCACAAACTGTATTGTCAGTTTTCTGCCTTTGGCTTTCTGTGCCCTTAATGTTCACACAAGTATCGTAGCCAGAATTATCGGCAGCTAGAGCCAAAATTGCTTTAAAAAGGCATGAGAACTGGTAATGACACATTGTTAGCAGTTAACAGGTGGTCGTTTCATTGTCCAGTTTGACTGCAGAGCACAGAGAAAGACATGTGCAATATCTGCAAGTGCGTTTATAAAGTTCTTCCAAAGTTTAACGGTTTTAAAATTTTATAGTGATCTAATATCACTGACTACCGCCAATGCCAAATCCAAAGAAAGGAAATTTTTTAAAGATGGCTTAAAAACTCCTCCAGTTTAAAACAGAAGAGGAGCAACTGATGTGTGTTAGCAGGCCACCAGCACCCTGATAATCTTTAATGAGATATTCTGACAGTTCAGACTCAACTGTATCTTCCTTCCCTACATTTTAAGGGCTGTAAAAACTGTCCAGTTTTAGACTTGGTATTATTTTATTGTTTGGGGTTTTTAGCAGCACAAATACATAAAAGACAGGTATATTCTAGCCAAAGTATTCCACTAATAGGACAACTGCCCCATGAGACTTAGATGCAGGAATCTGGGTTTTGTATTTAATCCTATTTGCTTCTGTTTACACTACAAGGACAAATGGTTATTCTCAGTTCTGCTTTTTGTGTTATAGACACTGATTTCATTCAAAATTGGGCTAAAACTGCTAAGCTCAATTTCCAAAGTTAACAGTGTCCATCGTCTTGGTCACGCTGCTTTTCAGCAGCTTCTCATCCAGTTTGGATTCAACTCATGTTCTAATTGAAGTTTTCTTGAGCTACGAGGAAACCAAAGATGGCCTTGGGGAACATTAGCAAAATATATAAACCCATGATCCAGCTCTGAAATACAGGGAGAGAGATTAGTCTTTACTTTATGATGCCTACTATTTCATTGATTTAATTTATGCAGCCAATAATGGGTCAGAAAGAATGTTTTTCACCCCAGATGTTTTCTCTATTAGAAGACCTATACATTTGGCACAAAGAAACTGCCTTGCAACACCACTCCTTTTAGTGCAAATAAGTGTTATTCTAAACCAATGATTTTCAAAATCAGTGGCAGACTTCATAATTTCCAAGTAATTTTGTTATCACCCAGACGGTAGTTTTTTTATTTTTTCTCCTGAAGTTGCCAAAACCCCCTTCTAATTAGTACCTATTATAATTAGGTCTGCTGGTAGGTGGTCTGCCACATCAATTTTATTCCACATGAAACCAAGCACCTGAGTGAGACTGAAAATAGAGATGCTCTCACAGCACATGGGAGGTAAAGAAAGGATGCATGCATTGCAAGGTTCCTTGAAATTGTTCAGTTCTCCAAGAACCAAGAGATCTTACTGTGTGTATGGACTACAGGACAGTCCTGTTTTGAGCAATGAAGCCAACTCCATACTCTCCACTATGCTCAGTGTTGCTTTTTTCTGTCCATGGTCATTTTGTGGTTTACATTGTGGCCACCACCTGGGAATATTGCCACTCAGGAGTGACCTCTTGTGGAAGACCCTGGGCTGGAGTCAGTATTGATTGTCGTAGAGGATCAATTCCCCTTCTACTCCCCCTTTTCTGGATGGAAACAAACGGCTTCGCAGTAGGAAGAGTGCCCTTTGGCTACCGTATCAATCTGAGGGCTGCTCTTGTCAAAATGCACAATCACAAGCTTGATAATGCAATCCATTCCCAAAGCACTATATTTCCAACCTGTTCTCCATCATTTCCTTATGGCGTCACATTTACTCAGTACATCACATTCTTATTAATATTTTAGGTTTCCTTGAAAGTGATGGAATTCTATTTTTATTACAAAAGCAACAAGAATAAATACTAATTGTTGTCAGTTATTTCCTTATGTGGTGGGAACAGTAATCTGTTCCTCAGCTTTAGGTTGCCAAAGCAAAATAATTAAATATTTTAGACATTTAAAAAATCTGTGATATTAGATAAATGCAATTTGATCTCCTTGTTTGCCACATAAAAGCTGGAACTGCCTGAATTGATAAGATTGAATTGCATTATTTTTATTGTTTCTACTCACATATTTTTCTTATCTTCAAGAACACTTTACTTAAATCTCAGTGGTTAGTCATGCAGCCCTGTGACAACGGATCCTGGAAAATTTCTTCCATATTTGAATTCAGGCTTGGGGAGCCACAACTATGGCATCATTTTTTTTTTTTTTTAAAAGCAGATACATATATATGTGAAAAGGAAAGTATGGGCTGTGCACTATTATTGCTATTCCTGATCACTTTATTCTCTCAACAACAGTAGTCAGGGATCAGGTCATCATTGTGCCAGACACAATGCGACGTCCAAGTAAGACAATTCCAGCTCTCAGTCTGCATAAGGACAAGTTGCAACAGGTGGAAAAACCGGACAAAAGCAGGGGGCGGAAGGAAAAGTTGACAGCAAAGCCGACACGTCATGCATATTAAACAGCAGGCTTGGGATTCCTTTCCACTCTTCGTTAGGATCGGGGTCTTAGCATCAGCACCGTGGCCACCAGCCAACTCAAATAATATTTTCCTTACCTAAATTCTTCTTGCATTTTCAACAGGGAATCGTGAGTCTTTTTAGTCCCAAGTTCATTGCTTTTTGTTGCTACAACCCTCATATACTTCCCCAAGGAATGGCTGCAGGGCAGCGCCTTGGAATATGCCTCCTTGCATCTATTTAATCAAGAGTAAAAAACAATTTCCTCTGGATAATAATTTTGATTGCCTTTCGAGGTATTTGCTACAATGCCATCTGGGCTCTGAAATCTGCTTTGATTTCTTAAAAGATACTGTTTATGTCAGACACCTTGTCCCTAGTATTTAGCCAAGGACTCTCTGTATGCCCAAAGTTGCTTTTTTTTTGTTTCACTCAGTTTTCTTTACTTCAGAAAGCTACATTTTGAAACTTGAAGCATGGCATGTAAATATCCCTAAGTAATTACTAAACTATCCAGATTCATCTCTGAGTGTAGTTTGTTAGATAATTAAGACTGCACAATGTGGTGTGGAGAAAAAATGCAGAGACAGAAACCCATTTTGGTCCCTCAGTGGACGTGATGGAAGAGCTGGAGAAGTCAGCGGGGTTTTAACCCTTTCTGATTCTGCATCGTGTTTGCTCCTTTCTTGACTCAGGCTTCTTCTGAGGGCTTGATCGAGGGTTTAAAGTTTATCCCCACCGTACGTGGCTGGAGATTTCTGTGGCAAACACTGGGTTGCAGAGGTTATCGTTTCTCTGCAGAGGGAAGGGGTGGATACCAGGGCAAAAACACATGTATTTGCACAGATTCAGCTGTGTAATAGCAGGAGAAAAAAAAAAAAAAATAAAAGCCAGAAACTTATTGTGTTGAAAGCATCATTCAGAGTTCCTAGAAAAGGGCCACTTAATTACAGGCAGTGCTGAGAGAGGAGCTCGTGTGATATTTTTCTCTTCCTTTCCAACACATGAAGAGGCCGGTAGGTTGGGAGATCTTATCTTAGCATGTAGTGAGAGGTTTTACTGGCTCAGCCAAACTAGTTGAGGGCTGGATTCTGCAGTAGCTAGCGGAGTCCTTCACCCACGTAGGGTTACTTCTGTGATAAGGGGGCTAATTATAGCAGCAGAAGTGGGAAATCACTCCATTTCTTTGTTAGCTGAGGTCTGAATTCTTTCCCCTTCCCAGCCCATTTATTTTAGTTCAAAGCCAAATGGATGCTATTTAGGGAGTATTATTACATTACAATGTTAGCGTTATGTATAGGTCAGTTTTATTACTTTTAATAAAACCAAGAAATAAAAAGCAGGAACATATATCAGTGCGGCATTACCAATGACAACAATTAAAAAATGAAAGCAAAATGAATACTTATCCAAATATGCAGCTTCCTACTGCAATGTTAATTTTGTCACTCTCCGGGTTGCATGTTTGTGGCATTTATTTTTATTGCATCAACAGGAATTCAGTCAGCTTCAGATACTGAAAAAAGCCCACAAAAAGAAAATGCAACACGCTGCTTATGGAGGGCAGAAGCATTCATTTGGAGTAGAGGAGCTAAACTTTCTTTTTTTGACATATTTCTACTCTCATGTTTCTCTGCAACATTTACACTAAGTATGTTTGGGGTTTTTTTTTCCATAAAGCTTAGAAAAATACTGATTCAGTAACAAATAAGTAATAATATTGACATTTTGGAAACAAAACATGCCAAATTCAGAAACAAATTGCATCACTACTACTGATAATAGGAGATTATGTTGCACCCAAAACCACAACTGGCTGTGACTGATTCTCATAAAAAAATGAATTCTTCCTGAATCCGAATATCCTGTTTCCATCAATTATAATATAATGTTTCCTTAATTCTTTGTTTTATTTCCAGTTAATTTTCCAAAATCCTTCCAGAGTTTACTATTTGGGTTGAAAAGCATATTTTTAAATTGGGCATAACCAACTTCCATATAAACGTTTGGCAGGAAAATCAGTGCATGTTCACTTAATTCATTTTTATTGAACCAAGTCCAGATTTTTAGTTAGGAAAAAGTAAGATATTAATCATATCTGAGCAGGATCATTAAATTTTCCTTTACCTACTAGAACAGCAGGGTCATTATAGAACCATGAGAAGTTAGCTCACTTATTAATCTTTACAATTACATAAAAGTGATCATTTTTATAGTACTTAAGAGTAGCTCTTACCCATTATGTGAAGAGTATGTGGGACTATTACAATATAATATAATGTATTATTATAGATGTGACCTGTGACTCATTGGTCTGCTCACTGACACACAACTCTCTGGAAAAGTTATCTGTTTGAGCTTGGATAATCTTTAATTGTTTCATATTCCTTGTGCTCGTTTATGGGCCATAGTAGTAAACAGAGAGCTAGTCGCTGAGTTATTAATTACCTCATTATTACTTAATTATCGCTATTTCATACTTCAATTTTATGGCAAATCATATCATAAAAGAAGGTATTTTATACTGCCCACTGCAGTGAAGTATGAATGACACTGATACGATTGAGTTAGTTAAAGAAAATCAATCAGAAATCCTCAGTACAGGTTACTATCTGGTTTCTTCTGTTTTTTCCAGCAAGCAGTTCTCATCTTTGACTTTGAAACCCAACAGTTTAAACTAGGTTCTTGTTTCAGTGGACTAATCCCCTTTCATAAATCTTGTTCAAGTGCTAAAATAATTTGCACATCATTTAGACTATTTGCTTTGAAACATTCACCTCAAGTCCTTTTGTATATCCTTTCTCTCTAAAGATTTGCAGTATTTGTTTTGTTCTCTGAGGTATAAAAGACCTGGGTAAACTTTATTCCTGTTGTTTCAAGATTAGTGAAATAAAATGCATATTTATTCAACTGGGACTGAAAGGAGCTTTAGTAAAGACGATCATACGTAGGACCCACGGGAATTATAATACAAAATGTCTGTCTTAAAATCTCTTTAGGTTTGTTCAAAACACTACTGAAGGGCTTAAGTATAAAGAAAAAAAGAAAGGGTTACAAATATATATTTCTTCTTTGTTCCAAAGAAGAGGGAGACACCATATATCTTTCTTAACAAAATATACTCCTATATGTGATAAATTTGATGGGGGGGAGCATGTAGAGATGGAATAGTCATGACTACTCTGAGTTTTTTCCTACTGAATTGTGCATTCTGACTCAGCATTTAAGGAAAACATATTTTGGAAAAATATGTAGCGGTTGTTTCAAACAGCACTTGCCTCAGAGAAAGCAATCACAAAGAATTCATGAGCATTTTAGGTATTACAGGAGTCAAGCAGTTGTGTCCCTTCCATGTGCTAAAAGTGAAGTCGACTCCTATGTTGTGATGGAAAGATATTTGCTTTGACTCTATATCACTTTTAAGCCCAAACCTCCAACATTGGAGCAGTCTCTTAATTCCTTACTAAGTTGATCTTTGTTTACATTCGGAAGTAAAATTTTTATGTCTGTTGTGTAAAATGTCATGGTTCTTATAGTTTTATAGTGATAGCCAATGGAAACATTTGCATCTGCTTGACCCTCCATCACCTGCGTTGTCAGCAAGTCTCCATTTTTGTGTATCTCCAATATCTCGCCTCCACAGGGAAAGAATATAGGCTGACAACTGATAACACCTAAACAGATGCAGGCATTTTCACTGCAACAGGAAATATTTTAGACTACTGCCTTTAGAGAGAGGTCAGAATGAAAGCAAGTGAGAAGGACTTGCTGAGCTTTCTTCTTTGGGAAGGAAGAGCCAGCCCAGTTTTCCATCACTCTTGTGAGCCTAATTCTGACCCTGATTGCAATTTGGCAGCCAAAAAAATGATTCTCACACTACACTGTATTCTGAGATTTCACTACTATTTATAACTAATCCAGATGCAATCCCCCTGGTACTTTGGGAGGAATTTGACAGAAGTAAGGAGGTTTTTAGGTTATAAAAGTCTAAATTAAGCTCAATTAGAGAGACTATAAATCAGTCTTTATGTAAGAATACCTATTGCCCAGACTCACTGTTTTTCCCACTGGGAAATCCTTTATAGTTTGTATCTTCTAGGCTGGAAGATGTATTTCATTTAAATTATGACCTCTGATCCCAAGTATTGAAAGACCAGCTTAATGAAAGCATCGTACTAAGACCTGGACAGGGTGTATTAATGCTTTAAAAAGGAACGTGCCTTGTAGGATGTCCTATTTCATTTAGGATCACCAGCTGCCTGCTAGCGTACCATATAAACAGATCCCACCTCTGAAAGCCAAAGGATGAAATACCACTGAGGGGTTAAATGCTGTATTGTTTCTCAATTAAGTAAAAGGTTCCAACTAGCTGGCTTTAAATATTGATGCTGAAGAGAACGCTATGACATATGAGCATCTCCCCTCACCACCAAGGATATTTGGCTCCATTTAATTAATTCCATTGGCCATTGTCTTAAGTGTGCCCAGGATTCACCCAAGAGGAATTCACTTGTGTTACTGTTATTGAAAAGTGTAACATAGCATTATCTGCCTCAGACAGACTTTTTGTAGCATTGAATCAATTCCCTAGTTCTTGAAAACAACTACCTCGTTTGATTCCTTTCATAATTAATGAAATTCAGTGGTAATGCTTTTGCCCCTCAGCTCATGTTCGAAGAATGTTCCAAAACTTCAGTTTTCAAGTTGAAAGCATTCTAATTTTCAGCCTAAATGGACTTGTGGTACGAATATGTTCTCGTGTCAGCATTTAGCTAGCTCTTTATTTTCAGCAGTTCTTTTCTGTCTCAGGAGTACCACCCCAAATGGAGTCACAGACAGCAGTCTTATTACTTCTCCAGCTTGGTTTGGTAGACTAAACCAGCCAAAAATTCATCTTGCTTATGATAGGCTGCTGCTCTTTTTCATGATCATCTCAAATAGCCCTTTTCCAATCTGCCCCAGTTTCAGTCCATATTTCTTGCACATGGATATTCAAAGAAAGGTCTTCCCACAGCAGTAGGAAGTGGAATTCACTCTTCCATATGGAAATGGTACCCCTGATACAGCTTAGGGTTTGTATTTATCTGTATCATGGCCAATTTTTTTAGAGATAAAAAGTAAACAACCAGAACATGTAGATACTGCTGTCCTTTAATCTTTGGCAGTCAATACAGTCTCCATGAACACCAAAAAGTAAGCCTGCCTTACGCCTTTTTTATAGCATTTAAAATGCACTCATAGCTGTGATAACAGTTTTTGTAATTAATTTTTAAGATGTTCAATTTAAATGAAAAGGTAAGATTGTTATAAAAGTGAGCAATGTTTTTCAAACAGCACATTTTAAATAAAAACAAAATTAAAACAATTTAAAAAACTCTGGTGCTAATACACTTAATAGAACCCCCAAAATCATAAAGCCCTTGGAGAGAAAAAGGCTTATTATCCTGGAATTCATGAAGACACCTTCTCCAGAACACACAAATGATTTAGAAGTCATGCAGTTATGAAGTGCTGCTAGAGACAGCATATATGTCTCTGCATATAAAGCAATATGTATGTTCAGTCATATAGTGATAGTATATTTTATAATCACTTTTGGTGAAAAAGGTTAAAATCCAGTCCAAGAACCCAGAGCCAGAAGGGAAGGCAGTCAGATGTTGGTAGTTGAGAAGATGAAATCTTAAGTAGCATAGGTGATGATCTCAACATCTCTGTTTGACCGCCTTCTATCTGAGTTATAGATACTGTCACTTAAATCAAAATATTTGTGTCATTACTATGGTTTCCAAAATGTTAAGAAGTTCTGTTCCTGCAAAAAATAAGATTTGTATATAATTTCTGTGAAAATATATGTATAGTATCTTTCTTGTCTCTGTAAAATTAAAGATTATTTCAGAGTGCTATAATGCTTTTATCATCCTTTCTTCACATGAAGGTATTTAGGTTGTATTTGAATGAAAATCAAAAGATAGAACTAAAACTTAATGGAAAACTAATGAAAACACTAGTACCTGAATTATTATACAGTGTTATTTGAAAACCATTGAGTATGACGGATCAAAAGCAGCAGCGATTTTAAGGAACAACTACAAACAGTGGCATAGTTGATTTCTTATTGCAACTTTACTCTTAGTGTGGGTAAGCTAAGCTACATATTAGTTATTTCTGAACTGAAAGTCTAAGTCTTGCTTTAAAAATTCTTTTGCTAGGTTTCAGAGTTGGAGCGTCTGATTCATTGAACTTGGGGTTAGATTATGAGAAAAGTAAATTATTCTGTTAGTTGCCCAAGTGGCTTAAGGGATGGAGACTGAATAAAAGTTGCAGGACACACTTAAGAGGAGTCAAGGTGGTGACATGGGAAAAGGGAAAGAAAATGAAAGGGTCCTGGAGCACCAGTGGTTTGATGCATCGTCTGTCTGAAATTTGCTTTACTCTGGGGTCCAATAGTAGATATTTTCTGCTGCATAAGAAGCAGTGCTAGGAAAGCCTCAGTAGTGGTCTCATCTCATCTGGTACCCTGTTTCAAAAGTTATTTGTAACTGCTGAATGCGAGGAGGGAGAGGATCTGTGGCAGTTGGAGTTATAGTTACTGTTCCTAATAACCCAAAATGAAAATGGCCTTTGAAAACACATCTTTTAATGTTTGTGTTTTAGTCCAGAAAACTAATTTAGCAGAATTCACCTTTTCCAAACAATTGTTTATTTGGAATTAATCTGTAGTTCTCCCTGCTCAAGTTACAGGTCATTCGTAATAATAAAGCCTTCTAATTCTGTGACAGAATATTCATGACGTCTTTAAAATACTCAGCTAGATAATGGTCCCCAGGATCTGGACAGCAAGACTTCAAAAGGCAGAGTCCTCTGATCTCCAGTTTCCTTATTCTTTCTAAGCTTGGAAGGTTTCAACTATCAAGCATAGATTAAGTTTTATTGGTTGATAGTCTAATTGCATTTGTATTATCTTTCCCCTTAATATTATTTTCTTTTCTCTGTCTTGGATTTCATCCAAATATTACTACTTCCATGGAGCAGCTTTCTGAAAATGTTTTGCTTTTGCTTTGATGCTGAACTGCTTAACACGTGAGTGTTGCAATAAGGTGCTGGTTCCTGATAATAGTTTTCCTTCTGTAAGAAAATGTTTCCACAATCTTCTATGCTTGGCTTATATTTGATAGAGCTCTTAGGCTGAGGCATTTCATGGACAAGATAAGGTTTGGTTAAACATCTGAACTTTTGAATGTTTATCTGAACTAGATTCGACCTCTAAATTTGTCCATCATTAGCTATTTTGCTTTTCTTTTTAGAGACTAAATTATGCTATTAAATATGTTCTAAAGTAGGTTAAGTCCCTGTGCAGTTTGTCAGCTGGAACATTAATTTTAAAGCTGAAATGGTCTTCTATTGTATCTTTGTAACATTTTGCCTGAGTTTTAACCGTGGCTCGTTGAACACAGGGTCACTGCACCCAGGCAAACCCCACATGTAGTTGATCGAAAGGTCTCAAAGCTGTCGTGATGACTGCTGTGATTTTATTTCAGGAAAACAATTGGATATATAGTAATTATTCGCCTATTTGGGCGGCTTGTTCCCGTTCAGCTGTTCTGGAGACTGTCGCTCTGAAGGTTTCCCCTTCCAGGACCCCACCCAAGGGTCAAATGGGCTTGAGTTACCTGCTGCACCAAACATTTTGCACTAGCAGTATAGGACATGCTCACACCTAGGGTACCACTTACTCATGCCTGCAGCTCATCAGCTTTGGACTGATGTCTTAGCTGTACAGATCCAGACTTTGCCATCGCGCTGCCTGTGTGATGAGAAGGAGCCACCATCAGATTGCAGCTGCCCTGGTGAGGGAGGGTGGGTGGGTGCTGGAAGAAGCCAGAAGCATTTTTCCCAGGCCACCTTCCACCTAGGCCAAAGGAAGAGAGAGGGAAACCTATAATTCCTTTCTGCTGTTAAACAACTGAACTGTATGGCTTGGTTTCGCTTAAATACACTGGAATCATCATTCAGGTAAGCAGTTAAATTTGCAACATAAAGTATTATAACATAATACATGGCTAAATATATTGCGCTTTCCTTTTCCTTCTGCAATTATGCTTTCTCAGCCCAAGAAAGAGGCTGAACCATGGAGCATCTCCATAGGGTAGGCTCACACAAAAGCAATAACCTCCATTTGGTCTGCTTCATGGTTTTACGTTTATTTTAGTCAGGTCCTAAAGCACCAAGATTTTCCTGTGTCTTCACAGTGCAACTCTGACACTACCTTATAAACAAAGGGCTGTAACTGATGAAAAAAATTGAAACTGCGTTACGTTTTAATGAACAACAATAATTTCTGTAGAAGCATAAAATGAAATCAATGGCAGAAAAGGTCACTTCTTCTGATGTTTATTTTTATCTGAGTATAGATACTGGAGATTCTTACCAGAAATCTCACTCAAGGTAAAAACTAAGAAGGATTCTTAAATCCATTGACTTTTCTTTTTGAAAATGATCTCATAGGTGATCTTCTTTCAGTTATACATATGATTTAATTGAGGTAGAGAAAATTTGATAAAGTTGACTTATGAACAGAGTAAAGCCAATGGATTTCAGATCTCTGACCAGATATTTTTTGATTACTTTAACGATAATAGGTATGCCTTTCTCCTTCATAAAGTGTCACACCTACATTCACTGGAAATACTGAACTTGCTGTATTAAGAGAGAAAAATGTACGGGATTTGTGGTTTGAAACAACAAAATGTACAGATGAATGTCACTACTGTTTCTTATTGGCAATCAACAACTCTGGCATATTGGTTTTCATAACTTATACACTAGGAATTAATTCTATCCTTTATTGTACAAGAAACTTTAGAAGTTCCTCATATAATTGGAGGCTGAGTTTGATGGAAATATAACTATATTTTAAAATAGTTTTCTTTTACATTTAGAAGTACAAAATATAATTTGTAAGAGTCTCAATAAGAGAAAATACTTCAGTATTATATTCTTTCTGGAAAGGTCCCTTAAGATCGGATCTGAATAAAAGATTCAACATGGTATCCAAGTGCCTATCTAAATTTAAATATGTGAATCATTTGTATGACTCTTAGCAAGGGTGATATAAATACAGCAATGCCAAGTCTTCCTTGTTCTCTACAGATAATTAGTTTGGTTTTGAAAGCATAAGGTAGAATTATATGTAGGCTTTGAAGTTAAAAGTGCACACATGGCCAGCAGTACCCAGACGCTCAGAAGGGTTTCTGTTTTAGCATAACAGCCTATCTGGTAGATAAAGGAAGCATACAGTTTTCTTGTCCTTTTGTTTGTGAAATTTAGTGTAAATGATGACTATTCATACTATTTACAAAAGGTTGAAAAGGTTCTTTCTTAGACTAACGCAGTTGGGAGATAAGCATAAAGACTTGCAAGTTATTGTCATACATTCCACAATAGAAGAAAAAAACCCCAGAACTTTATATCCTAAAAACTCCCAAATGCTTTACTTGTAAATTACTTCTTCAACTCAATCTACAAATAGACTTCAGTTCCTTGCTCTGTCTTCCTCAACTCTGAATTGTATGCTTTCTTTTGGCAAGTCTGCTTAAATACTATTTTTATGTTATGTATGTCAGCTTAAAAAGTCATCAATTCAAACATTGTCATTTTTTTTCTCTATAACCATTGGATTTTATATGAGTGGGATGAGGCTCTGAGTTTGGAAACACTGGGACAGGGCAGGACAGAGTCACCCAGGTAGTGAAGGGCAGAGCAACTCTTTGACTTCTATACATTACATCCAAGTTATCGAGTATTTTCTTGGGAATTTTAGTAATCCTTTCTAGAGGAGAGAAATTCAGCAAATACAAAAAGTGTTTCCATCACACTTCTGACTTTTGCCTTTATTAATCTGTAACTAGGTCACTTTACTTGTAGATTTACAGAAAGTGGCTACCAAAGGAGGCTTGAGGTTGGACAAGTCCTCAGTGATCTGTGCTAGTACAGAACTGCCCCCTCTACTCAAGGGGGATAAAGAACTGCAGCTGCTTTTTGCGAAGAGACTGACTCAAGAGCTGTGATCCCTGGTAAGGGCTTGGAAAGACCAGTTTTCCCATTCCCAAGCCCGTTGTAGTCCCTCTTCTGAGAGCCTGAATAGGTTGACTTTGTGTACTACAGCAGACTTCATCCAAGTCCCACATGTTTTTTACATTAAACAAACATAAACTGGTCATATTGTATGAATAAAACAAACTCATTGATTTCTGGCACTGTGGTTTTTATATTCAAGTTAAGTGCGTATAATAGCATTTCTAATACTGTGGCAATATCAAAAAAATTCTGGAAAGAAAGTCTTGGTGTGCCCTTGGTGAACTTGCCCAGTCTCTCCTGCCACAAGGTAACGTTTTCTATGCCCTCCTTCACAAATTTATTAAGCTTCATCTTAAATTCTTCTGGTTTTATTTGCCACTAAGACTTCTTTGAAAGGGTGTTTTAGAACTACATATTATAACCAGTTTATGCTCATTTATTCTTGTGCCAACATTGTTCTTCATTTTAAACAGCTCTTCTCCTTCCCTGCTGTCCTCTTCTCGTCTCCTGCTCCTTTTCCCACCCCCAGCCGCAAATTCATAGAGAACAATCACAGCCTTTCTCAGCCTTTTTCTAGGTGGCCAAACATGCCAAGCTTCTGCTTTCAAAAGCTCAGCAGCCTATTCTTCTGGCACTTCTCACAGATGCTGCCCATACCTTTCCTGGCATGAATTCCTGTCTCATGCACATGTGTCTAAGGTGTCACACTCATAAAAGAGAAATATTTTGTATTAATCCTTCTCTGACCGTGCATTGGGTAGTATTAGGTTTAATCTGGTTTCTCCAGCTTCCAGTCTCAAAGTCACTAAGGCTTTTTCTGATATTCCGATTCTTCTCTGAACTGATGATGCTTCCCAGCTTTGAGTCACCAAAATGGATTTTTTGAAGCCTCCTACTTTACCTGTTGCAGTTATTAATGATAAAACAAAGATCAGTTCCAAGAATATTTAAGGATTCACACATAACTTTCTTTCAACACAGTAATTCTCTTTTCAACAAAGCTCATTTTAATACCTTATTTAGTCACTTCACAGTTATTGTTTTAATTTTCTCCATCATCTTTATTTTTTTAATTAATTATTTCCTGTTTGGCATCATGTCCAACGTATGACTGAAGTGCAGATAAACTTAGTCTATTACATTTTCCTTTTCTAATAAAACCTACTTATTTTATTAAAGAAAGATAACAAGTTAGTTTGGTATGATCTTCCTTTATAAATCCGATACATACTCAGAAATATTGCTTTTCCTTTCTAAATATTTATGGTACCAATACGACTAAGGAAATCTGTGTGGGAGGGCCAGCTTGTTTCCCAGTGTAAGCATATAGTGATATTTAACACATTATTTATTTAATCCTGTTTGTTATTAAGGGGGGACAAAATTTTTGAAAAAATTTGCATGCATCAGAGCATGATGCAAAATATGAGTTATATAGTTATTTTATTGAATTTTTACTGCTAATGCACACAAATTTCACAAAGTGTAATGACACTACTGAGCACTTAAGTTGTTAGGCTGTCATATTACAGAAAAATTATTTCTGCTATATAATCACTGTTTTCTTTCTCTTATTGTTTGTTTCTGAGCTTCCTTCATAGACATTTACAAATGCAGATATTCTTGCAAATACGTGTTTTAAGCCTGAATGACATCAGATCCTTTTGGTACCTGTGCAAACAAAATCTTCCAAGCATTTCCTGGCCAATGATATCCATTCTGTCACCTGATGCTGCAGTTGTTCGGTCTGTGGTCCGCAGTCATAAAATCAGTAATTTTAAAGTTTATCATAAACCTAAGGATTAAGGGTATTGCCAGATTCCTGCATTTTCCCCACCGATCATTTCTGCGGGGCCTTTAAACAGACTATGTTTCTGCCTCTCATTTCGCTCTTTTACAGAATATATATAGGAATTACAGTGTGGGAATAACTCACAAGACCTGCCCAGGAATTTCTCTAAGGGATGAAATAGGACGACTGACAAAAGTCTTTAGCTCAATAACGTAGGTGGAGTAAATTCTTTATCCTTAGCGAGCAGACTTTATTGACTCCATCTCAAAGCATCACAAAGGGAAGGAAGAAGGCAGGGTCTTGGTTTTGTCACTTCCAAAACTTTGGTGTTGGTTGAAAAAGTGGCCTTTTATATAGGCAATAATGCATGCTTCTCCTTCCTTAAA
Organism: Clamator glandarius; assembly: GCA_033459285.1. Lineage (NCBI taxonomy): Eukaryota > Metazoa > Chordata > Aves > Cuculiformes > Cuculidae > Clamator > Clamator glandarius. The sequence goes on from JAUNZM010000826.1 coordinate 1,224,681, forward strand.
GGACAAGCAGTAGTTTCACATCCTCTGCAGGCTGAAAAATATCTGAAAACAATGTCGAATCCCGAGTTCTGATGAAATCCAATAAAATTTGAAGTCAAGATCATTATACTTTCTCAAACTACAATGTCTCCTGGAATGTGTTACTCCTCAGTGTTAAGATGTATTTCTTCAGGAAGATGAGACGCTCAGCAATTAAGCATTCCCATTGCTTGCTATTAGTTAATTAATTAATTAATACCTCTAATTTAATATATTAACACATATGTGATAGTTCTGCTGATAGACTGTCATTTCCATTATCCAAAGTCGTAGAGACCTCCTACCTCCCCTTTTCCCATCTCAGCTTTGATTCAGTCCTGCCAGGTGCTGCTGAGGACTTTGAACACTAGTCTGTAAAGCACTTAAGAAAATTATCAATTTCCATCAGCCATCATAGTTAAGCCCACGGATCTGTTTATATGTATTTTAAGAAAGTTATATCTAGGATTTAGATCAGTATATTCTGTGTTTTGAATGGTAAAGCTTGTCATTTTTAGTGTCCTTTGGGAAAGAATTATTAATATCCACTTTATGGGTGCTATCGTTGTACTGCAAGTCACCTCCTTTTTGAACTTTTGCAGTAATTAAGAATACTAAAAAATAAATAAATGTGCATGGTCCAGCCCAGTTGTGTTTTGGGGTTTTTTTCCCCACAGAACAAGGCTCACTGAAGAGAGAGTACTAATGTAAAGCTATTTGAATCTCTTCACGCCTTATCATGCCCAGTGAGGCTCTTCATTCTGTATGAGCCCTTTCTATCCAATTGAAGTACATATGATAATTTTGGGTGTCATAATAAACAGATAGGCACCATAATAATGTATTTCAGTTAGGAAGAGGTACTTGGAAGAAATTGGTTTTGCTATACACATGATGTGAGACAATCAATAGTGCTTTAGTCTGACAAGCACTGTCAATATCCATTGTCACAGTTCAGAAAGTCATTAATGGATAGTTCTTCAAAAACCAATGCTTCCAACATGTTAGAAGAGATCTAATATACTGTACCTGGCAGGAATTAATCATAGGTGAACCCCAGGGATTATGTATAAATGTTTGGTAAATTAAGATTGAAATAAAAGCCACTGGAAGGAATATAATGTCATGTTATATGGAGTTACAAAATCTTGCCAATAAAATATGGGGCTTTTCAGAACATATTAAAACATTTTGCTTACTGAATCATTCAAGCCGTGCCCAGAACATAACACCCAGGAAAAACAGTCCCATATTTATATATATAGTCTAGGTACATGACTTGTGGTTTAGTTTCTTGACTAAATTCACAGAAAGTAATCACATAAAAAATTTTATCCTTGCCCTGAAAAGGTTAGAGATTTACCCAATTCTGTTAGTTTTGACTGTGCTAAAGTCCTTAGGCACTGCTTGGTCCATCTTAAATTATTATATTTTTTTTTAATTCTCATTTTATCTTATATACAAATTAGAACTTTAAATCATAGCAAGCAGTTTTTCATCTGCACATCTCAAAACATCAATTGACTCATGGTACTGTCACTACAGAACTGTGTGATTTGGGGGCAATGCAACAATTCTTTCTTTTTACCTGTCTTCTTGAATGGTTGGACTCGACGATCCAGTGGGTCTCTTCCAACCTGGTTATTCTGTGATTCTGTGATTGTATGAAAGGCCTCATGCATACTTAGTTTTGTGGTTTTGCATGATACTGCTGTTACTTAAATGTTATTAGGAGTATTAAGGTTAAAGTTGTGGCATTGAATAATTATCCAGGGAGTTTATGTAGACACAAAAGAGGCAGGTCATTTTTTTAATTCCTGCCATTTTTTTTGCAGAATTTAGTCTATAGTTATCCTTCCTAATTCAGCTGATATTACAACAGTGTTATCCAACATTAAGGCACAAAGATGTGTTTATTCTTTTATGCTTAGTGATGTGTTCAGATTATTTTCTTTTAGAATCCAGTACGTAGTATGCTTCCCTAATATGATAAGCTGTAGTGATTTAATACAGCTCAGTTCTAGAGCAAGTTATCTAAGGAAGAGATAGTGCTTTTTGTTTTCATTTGTCCATTTATACCTTTCCCAGCCGTGCAATAAATAGTTGAAGTGCCCTTGCACCCATTTCTGCTTGCAGAACAAATTCCCTGCTATACGTCCTGTAAAAGGCCCTGGCACAACGAAAATAAGCATCTGTTTGCTTTCGATGTCTCAGAAGCTATTAGTGCAATATAAGGAAGATTTAATTAAGAAGTCTGTGCAAAGGAAGGGAAACTATCCTTCTGTATTGGTTCTTGAGCATTTGTGTGGATATGTCAGTGCGAGTAGCTTCAAAATTGAGAATATATGAGTTTATTTAGTGCAATGAATCAAGTGGCACACAAATGCAGTTTATGCCGGGGAATATATAGTAAAACGTCTACCACAGGTTTTATTTCCCGTTATTTTATACTGAGAATCTTAAGTATCCCATTTTACATCTGTATAGAACTTCTTTCTCCTTTTTAATATTGTTTGATGTTTACCAACTTTCTTTCATGAAAGATTCTACAGGTCAAATCCAGAACCTGAAATTTAAAAAAGAAGGTACTCCAAAAAAACATCTGTTGTGGTTTTTGAGTTGTATAACTACATTTTTTTCTCTTGTAAGTGATGTTCAATCCTCTTTGTGCTTCCAGATATAATAGCAAAGTCATTTTAATGTGGGTATATTGCAAGAAGAGTGTCTTGGCAGGAGAAAGAATATTTCTAAATGAGATCCCAACAAGAATATTTCTGGCTAAGCTTGGGTTTGGAACACGCTATCTAAACTCTTGAATTTCTGTGAAGACTAGAGTTTCCCTCTGGTGACTCACTTATTTTTAATAGCATAAAGTATGAAATTCATCAAAACTAGCTTTGCTGTTGTTCTTAACTATTCACTATACAGTTCAACATAGAACAAACAGAAGTATCCTGACAATAATTATTCCTACCTCTAGATGTAGTTTTAACACCATGATTGCTGTTTCAGGTAGAAAACATCCAGATGGGTTAATGTATCTTTCTAAATAGAAGGATCTTTACCTGTCTGTCAAGTCATAGATCTGCTATCATACCATTCACAGTATAACCACGTTCATTTCTGTTAAAATTTCTTAAAGAATCTGTACACTTAGAGCTAAACATGTAGCTGTAGTGGGCATAAAATGCTTTAGAGTCCTGCAGAATGGGAAATGTGGCAAGTATCTTCAGTGACTTAAGGCATGTTTTCACTCCTGCATCATTTGCACTGGGGAAGTTTCCTTGTAAGTCAGGAAAAAAAGAGACCTGAATATGAAACATGATAGACAGAATGACCCCAAGCAACAAAAGTGTCCCAACACTAAATACAATTCACTTCCCTGTTTCAAAGTACCGTGAAGATGCAGAATTAGAAACATCCATTTGTTCTTCTTTTTATAGCACAGCCAAGTGACTTGGAATTTACTGTGTCCCTGCCAAGGATTGCTCAATTTCGAACAAAAAGTCCTCCACTATAACGTTAAAAAACCACCAGCCATCAATTGAATGCTAATCTTTATATTCTATGATACATATCTTCAAGAATGTTACCATTAAAAGATGTGAATTCTATTTTTCATAAGTGATGGATCATTGTACCAAGCTGTGTATTTTCCAGTAAAGTGTCCTTTTATTTGTCCTGTGCGATTACTAGTTTGTGGAAGTATGTGTGGGGTCATTTCAGTGCTGTGGGAAAATGGAGCACTCTTCTGTTAAATCAGTAGTGAAATCAGAAGCAAACTATGCTCTGATCATTGTAGACATGTGTTTAAATATTGCTTTCCTTAATTGGCTATGTTCTATTTACTTAAAATGAACAATTTGGCAAGTTTTTCTCCCTTGACAACAGCAAAGCGTAAACCATTTTATAAGTTTGGCTGTTAAAATCAGATTTGTAATGTAAACCACAGTATTCCAGGGTTGTTACTGTTGCTTAACCAATTATTTTAGCTTGCCATTGTTTTATAATTGTGCACCTTTAAACATTCTGGTTCTGCTTATAACTTCTGCAAAACTTTTTACTACCAAAGTAGCCAATAATATGGATCTTAATTTTATTTTTGCTCTCTCTCTTCCATTGAATCCTCTGTGTGAAAATCACTGCATTATAGGGGAGATTCAATATGAATGGAGAGTTTAAGGAGCGTCTCTGTAAACTGCAGCTAAATTATCTGGGGTCCTATTTAGAAATTCTGTTAAAGGGACAAGGGACCAACTCTTGTGAGTTCCATTTGTGGAGAATACTGAGTTCTGATGGATTTATTTAATTATTTGTTTATTTGTTTGTTTTCAAGATAATTATTTGTTTATTTGTTTGTTTTCAAGAAGCTATTCTTTCCTCAGAAAGTAAAGAAGCCACCCTTCTCTCAGCTGGAGGTCCCTGCCAGGGAAGGATGTGCAGCTTTGGCTGCCCCTTCATCCTCCTCTGGGTCTGAGGGAACGGGTAGGGTAAGAGAGTCCAGGACACAGGATAAGGTTTATTAAGGTATGATGAGGCTCAGGTGATTTGTTAGAAAACTTTACATATCTGCTTGTTTAAGGAAACCTTTGGAGAAGGTCTTCCCGTGGCATGGCTGCTGGTTCTAGAGCATGCTGAGTTTCTCCTTCCTACTACTGTTGACTATTTTGATAGATACGATGGTGCCCTATAAGCACCTCAGCAGGGAAGAAGTTAAATTTATGCCTTTGAAACTTCCTCCAGGGGATTTTCTGCAGCTGGGTTCTATGTCTTTTTGACACAGAGCAGGGATAAATTGAGCTCAAAATGTTTTTCAGTTTGGTAAATGCCTAAATATAATAAAATATAGTCATTGGGACAGGAATACTTTTCTTTCCATAAATTAATGCATCTTGCACACATTTCATGGCATATAGCCATGTTTTCTATAACTTCATTAAATATATATATATAACGCTTAATCCGTCTTGGCAAGAGAATTCAGTCTTTCAGTAGTTGTGTAACCATCCATCCTTTCTCATAACAAGTAGTATATAGCAAATAATGCATAGCACACTTTGAGTCCAGAGTTTTAGCTGAAAAATCATCCATGTGAAACTTGTGGGACTCGTGAACATCTCATGAGTAAACTGGTCGCCATCCAAATGCTTATGGGCAATAAATAATACAACTCTGAGTAGCCAGCAGAATGAACTCATCAAGTGTATTCACAAAACTATTAATCAGATGTTTTGTACTACCCAACCAGCTACAATGCTGACCTACCGCATGATTTTACTAGGGTGGCTGTGGCCTTATTTTCTGAGGATATTTGAGTACACTACTATTAATTTAAAAATAAAGATTTTTCTTTTGATTTTCTTCAGTTTTCAGACTGAACTACAGTGCCTCTGACACAAATGACAGAAACCGAGTTAAAAGCAGACTAAAGAAGTTCATCTCCCGAAGACCCTCCTTGAAAACTTTGCAAGAAAAGGGACTTATTAAAGGTGTGTTCAGTCTTATATACTTTTTTGGAATAAGAAGTAATAAGTTACAAATGAATTTTTCTTTTTCGTTCTCGGTTAAATGAGTGTGTTGGACAAATACTCTTTAGCTAGGTTTTGTAGCTATATCTCCTAAAATTTACACTGCTGAACTATAAAGAAAAGAACTATGTATGGTACATCGATAGGTTTGTTCTTCTACTACTGCTTCAATTTTTCTGCTTTGATGTGCAAGTGGTAGAAGCCCTTCCATTTACCATGGGCACTCAACATGCACATTGCAAACTAACATGCTGCACAATTCCATTTCTTTTTTTTTTTTTATGAAAATAGTATTATTATAGTTTTATATTTTAGAATCTGAAAAAATAACTTCAGATGCTGTACTGACTAATTTGTTTTTAGTGTAGGCTGGAATAGTTTCTTCTGTCTTCTCTCATTATTTTTCTAACTTGTCAACAAAATACACTTTTAACGATTTGAAATATGTGCCTGTGAATAATAAATGCTTTGAATCTATGACTTTTTCCTGCTCAAATTTCTTGCTAAGTTGGTCAGCGATCACTTTCACATATCCTTAAAAAGTTGTTTCTTTGATAAAACATGTTTGTTAGTTTGTCCAAGGAGTGAGTGTTTTGCTAAGAAGCTGGTAGTTAACTTGAAGGCGGTAGCATTCTGACCACTAATAATCCAGCAAAGCCACGTTTTTAAATATTGTCTGGAATAATGCTTTAAAAATTTATGCACTCCCAAATTATTATGTGTGAAACCCACAACTGCACATGCAAATTGACTAGAAAGAGGCATTTTGCCAGCACTCCGTGTTGATCTCTGGAGTGTGAGTTTTCCAGTGGTGTGTCAAAAATGGCAAGGGGTAGTGCTAGTGTGTATTAAACTTGTCTGTCCTGAGCCAAGAGATTGACCCCAGCTAGCAAAAACTAAATCAGCCACAAGAGTTAAGCACCAGCTGGGCTTGTGTCTGAAGAGGAGGAGAAGATTTTATTAATTAAGTTCTTACAGTTTAGATACATGCAGAAACATTCAGTGTAACGTTGCTTACTCTAAAGAAGACTTCATTATATGTAATCATTACGTGCCTTAGTGATAGGTTTCTGCTTTTAACTGACACAGACACTTGAAAAGTACGATTTATACATAACTTTATGTATGAAGTGTGCTCACACTCACATACCAATCTTTCAGGATCTGTCCTGAAACATTCATAGTATCTGATTTCTGTACATTAGGAGAGTTTTACCCCTTTGAGGTACGCTCTGGGTTGAAGGTGGGATTTGAATGCATCATATTAGTTTGTTTCAGTATTACAGTAATAGAGTAGTAATTTATAGTCTTTTAATTTCTGGATTTAAGGGGGTTTTTTTTAGTTTAATAGTGTGGCTGATGAATCTCCTGTGGTGTTAGACAGGGATCAGATGTGATCCCTGCTAACAAATCCAGATTCATTAGCATAACTCAAATCCATCCTCTAATATATCTCTCTGGAAAAGCCACATGCACTTAGTTTTGGCTACAGATGCATTCAGCTCTTGATTCATAAACATAGCTTGGTTCTACCTGGGATACTCTTCCATGGATTACAAAGCAGTGTAATTTGTGACACAGTAATTCCGACCTGGTACCCAGCACCATTTTATAACCATAAAGAAAACACGTTAGTTATCTACCATGAAGTTTCATTAGGATTAGGTTTTGGCCATGCAAATGAGGCAGGATTCGTTAGCACGGCTTAATTCCAATCTACGGTAAGTCTATGTGAAATGCTCATTTGATAAGGTTCCTTCATTGTCTTCACCAGAGTTTATCCCTTAATCTGTTAAAATGTTATGAAAATGCAGTTGCAGTGCTTAGACACAGACCACTTTTAAATGTTAATTTTTAGGCTCACATTAGAATATTTTTAAATCACAGAATGCAACCATTCAGATTAAAAATAAAAACCTTGCCAAATTTTGTATTATAGGATGCATCTATTTATTTTTCTAAAGGTGTCTTAAATGGTTGCAGAAACCTCTCAAAACTATTTATTTGCTCGTTTCTTAAGGGAAAAAATGTTAACCAATTTTTACAAGAAAAAATTCCTCTAGCTCTGAGAACACGCACACTAACTTTAATCCCGTAGGGAAATACTTCTGTCAGAATTGTAAATCCCTTAAAATAGGAGCTCATAATAAAAGTGTGTCTAAAGCCTTGCAGGACATCTCAGTACCAAATTTCTGACAAAGAGCTCTTCTGTGTGCTGGTGAAGAATTGATATAAATATCTGTGAAGCGTGTGGTGTTAATTACCCCAATGCAGTGGCACTGTAGGTGCTGTGAAAACCTTCACTTTTCATCAAGTGCTATTCATATTTGCCAGGGGCACTATAAAGCTCTCAAATCTATATTGATTTTTCACATTGTATGTCACATTGGAACCAAAACTCCAATAAATTTAACACATAAATTATAGTCATGAGTAAATGCATTTTAAGGTGGTAAGTTCACTTAAACACAGTTCTGCGCTCTGTTAGTCACTGATGTGTACACATTTGGCCAGAAGACTTAACACATTTCTCTGTATTAACCAAATTTGGGAATGCAGGCTTCAAAATTAAATAGCAGTTTGATCTCCTGGGGTACTTTGTTCTGCCAAAACTGTTATCAGAAAAATCTAGAAATTATGTGATTGTCATTTAACTCTTAACAAAACTTTGTTTGTGTAGGATGCAGCATATCCATGTAGTAAATTAAGGAGATAGTTAAATGAGGAGAAGGAGAAGAAGCGAAAGGATAACAATCAGATAATGGAATGTAGCAGACCAAAGTGTAAATGCTAGTTGCATGTAGAGCTGAAAATGAAGACGCTCCAGCGCTCTACATGACAAAAAGTTATTTTTGTCATCACCGTCCCATTCGCTTTCTAGTCTTTTGCGTAAAAGAAGCCAGAATGGGAACAGCACATTGGCTCCATTCATTACGATGGGCTGGTGGCTGGGGTTTTTCATGCTCCAGGGAGAGCTCTAATGGAGATCATCAGCCCCTCTTGTTCCATCTCACTCATGCTTATGCAAAATATCTTTGGTCTAGAAGTACTGTGAGTAGTTTTTGAGATTATGTGTAATACAGTGGTTTTGTGTAATATGAATGTGTCTGGAGCTAGACATCCACACATGCGTGAAACCTAGAAATAATAAATAAGAGGCATGTTCCATGTCTGCCATTTTAATAGTGTTATTTCGAGAACAACTGTGTTCAAATTTATACTCTAGGGCAGGGGTCCTCAGTTCCCTGGGACTGAAATATTCTCAGAATTTACAGAATCTGCACTAATATGCTAGAAAAATAATATATAAATCTTCTCTTTTAAAGCTACTTTATAGTTTATAATTGAACTTTGATCTTTAAGCTTGAGCTTTGTCATGATTTAATATTACTCAAAATGAATTGCCAACCTTCACCTTGATATTGGCCTGCTGGATTCCTGATTACTGAGCCTTTCTAGTCCACAAAAAAGACCCACAAACTTCTGTGAAACCGTGATTTTAAAGCTATGCTGGTTGTATTGGTAATAGACTATCCACAAAAATACACTTTTAGTAAATGATAAAAAAGCATGAGTAATAGCTTAACATAAATGACACTGTGGGAAATGAGGAAAATGGAGCTGGCAAGAAATTAATCTAGTTTTTTTGAGATAGATTTTTTTTTTTTCCCCAAAAGTCTAGACACTGAAGGGACTTCACTGAATTTATTTTATAAGTGAAGTTAAGGAAAAAACTGAAACAGTATAAAAATTGGAGTGGATACAACTGTTTCAAGTTGAAAATAAAAGCTTCTCAATTGCTAGTGAAAGGAACTAGCTGTGATTTGGCCTGATAGCCTATAGATCAGGGCTCAGCATATGTTAGTGGTTGTGCAGATAGCAGCACAGCTATCACAAGGCACTTTATTTACAGACAAGGGAAAAGCCTTTATTGTCTCATATGTCTCAATGGACCTTGGAGTTGTTCAGTGTAGTGAATGTAATGCTCATGAGGAGTCCAAAAGCGTAGATTAAGACCTATCTTTGGTGTGGTCTGTAACTCTTCTGGGTTATGCAGGAGTTTAGCAATTAATCTGCTACCCATAATAACTTAGGAAAAGTTAGGAAATGTTTACAACAGCTTGCAGAGACAGTGGGTGATGAAGGTACCTCTTTCTTTCTTTCTTTAATCACTAAACGGACTTTTGGAAGTACTTTTTCCAAAATCTGTGGACAGTCAACCACTGGATAAAATTATTTTTTCCTTTGACATTATGATCAGAAATAGTCCAGGTAATTTTAAAATATCTAGAGGTTTTGATATCTGTTTTGAGAAATACGGCAGACACATTTTCTTTGAATTTAAATGAGTTCTTGTCCTCACTGAAATATCGTAATTTCTTAAGAGTGTCTGCATTACTCTTTATTTCCTTTTTTTTTTTTCTGAGAATGTGAAACAAATCTAGTAGCTCATCCACTATTTAATAATTGTTCGCAAAAGTATTCTTTTTTTTAAATTGATGACCACCACAGGTCAATGATATATAGTATATTTGGTGTGTATACATGTGTGTGTGTATATATATATATGTATAGTATATGTCCAGCTGGTGAAATTTCCAGCTAGCATAAATCAGAAGAGGTCCATTGACAACATCACTGACTTCAGTCAGCTAAGGACCTGGCCTACTTTTTGTAAAAGCATCATGGCATTACTTGGAGCTCCTCTCTGGGATCAGCATCACTTTAATGTCTGATTTAAGATGTCTGACTCTGTAGGTTGAGCAGCTAGAAGAAATGCCCTTTCAGAATATGGCCCTTTCCAACCAATCTGTTCCACCTCCAAAATTTCACTGCTGTGGTGGCTACTGTTCTTTTGCTCTCATTTTACGTTCCTCTCTTATTTTGCCTTCTCATTCTCTTTCTCTTTTTTTTCCACTCCAACTTTCAAACATATATAAAAAGCCTCAAAAACTTAGATATTGATATAAAGCTCAGGTAATCCAGCAATTTTAATCCAGATGTAGTAAAGTCTGCTCCTGGAAGGTACTGAATTACCTAGATGTAATTCGCATTTCTAAAACCTTGGGCATTACACCATTATGCGTTCTCCTCTTGCATCAGAATTTGAGCTTCTCCTCAAGAAATGGAATATTAACCATGTCCTCCTCTGTTTTTTTTTAATAAAAAACAGTGAAGTATGAATTCCTTCCAAGTGTGGCCACATCTCATCCATGTACACGAAAACCAGTTAAACAATGACATTCTCAGTGAGGATGTGGCTTTAATGGTTTTAATTGTTTCTTTTCCAGAAGTATTGTCTCCATAGACAAGATTTCTGCAGCTCAGAATTAGTGGCTTTGCTGCAGCCTGCGAGAACTACTCAAAAAAAGCGCCTCTGTCAGGCTCAGGGAAAACTTGAGGCTCACCAGAATGAGCAATTCATTGCAGCTGTAATCATCTTTTTATATTATACAACTTGTGAATGTCCGTTCCCTCCTCTTCTGGTGTCTCATTTTATATCCATGTGCCAAGCTGTCGCACCCCCCACCACCTTAAACAGAAAGTTTAATGCGCAGATATCAGGCACGTGTAATGCAAACCACACCACCAAACATATTACGAATATATTGCTCTTCTTAAAAATGCTTGTTGGTTTTTCATACTACAGTATTGACTAACTGTCTGTGTTTGATGTATGGTTTACCAGCCTGATGTAGACTTATGGTTAGAGCTTAACTTGTTAGTTCTGCTTTTGCAGCCAATTCAGAATAACTACAGATGCCCCAAGATATTAAAATTGACTGCTCAAATGGACTCAGTGTGGGAGTTTCATTGGTTTTAAATTGATAACAGCTGAAAGAGTGAATGATTAAAGCTGTATATGGGCATAGTATGCAGTTCCTTTGTACAAGCTCTTGTGAACAGAATCCACTGTATGGGAATTGCCTTTGTTCTAATAAAAGATATTTCTGAACAATTGTTAGTTTAAATTTTTAAATGATGAAACAAGGGCATTTCAGGAGCCTATAGAGGAAATAATTCCTGAGAAACTGGAATAACTCTGAGAAGATAAAGTGAATTTCTATTCAGAGGGGAGCATTTAAAGTTAAGTAGCATTCCATAAGGTGGTAATTGTGTCTATTTCCCAGGCATTTGAGTTAAATAAGCTGGATAGGAAACATAAACTGTCATAACAGAAGGTTAAGAGTGTCGTGTACATCCTTTTTTTTCAAGTCATAAAAAATGAAGTTTTGAAGGGCCTTATTACAAATAAATCAAAAAAGCCCCTTTTGCTTCTTTATCCCTTTGGGAGCAGTTCTTATTTTTTGAAAAAATGTTCTGGACAGTTTTCCCTTAAATTAGTTTCAAAATATAGACACACACATATAAAGTAATAAAAAAATTATATTTTAATCTTAGTTACACATAAATCTAGTTTACAAAAGTTGTTAATTTGCCATTCCTCTAATTCCTTGTTTTGAAAATACTACACAAAAAGTCTTAACTGAGTTCTCCTCAACTATCCCTGTGACCTCTAAAAGTGTAAATACGACAGTGTGGCTACTGCCATTTCCATGTTTATGTACAGAAACAAATCCAGCAAAAAATCAATTGACTAGAAACAGTCATGGAGTTTGTGGTTCAGAAGCACCCAGAATTCAAAGTATTTGGATGACTCATGAGATCATTTTCTAATAACTACTCATGAATTTCTGGAAGGGGGAAAAGACATCCAAAGCTCTTGGGTGTTTTACCATAGTGTCTTTTGATGCCCAGCAACTATTAAGGCTGATTTGCTGCCCTTTCCATCCCTGAATCCCTGTTTTCTAAAGAAGGGGTGTTTCAATGTTTAACTGCAGGGTACGGAATGTGACTATATCCATATACTGAAAGATAAGTAAAACGAGGTTAAATATTTTGCTGGAGAGGGTACAGAGTGTGCACTTCGAAAAGAAGTAATGGACTAGGCGAGAACTCTGTGACAGTTTCCTTTTTAAAATTTCATCTCAGAGATACGAAGTATTCTGCATTCACGCTGGGGACTGAAAGAGGAACCTCAAAGTAATGCTGGAAGTTGGATAGGAAGTGGTTACAATCGAGAAGAAAAGCTTCTGAACTCCCATGCATTAATTTTGTTTCAGTTCTTTGTGTTTTGCTATTTGAACACAGTGCAGTTCTTTGCTTGTTTGCTTCTGAAGTTGTTTACAAGTGTCTTTGTCCACCAAAGAAGATATATTTTTACTTCTTTTTAACATAATTTACGCTGGAGACCATTCCATATTATGCAAAGAATTTGACAGGTCTTTGCTAAAATTCAAAAAAAAAAAACAATTAAGATGTCAAAATAGGAAGTGCTCGTACATTTTAATCATAAATCTCTGTATATATAATTACCACTGAAGGCAGCTATAAATGTTTTATGAAGAAAATGTAACCAGACTGTGCTTTGTCAGAAACATAACCCCAAAACATGTAACAGACTGTTCGCTAATGCTTACCACCACACATGCACACAACCTTCTTCACTGTAGTTCTGTGAACCCAGTCCTCCATCCCTTCTGCAGCCAAAACTCCGACTAACTTAAATTCAGGCTTTGATGTACTCTACCAGAATGCAGATCACAGGCATTGGGAGGTGCCGGAATAAACTTCTTTGCTAGTATCAAGAAGGCCAAACCATCCCATGCACCCTACCTGGTTTTGCTGACTGTTCCCTACTCTGAGGTGTTAAATAAGAAAGGCAACTGTGTTGAAATCTAAGCTTAGTAAGAAAAAGCAGCGCTTAATGATAGGAAAGCAAAGTTCCTTGCAGGGCAGAAACTAAACAAATGAGGTTTTGCCTGTTAGTGAGAAAAAAGGTCTGCTTCTTGAAGAAAGAATCACAACTGATTATAGTGGAAGGTGGTGGGATGGACTATGGAGGAAACACCCAGTGCTATGGGAGCTGTAGAGGACTTGTTTAGTTTGCTCTGCAGAGCCCAAACTTGTGCTTGCACCTCTCACCTATCCACACAAAATTTTTCAAAGTGTCTATGCCAAGTTCCTAAACGTAGTATCCTCTGTTGAGTTGCTAAATGGAGACTGTCTCTTTGAATAAATGATGATAATACGCTCCTATTGTTTGAGCATTTAACTGGCTCCTATTGAGTAGTTTCTTTCATCTCTTTGATTCATTTTGATTCTAGCGGACAACATCCCCATTACTGCTTGCTCTTTTCACAATTTCTCAAACATATAGACTGGAAATGAAGTGGAGGGAGCTAATTAGTAATCTGAGGAGTTTAACCTGATTATACAAATATATTTTAAGACCAGCTTTCAAAGTTGCTCAAAACTTAATAATCATAAAAGATTAAGGGTATCATTATTTACTTAAATGATTATTCATCCAAGAAAGAGCACAAATCTTAAACATCTTAAACTTGATGATGCAATCCTCATCAGAAGACATACAGTACATTCTATTTTTTTGAACAGATAATTTAGTGACAAAGAATCTCTTTATTAAAGATGACATGAATTTGTACTAAGTCCTAATGATGCAAGGTAATAAATCTCTTGCATCCATGCAGTACCATTGGGCACGAGTGAAATTCCCTTTGTATGGAAGAAATAGACTACTTAAAAATATGAGTTTCAAGGTTGGACCAACCACTAATCTCATGGAGGATTTGGGATTCAACAAGATGTGGAGCTGTACCTCTAGAACAGCCTTTCCTTTTTATGGCAGGTCCAAGAAAAATCCAATGACTGCATCCTCCAAGCCTTAGAAAGGTCAAGGTCTAAATGACAATTAAAACTTGAGCCCAAGGGAGGTATCTGAGTGTTATGGGCAAAAGATATTGGGAGGTTTGGTTCTGTGGCAGATGCCAACAACCATTAGGACTTAGAAAGGATTTCTTTCTAACTTTGTCTGTCCATCTTTGATGGCTGAGTTTTAATTAATATGAAAGCTCAGAAGACAGAAAAATCCCAACAGTAATAATGTGCTTAACTGTATTTTCCTCTTTCTTTCCAAATGTAGATCAAATTTTTGGCTCCCATTTGCACTTGGTTTGTGAGCATGAGAAATCTACAGTCCCCCGGTTTGTAAGACTGTGTATAGAAGCTGTTGAAAAAAGAGGTGAGTACCTTAATATTTATCATTATTTTCTTTTTTTTTCTGTTAGTAGCTGAAACTTTAACCTTGTAAGTCTATTTGAGCTGTCAGAGTGTTCAGGTAGTTCGGTTTATAATATAGTTATGAACTGAACTATATCACATTCTGTATCTTCATTTTCTTTTATGAGAAATCTTTAATAGAACCCCTTCATGCTGATTATTCCTTATATTTTGTTTGGCATGTTGTTGTTTTAGTCTTTGTCTGGGTAAGCAAATGCTAAACATCAATAAAATGTCAGTAACTTTCATGCTGAAGTCTCCGGTGAGTGTAATGCCAATACTTTTTCCTAAGTCCTGAATCATATTCAACCACTATAAATGTTATTCTAGTGTGACCATATTTTTTTTAATGTGTGCAGGTGTCTGGGTTTTACAGTTATTTTAAAAAGCCATATTATTGTAAGAAAATTGGAATGAGTATTCATCCTCATTAAAAGTTTTGATTAATTTAATAAGAAGGATTTTCATTATATAAAAAGATGTGCTTAACACGGTTGTCTGCCTTCCTTTCTTCAGTGTGTCTTCTCTCATTGAAGGTCATTTTCTTTGGAAGGTACATGCGGTAGATGCAGAATCTTAAAATGTATTGTATAAAAATGTGAGGCTTCATCACCATCTGTTGCAAGTTTACAACTTGTTCCAGGGATCTGGGGAAACATATATCTTGCAAAAGATAGAAAATTTATTTTCAGAATAAGGCTGGGTGAACCCATTGTCAGTGCCATATACTGGAGTCTCAGAACAAGAGAACCAATGGAAAAAATAAAAAGATACTCAGACCGTTAACCACAAAGGAAAAAGCTATTTTAATTCCATCATTGTCACCTGGTTTTATAGTGAAAGGTGCAATAAAACTACCCTAAAGTTTCAAAGTCTGGGAAATTCATGCTTTAATTATACAACAAAGAGAGCACTGGGATATTATTATTCCCAAAATGATTGGCAGGAAGTCAGAAACTAACAAACTGGAGATCGTTCAGTAGGGGGAGATAGTGGCATTGGTTTTTTGGAGGAAGGCTGGAAGCTGCATAAAGAAAGAGACAAAGAAAGGGGAGAAATGTGTGAAGTGACTATTAATAGAGGAGGAATTGTGAGGAGAAATTCAGAACATGAAAAGGAAGGGCAGAGATTAGATTATGAAAATGCCA
Source organism: Clamator glandarius (assembly GCA_033459285.1). Taxonomy (NCBI): domain Eukaryota; kingdom Metazoa; phylum Chordata; class Aves; order Cuculiformes; family Cuculidae; genus Clamator; species Clamator glandarius. The sequence goes on from JAUNZM010000826.1 coordinate 1,240,519, forward strand.
CGCCATGCAGAACATGTCTAATTGCCTGTTGGGTTACGGTCTTAGCGTAGGTCCTCCAAAAGATGCACTAGATGTTTCATAGGTGTTTTGTGTTATCTGATCACTCCTCTTGGAAGAGTGGGGCCAGAGGTCTCTGTGCTGCTGAATTGTAATAGCAGAATACAAGGACTTTAATGAGATGTTTATTGTCTGTGTGATTATCAGAGGAATGTTCACGGAAGAGAAAGAAAATATCACTGTTCCTCCAAAGGAGTTCATCCTTCAGAGTATTGCATTATCATTCTTGTATTTCCTTCAAACTTTCTGTGACTTAAAGAGGTCTACCCCTTGTAGTTAGTCTAATATGTAAATAAAAGCTTATCGTATGGCATGAGAAAAAAATTCATTTTATCACTGTATTTATGAGTTTATATTTGATATACAGTTTTTTCTATTATCATACTCTTGGATTAAGATGCTTGCATTTACTCACATTCTATTTACTCAAAGTGTTGTTTTTACTAAGTTCTGGCATAAACTATCTCAGGACAGCAGTAATTTATGTGAAGCTAAATCCAATGTTTATGCAAGCTTCTGATGACATTTTATACCGGGGTTGGTATTAGGAAGCAGTATGTGGAGGTGCCAAGTCTCCCGGCATGGCTGAGACTCAACAGATCTGAAGCCCTCCTCTTAATGGCCAGATATGCCTCCAGCCAAGATACTCAACGGCAGAGTCATGGGAAATACTTATGTACCAATTATGGGAAAGGCACATTTAATGAAAACTGTATGTTTACTTTCATAGTCTTAGTAAGATGGCCTAGATACTCGGTACAGCTGGCATATTGGCTGTGGTAGAAAAGCTTTTTTTCCTATTTAGAAAATATATCATCTACATACTGTAACTGTACCAAAAATGTTAGTTGCGTGCTTCGTTTAAGATAAAGGATTATTAGGAAAAAAGACCTTAGGAGACTAACCCTAAATGTTACTTACAAAACTTTCATATTTTGTTCAAAGGCTGTACTCTTATTTATCAGCTCATGTTTTTAATTATTATCTACCTATTGATTTTCTATTTTTTTTCTGATTTTTAAAACATTATCACTGTGCACTGAAAGAAAGTCTAGCAATGATCTGAACAAATCATATTAATTAGTACATTTTCCTGAGTAGATGAGGTTACATACAATGGCCAACTGTAGCAATATTCTCCCACAGATTAAAAATGCAGAGGGTGTCATTAACTGTTGGCAAGATTTCCTGTTTTGTTACACTATTTTTAAATGAATATCTACATTGAAATCATAAGAATTATTCTGAAATTATTTTGCTGTAACTTAGATCTGATTTTGTTCATTAATCACTTAGGTTATCGTTTGCTTCTTCACCATTTCAGGACAGAGGTGCTTTATAAAGTTTGATCTAAAAATTCTCATAGCATAAAATCTATTTAGTCTATCTGACAAGGATTTTCTTGTTCAAGATTGACATCCATTTTTTCAGCCTCTTTAGGTATTTTTAGTTATTGAAATTGAACTGGGAAGCAGAAGGGATTTCTCCATTTCTTCAGCCATCTCACAAAGCTGGTAGTGGAGTTTAATAAAAGACAGTCAATACAAATGTGCCCATTCTTGTAAACTTGCAAGGCAATTGTCACATTTAATTTTAGGTTTTTTTTAAGCAAGCTCAATAAAAACAACTACCTGAAGGGAGGTCGTGGAGAGGAGGGAGCTGGCCTCTTCTCCCAAGTGACAGGGGACAGGACGAGAGGGAATGGCCTCAAGCTCTGCCAGGGGAGATTTAGGCTTGAGATTAGGAAAAAATTCTTCACAGAGAGGGTGGTTAGGCATTGGAACGGTCTGCCCAGGGAGGTGGTTGAGTCACCGTCCCTGGAGGTGTTTAAGGTGAGGGTGGATGAGGTGCTTAGGGGCATGATTTAGGGATTGGTGGGATTGTTGGACTCGACGATCCAGTGGGTCTCTTCTGGTTATTCTGTGATTCTGTGATTTTTTTTCTTTGTTCCTCCTGTACTATTTATTTTTTATCATTTATTTATTATCACTCACCATTTTCCATCAACATCTTGGGACAAGTATTTACCTATACAGCCCTGTGCCACTGAAATCTGGAAGTAAAGTTTTTGATGGAACTATATATTCCTTGGGTTTTTTTCCCATGTAGTATTTCACTTTGCCACCAACACCTACCTTGGAAGTACTTCAGGCTTTTCTGGAGCTATCTGTTGACCTGACTTTTTCAATCTGCGTTCCATACCTTTTCTCATCCCCAGAAAGTATCTGATAGGTAGCCTCAACCCTGAGCTCAACCATGCGGAAAGGAAAGCCTGGGACAATCCTCCCAGTGTACTATAACTCACATGCTGTGCACTCCTGCCAAGGGTGGGGCCCAGTGCAAGATTTTTGGTGTTTCTAGGTCAGATATTATTTCCAGTCATTTCTTGAGTCGCGTATTTATTTTGCTATCCACGACCCTTTAAAAATGCTGGCTCGTTTTTTGCATATTTTTTTTAAAATATGTGAAAAGCATGAGTAGAACGCAGTAAAAAAAAATAAAAATATCAGTCTGCATTGTACTTAAACATAATGCCATCCAGTACTTCTCATAGTAAAGTTTAATTGTGTGAAACCAGTCTGAAACTTTTCCAGGGATGATCATTTGTCTGTGTGTCTAATGACAGAGTAAATGAACACCCCAAGCAGTCAGTATCCTAAGCCTATTGAGCGTATCCAGTGTAGTTTAGATTTTGTAAAGAAATACAGTATCATTACTCCAGAGAAATATGATTTAACTTTCATCTTGCTTTTGAAATGTCCTCCACTCCCAAATCCAAGTTAGTGTTCTCGAATCAGCCTAAATAACTTGAAAAATGACACTGCAGGCAGCAAAGCTGATGATTACAGGTACCATTTCCATTCTAAACTGGACATTTCAGACATTGTTTTCTGTTGCTTTTCTTGGAGCACAGGATGCTCTGACAGGAATGATACACAAAATTACATATTTGACTCAATGCCTAAAAGGCACCCTGGGATCCATAAGCTTGCTTAAAGATTTAAGAAAGACCTTTCGTCCACTTCTGAGAAGGTTCTTAGCTTAGAAAACTTTATCTTTCAACTTTACTTCTTAGCAGCTGTTATGTTTTTTTGCTGTCGTTTGTTTGACAGGATCCAGTTATAGGTTCCGATGTCTGTTTAAAGAAACAGGGAGGTTGTTGGCTTTAAAATTCCCTCACTGCTTGTGTGTTCAACATTTTCCCAGGCTTTTCTACATAGTTTGCCAAGTAAAGGGACTGACCTTTTGTAGCAAACACTTTTTCATTTCTAAATGCTCACTTTGATTTTTGTCCCATTTTATGCTCATTCCAAACTGTTTACAACCCACTAAAAATGACTGTGAATTATATGTTTGTGTAATGGATTCCTTTTGTGGTCAGAGTGGAATGTTTACTTTGAACAATTAGTTATCTTTGGGCAGATTATAGTGACCTGAAAAAAGAATGGCTAAAATTATTATAGTACCTTAACTATTTCCTTTTGTTATCTTCTCTGTTTGTCAAATGGATTATTTACTGGGTTTTGTTGCTCTGAGCCCCATTGAACAAATCATGTTAAACATGAGCAGGGACAAAAATCCCTGACTACAGGGGCTTGTTTTGGGGGGTTGATTTGCTGTGGTAGGACTGGGTACTCTAGCAAGACTTCGTAAGTGACCATTAGAGTGGTTGTGCAATTTTAAGAAGGCAGTTTTGAGAGAAGTTTGAAGTGTTTGCTCTCTGAAAATCACATTTCTTAAAGGTGTCTAAAGTTTGACACCCCAAAGCACCTAAAATCAAGACTTAGTCTGGCTTTAATGTACATAGGTGTGGATTGATTATGCATAATATTATTGCAGAAATGCACACACACAGGGTCTCATACAGCAGAATATTCAGTGTTTAAGGAAGAAAATGTCTTTACAGGCAAAGACGAAGTACCTTATGGGATGTAGTAAAGAAATAGAGTCATCACAATGAAGAGAAATGAAGATAAAAATGGTACTTTAAACTACCTCTCCTCCCAAATGCCATGCTGCCCTGTGACAGAAGGTTGTGTCCCTTTCATCGGTTTTATCTCTTAATCTAAAAGCCAAAGTGCAGCTAAAAGCACTTTAAAACCTATCTATATTTAAAAAAAAGGCAAAAGAGTGATATTTCATTACCTTCTAAATCATGTAGCGTTTAAAAGGTAGTCAGTATTCTGGTAGAAAGTTTAGCTAAAGGAGAGCTCACTTATCTCAGGGAGTTCTACAAAGAGGAAATGATTTTTAAAAACATGAAATATTGTGAATATATAGCTAGGAAAAAAATCAAATTTTTAGCAGTTTAGTGCTATCTCATTTTCTAATAAAAGAAAACACTGATAATCCCCAACACCTCCTAAATATGAATATTCCTGTACTGCAATCTCTGATTTTGTTGTGGTGTATTTAGCAGATTATAGGAGTGCAGTGAGGATGGCAGGAGATATGGGGCCTGTGCAGCCAAGGTATTTATTAATAGCCCTTATATACAACTTCTAACATCTTACATCCCTATATATATTGTAGTATGCCATATTATTAGATTTGTGTTCAGCGCCTAGCTCCTCCAGGGTGTTTTTAGCTTAAGCGATATCTTTTATATATTTGATTGTCAAAAATGCTTCATTCCCATTCCTGAGGACTTGAGGAAGGGGTTCCGAAAGTCCAGGGTTGTTTTGCCAGACCATGTTCACCATCATCTTTGAGCTGCCATTAAACGTACAGCGTTCCTGGGCTACTTCCCAGCACGATTAGACCAACCCCATCAGCCAGTGGCATAAAGGATTTGTTCTGGCAGGGTTTCCTTGAGAAGAAGGGAAACCTCAGGAGACCGACCTATCCTGTACAGTTTTATATTTCTGTCTGAGTGCAGGATTATTCTCCAACAACATTTGGCCCCTGAACAACTGCTGAAATGTATTTTATTTGTGTTTTCTCGCTATCCTATCTTTCAGCATTTTTCTCTTCTCAGAGCAACGAACAGTTCATGAATAGCAGTTTGTTTCCTACAAGCTCATTCACTGATTTTCAGTACTTATTCTCCTCTGAAAAGGTATTTTCCAAACTTTTTTTTTTTTCCTTCTCCCAGGCCTACGCATGCTTCCTTGCTAAACTGTGATATAATTTTACATAGTGTTTCCAGTGGCTTTAGAATTCAGTGCCCTGAAAGTACAGAGATCAAGTTGCTCCATCAAATGATCTGAGCTCCCAGTTCTGCTAATTTTGTACTGTTCATTCTTTCCCACTTTGGGATAATCTATTATGCTTGGATGCAGGCACGCACTAAAAGCTAATACTTCCATGAAGAATGCGCAATTTGTACTGTTTAGCTTGTGATGAGATTCCTGAAGACTTTTATGGTTCTATCTTGTTCCAAGGAGGCTTCTGCTCCCAACTTTTATAAGCACTGAATTTGAAAAAAGAAAAAAAGAAGAAAAAAAAAGAAAAAAAAAAAAGAAACAAAACAACTGATGGGGGAAAAAAAATTACACGCACACAAAAAGTATCTCATAGTTCAGCAGATACAGCCTTTTTCAGGGAATTCTAGTGGGCTGAAGAAAACTGTTTCTGAGGGCATTGAACTATGTTTACTTTAAAGTGGCCAAAAAGCATAAACTTAAATGTACAGAAGAATGCAACTGAAAACAACAAAATTCTGAGAAAAGCCCTTGCAAGTCTGTGATTTTAAATGTTTTGCATATTTGGGTTTGTTTTTGTTCTCTTTTTTTTGTTGTTGTTTTTTTCTTAATTCTTCTTTTGAGTAGAAATTAAGAGTGGTTGAATTTAGTGCAAACGCATTGGCAAGCTTTCCTCAACCATTTCTGTCTTCAGGCTCAGGCAATCCTGCTCTAGCCACCTTTCTTAGAGTGAGAGCCAGTTAATAGCGTTGTGCAAGGTCCAAGCCAGAATTGGCTCTGAAGGGTATTCACTCTGGGGCCTCTGTGTCTGCTAGAAACCCACATTCTGAGTTAGAAAAAATATCAAGAAGTGTCAACAGGAAACATCACGGAAGGGCATACAAGACAAATTAGAGAAAAGGAGCCAACAGCAGAGCAGGAGGGGGAATGCGTTGCAATGACAATACACAAAAGAAAGAATAAATATATATTTAAAAATTTGAAAACAGAGCTTGTGAGTTAGTTAGAGGAAGGAAAAAACCATAAAAAAGGGCAGGCATTTGAACCATTTGCATCTGAACCATTTGCTGTCTCTGTCGTAGTTACCTGATACCTGTTTCATTGATTAATCTGTTCCAGAGAAATGTATCCATCTCTGTGAAAAAGAAAAGGGGATTTGTATTTTATGCCTTGCCAGTAACAACAAGTAGATACTCAGTGTGCACCAGAGCAACATTTACAATGCCTGGGCCAAATTCATGCCTTGTGTAATTTTATTGCTTTTACTGGAATTACACCAGAGATGAGTTTGGCCTTTTGCCTTTTTCTAGCATTGTATAATATATCTATTAGAGAACATGTAGAAGGAAACAGGGCATTTTGTCTTTAGAATTTTCCATAAAATCTTTTTCAATAGGCTTAATAAATAAAATAAACCACTTAACCTGTGAAATAGAAAAGAATCAAACAACATTTCCTCGATATTAAAATAATGTTAATACACTTTGTAAATCAAGTAGTTGACATTCGTACACGCTGAAACTAAAAGTCTAGAGAAATTTAAAGCCAACTGACTGTCTCTGGCACTTACTCTGTGCCAAAGAGAAAATGAAGGTCCTGACATACCCCCTGGTCAGAGTCAGATTCAGGGAAGCTCACACATGAGGGTATCCACCTCCTAGCCATGAAAAAGATAAAATGGATAGACAAAAAAAAATTTCTCCTTTCCTCCTGAATAAACCAAGGATGTGAGGCACTATGCCCTAGTACAGCACACATGCCATCACAGACAAGGAGCTGGCAGTATTTCCACTGCAAACCCCATTTAGTTAGACTTCACAGTTCGACGATTAATAGAACGCTTAGGGCTAACGCTTGACAAAATGAGTCTTGCCCAGAGGAGATGTTCCTCCACCCTCCCCCTCCCCAGAAAAGTTAAGTCCATCGAGTCTTTTTAAGGGGGAAAGAAAAAGGTAGTTGTAGTTTTGGATTCTTTCCACATCATTGTTGCTTAAAATAAAGTACGGGGTTTTTAATAAAATTATGAAGGCTTAATTCCACAATGTAGACTAATTGTTTTTCCTGTGGAAAAAAAATAATTACAACTAAACAGTATTTTTTTCTCAGAAAAGTTCTACAGCAATAAAAGAAAACACATAAAAAAAGAAGTTTTGCTGTCTGTGTACAATACTGTGGGGTCAGTTTAAAAAACCCTGTCTCCTTTTTTCTGCCTGCAATTCAGGAGAGCAAATAACTGCAGTTGTATTTTATTACTTCAATTATTTGCTGTAGCAGCTTGTGTTACATCAATATTTTAACCATATAATATAGCAGTCTAATGGGATTGATACCTAAGTGAGAGAAATCATACTAACAGAAAACTTCAGGAACAAGGCAAAGGGTGAAGTAAGAGTGTAGCTTAAAAAGGAGGCTTCATGCTGAAGTTTTCACTTCTTTAAGAGAAGACTTTTTAACTCATTTTAACCTCTGAATTTATGAAACCAGTATTGTTGGCAACGTAGTAAATGAATTGTCCCTACATTGGCTAATGCGTGATAAATCCCCAAGGAATTAACAAGTTTTTTAAAGATCTCCAGTTGTATATTTGCTTAGCAAATTGTTCTGTTATAATCAGGATCCTCACGGATCATGGATGTAATTATATAGCAAACCGAGTTCTTTTTGTCTTCACACAGACAAACAATGCTCCCTGGTTTGGGTGAAACGACATATATGTAAATGAGAGCAGAATGTGGCTGTTTTGTTTCATAACACAGCAGGATTGTTTCACTTGGGTCCTGAGCAATTCCAGCCATCCTGATTCAGCTCTCTCTTCATTCACCTTTGCTTATGGTGATTTCTATTCCAAATAATTCATTTCACTCCTAATAATCCAAAATCTCGTGAAAGAGACACTGCTATTAGAAACTGATTTCCTGTGTTTATCCTACTTTCTAACTGACAGAGGTTATTTCTTTCTGTAATTTCTGCTTCGGCAATTCCAGCCTCTGTCCACTGAAACAGATAGAGACTTCTCTTTAAGGACACGAATAGATCTATTTTGTGGTCAACGTGTGTTTCTTACAGCTAAGGGAACATTTCAGTGTTTTGTTGGATCAGGGCCTTAAGCATTATGTATTTGGATCACAAATATAAATGTCCAGATTTTCCCTAAGGATTTAAACCCAAAGAACGAGAATTTGTTCAGTTGCCTAGATTATTAGCCATTCGCAGGTAATACTGAGGCTCTTACAATAAGGTGATGGGTCTTCTCTGAGATGTTTTCACTCAGAAAATAAGAAAATCCTCAAAAGATAGAAGGAGGCTATTCCATGTCTCTTCCTTCCATCTTCCAAGGAAAAATTTCTCCCAGTGTTTCAAACCATATGCTTAGATTTATCAGTCCTTAACTGACATGGTGTTATGTGACATAACACACCAAAGTAGCTGCCACCAACTGGCTTTCCCGTGCCAGCAGAAACCACACAATGGTGTTGGAGGTGCCACAACTTTTTGGTTACTTAGAAATGAAATAATTTTGATGAGTGCATGGTATTAGTTAGCAAGTGTTGAGTTCTTTATGATGATACTTCTCATGTTGACTTAAATGGAAAACGGATCAGCTCAGAAATCTTTAATGAGAGGAGTTTCTCGGTATACTTGTAGTGATGCCCTGTGGAGCCACTAGAACTAAAAATCTGTCAGCATACTTGGTAGAAACTTTGTTTCATGGTTCCCTAACTCATATGATTGAGATTAAAGTGAACAAAATCTTGGCACATAGTTTGGCAGTCGAGAAGCATTCCTCTGTTTGTGTGTAGATGTGTGTGAGAGAGAGAGACAGAGAGAGGGGGAATTATAGCAGTCACTCACTCGGTGTTAAATTATCAGGTGTTACATATTTTTAATAAACCTTAGTAGAAAGATAAGATATATCCTCTTCTAACGAAAACTGCTTTCACTTAGCCAATAAACTTCACTTTAAGCAAGCTGAGCACCTACTGTAATCACTGAAAATAAAATAATTCAAATTCTCCAGCGTAGCTACACTGTAAACCAGGCTTGAATACAAACAGGAAGGTAGAATATGCTGGAAGGGAGCTCTTTAGGCCTTCAGGCTTTCCTGCTTTACCAACAGAGAAGCTCACAAACTATGTTATTTAATGCCCTAAGCTATGAAGTGGAGGAGTATCCTCATATCAGTGGCTACTTTTTGGTTATTCAGCCATGAAACTTCTTGCACAGAGTCACTGCTACAATTACTGAGCAAAGACACAAACAGTCAGAATATATTGATGTTTGAAAAGTATCTGAATTTGCATACTAGAAATTGTTCACAAAGGCTTCTTTTATCATCTCCATTTCAATTGCATTTGTTGTATTTTGATATATCATATAATAAAAACACAAAGAGCACAGCTTACGGTAAGAGTTTATGTTAGAAACTTTGCAACCCTCTTGGATGTCTTTATAGTAAATGTCAATAATAATTACAGGAATTTTCACCAAATAATCCAATTAGATATGGAAAACACTGTATGCCAACCTCTCCTTTCCAAGCCTTCAGAAATACCAGAAGGTCTGTGTGAACCCTTGTAAAAGGGTTGAGATTGGACTTCCACCTTCATTACATCATCCCACGCCACAGTCAGAGTTAAGATACAAAGACAATGATTCAAATCAAAACTCTGCCTGTAGCTACAAATTTTAAAATAATTATCTTGCATGAAAATATCAAATGATACTGATATTTATGCATTTATTTAACCCAAAATTTGTTTAACTGATATCCTAATTGCCAGAAACAAGTTTTTTTCTTCTCAAAAGTCAGTATTTTTCTGTATATCTTGCAAGTCTCTTGTTCTGTTTTACTTATATTTTTTGAAATCTGTTGTGATTTTTTTTTTTTTGCATATTTCAAAGTAGAGAGAAATTTATTCAATTTCAATATATTTAAACAATCCTCCTTCAGGAGATCCTAAGCAATTAATACACAAGTTTTGCACTACTTGAATGTAGTATATCATCACATATGGGTCACAGCTATGGAGTTGCTTCCATCAAACTAATGAAGTATGAACTAGTCTCTTAAGTTTTGATACTTACTACTCATATTAACCCAGTTCAGGATTTTTAGGGTTTCTGTGGATATCTTGAATGTATTTTTTGCCGACTCTTTTTTGATGATGGTTCAGATTTTGCCAAAATTAAATGGAAGCAGAAAAAACACTTTTAAGCTACCTGAACTGGTTTGAGGACATTAATTGTAGTGGTAATGGACAGAAAAAGAATCATAGAATCATAGAATCACTAGTTTGGAAGAGACCCACTGAATCATTGAGTCCAACCATTCCTATTAAACACTAAACCATGCCCCTTGGCACCTCGTCCACCTGTCCCTTAAACACCCCCAGGGTAAGTGCAGAATTCCACTGCTAAAATGGGGAAGAAAAGTGGAAAAATATCTAAACATGATAGAGACCTGTCCTTTTAAGATTAGTGTTTCTATTAATGTCACTCTTTCATAAGACTACAGACAACTTTTGAAAATTCTTTCTCATTTGTTGTCCTAGAGGTTTATTACACAAAAGAAGGAATAAGGACACGCAGTGAAATCCCATGATTTTAATTATTATTGTATCTTTAGATGTGTGTGATGTACACTGGGAAAGATATTATTAAACTAAAAGTTATTTACATATATAAATACACACACACCTTTGTATTATCACATTTATTTTTAAAATACATATACAATGCCAGGAATTCAGTCGGTGTTAGATAATCACTTGTATATTTATCTTCCAAGAGAGGCTTTGAGTTTTCCACACAGGCATGGACTGTAACACCCCAAGGTGTCTGATAGTGTGCCTTACACTAAAGAAATTAATTTTTAGATGTTCTATTTCACTTAAAGATGAAAACCAAATATGAAGATAGATGCTTACAAGATATCATGAATAAGCAAAGACTGTTTCCAACTGCAAATGAGAGCCAAAACTTCATTTTTAGAGCAGGGTACTGAGCATTCCTTCTGTCAGAAATGCAGAACCGAGCTGGTATGATTTCTAACTCTAAGAAACAGATTCAGCCTTCAGTGTTATGCAACGGAACAAGAACTATCAAGTGCCTAGCTGGCATTTTTTTAACCACTGTTGAAGTGTAGCAGTTAAACACTATGTTCGCATCCGCTCCTCAGCAATGCACAACAGCTGGCAACAAAAGATTAGACAGGACCTGTTCCTGAACACAAAATAGGCAACCTTGAGGCATCTAAGTCTGATGAAGAGATGGAAAAAATGGTTCTGTTATACAGACCAACATCAGGCCTATCTGGAGTTCTCAGCTACCTCTAAAAAGCTAAGGAATGTTGGAAGGATCCATCCTGTGACTTTCAATTTCCATCCTAAATATCCTCCTTATTCTATCTTAAATTTCCTGACTGTCGCTATTATTAAAAATATATATCTCTTTGCTAAACAAAGGTACTACAGCTCAGAAAATTCAAACTCCTTACCCATTTTAGCTGAAGATTATAAATGCCCAAATGTACAATTCTTCTGTTTCCAAACACCAGAAGTCCAATAAACAGCAGTACTAGTCAGGAAGGGGAGGTGTCATTGCTGAGGTGTAATTTAATCTCTCACTGTTGCAAAAGATGGGAAGAAATTTGTCCCTACAGTGCACTAAGTTCTCTTTAGAATCAACTTTGGGAGTAAGGGATGTTTGGAGAATTGTCTCTCCCTTTGCTTTTAACCACAATTCCTACTGATGTCAGTGGACCTGACTGGAAGTCCTGAATAGTCCTAAAAGGAGAGCTAGACCCTCTCCAAATGCAATTTCCTTTAGTATTCTGATGCTGTCGGTGATGATGGATCCCCAAATGAAGCACAGTTTAATCAAAGTGGGGGGATTTAGCAAAATGCATTAATTTCATGTGTGCTACTGTCTATAACAAGCAGATCTTCAGCCAATTTAGTGAGCATAAGTTACAGCTGGCTTTTCCTGGAGTAGTTTATGCTCTTGACCCTCCTCTGTTGTATAGCCAATAGGGAGTTGTCAGGGTACATGTGTTTTTAAACTTCTTTCAGCTAAATCAGAAATCCAAAAGCAAAATACAGCTCTCAGCAGTATCATGTGGAGTTCTGACACTCCCTGGAGGGCTTGGGGTCCATAAACCAATGAATGGATTACAATGAGGCATAAATGTAGTATTTTCATCCATGACAGATACAATCTTGAGCCTGTATTTTTCATGTTACTTAACTCTTTCAGAATGTGATGTGTGACAGAAAATGTCTTATAATACACATTGCCGTAAATATCAGTCAAGTATGCTTTATTGCTGAGCTCTACATGTTTCCAGAAGTTAACAGGCACAGCTGGGATGTAAGAAATGGCAATGTTGTATATATTTCTTGAAAACACAAAATACCTTGGCTCTCTTCTCCCCTATCCTCCACATTACATCCCCAGCTGTTCTGATCGTGTCATAGAGTGGATGAGTTTTTCCATCATCAACTTCCCCTAAAATGATCACCTTTATTCAGGCTTTTGCTCTGCTCAAAACAAACCGCATTACCCAAATTGTCACCACATTTGAATTAGACTATCACAGGGTATATTGCAATGCATAGGATAATAGAATGGTGATCGATGGAAGGTGGCGAACTGCCTGTTGGTAGCTGTACCTAGCAGAAAATACTCAGTGCTAGTATTTAACATGTATTGATTTTCCTACAATTCAAATCTCAAATCTCTCTACCTGAAATTCCCTTCTATCCATCACCATAGTGTCCTATGGCCACAATGCCAGACAGGTTAGAGTTAGAAACTTCATATCTCTGGGAACATGAGATTGCTTTTGTCCCAAGAGAGTTACAGGTGAAGGACCGTTCAGCTTTTGAAGATTCCTGATCCTCCTGAAAGACCTTTTGGTCAAGTAGTGGAAGAAGTATCTTGATACAGTAGCAGAGAACCATAGAATTCCCATTTTATTTCAGCTAAATTAAGGATTGGTCAGAATGGACCTACTAATCCACACATGAAAAGCAGTAACTGCAGCAAATAAGAGCAAATAGGAGTGGTAAAGGGTATTAAGGTATTGAAAGAGAAAACAAACAAGCAAACAAAAAAGAAATAAACATTCACAAAATAATTCTAATGAGTTACAGAAAGAATGTCTATTTCCAAACATTTGGCAATTTCGGATATTATACTGTGTTGCATAAAGCAAGACAATGTTATTTCTTTTTAAACTGCCATTCCATTCAAACCAACACGCTGATGTGTATACTTGAGGTTTGTATTTGGTAGGGATTTTTCCCCTTTTGCATAAACCTTGTTGATTTAAAAAGTGAACAAAGATGAATCAGGTGGTAAATGTATTCATGTAATCATTTTCATTAATAAGCTGTTATAAATAATGGAGGGAAGGTTTTAAGTGTATAATTTTCTGTAGCACAATTGAGATTTTTCCACATCTTCAGCAGTAAGTTAATTAGAATCACCTGCATTTTCTTGGGCGGACACCAAATGGATTGCAAACAAAAACAGATTAAAATAGCTGTAGCTCATGGCATACAGATGACAAGATTCACAAAGAGGACAATCAGGCAATGAAAACCTCCTCTTTTTCAAACATTTTTAAAGGAAATTCAGCTCTTGTGAGTCGCTGTAAAAAGACGTTTGTAAGTGTTTCACTGAAAGACTAGAATGGCTTTGTTTCTGATCCCATGATGAGTGAAAGAAATGTTTAAGAAAGATCACTTTACAGAGAGATTCAGACTGAAATGTGATGACTGTGATTCAAGCCAAGCCAAAAATTACAGCTCAGAATTAAAGGGGATGGACGTGGCTTGGGAATCCATTTTCCCACATTCCTGAATCTCAATCATCCCAGGCAATGTTTAAAAGAAAATACAGTGGAAAGTGATGAGGTCACTTTGTTTAGCTGCAAGAAGTGAGACTATAAGAATGGCAAAAAATGTATATTGGAGGTAACGGTAAAATGACAGTGAACACTGCATATTTGATTGTTCCATTCAAAACAAATAGCTTCAAAGCTGAGATATTTTTCTTGTTACAGGGAGCCTTCTGAGTAAGTCTTGTTGTTCCTGGGGCTTTTAAACCATAAACTTCTTGCATGTCAAAGACAGTGCAGCACAATAGAGAAGAGGAAGGCATAGCAAGGCATTAAACGGCAGCCCTGCATAGCAGCGAGATGTGTGCTAGTTTAAATTGCAGTTGCTTTGTACTGTTGCTACTCTTATTTATTTGTGTGTAAATATCTAAGTGAAAATTCTACTATCAAGTGATGAGAAACAGAATAAAGTATACCATCCATCATATTCACTTGTTACTTAGTCTCAGTATGTAATACTCATATTCGGTGTTGTAATTGCTTCCATTAAACAGTTTCTACAGGGTCTTGAAAACAATAAGATCTTACTCAAGCTTTTCTCCTTTCATTGCATCTTAAAGTTATTACCGCATGAAAAAATGAGATTCTTTTTTTATGTAGGAATGTCCCTCGTCTTCTTGATATTATTGCAGTCAAACACAGAATTATTTCTTGTTAGCTAATTTCCTAAAGAGATTCACCAAACCTCATGTCAGACACCTCCTATAGATCCATTTCATAGCTTGTTAAGAACTAGTGTAATTTCTCCTCTCCTTTCTTTCCCCCATGGTCTCTGCCTTTACTAAATTATAATGCAGTGTCGTGTTTTCACTAATAATAGAGTAATGGGAATCTTGTTTAAACTACCTTGAATTCAGGCTTGGCTGTCACAGGTCCTGCAGCTGGGCAGTGCTGGTCATGAGTCCAGTAGCCACAAACCATGTGAAAAGTACCAACGGCAAGGACAACTCTCCATCCTCTCTTTAATACGATGCAATGAGGCATATATTTTATGTTTCATTTTGTTTGCTTCAATAGCAAGTACAGCGCTCTACTAGAGACCATTTAAAGCAGCAGCTCACACCTTCTGTAACTTTACCTGTCATGATCACTACTTGATATCTCCCTGATCGTTGCATCAGCTGCTTACTTTGCCAATGCAGATTTTTATTTTTTTTTTGTCTGTATGTCTGAAAGGAGGTATTAGATGGTACTGGATTGAATGCTCCACTTTTGAAAGCCCTGCCAGTTATGACCTCGTTAACTGATATCACCCATTAACTACCGTATTTTGAGGTCTCTCATTCGGGCAGTTTTTAATCCATGTAATATATGCCCTGTTAATTCCATAAAATGCAAGTGCATCAAAATGTCATGAGCTACTAAGTCAAAAGCATCATGGAAATCCAAGCATACTATTTCAACACCATTGTCTTTATCAACCAGACCTATAAAAATCCAATCCTGGGAAAAAATGTAACAAGCTTCCTAGATAAGGTCCTGATTTCCACGAAATCACTCTAGTTAGGATTAATTATATTTTGCTATGAATTATTTGTTCATAGAGTCTTGAATTAATTATTTAAGTAGACTGTCTGGGACTGAGGTCAGTCTAGCCGGTCTCCA
Organism: Clamator glandarius; assembly: GCA_033459285.1. Lineage (NCBI taxonomy): Eukaryota > Metazoa > Chordata > Aves > Cuculiformes > Cuculidae > Clamator > Clamator glandarius. The sequence goes on from JAUNZM010000826.1 coordinate 1,256,227, forward strand.
AGCACATCCCTCTTGCTGCTTTTAAAATACCAGAATAACTCTTCTGCCATTGTTTCCAGCCTTAGTCATTTCCAAGTATTTCTCTATATTTTATTTACAAAGGAAAGACTCATCTATATCATGAAGACTAATAAGTGAAAAGTAATTTTTTTTAAAGCAATTACCTTTTTGTCCTTCAGATAGACTTCCAATATCACCTACTGTTCAGTCTCCTAGGTTTGTTTACTCTTCTCTATCCCAGTAGACTTATCTAACGTGATGTTTGTATTACATCCACTTCCATGGTATCCGAGTACCTTCTCTGGACTAGGAACAGGACCCATTTTCATCTCAGAATATTAACTGGGATGTTGTTTTCAGCCACATGAATATGATCCTTGGATGGGAGGCACATAAATAGTGGGTAGTTCTGACAAAAAAAGAGACCATTTTTTCCAACAAAACAGAGCCCATTCCAGTGTCAGCCTCTGGTCCTGCTCCAGGAGCTTTAGGGCACACCTAACCCCACCCAGTGCCACACCAAAAAGCAATTTAGAGATGTGAACAACACTGAAAGCCACATTGAGTGCAAATAAGCTTACATTCAGAAGGAGCTAGTGCTTATTTCAACTTGAGCTGATCAAACTGTGTACCATGCTTGCTGGTTCAAGTATCTTCAGCTCAAACCACCTCTCTGCCATACATTTTACATCCGTATGCCCCAGGTATGCTGCTAAAATTTCCATTTTTTTTTTTTTTTGTGGTGTAACTCAAATTATTTTCATTGTTCTCATTATTTTCACCTCTGACTTCCACTGCATTTTTTGCACCCATGTTCACCTGAAATTATGGGCACCTTTTGTAACCCTATCCAGACACCCTACTTCTAATGTCAAATTTTAATATCAGATTTACCCTTTACTACTCCTCACATTTTTCATTCTACTGGCATGCAGATACTGATACTTTTGTGAAACTATTTTTGTTGCACATTGTTTTGAGGTGTTTTTTCTCATCAAAAACATTATCTTGAGTGTGGTGTATTTAGTTCATTCAGAAATTACTGCTTCTTTAAATGACTTCATGCCTCACATTTGTTTCCTTTAATAAACTTTAAAAAAAAATTGTTTATAAATCAGATATTTAAGGTAAGAGACATATGAAAACAGAAGGAAAGAATTATAGTTTCAGGGAGAATATACCCTGATAATGACCTCTTAACTATTTGTAAAGATAGCCTTGGGCATCTGAGCCCACAAAATAGTTTATAATACAACAGCTTGATTACATAATGATACTTTAGTTTTAAAACGTATGATCTTTCTGTTTATGGGAAGGCATAATAGGCTCCTTTGAAATACAATATTTTTGCCCTGAACATAACTGATTTTAAATGAAAGGACTAACTAAAGAATGCCTTTCTTCAAGATTGTGCTTCTTTTTGTTGTTGAATCCAGCATGATGGTTTCTTTTACAAAACTCCTGACAGGCCTGTTGACCACGCCTGTTTCAGGATACATTAATTATGGAATTTTTTGGAGTTGCTATGCAGGAAGTTACCTACTAGCATTTAAAATGGTATGTTTCAAATTCTAAATCTTGTTAACAAACAGAAATTTCTGTACACCACCCTCTTCTCCTCCCATATATAGAGAGTTTCCTTTTACATTCAGAATAAAGATATTGTCAAATTCACACTGAAGATACTGTCAAGCATAGATCAAGCTTAGGCAGAATGCAGTGTGATGTGGGAGAGGGATTCTAAGAAATAGAAAGGAATTAATGAGAACCTTTCATTAAAGGCATTTCATAAAGCATCAGAACTACCTCAACCAATATCAAAGGCTAAAATTTTAAAATGTATGTTTGGACAGGTATATCACCTAAGCTCACATTTTTCCTTGTGCTTTTGATGTTTCTCTGAACTACCTGGTTCTAGTTCAAACCGCTACTGGAGCTGACGCTGACCTGCATCCATGGTTATCACCATTTTGGCTACAAGAAGAGGTGCAGGAAAAACTCTTAAATAAATGTTCTTCTAACATCTGTGCAGTTATGTAGAAAGAATATAATGTTCATGAATCTCAACCAAGCCTGAGTTCAGTTTTCTTTTTAAGTTTCTCATCAGGAATACCTGTATGATTTTTTAAATAATAATATTTAAAATTTGCCTATGTTTTGGTAGCTAAACTGATATATTCTTGATTTAAGTTCTTTTTCCTGAGTTTCTTGTCCCATCATAGAAGTCAGAATGGAAATACTGAAGCCTCTATCATGTTTTTGGCTGCCATTTCTAATTGTAGGTCTATCCTCCTTTCAGGTTCCTCACCAGAACAAACAGAATCAAAATTAGAGACTGGGAAATAAATACTCGTTATCTTCTAGAGCAAAATCACAGAATCACAGAATCACTAGTGATTCTTCTCTGATAAACCACACTTCAAATGACAAGGTCACCCTATAATGAAAAACAGTTGGACTTTCTTACAATTTTTTCCTGAAATGTTCTTTACTGTTATACTTAAACTCAGGCACAAGATAGGAAACTCTGCAAGGCTTTTGTTTCATCTTGTTCCCTAAGTATTTATAGCCTGCGTGAAGAAACACTGACAGCAGTGTGCTGATGTTTTTATTCTTGATAGAGGTGCTCTTAAAAGTGAATTGGCTTTGAAAATTCTTTATAGAATCAGGATATTAGACCTATAAAGACATCTCTCTCTCTCTCTCTCTCTCTCTTTCTCTTTTGCGCCTAATTGGATTTCCAAAATAAGTTGTTAACAATCCAGCTAAGATAATGTGGTCATGAAAAGGATGTCCAAATCCACCAATTTACATTGGTTTGGTTTGGCTTAACTTTCAAATTTCTTGGAGCAGAAAGTTGATGGCACGTGAAAGCTATAATTGGCTTGATATTCTTGGACTTTTTTTTTTTTTTTTACATTTTTCTCTCTGCCATATTGTAGTGTGTCCAAATGTAATGTTATTCAGACCTCATTTCTGAACCAAAGTAAATTTGTAACCATAACAATGCACTTGTACACTCCAGATCATTTTATAAGATGTAATATCCACCCACATACAACACAGTTTGTCATTTGCACTTGATTTAGATAAGCTATGTAGGTTCCAAATTGATGCTATTAATGTGAGACATAGCTATTTTGCCCAGAGTGACATGTATTGCTTTCACTTTCATATATCCAAAAAGGTTAAGAACAGAGTTGAGTTAGATCTAAATTAAAGTTAACATTCTGTTTTGGAGCGCTCTTGCTTATTTGCTTGTTTTATTCTTCCTCTTTACACTCTGGTTTAGACTTCAATTTAAGTGATGCAATTCTTAATCCCTTAGCACACAAGTCCCACATTCCTGTGCTGGGAATAACTATTGTTCTGTCACTCTTCCATACTAAAACAGAATAAGACGCCTCAGATTTAGGATAGAATTGCATTACTTAAACATTTTAGTAATTTCCATTTGGTCATAAGTTATATATCCATGAGATGGATAACTTCCAAGTGTTCTTGATTACCAAATTCTTTTTGATTTATCTTAAATAAACATTTTCTTTATCCTTCTGTAACCAAAGGAGATCTTCCTGAAATGAATCATCACACTCAGTATTATGTTGCAGGACACCCACAGGTGCAGGACAGAAAACTATCAAATAAAAGACATAGATAACCAATGTATAATATGGAATTATATTTTTTTTAAATAGATACAAATCAGGATGTTTCTAGCAGGATACAGGAAAAATAAGAACTGCATTTTGTAAAGAGAGAAAAGAAGAAAGCAAATGAATTTATTTGGTTTCAGACTGCAGCACCAAAAGAAAGTTAGATCTATTAAAATGTTTCAAGATAAGTAAGAAATGCTTCCAAATAGTTGAATCCACTGGCTATGGCACTCATTTGCCAAGTATCTTTGAAATAAGGATTTGAACCTCAGCTCCTTCCTATTTAAGTGTTAATACAATCAGGATTCTGGGTTTTTACTTATTTTTACTCTTTCCTATACTTTCAATTTTTCCTTTTTCCCACCCCAAATTGGGGAGGGATGGAGGGGGAGCATTCGATGACACCAACTCTAGATACATTGTCAGGAAATATTTCCTGAAAATTTGGAGTTCTGAGAAATAAGCGTTTTGCAAGACAAAAGCCTTCTCTGACACTGCTAGCCAAAAGCTAATTAAAACTTGTGTTCCAAGTGATGAGTAGCCTTAAAAAAAATCCTATTTTGTGTAGATGCTCTTGGCTTCTTATGTATTTGCAAGTTTTAAACGTCAAATGACAACGTACAGTTTAGTGTTTTCCATTTTTAAGCATGCAGATTTGGTCATTGTTGCACAATAGCTAATTCTCTCGGGAAAGGAGAGCAGTTCCCATGTGCTTTGAAACGCTATAGCTATGCAACTGGGGCTGGAAGTGCTATTTTAAACAGTCATATCAGCAGAGCTTGCTGTAGGAGATAATATGTCACAAAAGGGAGTATGACATCTAGTTTCACCTAGAAGATAAACCTTGAGTAGATATGCAGGGAGAAACAAGACTGTCAGGTTGTCCTTGAAAAGAATGGCCTATATTAATGAAGAAATGTACTCCAGGGCATATGCTATTTGGGGTATTTAATTTCATCTTCAAACTTGTCTGATCTGCTATGAAGAATATAGTAGAGAAATGGTAGTTGTGTGTAGTCTCAACGCACGACATGATTTCAGGGTGAGTATCTCACTGCTTTATTTTCAGAAAGGTCACAGCCTCAGAAATTCATGTCTGAAAAACCCAGGCCCCAGACTGAGAAGTTTCACCAGCACTGTTAATATAAACACCCTACGTTTAAGCCAGCCTTGCATAGCATCATGCGTATCCCAAACAGCCCTTCTCTATGAGCGTGAGAGCTAATTTGCTTCTCCTTTCCTGTCACACTGAAATACTCTTGGAGAACTGTATTCTGCTGACAGAATTACAAGATAATTATAGTTAGGTGTTTTGTATTCACTTAAGTTAATCTATGAGTTTTATTTTTCATTGTTGTTTTAATCAGGCAAGAGGCACTTCAGTTGTTGTCAGGTGGATTATTTTTCAGTTTTCACTGCGCTGCTCTTCTTCATACTTGTTAGGGTGCTTCTGGCTTCCTGACAGACATACAAAGAAAAATACTTCTATGATCTAAAATGAAAAATGTGTTTCTTTTTCAGGTCTAGATGTTGATGGAATATACAGAGTTAGCGGCAATCTGGCAACAATACAGAAGTTACGATTTGTTGTCAATCAGGGTAAGTGATTCCTCCACCCCGGTAATGTTTTGTTTAGTACTTAACTGTCTCAGATGACAGTATTTCAGAATCTGCTATACATTAGTGGCATAGAATGATGAGCTGTGTTTTGGAAAAGAGAGCAAAGGGAAGGTAGAAAGATATTGCTCAGAGAGAAATGTCAGCTAGGAGAGAGAAAAAACAGCAAAGTAAGCAGAAGAAAATAGTAGTTAAACAGGAGATGAGAAACAAACGAAAATAAAACACACAAAAAAAAAAGGATACATGAAGTAAGGTGACAAAACCCAAAGCATATGTAGAAACTGAAGAATCAGTAGGGGAGGTGGGGGAAGAGATTAAAAGGAAAAGCAGCAGACTGTTTGGATGTTGAAAGTTAAACAAAACCAAGAGTAGAACAGAGATCCAAAGAAAAGCAGTGAAAGAGAAAAAGGTGGTGAAAAGAACTTAAAAGAAATTACCAAAAGTATAGTACTGTCTCTGTCAAAGCCAGTAGAAGTTTCATCACTGACTTTGAAAAGGTAAAGAATTGACCCTAGAAAATGAGAAGAGGAAAGATGAATATTTGGGGTCCTAAAGAAACAGAATTAGTTTTATTTACTGAATGTATTTCCACAGATTCCACACATGATGTACATATTTCCACAAATACAAAGGAACTTTTTTTCTCAGATATTGCTTAAATGAAAGTCATAGTGACCAACAGATGTTATTACAAGTGTGGAAGCCGATAGTGGTAGCTAATTAGGATACATGACAAATACATTCATGTCTTCAAACATTTTATTACTCCTGGCAAAGACTAAACATTCCCAAGTTTAGTAGCTTAGCAAATATCATCAATGACATTGAACCACGTGATAGTACTTAATGAGGAAATAAAAGTAAGTTTATCAGAAATCAGGAAAAATCCCAAATCTTAAAATGCATCATAGACTTTATATCCTTTTGAATTAATATTAATGTGAAGTTGCTGCACTGTTTTTCTTAAAATCTTTTATTCTTTTTATTAAATTTTTTAAAATTTACCTAGAGACTATTACCAGTATCGTAGCTGTTGGAGAGCAGCTTCCTCAAAACACTTTATACTGTTCATAATCCAAGAATTTTGGCTCAAAAATTCTGATGAAATCGAGAGATATGAGAGATTAAGAAATATTCCCACCTTCAAGCCTCCATTTACATGTCTAGGGAAAGTTTCAAGGAACAGTAGATGTTTGCTACCTCCTCAGCCACTCCATATCCCTGCTGCCTTCAGATGAAACTGGAGGATGAACTCTGGTTTATGAGGAATCAATATTTATGCCAGCAAATTCAATGTGACTGAATAAATTGTCAGCCTCGTGGTTTTGACTCATTACATGGCTTCCCTAAGATTTATGGTTGTTGGGTATTTGTGTGTCGATAAGGTAGTCTGCCTGGGCTTTCAAACGACTGCACACTGTATTTTCTTTGGAGACGGAGAGGCAAACCCAGGATTTTCTGTCCTTCTCCACTGCCTAGGATCTTAGCTCAGAAAAAAATGTGCCATAAAAGTAATGGTCCTGTCTATCATGTTCCGTGGCATCCAAAGGTTAACGTACTTGAGGTTAACATTACTGCTCAAGTTTCCACCTAAAACAGATGGTCTGGTACTGTAAAGTTACACAGGAGTCTAAGCTGGCTTTTTGAAGCACAGAGGTACAAGACATCTTTTTCTTCAGGCTTAATACCTTTGTGTAAAACATGGGTCTAAAGATGAAGTTTATAGCATGTTAGAGGAACTCTCGACACTGGTTACTTAGGGCATGTGCAAAACATCTGCCTACTTAGTGATCAAAAAAATTCAGAGAAAACAAGTGTCCCTGGAGAACTGATATCTATTCATCAGTTGTGATAATTATGGTTTCTTATGTTTATTCTTTATGGATACAACTAGAGCACTCATGTATTTTATATCAGAGCACAATAAATTTTCAATGGGAAGTGATATCATCCATCTGAGCCCCCCTTCCACATCCTTCAAAAGCCCAGCTATAAAAATATCTGGCTAGGTCTTCACTTAACCTTTCCTCAGGTAAATGCTTGCAGAAATACCAAAGGTCATCTTCTGTAGAGCCTTATGTCACTTTGCAGTCCTCAGGGGTGGCACCAACAATAAGTGAAGGGAAGTAGGAGAGTCTAGCTTTTCAGTCCTCAAAGAATAATCCTGTTATTCTAAGTCAGAACTTTCAAGAAGTAACACGGATGCAAAGAATGGCTTTAAAATAGCAACCCACTGTTTCAGTTGTTTAAATAATGTCTTTTCTCTGCACTAAGTAGGAACTTGCAACTAGGAAACAGCCAGTTGAGTCATGGTGTACCTGTAAAAACCACCACAGGGAGAAGGGGGGAGCAGGATTTATTTAACTTGCACTCGGGAGGGCAAGAGTTGTCTCCATCTGATGTCCTCAAGGGCCTAATGTTTTGTGTCGATTAGGTGCTGAGGACAGTAGCAGTTCCAGACTGTTTCATGAGGTCAAAAAAGTTACTAGGAAAACCAGTATATGCTCCCAGCCTACTGGTTCAGCAGCTCTATAAAGCTCTGCAGTGGGATGATGTTTAATAGCTCACTCTCCGCACATCACTTTCACTCAGTAATTATTGTGACCTCCTCAGCTCAACCCTGTACCTTCATTTTTCTGTAGCTAACAGTGGGAAAGCAGTATTTATATATATATATATGATTTTCCCATAGAGATTTCTTTTAAGTTTAGTTAAAGTTTAATTTAATTATAAATGCAAACAAATGTTGTGAAAAATCCTATTTACATTGCAGAGGTTGACTGTGCAATCAGTTCTTCCACAGGCCAAATACTTAATGGGATCTTTCTTCCTGCTCGCTTTGCCATTGTGTTACACCTACATTTATAAGCTATAAATAATACGTATCACATTGAAAATTAAAGATCATAGAAGACACTCTAGGCTGGCTGCCATAGCAAATTATTTTAATTAAAATAATCATTAATTAAAATATAGCAAATCTTTATTTGGCTCCTTTTCTTTATACTGTTAATGTCATCTGCAGCATCAAAAATGAAATAAGAGAGAACTGGTGAATATGAAAGGACAACAAAATAAGAGTTGACAGCTTTATCATTAAAGAAGAAACAAGAGCAGAAAAAATCTAACAACTCCCTTGAATTTCTAGAATTTTTAAGGTGAAGATGGGTTTGCAATAAAAAAAAAAAAACATGCCTTGTATCTTCTAGAATTCTCTAAATAGACTTTGTGTTGAATTCTCATTTCTTGAGGTAGGCAGCTCCTGAGGAGGTCTCTGACCTTGCCAACACAAGCATCAGCAGAACAAACTACCTTATTTACTTTATCCCTTTCACAGAGTTTTCTTTTTCTATAAAAGTCTATTGATATCACACCTTTTTTGCTTCTGTGCAACAGGATGATCTTTTATCTATGATTTATTTTCCCATTAAGAGCTGAAAAGATCAGTTGATCATAAGAGGACCAGGCTATAACATCGCTCAGCACTTTTGAAACTCTAAGTCATCATTTTTCAAATCACTGAATCAAGACAGTAGAAACCGTTTGGACCAATACTGACATTAGGAAATTCATGCTTTTCTTAGTATACAAGTGCTAAAAGAATTTGAGCTGTAGAAAATAAACTACCGGTCATTCAATATTTCTGTTTGTTAACCTGTAGCAAAGGTTTCTATAATAGCCAAAGACATAAGGAATAGATGTATGTTCTTCTTATTCTTTCTGTCCTATTGCTTAGGACTAATAGTTGCAACTAGTTTAGGGATTTTATGAAAATTCTGGAGGATTTCTTCTGCTTTTAAGCAAGGTCTAGTAAGTTAAAGCTTTTACAGATGTTTATAAGGATGTTCTTCTAAACCACATCTGTAGGAAAAGGAATAAGGTTCTTTAAATGGGTCTTTTAAGCCATTTAAAATGTGTGCTCAGTTCCACAATATGAAGGTTTTGGCTCAGAGCCCCACAGTGGAGCTGGAACGGGTCCTGAGCCCATGGGTGAGGAGAGGGAGCTCCAGGTGGGTCTGCTCAGGGCCATTTAGGCACCATGATATGAAACTGGGGACAACTGGGAGATGCTTTTTTTAAGGCAAGCTTCTGACCTGATTGAGAGTGTCAACAGTGAGGCAAAAAGTGTCTGAGAAAAGAAAAAAATGAACAAAAAGAAGTTTTCATCCATAGGAATATCAGTATGTAAGTAAGACTTTAAATTTCTGGTGATCTTCCTGCTTTGCTCAAACACTTTTGCGTTAATGCACAATGTGATTTGATGGGGTAAGAACTTCTAACGTGCTAAACCTGCTCTCACATGCCTGTCCCAGCAATCCTCCATGGCCATCTGTGCTTGAAGACCAGAGATACCTGAGTGAGGAGGTAGAGGCTTACTTCTTCATGCCTCATGTGCTAATCTGCTGGGTAGCTGCAAAGACATTCAATTTCTACAACTGTCAAACAAGCAATTTTCATGAGTACTAAATTAACTGAAAGAAATGGAGCTATAAAGGGTTCATAACACATTGCTGAAACACTAGGATTCTATCCTAATGCATATATGTTCAGGGAAACTAACCATAGAAATACAAATTTCAATACTTACTGGTTCATTCAGTAAGTGTTGGCTCATACATAATACAAGAGAGTTCCTAATTGTCTTTACACCCAATGCTTTGTTTGCAAAATGCTTGGTATTTGCTGTATGGATGACCTTTCATCCCGTTATTTCATTTGGAATACCTTGTGCGTTCACTGCAAAACACCACATACCATCCAAAGGTCAATTACTGTGTTTTTACAGCTTAGTTACTATACTTATATACCAAAGGAAGGGAAAAATATGATTTTTTACAGAGGCTTGGTATTGCAGTCTTGCAGAGGGGTACATTTCTTATGGAAGGTGGAAAAGAACAGCCATAGGTATCTGAATTGGTAACCACACTGGGGAAAGGGTGAATTTACTCTTAACCTGACATTACCTCGAAAAAATTTTGGTAAAAAGAATTAATTTCTGTTATTTCTTCCATGAGTATATGTTGAATTACAAGACAGTTTAAAAAAATTAAAAGTAAAATTCAAACCACAAATACGTGAACTGATCGTGAATATTTATTAACTAAATAATTTAATAATAAAGAAAATGCCTACTTGATTAATTGTTACAGAGTAAAAATTACAATAAAACTGTCTTGATCAGTGCTTTGCAGAAGCACCATTACTGTCTGTGCAGTTGTTTAACAAGGATTTAATTGGAAAGATAAGTGAATGCACATTTAAAAGTATTGTTAATTTGCTTTATAATCACCCCATCCTTCACAGTATTGACAGCACCAGGCACAAACCCCTTTCTCTTTTACAAGTATTATTTTCCATATGTGCACAATAAATTCTGAAGCAGTAATTGGAAATTTTATGGATTTCAACATACCTAGTGTTTTGAGTTTATAGGTGCCATATCCCTTCTCTAAAGGTAGCTCATAGGTGGCATAATAAGTAAAAGTATTGCCTTTTTGTACCCATGGGCTGCTTGGAGGTTGTGGTGTGGTAGTTTGTTGCTTTTTTTTTATGTTTCGGTTCGTTTTTTTCTTTCCTAAGGAATATATATTTCCTACATATTTTTCCTTTCCCTTTGAAATACCAACAAAATCCTCCTTGCAACGTTATGTTTGATTTAATAAACAACAGCCATCAAAAATTAGTAGTCTTCAATATGTTTATATTCCATCTGTACTTACATTTATTGTTCTAAAGTGTCTTGGATTAATCTAATTGACAAGTAAGAGTCCAGACCATATGAGCAGCTAAAGATGATACCTACAACCTTTAACCAGCAAGATTCTTCACCTGTACTGAAATGAGATTTATCAACGAACTATGAGAAGAGAGGAACACTTCTTTTTTTTTTTTTTTTTTTTTTAAATATTACTGATTATACAATATTTCTAGGGCCATATGTCTGAGCCTTGGCTAGCAGGAACAAGAGTGGTTTCCTGACTGGCTGTGCCTTGGTGGGCAGAGCCTGTGGAGCTGACACAAGACTGAAGCTGCCTTTGAAATGGAGCCACCAAGTCAGCACAAATGGGCTGAGTGGTTCTGAAATAAGCATTTAGAAGGAAAAAAAAAACAAAAAAAAAAGAGAGAAAAGGGAAAAAAATGGAGGAGAGACCTGAGGGGGAGAGAAAATAAAAAAACCCAAAACCCCAAAAAAACAACAAAGAGAAAAAAACAAGTAACTCCTTTTCGTGACTTTATTTCTTTAAAATGAGAAAAAAAAGGAGAAGAAAAATCCAAAAGCAAGTGTTTCTATTGACCCAATCCATCCACTTCAAGACAGCCAGCAGCTCTGGTCTTGCTGTTAACAAAAACTCTGAGCAGAGTAAAGCAGGTCCTCTGTCGGCTGCCAGTTTCCAGAAAGCAGCTACGAACATGAAGGTCTAACAGAATCTTTGAGGGCTTTATTTAAAATTGCAGCAAGGGTTACTGGGGAAAAAAAAAAATAACTAAGAGAGTGGTTCTCTCTTGCAGCCACTTTCTTTTTCTTGTTTGTGGGTCCTTAATTTATGGTGCGTTTTGGTGAGATTTCCCATTGTATCCTGCCATCTCATGCATTTTGTTAGGTTTTTCAAGAGGTTATTGGTTGTGTTTTTTCAGGCATACGTGAGCGTGCCTAGAAACACATGAACATGTTGGGGTCTAACCTTAAAGCCACCCTCCAGCCGTAGTGACGTTCTGCCTGTGATCAAGTACGGCCCAGACAGCGAAGCCTTCCTCGCTTCTGCCAACATAATTCGCATAACCAGGCTCCCTGAGAAACCAGTAAGAGTGGTCCAGAGTTCATGTCGGAAATATCAGGCTCAAACTGGGTTACTTGCTAGCTGAGAATGTCTTGAAAGCCTTGAGTCAAAAATAGTTTTTTCTTTCTTTTTCACACTTCCCAGGCAAGCACGGAAAATAAAATGGACTGAAGCAATTTTCAGAAATAATTATAAAACAGCTTGTTTCTGGGTTAAGACCTGCATATGCCAAGCTGTAGCCAAGAATTTATCTTTTTTTTTTTTTCCCCAAGCTTTAAAACTCTGACAACAGAATACTTTAATTGAGTCCATAGTAGTTGTTGGTGAATCAATTAATATGTGCACATTACTGATGTACATTCTTCCCTTTTCTCTCTATTTTAAGGTGTCTTTTTTAAGATACGGAACAGGTTTTTGTATTCAAAAGAAGGTGTGGTTTCCATATCTTTCTCTTCTCTTTCCAGAAGGGAAGGGGGAGAAGTATAGTACCCTAAACAGTGACTTATAAATATAAGTCAGGTGATGAAACCTGATGGAAATACTATTTTTTTCAATCAATGTTTTGCATTATTTTGTTTAAATATTGTGCATAATATAAAAGGGGGGGGATAGTAGAATATTAATGTTTTTCCAATGTAATTTATTTTGTTCTCTGGAAAAAAGAGACAACAATAATCAGAATTATATGTCTTAGTTGCCCAATCTGTAGCTCTAGACACTGTACAATTTCTCTTACTAATGGTATTGTCATGTTTTTCTTTTCAAGAGTGTGATGAATAAGTTGGCAGAATGGGGCAGAAGAGGCAGTAAACTAGGTTAGTGTGGTCAGCCACAAACATACCATGGATTTTATGGCATGTATTGCATGATCAAGCATTTAAGACATGCCTTTTTTTTCTTTTCTAACCAAGGCTCTATTTGCGTTACAATAGCTTTTTGCTTAGTAACACTTCAAGACGTTGAAGAGCTTCTTGATAACCCCTCAAGGAGTGTTATTTAGATGTTGAGAAGGACTGTAGTATCACATGCTGTAGCAAGGGATTGCCTTTTCTTTTTTTTTATTTTTATTTAGGATGCTCTTCGTTGTCATGGGTGACTCTTTGTGTGGGTTTGTTGTTCTGATAATAATACAGGAAATACCATTCAACAGAGCTCCAAAATAACGAGGAAAGGAAATAATTTCTCAACTCATTTGTTAAAAGTATTAACAGGAAAACTTTCTAACAGTGAGTTTTAGGATGGTGGAATGATCTCTAGTAGCTGGGGGTTGCCAGGCTTATTTATAGATAAACCGAACCGAGTGTCAAAGGTATTTTTCATGGGATGCTCTTCCACTGCCAGGAGATGGATACCCTGGAAAACTAAGATGCGTACTCCCTACTTAAAGTTCAATGCTCAGTGTCCTACAAGATCATGGTATGGCCTAATATTTGGGGTGGTTTTTCTTCTCCTGTGGTCAATTTCTGTAATTCTGTGGTTTGTATGTAATACTAGCAGACAAATAGGAACATGAAATAAGAACTGCAACAAAGAGAGTGATGTTATATGTGGATGTACATTACATAATCTTATGCAGGGTGGCATGGGTTGAGAAGTTACCACACCATGGAATTAAGATTTTATCATGGTATTTGTGGTCTCCTTATATAGAGAACTGGGAAAGCCTTAAATACTGTGGTAGATACAACTGTTGTGAGTAGAGAGTTATCTTGGTTGGGGAAGACTTTGGTAATACAATTCACTGTTGAACTCCATTGGTATATTTTAGCAGGAGGAAAGAGTACTGAGGAGCAAACTGGGGCATCGCTGGGGGCCAAACTGGAAAACTTTCAAAACAGCAAATCTAGGAAAGAAACAGAAACAAAAACTAGAGGAAAAAAATCTAAATTACATCTTCTCTGGTCATTGGAAACTTTTGCTTCTATGGGGAAATCTGTGTTCTTTCATTGACTGTCTCACTTGTGGATATAGTCTTTCTTAGAATTATATTCCTGGTAATCTGAATTAGTTTTCTTAAGAAATTTTCAAGACACAATTACCACCTTTTTTTTTATTATTTATGGATTTAGAATTGAATATCCCTGCCTTTTCTATCTTGCTCTTTAAAACAAACAAACAAACAGCATTATTGTGTAATTCAGTGGAATTTTTTGCATGAGCAAATTATCATAGTCCTGGAAAGCACTTTCTCGTAATATATTCTTTAGACATCTGGGACTTCAGATACCTAATAATTGGTGTATAGTGCCATTTGAGAGGATACTGAGTACTAGCATGACCTTCACAAGGCTGGTGGGTCTAGCAGAGCATATAAAGGAGAGTTATACTCTAGGAGACTAGATGCTTATGTCACGTGAGATGTCTTAAAGTATTTAAGAAGAACTAGATGCCTACATATAGGAAAAGGAGTAGTTTTTCTTGACTTACACCATTGATATTTCCCTTTAAAATTAAAATTCCATCAAATGTGCTTTTAAAAAAATTATTGTATATGTACTTAAAAACAATGATTTTTTTTTGAAGAGGAGTTTTAAGGAATCCTGATACAGGAAACAGATGTATCTCACTGTAGTGAACAAAAACATACTGGATACATGAATATAATGAAAGAAGCGTTGCTTTCCCCTTTTACTAACTAAAGTTTGCACTTTAGACTTATTATTTTAGGGATTATTAAATATATTAACTTAAACACTTCGAGACATAGACTGTATTTTAATTTCAAAGTTATGCATGATGCTACAGTCTGAAAAGTGAGAATGTAGTGTAGCTCTCACTTGGGTTTTCAGCTCTCATCTGAATGTTAACACTATTCAGTCGGTAGCGTGCCTGTTGTCAGTGAAAGTAACAGGGTTTGTTCAGATCTCTTGAGATCAAGGGTCCTGTTTCCCAACGCTGCTGTAATAATCTAAGCCTCATCAAAACCCTTCACATGGACAAACACCTCAAAGTGACTTATGAGAATGTTGCCTTTTGAAATCAACCTATGAAGCTGTGGTTCTAACTTAAACACAGTCTCGTCTTCTAGTTGCTAGTATTATTCATACAGCATAACTATAGTAAAATTTTGAAATAGGAATGCTATAAACCTCAGCAGACACTACGTGTGGCATTCTTCACCTCCGTAAAGATCATGGTAAGAGGCATCTTTAACCTGAAACCAGTTTTAAAATGATGTCACTGAGCTTATTTGTGCTTGGGTCCACCAGACTTTTAAATCCCATGGACTGTAAAGACAGGATTGAGTAGGTAAAAAAAAACTCTTAAAAGAAAAAAAGACATAGTGTTATTGCTGATTTTTACTTATTGCAGTATACCGAGGAGAGATTTTTTTCCAGTGTAATCAGATAATTAAAAAACAAACAAACAGGGATTTCAAAATACATTTCCATCAACCAACATTATGTGCTTATGATACAGAAGATTGAGAATGACTTAATTAAGTAGACAGCAGCAAGTGAAGAGAAGATGGATGCGAGGAGGAGGAGATTACTTGCTTTTGATGGAACTTTCTTAAGCTGATGCTGGATGCTTTCTAGAGGCAGTATTGATGCAAAAATAAAAGGAAAATGCAGGAGAAGATTATCACTGGAGCTAGAAACTATTTCTTACTATAAGAAAAGTTAGTTAAGTGTTTTGTTCAAGGACAGCATCGGTATCCACTGATGACACAGCATAATTAGTTTCAAAATAAGTAGTATCCAGTGGTAAGAAAAACAATACTCAATGGCATCAGAATGAATTCAGACAAACCTGTGTGATACCTGACTCGAGATCTGTACATGTGAGACAGGAGGGAATTAATCTTATCTAGATGAAAAAATACACTTGGGAGAGCAAACTAGAGATGTGAAACCTCTGCATGAGGACATCTGGGCTAAAGAATAACAAAAGAACCACCCTAAACACTTGAAAGAGCAATATTGAGGACTTGTAGTATGTCCTGCCGAATCAAGGGAAAGAAACTTACTTTTGTTTATTCCATATTTAATGTTTTGCACAAATGAAGATACTAAAGCAACTCGGAGGTACGTAGTTTTGAATCAGAGCCACATGATAAAGCATTCAAACATAATGCAAATAATTGCAAACTGATGTATCCAGCAGTTTAAAAAAAATGAATAAATAATTTAGCTTTACACATGGGCAATCCTTGCTAAAAATTGCAAATCAGAACTCTTCTGTTTGAATGTATTTTATTTTGTTAATGGATTCACTAATATGAAAGGCATCTAATTGTATAATGTATTATTAGTCATTTTCTTTGGCATCCTATTAACTTTAAATAATTCTAATATTTAACATTTTATAACATGCACAACAAAGTTCCTCTGTCTTCAACATAGGAAAAAAACATGCATTAATAATAAATTTTTCATAACTCTACTGCGTTTGTTGTGATACATATTTGAGCAGAAACATTGAAAACTGAAGCATAAAATAACAAAGCGTGTTAGATGGCATTTGAAAAATATACATTGAAATATGCTGTAGCGCTGTAAATACAGGAGTTAGAATATAATTCAGTACAATTAACTTATTTTAAAATTGTGTGACAGGTAAAGTGTGATAGGATATAACTAAGTGCATCTACTAAATGTCTTTTCAGTGATAGCTGAACTGGAGTGTATAAAATGGTGATTAATGCCTACTAATGGACATGGTCTCCACCACAAGTTGTGAGCACTGTGGTTGTGGCTGAGTATAATAACCACACATGGAAACACTGATAATCTCAAGCAAATCCACAAGTTTTCCTAGGCTAGAAATAAGATGACAGGTCACATTAGAAATTTTCTCCTTATGGTGTTTTGTTTTTTTTTTACTTTTGCTTTAGTAGGTCAGATCTTGTCCCCGTGTGTTGTGGAAGTATAATGGGAACGAGCAATATCTAAGCTGCTTAACAAATGCACACTTTCCCCACACCAATCTGTTTTCTGGGGACAGCCAGGCTAGTGCTATACAGCATCCTCTCCATTGGGTGTTACTAATGTTAATAAAATGCACTTAGAACTTAACATCTCGAGATCTCAAAAGAGCTTGTAAAGCAGCATCATTATCTTTATGTTATCAGTACGGAAGATGAAGGATAGGGACAGTAAAAGATTTGCCCAAGTTTCCATGGTAAATCAGTGACAGAGCCAGGAGCAGAGCCAAAATCTGTTGATTTATAGTCGGTCTCCTATGGAGTGTGCTGTGCCATTTCACCAAACTCCATTTGCCAAGTCCCTACTGTGTACAGAGACTGCAGATAAGGCTGCAGTCACCCTCTGAAATGTGGATTTGGGGCTCAGAAGAATGCAAAGCCAAATTAGATCTTCAAAATGTGGATCCCCCCCCCGTGATGCATCTCCAAGTGCAGGGCCACCTGTGCAATGGACAGTGGTGCAAAGATCCATGAATAAACTGATTTAATTCCTCTGGATGGGTAGGGGAGGCTACAGAGTAAAGGGACCTAGTCCTTGAAGAACTGCAAGTATGTTTTACGTGTGAATGAGGTTCTGGGTTTCATTCCTGTGGCCTCAGGGATGCATCACAACGCGCTATGTTTTGCATGACTAAGCCTCACGGAGCTGTGTGTTTGCACTATTTTCTAGTCACTTCTGAAAATGTCTGCTTGAAGATAATATATGAGCAGATATGTGTGTTGAAGGGCTTGTGCAAAAATCTCTGAGATACCAAAATATTGCTATCTATATTTGGTAAGTAGGAAAATGAGAAGCTGAGTAACATGCCTAAGGAAGTTTGTGATGATTCAGGAATACAAACCAAATCTCCTTTTTTTTTTCAAATCCTTTGTCCTAGCCCCAGGGTCATCCTCTTTTCGGCTCCCTTAGGAGGCAAAATACAAACCAAATCCTACAAAGAATCAGCTGTCTGCCTGCCACCATGGATCACAGGAGCAAGCAGACAGGCAAGGGTTGGTCTTGGTAAACTTACTGAGCTCTTGTAGGCAGGTATCCTTTCTTACAGGAGTGAAACATCTTCAGATTTCCCCTCACAGCTTTATTGCCTCTGTTGTATGACAGTAATTGTATCAGTTGTAATGATAATGCCTGTGATTAATTTCTTCAGTGTTTGTATGGTGTGCCTGTGTTTCAAGAGACTGCCCTTGCAAACCAAAGGTAGTAGTAAACAGAGCAACAAGGAATTATTTATTTTAGTCTAAGGGAAAAATGTGACGCCTCCCAGCTCTCTGACTGCCTTTCTGGGATTCCTGCAGGGCCACATCCTGCTGAAAAGCCTTCCAGGTTTCAGATTAAACCTAATCGAAGGCACTGGGTTACCTACAAAGGGATATTTCCCCTCTTCTGAGCTCCACAAGCGCTTGCACAGGTCAGACCTCCTCATGGTACAGGCAGCGTTTATCCTTAGCATTCATTCTTCCTTCTGGATGGCTGGTTTTATCCACATCTGGTCCCATCTTGGTCAAGTCTCAACCTACACGCACTCCTTGCAGCTCATCTACCCCCGTTCACTGCAAAGGTGCTGCAATTCAGATATTTGCTTACTACTGGACTAAGCACTTGGGGTTCTGCCAGGAGAAGATAGGGCCACGTAACGTCATGATTTAATATAAATACAAGTCGATGGCTGTTTGTTCTCTAGCAGACTTTCTGGCTGCAGTCTCAGTGAATAGGTGTGTGTGTGTGTGTCTGCTCAGCTTGGCTATTCACAGCTCCAGAAATGTGTGCACGTACCTGCATTCAGCTTGCTGGGGGTTCTTTCCCACCCTGTGTCTAAATAGGCCCTAAAAACCTGAGCTGTCTCATCCTGGTAAATGATATCAGAGAGCTTTGAAAGACTTTAGGTTTTTAGTGAAGCTTATATATCAGTGCTGCTGAAAATGAAGAATTTAGGTTGGGTTTTGTATATATAAAAAGAAGCTAATATGAGGTGGACAACTTTATTATACATCCCTATGCATTTAAAAGTCCCAGTTGGAAGAGAAAGCAAGATAGCAAGAAACACAAACATGTGTTGGATTATTTCTTGTTGAGCAAATGTAGTATTGTGAAAGATTGACAGCACAGGAAACTGGAGTCCTCCATTTATCCACACTTCATTTCTATCCATTTATCCACACTTAATTTCTAATATCTGGCTTCAACAGCAGATTGTAAGCATAGAAACACTATAGAGTCTGGGTGAAATGGCACTCCCTTTTGGATCCTGTTTTATAAAAGAAAACAATTATTCACAGAATGCACGTCTTTAGTCTTTATTGCACATTTCAAAGTCTCCATGAGTACTCATTTGCATGTGACAGCTAATGCTGCATCTTGTATTGGCCAGTAAGAGGCATGATTGCACTAAATTGGAAGCAGCAGTCACAGGTTTTCTTTTAAGAATGGGGGTGGGGGCAGCCATCCACTCGTACTGTTCTCAAGTCTTCAGTCAACACGATTTAAGAACGGTTTAAGTCTAGTTACTGGGATAATAAATCCCAAATTAACTGAATATGCAGATTTCACTTCCATTAGGTTACACTCTTTAAATTGATATACTCCTCACTTTATCTTTTGCTAACAACCTCAACTTTCAAAGCAATCAAGAAGTGGAGAATTGAAAATAGTAAACCTCAGGAGTGAAAAATGAGGACAGTAACATTCTCCAAACCAATATTATTATTTCTTTTTCGTCCTCC
This sequence comes from Clamator glandarius, assembly GCA_033459285.1. Lineage (NCBI taxonomy): Eukaryota > Metazoa > Chordata > Aves > Cuculiformes > Cuculidae > Clamator > Clamator glandarius. Next base: position 1,275,930 of record JAUNZM010000826.1, read on the forward strand.
TTTTTTCAATAAACCTAAATAAATACATTCTCTCACCCGGCATAATTTTTCCAAATGATCTTGTTATCTGAATGACACACAGGATAGCAAAATTCCAGCAATGCAGAAAGGCTGCTGCCGGCAATGCTTACAATAAAAATCTATGTACACAGCAGCAACAGAAAATATTTATTTGGTGACACATTCCTATTCCCTTTTGAAATGCATGCGGTTTCGACTAAGTACTGGAAGATATAGAGATAAATGCTTCTATAGTTTCTATGTAATCCCTTTGAAAATTATCTGGAATATAATGGGGACAAAAGCAGCTCCTTGAAAACTACCCGAAATTCACTCTTTTCTTAAATGTAAACTCGTAGTAAAATAAGCGTGTAGGAATGAGCTGCTTATAAAAGTGGAGAGATTAAGAAAAACACCTTAAAAAGCTTTACTACGGAAAACAACGTATCCTCAATATTCATTTCCAAAAAGTTAAAATTGAAAGTTGTTTTTTTTTTTTTTCCTTTTGCTCCTGTTTCCCAGCAGCTACAAGGCTTTCGTACTTTTCATTAGAAAGCCTTAAAGTGCAATATGGATTGCAGCTACAACACTACAAAGTTTTTTTTTTTTTTTCATGCATGCAGTTTAACAACGAGATTACCTGCGGTATATTTTTTTTCCAGCAAGAAAACTATGTAAAACCATTGCATTCCAGTAAGAGACAGGACTTACTTTGTACGATGGATTTCAAAAGATCTGGAGGCTTCTGTTCCTTATAAAACTATGCCAAAGACTATTTAAGTGGCCAGTAATATAAACATTATGCTACTAGCACTGAACAGTTTATCACATAAATATAATTGTCTTCTTTTAGAAGAATAATAAAAGCTCAATCCATATGTTACACATTATTTAAAATTGTTTTCTGCAAGATGTATTAATCCCAGCGAAGAAGCAATCCTTCTACTATAGGAGTACAACAGCAGTTTTATTTTATTACACTGTCATTGTTTAATTTGTTTGTTCCCGGTAGTAGTTTCACAGATTTTTATGAACTGTTACTTTTATGGAAAGTCAAGTTACACATGATGGACGCTGTTTGCTTTCAGGAAGAGAAAGGTCACAAAGGTAGATAATGTATTTATTTATTTATTTATTTATTTATCTATTTACTGTACTTAACTTCTTAGAAAATCCCTCAATTCTTAGCAGAAGCTAAAATAACTTGTGGGTTTTAGACCCAGGAGGCGCATATTTTGATATTGCTCCTCAGCAACACTGCTAGCTCTGCAGTCTATTCAAATTTGGGAGTAGAATTTGAAGCTCGGATAAACAGCATTTGGTAGCAATGGCTGTGCAGAGCTTACAGTTTATCTTTACAGAAATGTGATCTTGCAGCTAAATGTCATTTTGTGTATTTGTTTTTATGGATTTGAGCTGAATGCTAGAGTGATGGCTTATTTTTTTTTAAAAACTCACAGTTTTACTTTGGACTGAGTTATTTTCTATCGACTAAAAAGTAACTATTTCTTTTTCTAGGTAATGTAAGGATTAGTTTTGAATTCTTCTGTTCTAGAATTTAAAATTATCGATTACTGTGCATGAACCTGAACTCTAGATTATTCATAGTGTAACTTAATTGCAAGATGAGACTTTAACTTTGAGACAAAAAGCAGCTCTCAAAAACTGGCTGTTTAAATGCATCGTGGAAAAAGGGCTTAAGCTGCTGAAATATTTTGGGCATTTTCACATGTGTAAATGAGGCTGAAGTATATGGCCTAATTAAACACGAGGAAATCTAAAAATATTTTTATTTAAAAAACTTAATTATAGCAACCCCATCAATAAAACAGTCTTTGTAAGGCACCTAAAAAGCAAATGAGAGAGTGTATAAAGCCAAGTATATGAAGTATTTATAATACAAATCAAAACCACAGTAAAAGAAAAAAATGTAAAGAACACGCTTATGCTCCTTTTTTGTTTCATAGTTAGCTCATTGTTATCAAATATGCAAAATACAGGAGAGACTCTCTGAACTCAGGTGCTTAACAGTTGGTTGCAAAACCTGAAGGAAATTTCTCTGTGCTAGAAAAGGCACATCGTCTGCCCCCTTTTAACCAGAGTCTCCATCAACTGGCATACCACCAAGTTTCTTTTTCACCATCCATATCCCAACAGGAAGTACATGGCTATTGCTTGTTGGAATCAGGATCAGATCCTACAAACAGTTGTTCTCTGAAATAATTTTTTTTTTTTTTAATGTGTTGTGGCTTGAACATTGTTTTGACTGAAGTCAGCCAAGAGCAAAGCTCGCTCTCATATTGCTCTGTGCTGTGCTGCTCTCAGCGTGTCCAGTTTTGATTAAGATATCTTTTACCTAAGGAAAAAACAATGAGCAAATAACAAAACAAAACACCAAATCACAGGTTTTTTTTTCCTTTGTCCTTTTAATCCTCGTATACACTCTTCAAGCTAGATGATGTGATATGCATTAATACGTAGGTATATTTGTGTAGACAAACAAGTCTGTGTTTAAATAGAAGCTAACTCCGGATATCTGAGGCTTAATGTTTGCTCTCTCCGTGGGCTCTTGTGTCACTTCATCTCTTTGTGCCTCTGCCTCCCACTGCACCTTTTGTCTGCTTTAATTGCTGAGATTATAAACTTTTTCTCACTATGTGCTTTTATAATGCCTGACACAATGGGGCATGGATCTTATTAAGGCATCTTGTCACTACTGTGGTTATAATAATACAGATGATGATATTACTATTATTATTATTTAAACTACCACCACCAATAAAAACAATAATAATCATTATTCTGCTATTTTTCCTGAGAAGCATGTTCCATAGCCCTGACTGTGAAGCTTTCTTATTCCAAACTCTATAGGAAGTCAGTAGAAGTTTTACCAAATGAAGTTTTAAGGATGTATTTATTTATTTATTTTTTCGATTAAAAAAAATCACATTTATGTGCTGCAGTTTTAGAACTAACAAGATGAGTTTCAACGCGGCCATGAAAAATCTAACTCATTGTTTCACATTATCATATATATTAGCCTAGACATATATGTGTGAGGTTTCTTGTTTGTTTTGGTTTTTTGCTGTCAAGGAAATTACAACAACACATTTTTATTTCCTTTGTCTGTGTGACAGAGTGGGATATGCTCGGGTCAAATGTTGAACTCCATTTTATATTATAAATACATTTTAGATTAGGGCATACTTTTTGCATATGTAAGCAAGATTATTAGGAGGTATTCCAGTCACTCTTCAGCCTGAGAATAGTTGTTGACACTTCATTAAAGAATATCTGAGATATTTTTAACTTAGATCAGTTCAGTGACCCAGTTTATAACACTTGGTTGTGTAGGTGCAATTCAGGGGACTATGAAATGCAGCCCAGCAAGTCAAAATGAGTGTGTAGAGCTGGGCAGCACCTTTTTTTTAAGAGACATTGAGTACTGAAGGCAGCATCTTGTCAAACACTGTGCTGAAACCATCTAAGCAACTGCCCGAAACTGTTAAATGCAATTGTCTCCTGATTAACCATCCCCTTCCTGAGGAACAATAGAGTCTACGTGGGATCTGGGAGGACAAGCAGCAAATGTGGTGGTGGAACACAGGCAGAAAGTAATATGGGCTGGGGCTGCAAAGGTTATCCTTGCCGGGACTTGCCATCACTAGATCCAGGAGTGTAATTTTTAGGGGAGAGAAGAAGGAAGGTGTTGTCTGGTTGGGTGCATCACGAAGCCAAGGAGGAAAAGGAGATGAGCAGGACATGTGTGCACCCAGGAGATTTTGCAAATAATCACATCTCTTGTGCTTCCGAAGTAATCCAGCTAGGAAATTCCTGCGCTAAGCTTGTGTTTCAGTCCTGCCAGCCAGGTCTCACTGGGGGACCCATTATGGAACTAGGGCTCATTCATGTAAGCCCCATGGGAGAGGTGGAGGAGTCAGTGCTGAGGAAGAGCCCCCAGGGCAGCACAGGACACAAAACCCCAAAGGAATGGTGGGACAGGAGGAATGGGCCTGGGAGGCCACTGCAGAGATTTGGAAAACTAATAACCTTGGCCCAAATTCATTTGACTTCAAGCACCAACTGCTGATCTCTTCCCAAAAGGCGAGTGCTAGAGCAGAAGAAACTGGATCCAAGAGTACCCAGAGTAAAAAAGGAGTGTGCTGTATTTGAAACCTCTTCTGACTCTTCTTGCCTCTGTAACTTCTTAGCCTGGCAGGAAATACCATGAAAACTATATTTCTTGTATTAATCTGGCACTTTTGCTTTAAAGCAGATTCTGTGAGTGGGAGAGGGAAGGTGGAATTTAGATACTTCACAATTATTTGGCTCCACATCTATTTATTCCACAAATAGATAATATTTCAGTGAAATTATTTATATTTTACTTTCATGAAACTATCTTCTCTTTACCAACTCCCATTTGAAAGTAGCCTATTGGTTTTAGAACAGATATGATCCTGAAAGCTACCTTAAAACTTTTGAGCTTTTCAAATCATGTTAAGGTCATATGCAGAAGACACTGGATATCATCAAAGATGTCCAGCAAGACTCATTGAGGCAAGATACTAAGCTCACCATGATGGTGATAGGGTCCCTCCTCTCTACCATACCCACAGGGTGAAGGTGTTGTGGATGAGAGAGAAAATGTGATGGCGAAGTACCGCCCCATACACATCTTGCAGCTCTCTCACACCTATCACATTTTCAGTCGTACATGTCCTTATGCCTGTACGAAAATTAAGTGAGCACCTTGTAATCTCCCATATCATGTGTATTTAGACAAAATACTGAATCAATTCCCAAAGGTAGAATCCCTGATAAATTAAAATTGTAGGAAACATTTAATATGAAGGAGAAACATCAGTAGTGATAGAAATGTGGGGATTTGGGGATTTTGTTTGTTTAGGGCATTTTTTTTTTAATAGCTTCGTAAATGTCTATTCCCAAGGAAAGCAATTCCCAAAGGCAAAATGAGAATTCATTTGTTATGGTGTCGTTTGTTCCTGAACTGAAGGATTTCATATGTACTTAGCAAGTGAGAGAAATCTGATTAAGGCTAAGAATCTCTTGCTCCATTAAGCTTCTCTATACCTCTTGAAGGCAAGCACTGTCTTCATTTTGCATATAGGTAAACTACACCGTGAAGAGTTAAGAGGCAATTCCTTTTCCTTGAGCTGAGCACACAAGCTAAGAGCATCTCAGCAGGTTCTGGAAGAAATCCTCCCTTTCAGCTTTGTGCTACCAGTAGCACTTAATGCATGTGGTAGACCTGTAAATGCTGTAGTCAGCTTCCAGTTTTTGGTGCATGATCATGCACATTCTCCAAACTGCTCCTGGAGCTCAATCACGAATGAGCACAGACTGTCAACAGTGGAGCAAGGAGGAAATCCTCATATCATCTTTGCTCTCCCCAGGAGAAATCTTCATTTCTCTTGGTGGAATTAATGATCCTTCTTGCAACCGCTAAGGACACCTTTGAGGCTCTCACACTTTAAAACTTTGCTGTGACGTAGGTTGTGTATTTACTTGCCAGGTACAAGCAGTAGAAAAAGAATGTGTATGCCACAGGAGGTCTTTTTGGTTTAAAAAGTTATCAACCACATACTACATATCTCCAGAAGAAAGATAACCAAGCTCAATCACGCTGCTTCATCATGTTGTAAAGCTACCATTCAGCGTGATGTGGCAAAGTGATGTTGGTGTGGTATTAGGGCAGGTTATTGCTGAATGTGAGGTAAGGACTGTGAGCTCCTCAGGTGCGAGATCCCACCGAATGCAGTGGAAGCCGTCACATTGCTGTCTGCAAGAACAGAATTACAGCTCGTTTTTCTCTCATGCTTAGCATAAATTTAACTGAAAAAAAAAAAAAGTTTTATTAGAAAACCTGCATTGTACTGTAGTAAAATTTTTGGAAGTATTTGACATTATTATCTTATTTTCTTTCTGTAACACTAGTATGTTTTGTAGACATTTTATACAGGCTTCGCTAATTACTGTACCATATAATTCTGTGCCATCAAATAGGCGAGCACATTAGCCGTTTCCCTCTCTCAGTCTTTTCATTCTCTCTTTCTCTGAGTCACATCAGTGACAGCAGTTAAGTAAATCAAAGTTTAGACAACTTCGGGAAAAATTGTCATATGTTACACACACAAAACCAGCTACTGTATTTCAAAGTTTTGGTTGAAGTAACAATATCAAAGGATCTCTGTCATATGGGAATCTTCTCCTCTCACATTCCTGCACTATATGCTATTAAAAGGCTTTAGTGAAGTGCAGTAAACCCAAAGTGCCAGTTTGCTACTGGTTAAAACAAAAACAAACTAGCAACCGGGACAAACAAAAACCAATTTAATCCTTCCTGTGGATAAGCCTCGTGTGTGTGTATCAGTGCGTTTGTGCTTTGCTTTGTCTTCTGCCTTTTTTTAAAAACCATATTGAAAAAGCAAAAACAGAGTGGAAATGCTCTAATTATTTTAAAGTTGTCTGATCAACTCCTTATACCAGCAAAAGACGTTTCAGACTTTTCTTACCAGTTGATTCAGATTGTTTCTTTCCTTAGTATTTGCAGAGTGTCCTTTAAAAGAAGAGAAGTAAAACTCTATTGCTATTTAGTTTTTTTGCATGTTTCAGAGAAAGAAAGTCTTTGGCTTTACTCTTCAGGGTCAGACATTTTAATTTGACGGAGCAGAGGCTGGGTAATTTGAATTACCTTCTTAATATTTTTTTCTTTTCCAAGAAGAAAATGCTCCTTCACAAATGGCCTTTGCTTTTCTCCTTGGTCAATAAATCATGGGAGGCCCCATCCTAGTAAACCTGCCTTGGACTGACGCTTTATAAGCACTTTAGACTAGTAATTAATCAATGTGCCACTCTTCAGCACAGAACTTAAGTAACAGGGAGCGAGGCAGGTGATGTTTTCTATAACAAGATAATGGCAGAGCGGTGCCCGTGCTGGAGGCTGCCTGCAAACTGGCCTCGCAGAGAGCCAAGCATCATCCCGAGGTTTTCTTTTTAATCATAAAGTGCAATACAGCCCAAGCCTGGCCCTGGTGGCTAGTGCTTCTTCCATTCCCCGATGCCGTTTAACAGGGTGTTTAATACCAGCAGTTCTCTGCTGTGATGTGGGTTTATTTTGCTTTACTCTTAGCCCAGCAAGGTCTGGAACAGTTTGCTCTTGCTCCTCAAAAACCTCTGTTCTGCAGGGTTGTATACACAAGTGAGTTCGCAGAACATCTATATTGTTTTGTTCATATATAAATATATATTGCCCAGGCTTGGTTAAGGTATTCTTCTTTGGTAGTGAATTTTTACCTAGATGAGGAAAGAGGAGGAATATTTGAGATCAGTTGCTCCCCCAAAGTGAGCAAATTAGCCTTTAATTAGATCTCTTTCTTTTGTTTATTTGATATCCGTGTGTTTATTTTTTTGGTCATAAACAGACTACTTAAACAGTGAACTGCAGAGGGAAAAGGCAAATATTTATGGAATAATATACTGCTAACAGTTCTATGCCAATCGCGGGCTTCAGTCAACAGGAGTATTACCACCTTTTCATAGGCTTCCAAAAACTGCACCTTTTACCAATATCTGGTTTGATTTAATACTGGAAAAGGAATGCAAAGCTTTTAGGTTTCAACTGTTCTTTATGGCATATTTTCTCCTGAAACAATACAAAGAAAGTAGCTCTTGACAAGTCACATTTTTCCACACAATGATGTCTTTTTAGAGACCTGTGAGACTACTGTAATTTCCTTCCCATTACTTTCAATGAATTCCATGCAAGTGAAAGAGAAAACGGATAGTGGAGCCTGAGTTCCTATACTACCCTCTCCGTAGGTACCAAAAGGAGGATGGAGATTTACCATGGGATTCTTTACATTGCTCTTCTGCTATACATTAGCTTTAAACTTTCACTGAGCAAAATATAGGCATTTGTAACACAAATAGAGTTAGCTCTTTGGAGGCTCTATGGTATGGGTCAGATTTACCTTTCGGTATCCTGATGTACAACACTGAGATCAGAGAGGTTATACCAATGTAAAACAGGTGTGTGTATATACACATATGTATATATAGAGAGACGTGGATCTCCTTTCATTTGGCAAACATACATAACTCAGGCCTTAAACTTTACTGAAATAAACCTTTGATAACTTTAAACTGCTATTTCTATCAGAATTTTTACTAGCAGTGTCTCATCACCTGTAAAGAAAACTTGACAACCAATCTTAATGTCTGCACAAAACAACTCCTGACTGTGCAAACATCATGATATGCAAGCACTGCAACTTCACAACAAACTTCTCTTCTGCTTAAGAAATGTGAGCAACCACAATACAGACATCGACTTTGTGTGAATCACATGAATGGTTTTAGCTCTGACCCAGAATGAATTAACATCTATTCCCAAAGCTATATATACAGTGTTAAGCTATCTGGGGTTAATTTGCTGGAAAAAGGGTTAGAAGCAAGTCAAGTTTGTGTGTCTCTGAGAAATAGGATTCTGTCTTCGTTGTTTATATGCAGGCATCAAAAGAAATCTGGAAGCAACAGGGTATGTGGAGGAAGAGGGAAAGGGTTACAGCCTCGAGTTTCCTGAGAAGCACAGCTTGCAGTTCTGCTGTGGAGAAGGTTTCTCCATCTGGCGAGCCTCCTGGGATGCCAGACTGGAGCAACCAGTTTGCAAGAGCTGTACAGGGGGACACCTTCCCCATCCATCCATCACTGCAGCCAGCCCCATACTGGTGCCAGTACTCTTGCTTCTACCCATCAGCCTCCTTCCAGTCGGCTCTGTGGCGTTAACTGGCTCCGCAGAGGGGCACGAGTGGGATAGTGGTGGTGGTGGTGGTGAAATCTGTTGAAAAAGCAAGGGCATAATAGCAGCGTATTCCAAGCAGTGTGGGTCAGTGTGTGAATGAGCCTGAGAAAATACCTGGGAGAATTAAAGCAACTGTCAGAGCAACAAAAGTCGTTCCTTAGGCTTCTTGTAAAAGACAATTTAGGCTATGGGAAGTAATGGAATGCACTTTTTATGTTTTAGTGAAACAGTCCTAAACCGTGCAAAACATGGAGATGGCAAATACTGCGAATGTTTTGTCACAACCCTGTCCCCCACTTCCACACCACTTCACAAAGAGAGATGCCAGCGATAAAGAAACGTGCTGAAAAATAGTTCTGCTTCAGGAAAGGGAGCGATTTAGAAAAATCAGTTGTCTCTTGATGGCTTCCATGTTATACCTGGAGAAGAAATTCTACCATAAAGTGTAAAATAGCTCTCCTTTATGTCCAAAGTGCAAAGATGCTTTCACTACAGCATTTGTGATAATGCTTCCATAATATGTGTGTGTGTGTGTGTGTGTTCTCTGAGGCATTCATTTGGCTGGCACATTGGAAAATGGTTAACACAGTGAATGTGGGGTGTCATTTTTGTAGTGGAGAATGTGTGCCAGAAGAATTCAACTGTAACCACTAAATATTTGCTTAAAAATAATTTTAACCATCTGGACTCCTTTTTTCTTATTATTCTTATTCTTCTTTTGAGGTGGGGTGAGAAGGGAGTATTTTAATAGGAATGATTTGTGGTTACAAAATTAATTTGGTTAATTTGGTTACCACCCCCATTTACATGATGACTACAAATAGTCCCTAACATCTGAAGTTTTAAAGAACCAGCAGATTTTTCTCTCTTGAGCTTCAGAAGCTGGAAATGAACTTACAAAAGACAATAAATTGTTCTTGATGGAATAAATAGTTTGTGGGGTTGCTATTGTTCCTCTTGACAATGCACTAACATGTGCTCATAGAGGAAGAATTGAAGAGCTTGCGTAGTACAGGCTTTTCTGCCAGGATAAATTTTTCCACTTTGGAGCGGGAATCAGGTTCCCTGCTTGGAGAGCAGGGAAAATGCAGTGCTGGGATTCCTGGGAGCCAACACCTGCTGCCCACCCTGGTGGTGGGGGAGCCTTGGTGGGGTGCCTTCTGCAGAGAGAAATGGCCTGAGCTTTGGAGGAAACTCGAGAGTAACCTGTAAACCCGTCTCTAGACAAGCCTTATCAGAGTTTATGTTTCAGAGACGGGATGCCTGTGATAGTTTTCCTTGGCCAGAATAAGGATGCTTGCTACATGTAGGGTCAGAATAAGAGTTTTCCTCTCTCTAAGACCTAAAGAGATTTTTTTTTTGTTTTAGAATCATAGAATCACCAGGTTGGAAAAGACCCACTGGATCATCGAGTCCAACCTGACTTAAGAACATTCACCTTGTTTTTAGATATTCAGAATTCAATGACAGATTTTTTGGTTCTGAATCCAGTTAAATATGGTTAAATATAGTTGGTAGATGTACATGTTTCTATGTTCTCTGTATCTTGCCTTAGCATATTAAATGAATGTTTTATGAAGCCTGTTATAAATACATCTGTTAAAAGATTTTTATCATACTTACATGTTAGCAGCTACCTTTGTACACAAATGATATACTAGTAAATATGCACAGGAGATAAACTAAGAGAAAATAGGTGAGATTGCATGCAGCATTCTTGCTTTAGTAGCTCTTGGAGATAGTTTTCCTCTGTTTCCTCATACACTGCAGCACGGGTTTCACTCAACTCACTGTACATTAGGAACAATTTACTATCATTTCATTTAAAATATGCAAGCTTTATATTGAGAGTAAATGTGTAGCCACAAGGTAAAATTAAAAAAAATATATTAGTCTCATCATTAAAAAAAGCCTTTAAAGTTTCCATTATCCATTATGTCAGGTAGCAAATATCTTCTCAATGTAACTCCAGACATTAAATCTGTCAAGAGGCATGCAGTAAAATAAATGTCTGGGATACCTTCATAAACAAAAATCTTATTTCCATAATTCATACAGCTGGCTGGCATTTATTGGCACGTCAGGTGCAATGGGGACATTTCAGGAACATTAACATGTACAGCATCATTTGTCAACAAAGCAACAATGTAAGCAAATCGTTCAGAACTCATACAGATTTACAGCTTTCTCTGCCAGCTGCTAATTACGGTGTGCTCTGCCTATTTGGTATGGTCTTTTTTATTGGAAAATGACAAAGGGGTTATGGTATCCCAGTTTGGAATATAGATGCGCTTTTAGTAATAATATGAGTGGTAATATGACTACACAGCCTGGAGTTTTGATCTAGTTGCACCAGTCTTGTAATTGACTGGTTTTGATTGATGAAGGACAAAGAGAAATTCACAGGGATATTTACTTACTGATAGAAGTAACCTCTGCAAACAAAAAATAATAAAATATCAGAGAGCAAAAAGAAGCATCCTGGCTTCAATATTATTTTTTCTTGCTGAACATGACAGGGAAAATTCAATCCTCACTGAAAATCTGATCTGTTTATTGAGCATTGTTTAGCAAGCCCTATACATTACAAACTGGCAAGTAACCTTTGAACATTGCTGAATCAACTTTGATAAATAAGAATTAAACTTTCACCATTTTAAACAATGCACAGGTTGAATAAAAGCTGGCAATGTCATCTATAAGGGTCAAAATATGTGTTAATTACTTGCTTTCAGCATGCTCTGTCTATCTGCATTTCTCTCCCTTTATTTGTTTTTTTACGTGTTTACGAATGTCTGTGAGTTTGCAAGCTAATGACAGCAAGTATTTCTACTTTTTATTTCCATCCTTTGGTCAGTTTGCATTTCAATCTCATAAAAATATAATTAGTAGAGCTTTATGCTTCAGATGTATAAATTAAATATGCATTCATAATTATTATACCTGTTATTCAGCCACAGGTAAGAGGATTCTATTAGCTAAATACGTATTTAGACACCTAATAAAAATCTGTATTTGGTTCTATTTCTTAGTTTCAGTTCATGAACAGTAACCACTATTCTGAGTTAAGATCTTGACCATTTAATTTTTTAGGAAAAAAGTAATTAGACCATATTATGGATTAATCCCTTGCCAATTTTCATTTTTTAAATCAAAGTAATTTTATACTTGGGAACTACATAATTTTATGCAAAGAAAGTATGTTTTGCCAACCTTATTAAAATCTTTGAAGACTGTTTTTTCTATAGGCCTCCAAAAATTATCCCAAAAAAATGTGTGGGTGCACCCATCTGTACACATGAATGAGCAGCTAGGAGTGTAATTATCCACTTTTGCACGTGCAAATGTAGGTGTTTAAGTGCAAATTAGCTGACCCCCACATTCTGTTGGTGCATTTTTGCTAGCTGATTAATAATATTTCCTTGAATTCCTTAACATAGGTTAAAATTTCAAAGACTGTTAGAGACAATAATAACTTTTCTGTAAAATATCTGACTATTGAAGTATTTTAAAATGTTACTGATACAACTGTAAAATGAGGTATAGCTTAGTGCCTGTATTTGGATGTTCTTTTGGTTATAACGATTATATGATCCTTTCAATATAATAAATGCTTTTAGCTCTGCAGCAATTACTGTCTTCCACTGCTTCTCCAGAAGCAAAAACACATGTTCCTAAAGGAAAAACTACTGCACCGGAATTATAAAAAATTGACCATCAATTTAATTCTGTATGAGTAATCACAGCCTCTTCTGAATAGAAGTTATTTTGTATTAGAAGCAATTTACCCATCTGGAAGAACAAAGATATTTGCAAATGTTCAAGTGACTGACTTCCAGCAGATGCTTAAAGAAAGTTAAAAAATCCAACAACTTCTGAGGTGCCTGGACTCAATTTCAGGTCTGGAAATGTCAAATACGTTGAAGAGCTCTTCTAAATGATAAGGACATTCACTGGGTCCGTGGCTTTTTGCTCCCTACCTGCTGATGCTTTCACCCACCACCACCCTGGCAGGCTCATTGCCCACACAGCTGCAAAACAGTTTGCTAGGAGAGAGAAGCAGTTGTAAAGCTGCTTGAATGAGACATGGAAATTAATGGCTGTGTCACCCTGATATTATATAGCGAGACTGTTCTGGGAGAGTAGGCTGTCTGGGAAAGGGTGATCTATGGGGTGAACCTCAGTAGGGCCTTTGTGGGATGAAGGAAGAAGTCAGAAGTGTTAAGGAGGGATGAGACGTAGGGCAATTGAGGGGATGCGAGTTCTTTGGATGTGGGGCTAAATTGTGTCTCTGGGCTATTATAGGGGTTTAGAAATAATGAGGAAATCAATATTTAACAAAGAACTTGGAAAAAAAAGAGTTTATGACCCCTGAAATTCAGTTTCCTCCACTGTGGTACCCAAATGTGGTAACACTGCTGAAAGTCCTGAAAGACCAAGACCAGTTAATGAAAACTAACGTTATCCTGTAATTTCAGATAGCTTGAACTTACTTTATTTGTGAGTTTTTTCCATTTGTGTTCATGTCTTTATACATTTGAAGAGGAAGTTTAGGCATTCCTCAATCTGTACAGATTGCTTTTCTTCCTGCTCCCTATGATTCCATTTGCCTAATAATAATGGGCATTATCTTATATCCATATTTAATTTTATTTTGTCACTGGCATTGCAAGAAAAGGATGTTCTTTTCAAACATTGTAATGCATTTAGTATTTCAGTAGTCATCAGTTAAATCAATTTTTCCCTTTATTGGATCTGAATTATAAATCAACTAGTCATTGTATGGGATACTGTATATGAATGTACAGTATATCATTATGATGCATCCTATAATAATGTCTCTTAGACATGAAAACTAAAGATGGTGGTTTAAAGTGCTGAGAGAGAAAAAATTGGAAACATCTGTTAGTAGGAAGTAGAGAAGACTTTTCATTAAACTTTGTCAAGTGTATTTGATAGGAAGAACACACTGGGACGTATTCTGCCACCCCTTACATACATCCACCCCAATACCCAGCTTGTTATTTCAGTGTCGTGTAGAAAAGCCCGTATTACAAGAAACACTAAAAATCCAGCTCTCTACACTGGGCAAGGCTCAGTAGAGCATCTCAAGGAATCCGAGACCTGGGGAAGAGCAAGGATCTGCAAATTTTGTGGAAAAAGAGAGAGAGTATATTACAATACAGTCAGTGTCTCGATCTTCATCTGTGCAGGGGTAAGGACAGCTGCATTGCTCTTCTACTGAGTATATCAGCAAGCTTGTGGAAAAGTAGTGTGGGACAGATCTGTGCAAAAACTCTTTTGTTCCCTGACAGTTTTGAGTAAAAAGTTTTATTTCTGTATAGCCACTACTTGCAAGAAGAGAAATTCTTTAAAAAGAAAAATAAAATAAAATAAAAAATATGTCAGGAGGTCAAAGATAAGGTAGTTAGGGGCATCCATTTAGCAGATTTCCCCACCGAAAGTGCTGTAGACAAGCTGGGAAAACAGAATGAAGATGGCTAAAAACTTCCAGGGCAACGTGGTTAGGTTAATTGTGCTGTAATCCATTTATGCAGACATAACTGTCTAATTAAGGAACTTCAACAAAAGAGTTTCTACACATGCACAGGGACAGAGTTTCCTGGTGGTGTCAGCAGTCTGAGTTGATGGGTTACAGCTCCAACTGTGCAAAGCAGGTGCTGCCAGCACCACCTCACATCCTCGTCCCAGAGCTGGAGGAGCTACTGTGGCCACTGGGAAGAAAACACTATGCTTACATACTCATCTCATTCACATATCATTTTTGCATGCTACCAAAGGCAGTTGTGCATGTATGCTTGTGTGTGTTTTTCTCTTTATAACTACTTAGGCAGTCCATGAAAAGCTATCTGCCTCACTTGGAAGGGTATCATAAGCGTGGCACACAGACTTTGCAGCTGTCCAGCTGCAGCATAGACTGCTCATGCCCCTTCCTGCAGGTGTAACAGTTTAAAAGCCAATATCTCACCTTGGCTTTGCAATCTTTTCCCATTTCTTCCTGCACTACGCGGTCTCTGAGCCCCATTGTTTCCATGATGATATCCAGAACTATACAATCAGATACAGCCATTGCAGGGCCCAGGGTGTGAATTACCCCGGAGTCAATAGAAAACAGAATATTGCTTATTGATTTGGTCTAGCCCGTTGTGTAGCCGATGGAGAACAAACTAATACAAATAAAATGAATCAATTGGAAGCTTGCTGTGGGCCTCAATGAGTCATATGAAGTAGGTTTCTGATATCCTTTATCATCACGCACAGCCAGTGAAACAAGAGTGCTACTGTCTTCTGGTGGCGCAGAGAGTTACCTCAGGCTATTCTGAAAAATGCTTTTTTCTTATTTTTAGACCTGAATCAGCCCATGCTAGTAAATGTATTCTTGGAATACAGATCCTACTTTGTTGTAATTCCCATGGGAAGGCAGTAGTGTAACCTGTTTGGATGCAGCTGCAGACCACCTGTAGAGAAAGTCAAATTAGGGAGAGACCCCACTGTTCTTTGCATTAATGCTTTTTGTGTAGTGGTTTGACTCCCTTCTCCCTCTCCCCCGCCCCCATTGTATTTTTCTCAAGTGGGCAGATAGTACGTTTTAAGACCTTCTGCTCCTTTAAGGCATCTTGTGATTGAGAGAAGGTTTGAAAGACTGTAAATACTCTCTAGTCACAAGTCAGGGATGGTGTGTAAGGAGTTTTAAAATTGTTAGGATTTTTTTTTTCCTGATCATCTTGCAAGTTTGGGGACTGTTGGGTTTGGGTAAGGGGGAAGGAATTGTTTTGTTCTTTGCTTGAAGTGGTTTGATGAAATTGTGTCCTTGGTATGAGTAGTTTGTTAGTTCTCCTGTTATCTTGGTTATAACTATAACATTCCTGGCCTCTGTAGCTTCTCAATAGAATAGGCTTTTATTACTTTACCAGGTAGTGTTTTGTTCAATAGTGATGCAATATTCTAACTGATGTCACATAAAAACTGCCTATGCTGAAAACTTCATGGAATTACCTTTTTTTCATCTCATTTCTTCACACATGAATCCCACTCTTTTACTGATCATTGACGTGCTAGTTAACACAGGCAGAATTTGTAGATGGAGGGAATGTCAGCAAGTTTTGCCTCATTTTAAATTCCTTCCTCTCAGTGGTGGTATCAGTGTTCACTGCAAAGACACTGATGATACTGAATTTAATTGGTATTTATGTGTGGGGTCATGTGTACTCTCCAAGAAGTTTCTGTGTAACTTTTCCCTAATTGAAATTAGATTGAAGTCTTGCTGTGTACACTGCGACTTAATGGTGACAACGTTGAGCCAGCTTCGAAGCTCAGATGCATGGCACGCATCCCAAGAAATCTGCTATGATGCTCCCACATACATCTATGCATATTTTTATGGTACAAGAGACATAAGGTGTGGAAAAGGAGCAGTCTCTTTAAGGGGGATGTGGCAACCCTATCTGCCAGTCATCTTGCCTCTGCTGTTCTATTCCTTTTACAGCCATTCTGCCTTTCTGGTGTCTGTAACATCTTTACATACGTGTTTAATGTTTGCGCAGCTCTTAAAGTCCATGGAAAGGTGAGATGCTGTAAGAGTAGTGGACCAGTAGCACTGGTTCTTTGTAGAAGCGCTTTTTATCTGACTTGGGCATGGGTTGCTTGCTCAGGAATGGTCATCGTATATTCTAGATAAAATAATTCATGACCAATGTGGTCTGCAAACTGTTTTGGGAATTGGTCTGAAGCTCACAGTTGCTGCACAATGTGAGGGGATCAGTGCTGCCATTGGCTATAATGAGATCTCACTGTGAAATACCTTTATTTTGACTTGATCCAAGAGCAGACCAGTGCACCCTCTCCTCTGTAATACATACACAGGGTATGGAAAACTAACTTCTCCCTGGTAGAAGTGATTTGATTAGGAGTTTAATTTATAGTGGCTCACGGAAGTACACTGTGTAATAAGCAAGGTCCTTGAACATTTTTCACATGCTTCTAAGTGACTCTTTGAAAACCATTGGTTTTCCTTGTAAAAATCATTAATTTTTTTAAGGAATCGGTAGTTTCTAGGTTAGTAATCACCACACTGCTTTAAATACTAGTGCATAATTAGTGATGTGAATGAATTAAATACATTTCTATAACTTTGCTATAAGAGCAAAGTTGAGAAAACACCCAAATATCAGTAAAACTCCAAAATCAAACTACTTTTAGTTGCATGCTGTTTTAATGACTGCAATTTTTAAAAAGTGCATAATTCCAAAGAGATCACATTTCATATAATAAAAATTACTGTGACATAAAATATATATTTTCTTTAAAAGTACTTGTAATATCAAAAGGACTGTGAAGCATTAGCCATTTAATACAAATTTATCTTTTCTTGCAGATGATTACATTTTCATTTTAATTGCTCACGTTTCCTGTTCTGATCTTAATGTTTTATAGTAGGCAAGACATGCCACAAAGGAAAAAAAAAAAAGTTTGTATTTGTTAGTTAACAGTCTTCAGAAGTCCTAATTTGGCCAATGTGTTCTGCTGCAAATTCTTGGAATGCTGTCTTGCAGTTTCAAAAGTGATCTTATTTGGCTTCCCAGAAACTACTATGCCTGGAGGATGCCACGAGAACAAGGACTGCCTTGTTAACAAGTAGAAAACTCTCAAAAACAAGATAGGTTCCTGATATTAATCATAATTTAGATGCACAGAGCTGTGTTCACAACCACAGTAATGTAATTCATTTACATCTAGTTATTACTTATCTCCACCCAAACTACTAAGTTCAGGAATGCAGCTGCCTTGTGTCTTGTGACTTGTGGGGGTTAGGGAAGAATGACATCACCAAATTTAAGCGCATTACCATGCTGACATAGTGGCACCTTGTTTTCCCTTCCGCAGATAGAATGAGGATTGTGTGCTACCCCCCATTCTTCCAAAGAATACCTTTTTTCCCCTTTCAAGCAGCTGCTATATGAAGGGTTGCAAATGTCACTTCAACTAATGATGAATGATGCTTGACCCTTGGACCTGTTACTATGAATTTTATGCAATGCTAAATTAATATGAAAGATCTCTGCTAGAAGACTCCAGCTATTATGCATGCAGTAGAAATGATATGTTAAACAATCAAATTTTTTTTTCTCATAACCATGGCAAAACGCAGAGCTGCTTTAACGTTTTGATGTGTATTTCCACTTAAGATTAGTATCTTTTAGTTCTAAAAATATTTTTGGTAAGCAAATCAGTTTGCGGAAAACATTGTCAAAAGGGCAACTGGCCCACATGTCTTTGTTGTTCTCGTTTGAATATAATTAATTATGCAAAGCAATAGTTAGTGGGAGCTTAACAATTAGTAGAATCTGTCAAATAGTCACACGGAAATTACTAACTAATTGAACTACTGGTCTTTTATTGTGTCAGGAAGCAGTGCAGAGTGTCATTCTTTTATCTCATAAGTTCTTTATTATCACACATCACATTTTTCGAGCATTGTATGATTCCTAGTAGACTAATACATAAATAAACTTCCCGGTAGTGTCACAGTATGCAAAAGTGTTTGAAGTAAAAACACCTGTTTTAATTAGCATTCAGATTTGCGCAGTTAAAAAATGATAATCCTCTTGCAGTTATATGACATTGTTAAAGCTTTGAATTTCCATCTGTATCTTATATTATGATGTTTCAGGATTGTCGTGAGTTAATTATGTTAACTTCGGAAACATTGCTTGCATTTAGAATGAAAAACTTCAGCTTGAATAGTCAGGAAAGCAGATGCTATCTTTCTTGTCAACTGCTTTGTTGTGCATTGCCTTGCAACTTTTTATAAGATTCTTTATCCAAAAGGAAGTATAAATCTCCATTTATTTGAAATATTACCCTAATCTAATCAATATTTTAATATATTTCTTGTGGGAGGGACCTGAATGCAGCTCAAGGAACCAAAGACATGAAAATCACTTATTTTATGTTGAATTCCTCCTGTTATTGCAAGTCTACTCAAAGACTAATCTGAAGAAGAGGAAAAAAATGCATGCATAGTGAAGTTTAAAAATTGTTTCAAAGCGTACCTTTTCCCTACTGAAATATACGCCTGTAAGTTTAGGGGTAATAAGAGGAATTGGAAATATTATAATTAGAACGTACATCAAGATAAACCCTGCAAAAGGGACAGGTAGGTGCAAACATACTGTTGTTGAGGCAAATATGCACTGCATTCTGTCACACAGCAAGCGAAAATGTAAAACGTGGATGTGTGCGTGAGATGGGGGAAAAGGTGTGATGTGGGAATGGATTTGGTGCATTCGTGAGAGGATATCTCCACCTTCCACATGAAAATGTAAGGCACGTGTAGGAAATGGAAAGCATTTTGCCACCGAGTTACTTGTGTTTCACTTTCCACCCTTTCTGTGCCAAGGAGGAACCACAAACATTGACAAGGGTATTTACGTGTGCCTGGGGGTATTTATGGATCTTCTGAGGCTCATTAAGGAAGGTGTAGCTGCACAAATGGAATTTCACATGGCAGGGTGGATGGAGCAATGTTTTTAAGCCCACATTGTCCTTGAAAAATCAGCTTTTTGATTGAAAAGGTCTAGTGAACTTCTCCAATGTTTCTGCAACGCAACTCTTAATTCCACCCATGGTGCAATTACATGAAGTTCATGAACATGGGTTTGATCATAAACTTAGGGCATTGGTACTTTTTAAATGATCATATTCCTCAAATAAAAGCTAATTTTATTGTCGTAAAAATTCCAATGTTTGTAAGCAGGCACTGTACAAGAGGAGCTAAACTGCACCAACTAACACATATCTGGATCAGAACATATTTTAGTATCTGATTCTTGGCTAGCATGGCTTCAGAGCGAATGTAGTTCCGAATTTGTTAGAAAAGAGGACACTTTCAGAGAATCTTCCTTATTCAGGGTAACATGTGATTCCCAAAATGCATAAAAATATTTGAAAATTCATGTTATTATTAGTACTATTATTATCAAAGGACATTCCCTTAACATTTGAAAGTCCTTCAGTGCACTTGAAGATATATTTGTTTTAGCAATTTATATAATCCCCTCCTGTTTAAAGTTTTGTTTTAAACACATACAATTATCATCTCATATGCCCTGATTCAGTAAGCACTTAGAAGCATTCCTATCTTTAACAGCATAGCTAGTCCCGCTAATATCCAGGGAATGGAATTAGAGCTTCAGATATTAGCAAAAAGTAATGCAAATGTGAATTAAGCAACATGGTTTTGAAGTAAGTTGACTGAGGACTTTTTATTTCTTAGGCTGAATGTGAAAGTTTGACGAAAAAAATCAAAGCAAGTATTACTGATGCTAATAACTATTAAAAAAGTATATAAAGTTGAATATTTTAGACTGGTTGCTAGAAGGAATTAGGCACTGAAATAACCTTCCAGTAAGGATAGTGAAGAAAAATCCTAACAACATTTAGGCAGAGCCATCTGTAGAAATATAATATATATAGACATATATAGAGACACACACATATTTAAATGGACATCTAGGATCAGAATAGTATTGTTGTTGTTTAGCATGTAAGTCACATTAACTAAAACACGTGAATCTACCTGTATTGTAGAATATCTTTCCAATCTAATGAGTCATTTCAAAGTATCAAATTTATATTTGTACCTTTGTCTTCCCAAATGTAACTTTCCCGCACAGCTAACCCCACATCTAAATGCGAGACTGGAAACTCTCACTGCCTCATGTCTGTGCTGGAACCTACATGGCTTGAAGTGATATTCTCTGTCCTATATAATCTCATACATCATATAATCGGTAACAAATTGTCATGTTAAATAACAATTTCGGCCAAAATTTGATGAACTGGGTATGAAGCATGAATTATTCTTATGACCTAAACACAGAGCTGGATTCTCAGGCTTGCATTTTTCAGGACAACTCACTTTATTGCTAATAGAGAAAATAAGTAGTGTCTAAAGGCAAGGTGCAAGCATTAAAGTGCTAGTTTGAAAGTATTTAACAAAGCTGTCCTTTCATTTTAAATAACTTGAGTAAAGTGTTTAAATGACCTCTTCCTAACCAAAAGAGAATATAGAGAAGAAATTAAGCTTTATTGGTAAATTAAAGCCTAAATCCCATGGTTGATGAGAGATATGGTCCGTTTGAAATAGTTACACTTTCAGACTTTCTCTTCTACAATCAGCGGGTGGAGACCAACATAATCCAATTAATTGTAATTCCCTTTTGTGGCACTGGTACAGTGGTGAATGATATAGTAAGTCCATTGAAGTCTTATCTTTGGTCAGATAATCCAAATGGATTCATATTATGAAACAGTCCTTTATAAAAGTTCTGATGAACAGAAGTGTTTTGACTTTAGTGAACCAAATGATAAATTCTATACAAAATAAAAAGTTTTGTCCTTGACATTCGCAGAGCTTGTATATACCTGATTTCAAGTAAGGATACTTCTTTCAGCTGGCTTATTTCAAAGAGCCCTTTCACTAAAAAGTAAATCTAGACTTTGTTCTCTGGACATTGTACAATTTGGTGTGTAGGAACAGAGGTTTACACGTACAAGTAATCTTTAGTCTTGTAAATAGTCCATGTGATTACAGATGTAAGAAACGTAGGTGTAACATTTTGAGAATTGTTTGAATTTCTCTTTTTCTAATAAACCAGTACTGATATTTCATGGATAATACTTATAAATGTAAACAAATATATATGTATGTTCCTTTTCAGTGTTGCAACTGGACTAGGGGAATTGCTTAATTTTAACTCAGGCTTTGATCTATTTACATTTGTAAGTCATTTACATAAAGGAAGTCATAATGATCTTTATTGTTTTGTTAATTATTTCCTTTGATTATTGAAACTCACTAACTGAGTCACAGGCTCATTGTTGTTGAGGTCAGTCCCACTAATATATTTGGTTATGTGTAATAAGTAAGGATTGAGTGGCATTCCTGGTTTTTTGAATTGTTTTCATATAGACCCTTTCAGTTGTAACAGCCACTGGAGGCAGGATTGATTCAATGCATCAGTAGTCTGCTCCAGCCCTACACTTTCTATATTTTTCCTTTTCTTTAAAGTTGTTTGTAGCAAGCCCACGTTTCAGCAGGAGTGTTTTCACTTGTAGCGCGTTGAAATCTCGTATTGTCTAAAGGACACGGAGATACCATGTGTGGGATACAACACACTAGACCATGTATTGAGGCCAGATCTTCTCAGAGTGTCTCAAAAATACTTTTTTTTCCTTTTTTCTCCCCCTTATACTCTCTGTCTGAAATTTAATACAAAGAATTTTTTACCCTTTGGGGTACATTACATGTGAAATAATTTATGACCCATGAATCACAAGAAGGCAGTGAATTAGGTTTCAGATAAGTCTGCCAAATATTACAAAACATTGTGTACAGATTTTTGGACTATGAAAAGGCTTTTGACAAGAATGGAAATAGAAGCAGTGTTAGAAACAGCAAGAAGGGGAAGAACAGAAGTGCTATATGACAGAATCCTAAAGCGCTCTGAGTTAGTAGTACAATTAAAAAGATAGGAATATGAATAAATTTTTGAAGAATGAAAATGGGACAGAGAGTCATTGTCCAATTCCTTTCTCTATTAGATCTTGCGAGCCTTCAATTTATTTAAAATGTAGATTTGTGGATGCTGATACACACAGTTCTGATAAAAGACCTGACTGTAAATGGGGAAAAAAAAAAGAAAAAGAAAGAAACCTCTAAAATTAGATTGCAGAGAGGCTTACTGGAGAGCAATTACACAATAAAAAAATGTTAATAAGAGATTTGAAGTCAGAAGGGAGATATTTACCTTGTCTAATATATGTACACAATATACAACTAAGTGAGGAAGATCAAGTTGAAAGCAGAATTCAGAATGGCCTTTTGCCTTTGAATAGTAAAATGTGTCATGAAAAGTAAGTTCTTGATCTAGGCAATTATTTGATATTTGTGTTCTGCAGTGTAGGGTGTATGAAAGAGAAATACTAGCATCCACCTGGAAAATGGAATAAAATCCATTAGCCAGCACAGAGAAATAAGAACGTCATTAGTCTCGTTGAGAATAAAAAGGGAAGAATAAACAGAAAGGAAACCAACATAAAGTGTGATTTGACTACTAGGAAGAAGTTACTACTCAACAACTAAGTAAAGCAAATTGGATAGAGGACAGAATCTTAGTTACAAATGTAACTTTCTTGCAGCATAGCAATTTAATTCCTGTGAGTTGCAGAAAGTCTGCCTAGCTCCATCTCAGTTTGGGCGACAGTGGTGCCCTGAGCTGAGACACCTCTGCCCTGGGGGAGGGTATGAGCTCAGTGGGAATTGCTCCGTGCTCTTTCCTTTTTCCTCTCTGTAAACCTTTGGAGGTATCTGAGTATTTCTTGGACCTTGAAGGAAGGAATAGTTTGACCCTGCAGGTTTCAGTTTCTCAGGCGAGCTATAGAATCATAGAATAACCAGGTTGGAAGAGACCCACCGGATCATCGAGTCCAACCTCCTGCTCTTCGTTAACAAGTCACCTCCAAGCAAGTCTGTTGGAAGTATATTGATCTGTAGGCAGGTGGTCTATTTATTCTCAGGGAAATTTCAGCTGCATTTTGAGCAAAAACAACCTATATTTAAAACCACTCTTTTTTTTTTCCCATATGGAATAGTTGATTCAGTTAAATTTAATGAATTTTAAAATAAAAGTACTTGTAATTATAATCCTATTACAGTAATTATTGCTTTGAATCACAGCGGTAGAATATGCTAAATCAAAACTACTATCACTGCCATCTAACCCTGTAGCAGGTATCAGCAGTGAATGATGTAAAAGAGAATCTTAGTGATGATACCTGTTTTCAGCCACCAAAAGGATTCTCTTTTCAATACTGTTGTATATTTTTTTATGCTTCTGGTTTTAAACAAGAACTGATAGCATAGAAATTTACCCAATGCAATGGCATTGCTAGCTGACCACTTTCCAAACCTTTGAACAACTCTGCATGTTTTCATGATGTGCTATTTCCAAACTTTTTGAATGTACTGGATCCTTTTCACAGAAACAATGACATAGTTCATCCCTCTCTTTCTCTGAGGACTTCTGTGGAGTTATGTGGGGCTGAATATGACCCAGTGTGCCCAAGTACAGAAATCTTTTATTCTTCTGGCACTGATTGAGATTTAAGTTAGCAATACATGGTTGTTCCAGCATGCCCCCAGGTCATCGAACTGTCATTTCAGAGAACTGGAATAAGCAGCATTCTGGATGCGCACAGAGATGCTCTGCTTTTTAGCTTAAGTTGCTCAGTAATTTGTGCCTGGGTACTATGGAAATAGGTGCTTCAATAATAAACAAATGCTCAGTCATTATAACATCATGGCTTAAATTTTCTGTTAAAAGGGGATGCCGTGTTCCTCTAGCAGAAAAGGGGTAATGCATGCAAGCTTTATTTTGCTGACAATATCCTTGATAATTCATCAGTGGTAGTGTTGGATGGGTTCAGCAGGAGCTGCTTAGAAATACACTGTATATAAAATGTATTTCTTTGTTTAACTGACATTTTCTTTGATTTGTTTAAACACTCTTGGAAGTGAAGGGCCATGCACTGAGTGCAGGCAGGACGGTGAACCTCTCAGACCTAGCAAGGTGTAGAGGAAGAAGAAATATTTAGCTGGGAGAGAGCTCACAAAAATCTGGCTGACAGGAGAAAACACTACTTTGCACAAGTTGAGGGTTCTGCTGTACTATTTAATCTAAGTTCAAGGGGTTGTGTGCCCTTCGGAAAGTGTACATAAATTTAAGGTTAGGATGAGATCTGCTGAGAGGGAGGAAGCTAAGCATCATGTGCCACATCACCAGCGGGTGATCTTCTTGTCATATGATGAGCAAGAGCCTTCACCACCTCACAGCATCCCATTGCTGTCACATTTCTGGGCATCTCTGCACTCTATTACTGCTCTAAGTCTAGTGAGATCGCTTTGAAAGAAGCTGTTTGCCCCAAGAAGGCTACTGGGCTAGTGATCAGAGCTGTGGCTTGTAAAATGCAGGTACAGCTATTAGTCATACATACCTTTGAGTAGTATTTGTGCTGTCAGTCATGAGAACAGCCCTCATAGAGGAATGTAGTGGTGGAACCTGTTCTGCTTGAGCCTGTTCTTTCCTTTTTTTTCCTATTGAATACCACAAATGGCCAGCAAATCATTTTTGAAGAACATAACTTTTTTGTGCCCATCATGTAGAGTAGTGCCATCCCAATGCTGCCACGTGCAGCTGGGAAACAATGGAAAAGGCAGTGATCTTAGCAGATTTCAGTCTAAGATCCAACCAAACACATTTCACCAAAGTATTTAGAAAGTCTTCTGAGGCATAATCTCCATAGCAGACCTGGTGCTGCTAGCTGTGTTTGCAGGAAATTGCTTTCCATGTGATTTAAGGTAGTCACAGAATTATTGCGCTTGGAAGAGACCTCTGGAAATCATCCAGTGCATCCCCTCTGCTAAAGCAGAGTCACCTATAGCAGGTTATAGGGGAATACATCAAGGTAGGTTTTGAATATCTTCAGAGAAAGAGGCTCCACAGCCTTCCTATGCGGCCTGGTCCAGAGCTCTGTTGCCCACAGAGTAAAGGAGTTTTTCTTCATATTAAGTCAAAACTTCCTGTGCTCCAGTTTGTCCTCATTGCCCCTTGTCCTGTCCTTGGGCACAACTGAAAAAAAGTCAGGCCACCCTCCCTTTAGTTATTTATAAACAATCATGCGATCCCTGTTCAGACTGAGCTCACTCGGTTTCTTCTCACAAGAGATGCTCCAGTCCCCTAATCATCTTTGTGGCCCTCCGCTGGACTCACTCCAGTAGTTTCTTGTCTCCCTAGAGATAGGGAGCCCAGACTGGAGACAGGATTCCAGATCTAGCCTCAGCAGGGAAGAGCAGAAGGGGAGAATCTCCCTAGACCTGCTGGGCACACTCTTAATGCATCCCAGGATGATACCATTGGCCTTCTTGGCCAGAAGGGCACACTGTTGACTCATTGTGAGCTTGTTGTCTATGAGGACTCCCATATCTTTCTCCACAGAGCTGCTTTCCAGCCTGTGTTGGTGCAGGTGGTTGTCCCTCCTGACGTACAGAACCTCACAGTTGTTTTTGTTGAATTTCATTCGGTTCCTCTCCTCCCAGCTCTCCAGCCTGTCCAGGTCGCTGGATGGCAGCACAACCTTCTGGTGTATCAGCCACTCCTCTCAGTTTAGTATCATCAGCAAACTTGCAAAGGGTACACTCTGTCCCCTCAAACACCACTGGCAAGAAGATATAATATCCCAAGTGAAGTAGGACTTCTGAACATGGTGCTCTGGGATTTAATGGCAGCATGAGTAAAAGACAGTGGATATCTGGGGAAAAACTTGTATAAATTATCTTAAAAGGAAAAATGAACAAGCAGTGCTCTCATATAACTGCATTTTGCTTCCAGAGGCCAGTCTACATACCAGGCAGGGCATGTGGTTAGAGGAGCCACATCCATTTTCTTTCAAAACCGAGATCTCTGTACTGCCTCGGTAAATTTTCCTATTTTCTTGTTGTTTTTAGCTGATATCCCCACAGATTGTTTTCTTCCTTTTTGAACAAGGGTAAACTTATGATGTTGTGCTTAAACTAAAGATGAACTTCTATCTGGTTCTACTTCAGACATTGCAAGTCATTCAAAAATGTGCACTGCTGAAAAGGCTGATTTACTAAGAATAATAACACAGTAAAACACACATTCCCTTCACAAATGTATATTGAGGTTTTTTTAACTAATAACCTTGACAGGTGCCCACACTATTTTTTTTTTTCCTTAATGTGGTCTTTATATTTGCAGCCTGAGTATTAGCATAAATTTTATGGGATTTTCTGGGCATATTTGTGTCTGTATCTAAGATATATGATATCAACTGGCAGTGATGGTTGAACTAATCAAATGCTACTGACAAGTTAGAGCAAATTTTTAGGACTGTGAGATTTTGAGCATCTTCCCAGATACAGTGACTTCTGACTGAAAGCAGTCCTTGACTGTCGAGTTTACATACCAGATTTAGGACTTAATCTTTATGTAAGCAAAACACCCCAAAAAGATATATGTTTGCATAAAGCTAAAAAGTCCAGTCGTCCCTTTAAATCGAGTTTGTAATGCGTGTGTGCATTTGTTTATGGCCCTATTGCCACGGTATGTGAGCGATTCCAACTAGTGGGAACCAAATGAGTGTCTTACACTGAATGGACTTCTATTTTCTTTATAATTTTGGTGGGTGTTTTTTTTTTTTTTTTGGACTTGGCATTTGTTCCTTCTAGCAAACATTTTTAAAAACTCTCTTATTGCTAGAGGGGAAATTGACACCCTTTACTTTCACGATGATACATTCCTAACACGTTTCCTTGAAGAGCTGGAAATGGTGCAAAAATCTGGTAAGATAAGTCTCTATAAAGCCTTAGAAGTCAAGCTTTCCACTTTAGACATTTAAGACAAATGCATGGCAAAAACAAGTTGAGTATTTTTTTTTAAGGTTTCTACTTAAAGTTCTGTGCCAAAGCTACAGTACTTATACATTTTCTAAATGTGTTTTAAGCAATAAGTTGTACAACATTTTTAGAACATGTGTTAAGCTATTTCTCTAAGAATGAAGCTCTTAACAAAACATAAGCACTCTGCATGAGATCTTAGCAGCAAAGTGCTTAAAAGATAAAGTAAGAATTGGTACCATGGGAAGAACACCAGCTGTAGAGCACACAGGTCCATTATGAGAAGTATGGTAGTGGGTAGGGAGAAAATGATTTAATCAGGAGTAAAACCAATTTTATTATAAGGGCACGCAGGGGGTGTGGCACCATAGTGAGAGGGACATTTCAAAATATCTGACAGATTTCAACAATGTGAAAACCCACCCTGTTCTTTAAAGTGACAGTAAACCCCATCAGGTCTCTCTTTTTGAAGCTATTGTTAACAGTTGACTGTTTAAAGCTGGCCTGCTAAGATGCTGTCGATCTAGTTCAATAGTGTGTGGCAAAATAAAAGGCTAATTGTTGAAATACGATCAATCAAATATGATCTCAGAGTCTAAAGAAGATCCCCTCTGGTAACTCATTTGAGATCAAATCATTACTTTTATGATTGAGGTAATTCAATGGGAAGGGAAAAAAAAAAAAGCTTGAAACCAAAGAAGCAAGCAAGACAAGTAAATGAAATGCACAAGTCTGTCTTTGTTCCAGCTTTGTCTCACATTACTCCAAGTTAAGGAATTGTGTCCAGTCCTTTATTTGTATACATCCCCTGAATCCAGAAATTTAGAAAGCATTTAATAACATTTATTAAATAAAAGTTGAAAGAAAGCTCCATTTTGAATAAGATTTTCTGTTCAAAACTAAACTCTATAGTGAGGAAACTATTGCATTGGAGTGCCAGGGACTTGGAGTTGTGGGTGTCCATGTGTCTCCAATAATTTTATCATTTTGTTTAACAACAGTTGAATACAGAGGCTGCTTTTGGAGCCAGCTGTATTGCTAAACATGGAATTTCAGTGACATTTCATAAAACATTTTACTATTATGTTGCTTCAAACTAAATTTTTTTAAGTAGTTTTCACTGTTGGCCCTTGATTTGCATTCAAACTGAAATTTGTAAAAAAAGAGAATTGCAGCACGTGAGAGAACTCTGATTTTTGAGTAACAGAACTTGGAGAAATTGTGTGTCATTTTAATTTGGACTTATAAGGATTTATACTTTCCTAGAGTTCTATATGGATTATAATCTCACTGTTTGTTTTGTTCTAATGGTATCACACTACTAGAATTAAAAAGAAAAAAATACCAAAGAAAACTAGAATAATGATCCAATCTTCTGTGATTTTTATTAAAAACTCTACTTTAGCACTTAGTTTCTTTTATATTTAAATTCCTTAGCTCAGTCAGGCTTCAAAAGAAAACCTTTTTTTTTTTTTTTTGTTTGCAAAACAGTTTTGTAAGCACTTGTGGTTTGTCTTTAGTGTGTTATCATTTTTGACAGCTTTGCATAGCCTAGGTAGGCCAACAGGGGTCTGTCTAATATTGTTGCTGGGCAAATCTTCCTCCCAGAGATGGAAACCAAACAAAATATTTTTGAAGCAGTAAGAAGGAATTAATATCCTTTCTCTCGCAGTACTCTATTCCTTGCTGACATTACATTCAGGCAAAAAAAAGGAGAAAAGAGTTACCCATTATTCCCTTGTACATAGCAGGGCTAACACATGTAAAGCAATAACTCATTTTCTATTGCCATGTTTAGCATATGTCTCCTGTTGGCTCAGCGAGGCCTTTAGGCCGGTCCCTTGAGCCGGCCATCGTTGGCAACTCTTAGCCCCTCGGCCTCAAAACCAAATAGCTTTGAATCATGTCGAGCTGTGATGCTAATTTTCATCCTGATGCATTATGGGAATAAATGTATCTGACATACTGTGTCAATGGTGCTGTCTCTTTGTGTCTCCTGGTTTTTTTTTGTTAGCTGCATTCCTACAGATGGTATTCCATTGAAAATGTTCTCTTCCTACAAAAAAAAAAAAAAAAGAGGGGGGGGGGAAAAAAACCATGCACAGCACCAAACCTCTAGGTGCAGAAGGCTGTTAACGGTTGCTGATGATAGTAGGCAAACATTAACATAATAATTAGTGTCTTGTAATTGTTTCATTAAAACCAGTTGTTCCATTTCTCCTCGTGTTTTCCCAGAAGAGAAGCTGAATTTGGACGACAGCCAGTGGGAGGACATCCACGTTGTCACCGGAGCACTCAAGATGTTTTTCAGAGAGCTGCCTGAGCCGCTGTTCCCATACTGCTTCTTTGAACAGTTTGTGGAGGCAATAAGTAAGTACATCAGATACAGCAGAAGCTAGTGAAATAGCCTGTTATAGAAAAATAATAATCAACTTAAAAATAGAAGAGCAGAGGCATTTCAAATCTGACTTACCTTCCATTATTCGTGATCCTGTCTTTTTATTGGTTTTGACTGCCTTTTATCTCCTGCAGCATTCAGTTTTTTAACCAGAGGAAAAAAAATATTAAATTATTGATCTATAAATGTCATATATGCGATATAACTGTAGTGCCTAAAATGGTTTAGGAAAGGAATTAAAATGTGTATGTATTCAAAATACGTTAGGCTGATAATCCATATATCCCCAAACACAACAGAGAGACTAATAATTGTGAATCACGTTAGAAGGGGCTGTCTCTATGTTAATCAGAACGAAATGCATGTGTTTTGTTCCACAAGGTTGCAGACTCTTGCCTCGCAGAGATCAAAAAAAAATGCAAAAAATTAATGTTCTCAATTTCATATCTACCTTTGCTTTATAATTTATTTTTTTTTTAAGTTGGCAGCCATCAAATCTCTTATCAAAGTCCAAGGCATTTATTCTGCTACATGTCTCTGTGGTTTGTGTGCTGCAAATCCTTTCTGTATTTAATATATGCAGGTGCATTTTCTAAAACTGTATCGGCTTGGAAAAACTTGATGAAAAAACATAGTGATTTTGAGGTTTACTCCCATTGGAAATGGGGTTGTGGGG
Organism: Clamator glandarius; assembly: GCA_033459285.1. Taxonomy (NCBI): domain Eukaryota; kingdom Metazoa; phylum Chordata; class Aves; order Cuculiformes; family Cuculidae; genus Clamator; species Clamator glandarius. The sequence goes on from JAUNZM010000826.1 coordinate 1,306,327, forward strand.
GGAGAGAGCTTAAAGGGAAAAAGCCTAGCAGGAGATTAATTAAAGGTCCTACAGAGAAAAATTTCTAGGAGAAAAACAAACCAAATAAAGTACTTAGAGATCTGTTTTCTGAATGATGGGCGTGCATGTTTGCCATTACTGTTAATGAGAGCTGTGTGTGCACATGCGCAGCTGTCAGAGACTATGAAACCCTTAATGTACAGCTCACTTTGATTTTATATTCATAAGAGTCTTTAGTTCAACTAAAGCTTTTCAAGACCCAGCATCAGATATAATGAAGTTAAATACATCTCACAAGATCCTTCTGTTCTCAGTTATTTAGAGGTGCAGGCAAGTTAAATACACACCATAAAGAAACACATTACCTGAAAGTTTACTCTTGGCAGCTCACTTTCTTCTCCTTTCAAAGCACATGGAAACTAGATGGAGAATGTTTTCTCTTGAGTTCGAGTTCCTGTTGCACAATCTCTGCAGTGGTAAGAGGGGAAAAGGAATAAAGACTTTCTTACTGTTCAGCTTCAGTTTCTGCAATGCCTTGGGATAAGATGCTCATTGAAGCACCAACATTTGAACACATCCTTCAGGTGTTTCACTGTCCACCCACTTTGTCCTCTTGGAACGGAGGAGAGGACACAGGGCACAGCCTCACATACAGTTTGTTTCTCTTCTTATGCAACTTATTCTGCAGCCAAGCTCTTAATACGCATCCTCTGCCATTACCACCTTCTCTTCCTGATAATCCACCATCATACTGGCCTTCTGGAGCTAAATAGAGTCTTCCTGCCCCTTATTGCTACTTTTCATTGTCCTTTGGTGTAGGCTTCGGCTGAGCAAACACTCTTGTATTCTAAGAAACCTTATCAGGGTGCCATGATCTCATCCTTCATGTAGTCTCCTGCACTCACCCTCTCTGTTAACGCCTAGTGAGGGTGATTTGAAATCTTCTGGTGGCCCCGTGGGGGTGTTTTTGACAGTACAAATAACAGGTAACCTGTAATAGACACGCGAATTAAGAGTTTTGAAAGCATGTCAGGGAGAGACCGTCTACTAAAGCATTAATATTCATGAGCGAGAAATTAATGTCCCTTTCTGCTATTTGAACTATTATTAATTCTTATTATGATTTTGAGAGCCATTATACACATTGATAGGCTAATGAACAGTCATTTATAGAGGGATTTTGAGACAGTTTTTTCCTAGGAAGTAAATGCTAGCACTCCGAGACATGCTTTGCACTATTTCAAAACTGTAATTCCTGTTGCTTGCTTTAGTGCTCATCAGGGTGATTTCTACCTAATCCAGCTGTCTAAAGTAATCTATGATTTCCAATCAATCTTCTCTTTACTTGGCCTTTACTGCCATAGTATCTACAAATCTGTATTCCTACCGACTCTACTTTAAAAAAAAAAAAGCATCTATAAACAACAATTAGATGTTTCCAGTTGTTTGGAGCTCTTCTATATGTTAATAGTCCTGAGGCAAAGTGAAAAATATCTTCAATATCATTTCCATTGCAGCTGATTCTTTGTCTACTTTGTGTTAATGACTTTGCCTGGTCAGTTCTGAGCTGCTAGAAAATTTCCCATCTACTTCAGGTTGTTGTGAAAAAGGTTCTCTTGTATCTCCGTATTTTCTGTTCATCCTTCAAAAATGGGAATTATTATCATTCAGGGCATGGGGATGCAGTACAGTTAGAAGGAGCACTTAATGCTAGAAATAAACCAACCTGATGATGGCTGGGAATAAGGTAAGTAGGATGCATTACTATCCTGCCATGATATATCAGGAGCTGGAACGAGTAGCCAGGAAAGTGGTTGAGTCATCATCCCTAGGGGTATTTAAAAGACAGGTAGACAAGGTGTTCAGAGATATATGGCTTAGTACTGGACAGGTACGATTGGACTCGATGATCTCAAAGATCTTTTCCAACCAAACAATTCCATGATTCAACGATTTTATCTTTGGTCCAGCACTGAGCACCCTTCAGTCAGAGCCATACGTTTGATAAGATGAAGTGCTCTAAAAACTTATCTGTAGTAGGTAGTAACGAGTTGCCTGTAACGTTTCTTGGGAATTTAGCTAAAAGTTTCATAAGAAATTTGTACCCAAGAGGTGCCATGGACTCTTTATGCTGAGGTTACTTTAAAGATGAAGTGAAAGAATCCACAGAGAGTTTACTATTACTTTTCCATGATGATACCATTTTAATTGACATCTCTATTATGTGCATAGGAACGGAATTTTACAGTACTGTGTATTAGGCAAAGTGCTTGCTCTCCACCTTCAATTTCCCCTATAAATAATTTTAGATATGGCCATAATATTAGAACAATTTAGATATGTCCAGAATATTAGAAGATAATCCAGGACATTATAGAATCTCAGAATTCGGCTTGTCAGGCTGAAGCTGGATAATTACTGTCCATATAGCTTATATCAGAGAATTTATAAATGATAAATGGAAGGCCATAAGACCTCTGACCTAATACTAATTTTGTTTCTTAGGATTTGGAAAGCATTTTCTTTCCAATGACTTTGTCTAGTATATTACTGGCAAGTCATTTTGTGGTATTTTGGATGAAATATGCACTTCTAAAGTGTACCCAAATGCTGCTCTGAAGTCAGGTTCAGCCACACTTAAATTACTTAGCACCACAAATAGTTCTATTGATTTTCTGGAAGATCAACAGACGTGGTTCAACAGATTGTCTGCAAGTAAAATTGTGCTTCATGTAAGTAAGGTGGTAGAAGTGCCAATAACTGAAACACTTAATCACCTTATTTACAGAATTCAGCCCGCATTGCCATACAGACTTATGCCAGGACTTCAGCCACTGAAATAAAACAATAACAAAAAACCTTACCACGCAAACCTGTTAAGAAATGTTAGCAGGTAAATATGCTAGCTGATTATAAATATCTTAATTAAACTAGTAAAGCAGAAAGTATGGGAAAAAAAATGTCTGCTATAGACCTCTGTGCAGTGATGGCCAATATCCACAGCACAGGAAATATTCAAATACTGACAAGTCCTTCCAAAACTTTTCAGCTGGAGAAAGCTGTACAGACAGTACATCTGTATAGACAGTGCATCTGTCCAACTGCAGTTACAAAAAAGCCCCACTGATACTCCACAAAGGAAAATTCCACCCATTTCCCAAAGCTGCAACATCTGTCTCTGGTTTGGAAGGCTTGAATTCAGGTCTTTGATTTTCTCTGCAACAGGTTGGAAAGATTACTACACTGGAAAGAGTTTTTTCAATGAGGTTTAGTGATTATGCCTTCATTTCAGTTCCTTATCTGTAATAAGAATTTAATAGGTGTCACGTAAATACCGTAGATAAATAGGTGATTTATTGTTTAAAATTCACCCAGAGAGGCAGATGTATATGTATGTATATACTCTAAATAGAAATCCATTTGGCAGAATTACGATTCTTCTGCAGACATTTTTCTGAATGAAGGTATCTGTTACTGCTGAGCATTTCTCACTTATGGTAGATGAACACAAGAATGAGATTAATAAAAATGTCATGTTGCAAAATCTGACTTGCAGTCTTTCAAGTGGAATCCACAACCCAAGACGAGGTATCTCAGGCTTGAGTAGGAGGAATAAGAAAGATGGGATCCACATCATTCACCAAGTCTCTGAAGAAGGGGCAGCACTTATAGGGCACCAGATCTAGTTACCTTAGGTCCTGGCAAACCCCACAGGATCAGGGCTCCCCAGACACTTAGGCAAAGTAATCCTCCATCTGTGGAGCTCCAGCTTTTCACCCTGGCAGAAAAGAAGGTTTTCTCTGCGTGGGGAAGAAGTAGAGCCGTAGGCATCTAGAGTTCTTCGAAGGCCACAGTCGCAGCATCTAATTAGCTTATGCTCCTTAAGGGGTAGATGGCAGCTGAATAAGGATTTTCAGAATTATAATGGTGAATTTAAGGAACTATACACTACTTAAAATCTATGTTGGATGCTCATATACTTTTTTTTTTTTTCAAGATCTGGATTTTTATTATTATTATTATTATTGCTCTGGTAGACCATTAACAATTTTTTCAACTCGTTTCATACATATTGGTCTTCCGGTGTATGCTAAGCAGGATTCACTGTGTCTTTCCTATCAATTCCATAATATTATGTGTTACCCTACGACACAGAAACTGAAGATGGTTACTTAGCACCTGAGACGTGGTAGAGTTTTGTAACTTTTTTGGTTATTGGAAGGTTTTAAATTAAAAAAAAACAATTATTAGAGTTTTGCTGAAGTGAGATAGTGGCCTTTACTAGTCTTGTCTGACAGAGTCTATAAGGATAACACAGCAAAGCAATACATTCTTCTTTCATGAGAATGGCAGACTTTTTAAACCAACAAAACCTCACAGCGCTATCAGTAGCTGTCAGTCCTCTCCACATTGGTCAGTTGTCTTCATCTCCGGGATGGCTGACATCAGTTGAAAGGTTTGCTCCAAGCTTGTTCTCTATTCCTGCTTCAGAAAGGTCCCCCAAGAATCCGCTGCCTGTGTGGCTCGAGACAACATGTTGCAGAAACTCACATCTATCTGGGCAGTGATCACGCTTCAGTCTTCAACAGGTCATAGCAAATTTTGCATTGAATAATGCAACTTCTGAGGAGCTTGCACAGAAGTTGTCTGCACAAAAATCAGGCAAAAAAAAATGTGTCAGGAGGCAATGAAAAAATCTAGTCATCGATACATAATCATGATCAAAGAAGAGAGCTACATTGGTTGACAACATAGTGTAGCAAGGACCTGCTCTGAACTGCTATGCAGTGTTATGAAAATAGTAGCTGAGAAACAGAAAGGAAGTAAATACATTCATTTATTCTGACAGTCATAACATCCTTGTATCATCTCAGTGGAAAGTTACAAAAGATGTCTAAAGAGATTTTCAAAAGACATCTAAAGAAACCTCACTCGAGGCTTACAAAGAACAAGGCTCAAGGCCAACTCATCTTGGAAAGACAAGTCAGCATATTGCACTGTAAGAAATCCATGACAGTCTCTTAACATCATCACGTAATAGGTTCCTGAGAAACCAAATCTTATCAGTCTCTGGCATTATGCAAATTTCTGTCATAATCTCAATCTGTGGGCTTCGAGTCCTAATCAAACTGCCTTCAGATTCACAGTTGGCAAGCCTCCTATTGAAATTGTTTTCCTATCCTCCATTTCCTGGTCCAAGGAAGTTTTGGGCCTTGGCATGGCATCAGAAAGCCTCAATTTCATGTGAATGCGGTGATTCATAAACAAATCCAAGGTCACCACAATATATCTCACATGATAAATCATAATTAATATCTTTTGGCCAAATCTAAGTATAAGAAGTCAGAAGAAATCCATAAGCTAAACGTGACCAGAAAAAAAAAAAAAAAGTCTAAAAAAAGCAAGTATTCAAAAGTTGAGGTGCAAAAGAGTTCTTAAAAAAAGCAATGATTCTTTCAGTAGCATAATCTCAAGGATATCCATCCATGTATATATATATATATGAATATGTGTATGATATATCTGTAGACGCACGTATTCTCCCATGCACAATAACACTAACAATAATAATACCAGCTCATTCAGAAAGTGGTACTAGGTGTTTTCAGTGGAGATTGAGAGCTATGAAATCCATTTTGGGAAGCTTTTTAAAACTTTATCTGGAAAGTTGTGCGAAATTCTGATTCAAGAATGATTAACTGACATTGGAATAGAAATGAAAAGCCTTAACATTTTAGAAGAGGTGCTATGATGATACAGGACACAGAGAGACTAGAAGGGAAGACTTCTTATCTACATGTGTTAAAAAAAAAACATAAAAAAATTATATGTAATCATCCTGTGTAAAACCAATAGTTAAAAAAAAATAGATGAGAGATTTCAAATGGAAGGACTATATTCCACAAGAAAGGTGTATAAACTGGCTACAAACATCTTTAAACTGTAATATTCCCAACCAATTAAAGCTACCATATTCTAGCACACTCTCCACTCAAATATGAGGCAGAAAGGAAGCATAATTCCACTGAAGATGTAAACGGAGGCTGTCATTTTTGTAATAGCAGCAAACTGGTAACTAAAGAGGTTCTTTCCAGGCTATTTGTTCCCAGGAGGTGTCAAGGAACAATGTGCCCCAGTAACCTCCTAGTTTTCTTTCAATGACCTCTCCTTCACAGTTACGAACAGTTTCTTCTCAACAGCATTTTTAAATAGATCTTTACAGGTTTGGAAGCAACTGTTTTAGGAAAAAAAAAATTGGAGGGCATGCCTATGTATAGATTTTTTTTTTTTTAATGTGTAAAATAGCCCAACATGTTCAGAAATAAAGGGCATTGAAAAGAAAATTAGTGGCTAAAACATTTGTTCCTATTACTTTGCTTAGAAAGTTTTAACCAAGTTGTTGGAAGGGAAGTGAAAGGTTTATTTTCTGTGAAGGTTTATTTTCTCTGTAGAGTTGTGCTTTGTGAAGGAAGCCCAGGTAGACCTGCCTATAGGGAACCCCATTCTAGAGAGACTTTGATTTTTTTTATCTTTTGAGGAACCCCACTGAAAGAGTTAACAACAGTGATGAACATTACCTTAACATTAAAGGAACAGAAAAGCTATATAATTTGGTCTTATAAATATGGTGGAGGCTTCTCAATTATCATCAAAGGAAATGAAAAAGTTTTAAAATAATTTGTACGTGGATTTTACTGTCATGTAAAAGTTTGCTCAGGAGGGTCATGTTCTCCGCCAATTTAGTCTTTTGTTATTATAGTTATAATTTTTTTAGCATAGTGGAGATTTTATTGCGGATGCCTGGCCTGTCTCTTAACTCATGCTAATTATATTCATAATTAAATGTTAAACAAGAATTGACTAGGCCAACTGTCTCACACAGGTGTTTGTGATATGAGTAGTTTAATGCTTACACAATAAATTATTGGACACAAATCTGCAGTAATCTGCTTGACGGGAGCCTCTTTCAAGAACTTTGCAGTATATGGTAGGTCCAGCACAGTGCTTTGAAAACAAAACTTGCAAATCATAGAATCATAGAATAACCAGGTTGGAAGAGACTCACTGGATCATCAAGTCCAATGATAGTGTTATGTTAAAAATGTGACTTGTCCTCAATCGCACAAGCTAAAAGGTGGGGTTTTTTTTCTGGGTTCTTACTTGCCATGGGATCCAGGTGTTCAGAGTACTAATGTCTATGGGGAGTTGAGGGAGACGCAGAGTGCTTGGTGGAAATGTCATCTAGGAGAAAGCGCTCCTCACTTTAATTTGAAAAAAATATATTGTGTATATTTGTAACTGATAATCTGATTAATCACTGAGACTCCAGTAAACCTACAAAGGGCAAAACCATGGGTTTCAATTTGCTCCTCTTCTATTTACTTTTTTAGGCATAGAATATAATTGTTTTATGTAATTTAAATTTAATCTATGGTTAAGAGAATCTTGTTGTTGGGTGGGGAAAGGCAGAAGCAAGAAATAAACCAACTTGAGGGGTCATACGTGGGTTAGCATAAGAAAAACTCTGAGAAAATTTAGCAGGAGAGAATGGTGAAAGAGAAGACAAAGAAAAACTTAGAAATCTGAACAACAACATTGGGGGAAAAAAGGGAGGAAAAGGATAAAGAAGGAGCTATTTAGTGACTGTGACAAGATCTCTGTAACCTGGAATGTTTGCAGGAGGAGAGGATCTTCTCATTCTTCTCATGAAGGTTATCTGGAGCTCTTGACAAAGTGAGAATTGGCGCTCTGGGTTTGAGGGGAAAAATGTTTCATCGGTCTTGTGAATGAAGATTCTAGTAGAGGAAAGTAATAACAGGAGGAGAAGCAGCCCATAATGGCCAAGTTACACAGTTTCAGAGTGCAAAAATGGAAGAGATGAGGGGACAGGGAAGCAGGAAGAGAATACTGGGAAGAGACAGAAAAGTAGAACCTTCAGGAAAAAAAGAAGGGGATGCTGAAAGTTATCACTTCCAGTGTTGTGCTGTCTTCCTCTCTCTATGCACTTTCTTACTATCTGAAATCTGCTACCTGCCCTAAATAAGAGTAGTACCTCACATCTCCGTGTGGTGCCGTGGTGGATCTGAACCAATGGATAAGATGTCTTGGTGGCAAAAGATGACAACTGAGTTATACTGTGGTCCTCGTTACGTAGTTATTTGAAGACCTGAGCAACTACTAAATGTTATGAAGTTCTTTTATGTATCCTAAATACTTCAGCAAGCTTTGCCCTCTAGTAAATTTAAGCTGTGTTCACTTATACCAGTCCTTCAAAGGACTGTCACCTCCCCCAGGGCTCTCGAGCTCAAGCATGCTCTGACCACAGTGCTCGAGTGCTCCTGACATCAGACTCTTCCAAAGAAGTTTCTCACACAGATTGTGAAATTGTGTGGGTCCTCAAGCTCTGGCAGGTAAAACCACCCATAAAATGTGGCTTAATACAGACCATTACCTTGCAGTTCTATAAAATATTATTTTATAATGACAAAAAGTGTACATAGTACTATGGAATCAAGGAAAGCTCTTTATAACTTCAGACAAGACTCTTGGTAATAATGCATTAAATGAGCTGGAAGAAAATGGATAACTTCAGCCTTTCCACATAGGACTATGACAAACCTTTGGGTAAGAATTTGGTAGAAGTAAAATTAAGTAATACAGACCCTGCTTTAAAAAGTATCTTTAACATTTGAGAGAAGTAATGAAGCAGAAAGAAGTTAAAACAGTCCATTTTTTTCTGGAAATGTTCTAGAAATTGCCTAAAAATGGCATGGAGGAGGAAATAAGAAATTAAACATTCTAAAAATTCCACAAAGTACCAAAGCATAAAATCAAGTTGTGAACGGTCAAAAAAAAAAAAAACCACCAAAAAACCACTCAAGGTTTACCACAATAGCACACATATAGGGTTGGAAAAGAAACATATCACTGATCTCTTCTCTCTGGTGACCAACGATAGGACCCTAGGGAATGGCAGGAAGATGTGCCAGGGCAGGTTTAAGTTTGAAAAGGTTCTTCACCCAGAGTGTGGTGGAACATTGAAACAGCTCTCCAAGGAAACAGTAACGGCCCTGAGCCTGGCAATATTCAAGAAGTAGTTGGACAATTCCCTCAGGCACATAGTGGGAATGTTAGGACTGTCCTATGCAGGGACAAGAGTTGGGCTCAATGATCCTTGTGGTTCCCTTCCAACTTAGGGCATTCTATGAATTCATGCTAAAGGGCATGATAAAAAAAAAAATACTAGAATGGTAAAAATAGCACTATACTCAGAATTCTTATTGAATTGCCCAGAGTTTCAGAGAAAAGTTAAGTTACAGGTTGAAATCAGGCATGAATTTTCCAGGCTGGAAGTTGATGGTCTCCTTCGCTGAAGCCATTGCCTTGCAGCATCGCTTCACGCAGCCATGGCTTCCAAGCATCCCTGCATTGAAAGGATCTGTCTGCCATGGGAATTGAAATTGCAAACCAAAATACTTTGGAAAGTCATGGTGTCTAAATGTGAGGGTAGGCTTGTGTTCTTACCAAGGCTGGGCCAGAGTTCAAAGCTAAGAGGATTTGTAATGTCTCTTGAGGGACACAATTGTGAAAAAGTAGTGCTGGAAATCTGGGTAATGTGGCTGCGGAAAAGCATCTTTAGCAGCTTATGTACACCAGCTGTACCAGATAACAGCTAAAAAGGGAAGTCAACTAAAGTAAGACATAGTGTGGGAATGGAAGAAATGAGTAGTGTCTCACATTCCTCCTCCTAAATGGGTGTCGGAGTGTGCAGCCCTCAGGCAACCTATTGTACAGGAAACCCATTGAACAGAACTTTTACTTTAAAGCATGCTCCCTTGGCTGCAGAAATAGTTCTGCTATCTACTGCCTTCTGCTTGTAGCACAGGTATCAAATACGAAATGCCCACAATTTTAAAATAAATTGCAATTTGCCTTGCTTCCCAGAGAGTCGAACTGCTCCCTTTGACTCCCTTCTATATAAAATTCATTAGCCTGCTAATCTGCTTGACTATTGTTACATTTTGGCCAATGCACTAATTCTTCAATTGCCCGGGAAGATATTATATCACACAGATAATCTCACTAAGATCAAGAGCACAATCTAATTCACAACCGACAACTCATGGTCTGACTCATTCACTGTTAAACACTTGAGCGATACTGTTGTACTTGGGGGGAACGCAAGCCAAGCACAAAAAAATCTTCACCTAGGTTTGTTTACATGGTTAGAAACTCAAACGGTGTATTAATCACTTGTATAAAAAGTAAGATCTGATGCAACAGAAAGGTAGGACTCTCTACCGACAGAGCTGGGGATCTGCTTCAGCTCGTATGGAATACCCGGAGTTTGTAACTGTTTGTCAGGAGAGCTCCAGTTAACAAGGGAAATATTTTCCAAACTGACACTGCTACAGTGTCATATAAAGGGTAATAGCTGCACATATAGAGAAAGCGTGAGGTGAGCAGTGACCAGGACTAAATCCCAACCTAAAGTACTCTCTACATCTTCTCCCTACAGTCCTACAGGTGATGCTGAGAGTAAAGTGGGACAGGGAGGAAATTGCCCTAATATCTATACTGCGTGACTATCTGTAAGGAGGGCAAATTAAAATGACTTTGGGAGCTGCAACCTCTGTACTCGGCACTGGTGAGACCACACCTTGAGTATTGTGTTCAGTTCTGGGCCCCTCACCACAAGAAGGATGCTGAGGCTCTGGAGCGAGTCCAGAGAAGAGCAACGAAGCTGGTGAAGGGGCTGGAGAACAGACCTTATGGGAACGGCTGAGAGAGCTGGGGGTGTTCAGCCTGGAGAAGAGGAGGCTGAGGGGAGACCATATTACTCTTTACAACTACCTGAAGGGAGGTTGTGGAGAGGAGGGTGCTGGCCTCTTCTCCCAAGTGACAGGGGACAGGACGAGAGGGAATGGCCTCAAGCGCCGCCAGGGGAGATTTAGGCTTGAGATTAGGAAAAAATTCTTCACGGAGAGGGTGGTTAGGCATTGGAACGGTCTGCCCAGGGAGGTGGTTGAGTCACCGTCCCTGGAGGTGTTTAAGGTGAGGGTGGATGAGGTACTTAGGGGCATGATTTAGGGATTGGTGGGAATGGTTGGACTCGATGATGCAGTGGGTCTCTTCCAACCTGGTTATTCTGTGATTCTGTGATTCTATGATTCTGTAATTTCTTTTTCTTTTCCTTTCTTTCTTTTTCTTTCTTCTTCTTTTCTGTTCTTCCCTTTTCTTCTTTCCCTTTCTTTTTCCTTTTCCCTTTCATTTTTTAAATGATCTTTTCCTATTTTTATTTTAATTCTTATTTCCATTTTCAAACAAATAAAAAAGGGAGAAGAAGGAGGAGTTGCCTGGCAGGGAGGTTTATACACGCTTCTGCAGCTCGAGCCCTGGGCTATCAAGTGCCACTTCTAGAATAGCCTTTTCCTGGGCTTATGTTTGATTTGCATCTGTATGTTCACATGCAGCCAGAACTAGCCTATACTGCCTGCAGCTGAGGTTGTTGCTTGTTTTTCTTTACACCACTGATCAGGGCACCTGATGAGGCTACATTGCTGCTTCCACGCTTAAGTGGGTTTTTTTGTTTTTTTTTTTTTTAAGTAGCTCGCTATTTGTATATAAAACCTCCACAGAGAAGTATCAAAACTGTGATGAGAGTAACCACTTCAGGAGATGTTAGTAGAATTTGATCCAAGATATGTGTTTTTGCTTTGAAGTGGTAGCTGTCCTCTAGTTCAGATGGTATTTGTGAATCACTGCCTCAAAAACGGGGTCTTTTGGCACATGCTTTAGGCTGATGACAGGCAAACTGCAGTCGATTCTGTCTCAGATATCTCCAAAAATAATCTTAGGTTTGACATAACACACCATGTCATGAAGTGATATAAGCCACATAAGCACAAAGCAGGCTTTACATTTAAAGAAGAATAATCCTGTTTTCAGATAGGATCCTTTCCATCAATTTGGCTAACAAATATCTGATGCAGAATATAGGCAGTAGGCTGTTAATGCTGAGAGCCCTTAAAACCTGCAAGTTGTGGTAGTTAGAGAGTGTGGTAGCCTGTTTTCTAGCTCTGCTATCTCATAGTTGCTCAGACTACTCCCCCTCACACACACACAGATCAAGCAGGCACACATGCACTAAAGATGCCAATCTGGAAATAAAGATCTGTTTTTTAACTGTCTTTAACCCCTCAGCACCAGTGATCTAGAGTTCCTGATGCTAAAGAGTGATGTAAAATGCATTAATGCTTAGCACTGGGAAATCCCAACTCCTGGTGCCAAGAGCTTCATAAATATAGTAATGAAACCTCTTGACTCAAAGTGAGCACTATTTAACAGAACAAGCATGAACAGCCTTTAGGAGATTTTGCAGCTGGATTTGTTCCACTGTGTCAGAGCTGAACCTCCATGTTAGTAGTTTTAAAAAATGTGCGTGGCTAAAAAAAAAGAGAGTTTAAGGAAACCAGGCAGTCAACAAATAAAAACTAAAACTAAAAAAAAAAGGTGGAAAGGAAAAGTAAATACACTGCTGTATGACATACTAGGAAAACAAGCACTAAGAATCCCAAAGCATGAATGCAGTGACAGATGCCAAGGTCTTCGGGTAGTGTCCACCAAGCTTTATTTTGCACATGTTCTTGAACAACTAAAATGAGTGCTTTCTGTGATAATTTACTAGCAAATCAGTATCAATAAATCAGAATCATGTAAGCAGTCATGTTTATTATATCCTTCTTGCTTAATATTCATGATAGTAATTTATTTTTATAGTACAGTTTCACTGTTATCTCCTCCATTGCTGTAACTTTGAGTCAAGCAAGCTGCAAAAGTAGAAGGTCAGGTAACCCTCTGAAGGCTGTAAAAGTTCATTCACTTGGAATTTGCCTGGTTAGATTTTTTTGAAAAAGCTTTAGTGGCTCCTTAAAATATTTATATTATAATCCTAACCTAGCATGATTTATTTAACAAATATCACTGCAAAATAAGAGTTACAAAGCTGTATATGGATAGGATAACAACTCTGTAAACAAAGAACTCCAAATATCTAGAAGTGCACAATTGAAAATTGTCATGGAATCTGGTGTTAAGGTCTGTATTTTAATAGTAATTCATGCTTTTCTTGTAAAAACTGTAAGGCACACACTTATTGAAGACTTTCTGATGTTTTGCAATGGCAAGAATGAAACGAAAATTTAGGTAAATTTTTATAAAGTGTTAAAACCAGAAAGAAATCTAATCCTCGATTCATTAAGGTGTTTTGCTGTGCTTCCTCAGTTAGAGTAAAAGCAAATTAAATGACCTTTCACTGCGAGAGAAACACAAAGAAGTTGTAATCTAAGTAGCAGAAGTCAGGATCAAACAAGGAGGACTTTTTAACCGGATTGGCAATGATGGAAACAAGAGGTTTTAGCCAAGAACATGCAAAGTACAAAAACAGCTACAACTTCTGCCTGTCACTCGTACTGAAACAGCTCAATCCTGACTCAGTGAGATATTGGTAACTTAAGATCTAGTCTTTCATAGTGCATCTTAACAGTCTTCAACAGATTTAATGGATTTCAGCTCTGCCAGTTAAGATACAAGGACCCATACCTTTCTTTATTTATCTTAAGTTTAATGAGAAAGAGCACAAGTTCAGAGATGATGTAGATGTCAAGACCTTGTGCATTGCCTATAAATCAGAAACTAGCAGAACAACTCTTTATTTTTTTTGGAATGTTTTCTTTTAATATTTTTCCATGCTGATGATCTGCTTTACTATTTCACCTCAGACTGAGTTTATGTAGTGGAAGAAGCATTCAATATGTAAAATTCCTCTGGTTAAAGACAGTTTATCACAAGACAATAGCCTTCTTGGTATGTCCCCTTGCCTTTCATTTAAGGATGAGCTTTTGATGAAGCTGTATTAGTTGTTGCACATAATCAATTGTTTCTCATTTAGGAACGTATTTTTCATTAGACAGGAGGTGGAGGCCACACAAAAAAATATTGCTGATCAGATGAATGAAGCATAAACCTACCTCATCACAGAGATAACATCTGAAAAGGCTTCAGGTTTATTTATGGCAAACAAAAATTATGACTAGGCTTCAAGAAATGATAAAGATAAGCAGACATAAAAGACATTTTTATTCTAAGTGTAAACTATCATTAAATGTATTTAGATTTACACCCTACAATTATTATGATTGTAGCAATTAATCAATCAACTGATTAACAGCAGGGTCAGCAGGACACAGTGAACTTATCTTGAAACTTGAATTAATTAATTATTCCTTACTCTACATTATTATTTTCTACTTGTGTATGTTTTATCAAAGTGTCCCTATTGACAAAATACATATATAATTTTTAATATGATGTATTGAGTCAAGCCCAGTAAGTTACTGGCATACATTCACTAATTTGCCACCAGAATTTCAAATTAATTAAAAGATTTTTAAAGCATTGCCTAATTTTTAACTACTTGTTATATTCTAATTAGCCAGGTTCAATTAAATTGTTTTCAATGTAGCAACTTAAGAGCTCTCATCTCTTCAAGTGGAGTCAAATTCAACGGGTGCATATTGTTGTAATGATATAATTCTGCGTTCATTATACCACAAGCCAGCAAAGTCTTTTTGAGCAATGTATTTGTTTACTGTCTGTGGCAACATGAAGAATTTCCAGCTCCACAAGTAATCTTGCTGTCAGGAGGTCTTCCTAAAATTCAGTTATATTTTCATTTTCTTTACGCAGAAGTGTTACTTCCAATATCCTCTTCATTGTGCTGAACATTTCCTCTGAGTCCTTGTAGTAGAATCTGGGCCACAATGGAGCCACTAGCAACACTCTTGCTGGCTCCAGAGACAACACTGTCTTATCCTACAGGTGTTAGTAGATCTTTGCCATTCTTCTGGCATCTTCAGACATAATTTAACCAAGCTTCTTTTCATCTCATCACATGCATCATGGCTTCCAACATAATATTCAAGCTTTTTTTATTTTTAGGCTTAGTTTTAGGGATTTGGGTTTTGTGAGTAAACTGATCAATTTCAGCATCTTTCTCACAGTAATGGGCTCCAGAATTGACCAGGATCCATCAGTCAAGAAGAGGTGAACACGTAGTGAAAGGTTTTACTGCCCTGGACACCCTAGTTACACCACCATTTTTTTCTGATTTCCTTCTGGGTATAAGTCTCATGTTTGTTTGGTATTCCTGGATCTTAACAACTTGTGCTAGGGATTTTTATTAATTTTTTCATTCTTATATTTTCTTATCTTTTTCTTTTATTCTATAGTTGATAGTTTAAAGCGAGCCTAGTTACCCTGGTGGTGTTGAAGAAAGAAATACATGGTTTGTTAGGTAGCACCTAATTCAATGGTTTGTCCCAAAAATCATCCGGATGGTCTGCGGCTGTAAATCCATGTTTTGGTTCCATTTTCACCAACTGACCTGCTCTTTCCCTGTGCTTTGAGGAAGAAGAATAATCAATAGAATTTATATGCATCTATCTGTTCTAACACGGTGCCCTGAGGAAAGCGAAAGGTGAGCACCGTATACCTGGGGCCCTTTTAGCTGCTCAAACTTCTCCCCATCGCTGTGGGTACAAAAGCATATGGACCTACAGCCATCACTTTCACACATTTCTTAGATGACCTAAACCACCTTTTCCTGTTGCTTTTTCTTTTTTAGAGTCCCTAACTCACTGCTCCTATCCTGCCAGGGCTTTCCACCTCCTCCTCCTCCTCTTCCTCCTACCATACCTCCCCTGCAAACACACACGATGCAGTTTTCTTCTCCATATGTGCTTCCCCCCTTCCTTTTTTTCCGTCTTTTACACTCTGCTGCAGGAAGGCCATGTCCTGATTCGGGCTGTTGGGCTCTACTATTATCTATATAATCAAAAAATAAAAGAGATGCTAAAAATCCAGCTGCTGGTTCTTGTACCGAGCACACAGAGAAGTTCATATCCCAGTCTCTGATTTGTTTTGCTTTGTTGTTTTATTTTAATTGCTAGTATGGGAGATAGCAGTAATAGTAGTAGGTTTGGGGGCCCTAAATAGAAAGGGTAGGAGAAGCAGTTATCGTCAAGCTTTTGCTTTGAAATGTAAACTTAGCAAAGACTTCCCTGATGAGGTATACATATGGAACTGCAAAATGCCAGTTTTATCCATTTGTTTTTCTGACCATAACCACGTTTTCACACTGTCAGCATTTTCATTAGAAGCTCTTTTTGTCAGAGGTTTATAACGAGAATGTAAAGATTTGCTATGGGCTAAATCTCAATCCAAGAGCAAATGTTTATACCAATTCTGAAAACAATCAGCTTGCCCATTTGTAGTTATGCATGTGTTCATCATCTGTTACTGCTTGTCCAATGCTCTGCAACTTCTGGAAGGAAAAAGAGACATCTGGAGTAAAAAAAAAAAAAAAAAAGCTACCCTGCAGATAACATACTGTATGTTCTCCTGAGTTATTGAATAAGGTACTACATAAATGCAAGCTTTTCAGCTGATACAAATATTTTTTTGCTTAAGCTTGTCAAATTTACTGTGGAGAACATTTTAATGTATGGTTTTGACTGGTTTCCTTTTGTGCATTACTGACATGAAAGCTGTGCTAAAAATTCACTGAAAATTTTTCACCTAATGAACTGAGCCACTTTTATAATGCCAGGCACGATGACTTCTTTAAACTGTTTTAGCTTATCTTCTGGACCTGAGGGTTAACAGGGTTTTCCTGTCTGTCACTTCCACTGTGAATCAGTCATTAAGTCCCTCGATATTCTGGGGATGAGTTAAATTTAAGGGATGATTTACAGTCCTTACTTTTCCCTGACTATGTTGATTCAAACAAAATAGGTGTAGGTCCATATGTCATGTCCATTCTCAACAGCGTAGCATGGGCATATACAGTGATGTAAAGATAAACTTACATATGAAATAAACAGTTAGGATCAGCCTCACAAAACTGGTGTGTCTGTAAGTCTTACCTGACCTCAGCATGCCTCAAGATAAAGTTTAAGTGGAGAAAATTAAGAAATAAATAAAGATTAGACAAGAGCTGATCCTAAAGTTGCCTCAATTTTAACACAGAAAGCATTTGAGGCTGGTTGTAGAGCATATCAGAAGTTTTGTAGTACTTAGTATTGACATATAATACTGCGTATTATAAGTATTTACTTTATAATAATATTAAAGTGATATTTATTCCTCAAGACTCTTTGCAGACGATGCATTAGTGCTGTGGTGAATGAGAGCTTTCCTCGCTGGAAAGCAACAGGTGACCTGAGGTGTTAGTGTTACCGTGTCCTGCAAGCAAAGGTCGTGGCCACCTAAGGCCAAGAGAGAGAGATGTTTACATCTCCAGCAGAATCTAGGAGAGCATTTTCTTTGTGATTCCTCTGCTGTTGCTGGCTCCATGTGTATTTAGAGTTTTGGGTCTGTTCAGGCTGCTGTCTGCACCCATGCTGAAACTGTTAAATCTCACTCAGTGCGTTGCCAGAGTCTCTGAGCACCTCACTGAGGGTTGAAGGTTCCTTCATGAATGCCAGGAACACAAAACTTAAGAGCTATAACACCCACCAAGTAGCAATTAGTGTAAAACCTGGGCTTCTTTCCTTTTTTTAAAAGCTTGGTCTATTAAACAACAACAGAAAATTATCCTTCAGAGGCTTTCCCCTACCTCGGCACGCTCAAACAGAAAACCCTGCCTGAAAGCCACGCTATAAGTGGACTTTCCCATGGCTGCTCATCAACCCCATTCCCCAGTCCTGCAGGATCCATGCTACCTCCCACTATCCCCGCTGCGTCGTGGCAGAGCCCAGCTGTGTGGGCAGCCCACGGCGCCTCTGCCGGCCAGCCCAGCTGGGGCTGCCGCACCGCTGCCAGCGCAGATGACACCTCCAAGTTTACCCAGTAAACCTCAGGAAAGAAAATTTGTGGCCCTCATTAGAGTTCCTCGGCAGAGCACAGTAAAAACTGATTGAGTTGCCCCATCCTGCATCCAGGTACATCTCCAACTGCAGCTCAGTGTCTCACATTCCCTTCTAAACAAACAGTTAAAGCAATTTTAATAATACCTATACACCAGCCTATAATGCCATTAGGGAATTTGTTTTTCCCTTTGGCTAATAATTCATGAACAGTTATAACTCGTTGACAAATCATTGCGTAAACAATTAGAAGAGTTTTTCAGGATGGCCATGAGCGCACATCTGGTATGAATGTTCTCAGAATACTTTCTGCTGGCATGCACTACCCTTTTGTCTTCCTTTGGAAGATTTTGGGTGAATAAAATGCTCACCTGAATATTTGTGAACATGCAAGCATATTGGCAGATCTTCCTTGGGAAAAAAAAAAAAAAACAGAAAAAAGAAAAACAATCACAATATTCTTTCTGGTTTGGCTTTATTCACCCAGCTCTGCTTTCATCCAGGAAGCTTTAAGAACCTAATTAATTATGAGTTAATTAACTAAGCTTTGCAAAGTCATTGCGAGATTGCTAGCATTAGTATAAATATTTCACAGCGAGTAAACTGAGGCACTTAGATTAACTTGTGTAAATCAGGTACCAAAACAAGAAGTGACAGCAGCAGCCCTCTCATTTCCATTCCCCCACTCGATGCACGTTTGCTCTTTCCAAGCTTCACATCTACCTAGTAAGGGTTAAAACAAGATTTAAAATCCTATACGAAATCTGTGCAAATATGTGTTGTGCATAAATCTGGGCCACAAAATTAATATACTTGTATACATTTTCCCCATCTGCTATATTGCTGACACGTTCAGCTTGTGGCCCAGAACATTTTAGGGAAGAAAGGGCCATCTCTATGTTTAGTGCAATAGTTCAAGCGGAGTTATAGACTTACTGGTATGCTCAGGCTCCTCCACTAAACATAGAAAGCAGCTTGGAGTACTTAGGAATATTTTTTTCAAATGCGCCAAGCCATTGGATTTTGGTTGGGGAAGAAAGGTTTATATTTTGGTTGAGGTTTCTGTTTTAATATAGAAGGAATTAAATTTCTTATTTAGTGGAGAAATAAGTTTCCCTTTGTATGCTTTTATTCATGTCAGCTATTGTGACATATGTGTGTATGTATATACATGATATATAAATTTTCTATTGAATAAAAATAACAATACATTCAGATAAGGCTAAGGCCACCTCAAACCTCCAAACAGTATAGGAGTTATTTCAGGGGCTATGACCTAGGAGAGGCAGCACTTTTCTGGTTTTTGTGACCACAGACTGCCTTATCCTAGCTGTGCGTCTGTAATATATTTTCCTGCATCAGGAGGTAAAGGAGATATTCACTTGAAGACAACATGCCAGAGAAATCATGTAGGAATGCTTTGTCCAGAAGCTCAGAGGCTTTCCTGAGAGCTGTATCGCGTGTTAGGTGATTGTGTACCCTGTCCGGTGTGAGGCTGCTGTGCTGCATTCCCCTGGTGCACCAGCCTGCCTTTCCTACAGATGCAATCAAAGTGTGTTTTCCAGGAGGTTGGTTACATATCCTTGGGAGGAATGCAGGCCTTTTTTATTCTTTAATTCAATCACCATATCAGATTTTTTTTTTGTGGTTGTTTTGCATTGTTTGGTCATAGATTCCCAAAACACTGTGCAGTTTTTCATTTCCCAGGGTTCCTTTTTCCCAATTAAAAGGAAAAAAAAAAATGGTATATTTGCTTTTTTTTTTTTTATGGCTTTTATTAACACTCCACTGGATGTTTGTGCCTAATTAGGCCTTGGCTATTGTGACATGTCTATCTTGTATGCTTATAGACAAAAAATTGAGGTCTAGCTGAGCCATCTCCAAGTCATAACTTCAGAAGAATCAGTGTGGAAGCTTTAAGTCACCAAAGGATTCCTCTATGCATGGGGATTCTCCTGTGGTTTTAAGGTATTTTCTTTCTTGGGGAGCTGGAAACAGCCAAAGGATCAGAAAATCTATGTACGTGTCTTATTTCTTGATCAGTTTGTGCACAGTGAGCTACATACTATGCTCCTTGTCATAAATAAGAGTGTATCTGCTTGCTTATGAACTGTTCTTCATAATTTACCACTCATACTTTTGTAAATGGATTTACAGTGATGGTGATGGATTTGTGATGGAAATAGCAGGCTTGGTTGTATCACACACAGAAATAACATGGCAAACTTACCTGACCAAATCCTTTCTTATTGCTTCTGATGGTTGTGCAATAATTAGACATAGGGTACCATGTAGCAGCGTGGAGGTGGAAATGAGAACCTGAAGCAGAAAGAAATATTAGATACTGTTATGAATAATAATTTATCAATAGAAATACAGATAATATTTTGTGTTCAAGTGCTGTTGGGTTTAGAGTTCTGGAAGTGTAGGCAGAAGTAGATTAAAACAATCTCAAAGTTAGGCAACACAAAACAACATTCTTTACCAGAATAGACATGCTTAGGTGCATAGGTAGTCTTATATTTTTTTGCAACAGAATGATCCTTAACATGAGGCAAACAGAAACTGAAACACTTGAATAAAATGCCACGGATGTTGCATGTATATTTTTTTCTTTTTTTAATATGTAAAAGCAAATAACACCAGTAACAGAATAAGATCAGCAGTCAGGTGGGATTACTCTTCCTACTTTTAAACCATCCATTTAGCTTTCAGGTTCAGTGTGTCAGAAAGTACCACAATCACCCTGTGAAGTGCACCAGGCAGCAGCATGACTGGCTAAGCTCTTGCACTTCAATTCACTCAGTCATCTCTGCTGATACAGCAATACTGCCCTTCACCAAACAGAGACCTCAACATTTGTCTTCTCTACATATTAGGCCTCCCAACCTGGAAGCAATGCATCATGTATTTATTTAGCTTCTTTGGGTTTTGCTGGTGACTGATGCTGACTGCATGATGGTATTTTTGTAGGCAGCAGGAAAATTTTTTATCGCTTTGTGTAGTAACTCACACGTCCAGTAAAATGCAAAAGGAATAAGTTTCTTCACCATACCTGTATGCCAGATAATATATTTATTGCTACTGGCAAAGTTTTCAATTTGTAATATTTAGTTAGCTAGTTGGAGCTTGAGAAATACTTGAGGGAAAGAGAAAGACTTACAAGCAAAGATGAAAGCGAGTCAAGGTGGACTGATGCAATGGGAACTGGAAGGATTAAGGGGAAATTTGTGCAGAGACAACCAAGAAATTTGGATTCAAATAAGTCATATGCCCACCTTTGCATTTTGAGATCTGTGTGATGGCTGCGTACATGAATCCTAGGTATATTTTGGCAGGACTCTTTGCTAAGCAACACAGGCAGGTCTGAAAGAGTCTCTCTCACAGGGGACAGGTGCCCAGTCCCGTGAAATTTAGGAGGGGACTTATTACAAGTCATCACCAGGTCTTCATGAAGAATGACAATATCACACTGCATTTCCAGCAGATGCCATTCTGGACAGGAGTTAACTGGCAAATATTTAGGGCAAAACCTCCCAGCCATGCTGTCAGGTTCTAGGGAGCTGGGGAAGTTCCACTGTTCACACTCATTGCTGCTCTTATCATTGATGCTAATTAGTTCATTTCTTTCCACCTAAGTAGGAGATCTCCGAGCTGTCAGTCCCTTTCAGTGACAGGGAGCACTTATAGGTGTACACAGGGTCCATTCTGCTCTTAAATCTCTTCTGCAGATGTTCACAAGTTTGATACTGGTGTTTGTCATATTGCAGAAATAATATTTTTCTCTTTCTTTTTCTCCCTCTGCCATGCCTTAATCTACATATGGTAAAAAGCACTGAATTGAAATGGGAAAATCTAAATAAAGCTCAGTTGCTGCTTTTCCTCTTGTGCAGAAATCAGTGGAGGATGTTGTTTTCTACCTTTCCGTACTTTTTCCACAGCCTATAGCAAGGACAGCTCAGCTCTCTTCCATGTTCTGTTCCTTTTGGTTCAGTCTCATTTCCAACTGACTAACCTATATCCCATTTAAAATGCAAAAGACAGGGAATCAATCACTGTTTTGAACAGCCTAAAGTTGCTTTTTCTTGCTTTAAAAGGAGAAGCATACAGAGCAGGCACTTTGTTACCTCTATGCATGACTAGGTATACCTCCGTTATTATTTTACCACTTTTCACCTATTCCCTCTGAAGATCAGGGAGGAAACAGGCATTTATGTACTCATTTCATCCCTCCTTGTGTTCCTTTTGCATGTCTCTTCCTCATACACTGCTTACAGAAACGATGCCACAGGAACAGAGGAACACCCCAAGTGGGTTTGCACTTTACGCATCGTTCCAAGAAGAACAGGACAAGCATTTCCAACGAGGACACAATACCTCTTTTGCTGTGCTTCATTTATAGAACGCACAGTGTAAAAGCAGGTTAGATAAGCATCCAGTGATGTGACTTTATTCTTTTTCTGTTTGTCCTTCACACTTGCAGTTTGTAACTGGAAAAGGGTGAAGATGATACACCAAAAATACGGGGAGAAAGCCAGGTGCACCACTTCATGTGCCATCTCAAAGAGGGAGGGAGTTTAAATTGCAGCCACCTGGGAAATTTAGGTGCACAAACTTAAAACTAATAGTAAACTATCCACATACAATTTTTTTTGGCAAAGCCAAGACCCCCTCCATTTGTCCAGAGTCGTATAGTGTGTGAATGGCTTTGCACGGGAAATGATTCTGAACTTTGCAAATAGCTTTTATTATAGCTCCTCTGTGACACTGCTAGAAAACAGATTAGATCATAGCTCATTTCTCTTTTATTATTCTGACAGTGATTTCATTTGTTCAGAACTTCCATTTTGCCTTTAATATCTCATATGCGGTCACATTTTGGGAGCTTTAGGATGTGTTGGTTCTGCATTCAGTGCTACGTCTCTCACCTTAGCCAACTCATTACAGAGAAGCATCCTCCCTAAATAACAAATATTAACAAACATGTATGAACTTCAGATGATACAATTCCCAGTTCATTTCCTGGGCTATATCACTGCCAAGGAAGGATAAAATAAGGAGCCTGCCTTATCCCTAAAATAAGGCGTTCTAGTGTGGGAAAAGTCCTTTGTTTTATACCTATAAGGAAGCAAATATATTAAAGCCTGACCATGCAAAGAATAGAGACGAGTCCTCAGCTAGAACTGCAAAAATAAGAACATTCGACAGCCCAAAACAATAATTTCAGCCAACAACTCCCTCCTGCAACACATTACACGTCTGCCCTTTAAAGTCAACTGCATTAGAGCATTCAAACCACACTGTTAATGCTCTCTCAAAATGAACATGGCCGGCCCCAGTTTGAGTCCATTTTAAGACTTGTTTGGGTTTTTATCAGAAGAGTAAGGTCTCTGTCCCATGGTTCTTTTCCTCCCACATCTATGATGCTGCCAGGGTGGCCTGACCTGGGATTAGGTCCTTCCCACTGGTCTCCAAACATTACAGCAACCCTTTTGCACCATCGGTCATTGGGATTGCCTGAAACAGACTTCAGCCTGCTCTAAAGTTATGTTGGGCAACCATCCAGCAGAAAGCTGTTCATTAGAAAAACCTAAAGGTCATTTTTGCACATATAATATCTTTCTAACCTAATATATGGACAGTAATTAATGATTTAAGCCGAAAAAACCCAGCTAAAACTGAATGCAGTATAAATAAATACTAATAGCCTGCAACAACAACTCAAAAATAAAAATTGTACAGGTCTAGCTAGGATCATTACAGTTAACTAATTTTTGGAAGCAGAATCAAAGCAAAAAAAAGCTCTATAATTTTATTTTTTACATGATCAACTGTGACATTATAACACTTTTTTTTCATCTTATGTCTGAATCCTTTACCTACAAAATCCAGATGAGGTTTTGGAGTTGTTTTTTTTTTTTTTATCATTTTGGATGACAGAAAGATTTATTTCTGTGCCTGCAGATATTTTAAAATATATTTAAAATGTTTTCTATTATTCTCTCCTTCTGCTCTCCACACATGTTAAAATCCGTTCATAGCAAGGGTCTGCTAAAGGAGCTGGAAACAGCTATGTCCTTTTTATGAGGCTTGTTTTCTTTGTGAGCCTGCAAATACATTGCATTTGTGTGTGTGTGTGTATGTGTTTGTGTGTGTGCGTACGAGCACAGGCTTAGTCCTCAGGTGGAACTGTGGTTCCTGTGCTTTCGTTCTCGAAGCTGTTATTCTGGAAGGGAATGGAGGCAGCTGTGTTTACAGCTCAAGTCTTGGCATACATTTACCAGAATCTATTATTCATATCGTTCAGTATCAGGGAGAGATCTCAGGCCACCTGTCTATCTGACAAATTCACCCTTTTGTGAGCTTTCTGTTCATAGCAAATTATGTTCACATTGATGAATTGAGTTTTTATGAGCATTGCTAACTAACATTCTCACAGAAGGCCAGGGGCAATAGACTGCAAGTGTTTCTGGTCCACAAGTAAATGTTAAAAAGAAAAAACTGTCAGTATTTAAAGACAATTTGCCATAGTGGGATAGTTAAAATATTTGGCAAAGCCTTGATTTTTATAAATTCAAGAATGCCTATAAATTATTACAAATAGTATGCTTATAACAAATAAAAGATAATAATAATAATTGTGTGCTGCCCCCTGTGATTGTGGAGGGCTCTTTAGTATTCTGTGTACTAACAGGTAGTCAGTGATAAAAGCTTTAAACAAACCCTTACCAGGGCTTACCACGAGGTAGGAGCCATTTAGTTTTGCAAAAGCAATCTTCCCTTGAAAATTTTTCATAAAAAGCAGTGGGACAAAGCTAAGGACACAAAAATGATAATTTACTTGGTCTTTTTGCATGGCGCTGAAAGACAAGCCGCCAGCCATGGGAGCAGCTGTACCCTCTAGATCAGAAGATCTGTAGTTATAGATCAAAATATTTCCATAACAAGAGATTTTTGTCAAGATGTGCTGGGATAACATTCCCTATGCACACCCAAACTCCTCATGCCCCTTTCCCAACCCTTTGGCAATAGAAGACGACACCAGGGACGTTGTGACCCACCTCTGAGAGCAAAAGGTAAATTGCAAACTTGCAGACACGATCTCTAAGTAAATAAATAAATGCTCAGCCACATCAGGTAAATATATTTACTAAAATACAATGCGTCTAGTGACATTTGATACGTCTTATAGCACCTGAGACACTGCATGAAGTGTCCCAGAAGCTCCTCATGTCTTGGTGTGGTTGGAGGGTATTATGTATACAGCAGCGTAAGTCTCCGACGTGCTCAGCTGCCAGAATATAAGTGACTGAATCCCACCACAGCTACCATAAGGATGCTCTTAGGAGCCCACAGAAATGGGATGGAGATACGTGACTTTTCACCGGGAGACTTGATACTAATCGCTGTATCGGGAGATCAAATTTCTGAAGGGGGGAAATAAAACAAAAAAAAAAAAAAGAGGAAAAAAAAAGGGAAAAATAGTTTTGAGGGAAAAACAATGCTTGAGTCAGTCACAGAGGAGAAAAACAAGTTGGACTGAAGAAGCCACCTGGCCACGAGCACTGGACCACCTTCACCCCATCCCGTTGGGATCCGGCGCGTCATCCCTTCACATCCCTTCACACCCGCGTCGGTGCTGCCTCTCGCCCGCTCCGCTCCTCTCGCTGAAAGCGTGGCAGCCCTGCCTGTTGTTTTGATAGGTGCGAATGGAACGGCTGCCCCTCGCGAGCTATATCTGCCGCTTCCAAATCTGTACCGCCGGGGGAACAGGTTGCGCAGCGTGGCCTGCTGATCCTGCTGCCTGGCCAGTAGCTTGGACAGAAGGAGCACTGCTGTCACCGTCTTCCGAAGTTTCGCGTCGAGGCAGGGGGTGATGAAGGCGGCGGGTTGCTTTCAGTGTATCAGTCAAGCCGCCGGTTTGGGCGACCTTTCCCGTTAGGGTTTTCATTTCACATGTGCCAATCAGGTTGTCAGGAGCCTTGGTCGGCCACCATTTTGTCAACTGGAAGCGCGGCGGCGTGAGTTTAACTTTCGCTGAAAGCCTGTTCAAGCTGGTCACTCCTTAACGGGAAAACATTGTTCAGCTTTCCCTGCTTTAACCCCTGCGTGTGATAGGTACCTTCAGCGGTGTCAAAATAATTTGTAGAGCGGGTGATTAGTTGCCCAAAGAGCATAATATATGCATTATTAATTATAGAAGGTAAGTTTGGCTAATTGTCATTTCTATACAGTAGCGCTGCACGA